>JANBXA010000651.1:27350000-28770000 GCA_030556225.1 Cricetiscus sungorus | reverse complement strand
GACATTTCTGAGCTACAGCGCAAAAAAACAGCTCAGTTCCAATTGTAATCCCAGGAGAGAGTAAATCAGAAAAGGTGGATACAGACTGAGGAGGGGCAATATCTAGGAATGTACATAGATACAAAAGACCTCAATATTTTCATACTAGGAAAAACAAAAGCCAGAATATAAATAAGGCTTATTAGAATAGTTTCTAGCAGTGCAGATGTGCCTGGACAGAGGACTGACAGTGTTCCTGCCATACTGATTTCCACATCTACAGAACTCTTCCTTCTATGACTCCACCCTAGCACCAGTAAAAAGTTGAGGTTGATTGTTTTAAGCCTAAAATCATGCCTTGATACTTCTATGTTATTTATCACTTTCACTAAGTGAAGTTTGGGAAAGTGCATTGCAATGCTGAAACCCAACTCACCTGTCTCTGGCTAATAGTCTACCCAATGCCTTCACACAATACAGGCCATGTTGGGGTGCCTACCTATTCTCAATATTTTGAGGCATTTATCTCAGGTAAGCAATACAGAAACCCCTCAAGGCAGATATTATGAATCACAACTTCTGGATTCTGAATGAAAGTTCAGAACAGTTACGATAACCACCCAATCAGTACAGAAAGCAAGTGAGAAAGCACAGGTGTCATTTATGGACCCCTGGATGCTTTTTCTAATGTCCTACAGATGAATAAGCCATAGATGACATTCTAATTACATGATGTGTTTCCTTTTTTCTAATAGTGGAAAGCATGGATCAAGGAGAAAAACTTCAAATGAAAGAATAAAAAAATATTAAGGAATTAAATCTTGGTCCTCTGATATCCCAAATCACAGATAAGAGCCTATGGAGTCAGTAAAAGAACAGTGAGATAAATTAAAAGATAAAAAAAAAATTCTTTTTCATGGGCTGAGTATATAGCTGAGTTGGTAGACCCAGGAAATGCCCTGGGTCACCTAGTGTGGTGGTACGCACCTAGGCAAGAGGATCATATGTTCAAAGTCATCCTCAGTCACATAATCTGAGGATAACCTGGCTATCTGGAAGGAAGAAGGAAAGAGATAAAGAAAGAAAAATCTTACTCAGCATAGATATTGAAGTGTTATTCAGGAAAGAAGAAAGTGATTTTTCGATGACTGAAATAAGTACCATTTTCTCCATAAATACTTGTTTCAACAATTTGCATCCAACTTTACTACAGTTTAGTCAACAAAGAAGGTACTTTTGAGGTAAGGCCATGTTTTATCATAGTCTCCCTCAGGCTCCCTCTCCACACAATCCTGGTCTTGATAGAGATCTGATCAATTTTTTGAAGTCCACCATGTATAGTCAGTGTTCTACCAGGAATGCATCGCATAGGTCTGACGTTAAAGTTTATACAAAGGTGATATGATCACCCTTTTATATTAAGAAACATTATTATAAAAAGCACTTTTAATTATCAAATAGAGTTCTGTAAGTATCCAAGGAGACGTACATGTTTTTGCTTCCGTTAGAAGCTTGCCTAGCACCTTCTGGTACCGTGGAAGCTTGTACTCAGTGAGAAGACTTTCAAGGAAGGTGCTGCTCAGGTCCTCCAGGCCCTGTGTTCAAAGTTCATGGCATCTTCAGAAATACAGACTTGCTTTCCACCTCTGGGGGGCAACCAAGGGTAGTAGCAATAGTTTATAATGTTTGGGGGTCTCTCAGACAACCCAGAGCAACAACACAAAAGAGGACTTCTCATGCATGGTGTTGGGGTTTTTGTTAGATGGTCTGTGCCTCTTTGGGACAGCATTTTCAGCCAAGACAGAATTTTTTCATTTAAAGTATATAGGTACATACAGACATACATGCATTATGGGTATTGTTAGGTAGTTCATAGTATGAATCCTTATATCTTTTTCAGATAGCATTACTGTTATTTTATCTTCTTTTTTATCTCCTTCCTCTTCACTAATTAAAGTACACTCATTTTGTTAACCAGCTCCAGATAATTTGTAGTGGTACTTCCTTCTCTAGTATTCTTCAACTTGACATCTAGTAAGAGTTGACACTGGGCTACAACACAACACAACATCCAGAGAATTATTTTTTGAAGTGATAATTTTCATCTTTTTGTTGGTGATGTTGCCTTTGCTTTCTTTCATGATCTAAGATAGGATTTTACTATAGTACTTTCTTGGTCTGGAATTTACTAAAGAGATCAGGTTGGTTGGTGTATAATTTTCAGAATCCCTCCTGCCTCTGCCTCTGTCTCCTGAGTGCTGAGGTCACAGGGTTTTACTGTCATACCTGACTATTGCAACTTCTTCAACTCTGTTGTCATTGTACTGGGACTCCCTATGCAATAATGCTTTCCCTTATATGATTACAGTATATAATGTTATATTCCTGAGAGGACTTTAGCTTCAGGAGAGATTCTGCAGGGCTAGAATTCCTTTCATGGCAATACTTACAAATTGCCTATTGAAGTGCACAATAACAAATTAGATGGTCAAATTTTGACAATTAAATTGCATACAGCTCCTAACGCCATCATCACAAAACAGAAAATAGACAACACTAGAATGTGAATCCAGCTAAAAAAAAAAAATGTGAAGATTTACAGTGTGCAAGCTATCACATAAAGCATAAATTATGTTTGGAGTTGAGTTAGGGGTCAATTTAATAAAGAGACATATAGATCTTACAATGTAAATATAATTACTAACCTCCTTTTCTGGAGCTTGGAAGTCATTAAGAAATCTCTGCCCCCACCTCCCCCCTCAGGTGAGCATCAACAAAAGAAAGGTTTTGACCCAGATGATGATGCACAAATAATTTTAAACCTCAAGTAAGCTAAGATACAGAAAGCATATACTTTAAAATATCAAATGTTTAATATTAAGTAATGCATTTTCTGCACTAATCTAAACCAAGATGATATAGAACACTCATAGATTTTTTTAAAAATCCCTAATTGTTGGTAGGAAATACTTCATTCAAAGCAACCATTGCTATATTTCTGAACTCATAATTCAACAAAGAAAACATTTCTGGTATATATCAAACATCAAAGTAGGGGATTGCATCAATAAAATATAAGGAATAGCTTTTAGGCATAGTACCTGTGGCATATGTCAAACTATACACATTTTGTTTCAAAAATCTATAACAAATTCCACCTTTAAAATTGCAGTTTCTTTAGCCCTATATGAAAACAGCAAATTCTATCCCACAGGCTTCCATATTCATAACTAAAATGAAACCATGCTAAAGCAATGATAATGTATCCTTTTATGACATTGTTTCCTCTGAGGAAAGCACTTTATGGTTTCTTTTATTCTTCTGAAATTTAAGTGAAAATCAGAACACATCTTGCCTTTTAAATTTCAAGTACAAATAGCACATAAGATAGTGTCAGTCAAACCCTGATAAAGAGCCAGGGGGTCTGTGTCTGTTGCCAAAGGCCTTCCAGATTTAATCATTGTGATTTCATAAGTCTGGAAAGAAGAAGAAGAAGAAAAGAAAGTTATTATTCCTCTGGCTGCTACAATGAAGTTTTAATGTTGAAGATATTGGGTCCTGGGGGATTTACAATGGAAGCCTTTAGCTAGCTACACCTCTAAGTTTTGAAGCTGCAAAGACTATTAAAATAAGAAGAATGTAAAATGGCAAACACCTTGATGCAAGGCCTTTGCAGCAGGATTTAGTGTTAAATGAAGCCAACCTATTTCCACTTTGTAGTTTTGATAGATGTCCAAAGGGCTTTTTGAAAGTAAAACAAAATGAAAGGAACAAAGGCTGAGAGATCATTTCACTGGGAGACCCTTGGTTTATACAGTAGTTCAATTTTGGCAAGTCAATATCAGAAAACTCAAGAAACACTAAAAGGGTCTATTCCTCCAAAACTCATTTCATCTCTCATCCAACAGCATACTCTAATGTGTTCATTTCATCATTTCCTGAAATTAGACTTCACTTATATTCTTATTCTTGAGTTGACATACTAGGTTAGCTCAAGTCTATAAAAGCATAAATATACTATCTTAAAACATAACTCTAGTATCGTGAATATACTAATTTCACTTGAATGAATTAGCTTGTAAGGAAATGTTTTCTGAATATATGTTCCATATTATGATCTAAGCTAAAATCTTGAGACCAAGATCAAGACAAGATATAGTTCTCTATACATGGCCATTGCAGTCTACCTGTAAAAACCAACAACAAACCACTATTCATTCTAGATAAACCTGAGGAAGCAACAGTCAGTGTTATTAAAGATTTTGATACACTTGACTCATTAAGGGCTCAGAGTGACTCTAAAGAATTGATGGACAAATTGATACTGAAAGATGTTTGTTTTTAATCAATCCCCAGGACCCAAGATTCCAAGGCACACCTGCGGTCTTAGGACCCAGAAGAGAACAGAGGCTAAGTATGAGCAAAAAGGCCACTTGGAAGCCTGTTTATAAATATACAGGCTAGATTATACATACCTTGAAGGCAAAGGTATAAACAAAATACACCTAAGTCACATACACAGTCAGATAGGAATCCTTTTTCAGGGGGGAAGTGCAGGTAGGGAGCTGTAGCAGAGGTTTATCAGCAGACGCACTGTCAGCCTGGGGATATGCAAAACATGTCTACTCACTCTATATAGGGAAATTATGACAGGAAAAAAACAAAAGATGTCTGAGGAGTTGACTTTAAACATGAGCTTAGATTAAGTGGAATAAATGGTCTAAGGGAGACCAGGAAGTATGTAGTAGACACTGGAGATAACAAGCAATCAGCAGAAGGAAGCAGGGACTTTGTATCCATCAGATGTAGTATAGAAAGTGATATAGAAAATATAGAATATTTCCAGAACCATAAGCATTCTTTCTTTTGTTTGTCATGGCTGGGTATTTCCTCTCCTTATATCCCAGTAACACTTATTTGCTCTCAATTTTGTTTCAAGGATGATATAGAAATAGAATCATATGTAAGCAGCTTTTTGAGATGATCATTTTTTTCACCAAACATTTTTCTCCAGAGTTGCACAGATTGTTGGATGTATCAATAATGTGCTTCCTTCATTCACAGACATTAGAGACTGTTTAGCCATTCTAGTGAATGATATCTATGTAGGACAATTAGAAACAAAACTTACATCAGCACCCATGTACAGATTTTTTTTTGAAAATGCTTTTTCAATTCTTTAGGTAAACATGCATGAATACATTGATGGTTTGCATTGGCTTTGTATGTTTAGGGTTAAGAAAGCCTTTGCTTGCTTTGCCAAATAGCGGTACAATTCTACATCCCATCCCCCAGAATTTAATGAATAACACAAATTTTCTATATCATCACTGTAATTTGTGTTATTTTCCTTTAGACATTTCTAAAATGTGTACTGATGTCTCTGGATATTTATTTTGTATTCCCTACTCCAATGATAACAAATATCTCTTCTTGGGCTTTTTGAGATCTGAGTACCCTTCCCAAAAAAAGTTCTTTACCCTTTATTTATTTGGATTTTTGTTTCACATTTGAGACTTTTGACTTTTTTATTTACGGATATACAACCTTTTGATGACATATGATTTATATTTATTTCATTTCAATCTGTATCTTATTCTTTTCAGCTTCTTTACAGGGTTTTTCTCAGAACAAAAGTTCATAATTTTGGTGGAGTTTCAGTATGTTACAATTTTATTTTCTGAATAATGTTGTAATACCAATGCTAAGAACTCCTTAGTTAAACCTAGATCTTGAAAAATTTGTCCAAAAGTAGATCTGACTATTGTAATTTTACATTTTATACTTATCTGTTGTTTATTTGCAATTAATATTTGTTTGAAATATAAGACAGTTATTTGTGTAGTTATAAAATTATGCCAGTGGTTTGTTGAAAACGTTATCTTTCCACTAAGTGGTGTACACCATTGTGTAAGTGTACCACATTTTCTTTATCCATTCTTCAGTTGAGGGGTATCTAGATTGTTTCCAGGTTCTGACTATTACAAATAATGCTGCTATGAACATAGTTGAACATAATGGAATATTGCTTGGCAGGAAAAAACAATGGAATCTTGAAATTTGCAGGCAAATGGATGAAACTGGAAGAAATCATCCTGAGTGAGGTAACTCAGGCACAAAAAGACATGATATGTTCTCACTCATATATGGATTTTAGACATAGAACAAAGGAGTACCAGCCTACAGTCCATACCACCAGGAAAGTTAGGAAACAAGGAGAACCCTAAGAGAGACATGGTCCCCTAGAGAAGGGAAAAGGGAAAAATCTCCTGAGGAAATAGAGAGCATGGCAGAAGGGGAGAGGGAGTTAGGATAAAAAGAAAAAGAGAGAATTAGGGGATAGGAGGACATGAGAGAGCAGGAAGATTGAGTTGGGGAAAGAATAGAGGAGAACAAGAAAACAAATACCATAATAGAGGAAGCTATTATAGGTTTAAAGAGAAATCTGGCACTAGGAAAATGTCAAGAGACCTACAAGGATGACCCCAACTAACAATCTAAGCAATAGTGGAGAGGCTACCATAAATGCCCTTCCCCAATAATGAGAATGATAACTACCTTATATGCCATCCTAAAGCCTTCATCCAATAGCTGATGTAAGCAGAAGCAGACACCCATAGCTAAACACTGAGCCAAACTCCTGGAATCCAGTTGCAGGGAGGTAGGAGTGATGAGCAAAGGGGTCAAGACCAGGTTGGAGAAACCCACAAAAACAGCTGACCTGAACAAGTGGAAGTTCATGGACCTCAGTCTCATAGCTGGGAAACCTGAACGTGGGTGTCAGTTAGGGGGACTGGGCAGTCTGTGGTGCCTCTGAGAGTGGATCAGTATTTATCCCTAGTGCACAAATGGATTTCAGGAGCCCATTCCACATAGAGGGATACTCTCTCAGCATAGACACATGGGGGAGGGCCTATGTCCTGCTCCAACTGATATGACAGTCTTTGAAGACTCCCATGGAAGGCATCACCATCCCTGAAGAACAGAAAGGAGATGGGATAGGGGTTTGAGGGGCAGAGGATGAGGGAAGGGAGAGGGAACTGGGATTGACATGATAAACAAGCTTGTTTCAAGTTAAGTTTTAAAAATGGGAAAAAAGATTTTAAAAAAATAAGAAAGAAAATGTTATCTTTCTCCCTCAAACTTATTTCACACATAACTCAAACATCAGTTGTGAGTATATTTATGGGCTTATTTTGTGGAAATCTATTCTATCTCAGTGATTTATGTCTACCCATCCACTAACACTACGTAACATTAATTATCATGGATAGTATAGCAATGTTACAGTAAGCTATACAAAAGCAGATTTCTCTCATTTCTATATTTTAATTGGTTTGGCCACTTTGAATCCACTATTTTCCATATCCACTTTAAGATATTTTGTATGTCTTCCTAAGTCAGATTCGGGTTATCGGGGAAAATGAGTAATATCTTTTAATTGGTGTGAGAACTGGTATCTTTACCTATGCTGCATGCTTCAGTCCATGAATACACAATGTCTTTGCATTAACTTAGTTCTACACCATTTCAATGTCTTCATCTATCAGTGTTTTATTGTTTCCATCATTTAAGTTCTGCACTGTTTTACTTTCTACTAAAGTATTTTTTTTCTTTAAGCATGCACAATTGCATGCTCTCATTAACTGAAAGCAATACCACTGATTTTGAAATTGTACAGGATTCTAGTTGTTGTTTGGCCTAACTATTCCTGGGCATTAAATTAAAATGCAATTTTAATAGAGCTTCTCTATTTCCTCCTGAAAAGTAAAGGAAAAATCATATCATGACCACTGGATGAACGTGGAAGTCTTACCAAAACCTCTTGCTCAATACTCTGACCCCTGGCAGAGAAGATAGTCCTGGTCTTAACTTGGCTTCTCCATCAATACTTTGGTAGAGATTTAGGCTAAGATGGGTAACTAAATTCCCATACAACCACCAGCCTTTGATAGCAAAGCCACCCATCCTGCCAGGTTACCCTTTCCTACGTCTGTGGGCCAGAGAAAGAAGATATTTGCTTCATTTTTCTTTTCTTTGTTTTGTTTTGAGTCAGTGTTGACATTTTCAAGTTATAACATTTTCAACTCCAAGTGTTGGGTATCTGAGGCAAGAGAAAAACCTACAAACTCCCCCATACTGTCATTTAATGAGTCTTGAAATCCCAAGTCAGCCAGCTTTCCACTCTTCACATTTCAAAGCTCATATATGTTATACATATATTATCTATGGGGGTTATTGTGCTTAATGAAAGAAACATGTCCTTTCCATCTTCACAGAAGCAGAAACCTCATATCCCCATTTCACAAACTCCTTCTAATTTGCTATGCAGGAACCAGAGAATTCTGTGACAGTTCATGGGCATGGACCCCAGGCTAAATTCATATTATCCACAAGAAGCCCTGTGGCTTCTTAGTTAAATGTTTTTCAGTTTACTTGATCTTGTGATGTATTATTTAAATATAATCCTTAATAACTCCTTTGCTATATTTGAAGCAGATTCATTAGGGCTGTGTGATAGATTACTTGTGGAGGAAGAAAAGAAGACAAGTCCTTGAGATAACCCTGAGGGTGGTTTGAAGTTGAGGTGATGCTACTGATTGACATGACAAAGATAGCTATGAGGGCTTATAGAACCAAGAGTCTGTTTTAGACATGTTGATTTGTGGATGTCAAATATTAATACATACCTGGAGGTCAAGATGATGATGTTGGGACAGAGGTTAAGGCCAGGATTCATTAGCCTTTTAGAGTGTAACAATTCCAACTGTATAGCCAAATAGATACAGATAAAGAAAAGAATATCATCTGCTGTCCTTCCAGCAAATGATTCTCACTGGAGATTATTGTGGAAGAAATTCAACTGGAAAGGAATTTATATAAACTAGAAGCAGAAGTAATGTGAGACAAATCACAGCATCCTATGTCTCGTGGCTCATATTGGAAAACACTGAGCCTTCGAAATCCTCCCAAGTTCAAGCAAGAAATTTCTCCTTCCACCCACAGCTTTGAAAAGTCCTCTGATGGATTCCCATATGTTTCCTGAAATGAACTGAAAATCAAAAGTTACAGTGAGTTCAGCTCACTGCCACGCAAGCACTTTCCTGAGGCAAGACTTAAAATATGCTAATAGGAATGTAAAAGCACTAAATTTATTTTATGTCCATAAGATTCACACTGAAATATTCATCTTCAGCTGTGGATCCCTATCTTTATGTTTAATTTAATGAAACCGAAGGCATTTGAATAAAAAGTTGAAAATTTATAATAAACAACTGTTTGTCATGACAATTTATTACTGGTACGCTGTGTGCCCATGGATACAATTTTATAGTGTTTGGATTTAAGCATATAGCATTATCTCTCATATCTGTGAGTATGCTCTTCTATGCCTTTGCTACTCTCCTGAAAAGATTTTCTGAGTCCTTTGTTCTCTGTACAGCTCTCAGAAAGATAAGGTGATGCTACCCTCATACCATTAAGTCCTCAAATCACTTTTCTAAACACTGGATAAGTCTAGCCAACAAACTGGTTAAGTAAAACTGGAAAATCTCAAGAGATTTGTCACTCCCCCCACACACACACACACATACACTCCTAGTAAATACAGAAGCCAGGAAAGATGAAGAAGGCTCTTGGGCAGGCTTTATTACTTAGAATATTTGTGGGGAACATTTACCCATCAACCTATCTTTTTCTTGTTACCACTGATGTAGATTTATTAAAGGTATCATTCAATAAATTCAACTTATAAAAAATCAATGAATATAGATAGTCACCTTTGGTGTGTAATTTAGGTATGATATTTCAGGTAGCAGTTACCATCCTTACCAGAGAAAAGGGACTTTGTGCTCAGTGTTTCCCAGCCACTTCTCTAAAAACGGGATAAGGAGTTTGTAAGGATTTGGATTAGCTCTACATAAATTCTGTGCCTCGACTTTAAGATCATTTTATGTATACATAGAACATTTTCATGTCCTCCACATAGTCTCCACTAAGAGACTATGTAATTATTCCCCTGAGTCGATCTTGTGTATCAACTTATATAAGCAACTCTAAGCCTGAAGTGCAGTAAGGATGGTTATTTGAAGGAGACAGGGTATCACATCAAACATGAAGTAACTTTCTCTGAATGATTATGAAAATATATTTATCAAAGTATAAAGATAAAATTATGTTATTTATCATTTCCTGACTTGATTTATTACATTTGAGAATCTAGATGGGAAATGGCCCTCCATTTTTGTCTTCCTAGGGATCTCCCAAGCATTTAAGGTAAATTTCTCTAGGATTAGTCTGTGTATAATAGTGTGTAAATGTCTGCACATATGTATTGACTATGAATCATAATATTTGATTTCAAAAAGAGAAGAATATCTCAACTGTAGGCCTTTAAGACACTAGGAAACAAGATGTTGAGTGAAGAAAGAAGGAGCTAGATTTACAGAAACTATGGAGCAGAAAATAGCTCAGGTCTCTGGGAACAACTCCATCCAGAAAGCTCTCCTGCCAAGTTGTGTTAGTTGCCTCATCCATGGTCTCAATGTATTATTTGTTGATTATTATAGCACTCACTGTATAAAGTATTGCCATAGCCTAATTACTGAACTTATGTGTCTAAATCCCCCACTAGGTTCATTAGTAGCAAGCAGAGAAAATTAATCTAGTTTTCCATTGTTATTGGGAATCTAACATAATGTACAGTGACTCTTCATTCAACATATTTTGATTAACCCAAATAAATAAATAAATTTTTCTACCAAACATCTAACTGAAAGCAAAGAATATTATATTAATCACTATATGTTGCTTAATTAAAAAAAAAACTCTATTCAGTTTGTGATTATGAGGCCAGGTTCCTTGTGTAAATACTAAGTATGAGTAATAAAAATTAGCATTGATTCCGTAAACCATTTACATAGCTATGATTAAGAGCTCCATAAAAATCTCCTAAACATTGAGGCTGAATCCCATGGCAATCATTCATTACTCTCTCCTGGTTTCTGAGTAAGATACACAACCAAGAAGGGCAATAACAACTAGTATCTTCTCTACAATATCTGGGGGGGAGGGGTCTCAGTTCAAAAACTTGAGACTGGAAATGATTGATTTATTAGTGGCATCTAAGCACTCATTTGTTCATATGTCTAGAATTAGCTTACTCAGTATTGAGTGGGCCTCAGCTATGGTTTCATTTGGATCTGTGTGTGAAATATTTACTACTAACCTCTCCTTCTAGTTTTATGTTTCTTTGCAGCACAGATGCAGTGAGTTCTAAGGTCAAGAACCCCAGAGATAGCATATTCTATTCCTTTTCTGCAACCTAACTTCAGAAACCATGTCTCCAGTAAAATAGAGTTCCAAGGAAGAGTAACACTATCACACTGTAGAAAAACATATAGGATGAGAGAGATTTCTGCAGTCTAAATGAACAGGACAATCTGCTGCAGTTTATTCTAGTTACAGTAATTCAAAGCCTCAAACACATAAAACATTTTTGCCATCGAAACTGTAATTCTTCCTTCTATTACAGCAATGGCTTGGTGTGCACTACAATCCTCTAAATGATGTCGGATATTGTAACTCAGCAGAGATTTCTCAAATTCATTCTTGAGTCTGCACAAGTGGAGAAATGTGATCCACCAGGTGGGTTATGTATCTGCTTGTTGATCAGAATAATGCAGGTAAACCTTGGTGATGGCAGTGAAACAAAGAGATTATTGTTGAACTTCTATTCAAAGGGAAGAGAAGAGGCTGGGGTGACTGCTGGTTTGATGGCATATTTATGGCATGAGAAAAAGGACCTGAATTCTTATCACCAACATTCTTGTAAAAAGACAAGTACACCCACTTTCACCGTAACCCCAGAACTGAGAGGATAAAGGAGTCAGAAAGATCCCTGGTGCTCATTGGCCAACCAGTCTAGGCAAATCTGTAAGCTTCAAGTTCAGCCAGAGGTGTTCTGTCTCAAAAATATAGTGAAGAGAACATGAGGAAAATGCCTCTGCTAGTTGGGTTCTATCAACTTGCATTTAACCAAAGTCTTTTCTTTCTATCACATTTTATCATGAGTGCCAAGAAAAACTCACTGGCATTCTCAATACACTGCCTAGAAAGGTTTTTAAGTATATTATGAAGTTCATTAGATACACTTAATATTTCCATGTACCACATGTGGCAATGTTGCCAAACTTCCTAACCTTCATAGCAACAGTTCCTTCATTCCTGTTCCCAATAATATTTGATGCCTTCCATGTATCACTAACCATGGCTTGAGTGTCACCATCTGTGTTTCCAATATAAACAAATCTTAAATTCATTTAGGCTTTGCCTAGCTCTTCCTTAAGGGCTACCAAACTTTAACCATTTTTTTTTTACTTTTTCCCCCACATTTAGTCTTCTATTCAAGCAGTGCCACCTATGAATTGTTTGGCTTAATTGGGACCCTATTCCAATAGCCTAAATCTTTTCTGAATTTCTGCAACTGAGCAATAAGTCACCCAATATCTACTGATAATTTTACTATAACTTGCTTTCCATGCATCAAAAATTTGGATACAGCATAGGAAAGATGGTTTGCCTCAGATCCATGGTGTACAATGTCTTGATTGAAGAACCCAAATGTTGGAGGTAACTTGAAGTACAACATGTGATATCATCCAACACTTTTGTCACTTAGATGTCTTGATGTGGCTTCTAGTCATCATCTGGGATACTGCCTGGGGTTAATCAGCCAGAGAACCTATTCATTGTCTCCTTCTTTGACTTAATCATCTCACATAGTGACAAGAATCAAAGAATAAACTACATTATCATTTAAGACCTAGCTCTAGAATTCACATAATGTGTCATAACTTCCTTAGTCAACAGCACCCCCAGATTTAAGGACAGGTAACAGAAATAGCCATCTTTACAGCGTCATACTTCCAATAGGAGAAATGTTTGTTGTTTATTGTAAGAAGTATTTGATGGGAGATGTTATTCTGTAAATATGTTTCTCATATTGGTTAAACAATAAAGCACTGTTGAGCCAATGGAAAAGCGAGATAGGTGGGGCTAGGAGACAAAGAGGAAAGAGGAAGTAGGAGGGAGGAGTCAAGATGTAGACCAGGGAGAAAGAAAGATGCCAGCCACTGCTCCCCGATAAGATGAGCCACATGGAAATACTTAGATAAGTAGAAATGGGTTAATAATTAAGACAGAGCTAGCCCATAAACAATAATGGTAACTGCCAACAGGATTGTATCAAATACAGAGTCTCTGAGTGTTATTGGGGGCTGGTGTGGTAGCGGGGTGGCGGGACCAAAATGGGACCAGGCAGGCTGGCAGGAAAACATACTTGCAACATAATGGTGTCAGAAGTGGAACTGAGAATGTTCACTTAAAACTTAACAAAAGCTTAAAAAATAGTTTTCAGAAGCAAGGGAACAGAGACTAGCAAGACTTCTTGGTAGCAGCATTTTCTCGGTTGGATTTGTTTTGCTGTAGACAGAGAGTTGCGCAGCTCCTTTAAGGGAGGTTTCCAAAATTAGCATAAGCGGCAAAAAACCTCCTTGCTTTTAAAGAGCTCTGCTAACAATTCATCAGTGTGTACGAGAGCTGCAATGAAGGTTTACACTGTGTTTTAAAAAAATACGTTGGCTTGGGAGAGAAAAAGAAACAAGATGGTTTAAAAAAGAAAAAAGGAAGTAGAATGGATGGATGTGTTAGCACACGCCATTAATCCCAGCACTCGGGAGACAGAGGCAAGCAGATCTCTGTGATTATAAAGTAAACGTGGTATACAGAGGAAATTCCAGGATAGATAAAAGTTACACAGAGAAACCGTGTCTCAAAATATGTAAAAATAGAAGTAGAAAAGCCACATAAACATGGAAAGCACAGAAAAGTTTTGGATACTATATGCGATTCTGTTGTCTTTAAATTATTTGATTGCTGAGAAAATAACAACTACTGATAAAAGAAAAGCTGCTGGATTAATTCAATTTATATATTTTAAAAATGCTTTGACTCCAAAATTTAAGCTTAAGGACAAGTTACTGGGGAAAAGGATTTCTATTTTTGTTTCCACAGAAAATGAAAAACTATGGATTTCATCCAGATTAATGTGGTTTGATCAAGCAAGACCCCCTGAAGCAATGTCTACAGCCAAGATTTGTGCATCTTCTTAGGATCCCCCATGACAGCGCCCCCTACCAGCAGGAAGTAGTTTGGAAAGAATGAAGCCCAAATTCCCAAATATTGTTTATAAATGTTTGTTTTCATTTAAATGGCCTTGGTTATAAATGGCTATAACCACAAGCAATATTTTTAAAGGTAAAAAGGGAATTATGATATAGATATGAATACTTTGCTTTGGAATGGATTTTTTTTTATTGATACAATTTAAGGTCAATTTTGTAATATGTATATTTCTCCTCTTGTTTAAGTATTGTGTTTATATAGCTCATTGGAAAATGTAATGTATAATTTAGTACAGATTAGAGAATTAGCTATGATAGTCAAAACTTGGAGTTAAGTTAGTTAGGATTTCTAGATATGCAGAAATGTATTTGAGATGAATAGGCATTCTTCAAACCTTTTAAAGACCTACAGAATATGGCATTTAAAATAGTTTAGAGTTTTTCTTGACAGTGAGGCACACTGCTCCTGGTAACACCACCTGCATCAGAAAGAAAGATGGACAACATTGAAGAAACACAGTATGGAGTTTGCTTCTAATATGGCAAGAGTAGCCATTTGGGCAAGTTACTGCTCTTCTGGACTGTTTGACTTTATGCTGTAGAAACTGGACATGCAGGACCCCCAAAAAGGTGACTGCTGATGCAAGATGGACATTGCTGCAGGGTTCCTGCTTCATGGAAGAGGCTGCCTGCCAGACAGTCTACAGGACAAAAAGAAAAATGACTGACAAACTACCAATACAGGTGGACAGTTTAAAGTTTCCTGCTTTGTTGAGGAGTCTGAAGACACACTATGGCCTATGGGCTGAAGATAGAACATTACAGAAGAACTTCGGGTGACTGACCAGGCAATGAGTTGTCTCTGTCATTCTAGAGTTTATATATTACCCTTCTGTGGTCTTTGAAGGAGTTGAAGACCGATAGTTATGGTTATAGTTTTCCTTAGTTAGGATTAAAGATAAGTTACATATAGGACTTTAGACTCACAAAGATGGCATAGATGATATTTTCTTTAAGTCTTACAAAATGTTAATGGCCTAAATATTGTTAACTGTGATTCTTATTTGATAAATGTTGTATGTTATATTTTGCTATGTTAAGGTTAAACCCCTTCTTTTGTTTTAAACAGAAAAGAGGAGATGATGGGAGATGTTATTCTGTAAATATGTTTCTCATACTGGTTAAACAATAAAGCACTGTTGAGCCAATGGAAAAGCAAGATAGGTGGGGCTAGGAGACAAGGAGGAAAGCAGAAGTGGTTAGCAGGGGTCAAGATGGAGACCGGGGAGGAAGGAAGACACCGGCCATGGCTCCCCATAAGATGACCACGTTGAAATACTTAGATAAGTAGAAATGGGTTAATAATTAAGACAGAGCTAGCCCATAAACAATAATGGTAACTGGCCAACAGGATTGTATCAAATACAGAGTCTCTGAATGTTATTTGGGGCTCATGTGGTGGCAGGACCATGGGGGCAGGACCAGGAGGCCGGTGGGGAGGAACCTGCTTACAAGTATTAGAACGGGAAAGATCATTGTCATTTTGGAAAACACAATCTGCCATTAGTATTAAAAGAAAACAAACTATCTTGGCCTATATAACCCCCAAGTTCCAGGTGTCATGAAATCTCAAGTCAAGTTTCTTTATTTGAATTATTTTCTGATTTTAATGTTGGGAATATGTAAGCCCCATGCATGTATGCTGATTTGCAGTTTGTATTTTTTAAAAAGGAGACTGAATCCTTTGTGGGCGTGCAGCTTTCCCTGAGATTGCTGACACCCGAGTGCACTTGTTCAATAAACACCTCTTGCTTGTTGCATCTCCTGGTTTTGGTGTTTGTGTCATGGAGCTCTCCCACCAGCCCTTCAGGACCCCAGAATTAGGGTCCAACAGAAGAAATGGCTCAAGCTCAGGGCTCTTGCACTGGACCAGAAGTCAGTTCCCAACACCTGTGTATGGCTTCTCACAACATAGCCTGTTGGGCTGGAGAGATGGCTCAGCCTTTAAAGGCTAGGCTCAAAACCAAAACAACATAGGTTGTAATTCCAGCTTCTGGGAGACACCTCACTTCTGGCATACTCCCTTGGGCACCCATGATAATAGGCACATATGTACATACATACCCATAAACAGATACATAATTAAAAAATTAAAACAAATATTAAAATGTTTAAACTTCTATAATTGCCCCTATATGAGGCTACCTATTATATCCAAGTAATTGATAATATTTTTATTTTTCAGAGAAGTTTCAGAAATTCAAGTGGTGATTCCTTCCTTTTAGAAACTGACTTGTATAGCTCAATGGGAACCTTGAATTAGTACAGTAAGTATGCAGCTCAAGAAGAAATCAGGTGTGTCAAAAGCTGTCACAACCACTGGAAATAACACAGGTGTGCAAAGCAGAGGTATAGTTACTACACATTTGTTTTTAAACATTCATTGACCTCCAAAGTTCAGAGTCTATAATACTATTCTCACTCAAAATGAATTATTATTTTGTGACTTGAATGCTGACAGATTATTACTTTGACTACTCTATTTAGTTCTGCCAAAGTCTGAAAAATTATATTTAAGGCACTTCCTTCTATACTGTTTCATATGCTTTTGAAAGACATGTTAAAGTCTAATTTTGAAGGCTTCATTTGTCATTGAAATATTTTTTAAAATCTAATTTCAGAAATGTGATGTGAATATGCAATGCAGATAAATCCTATTGACTTGGACTGCTGCCTTGAAAGCAATATACAACTATTCAGTGAGAACTGGCCCCATATCTATGGGTATTTTTATTTATTAACAATAAAATAAAGAAAAATAAAGGAGAGAAAGAGAAGAAAATTATTTAATTTAATAGCTATATATGTGTGTATTTGATTAAACTTAACTATTAACTTATTTTAGAACATTTTTAATGTTTTAGTATAATTTCAAACACTTCTGTTATTTATTTTAAAATGAAACACAAAATTGCATATCAGAATAATGTGTGACATGAAAATAAAAACTAAGAAAACAAGTTTTATTCTTAAATTTAAGGAACATCACAAATAACTCCAGTATTCACAAATTTTTTATGTCACAAATCAATATATTTAACAAGGAACTCATTACTCTAAAAGAGTCAGATGTTATCTTCTCAACAAAAAAAAAACTTTAGATACTTTATAATCATTAAAGTACTTTATTGGCAAGGAAAAGGGGGGTGAATTATAGAAGTTTGAGCAATGTCTCTTCAATAACATTCAGGTTAAAACCATAATAGAACAATAAACAATATGGCAAACATACTATAAAAATCTAATCCAAATAAATAAATGAATATTGGACATCTCTAAAATGGAATAACAATACATTTGAAGAAATTGAATGGTTTAAAAGTTACAATATAAAAAATAAGCAGTGACTATGTGTAGCCATCAACTTGACTACAGGTGGAACCCAAGGTGCTAGATATACTTGTGAGGGATTTTTCTTAATTGAATCATATGAAAACTCACCCTAAATCTGCATTATCTAAGATGGGAAGACCCAACTTAAATCTGGGTCACACTTTCTGGTGGCAGTATAAATAAATCATGCAAAAGAAGGAGTCTCTTGCTATTTGCCTGTTTGCCCCATTCTCTCAAACAAGTTCGTCTTTTTACTAAAATTAGAACCTACTTTTTCAGTTTTGATGTTTGTGGAAGACCACCTGAGATATTCATCTTTGTAATCCAAACAACTATTCATTCTTGGAATTTTCTTCTGGGAAACAGCTATTGTTGGACTACCATGTCTGTAAGCCACTGTAATAAATCAGGTTTTTATTTACATAGATTCATTCTATTAGTTCAGTTTCTCTAGAGAAGTCGAAGACAAGTAGAGTTCAACCTCACCAATAATCACTTATGTGCAACCATAACTCAGTATTAAGTTGAAGTTCACATTGACAAAAAAGACAATGTCTAACTGTATCATGAGTGTGGGAATTTTTCTCTTAAAATTCTGCAAAATGGCTTTATTTCATCTGTCATTGCTGTAAGACACTCTGACAGGTTATGCATCAACTTTCCCAGTTTTTAATCTGTGCTGTCAAAGAAATTCAGTTAAATGCTATTTGGGGGAAAGTAATCACATTACTTTCCTAACCTGGTTCTTTGTCCATCTTTCACATATCTTTTGCTTTTGAACATGTGATATGTTTGACACATTTAGCAGATGCTGCCACACTACACAACAGTCCACAAATATAAAATATGTGAAAACCATTCAAAGAATTGGCGTGAGAGAAGTCAACAGTTGGGCCAAAAATTTTTCCAGATACTAAAGGCTTAAAACCCAAGTTTAATCAACATTTTGCTTAAATGTTAAAACTTATATAAATTCTGCTTTTTAAAGCATAATGGATATGAGGGCTTTGAAGAGAGAAAGCAATGAAAGCCATTGTTCCTGCAAATCATTTCATAGCTGCATGCAGAGACAGCCTGTCAGTGAGATTGCCAGTTAGTACTTATATCATTTGTCTGTATGAATGTCTTTCTTCTATCCTCAGCATCCCTTCCAAGCTGCTTCCATTATAAGTAAAGACATTCTGTTCTTTTGTGCAACTCCTTGAACAGAGTCTGTCTTGAGTATAAAAAGCTTTCCATCAACTAAACAAGGGAGGCCCAGACGTGTAGTATAGAACAACACACAATTATTTCACTGCTTTCCCTGTAGTGAGGCTAAGGTATGTGGTATTCGACAAGAAGGTGATGAGTTATACATGCCATGTGCCCACCTTTACATAGTTCTCTTCATAGAACCCCCCTTTCAGAATCTTCAGACTGGTTGTCATCATCACACGGTAACACACACCCACTTTGATTGCAATGCAAACTCTAATAAGCATCCAAGTATACTTGAATGCCCCAAAGCACAAAACCATGAGGCTTAGCTAGTAGATAGATGTTAATGAAGTTCCCCCCTGCCACCCTATCCAAATGAAACCTAAAACCTCCAGTGAGTGCTTCATTAATGACAACCCAATTAAATTCTGTAATTGCTTTTGTAAAAATGAATATTCAGAAGATTGTCCCTTTGGTATAGAATACTAGTGGCTTATGGTACTACTGTCTAGACCTTAGAATTTAATTTAAAAGTACATTTATTTATGACAACTGCCAGTTTTATCTTTCTAATGCCTTAGTTATAAAATTATTAAAATAACTTCAGAAACATATTTCCTGAATACTTATCCTATTGAAAATGAATATATAAAAATGAGAAAGAAGAAAACCATCACTAAATCAAATTCTGGGCTCCTCCCAGAAAAGTCAGAACCCTCACTGACCATATTTCCCTCTCTTCTTCTTGCATTTAGATTTGAATGTAAAATGTTATTCGTGTCCACATATATGGTAAACACACTAAGTAATTTTATATCTTTAATATATATTATATTGTATTTTCCATATAATGTATTTATATTAATGCAAATCTATAAATATATGACTGGAAACTTAATATATGTATTATCATTGAGGAAAACTTTGTTTTTGCTTCAATTTGGGGTCATTTTTCTGTTATTCCATTCAATACTGATTCAATTCAAATATTCCCTATTGTTTTCTATACATTTTATTATCTGGACCTTTACTTGTGTTATTTTCATATGTATTAATGTTATTAATAAATACTGCTTCATGCTACTTATGTCGCAAGTATATTTTTAAGTTTTTTTTCTAATTCTTCATTATATGGTTTCACTTTGTGACTTATTATTTATGGTTTTCTCCAGCTTAAATGATGGCTCTGTGGTCAAAGGCGCTTGCCACACAAGTTGATGTCCTGAATTAAATCTCTTGAATCCACATCAAAGTCAAAGATGAGAACAGACTCACAACATTGCCCCCTGACATTCATGCATGTGCTATGATGCATGTGCACACACTCATACACACTCACACATGTGTGCACACACAGTAAAGTAGTAAACAACTTTCAATTCAAGTATACAGTCTATACTGTCTTTGCACAGACTACATTTGCTTTTACATGGCTATCTTTAATTGTATTTGGTTTTCTGAATAATCTACTTTCATATGTGTTTTGAGACTAAAGATCTCTACAATTTTTTATTCAACATACACCAATTTACTCTCTCATTTACTAATCGATTTATTTCTCCTCCCGCAAAATTTCCACTTTACGATATGCTATATAGAGAATAAGAGGAAGGGTTGACACTCAAAGATTCTTTATCCCAATTAATCATAGCAGAATTATCACTTCAAAACTGTTGATAAGACTTTGATGTTAAAAGCACAAGATCCCACCATTGTTTTACTTCAATATTATCTTCACTATTTATAAATTGTAGTCCATATCTTTCACTTAGTGGAAAAAAATCATGATGTGAGTAGCTTTGCTCTAAATTATGGATTTGCTGTATGACAAAGAGCATATTTTAAATAATGAGTTTCCTTATTTATATTGTTTT
Source organism: Cricetiscus sungorus (assembly GCA_030556225.1). Lineage (NCBI taxonomy): Eukaryota > Metazoa > Chordata > Mammalia > Rodentia > Cricetidae > Cricetiscus > Cricetiscus sungorus. The sequence continues at coordinate 28,749,374 of JANBXA010000651.1, read as the reverse complement.
ATTTCTCTACATACATATAGAGCTTTCCTGCATTTTAAAGCAGCATTTAGGTATTTTATAATTTTAAACCAGAGTTCTTTTTTTTTTTTTTTTTACAAGCCAATAGAAAGTCTTTATTAGCCAGGTGGTGTAACCCTGGGCCTTTCTTAGGTTGGGTGAGCTTTTACACTCACACACACAAGCAAAACAAAACAAAAAACACACATCCTTGGTTGGCATGCCTCAGTTAACAAAAGCAGCCAGAAGCAGAACTAGGTCATCAAGTACAGCAGATTCCAGGTCAGCAACCATGTTACTGCAATAACTGAGGAAGACCTTACCTTCCTGACCCCCTACCTGTACTTCCCATGCAGTAGCATGCCGTTATGCCTAGTGGAAATTGTGTCTTTTGACCAACAATTGTTCAGTGAAGCCCCTGATATGATTTATCTTCCAAAGCTAAAGTAGAATTTTCATATAATGTGTTTGGTAGCACTGACCAATTAACTCACAAGAGAAATCAGTTTAGGATTGTGGCTGTTGATCACGTTGAACCGAGGTGTGTGCTTATACTTACCACCATCATGGTGTAATTTTGTCTGCTGACACAATCATTATGGTTGGCACAATTGGAAACAATGCTATGAATTCTAGATGGGCAACAATAAACAATTACAGTAGTGGATTATTTTGGCCTTTTATTAATAGAAAGTACTAAATAAAATATGCATATTCCATTAATCAGCAAGAAATTGAATTTCTCAGAGAAATACGTTTCTAGAGCCATTACCAAAGTGACACCTTGGCAGTGTTACATGCACTCAGACCTCATAGGCCCCCTAACCTTAGCACAACCGACTCCATGATGAAATTACCATGCAGCCCTTGGAACTTAGCATGTAGGCAGCAACACCTGACAAACTGAGGACAAAAACCTAGGCCATCAAAGTTCATAGTTCTTGGAAAGTTCCTAAATATAATAAACCAAAATTCTTTGAGTATTGTTTGTTGACTTTACTCATAGACATCTTACAGTTCTGTGCTTTTGTTGTCGCTGTCAGCTACTCTACTTGAACTTTGATATATGATTTTCCCTAGTTTGATGTTACTGTTCGGGAAATAATTGCTTTCATAGGTTGATACTTTTTATTTAGCTGCCTTGCAAGTAAATTAATAAATGCTGGTGGCTTTTAAGCTGATTCTCTCATACTATTCATGTGACAGGCATCTTCCTCAGGTACCAGGGACACTGTCATTGCTGCTGTCACTGCAACTGGGTCTCAGCATCCTGGTAAATACTCAGCATGATAATGGTCCTTCTTCCTTCCCTAGTTTTCAATAGTAAACAATCCAAATGCCACTCATGCTATGGGTCTTTATAGATATTTTTATAAAGAATTACCAAGATAATGAACAGGAAACCAATTTCCTAGACTTGGTTCACTAGAAAATGCCATTGAAATTACATTTTTTTCTTCAAATTGGTCAGTATTATATATTGAATTGATAAATTTTATTATTGTTAAATAATTTTTACATTTCTGAGGTAAGCACTAATTGTTTACCATGTATTTATTCTTAATTTTAATGTTTTATTTATTTACTAAATTTTTATTTATTGTGTATGTGTATGACACTGTGCATGTGTGGAAGTCAGAAACAGCTTGCAGGAATCAGTTACTCTCCCTCCATCTTATGGGACTCAGAAATCAAACTCAGATCAACTGGACCGGCAGTCAATACCATTAGTCACTCTACCAATGTGCTAGCCCTATATCATATTTTAATTTTAATTAATTGCTTGATATAATTGGTAAAATTTTAAAAATTTAAATATGTACATATTGTTTATGTACATTTCCCTTTATTGTCTTTTGTTAAGTTAATGAATATTTTTATTTTTAATTAGTGACTTGAAAGTTATACATTAAACATGTCCATATCTAATAGTAAACAACTTTTTAAACAATCTTTTCATACTTATATTATTTTAAACAGTAGCTAGTATTAAAATTTTCCTTAAATATCAACCAAAAAAACAAGAACTACAGAATATTTACTTTTAGCTGCTACATTATTCTGTTTGCAATTTTTAAATTATGTGTTCGATTTTTAAGTATTGGTACTTAGAATAATTACAACATATATTTATTACTAACTTGAATTAATTTTTACTATTACCTTTAATACCCTGCATATTATTCTGTGTTTCATTTTTTGTTTTTGTAAAATACCCAAAAGTAATCCAACCCTTGCCTATAATTAATACATTTTTATGACTCAATCTATGTGCAAAAAAATCCCTATTTCTCTTTCACAATCAAATGTCAAGGAAGAATGACAGGTGGAGTTTGTTTATCTTAAAATGCAGTTTCCAATATGTTCTTACATCTCATAAATCCAACAGATTTTCAGGAAATCTAATTTCAATGTATCATTTCCTGGTATACACACCTTCTATTTCTCAGGAAGATTTTAGGGGTTTGTTCTTTTCTTTTGGTGCCCTAAATCTCATTAGATCTAGTAGTGTTCTCAATCTGGCTGAGTGCTTTATAATCTTGCTGAATAATTTATATAGGCTTTATGTATAAAGAAACAGTATCTTTCAGTCTTAAGAAATGTTTGAGTGATATTTCATATGCTGCCAACCTACTGCTATTGCTCTGTGTTCTGAATCTTCAAGTGGGTGGAGCTGAAATGTGAGACCCATCAACTGTACCTTTCATTTTCAGTGGCTTTTGTTCTGCACTGCCCTGCAATTTCTTAGGTGCATTTTTGTTATTTGTTTGAAAAAGTATCTTGGCCATGTGACTAACTTCATGATCTGAGTGTTAGGTTTATAGGCATGCCTTCAGTGTAAAGAAAAAAAAAAATCACTCTTTAGCTCTGGGGACCATGCTTCACAATGAGTTTATCGATTTTGCTGTCATATGACTGATAATTTTATTAACAATGTAATGTGGTTAGTTGAGTTTTGTATAGAAGCATCCTTTTAAACTTTGTGTGTTAAAATATACCCAGATAGGAGATTAATTCCTAGCTGTTGTAGCAGCTGCTTCTTTTTTCTTTTATCATTATTTTTTTTTATTTTACATGTTGATCCCAGTTTCCTCTCCATCTCTCCCTCCCTCCCTTTTACCCTCTCTTTCCCCTCACATGCACCCTACCACCCTCCCCTCCCATCCCACCACCCCAATTCCACATGAAGGACTATGCTATCCAGGTGGGGTCAAGGACGAGATAATGGACCCCACCAGACTGATAAATGGGAATCCAGCATGGGACTTATTCAGACCCCCTAAATATGGGTCTCAGCTAGAAGGACTAAGCAGTCTAAGGGACCCAAGACAGTGGAACCAGGAGGTATTCCTGGTGCACAGAAAGACCTTGCAGATACATCCCCCATAGAGAGATACTCCCTTAACCTAGAGACAGGAGAGAAGTCCTAGTCCCTACTTCAAATGACTTGACAGCAGCTGTTTCTTTAAATTCTTATCGCTGCATCTCTTGTCCTTTTGTCCCTCATGATGGACACTTAGTGTTTTGTTTACTCCCCCCCCCCCAGACAGGGTTTCTCTGTATTGCTTTGGATTCTGTCCTGGAACTAGCTCTGTAGACCAGGCTGTCCTCAAACTCACAGAGATCCTCCTGCTTCTGCCTTCCCAGTGCTGGGATTAAAGGCGTGTGCCACCGATGCCCGCTGCTTACCCATTTTCAAACCAGTGTCTCTCAACTTTCCTAATACTGTTACCTTTTAATACAGTTCCTCATGTTTTGGTGAAATAATGAAAATTATTTTCATTACTACTTCATACCTTCAGTTTTACTTCTGTTAAGAATCAAAATGTGAACATCTATGTGCAACCCCTACGGGTCAGGACCCACAAATTGAGAACTACTGTCTAGGCATTTTTGTTTTGTTTTAATTTCCATTTTTGGCTGACACTTTTTTATCTATCATTTAGAGTCACTAAAACCCAGTTTCAATATTAGTAAATACAAGCTTATGTTGCATTAAAAAGAAATAAAATAATGTATGTGAAAGCCCCCCATCTGGAAGCCTGTGATACCACAGGCACTCACCCTCACTCCTCCCAACACCATCCCCTTTGCTCTGCCCCAGATCTACTCCTCTGCTTTCCTTCAGAAAAGTGCAAGGCTCCCAAGATATAATTAAGACTAGGAGCAAATGCTAAAATCAAGGCTGGAGGAAAACCAGGATGAAGAAACCCACAGAAACAGCTGACCTGAACAAGGGGGAGCTCATGGACCCCCAGATTGATAGCTGGGAAGCAGCCTTGGATTGATCCAGACCCTCAGTCAGTTAGGAGGCCTGGGAAGCTATGTGGCCTCTGGTAGTTTATCAGTATTTATCCCTAGTATACAAATGGACTTTGGGAGCCCATTCCACATAGAGAGATACTCTCTCAGCCTAGACACATGCGAGCAGGTCTAGGCCCTACTCCAAATGTGACAGACTTTGAAGATCCCCTATGGAAGGCCCCACCCTCCCTGTCCAGCAGAAAGGGGATGAGATAGGGAATCTAGGGGGTGGGGCAGGGGAGGAAGAGAGAACTGGGATTGACAAGTAAAACAAGCTTGTTTCTAATTTAAATTAAAAAATCATAAAAAAAAAAAACCACCAAGGTAACAAATCTAACATATATTCAGAGACCTGGAGCAGACCCATCCAGGCTCTGTGATTGCTGCTTGAGTTTCTGTGAGCCCCTATGAGCCCTGCTGAGAACCACAGTTTTAAAATGATAATCCTCAGTTAGAACATTGGCTGTTACATTTCATTGTGGTGATATGTTCTTTGTGCTCTAGCAAATAAAGCTTGCCTGAAGATCAGAAGGGGGGCTAGCCACTGGTTAGCTATAGAGACCAGGCAGTGGTGGCACACACCTTTGATCCCAGCACTTGGGACTTGATGCCTTAAATGCTAGCACTAGGGAGGTGGAGACTGGAAGTGATATGGCAGAGTGGAAGGAGGAATATAAGGCAGGACATGGGAGGAGACAGGAGCTTCTGCCCTGCCTCCCTTCAGTCTACAGAGTCTTTCCAGTGCATGGTTCTTTTATTTCTCTGATCTTTCAGCATTTACCCTGTTATCTGACTCCAGGTTTTTATTATTAAGATCAATTAGAATTTTCAATATACTTCATTACTTTATTTTGCGTATTGCAGGCTTCCTTTTTCTATAACAATGAATTTCAATGCTACTTGGCAGAAGGCTAATAGAAAGATAAGTTGTATTCAGTGAAGTTCATGCTGCCACCTTTTGCCTTCTGAAGCATGTGGGTGTTCGTTTAGTGTTAGAAATTAAGTACTATCAGTGCTAAAGCATGCTCACCTGGACTGGGAGACAAAATCATTATAATGGTTTGGGAGAGCAAACCCAAGACTCACCAGCATATCACACTGTGTAAAACTAGGACCACTGAGGGGCAGTGGTGGCACAAACTTTATGTCCAGCACTAGAGAGGCAGAGGCAGGTGGATGTCTGAGTTTGAGGGCAGCCTGGTCTACAGAGTGAGTTCCAGGACAGCCAGGACTACACAAAGAAACTCTGTCTCAAAAAAAAAAAAAAAAAAAAAAAAACAGTAAAATCTGTCCCTTAAGAGAGTACAACACAGTAGGGATAGTTTTTCTTTAAATTAGCTGTTTGCATTTCGATAAGTAAGAAGCTAAAATTCTAGTTTTTAGATATCTAGTTTCTAGTTCATATAGATCACCTTTCATAGATGAAAAGAAATTTATGTTTTCTTAGACTTCCAAATTAGAAGCATTTTCTTCCTTTTTGATAACTTACAGTATTTTCTTAGCTAGCTAAAAGCTCTGCTCTGTATGTGACTTAGGCAGGCCACTTGACTTTTTTTTTTAATTTAAAAGAATGTGTTTGTCATTTTACATATCAACCCCAGCTCCCCTAGATGCAGAGAACCCGCCTTAAATCTTAAGTGGGTTCATGCAACACTCCAATGGCAGCTACTTGTCATTGTCCAGACTCTTGCTTACATTTTTTATAAAAAGAGGCCAGGAAGTTCAAAACAAAGAGCAGAAAAACATCTGCAGCCCTCCATCTATCTAAGCATATCTGTAAAATGCCAGTAATACATGTGCACAGGCAGGGAGGATGCATTTTCCAAGAGACACGATTAACATGAACACATCATGTTCAGACCTCAAGTAAAAACAGAATAGCCTGGAGGGCCTGGAAAAAATTATGCGGCTGCTTCCAAGATGTTTTTATTTACAATTTCATGGACAGTGCACTTTGCCAGGAAGTGTCAGTGGAAGGTACACATTCATCTGCATGATTGCCTCCAGGTCTCCTCTGCTGCAATGATCGTTAATGAATATGCAATACGTGTTTTTAAGGTTCAATGGATTTCAGATAGGCTCATGACAAACAACCTTGACTGCATTTGCTCTCAAGGCCCAATTTAGAAGTCTAGAGACATTGATGTGGTGCCAGTTCTGCCTGGCATACTAAATGAAGACTCTACCTTGATTGTACTCTTGTGTGCTGAAAGCCCAACATGATATTCAGTCTTTCTCAATGGCAACTTCTTCAATCTTTGGCATGAACACACATTGTATATAGAAGCAGTTGTGTAACTCTTAGATGGGTAAAAAGAGCAAAGAACCCTAACTTGTCACGGAAAATGTGGAACAGTAGGCAACAATTAAATTTAAAATATCCATGGTTATGCACATATGAAATTTTATTGTATGATTTTAATTGCTGCATCTTTGGTATCTATAGTTATTGGAAATATTTTATATAGTGAGATAGGGAGATGCAATATATACATGGAAAATCCATTATTATAGCCAGTATACTTTATTCATTTTTATAACTTGTTTGTAATATGATACACACAAATCTTTCTGACTGGGTATATACATATGAGTGAAGTTTCTAATGCAAAAGGTCAGCTTTAAGAGACACTAGTAAATATTTTGTCAAACTGGTTGTTAGTCCTACTTATAGTCTGTCTAGCAGTGCATGTCTCCAAATTCTCAGCAAGGTTTAACAGTGCTGTCTCTAAATCTCAGTCATTCTGTTGAGTGTGCTGTGAAATCTGCCTAGCCTGCCACTGATTACCAGTGAGATGGAGTACCTTCCTGACAGGTTCATTTAGTGTGATACTCTCTTTTGTGAACCACCTGCTTGTGACGAACAAGCTATGTACTGCTTACTCTACTTTATACAAATGGTAGCTTCCAGGCTGTACCTTGCCCAGAGTGACAAATTTAATAATGCAAGAGTCTAAGTGCTGGAGCAGAACAACGTACACCTTATATATGCATGTAAACCACCCCTGCCCATCCAATACAAACCAGGAGGCAAAGACTGATAAACAACTTCATTGTGTAAAAATAAAAATTAAACCAGAGACATAAGAACATACAAGTGTATGAATTCACATCATTAAAAAAAACCCTGAGATTAGAAAATACACTAGACCAACAAATGTTGTAGTGTCCTCACACAGATCATCTAAAAAGAGACACACCTGTAGAAATTAAGAACTACATGAATGTCTTTTGTTCTTCACACATGAGAGCATAATTCAATGTTGCAAAAAGAAAAAAATGATCAGGAAATTGTCACCTTAACTTATAGGGTCACTTACGTGTATACTTCAGTTATGAATCCATCACTATACACATGTCAGAGTCCCAGAAGAATTTTTACAATTACCATTTGAGTGCTTACATGCTTTGAGAAAAATGTTTCCTTTTTGGGAGGAAGGAGGATCAAGGCTTGTACTAATAACAACTAGTGTCTGCATAGGACTTATTTGAATTAGACACCGTTTTTATTAAGAAATACATATATATGGGAATGGAGAGACTGCTCAGTAGTTAAGGACACTTACTGCTCTTGCAGAAGATCTAAGTTGGTTCCTAGCATCCATGGTGGTCCATAATCATCCATAACTCCAGTTGCAGAGAATTCAATGCCCACTTCTGACCTCCACAGATATATATATATAGTGCACATGCAGGCAAAATATTTATACACTTGAAAAAATACCTCTATCCTTTAAAAATAATACATATACATAAAATAATCTTTACACATATTCTATAGAATAGTTATCCTTATTACCATTGTTCATATGTTTATACAGATAGATATAGATGATATAGAAAGTAGCAAGGGAGGTAAATTAGTCATACAAGGTCAATGAATTTAGTAACTAAAAGAATTTGGACTTTGACAATGCTCAAAACTTATGTTCTTAAATTTCTATTTGGCACATTACCTAAGGAATGATTCACAAAATTTATACCCACCTACCAGCTATCTCACTCATTTTAATCATGTTTGAAACAGTAATATATGAATATTGGTATTAGTTGTTCTCATAATGGCTTGTAATAGCTAATTGAAACAGAGAGCAGGAAGGTGAGGTCAGTACTTAAGGAGCACTTTAATTTTAAAATTGGTCCTGAGACTTTCCACTACACTTAGAAACTCCTGTACTTAGAACGTTAAATTGAAAACTAGTGCTGAATTTAGTATTTCATTTAGAAACTACTTTTTTAGATCTTCAAATTTTATAGTGCCCAAGATTCAGCCTCCATAATCAAGAAGCCATAAAAATAAATATAGTAAATTCAGCGAACAAGTCTAACAGACAGAAAGAATAGTAAATCTCAGGTCTGTGAGTCCCTACACTTAATCAGAGATCAATCACACATCACTACTACATGACCACCAACACATTCTCCTCTACGTATAGCAAGAAATGTATTGGTCCCTGTGTGGCCAGGGAGTCAAGCAATTTAGTGTGCTAAGTAGAAGACCCAAAAATTCACAGAACCCTTGCTTTTAGCTTGATTCAACAAAAACCTTATTCTACCCATGTGGTGTTACAAAATTCAGCCCATACTCGGCCATCTTGTAGGGAACTCTTACTTCATAATTTCCCCACAATTCACTCTGCTCCTTGGATTCATTCAGCATCTAATGGCATATTACTCTTGAAGTCTCAGATTCCCAGAGGTCCAAAGAATTCAAACATTGCCATGTCTAAGATTACAGGAAACTTCACTTGACACACTTGAGTCCCTCCAGCTGAAATAACAGAAAGTAGATAACAGGAGAGCAAACATGGTTATGAAGAACAATACACACCCTAGAAGCTGTGATTCCATCTGCATATATGTATTTATATTTCTTCTGCCTTCCCATTAGAACCAAACAGTACCATTCTTAGCTAATGTGTCTGTGTGTGTGTATAGATATATATGTATATATTGCTGAAAATATTCATTGACATTTATTTTCTTTCTTGCAAAATAAGTCTCTTTTGTAAGTACAACAGAATATTTCAGACTTCTGTTTTATATGTTTGTTATTATTCTGAATATTCATATTGCTCAATAAGCTATTTATTAGAGTTCCAATAAAAAACACTTTCAGTATCCTACCCACAGCATAAATCCTGCCTCTCATGTGAATTCATTGAAGTTGTATTCAAATAGAGTAATTATCCTAAGGTATATGTTTATGATATATGGGTTATTTATGTATTAAAGCTGGTAGGTTCTTTATTTTGATGGGGAGTTATGAATCTTCTACATTTAAGAGGAAATACGTTTTCAAGCCCCAAAGCTAGAAATCTTTTTAAAACACTTGAAAATGAAGTCTTATTTCCCAGGTCTATTACAGTACATAGTAGTTTGTATAATAAATACTCTAAAGTGGTTTGACTTCATAATAGTAATTGCTTTAAAGCAGCCCCATGGTTAGGCTTGGTATTACAAACTTTGTCTGGTAGCCAGTTATTATGACCCTCCTAATACTCTAAAACACCATCTATAATAGAAGTGCCAGCATCAACATAGTCATAGAAATAAAAGATTACAAATAAAATATCTTGTTGGTATACAGCTTCTCTTCTGAAGTATAATGACTGGTATTTACCAATATATATTTTTAAAAAACTATGTGCAGCAAGATTGCTATGAATGGCCAGGGACTATATCTAAACCTATTGTTCAGTTCCTTGGAACCCAATGTTTCACTATACAGTTTCATTTGATGGCTCATTCATTTTAAGATTCATCAGAAAGGAAAACAACCTAACTCAGACACACCATCCATTATGCTTTCTTTCTCTGGGGGTACTTTCATACACTTTTAAGATGTAATTTGTAGAGGAAACAGAGTGAGAATGAGAAGATAAAGCCAGCATGGAATTGCCAGAAGTAGCATGATTTCAGAAGCCTGTTGGGCCACTTCACATTCAGAGATGTGATAAGAGTACACCCATTGACTTGCTCTGGCCATCCCTTGTAAGAGCCAAAGCAAGGAAAGGGGAGACTGCTGGGAAAGGGAAACGACTATAGTGTGCATCTTAATTTGCTTTGTCTTCTGATATCACTATTATGTCTCTTACAAAGTGACAATCAAGGTCTATTTATGCATAGGAGGATTATAAGTAATATGGTGTGGTTAAAATCTGAGTTATTTTTGGAGCACCAACATTCCACAAATGAATCCAAAAAAAATCATAGTTGATTTTATATAATAGGTGAAAATCTAAATGCAGGCATGTGATCGCCATTAATTTGCCATCTTCGAGGGACAAATGACTTTTCCATACCACTTTGGCTGCCATATATCTTTTTATGTATGCTCAATATCCCTTAGTATCATTCCTTACTCCTTCCCATCACCTCCTTCCTGGCTACCATGAAGTGAACAGCTTTACTCCATCACACACTTTTTCCCTAACACTTTGCCTTGCCAACAGCTCATGATGAAGCTAGTCCACAGACCATGTCCTCTAAATAATCTCAGTTAAAACTAATCTCCCTTTAAGTTGTTTTTCATACTTATTTTGTCACAATGAAGGAAGCCTGACTAAAATGAGGAATTTAAAATATGCCCCTTGAGATTATGGGTGCATGACACCATGCATTGGGAATTGAAACTAGGCTTCCTGTGTGTATCATAGGATGCTGGTCTCTGAGTGTTAAGAGCCCTTAGTATTATAATCATAGGGGACTCCAGATTGATGACAATGATGTCCACTCCCTCCTAGAACAATGGGATGAGTAGGATCATCTAACCTGACTTCGAACCTGAGATTTCAGCCACATTAGCTTGTAGCTTTCTGCTGGCTGTTTGCAATTCTGCCCCAGCTGCACCTTGTTACAAGTTGTTTTTCCCGCCAGCCCCAAATAACACAGAGAGATGCTATATTAGATATAAAGCTGTTGGACAGTTATTAGTATTACTTATTGGCTAGCTCTGTCTTAAATATTAACCCATTTTTATTAATCTATTTCCACATTCTCTTGGCTTACTAGAGAGAGGGTACAGAATTGTTCTCCCTCAAGTCTCTTCATGTTGAATCTCCTTCCTACTTCTTCCTCTCTGCTCCTTGTCTCCTAGTCCCACCTTTCTTGCTTTCTTATTGGCCAACAGTGCTTTATTCATTAACCAATATGAGAAACATATTTACAAAATGGCATCTCCCATCAGCATCTGGTCTTATGGTCAAAGGAGTTGCTACAGAAGTTAGAGCATTCCATGTAGAAAAATATAAGAATGTCTTCTTTGGTGTTAAATTGAGACTTTCTGATATGTCTGTGTAGTGGTTTGATTAGGAATGGCCTCCATGGGCTCATATTTGAATGTTTGATCATTAGAAAGTGCTACTATTAGGAGGTGTAGCCTTATCAGAGTAGGTGTGGGCTTAAACTGTGTCACTTGGGATGGGCTTTGAGGATTCAAATGCTCAACACTGGCCCAGCACCGCTTTTTCTTCCTGCCACCTGTCAATCCACATGAAGAGCTCTCAGTTATCTGTCCATTACCAGGTCTGTATGCATTTTACCATGCTTCCTGTCATGGTAATAATGGACCAAATCTCTGAAATTGAAAGAAAGCCGCAATTAAATCTTTTGTTTTAAAAGAGTTGCCATAGATTGGCAGTAGTGATACACAGCTTTTAATCCTAGCACTCAGGAAGGAGAGATATGTGGATAACTAAATTTTAGACCAACCTGGTCTACAGAATGAGTTACAGGATTGCCAAACTATATAAAGAAACCCTACATTGAAAAGGCCAAAAAAATTAATTAAAAATAACTGATGGGAGGTTCTTTTGTATATATGTTACTCTTATTGGTTGATGAATAGAGGATAGGCAGGACTAAGAGATGAGGAGGATTCTAGGAAAAGAAGGTAGAGAGGCTGCCCAGCGAGATGCCATTACCCTGCCAAAGGAGTAACAGGTCTGGGCATTCTCTGGTCAGCCAAGACCATGTGTAAATACATAGATTTACAGAAATGGGTTAATAATTAAGACAGAGCTAGCCAATAAGAATCTCTAGCCATTGGCCAATATTTTAATAACTTAAAAAAATCAAGTTATTTTTTCCTCTGTAATGATGTCAGAAAAGGGACCAGGAAGATGTATGTCTGTTGCTAAATGTTTTCTACAGAAGATGAGGAAGTGTGATGGGTCAAAAGATCACCATACAAGCCTGGTGCTGTGGAGCGAGCACACCTGTAATGTGACTGGGGAGACAGAGACAAGGATCCCCTGAGGCTTGATGGTAAGTTAAATGAGTGAGCTCCAGGAGTAATGAGAGATCTCCTCAAAAACTAATGGGGAGACATATTGAGAAACACAGCCAATGGCATCTTCTGCCCACCCCCCCTTCCAAACACACACAGAGTCAAAAAGGAGTTTTGTTAGTACTGAATATAGTCTAGTTGCTGCAGAGGTTTATAAAAGCAACAATTCTGTGGTCTCAAACAATGGGAAATTTCATTTGATTAATTACTTAAAGAGACACAAAGAATTTTTAGGGGGTATGAGCATAACATGTGTTATGTTCATGCATGAGAATGTCATTGTTAATATATGCATCTTAGTGACCATTCCATTGCTGTGAAGAGACATCCTGACCAAATCAATTCTTCTAAAATAAAATGTTTTAATTGGGGGCTTGCTTACAGCTTACAGTTAGTATGTTATCATCAGGCTGGGAGCACAAGGGCACACAGACAGAGATGTGCTGGAGAAGTAGCTAAAAGCTACAACCTGATCCAAAGGCAGCAGGAAGAGAAAGAGATTCTCTGAACCTGTCATGGGCTTTTGGAACCTCAAAGCCCATTTCCAGTGATATATCTCTTCCAACAAAGACACACCACTCCAACAAGGCCATACCTCTTAACCCTTAGCATCAGCTAGGAACTAAGCATGCAGTTACATGCTTCTATAGAGACCAATCTCATTCAAACCATTACAATATACTGACAAAAATAAAAGAAAAGATATAAAAAAGAAAACACCTGGGATAAATTGTTAAAGATTTACAAAAGTAACCAGAAAATGATTAGTGCACGTGGAAACACTAGAACATTTTCAAAATGTATTAGCCATGGAGTGTGGTAAAGGGGTAAATTTTTTTTCACAGAATGTTACTGAAGGAAGTACAGGTGTTCAGTTGATTAGTAAAGAGGCAAAAAGATATTCCACGGAGAAGAGAAAGCATATGAGAAATGGTCTAATGTCCAGGAGACAGAAGTTGGCCCATATGACTGGAATCATTAGCCATTAGATGTTTGTGACAGTTTTTGGTTGATCAAGATGGTTAAATAAATGTTACAGACGAATACACAAAAAGAGTTTGTAGTCCCTGAAAAGGCTGGGTTAGGAAAAATGAGAAGTTATTAGCTTTGCCTTGAAGATGAATGGAAGAGGCAAAGACTAAGGAGAGCATTAAACCAATAATTGCATAAAATTTCTTAAAACAGTTGAACCTACAAAAAGCAAACACAAGTTTGGGAATGAGTGTGACAGAGTGGGACTCTCCGTTCCTCTACCTATCAAATTTCGTGACTCTTGATAAACTTCTAAAAACCCCATGTTACAATTTTCTCTTCTAAAGTCAGCCACAGAATGATACAGATCATATTTGGCTACTGTAAAAAGTCAGATGCATCCATATTCAAAGCTCACAATGAAGCTAGCCCATTATAATCACAATAAAATAGCTGATTAGAAATGAATATGTACATTTCAAATATTCACATACACATAATTTTACAGTAATTGTCTTATTTCTAAAACTACCTTGAAAACAATAACATTACAGATTTTTCCAAACTGTGTCACACTACTTTGTAGGATATAAACCAAAAAATAAGCATGTAATAAATATCTCCCAAAGAGTGTAAAAAGCAATAAGGAGCAGAAAGGAAGGGCTCACATTGGATGTTGAATATTAGGCTGGTGAGGAAGAAGCTAGTGAAGGTAATGATGTTCTGTCAATTCTACCTGAGGCCCCTCAGAACTTAGAGAAATGTGTTGAACCAGCGTCCACAATAGGCTTTTCAGAAACACATTTAAAAATTCTGAAATTATGCACAAGAGTAAAATGACAGTATAAGCCTGCCATATCTTCACATATATGTGTGGGATCACACAGGATATATAAGAGGAATATGAAGAGCCAGATTGAGACAAGGTCCCTTCAGAAAAGAGAGATTTTGATCTTCTAAAAATATTGGTTCATATAAACAGAGACAAAGAGGTTGCCTATGTAATCCAGACAGTGACTAAGAGGTTTTGCCACTTCCTGCACAAGAGTTAAAGCTTCGCACAGGGTGACCTGCGCACTTCATAGCAAGTGTGACTGAATGGCACAGTGCAGCAGTAACTTCAATGTTAGAAGCACTAGCAGTTCCTTGGAATTCAAGAAACATGGCCTTGAATGAAGACAGTAAAGACTAAGACTCAGGAGGAATGGTACAGATATGAGGGAGGCAGGCCTCTACCATGATGCTTGTAGTTACAGCCTCACATCTTAATGTTTAAGTTTTGGCAACCTGGCTGTGAGGACAGCTGGTGAGCCTGATAGCTGCTGGATTAAAAAAATCTGTGAATGTCGTCATGTCTTTGATTTGCCCCTCTTACAATAACTCATACCAACAGAAGAGCAATGGGTAACTCACTCTAGCATGCTTGCAGTGAAATCACAAACTAAAACCTAAGAATATCTCAATGCAGTTTTTATTATCTGAGAGATTATCAAAGCATACAGTATGAACAAGTATGTAATGGAAATAGACTGCAAAGATGGGACCAAATCAGCAATCTAATCATTGTATATATGCTGTAGACTGTGGCCTCATGGGTTCTGTACATGCAGTTGGTTCCATGAGGAAACTGACTGGCTCTTGTGACGGTCAATGAAGGAAGAAAACAATTTAAACACATAATTTAAATCCTCTGTTGTTCTGTTAATGAAGTTTTCATAGAAACACCTATAGAAAGCAAGTACCCATATTCATTATTTGTCTCAGAGTTTATATATGCATAATTAAGGATTTTTATTATTTGTTTTAATTTATCTAATGTAATGAGAACTTCCTAAGACATTTCATAATAACTATGGTAACTGTTTTGAGAGACAGTGTAGCATAATGAATGCTACCCCAGATTTGAGCACTAAGTGTTGAGTGGGACACTGGCTGTGCCTTCTAATAGCATATGATTAAACTATACTACATTCCCTCATCTATAAAATGAAAAGGATAATAGGATTACTCTGTTAAAATGTTTGTTTAGTAGACGCTACTTACTTTTTTAAATTAATACTTACCACTTCTTCAATGCTTTAGAATAGCAAAGGATGATGGATGGATGGATGGATGGATGGATGGATGGATGGATGGATGGATAGTAAACACACACACACACACACACAAACACAATGCATACAGCCTACACATCCTTCTCCATGATGTGTGTGTGGCTAATAGAGCAGCCTCTTTTTCAATAATTAAAACTATTAAAATGATGCTTGCATATCAAGGATGTGGATGGAATGTTACATGGCATCAACACTGTGCTGGCAACCTGGGAACAATTGCCTCAGCCAAATTCAGTGCTTCACAGCTCACTCTCCTTGGACTCTATGCAAAGCAGCTTTCAAATGCCTGCCACACCAAGGACAGTTAAATAAAAATGTTCATCTTGTATTTTAATAGTTTTCCAATACATCTAGCTGGGGCTAATGAAGCATGGGTGCTGTTGAGTTCAAGGAGACCTTTACTATTCTGTAGTTTCTCAGTGTTGATTCACACGCTGCAACAGATGTCTCTTGATATTCTGAAACTTTGACATTTAAAAGGAAACTTGTACTTGGAAAGGTTGAGAACCATGAGTCTCAGTGCATGCTGCATCACTAAAATGTAATCTTTGCCTCCATGAGTTCCCTGGAAGAAGCAAAGGGCACGGGAGTCAAGAATATACAAAGACTAGAGATGTCCTGCTAAGCCTTCTCTTCTAAAGGGCTCTGGCCATCATATGCCTACATTTGTGAATCCATTTAGGCTTGAAGGTGAAGCTTTGACCAGAAACAACCACTATGGACAAATACTGTCTTCCTTGTTAATGTGGAAAAGGTGAGATGGCACAAGGTTACCTTTTCAGAAATTTTGCAATGTTTCTAAACACCAGTGTTGTCTTTCTAAATATTTATCTTTGTTGACAGTTTCTTCAGGTAGGCACTGCAATCCCAACAACTTCTTCCACTGATCCTCCAGCATTTTACAAATCTCATGGCAACATTCATGATAATCATGATGATGACCATAATGATGATGATGATGATGATGATGATGATGATGATGACGACAACAACAAAATAACAAAGGTGATGAAAAACAATTTTAAAAAGGAAGACTGATTTTCTATTCTAGTTTGTCTGTTCTCAGGAACTTTCTGACTGAACAACATATGTATTAGGAAGACATCCACCATGGTACATGTTCTCTTTTGTGTGTGAGTATAATAACAGGAGTGAGTGTAATAACTCCTGACCAGTGAGGCAGCTACAGCAGAGGCCAAACACATGCAATGGGTTCATGAAATCCAATTTCATTTTTCTCCTTCTGAAAATATAAGGCTCCATTTCCAAATTACCCTTGCTATTGGGTCAGAGCCGGGTGATTAGTTTGTCACATGGGGATGGGAACAAAATTGATATGTGTAACACAGTCACAGAAGTTAGAAGTGGATATATGGCCTCGACCTACTTTCTTCTGAAAGCATTTAATACTTACTGCTAAATTCACATCAGAAACTACTCTTACTCCATGTCCCAGTTTGTCATCTAACTAAGGGATAGTATTTTCTCAACAAACTACTTTCCTGGACAAGATGATTTTTTTTAGAAATATATTGACTTCAGATTTTGATGAAATGGATTTAAATATGACTCCTAGGTTAGAATTAAAATCTTTGGAAAGTTTAATAAGACATTTAAATCCTAATTTGCTGTCAATGTAGTACACAGAATATCCATTGCCATGCAGGACTGTTATGTAAATTAGTTTAGGGAACGAAACTAGTATACTTATATGTTGGCGTACCCTTATGAACGCATAAAACTTTACATGCTACTAGATATACATGAATAATAGTTTCTTCTATATTGTATTATTCCTAATAAATATAATTTATATAATAATTAATTAAAGGGTAAGAATATTTGTGTTTCAAGAATGAAAGGGATGTGAAAATCTCTAATTCAGCACCTCATTTACAGATAAGCAAATGAAGATTGAAGAGCTAATGATTTTGCTGACAAGGGAATTCTCTTCTATTTTACCATTGTATCCTTGATATTAGATACCAACATATACGAATGTTCAATTTAAAAAGCTATTCATCTATATGCTATGTTTGAAAATATGTCATTAGGTCTGGAGTGATATCTCAAAAGATAAAAGCACTTTCTGTTCTTGCAGAGAACCCAAGTTTAGTTCCTGGCATCTACATGGTGACTCACAACCACCTGTAACTCTAGTTCTGATATGATGCTCTCTCTGGCATCTGAAGGCTATGTATATATGTGGTGCACATAAGGACAAGTAGGCATAAATACATACACAAAAATAAGTAAAATTGAAAATAAAATAGACTGGCCCAACTTCATTAAAATAAGAGGCACAGAGGTTCAAATAGTAGTCACGTGAAGTGGCATAGAAGTAGCTTCATACTAACCACAGTTTTCCCTCCCTTTCCTCCTCCCTTTTTCCTCAACCCCCACCCTCCCATCCACTCCTCAGAAAGGATAGGGCCTCCCATGGGGAGGCAGCAAAGCCTGGAACATTCAGTTGAGGCAGGATCAAGCCCCTCCCACCTGCATCAAGACTGAGCAAGGCAAACCACCATATGGGATAGGATTCAAAAAGCCATCTCATGCACTAGGGATAGATCCTGGTCCCACTGTCAGGGGTCCCACAAACAGACCAGGCTATGCAACTGTTGCCCACATGCAAAGGGCCTAGTTCAGTCCCATGCAAGCTCCCCAACTGTCAGTGTAGAGTCTTTGAATTGATAGTTCTTTGGCAAGTGCATCAATTTGATAAGGGATAAATTAATTTGTAGTTTTGTGGCAGTTTAAGTAAGATGCCATTACCATAATTTCAAATTCTGGATTTTAACATTGTGGCTGCAGAATATATATATTTACCATGTTGGCATGTCTTGTGGTGTCATCCTTGTACATGTGATTTCTAGCAGCCATACTGATGAGAGTTTATGTATGTGACTTCTAACACCAATAGACAAACCAAAGTGAATGGAGGAAAGACCATGAGGCCTCAACCCTACACAAACAACTACAGGCAACTAAGGAATGCAAGGAGTGAGAGAAATAGTTTTCTCCAGGGAAGTGCACACCAATTGGTTATTCGATATCAAGTAGTCAGCCCTGAAAACAAACTTTGTTCTACCAACTGAGCCCACTGTATTTATGTGTTTAGGAAATATATGAAGGTTCTATAATGACAGTTAGGGTAGTCACAAATGTCATTACAGGGGAAGGCCAGAAATAGTGTTCTTTACTTCATGCAAAGGCAGCTGACATATATCAGCTGACTACACAACTGTGTCTTCAATACAGAATCAAGTTAATTTGTGTGGGTAATGTAGCATAAGGAATAAGTTCTCATCAACATAGACTTTGGTCTGATTCAAGTTGTGCTATTTTCTAACTTGAGGGCTGTATGAAGCTTTAATACTATTTATTTCTAGAATCTTAACTCTCAGTTTCCTACTCTATGAAATCAGAATAATAACTTTTGCTGTGTTTACATTTTCTGAGCATTAAACATGTTAATGTTCATAAATTCATTTAGTGCAATGTCTGATGAACAAGAAATGCCAAATAATAATAGTTACCATGATGTGCAGGTAATCTCTTCTCCTCAGAACCATCATACAATTGACATACCTGATCATAAATATTCATTCAACCCACATGCATACTATGAATAAGAACATGCTACATCTGCTAAGCCATTTTTTGCAGCACATCTATAGAAAGTTTATACTTGAATTACCACATAGAATTCCACTGCTGGAAAAAAATGAATGTGTTTTGGTGTTACATAATATAGTTTTGATGATTACAACTATGTGAGTGTATTTTTAAAATATTTTAAATACGAGGATAGACCTTTAAATCAACACATTAAAGAACAAATGTTTGCCCTTAAAAGGGTGTTGCCAGTTTCACTTTATCGATTACCTGTATCATAACATGAATTTTGCATGCCATAGCTACTCTTGATGTGGGACATTCAAAGTGAGAAGTATGGATTCAGAGATAAACCCCAGGCACACTCCTTCTCTACACTCTACACGGTAAGCTTGCATTTCACTCATTTGCATTTTTCTTGTGTAACCCAAGTGAGTAACGTGGAGCTGTCTGTTCTTCAGGGCAATAGAATAGCGCTCACGTTTTGAAGAATACATTAATAAATTAAAGACTGAAGTAATCAGCCTTGAACTGTTTTACTTGCCCTCTAGAAAATCATCCTTGTTGCCTGTGCCTCTGGGATCTTTTGAATTGTCAGCACCATTCAAAACAGTTCTTATGATTTCACTCGGGATGCCATTTATTATCATATCTATTGCTTCTCACACTGCCCTCTCCTGCCTAAACCAAATGAAGTAATTTAACTGTGTAACTAAGCGTCAGAGTGGAGAATCACTCACAGTCTGTAGTGGTGGAAGTTCTAAGTGATGTTAGCGCCTCCAGAGCTGCTTTTTCCTCTGAGCTACATTCAGGGTGTTGGAAAACAGTCTCAGGTCCTGCTTATTCGCCAATATTCTTCCTAGAATACCCCCTTCTTCCTGAACTCCAAAACTTATAGTAAGGTTTTAAAACAATCTCAATTTCCCAGAGTTGGATACTTGCTCCTTTCTATAAACAACTTGCTAGAATCCTGCTTCCAACCCAGATGGACTATCACACTCCAAAAATCACCCAACTCCCACCCACCTGTCTCTGAATAGCACTACTGCCAGGACATCCAGCTGCTTGGCCCCAATCACATAACGTTAGCCTCAGAGCATCACGTCAAGCCCAGATGGAGAACAAATTTGTTCCATCCACTTGTACCCTGGGTCAGATTCCTGCCACATTTCTTGCAGGCCAACTTTCCAACTGAGACAATTTCCTTATTCTTGGCATTACCTATTCCTAACTTATTTCTGTCTTCCTACAAGCAAAAACAATTAAGGACACTTTGTACCATGCAAACTGTCTTAGCAACTACATTAGAATAAATAACTCATGCTTTGGTAACATAACATCATGTTATGTTATGTTACCTAAAGCTGGCCCCATCATTCTGGCACCTCTTAATGATACAAAATCAATGAGAATGACCTTCGGTTACCACCCAGCTTGCTTAGATACTTCAGGGACTTTTCCAAGCTGATAATGTCCCAGCCACGAAATAATGTGGTATTCTTCACATTCATAACATGGTGTTAAAAACAAAAGATAGTGCATAGTTCATGTTGTCTGTAGTCCTCTATGGACCAGGGAAGAGGTGGGGTGTCTCTTCCTCCA
This sequence comes from Cricetiscus sungorus, assembly GCA_030556225.1. Taxonomy (NCBI): domain Eukaryota; kingdom Metazoa; phylum Chordata; class Mammalia; order Rodentia; family Cricetidae; genus Cricetiscus; species Cricetiscus sungorus. The sequence continues at coordinate 28,728,476 of JANBXA010000651.1, read as the reverse complement.
CATCTCTGGAGCTTGGTCAGTGTCACTCATGGAGATGTCTTCCTGGTTTGCCCCACTATTCCTATTGTTTCTACTCTGGGATTTATTTAGTTTTTCATGTTTCATTCCCTCCCTGAGCAGTAATACACACTATACATTGTACACTCTGACCGTATAATAGATTATACCTGGGAGTAACTCAGTCCTAGAACTGGATTCACAAGGGTTGTTGAGAGCTCTTTAATGAGTAAATAAGTGGTCACAGAGACACATTAAGAAACATTTGTGTCCCCATTCACTGGCGAATGATCACAGGCTTCTATAGATCTAAATATGTGTTAAAATAAAACTATTGGTAGCTGTGTGAGGAGCAAGGATGAAGGAAAGAGAGGAGAGGCAAGATAGGTAAAAGGAAAAAAAGAGAGAGATAGAGGGAGATGGGGTGTTTTAGGCAAATGAGAGTAACAGTTGGTAGGGAGGAAAAAATTCAAGCTATGATCAAGCACAAGGGCAGTCACTTCCAAATCCAAAACTGTCTGCTAATTGCACTGAAAACCCACAACTATTTTTTTAATCTTATTTTCATGATCACAGGCTTCTCGGGCAGGCATAATTACCTTTTGAGGTTTCATCAGCATTTGGCAAAATTACACCATCTCTACTTCAAAATGTTCTGCCTCCAGAATAGAATCTAAACCCTCTTCTCTTTTAACTCATAGCAGCTTGCAGGCTGCTGGCAACTTTGTCCCTAAAGAATGATATAATTAACCTGAGTCTGTTGCATTCCCATTGCTGGATGTCTTATTACTGATTTTTAAGTTGGCCTTCATTTAATTGTAAGATAACATTTTACAGTATTATTTATTCATGGTTACAGTCTTTTGCCAAATCTACCCCAAGGTTCAGTTTTCAGTAATAGATGTCAGTCATTCTCACCCCATCAAAAAAAAACATGGAGCTGGCCTTAGCATGCTGAATAGTCCATAGGAAAGCTGGTCCTGGTGGGGGGTTAGATAACAAAGTAGAGATGCTGTGTCTTTCTTATCAGTGGTTTGTCTTTTGATTTCATGATCATGTTAGTAAAAAAAATTGTAGAAAGCGTGGGGAACAGGCTGTTTGCTTGGTCTGAAGGGCAATAGTGTAGGAATTGCTATGAATTCAGACAAATAGGTGGTACTCAATTTTAACAACTCAGGGAGAGAAACCAGGCCTTGGCGAACTAAAAAGTCAACAAGTTCTTATCAGGCTGCCCTAAAAATTATATGCTAGTAAGTTTACAAGAGCCATGCTTTTGGTTGAAATCATCACTTCTGCTGGTCAGAATAGCTCCCTCCCAGGAAGGGGTAACTTCTAAAGGGATTGCTTACTGAAACACAACTATGTGATCTTGCACTCAGACTAGTGGAAAATAACACTATTAAAAAATAGTACCTGCTCTTAGAATTATTATGTGTACTTCACTCTAGCGCCTGCAATTCATTTTATCTTTCAGGCTTTATGTAGCAGATATTCTCAGCAATGCAGGCTAGGGTATCTGTTGCAACCAAATATTCAACTCTGCCATTGTTGAGTAAAGCAGCAGCCATGGAAAGGGAAAGTAAAATTAGACATGATTCTTCCCCAATAAAACTTTCTACACAAAACAAGCAGGAGGTCAGGCCTATCTTACATTTATCCAGATGATCTTAATAAGATGCGGGTATTACCAGACTCAAAGTCTGAGAAAGAAAGTTACTAGGAATGATAGAGACAAATCATGGCAAAAAATTTCTTAAGCCAGGATTTACTATTTTAGATGATCAAAGTTAGGTAGCTGTGAGTTCATTTAATTCAGAGACTGGCAAATGTCATTAATTCTCTTTAATTCAAATAAGGTTATTTCCTTGTAGTCTGCCACACACTTGTGTCAACTACAAATGTTAATATATCATGGGAGCATAAGAGAAATACCCATGTTTTAATTCTCCTATAAACTGGAAGATCCATGCTAATTGTCATATTCGAACACTTTCTTTCAATATGACTGAAACATGAGGAAGAAGCCTCTAAATAAACTTAACAAACTATTTTTTTCATAACTTAAATATCTGTTGGGTGGGAAGTTTTGTTGTTTGCCCTGGCAGTTAAAACACTTCCACTCCCTCTCAATTCGACAATCCTTTTCCAGCCTCTTTGAAATTCATCTCCCAGCTAGAGATCCTGTAATTTTACCTCTGATGAAACATGGATGATTTTAATGGAGGTGATGGTGGTGGTTGTGGTGAGAATGGCAGTTAGGAAAATGTTTAATAGTTCAGACTTCACCATTTATCCCTATGACTCTCAGTTTTATGGGGGCATACAGTTGGTCTGATTCTCACATAAATGGGTGAAAGAAAACCAAGGGGATGGCTGGCCCTCAGCATTATGATGTGTCCTGAGATTTCTACTGTCATCTATATATGATGCCCGTACTGCTTTGTTTTTTAGATAATTGCCTCATGGGTAATGAGCTCCATCAGGCTTTGGGAATAACTTGTGGTACTCTGTTGGAACACAGACTACCAATTTCACCCAGTCTCAAAGTCCTCATCTAGGGTAGCCTCCTGTATACTCGAGGCTTCTGTTACCCACCAGCAAGTCATCCTGTCTTCATCATCTCACTAGAGTACTTCAAGGAACTGTGACATTTCAGAATTATTTGCAGACCATCCTAAGACAAAAACAAACAAAAATCCTAAGTGCTAGATGTTAGATGTGTCTGTGACTTAGAATTTCAACCAATGCTGAAAATGTTCTATTCAGTATGTCCAAGAGAAAACACTATCATTCTGAAAGGGTAAAGGCCCTTCTCAACTCATATACCCCAAGTCAACTACACTGTTCAAATTCAGGAAACTAATAGCAGCTTTTATTCCTATCTACTGAAACACTTCTCCGTGTGTGTGTGTGTGTGTGTGTGTGTGTGTGTGAGAGAGAGAGAGAGAGAGAGAGAGAGAGAGAGAGAGAGAGAGAGAGAGAGAATGGATATATATATATATATATATATATATATATATATATATGTATATCCCTTCCTCTGTATCAGAAATCCCTTTCTACTTTTACTTCTCCTTCTTTCCTCTCCCTCCATCTCCATCTCTATCTCTCTGCAACAAAGACCACATGAAAACAGAGTTCAGGAGTCAAGGTTTACATGTCTCCTTTATTCCATATTTCATGGGGAGATGACAACACAGAAGGGTCTGTGTTTTGATAGAACCTGGATTTCACCTGTCTTCTGTAAGTCTCTACTCTTGGTATACTAATATCAATTCACTTTCTTTTTTATTTTCTTTCTGTAACACTTAAATGTTCCCTAAAATTTGATGCCACTTCCCACTAAGGTAATTAATTAATTAAGTGGAGAGCTGTACTATTGAGGTATGAGCCCTTTCACAACCCTTTCATGGGTTGATTTGATGACAATCATCAATGTAGTAGCTAGTTTCTTTTACTGTAAAAAAAATCTAAGAAAACAACTTAAAGAGATGAAATATTTATTTTGGCTCACAGTTTTGGAAGTTTCTCTCTATGGCCTCTTGACTCCCTTGTCCCTATACCCAGGATAAAGCAGAGTCTCAACATCATGGTAGATAACATACAATCAAACAAAGATGAATATTTTCTGATGAGCACAAAACCTAAAAGGACAAAGCTAGATATAAGAGGACCTTCCAGAAAAAGCTCTCCGGGACAACTTCCTCTAGCTAGATTCTCCCTTTAATTTCTACAACTGTCAAATAGTTCCATCAAATTCTGACATCATACAGTGAATCCTTCAATGGATTAAATCACTGATTTAGGTTAGAGCTTCATGATATTATCACTTCCACCTTTTTTCTGAGTATTGCTTTGAGGACCAAACCTCCAGTACATAAGCTATTAGGGGACATTTCCAAACCAAACCACAATAAAGAACAACAAGTGTGTGCTTCTTCAATATAACACATTTGAGTTTCAGTCCCTACTACATGCATTTGCACAAGTAGGTTAGGTAAAGAGAAGTGGGGTTGTCCAGAATTCATTCTCTGGAAGACAAAATAGCAAACTTTCCAAAGACTTCCTAACGTGAAGAGTGTCACCATGCTGCATGTTAGGCCTGGAGGTCCAACACGCAGGAGACAAAAGCAGTAAGATTGCAAGTTGGAAGCCAGCTTAAGCTATAAAGACCAGACTCAAAGAGAATTAAATAAAAAAAGATTAAATAAAAACTCATGACAATTTTATGCTACTAATTGCATCACCTTAGTCACCTTATGTAATATATCTCATCCTTTAGTCTATAAGCAGAAAGTTTACTTTACATTTTTAATTTTGTTAAGCTCAGTCTCACTAATATACTAATTTTCAATTCTATCATTTAAATAATTAAATGAGTAAGTCAAGTATAATCCTCACATAAAGGTAAGGAAACACATGCACACACATAAACACGCACTTACTTTATGACATATCTGGACCATTTTATAACATTACTGGAAAGTTCTATCTGAGGGGGGTCATATGACAACATTATATTCAATCTTTTATGAGTCATGTAATAATTGTTTTGTACTAAATATATTTAGAATTATAATCTCTATAACTCCCTTTCCCAATCCAATTGTTTGATTATTTTTTGTGGGGCTTAATCTGTCCAGCCCCACTAGACACTGACTCACTAGACAAAGCCAGCCTGAAAGCATTCTGAATGTTTCTTCATAATTTGCCCAACTATGCTGACTAATCCCTACTTCCACTTTCTTCTACAGCTCCTTCCCTGATAGATCTTGGCATGATTTTGTTCAACAACTTATAAATTATAAACTCTTGCTTTATATCATGTGCATTGTGAGTATGTGCCTTTTGCTGCATACTGAAAATATCATCAGCCTACTTATAAGTTCTGGAAACAAAAGGCACTAGCTATGCAGAAGCTATTGACCCTCAAACTCTTCCTAGTCTGTTTAGAATTATGATACAGTACTGCAACATACAGCTACTGAATCTTTTAATATAAATTAATACATTTTAAAGATAGGCTAATTGTCCTTGGCTCTCAGAAAGAATAGAAAGATTTTGTTAGTGGCTGTTTCCCTCCAGGAAAACTAAAACTCAATGATTTCTGGAAGTAAATAGTTCTTTTTGGTGACATACTGAAAACGCCTGCCCCCATCATCTAGTCCACATTCTTCTTCTGGGTGTAGGAAGGACTTATTACAGAAGGAGGGGGAGTACCTTTTGCCTACTTCCTGAAATCATGTTTTGTTTTTTGTACTAGGGAATCCTTTCTACTCTGTCAAACTCTTCCTACTAAGCCGACAGACTAACCTCTCATTTACTTGATAAAGAATGGATAAGAATTAGCTGACTAGTCTCATAAATATCTGCATTTATTCATTCCTGAGATACCAAAGACAGGCTCTGTCTTCTCTATCACTAAACTATCACAAGTATCTATCTGGCTGTTCACATATAAAAGAGCCTCCAAGGATTCTTAAAAGATCAATTTCATTTACATATTCATATGTCATGCTTACTTCCTTTCAATAAAATAAGATCTTACTCATAATAACAGTTCCTACATTTTCAGTCCTAAAGCCTCTCTTACCTTTCCCTTGGCAATCTGATTTTTATAAGCATCTAGATCGGTCTCTTAGCTTCTCACATTTATTTATTGATTCATACTCCCCAAGTTCTTCTTTTCTTCTCAGCAAAATTGCTGGCCAGAAGTAAGAAAAGCCCTTCCTCACAGTACAGTCTGAGGATGAAATGTAGCAGCATACTAGAGTAGACTTTCTAAATACTGCCTACAGGGCACTGCCGATATTCAGGAAATACTAGATACCGTGTTCCCTTCTCTTACTCTAGCTGCAGCAGTTGCCATCTATACTGTAACTATTTTATTCAAGATTAGATTTTACATTTAGAAGAGACCCTTCTCCATCTCAGAAAGTCACCCCACTTAGAGGGCAATGTTAACTGCAAACACCAGTTAGTGGCACATGTGATGGAAAATTGTAGTCAGATCAATGAATAATAAAAGAATACAAATCTAACAAAAGACTTTAATTGGTTGTTTCACAGTCTCCATCTACTCTAACATTTTTTACTGCACCCTGATTATTATTGCTGAAGAAAGATAAGCTTGTAACTAATATAAAAGAGGTGAGGTATGACACCAATTGTTGCATTTGAACTCTTTCCTGATTAATAAGTGTGCAGCTTAGAAACATACCTCATAATAATAGATTTCAGTGCCTTTCTTTATTTTTTTTCAATTTTTGAGATGTTATTCTTTTTCTGGTACATGGATGTGTTCTTAAAACTAAATTTTGCAGAGCATAATGTATTTACTAGAACTTTGTTTTGGTGAGAAAAAAATAACGCAAGTACAACAATCCAATACAAAGTAAAATGCAATTAGCACCTTTCTTCCTGAGTGCAGGGTCAAGCCAACCTGCAGACAAATTAGTGACCTTAAATTATTGTCTTAGTTTTGGAGAAGTATTGTTGTGAAAATATTGCTGACTTTGGAAGAACAGATCTCCCAGGACAAAGTTAATGAATGACTGAATATTTAAAATAAGCATATAAGCACAAAAGTCTTACCAACTGGAACTTCTACTAATATTTTTTTAAGAAAAATAATCTCATAAGGAAAATCAGAAGTAATAATCAGAAAAGGAGGAACAGAGATTCAAACTAAGTCAATCTAGGTTAAGACACAGACACACACACACACACACACACACACACACACACACACACACACAATTTCAAACATATTTTATTCTACTTTTCATCCCTATGTATAGACAACAGATACAGGGGCAATTGCTAGTATCTATCAGGAATACAAGTGACACTTTCTGGGAACTGAAAAAGGGTACAGTCTATGGGACCAATACACCAGAACATGCCTTGGGTGTCTCCTTCTTACCTTTCCTTCTCTCTGTTTTTCCACATTCGCACAGCACATTTAGAAAAATGGATGACCTAAAGGCAAGGTTTCAAGGAAAAAAATTAAAAAGAAGATGATGAAAAAGAAAATGTTTAACATCTTCAGAGAGGAGGGCAAGTGTTTCATAGGCAGTCTTAAAATTTTTTTCAGAAATATAATATCATTACTCACTTGATTTATAAGCTCTTTAAGGGCAGAGGTGGGAACCTAAGGAACTTTGTATACCCAGCAAGTAGCATAGTAAAGAAAATTCAATAGATGTTTACTTCTGGAAAAAAAATATGCACACTCATGTGCTGCTTGCACAAGAGTGCATTACACACACATACACACATACACAAATACACACACACACACACACACACACACACACACACACACAATGATTAAATGACAGTGAATTCCTTCACCAAAAAATTTTTCTTGTATGCTTGAAGAAATAAAGGCCACTAAAATGAGATTCAAAAACAAATTAAACATTTTCGATTTTGAAAGTGGGAACAAGAAAATTAGTAAATTCTAATCAAGAAACAGAAGAAGCTAGGAAGAATCCAGGAAAGTATGATATCAACAAAGACAAGAAAGGAGGAAAGTTTAAGAAAAGAGTTCATTGTGTTAAATCCTACAGTGACATCAACAAGGACATGTTAGAGAAAGTTTTCCCAACATTAAGAAGTCAGGGAACAAAACTTCATCAAGACTAATGAATTGACTCAGTCTTTTAATGTGGCTATGGTTAGATTTATTGAAACAAAATATAAATTTTCCCATCTCATTAGTCTAAAAAACAAAGTCATAATGAACTGATTCATTTATTCAACAAATAGAAAATGAGTATGGGTTTTCTAGTCACTATATAACTGATTTGGCATCTCTAATTTGTAGTTATATTAAACTCACCATTTAGAAAATACATATGTTTTTGGCAGTGTGCCAAAACTGAGTGAGTTTGGATCTTGCACTATAAGATCAAACCATTTGTATTTGTAAGGGTTCCAGTGAAAATTCAGTGTACAACAATTGTTAAGCCACTGAGACGTGTCATGGTATGAAGACAAATCTGTAAGTTGCCTTTCCCATATGAGAAATTTGGATAACTAACATAAACTAAAAATTATCATGCTCAAATGCAAGGGAATTTGGGGTAGAATACAAGCAATTCTTGTTCTAGAAATAAAGAAAAAAGGAGCTTGCATCTTTTTTTAATTTTTTTCTTATTTTACATATCGATCCCAGTTCCCTCTTCTTCCCTCTCTCTCTCCCTCCCTCCCTCCTTCCCATGCCCCCCACTACCTTCCCATCCCACCCCACTCCACTCCACAGGGAGGGTAAAGCCTTCTAGGAAGGATCAACAATATATGTCAAGTCATCTGAATTCCAGTTTGGTTCAATGTTTAGCTGTGGGTGTCTGCTTCTGTCTCCATCAGCTACTAGATGAGGGCTCTATGATGGCATATAAGTTAGTCATCAATTGAAAATCATTTTATTGACTTTTTATTCCCCTGGTCATGTTTGGTTCTATGCTAGGTCTCTGGGATATCTGCCTCTGGTTTCTGGCCACCCAGGAATTGCCAGATATGGGCTTCCTCTGAAGCATGAGTCTCATGTAGGACCAGTCAATCATGGGTTGGCCATTCCATTCCCACAAGTTCTGCTCCACCATTGCCCGAGCACATCTTGCAGACAAGACAGATAGTAGGTCAAAGCTTTTGTGACTGGGTTATGTCCAAGTCCCTCTGCTAGGCGCCTTTTTTGGGTACAGAAGATGTCAAGTTTAAGCTCTGTATCTGTCACTAGGATCAGTCTTATAGATTTTAGGGAGTTTCCATTGCATACATTTTCTACATTAGCACCAAAACATCCTCTAATTCCAGTCTAGGAAAATTATAGAGATGTATTGAACTAATTAAAACTAGTGGTACATCTGTGTAAGATATCTGGGCAATTTCTTTTGGAACAGGAATTCTGTGTGTGATCCACAAATAAGTTTTAGAGACCATTTGTGTCTAAGGAACTCCAGAAAAGAGTCTAGAGAATAAGATCTACTTGTAATGGAGTGTTTGGCATGATGTAGTTGATCACTTGAGAAGCAGTTGTTTCTATTGGAGCATGCAGACTTTACTGATATTTCTATTGGCAGAACTATTTTGTAACTTAGCAGTAGCCACTGAGATTAGACCACTAAAAGCCACACAAATTAATCTTAGCAATAAAATAATTCTACTCATGGCAACACAAATGATTTCTGTTTTATAGCTAAACTTATACCCTATAGTTCAAAATCTCATGTGTACCAGTTAAAAATTGCTGATTTTTAACCTCATTAATACATGGGGAAATTTTCTTGCAAATTGGGGAGAGAAGAGGGGAAGTTGAAGAAAAGGAGTAGACAAAAGCCACGTGCATTATGTGCAGGTAGCATATTAAATAAAACACTTTAAAAACAGAACATGAATAAAGAAAATAGACAACCCAAAAACTGCACAAAAATATATGAAATATATAGCTAATAAAAGACTCCTATGAAGAGTACATGGAAAGCTTCCAAAATCAATAAGAAAAGTATCTGCCAAATGGAAGAGACAAAAGGGAATAACTCCAAAGACTTTTTACAAAAAAGATTACATAAATGCCCAATAAGCATGTAAAACTGAGAACTATACGTCATGCAAACATCTCATGTTGAGAAATTACTCGGAGGCTGAAAACACCAAACAATCCCAGGATGTGAAATACATGAATCACTCAACACTTACAAGGTAGGAAACCAAAACGGTGTAACCATCTTATAAATCAGGATATTAGTTTTTTATAAACTCAAAACATATTTTCCTACATTCTTGTCTAGCAGTGTATAGCCATTTACCCAAGAAAAAGGAAAGCATGATCAAGAAAGTATTTGTATGTACATTTACATAGATTTATTTATATCAGCCCAAACAAGAAAATAAAATTTCCAAACACCCAACTAGAGGTTAACGGAAAAACAAATTGTGCTTATGTTATATTCATACTTTCAACCATATTAACCTACACACAAAGAAGAAAAATAAACAAAACCCTATTGAGACATTCAACAGCATGAATAAATCCCTCAGACATTATCCCGAGTGAAAGAAACCAGACACAAAAGAGAATCCACTGTTTTATTTCATTTCTGTGATGTTCAAGGACAGACAAAAGCAATCTGTGATCATAGAATTCATAGCAATGGCTGTCTCTGGGGGAGGGGAAGGATTGATTGGAAAGCAGCAAGGCAAAACTTTTTGGAAGGTTAAAAATATTTTTTGTTTTGATCATAGATCAGACAGTAGAGTATATGAATACATATAGCTATCAAAAACTTTGGGATATGTTAAGTCCTTAAACCAATACTTGCTTGTTCAATTACTAGAGCTGGGAATTGAATATTACTATCTAGCTATCTGAGCCCTCCCACGCTTTCTGTTCTGTCTTTTGGATTTTTTTATTGCCCTGTAATGTTTGCACATATTTATGAGTTAAAATGTAATGTTTTGTTTTGATTGGATTCGTCTATGATTACATTCTATTTTGAGTCTCAGGCATCATATTTCATTATTTATCCTTCTGTGTTATAAAACAACAAACCTTACTCTTTCTTATGAAGCAATAGCATTGCATCCACAGGCTGACCACACTCATTCCCAAGCTTTGATTATCACTATTGTGCTTCACCTTCTAGAAGATCAACTCTTCTTGGGGAGTGTCTGGGGGTGGGGATGTTTTGTGTTTGGGTGAAAATGTTTACTTTTTGCTACTTTGGTTTAATCTTGTGATTGTTGCTGGCTCTACTGAAGATTGAAGACAGGCCTCTTTTAATAGTGCTTGACAAATGACAAGCCACTGAACAAACACCCCAACACCCCCCAAAAAAATTATCCTAGATGACACTTAGGACATTTTGCTGTGTTCATTCCTCTGGGTCTGACTTACTTCATTTGGGATAATGTCATAATGTCCTCCAGATCATCAATGCTGTCATAAGATTTCATACTTTAGTCTGTCTGAATAATATTCACTGTGTATATACCTCATATATTCTTCATCCAGTCATCTGTTGATATGAGTTTGTGCTGACTCTATAGCCTGGTTATCATCTCCAAGGAGTTACTGTGTTTGGGTAACTAGTTATTTAATTTCTCTTTGTATCATTTATAGAATTCTTCCTGTAATGTGAATACAAAGGATTTTGATTTTTTTTAAATATTTTGTCCTAACATACTTTCTATCTGAAAGAATTTTCTATTAAGCAGAAGACTTTTAAAAATATTTTTATTTAAATTTGAAACAAGCTTGTTTTGCATGTCAATCCCAGTTCCCTCTTCCTCCCCTCCTCCCTTTCTCCCCTGCCCCTGACCAATCCCCTATTCTATCCCCTTCTGCTCCTCAGTGAGGGGGATGCCTTTTATGGGGCATCTTCAAAGTTTGTCACATCATTTGGAGAAGGGTCTAGGCTCTCCCCCCAAGTGTCTAGGCTGAGAGAGTATCCCTTTATGTGGAATGGGCTCCCAAAGTCCCTTCATACACTAGGGATACATACTGGTCCACTATTAGAGGCCCCATAGACTGCACAGTTCTCCTAACTAGCACCAACATTCAGGGTGTCTGGGTCGCTCCTATGCTGGTTTCCCAGCTATCAGACTGGAGTCCATAAGCACCCCCCCATGTTCAGGTCAGCTGTTTCTGTGAGTTTCTCTAGCCTGGTCTTTACCTCTTTGCTCATCACTCCTCCCTCTCTGCAACTGAATTCCAGGAATTTGACTCAGTGTTTAGCTATGGGTATCTGCTTCTGCTTTCATCAGCTGATGGATGAAAGCTCTAGGATGGCATATAAGGTAGTCATCAGTCTCATTATAGGGGAAGGGCACTTAAGATAGCCTCTCCACAATTGCTTAAATTGTTATTTGAGGTCATCCTTGTAGGTCTCTGGACATTTCCCTGGTGCCAGATTTATCTTTAAACCTATAATGATTCCCTCTATTATGGTATCTCTTTTCTTGCTCTTCTATATTATTCCCTTGATTCAGTCTTCCTGCTCCCTCATATCCTCCTCTCCCCTCTTCTTCTCCCCTCCTCTTTCTTCTAACTCCCTCTCCCTTCCTCACATGCTCCCAATTTGCATGGGAGATCTTGTACCTATCCCCTTCTCAGAAGAACCATGAATGCCTCTCTGAGGGTCCTCCTTGTTTTCTGGCTTTTCTGGCTGTGTGGACTGTAGACTGGTGATCCTTTGCTCTATGTCTAAAATCCATATATGAGTTCCATATATGAGTAAGTACCTACCATGTTTGTCATTTTGTGACTGTGTTAACTCACTCAAGATGGTTTCTTCTTGTTCCATCCATTTCCCCATGAATTTCAGGATTCCATTGTTTTTTGTTTTGTTTTCCTGCTGAGTAGTTCTCCATTATGTAAAAGTACCACATTTTCTCCATTCATTCTTCAGTTGAGGAGCATTTAGATTGCTTCCAGGTTCTGGTTATTACAAATAATGTTGCTATGAATGTAGATGAACAGACAAGACTGTTATCTTAAACTATGTATAGAATTTTTATGGATGCCTATAGGGTTCATTTGAGCTAATATGTGTTTTAAAGGCCATTTTTCTTTGTTGACATTATGACTACACTGCCCTTCAATATGAAAATGGAATGTTGAGTCTCCCGACATTGTTATATTGCAGTCCACTTCTCCCTTAAAATCTATTAATATTTATTGTTCATATTTAAATGCTCCATTGCTGCATGTACATATATCTATAATTCTTTTGTTTTAATATTCTCATTTATTTATTTTACCTCAATATTGCAGTTTTCCTTCCATCCTCTCCTCCCATTCCCTCATCTCACTTCATCTCTGCAACCACTCTTCCTGTTTCTGTTCAGAAAGGGGCAGGCATCCCATGGGTATCAGTAAGCATAGAATACCAAGTTGCCATAAGACTAAGCACGTTCCCTTGTATTTAAGCTGGACAAGGCAATCCAGTGTGAGCAATAGGTTCCTAAGAGCCACCCAAAGCATTTGGGGCAGCCCCTGTTGCCATTGTTAGGAGTCCCACAAATATAGACCAACCTACACAACTGTCACATGTATTTAGGCTTGATTCATGCAGGCTACCTGGTTGCCAATTCAGACTCTGTGAGTTCCTATGAGCTCAGGCCATTCTATTGTGTGGGTTTTCTTGTAATGTCCTTGATGCCCCCCAGCCCCAACTCCTATAATCCTTCCTCCCTCTCTTTATAGAATTCCCTGAACTCCTCCTAATGTTTGACCATTGGTCTATATATCTGTTTCTGTCAGTTACTGAATGAAGGCTCTCTAATGGCAATTGGGGTAATCACTGATCTCATCACAGGAGATGGCCTGTTCAGACTACATATTCATATCTTTTACTTTACAACTAGTATCCACTTATGAGTAAATACATACCAGGTTTATCTTTCTGAATCTGGGTTACCTCACTCAGGGAGAATTTTTTCCTTCATCCATTTGCCTTCAAATTTCATGATACCATTGTTTTTAATAGATGAGTAATATTCCATTGTGTAAATGTACCACATTCTCTTTATTCTATGGTTTGAGAGGCATCTACATTATTTATAAATTATGGCTGTATTTGTAATTCTTTGGGATAGGGTTGTTTGTTTTTTTAATTAATTTTTATTTAAGTTAAAAACAGTCTTATTATACATACCAATCCCAGTTCCCTCTTCCTCCTGTCCTCCCATTCCCCACCACCACCACCTCCATTCACCCCCCATCCACTCCTCAGAGACAGGTGAGCCCTCTCATGGGGGATCATCAAAGTCTGTCACATCATTTGGGGCAGAAACTAGACGCTCCCCTGTGAATCTAGGCTGAGAAAGTATCCCTCCGTAGGGAATGGGCTCCCAAAGCCCATTCATGTACTAGGAATAAATCCTGGTTCCACTTCCACAGGCCCCATAGACTGCCCAACCTCCCAACTGACACCCACATTCTGGCTGCCTGGTTCGATATTATACTGGCTTCCCAGCTGCCAGTCTAGGATCCATGAGTTCCCAGTTGCTCAAGTCAGCTGTTTCTCTGGGTTTCCCCAGCATGGTCTTGATTCCTTTGCTTATCATGCCTCTCTCCATAAATAGATTCTTATAAGTTGTTACTTTCTGACCTCTTTAACACTACATGTTATTGTTGTCTCTTTTTATACTTTTTAATTTGAAGTTTATTTTTATCAGAAACAAAAGAAATACAATCATTTATTTTGATTTCCATTAACAAAGAATAATGTTCTCTATCCATTCACATTGTCTAATTCTTACTAGAGAAGTGAGACTCATGAAGGCAGAAAAAACATGTTTTGTTCAAACTTGTTTTTATATATCCTGCTATTATTTAGAGAATTTAATAAATTTGTTTGTTTGCTTGTTTGTTTTTTGAGACAGGGTTTCCTCTGTGTATTCTTAGCTATCCTGGAACTAGATCTCATAGACCAGGCTGGCCTGGAACTCACAGAGATCCACCTGCCTCTGCTTCCTGATTGCTGGGATTGCAGGCATGCGCCACCACCACCCAGTTTAAGTGCATTTTACTTAATTAATGTTTTTGTTTATTTAGGGAATTTAATCTACTTATTTTCAATGTACTCATTGAGGTATAGAATCTTCTGTTGTCTTGTTCCTTTATTTCAAGTTGGCTACCTTAAATGCCCTTCCCTGATTATGAGACCGATAACTAACTTATATGCCATCATAGAGCCCTCATCCAGTAGCTGATGGAAACATAAGCAGACACCCACAGCTAAACACTGAGCCAAACTCCTGGATTCCAGTTGCAGAGAGGGAAGAATGATAAGAAAAGGGGTCAAGACCAGGTTACAGAACCCCACAGAGACAGCTGACCTGAACAGGGGGGCAGCTAATGGACCCCCCAGACTGATAGCTGGGAAACCAGCATTGGACCATCTCAGACCCCCTGAACATAGGTCTCAGTTAGTAGGCCTGGGCAGTCTAAGGGACCTCTGACAGTGGAACCAGGATGTGTCTCTGATGCATGAAAGAACTGTGGGAGCACATTCCCCATGGAGGGATACTCACTTAGCCTAGAGGCAGGAGGGAGGGCCTAGACCCTACTCCTCCAAATAACTTGACAGATTTTGATGATCCCTCCTGGAAGGCATTACCATCTGTATGCGCCCAACCTCCACCAGCAAGACTCGATTCCAGGAAGATCTTCTTTATGCAGTTTTAATCAGGATCCTTGAACATATTTCTTCTGACCCCGGGGAAATGCCCACAGAGGCTTAAATCCCCTTGTGCTGACCAACCCCAGTGAGCTACATGGACCCTGCAGATAGGCTACTCTAATGTGGAAGCAAACAGGCTGAATAGACCTAACCAAATAAGGACTTGTTTATGCCAAAGAGCACTCACCATTGGGGAGGTGGAAGGCGGAAGCCAGCGCCATCTTTCAGCTCTCTACACCCTCCATGTGGAGTGTGGGGGGAAATGGGATGGTAAGGGGAGTCAGGGGACATGGGAGGGAGGAAGGGAGAGGGAACTTGGATCGATATGTAAAATAAGAAATATAAATAAATAAAATAACGAGAGAGAGAGAGAGAGAGAGAGAGAGCATGCTCACACAAGCACATGAAATATATATATGGTGCTTCCTGAAGCCAGAAGAGTCTGTTAAATCCAGTGTAGTTGAGATTGTAGGTAATTGTGAGTTGCTCAACTTGAGGTGCTCAGAACCAAAATGGTGTCTTCTGGAAGAGCAGCAAGTTCCCTTAGTAACTATCTCTATAACATCAATTGTTTATTCTGTTTGTCTCTTCTTTTGTATAAAAGGGGGTATCCAAAAGCAAAAATTAGTTAAGAGACAACTGAGCTGAATAAAGGAATTGTAAAAGCAAAACATGAAATTGGCAAGATGGCTCAGTGAGTAAAGACACTAGCTGCCATGTCTGACAACTTAAGTTTGATCCTCAAATCTCACATGGAGGAAAGGGAGATAACTGTCTTCTGAAAGTTGTCCTCTTTTTTCACACATACTGTTTTACACACACACACACACACACACACACACTGAATATATTAGATCAATGAAGAAATAAATATCATGAACAATTATATGCCAATAAATTGAATAATCCAGAATATATAAACTCTTAGATGTATGAAACCTACCAGTACTGAATCATGAAAAAGTAAAAACCTCTAACCAGATTTAAGCTTTGTGAGAAGGTTTAATTGGGAATTGGGGAAAAAAATCCCAGTGAAAAAAGTCTAGGCTCAAACACTTCCTATATGAATTTTACTCAACATACAAAAATAATACCAATCTTTCACAAACTCTTACAAAATTTAAAGAGAAATGAATACTTCTCATCTATTCTAGATTACTCTGAATACAGTTATAAAAATATAGTGCTGAAACTACAAGCTAATATCTCTATGAATATACATGTAAATATTCTATAGTCTCAATAAAAATACTTTAGTCTATCAATTTTAGCAGTGTACTAAAAGGGCTGAATGTACTGTTCTGTTTCCTGTTGTTAGTAATGCAATACATGAACTAGATATGTCATGAAGAAAGAGGATATATTTGGTTCATGGTTTTAGAAGTCCAGTTTATCAGGACTGCATGTGGTGATATTTTCATCAATAGAGTCCTGAAGTGTTAGGAGACAGGGAATGTGTACACATTTGAATATATCCTATTCTTCCTCTTAGAAAAATCCCTGGAGCTCAACTGTGAGACTCTACCCTGGTGATATTATCTAATCCTTGTCACCTTTCCAAATCACCTCTAATCACAATTGTTGGATTGATTCCCTACACTCTCAGTATTGGTGAACATTGTTCTACTAAGCCAATGCTTAGTCAAACCATGCTGGCAATTCTGCTACAGGGAGCCCAAACTGTAGGGCTACAAAATGCAAAGGCACTGTATGAAGGCTCCAGGATTCTGACTCCAGCCTGGAAAGGAACAATACGTAAAAGCACTGTGCGAAGGCTCCGAGCACATCACTCCAACCTGGTGAGATCACAGCCTGGGCTGCCTTTAGACAGTCCCAGCAGAAGCATCTTCAGAATCTCCACCCTACCCTGTCTGGAAAGTGGATTGTAGAATCAAAGACAGTTATCCTCAAGACTTAAGATTTAATGTACTTTTACTGGTTAGAGTTTATACTTAGTTGTGATATGTTAATATATGTATATATAATTTTTTCTTATACATATCAATCCCAGTTCCCTTGCCCTCCCATCCCACCCCGCCCCCACTCCATAGGGTTGCTACTCCTTTCTTCTTGACCATGCCTCTCCTTTGCAATTGGAATGTAGAGTCTGTGTTTGTCCCACTGTGGTATTTTGAAAACACTAACTTACATGTTTTTCAGTCTCATAATTGGCCTCGGGATGAGTTGTACATACATTGAATCTCACTCAAGTCTGATGCAGTCCAAGTTTAGAAGATACTTTAAAATTGATGCCTGGAATTTATAAGTTCTCTATCCTTTTGGAATGAAATGAATGTATTTTAGATGTAAGGACATGAAATTTTGGGGGTGTAAGAGTAGAGTCCTGTGGTTTGAAACATAGTGTGCCTTTCAAATATCAGGTTGAATTTTAATCCCCAGTGCAATCATAAAAGAATCATGGCTTACAGGATTGGCACTCCTAAAAGGCCTCTGGATTGAAAGCAATTCTCTCTTGCCTGCCTGCCATTCACTAAGTGACAACACAACGTCAAAGTGCCTTTGAAGTGAAGAGTAACCCTCACCTGGTGCCATCATTGGCACCTTCATTGTGTTCATCCCAAATCTGCAGATTTGTGAGAAACTAGTTTCTTTTGCTTACAACTGCCATTCGAGAGTATAAACTACCAAATCTGAAACATTTTATTATATTAACAGACACATACACCCTATTAATCACTTAGTTAGACCAGCTAAAAGGTTTCAGTCTTGTCCATGTTTCCAAAAAAACATATTTAAGAGGGAAGATAAAACAAAGACAAGGAAAATTCACCTAAGACTAATGTTTTCACTGAGTAAACTACTATTACTACAGATTATTATTATTATTATTACTACTACTACTACTACTTATTACTATTAGTGGTGGTGTGTGGGTGTGTGTGTGTGTTTGTGTGTGTATTGCATATGTGTGGTGTGTGAGAGAACACAAGTATACATACACCACAGTATGTGTATGGAGATCAGAGGACAACTTTCAGGAGTTGGTTATCACCTTCCACTACCCACTGTGGGTTCAAGGAATCAAACTCAGGTTGCCAAGCTTGCACATCAACATCCTTACTTTATCCGCCAAGCCATATCACTGTTCCCAGACTGATAAATTTCAACAAGAGATAAATAGAATGGATATTTTAGTGGATTAATAGAAACCTCAATGAGCAAGCAAATTATCAAACTTCTTGGTCAGTCTGAACGAATACCAATTTTGAAATGTAAGATATAAAAAGTATGTAACATTACAATATTGAAAATAGGATAATGTTCAATGGGAATGTTAAGAGAATTTTTTTTTGCTATGAGTGTTGTCCCAGAGAACAGAAATATTGATTAAATTAAATTGCTCTAAAATAAGCAAATACATATTTCTTAGGTTATAATCTCAGTAAAAATATGTTTGTTCATTCCTTTCCTGCCTGTCTTTAGTTTGGGGATTTAAGAAAGTAATAAGATAAGAACTACTACTCTATCTCTATGGTAACAGACAAATGTACTAGCAGTGGAGCATGTTCAATGATTATACCACTCTCTGGTGGCTCTGAGCACCTTGCTTAGCCTTTCTAACAGAAGCTAAATGTTTCTTCCCCATACATCCGCACCTCTTCTTTCTAAGATTGATTTGAAATTTGTTTGCTCTCGTTATTGCAAAGCCAGGTAATATAGGAGGGTTACTGCTATGAATCTGAATTACCTAGAGAAGCTCTGCCTAGGTAAATGTGCTAGACTTCACATCCACAGCTCTGTGTGCATTGGGACCACCCATGAGAGACGAGACCAAGGCAGGAATTTTGTCTTGACTTTTGCTTTTATGAAACTTCTCTCCTTCCATATACTTCTAATGTACACATCCCATGATAATCAAATGAGAGTTGTTTGCATTTTCTGGAACACTGCGAAGAGAAACCTCACATATAGCAGGCTCTTTAAAATACTGACTCTGCCCTAAAAGGCAAATTTGTGCAGTAAAAACTGATGATGATTCCTCTAAGGTATTGTCCCTTTCAGAAATCTTTCCTTTTTATAGCAATATAAGATGCAGCATGATAAGGAGATGTTGTTTAAAATATATGTCTCCCAATAATGAGGAAAATAAAGTACCAACTGGCCATCTCTTGTCACCAAATCAAGCTTCTAGTACCAGGACTAGGTTATGTCCAATTGAGGTCTATGCTATTGCCAGAGAACAGTTTCCACAAATCCTTGACAAGGCTCCATTGCTGAAGACAATATCCACACAAAGGATTAAACATACTAAGGTTAAGCTGGTGCCTATATAAAACTTTCACCCCTATGTACTAGTGTCTTTGGTACAGGAAGGTATACTATAGCTACCAAAAAGAGAGCTGTAAACATCAACCCAGTGATGGGAGATGTCATTCTGTAAATATGTTTTCTTATTAGTTAATGAATAAAGCCCTGTTGGCTAATAGGAAAGCAAGATAATGAATAAAGCCCTGTTGGCCAATAGGAAAGCAAGATATGTGGGACTAGGAGACAAGGAGGTTTCGGAAAGAGGTAGGAGGAGATTTAAAATGTAGGACCAAGAGAACAGAGGTCTGGACCCTCTCTCTGTTGATAAGACCACGTGGAAATACTTAGATTGATAAAAATGGGTTAATATTTAAGACAGAGCTAGCCAATAAGAAATACTAGTAATAGACCAACAGCTTTATATCTAATACAGCATCTCTGTGTGTTATTTGGGGCTGGCGCGACAATGGGACCAGGCCTGTGGGAAAACCTGCTCATAACAACCCAGTAACAAACATGTGATCTACAATCTGTCCTGCCAGAAAAGTATGATAAGAAAATAATGGCACAAATCTTGTGGGAGTAACAATCCACTGTCTGATTTGACTTAAGACCCACTCCATGATATAGTACCTGTGATGTTCTAAAAGAAAATAGCCCCCACATGGCATTATGAGGAGGTGTGGCCTTGTTGGAGAAAGTGTATTACTGTGGAGGTAGACTCTGAGTTCTCCTGTGTTCAAGCTATGCCCAGTGACACAGTTCACTTCATGTTGCCTGTATATAAAGATGTAGAACCCTCAGCTCCTTCTTCAGCACTATGTCTACCTGCATGCCATCATGACCCACAATAATAATAATGGACTAAACCTCTGAAACTATAGGTGGTCATGGTGTCTCTTCACAACAATAGAAACCCTAACTAAGACAGAACCTTTACCTGGCACTGCTTATGTGACCAAGAATTAGAGACTAAATAGCCCAGAGACCTGTGATAGAAACCAAACACTGTTGACTAATAAATAAATAAATAAATAAATAAATAAATAAATAAATAGTTATAAAATGACATTCTGCTAAATTCATCAATCAATGTTTTATTTAGCCATCATCAGAGAATCTTCCTCCTGAGGCATAAGGGAACAAATACTGACTCACAGCTAGACCATAAAGACAGACAGACAGACAGACAGACAGACAGACCGACCGACCTTGGTACACAAAGTCTCTATTGAATCCCTCCCCTAAGAGCTCGGGAACCCCATAGAATAAGAGATGAAAAGAGTATAAGAGCCAGAGGAAATGGAAGACTCCAGGGGGAAAAGACTCTCTGAATCAAGTAAACAAGGCCCATATGAACCCAGAGACTGAAGGGGCAAGCACAGGGACAACTCAGGCCTAAACCAGGTTATCTGAACATATATTATGGTTTTCAGTTTAGTGGTTTTATAGGACCCCTGTGTGGAGGAGTGGGTCTCTGATTCTTGTACCTTATCTTGGGGCTTTTGTTTACTCTTATTATTTGCCTTGTCCAACTTCGATGTGAAGGGGTTTTTTTTAGCTTATTATATTTTATTTTGTTAAAGATTGTTGTTATCCCTTAGAAGCCTGTTCTTTTCTAATGAGGAACAGAATGGAAGCAGATCCAGATGAGAGGGGATATGGGAGGAGTAGAAGGAGTGGAAGCTATAATCGGGATATATTTTATGAGGAAATAAACTATTTTTGAAAAGAGTTGGAAGAAAGAGAAAAATTGGTGGGACTTGTTTGATGAAGAATGCTGATGGTTACTAATTTAAATTACCATCTTCTCCTGTGGAAAGGTGACATGTTAGGCTACCAATGAATGGCTCTACTAATTCTCCTATCAGCACATTGGTGAATGTCATGACAACTTTTCCCTTGCTATAGTCAAACCAGAGGCTTTATATCCAAATAGATTACTGACCATCAATTCTCTGTAGCATATGATATTCAAATGTGCCAGTGAGACTCAAAAAAATTATTATGATTTTCTCAATGCTCTTTATTGTAACATGTAGGTTTGTTACCTTTGCATAAAAATTGATTTCACATTTTGTTACAGTTTGTTCTTATCTTCATTAAATGTGCATCCATTTCTCTATGCCTTTATAGGAGTTAGAATTGTTTTATCATGTAGGTATTCTTTGATTTACTTACCAGTCTCCATTGCTGGATAAGATGGTCCCTTTCTTTACTAAGATAAATAATGATCAGCTTTTCTTCAACCAAGTCCTCTTTGATGACTTCCTCAAGTGTCTTAGGAGAGGAGTGAGTAACTATGACTCTTTGTAAGGTTCTTCTCATTCCAGAAACCCTGTTTTGATAATGCATAATTTGCATATATGTTTATTTTCTGGGAGAGCTTAGGCTACCTGCACTACATATGCTCTTGTCCAGACCATCATGAAATATTTGCTCCAAGAACAGAACAGTTCAGTCTTCCTAGAGTAGACTGTCATCAGAGCAGTAAAAGACTTTAGCGCTTTCCCTTTCATTACAACTTACTTGCTCTGTGATCTATTCAATTTGCTGAACGATTTTGTTGGAAAACAGCCTCAAGGTTTGATAGTGTTGGGAAGAATGAGAAGGCTGAGCTCCCATTCTCTTGAAGACTGGACCGTGCACCATAAAATTCAAGCAGGCAAAAATGAGATGTAAAATGAAGAACTGAATTTAATACACAGCAGCAAACAAGTGACTCTAGTGCTTCTGGGCCAATATTAGGAAGAAATGAACTTATATATCTTTTGAAGGTTTTAGAATTTGAAGCACCTTGTTGCCTCTCATACGCACTCATTTTCTGTCCATTGAAACTCCTGAGGAGGCCCACTTCATCAAAGCAAACTCACTTTAGAAAATAAATTATGTTCCATAATTATTTCTTATCTCATTTTTAGCTTTTACAGGCTGCTTTTCCATTCTCTTCTCAAATGCACATTTAAATTTAATACCAGAAATTGTTTAATTATTTTTAAAGCATTAACAATAGGACAGCTGACACTCTGATGATTGTGTAGAAGCAAAGAGAAGCCTATTCAACAGGAAGCACCTGCCACCGTCTCAGAGCTTGGAGAAATTTCTGGTAATTTACACAAAGCATTCTTTTCCAGCACTGATGAACTCTGCTTATGTCTTGAGCTGCATCACACAAAAAAGTGTAAGAAATCCCTAGAAGGGACAAACTCTCTTCAGTAGGTTTACAAGGTGGTGTGAAAGATAAATATGTCTACAAATAATTCCAACGCCATGGAGAAGTGCCACCAGGCTTGAGGAAACAGATTACATTAAATAATGACCAATGAAGCCTTGTCACTGGCTTTGGGAAAACTTCTCAGAGGAGGTAGCTTTTGAACAGACAGAACAAATTGTTTTAATAATGAAGAAATCTGTGGCAGAAAAACAAAGAAAAACACATTAATAGCAGAGTGAATAGCACATTGTATTAAGATAATACAGAGTATAAACAGTCAGGGAAGAGACCACAGAGGAGAATTCCCTCTGAGTCCTTTAGACTTTACCATCAGATGTTACATCTCTTCATAATGTAGCCCTCTCAAGGTAACTAGAAACTGTGTGTTTTAGCACTTCTGGACAGATGTTTGTAAAAGTATTTGTACACTAAGCCTGATTTTTAAATGATATATAAAGAAACCTTGGACCAAACTATTCAGTGATAGTGACAAGACCAGAAAGGTCTTGAGCCTTCAGGATATAAAGCATCACTGCCACACTCAATGGCCAAACAGAGCTAGCAGACCAAATTAAACCCTTCCCCACATCTCACCCTCAGTGCTTGGGGCAGCAGCCCCAGAAAAGCTGTGTGAAATACAGAGCACTTGGGATTCTTCTCAGGTCTCTCTGAGATTCTGATCAAGATTTTGATATCTTTGGAGCAAGACAAAGTATTTATGACTAATGTGTAATTTAAAATGTTATCTCAAAAAAATTAAAAGCCAAACATTAATATTTCAACCTAACAAAACAACATTCTTCATTTTATGACTAACAGCCTGCTAAATTACAAAAGAAAAATTAAAATGTTATGAGCAATTAACATCTCTCGTGTTCACATGATGTTCTCGTACAAATGCCTATTAAATATTAAGATGGCCATAGCCAGAACCACTCCAGGGCTCTCTGAAACCCAGAACATTTATCCTGTCATTTGTCTGCACTAGTTCAGGCTGCAATTCAGAGATAATCAGACACTTCTAACTTCTCAATGTGTAACTATTTGATTGCTTTTCTTGATATTTTCCTCCCCATTGAGAATCTAGTTTATCAGTTTATTTCCCCCTTTAAATTACATATGAAAAGAGATAAATGAAAACAAAGTGGGAAGTATATGAGAGAATGTAATGCTGGGAAGATTGGGGCTCTTTCCTCACCTTTCCTGGAATGAAGCATAAGGGTGTGGAGGAGGAGAAAGAAGGAATGAGGATTTTA
This sequence comes from Cricetiscus sungorus, assembly GCA_030556225.1. NCBI lineage: Eukaryota > Metazoa > Chordata > Mammalia > Rodentia > Cricetidae > Cricetiscus > Cricetiscus sungorus. Next base: position 28,704,549 of record JANBXA010000651.1, on the reverse strand, counting down.
CTATCTGTTTAGAAGTCAAAGAGAAGGCCAGCTGCCCTTCATGGAGCCATGGGGATCAATGTGTCCAGCTGCACTCCACCTACACACTCCTAGAAGAGTTTTCCTCCCAGATGGTAACAGTGTAACACAGATGCCGGAAAAGATCTGTTACTCACAGGAACTAATCATGTTCTGGATGGGTATGACACACATTTATGCCTCATAACCACCTTGTAAGAAGAAAACACTGCACTCACTTTATAGAAAACAGAATGGCAGAGAAAATAAGTAAAACATGATTCTCATAACAGGTAGATTAACTCTCCATAGGAAACTGGTGTAATACTTCCTTGCTCCAAACCTCCTTCCTGAGTTTCTCGCTGCACAAAAACCCTGACATCTGCCTTTTGCTTGCAGTCTCTATTACACGTACATCACTACAATCCACTCTGTAAACAAGGAAGGATCTGGTTCATACTAGTTTACTTCTTTCCTCAGGCTCATAACAAGCTTATCCCATAAGAAATGGACTTTTAACTAAGGTCTTCATCAAAGGGGGAAGGGGCAAAGAAAGATGGCTCCACAGGTGAGGATACATTTTGTTCTTGTGAAGGTTCCTGACTCAGTGTTCAACATCCACATGGTGGCTCACAACCACACATAACTCTGGTTCCTGCAGCTCCACGACCATCTTCTGACCTTGGGTGTTGTGCCTACCAGGTTTTCTCAACCTCCAAGGAAGTGACTCCCAACTGCAAAAGCAAATGGTTTTTATTGCTAAGAACCGAACAGGCTGGTAAGGTGCCTACTTACAATTGTGAAGCGTTTTTGAAGGGAAAGGGAGGTTTGATACTAGTAGTCTCAGCCTATAAGGTTTCCAAGGTTACAGAGATTTCATAGAATACAAAGTTTTTACAAGGTGGGATTATTTAGCGCACCTGCAAGGTTAGGGGCTTTTCTTTCTCTAGGTCTGGCGGGCTCAGTGGCCTTGTCCTTAAGATAATGGGGTCAGGGAGAATGTACTCTCTAGTCATGGAGTTATCTGTATCTATTGGCAGAAGCTCTTATTCTTTCTAATTTTCCCTTCTTGTCATGACTCCTATATCTTTTAGTTATTAATTGTTTCCTCACAGTGGGCACCAGTCATGCACATGGTTTCACAAACATACATGCAGGCTGACAAAATACAAATACACATAAATGAATCTTTTTTTAAAAAAAAATCACTTTTAACTAAAAGTTTCTCTTCAAACTGTTTCTATGTTGAACCATGGGATTTATGGTGACCTAAATCTATGTTCCCAAGCCATAGGTCCTCAGAATGACTTCAGGACAAACCTACCCTTAACTCCTTTAAGGTGAGAACCATGGATTTTGCCTCAACAGTACTAATAGTATTTTATATAGGGGTAGTTTGTGCTTTCTACACATTCACAGAATCATAGATACTCAGTTATTTTCCATTTGGGACTACTAAAAATAATGCTAATACATTCAACATGTATTTGCAGAGATAGAGAATTTCATGGATCCTGAGTAATTCCCAGGAGAACAGCCATATTCTAAATTTATATTTAATCCTTTTAGAAGCTGCCAAACGATTTTCAAGGTGTCTATATCACTTGATATTCCTCCCCACAACATACAAAGGTTCTCGTGTCTCCATACCCTCAAAAATGCTCCGTATTTGTCATTTTAATGGCAGCCATTCTTCATGATAAAAAGTGGCTTAGACTTGTGTTTCTCTGATAAAAGAAAATGAGCTATTTTTATTCTCCTTGGATATTCTTACATCAGCATTGATTAAATATCTATGCAAATTTCCTAAGCTTGGTAGCCAATGCCTTAAATCCTACCATCCAAGGAGCTAAAGTAGGAGGATGGGGAATCTTAAGGATAGCCTGGACTAAAAGTGAAACTTGTTCATGAGAATTTACTGAAAGAAATCGTGACTACAGTATGAACTTCCATGGTATAAAAAGATTGGAAGGTTACAAAGACCACAGTCAAATTTTCTTGGTTCATCTGTAGATAACTTAAGAGACATACATTGCCTTCCTCTATATCTGACCTAACACTGTGACTATTAACTAAATTACTTGAAACATATAAATGGACCTTCTTGTTTCTGGCCAATGAAATGTTGTCAGCATCTCAGACCTATAACAGAGTTTGCTGCTTACTATGACCTGCTACCTAAAGTTTCCACCAAAGTATTTGAAAGTGTGCTGTTTACTGAGAAGTGTATTTGGAGTTAGAGGTTGTTGTAAACTCTCTAGCACAGGTACTGCCTCAATGATGGGACACAGGTTGCCATGGCTTGCATGAGGGCAAGCACCTCCACCCAGAAGTCATCTCACACTGTTAGTCATAACATTACAAAAGAAAGGAACAGTAATTCTGTTGGTCATTTGAACCCTGCAAATTTGGAAAATAAGGTTTTTAAAGTTAAGGATTTGGCTAAAGCACTAGTTTCTTGGAATGTGTAAAACCTACCATTATAGGGAAATACAGATTTGATGATAAGTAAAATTACTATTTTTATGCATTTTATTAACTTTTCAAATTAGCACACAAATGTAGCATATATATACTGTATGGGAGTAGGTATGGATCAAGCAGAATAGAGTAGGAAGGAAGGGGGGTGAATAAGAACAAAGTATAACGGTCTGTTATTAATAAGTGTATAAAATATGACAATTAAGCTATTACAGTTTTCTATGACATTTTAGAAATCTTATAAACCTTGGGAAATTTTTTCAAGTACATGTCTGACAAAAATTCTGCCACAGAATCCAGTTGATAGTGCTGTAATCAAAATGTACTTCCTCTGAGTACTGATAGGCTTTCCCATGATGCCTTACAGCCCTCAAACATCTTAAAAATCAAGATTGAGTCAATAAAATTGGTATGCGTGCATAAGAGCAGCCATACACGGGGAAGCGGCACTGCTGTTTCAATGGACACTTTATTCAGAAGAGCCAACACTTGCGTCTGATTTCTGGCATCTGATGTAGAATTTGATTACATGCAATACTCGGAGTCTCAATGCTGTCTTTTGATTTCTCAGCTCCAGCAGATTTGCAAGGAGGAGAATTTTTTCCCCCTGCTCTCTGGAGAAGAGTTGTAGTTTTAAAGTAATACAAAAACAATTCAAGGAGCAGCAGAAACAATTTTAAAAGTAATGGACTGAGAGTTCATCAGAGCAGGTGGTTTCTGATCTCGGTCTGCAGAAACCTAGCTGTGTGGCCCCCAGCTAATCTCTATGCTTGTGACCTGGTCACTTCTCTATAAATGAAGGAGTTCTAGGATTTACTGCTCACTCATTCCGGTAGTTATTGGACAGTAGCTATAAGCAAAACATTTTTGCTCAACTTTCTAGATGATTCAAGTAGCCTTCACTTTGCTAGTTGAAATGAGTACTGTGATTCCTTTAGGTATAAGAACCCAATAAATACCTGATTCTTTTTCCATACATTCTTCCAAGGAATGCCCAAGAAAGTTACATATGCAAATAGAAACTGCTGACTTGAACAAGCTGGAGCTCATGAACTCCAGTATGATAGCTGGGAAACCAGCATAGGACCAACACACACTAGGCAGTCTGTGGGGCCTCAGATAATGGATCAGTATTTATCCCTAGTATACAATGGACTTTGGGAGCCCATTCCACATAGTGAGATACTCTCTCAGCCCAGACACATGGGGGATGGCCTAGGCCCTGCTCCAAATGATATGACAGATTTTGAAGATTCCCCATAGAAGGCCTCACCCTCCCTGGGGAGCAGAAAGGGGATGGGATGAGGATTAGTTGGGGGAACAGGGGAAGACGGGAGGGTGCAAGAACTGGAATGGACATATAAAATTTAAATAAAAAAATTACTGTAAATTTTTGTTAACGTGTTAGTAATGACGATAACATCTAAAATTGTTATAGACTATTTGTCAGGACCCACTCTAAGCAATCAACATGCATTAACTTATCTGGTCCTAAGGGTAAAGCTATAAAGAAACACTGACATAGAAGTACTTAAAAATACAAAAAGAACTGAGCCAAATAGCCAACAAATGGCATGTCTCAAATTCAGCCTAGGATTTGAATAAAGGAATTTGTTACACTCTCCAGTGTACCTTCTAAAATAGTATAAAGGCCCATAATTTGTTCCATAATCCAACTGTAAAAGTTTGACCTATAGAACATAGCTTAGTCCTTGATATCCAACCTAAGAAATTAATCTTGATACCTTACTAGGAAGCCCCACATGTGAAATTGATCTTCATATAGCCCAAGTAAATGCTGCTAGCCTCAGGCATGCCTCAGGCAGTAAGGATAGGTAAGTCTTCTGGCAGAGACCAGTAACAACAGTATTGTTTTCATTTTCTTTGAGTTTCTCAGGCTGTTAAAATAATAGGATCCCTAGTCTCTGTGATCAACCTGTATTATACCAGTCTAGAATGGTGACAGAGTCCTCTGCTGTCATCCTTAGGAAATCCTTCTCTTCTTTCTACATGTTGGAAGAAATGATTGACACATGCCTATGGTTTGTGCATCTTTATGAGTGTGAGATCTCCACAAAATGGCATGTTGATACAAGGAAAAAATAAGTTCTCCAAGTATTCCTTCAGCACATAGAAAGGTTTAAAATTCATCTGTCAAGGATAGGCATGGGCTTATGGACTACATGAAGAACTGGAATTTAAAAAGTTAGCTAGGTTTGCAAATGGTCCCTGACTCAATTATCACATCTCCTATAGTCACAGAAGTTGTGAAAATTGAAAAGAATATAAAAGACTAGAGGCAGCAAGAGCTGACCTGAGCCCATCATTCTGCATAGCTATCCTCAGAAAAGAAACAAAAGAAATAACCATCTGGTTTAACACATCTGTCTCCCACCTATCAAATATGCCTGTGTGAACAGTGTTTTTCTCATAGCAATGGATATAAGAAGAGAAACAAAGAAATGAAGGGGAATAAAAAGCATCCTCATGTATACTGATTAAAAAGTTCATTCAAAGAGATTTCCTATTTGTATTTTTTATTCCCTAACAGTAGTCAGAAAATTTCATCCCTATTTCCATGTAATAAAATTATACCCAGCATCCCCAAATATCTTAATTCAAGATATGTAAGTGTTCATAACATGAGGCAGCACACAGTCTACCCATAATTCCAGAGATTGGATTGATGATAATTCCTGTATAGGTTGTGTGTAAGCCAATAGAGGTTTTTGAAAAACCTATTTCCATTCTGATTCTTCTTTCACTGGTGAATCATCATTGCCACAGACTGCTCAGTGGGTTGCAGGTCTGTGTGGAGACCAAGACTCTGATGACCAGGTCAGGAATGGCTTCGGCTTGACAGACAGACACAAACACACCTGAGGAGGTTTGAGAACTGCTGCTAAGTTTACTTCAAAGTATTGGGTTTTTATACAGAAAGCTCAAAGAACAGATCTTTGGTCACAGTTTAAAGATAAACAGGCATTCTATAGATGTTAACAATTCCCTTTGAAGTTTCTCAGCAAGTGCATAATTAGGAACCTCTGTTTATTTTGGCCTGCTTGTGGTCAGCATATCAGAGATTTGATTTGTTGAGTTTAGAGGCTAATCTTTGTCTCTAGATAGTAAACTTTTATAGTGTTGATTTAGGGGCCCTAAGATCCCAAATTAGAGTATTGTTGTGAATCCCACAGCATGTTTGTTGTGGGCAGGTTAATTACAGGCAGGGTCTCATTGTAGGCTGCTTCCTATAGCCTTGGCCCTAATTGATTTATCAGGCCCTGGCTGACATCTGAAGTCACAATTGGTGCCTAGGATCTGTGTCTGAAGGCACAGAGGGCAATACCCATCTATTGACTGCTGATCTGTATCTCTTTCAGTTCCTGAAACTATATCTAAGTGTTCTCTAGGCATCTCTGAATTACTAGTGGAGCTTACAGGCTAAAATATCCCTTGAATAAAAGGCAATATTGTTATCATAGCACAAAACACATCTAGCACCCATTCCAAACAGCCAGCCACACAAGCAGCTGCAGGGACCTGAACCACTTTTCCCCAGGAGGCGTAACCACGTGTGGTGGGAACCTCTGGACAGATAGCCATTGAGATTTCTCTCAGCATTGCTACACTGTCTCCACTGGGGCTGGTGTGGCACATCATAACTATTTGCAACAAATAAAACAGATACATCTGTATGTGCTTACCTCTTAACTGCATATGGGCAATGTTGTTCTGGAGTTTCATGTCTATTTGGGGACCAACTGACTCAACTCAAAACAGAAACTTTGGGATTTAAAGCTACCTTTTCTCTATCCTACAATAGAACAGTCCTTAAGGAATTAAACAAGAATATCCACTTGTTTAATTTCACATTATTACACTGAGATGGACCCTCTGTGTCTGAAACTAGGAAACCCCAAGTTGAACTGACTTTGGTATTTCCTCTAGATGAGTTCTCTGCCAGTCACTTTAGATGGATCTCTGACTAGCCTTGGTGAATGTCAGTGCAAGGGCTACCACATAGCTGCTTTGTAACTTCATTACAGAAAAGCATTGCAGGATGATAGGGAGAGTGCACAGCTGGTAAAGTGCTTAACGTAAAAGGTCAAGGGTCAGAGAAATTCATTCCATCTTTATAAGATATGTGAAAAACAGATATGGCAATGCACACCTGAAAGTGATCCCCGCATTGGGGCAGCAGAAAGAGGAGGACCTCTGGAGATGGCTATATGAATCATTGAGTGAATTCCACTTTCAGTGAGAAATCCTGTCTCAGAAAACAAACTGTAGAGTAATTAAGGAAGATATCCAGTGTTCACTTCTGGCCTCCACACACAAGAGAAAGAGAGGGAGAATATATAGTAGCCACATACCTTCTGTATATACATATTGTTGCTGCATTGTAGGTATGCATGATATTAGGCTCAATTAAGGGTTATCCAAAACCTCAAAAATTATTTCTCCAATACTTAGTTGACTTAAATTTGGCTCTATATCTCAAGTTTAGCAAGCATCAAGTTTTCCCTTATACACTGAAAATACAAAAAATATTTTATAGATATGGTTCTATTAAATCCAAGAAATAGAAAGAATATTTTCTTATGTACCACATCAACAAGTGTTGCTGGTAATTAGAATATTCCAAGAAACTTAATGGCATTGACTCCTCTTTCTCCCTTATGACAAATACACAGCTAATGAAATATATATATACATATACATATATATGTACATATACATATATATATTTCACACACACGCACCTGAATACTTGTTGTTCTGTGCCCATCCGTCTTATAATCTTGTTCAATCATCTAAAAGTAATTTACTGACCATTGTACTACATGGTGCCAAGTAACTAACTGCTCAGAGAGTACATACAATGATAAAATCAGATAACAAAGGACAGAAGTAAAAACAGATGCCAAATCAAGTAGCTGCATTTTGCCAAAAACATGCAGAAACTTGTAAAAAATTAAAACCATTTTTTTGTGGAAATTGAATGCAGATTTAAGATTTTGACAGTCTAGTTTCAGAAGTGGTTCAAAATCACAGAAGGTATGTGAAAGAAAAAGACCAAGACATGTAAGCTAAAGATTTGCTCAAAACCCAAGCCATAGAGAGAGTTGTTCAGTTGGCTCAATAGCATTATAAGAAAATTATGTAAGTCTCATGAGCAGTCCTCTGCTGGCAGTATCTTCTCCATATTTCCCTCTTGCAAAAACCACTCAAGATTCTAACATATGGACTAGGAAATTACCATTTCATAAAAAACTATGTGTCTTTGCTACCTTTATGATAAAATACAATCTCTGTATCAAGTTTCTATAGCCACTATTTTAAATGGGCCATAGGCAAAGCCGTTCAGCAATGGTAGCAATGGGTAGATTTTCACAAGGCCCACTTCAAAGTTAGAGCACTTATATCAGGCTAGACTAATAATTCTCTAAGCCTTCTGCAGAGGCTTAGAGTATGCCGATGACCAGAGTAATTGAAAGAAAACCCTACCATGTGGAGAGTAAATGCCAGTGAATGGAGAGGGGCACTGAAAACATGTTAATACAGGCATGTAATTCTGTAAGTACAATTAAGAATGGAATCACATATTGGTAAGTTTAAATTTTTATACAAATATAATGATGGGCTTCATTGAGAAAGTAGTATATGATCAAGGACATGGAGTTGGCTGCTATCTATCAATAGCTGACAAAGAAAATGCCAGCTGCAAGGCTTTACCTGGAGAGAAAGGAGTTAGCATGTTCAAGGATACGTCACTAAGACAAGCCAGCTGGAAGACAGGGAGGGTTGGACAAAGAGCAGGTGACATGAGCACATAATATTTGGAACATGGATAATATTAAAGTTATATTCTGACTGAAACCGAAACCTATTGCAAGGCTTTGAGCAGAGTGACATAATTTTATTTACATTTTAGTCATTAATTACTTTAGTTACTATCTTGAGAACACATAAAAACGAAAAACAGAAGAATGGAGAGTGAGGTTAAGTGGCTGTTGCAGTAATTTAAGCAGAAAATGTCGTCTCCAAACAGAGTGAAAATAATCTGAATTTAAAAGCAATCTAAGGTTGAGCTAACAATGCCCAAACAAGTGGGATAGAGGAAGATGAGAATCGATTATCACACAAAGATTTCATTCATGTTTCTATGTTGTGTTGTATGTTTTAATCTAAGGAAGGAAAATCAGTATTGCCATTGAATGAACTAAAAGAATATGGGCATAGAAAGTGGTGAGAATAGGTTTCACATTAAATGTAAATGTACTTAAAAAAGACAAAAGGAAAATGGTAGAATAGAGTGCACACAAGCAAAAATGGTCAAAGCATATTAATAAAATGTATATATTATAAAAGTTACTAAGAAAAAAGGCCTAACCATAGAGTGCAGAAAAACCCTGTCTTACATGGAAATATGTGATTTAAAAAGTAAAGGAGAAAAAGCACCTCCATTAAGCACTAATCAGATGAAAGCAGAAATTTCTTTACTGGTGTCATTCAACTGGTGTCATTTCAATGCACACAATATTACCTAAGATACGATTATTTAATAGTGATAACGTGTCAAATTATCAGAAGGCACTTAAAAATTCGAGGTTATTGTATCTATGATTTGAAAAATAAATAGTAGGTATTCATAGAACTTCAAGGAAGAAATAGACAAATCTAAAATTATATTTAGAGAATAAAATACTCTCTGATGCTTATAAAAACATAGAAACTCAGACAAAAATCAGTGAAAATGCAGCAACTTTCATTCATCTCGTATATTAACATTTCTAGAATTCTTCTATCCTATAACAGAGTAAACATGGTCCTCTAGCTTAAATGGTGTGGTTAATGAAGGATTCTTGGCCACATATTATTTATTTTTCTTTTATTTGTATTTGTGTGTGTATACACTTGTGTACATTTAAGTGTCCCATATTCATGCAGGTTCCTACAGAGTAGAAGATCACATCGGAACCCCTGGAACTGGAACTTCAGAGAGCTGTGAGATGCCATGTAGATGTTTGACATTGAACTAGGTCTTTTGGGAGAGCAGCCAGTAATTTTAACCCCTTAGCTGTCTATCCAGTCCCAAGTATACATAATTTTAAGAAACAAAATTGTAAGAAAAGTTTGTTCTCTGGTCATGGTTGAATTAAAGGAGAAATTATGATAAAACATGTCCCAATAGCTTAAAAACCAAATAACACAGCTCTAAGAATTTATGGGTCAAAGAAAAATACAAAGGAAAAATAATAATATATTTTAAACTGAGCCAGAATATAGTACATTAGTCAAACTAAAAATAATACCTTAGATTTCTCAACTTCTACCCAGCATAAGGAAAACAAAACCAAAACGATTGAAGTAAATAAAATAACAAGGTTTTGAGAATAAATTCATAAAATAAAAACACAGGGAAGCAATAGATATGACCAATGAAACAACAATTGATTAAGAGCACTGTCTGCTCTTTCAGAGGACCTAGGTTCATTGCCCAGTAGCACACTGTGGTTTAGAATCACCCCCACCTTCAGTTCTAGAGATCTTCTAGCCTCTGTGGACACTAGGCACATGTACATATGGCAAACATAGTTGCAATAAACACTCATGCACATAAATTAAAATGAGTAAGTCTAAAAAATTAAAGAACACAATATGTAGTAAACTATATAACAATGAATTAAATTACAATGATTAAATTTTAAATGATTTTATAAAAGTACTTTGAAAGGCAAACTAGTACATTTCATTCAATAATAAGTCAATATTTTGAAAAGCCTGGTGTCTATTGAAGACAATGAATTTGTGATCGAAAGATTTGTCACAAAGAATACTCAGGGACTAGATTATAACCTTGTCTAAACCCCTGCTAAGCATTTGAGAAAGAAGTAATAATAACTTTTATATAGATATTTTATAAAATCTAAGGGAATTTGATATTATCAATCATTCTCTGGTAACAAAGAAATTTGACATCAAAATCAAATATACACATTATCAGAAAAGATTACAATTCAATTTCCTTCACAAATGCAAATGCAATTTTATTACAATGTTAGCCAATTATATCCAATAATATATAAAGGGGCAATAAAATCAAGTATTAACCTTGTAAAGAAAGATTCATTTGATGACTCAAAAACCAAACAATATAGTTTACCTTAGCATCAAGCTAAAATAGAAATGTACAAGATTATCTCAGTATACAGAGAAAAACATTTAATCAAGTATAATATCCTTCATACAAAGTGTCACTTAACTAGAAACGAACTGTCTGTGTTTGAAACATCTACAGAACATTAATACATACGTCAGACTAAATGGTTCCATACTACTTGCTTGGAATGAAAACCTGAGAATCACAACTAAGACAAAGATGTCTGTACCCATCTCTTCTGTTTAACATATGCTGGAGGTTCTATGCACTGCAATAAGTAAAGAAAACAAGACCACACCAGCAATGAAAGAAATATCAATAATCACAGATTATATGATATCCAGGAATCATACAAAATCTGATGAAACCCCTAAGAAGGGACAGCAAAATTAATTTGTAATCAGGGTAGTAGGATACTGGATTAACATGCTAAAACATCAATTTTATCTTTATTCACTACCATAAAAACTGGTAACTGAAAATGTAATTTATAAGCTGAAACATATTTGGCTCTTAGGATTAAATCTAAAAAAGTATGCAGCATCTGTACGATGAAGGCAACAAAATATTGCTGGGATAAATTTAAAAAAAAACAAATAAATATTGTGACAAATGGTATTTATATTAAAAATTCAATACTTTTTAACTTTCTTTTTATTTATTCTTTGTTTTTCCTTGGCCCTTCAAAACCACCCTCTGCCCTTGCAAAACATCCCTCAATAGAATAAAATTTAAGAGAAAAAAGAGAAGGAAAATTCTCATCATGGAAGCTGTAGTATGACACAATGAGTCACATAGTAAATCCTTTTGTCCATATATCTTTACTTGCAAGGGTTCATTGCAAAGAGTTTTTAGTCTGGTTAAAGGCCTCTGGTTTTTGCTACACTATCAATGCTTATCTCTCCCCTGTACCTTGCCTGGGCAACACAATAGTGCTGACCCTGAAGGTCCGGGTTTGGGAGAACTGACCCTGCTCCTTGCTCATTGCTGCAAGGGATGAAGAAGACAGGACAAAGTAGAAGAGCTCATCTGGTGGTGAGGATGGGGGAGAGCTGTTAACTTGCCAACCCTGCAACTACACAGGCCCAGAACCAGGGTTATGAGTTGACCCAATCAAACATCCACCCCATCCTAATATCTGCAGTAACCCATGAAGGGAGCCAGACCTGCAGATCCAAAGCTGCAGGATCTCCATGACACAGAATAACAACAGGATATCTGAGAGGGAAAGTCAATACATGTAGGATGCCTTTTTCCCTAAAACAACATGACCATTGCTTTGGATGCAGAAAAAGGCCTTGGAAAAACTCTCATACCCCTTCATGATAAAAGTCTTGGAGAGGTTAAAGCTATAAGGGACATGCCTAAACATAAAAGAGAGTTTATAGCAATACAATAGCATTTAAGCATAGCAGCTTAAATGGGGAGAAATTCAAAGCATTTCCACTAAAATTGTGCACAAAACATGTTTTTTTGTTGTCATTGTTTGGCAGGCAGCTCTGTGGCAGTGGGAGCCTGAGGCAGCTCTATATATACCTATTCAATACAGTACTCGAAGTTTCAACTAAAGCAACAAGAAAACTGAAGGAGATTAAGGGTATACACATTTGAAAGGAAAAAGTTAAAGTATCTTTATTTGAACATGACATGATAGTATATATAAGTGACCCCAAAATTTCAACCAGGAAACCCTTACAGCTTATAAACACTTTCAGAAAAATAGTAAGATACAAAATTAACATACACACACAAAAACAGTGGTCCTCCTGTATTTGTCAAATGACAAATGAAGTGAGAAAAAAAATCAGGGAAACAATACCTTTCACAATAGCCTCAAATAGTATAAAATATCTTGGAATAATTATATACAAGAAAGTGAAAGATTTATATGATAAAAACTTTAAGACATTGCAAAAAGAAATTGAAGAATATATCAGAAGATGAAAAGATTGCTCGTGCTCAGTAAGATTAACATAGTACAAGTGGCCATTCTACCAAAAGCAATCTACTGATTCATTGCAATCCTCACCAAAATTCCACACATACAATAAAATTCCTATTTGTCATTTTGTAAAAATTTACCAAAATGAATGAATAAGCAAAATTTGGCATAACTGCATCATGAAACATTGGTTATCTTTATAAAGGATTGACCTATTTACACAAAAACATTGATTAATGTGTTAGGTGTAAAAAGCAAAATTAAGTTGTCTATTAGAGATGGTAGACAATAAAGAAAATATAATCTCAAAAGTAAAGAAAAAAGAAATGGTAGACAAAGACAGAAGAAAAGAGGACTTGAGTGGCACATGAGGAGACTTTGGAAAGTAAGGGTTAAGTTTATTGTTTCAATGGTTTCCAGGTTGACAATAATTCCCCAAGCACCAGTCATGGTACTGATTTCATGGGTTTCTACATGAGTAAGAATGCATCATCTTGTACATCTGCAGTTTGCTGAATATAAATATGATTTCAATATAGTTACAATAGTCTAAGATTGTAATTACTGATCTCCTTTCTTCCAGATGTCATTAAGTAAGGGGTGAGGATACACATGCCTATACAATCTGTACCCAAGTTAAGAGATTTGACTTGGAGAAAAGTCTACAGAGAAGCATAAAAGCAAGAATCGTGATTGAAAGGTGAGCAGATGTTACCTTGGAAGTCCTTTTATGTTCTCTGTTAGGTGTTTCCATTTCCTTGATGAAATAGGGAGCAGTGTTGTTTGCTGAAATTGTAGCTGAAGAACAAGATGTATAGGTGGAAGGAAAAAGTACAAAATAACAGTGTGAGAAAGTCAATAATAGTACTGGAAAATACAGTATGGCTTTTAAACAGTACTGAAATGTATTTGATGTTCATTCCCATGAATCTGAAGTGTTGCCAGAGCATATTTAGATGTCTTACTAGTTGGTGGATAGCTCATGAACAGTGGACAAAGAGATTTTTTTTTACAATAATTGTCACCTTTTTCCATGTTAAGTCTAATGAAGCAGAAAACAAACATAATAATAGAGAACTTATGCAAGAAGCATCCATAGTTATTGACCATAGAACTCGATCCTAACATTATGATTTGTAGGTAAAAGGTCCCTTGTAAGTCTGTATTTGAACACTTGATCCCTAGGTGGTGGTGCAGTTTTAGGAAAGTGTTGAACTTTAAAGCAGTGGTTCTCAACCCCCCTAATGCTGCAACCCTTTAATACAGTTCCTCATGTTGTGGTGACCCCAACAATAAAATTATTTTCATTGCTACTTCATAACTGTAATTTTGCTACTGTATGAACAATAATGTAAATATATCTATGTTTTCCAATGGTCTTAGGTGACCCCTGAGAAAGGATAGTATATAAAGAATATGTAAGCATTTGTAAAGACAGGATGTAGTTAGTATCTTTTAAGTAAGATTTGAAATTTGGTAAAGGAAAGATTACTAGAGAACAGTAATAAAAAGGTTATAAAATAGAAGCTGAATTCAGGTAGAAGTCAGAAATGATGATGATAAAAGTGTCTGGTAGTTGGGTACTAAAATCTTTGAAAAACATAGTGTAGCAATATAGAAGTTGAGATGACAGCGAAATGACAGAATATGAGTGACATAAACATATGACATAAATTCCTCTCCAGTCCCAGAAGTACAGACTCTCTGAGCAAAAAAATATAAATGGTTCATAGTGCCAAAGGGTCTTGATCTGGGAAGTGAACGTGTAGAAGGACAGGTTTCTAGTGGGTCAGAAGAGGTGGTTTGGATGTTTCCATAAAAGACTGGTCACAGATAAAATAGGTTCTGCTGTTAAATCATGGTTTTCATAAAGCACAATGAAAATTTTCAAGAAGCCAGAGCCTGGCAGTCTAATTTTTTTCTTATTGTGGGAAAATTAGGATTAGAAGGTATAGAAATGCCTTGATGGGTTCAAGATGAATGGTATTGGTGAAATTGTGAGTTCAGAGGTAAGGAACAGGTGTCTGGAACTTTCTTTTGACTCTTTTGCATGTGATCAATGAAATATCTCTATGTGCAGCCCAGAGCATGTGGAAAACTCCTTGGCTGAAGAGACAAGGTCTTAATTATAATGTGTGAGTCCAGTAGCATAAGAGATGGGCGGTGGGTCTGCTCATCCTTTATTATTTAGGTAAGTCAATGAGTTTAGGGAAGCGACCACCAGGGAAACAGTATTCCATCCTGCTTTCACAGCACACTATTGGCCAACTTCACTATGTCACTGAAGAGTTTGGGGAAGTGTGAGTCAGCATCAGAAATGGAGTGAAGTCTTTGTGTACATTGGGTACACTCATGTGTATTGCTTACTACTTCTAAGGATAACAAAATAAAATGTTTTATTCCTTTGTCTCTCAGGCTCACCCTCAAACTCTCCTGAGAGGCTTCCCCTAATGTATCAGATGAAAGGCTTCATTCTTAGTGTGCAGCTGTCTTCATACACATGATTCTTTCAGAACTCAAATAATACGCTAAGTGTTTACACACTTGCATTTTCAGATGGACAGTAAGCTCTTCAGCGTTAGAAAACCCTATTCAGCCTTCTAACATGTGAGCTGAAGTGCTTGGTCTTGTTTCATTCAACTAACTACAAGGTATTCATTAAGTAGTCCTGAACAGATGGTATTGAAAGTTTTAGATTCATGTAAAGCTTATGAAAATTTAGAAATATGTGATTTAAATATACATTAAATCTCTCAGGAAATAGTTCATTCACAGTATACTATTTCTAAAATGTTATAAGAAATAGAAATTAAGCATGGAATAAAATGAAAATATTTGTTTTCTTTTATGTGGACTAGTCATTCCCGGCAATATAACTCAAGTTAAAGGTCTCAAACTTACTTATCAAGTAAAGTTAGCTTCAGTGAAAAAATTAAAAGATAAAACGATACTCTGTTGTCAATGAAACACAGTACTTACTACTCACTGAGGCATGATGGGAAAAACAGAAGGTTAATTGAAACCAAAACCAAACTCTATTTTTTATAAATAACAAAATAAGTTTTTCATCAAACTGTGAAATTCAGCATTAAATACTTTAAGAAATGGGTTTCCTACCACATGAGACCATGATTTATAAAAGTATGATAGATTAAGTTAGTGTTAATAGAACACAATTTTACTGAATATAGCAACATAGCTAGCTACAGCACAGAAGCCATCCAGTATGGTACACTATACAGCATGATTCAGAAGCTTGCCAGCCATGGAGTGAAAGCCTAAGTCACAAGCAATTTATCTGGCAGAATTAATTGCTTCCACAGTGTTCCCTCAAACCAGCACAAGTATAAGGGCATCCCAGGAGGTCACTTTAGACTTAAAGACTTAACCAAAATAGGCACAAAGCTTTATGCAATCAAATGGTCATTAAACAACAATAAAAAGAAGCCTTCCTGGGGGTTAATTTTTAAGTATAAGGTCTTGTTTGAAATTTTTCATTCAATCATGTGCTTTGCTGTTGTTGTGTTTCCAGAAAGTTAATGCATAATAATGTCAATAATTTGTTTGAAAGTCAGTAGAAAGAATTACAAGCTGTCAACACTCACAGGGCTTCTGCCAGTCATACTGACAGAAGCAATTCTCAGGCTTCTTTCCTGGACACTCACAGAGTGTCCGGAATTGACATGCTAGGAAATTCTATTTTCTCAGAACTTATAGTTTATCTCAAAAAATTGGTGTTTCCCCACCACTGGGATGAGCAAAAGTTGCAATTCCTCCACACATATTTCTCACCTGAAACATGTAACATCAATAGTTTCTTCACCTAGAAGGCTTCAGGGAGGAGGGAGAGAATCCTGCTTAAACATGAGGGAAGAAATTTACTTTTTCTCCATTTTTTTTCAGAGAAGTGCAAGCCTCCTAAACAAATGCTTCACCAACCCCGAATCTCCACAAATGCAAACTTCTGAATATTCTTACAGTCCATTTGGGAAGCTAAAACTCCCCCCAAAGCTGATCAGCATCAGCATCAAGTGGCATGTATGAAGTCCTAGATTTACATAAATATGTGTTGAAAATTATAATTAAAATCTAAATGCAATTCTCCCCAGAATTACATTTACATAGTATTTTTTAAACTATGGAGGAAATCATATAGACATGATTATCCGCAGTTGCTGAATCATAGCAACAGCGATAGCCATGAATACATAGTGTGACCAAACTACCCAGAATTCAGTTCAATCAATCTTATGGTAAGGGGAAAGAGATAGTAATGGTCTTATATTTGTCTATAATATGTATTCTAAATGTAACAAGTAGAAGATACCAAATTTAAGATCAGAACATACCAGAAGTAATAAGAGGGGCTGGAGAGATGGCTTGCAGGTTAAGAGCACTGACTGCTCTTCCAGAGGACCCTGATTCAATTCCCAGTATCCACATAGCAGCTCACAACTGGCTCTAATTCCAAGGGATCAACACTCTCACACAGACACTCATGTGGGCAAAACACCAATTAACATAAAAAATAAAAGGGAATCAGAAGAAGAATCTCAAGCCTCAACAACAGCTCTCACCTCTTTGACACAGATCACATGTAATCGGCAATATTAACAATTTCAATGAAAACTGATTATTGTTTTCAAAATTTATCCCTAGCTGTCTAAAAACAAATTTACAACATAGGTAATTTCTCTTCTTCCTATAGTGTAAGTACCCTGGTTAAGGCTAACCTATCATGTCAAAAAAATGAATTAATGCCATAAAACACAATTAGAATCAGCCATATCTCCTGACATTTCACATGAGCAGATCAGCAGTAGCTCATGCAGTATGGAAGGAAGCTCCAGAGTAACAACAGTGAAGCTGACAGAGATAGAGACACAGGGCACAGTGAGCTCTCTGACAGAGACACAGGACACAGTGAGCTCTCTGACAGAAACACAGGACACAGTGAGCTCGCTGACAGAGACACAGGACACAGTGAGCTCGATGACAGAGACACAGGACACAGTGAGCTCTCTGACAGAGACACAGGACACAGTGAGTTCGATGACAGAGTCCTGACATGCAGCATGATAGGAAATTGTCAGTTTCCACATCTATGCACAGTCAGCAGGGTGCAGTATGGAACACAGAAGAGAAGTCAGACATGGGGATGAATCCTTGTAACTCCAGCACTCTGGAGGCAGAAGCAGTAATGTCTCAAATTCAAGGACAGCCTGGGCTGCAAAAGTTAATTAATTACATGTATTTTTTAAATAAAACTCTTCACAACATTATAGCATAGTGATTCTCTTTTTAAATAATATTGTTTTATTCTTTGACATTTTAAAATACATGTATGTGGTATATTTTGATCATTTCCACCCTGACCCCCCCTTTCGAACCCTCGTGCACCCCTTACACATTTCCCCTACAATTTCATGTTCTCTTATTATTTTCAATGACCCTCTATATCTAACCAATAGTTTAGTAAAGCTGGCAGATGTTTTGGCTGCTCATCCTATCTCTGACTTGAGGTTCCTAAACCCTAAAAAATGTAATTTTTCTCAACTAAGAACTTTACTCAGGTAGTGAAGAATCTTAGTGAATTCGGGTTCCTTCAATAGGCTGTTTAAATTGATAATAAATCTATTATGGTTGAAAGGTATGGGCACATATAAAATGTTATTCCAATTGTTTCAGTTTGCCATGGGGAGATGCTGAAAAATTAAAATTTTTCCATGTGAAAATTTCATAGCAGTAGAAAATTTTCATGGAGAAAAGCAAGTGTCTTCCTATGTTACATTTGTTACAAAAAAAGGACCCCTTTAGGCTAAATTTAGGAATAATAGGTTTGAATTCAGTTATCCTAGCAGAAAATATGTTGCTTTAATTAAGTCTTAAAAGCCTTATTAACACTTTATTGTAACACAGGTTTAACCTCATTCCTATGAGTATTTTATAATAAAAACTATATCTCATATTTTTCCCTCTTGTAGCAACTGGTAAATTGAGTTCAGCATCTTCAACTCTCTAGTAATTATTCTGCTCCTGTATGTTATGGTGACAGTCGCAGTGTAGAGAGGTGCAGTCCTAACAGGTATGAATAACAACTCGATATACCTTGGAGAATATTTGAATCATTAACCTCCAAACTTATCACTTTCAAAACATGTCCCTTGGAAGTACATTGATACAAATGAAACTAGGGAACCTACTAACCAGAAGTGAACGGGTGTTTCATTCCATTCAAAAAGCCATACAAAAAACATCTATGGAATGATTCTGGGCCATGCAGCTGAGAAATGAAAGAAGAGGCTATGTACATTAATAAAATACCACAAATGGCTGGGATACAAGGTTCACCGTGACTTATGTCCAATTGAGAAGCACTAAAGAAGTGAGAAGTCATATATTTTGTCACAAAATATTATGGACTATTTGACATTAGAATCAAATTTTTCATATTTAACTAGTTATCTCTCAGAAACAAGCATGACAAGTAGATTTGTTATTGCACATATAAGTTTGAGGGGTATGGGAATTGTTTTGTTATTGTTCCTCCTGGTCAAGGAACAGCAAGCATCATTTAGTTGTTATATTCGAGCCATTCCTTTCTGTATTTCCTACCACCCTTCTCATCTACAGTTCTCATTTTTAGTCTAGCTGGATATAGCTGTGTATCTAAATATATTTTTGACATTTGTATTACAGAATACCATATAATACTTTAACATTGGTGTATTTAAATTCAATTAACTAAATTTTCAGAATATATGTGAATGAAAATGAGTTATGAAATGTTACATACTGAGTAATATTACATATGCCCCAAACACTAAGAAAACAAAGTCTATGCAATTTGATTTCTCTAAATTCTAAACTCCTAAAAGTCCTTTAGGTAAGAATTTTAAAATCTTTTGTTTTTGCTAGCTCAAAGAAAATAAGTTTTCTAAGTTATCATGTTCAAATCTAATTCCAATATTAGTATAACCCTAAGAAATAGTTGTCAACTTGTATAAAGAGGAGAAGACTTCTAACCAATCAGTCTGTCCCAACATTAGCTGAAGGTGACCAGTAGTTCATAGCATCATTATCTATTCCATTTCTTCAGTTTAAAATACATTGGCTCAGGGCCCTGGTGGCACACACCTTTAATCTCAGCACTTGGGAGGCAGAGGCAGGTGGACCTCTATGACTTCAAGGCTAGCCTGGTCTGCAGGGTAAGTTCCAAGACAGCTAGGGTTGTTACTTAGAGAAACTCTTTCTTGAAAAACCAAAATCGCAACCAAAGTACAGTGGTCATCATGAGTCCAAAGGCTGTTTTAATAAATAAAATAAAGAAACAGGGAAGAAAACACTCAAAGATCCTTTCACCTACCATCAATGATTGAAATACCCTGCAGAACATTAAATACTAAATGTACTTTAGATGATATTAACCTTCAGAAAAGAAGTCCAACTTCAGAAATTTTCAAAAACCACATGTTGAATTAAGGAATCATACTTTATATCAATATAATCACAGTTCTGAAAAGTCATACAGTAATGATATCTGTTGAACAGAATTTAATTGCCCTTCTAAGCACCAGGACCACCTGACTCTTTAAAATGCTCAAAAGTACCTTATAGATTTCAACTTCTACCATGACCTTACTGTGGTTGACTCCTATAGTATAATATCATACCATTGACCATTATGTAAGTCAAAAAGGTTAATCACACATTAGTCAATACAATACAAAATGCTGTTAATTTTACCCAAAAAAAATTACTGCTCTACATTTTCTCTATTTTGTTTTCCTTTTCTACTGCTTTAGTTATTACCATGATTAATTGCTATAAATTTGCCTATGATCCTTCACTCAGGACTCCCATATCTATTGTTTTAATCCATAGTTTTCTTAAGCTGATATAAGAAAAATACTGCAAGCTTTGGGGCTTAAATAACAGAAATTTATTTGCTCATGTTTCTGAAGGTAGAACATGAAATTTGATTTCCGGGGAGGCCACTCGTCCTGATTTCATGGAAGTATTCTCCTGTGGCCCCTTCTCTGTACATGGAAGGAAAGGAAGGAAGACACACAGAGAGAGTACTCTCATGTCTTTTATGCAGAAGCAGTCCAACAGATTAATTTTTTCCAATAATTTTCAATTCCATTTGATAGTCCCTGTTCCCACATACTGTCACACTGGAAGTTGGGGATTCGGCACATAAATCTTAGGGGAACATAATTCAGTCCACACATCCCCTCCTACTCAGTTCCATATTTCAACCAAAATTTTTCTTTGAAAATCTGACAGCAGAGAATGATCAAAACCATACTTACACAGCAGCAGTGATTAACTGGACGATGCCACTGTCCTTCAGAGGTGTTCTTAATGAAACTATTGATTTACAGCCTTGCTAGCATCTGCTTTCCTCACCTCACTGGGGAGTGTGCTTTCCCAGCATTTACATTCCTTTGGATTCCTCCAACATCAGGCTATCAGTTCATGTTCTGTCCCTTATGCATGCAGCCTCATTCCTACATTGACATGTCTTCCTTCTTCTAGGAAAACTTCTCTAGGCCTCAAGTCCTCCAAAACTTGAAGACTTTACAAGCTTTCTAAAATACTCTCTCATATGGTCCTATACTTTACAGTCATTATAATTGCCTGTTGGCATTACACACCCATGTAATCCAATGATGATCTTTGTTGTCCTTATAAGCCCATACCCATATGCAGACTGTGGCCGTTTCCAGTCTGCCCATTATTTTATCTGCATCATCTTATATTGTGTCTACCAGAAATTAGGTAAAAAATATCTGTTCAGTAAGTGGATACAGTCAGAATTTTCCTAATTTACTTGAAAAAGATTTATCAGTAAAGTGCAGAGCATACTTCGGAAAAAAAACTAACAATACTACAAGTTTCCTTTGGATAAGAAAGAAAACTAATTCCTAAAAAATTTTACTCAAATATATGATCCAGAAGGCCCTATGTCTGTGAAAAGAAATGAGCAGACAAAAGGGTTCTGATTAGGCAAAATTAGATCTTTGAACTTTTTCACATGGGTTCAGAAGGGATTTTTCTCTCCTTCTCTTATATCAATTGACAACTCTGGCCAGGCTCAAAGTTCAGTATCAGAGAGAAAGAGACCCATATGTGTGTGATTCAAGATTAGCTATGATGTATGTCTTTCACTATAATGATAAATTGTTTCCCTACCTGCATTTTGTGGATGTAAATGTATGATATTGTGGGTTATGAGAGAGCAAGGGCTCCCACATATAAAAACAACTTCATGTTGATGGGAAAGTTTTACAAAACAAAAATTCTAAAACTTGTTATGGTGAATCAGCCAGTGGTGTTTATAAGCTAAGCTCAGGAGTCCTGACAACATTGGGTAACTAATGATTCCCTTCTTTATACTTAAAAAATATTATCTGGGTTTGAACAGGTGGCTCAGAGGTTAAGAGCACCAACTGATCTTCCAGAGGACATGAGTTCAGTTCCCAGAACACACATGATGGCCCATAACCATCTGAAATTCAAGTTCTAGGATATTGAACAACTCCTTCTGGCCTTTGTGGGCACTGAATGCATGTATTGCACAGAAATACACATGGCAAGATATCACAGATATAAAATAAATATATAAAAATTAATATGCAAAAAATAAATTTTACCTGGAAATAAGAGAGCAGTCTTTCTTTTCAAGGATGCCTTTGAGAGCCAAAGACTGGAGAAACCTATTCACATGTATTCAAAGATGAGTGCAGCTATCCTTAGAGGGAATGTGAGTTGCATAATTGTCTAATTTAAAATGCTAATAAAATTTCATCGTTTCCAAATTTACCAGGGATTAACTTTAGAGGAAAAATTATGACTAAAATCAAGACTAAAAGTTAGTGTGAAAGAAGTCACTCACACCAATTGACAGTCTTGGTATCCCTTGTTGGATCAGGTGGCAGAGGGGTCTGGAATACAAGATCATAAACCCTCCTAAATTAGTTTTTCCATATTCAGTACAGTGTGTATTAATTTGATTAAAGTTTGATTTTATATAAGGACTTACAAGCAAATGAGTATTGGGTGCAATATTAGATGTCTATCCCTTTTCAGGCAAACTATACAAGTATATAAAATAATTTGTAAATAGGCAATTAATAACCTCAATACAAGAGATGCTTATGTATTTATTCAAGTAATTTCTATGGAACAACACCTACTTTGCAATGATTTGGGTGCAATTATACATAAAACACATTATGCATATGTGATTTAATACAACTATTTAGAAAAGTTATTGATGAGCCACTTAACTGATTGTTTCATTATTTCTCTTTAACATATATTCATGTATAGATATAGTTACACTAGAAATTAGTTCAAATACAGAATTTCCATGTATTTCTGAAAAATCAGTTTCAGTATTCTCTAAATATCACCAAGATCAAATTTACAGAAATTTGCCCTACTTGGTTTGAACTAATGTCACAATGAGTACTACCACCAGAGGCACATGAGAGCAAAGAGGAATTATAGAAATGGCTAAAGGTAAAATGGACCCTTATCCCCAAACCAATATTCACCCAAGTCTATGCCAGTCAGTGATGCGTTTAAAACATTAAATGTGGTCTCATCAATAAAGACAACTAATGTCTACAGAAAGAGCCATCCACTATTTTTCAAAAGACAGGCCTTGATGCTTGATACAACATAAACCTTAATGACATATCCAAAAAGTTCTCTCAGCTTAGAAGAGAAATGACAAGTATGAACAGACAGGGTCAAGGATGAAAAGAATCAGGAAAGGGAAAAAGTGCAAACCATTGAACTTTGCTATTTTAGTCACACATTATGATAAATTAAGTGAGATATCAATGTCAAAGAGTGTGACTCACAATGTCCAACATATTTAGTTCTTCAAAACCCTTTCTACACAGGCATTAACTAAGAATAAATTTTCCAGGACATAAAATGCTGTTTATTATTCTTCCTTCCATATTTCCTTCTTTCTTTCCTCAAAGATATATATTTTTGCAATATACTTTCTAGAGGGTTGTATGTGTGTGTGTGTGTGTGTGAGAGAGAGAGAGAGAGAGAGAGAGAGAGAGAGAGAGAGAGTTAAAGCTCCATAAATATGGGATTTTATGTCAGAAAAGAGAATAGACTTAACCAAAAAAAATGTATCAAAAATATAATTTGTGGTACTAGCACAAGTTCTAAATGCAAGCATATTTCTTTCTCATCCAGAGGGCATTCAATAAATGTTTGTTGATGGAGAATGCCTAAGTGTTGACTAAACTTCTAATGTCTTTCCTGTCATTTATCAGATGCCATGGGGCATTTTGTATAATACTTAATTAGTACAGTCAGTGTTCATCAAGAAATCAATTAAAATGCAAGCTGCCTGTAGGCAAACTAGTTCCCTAGATGATAAGGACAGCATATTCTCTTCTGACCAAACAGATCTGTTTTTATTAAGCAATTCTCTGAAGGTATCATTCACACCTGCTTCTGAACCCTAGGTAAATATTTGAAGCAGAGTCATATATCAACTTCTGCATAGCTTCCCATCACTTCCTTTTGCCATGAACCATATTGGAATAGCAATGACGATGCTAGTCTCTTAAGGGGAAAAAATGTTTTTAAACTAAAGGATTAACAGCCAGTGCCTATACATAAATAATACCTGTATAAAATGAAAGCATACCTGCATCTCAGTCAGAATAACTGCTGCATAAATAAATGACGAAACAGTGGAGGCTACTGCAGCATACAAGTACTGTGGTGAGCTGTCAGCTCACAACCCTCACTCGACTAGTACATGCATTGCACAAGACCTGTAGAAAATGCTGTCATGTAATTCTCACATTTCATATCAAGACAAACCTAGAAAACTTAATTTTACTTTTGTTGCCAATTTATAGACAAAATGGAAACTGAACCAGGGCATCAAACTTGTCCTTGTCATGACATCAAAAAGTAAGCTGGCTCAAACCCAATCCTGTCTGCAAAACCTCTTATCTTCATCCACTCAGGAGGTCTCTGTGCATTTCCATAGAACTTATGAGCTCTGGGGTAATACAGAGCTTTGTAGAGTTCATTACTCTCTAAACTCCAGACTGGGAGTTTATAACAGATTTATTCCACATACAAACATTAGTAGTAAGGTCTTTCCTTTGGGCTCATTTTCTACTATAAAAATTTAACAATCTAAATTGTATTCAGAATTTAAATTACTCAATGTTGAAATTGTTTCTTTTACTGGACTTTTTCATGATTTGATCACATTTTCTCCTTCTGTGATTCCTTCCAGATTTTTCCACCTCCTTACCTAACATTTTGTTCTTTTTCTCTCTCTTAAAAAAAGAAAACATTTCACAAAACAGAAGTCAAAACATGCAAGGAAAAGACTAATAAGACAAAAATACATGCCCAAAGAAACAAAATGAAGTCAAAAGTATACAAAAACACTATTGAGGTCATTTTTATTAGCCAATTATTCCTGTGCATAGGGCTTGACCTGAAGTGTGGTTAATATACCTAGTGCTATGCCACTGGACAAACTGATTTTACCATTTCAAGCAGTTATCAATTGCAGATATTGCAGATAATGTCTGGGTTGGGAGTGAGAGCCCATGTCTACTTCCTCCTCTCTTAATGCTAGAACCCTATCTAACATGAACCTGTTCTTGCCTTTTGCATGCTGCTATCGTCTGTGGGGTCATATATGTATCATCACTTGTTGGGCCTGGAAGACACATTTTCCTTGGAGTCATCCGTCACCTGTGGCCTTAGAATCTTTCTGTCTTTGATAAAGACATACTGTTGAGGACTGGGAGTTCCAAAGTTTGTCACTCTTTTTACATTATTCAGTTGTGGGTCTTTATGTTAGTTCTGATCAATTTCAAGAAGAAACTTCTATGGTGATTGTTGACCCAGAGCACTAATCTACAGGTATAGGAGAAGGAATTGTTTTTGTTGCTATGTTCCTGTAGCATAATAATGTTATTAGGTTTCCCCCTGTGACCATGATTAACCTACTATCAGATCCTTGACCGCTTTAGCAGTCATGGGCCTATCTGATGGAGTGGGCATTAAATCCAGTCAGAATACACTTCAGGTCAGGATACTCCCATAACATCTGAGCCACTATTGCATCAGTATATCCTGTAGGTAAGTCACTGCTATAGGTCTCAGGGTTTG
Source organism: Cricetiscus sungorus (assembly GCA_030556225.1). Classification (NCBI taxonomy): domain Eukaryota; kingdom Metazoa; phylum Chordata; class Mammalia; order Rodentia; family Cricetidae; genus Cricetiscus; species Cricetiscus sungorus. The sequence continues at coordinate 28,678,780 of JANBXA010000651.1, read as the reverse complement.
TAGCTGGGAGATATTTGATGATTATCTTTCTTTTCAGCAGCATGCAGTGTGCAGTCTAGAAAACTTCTAATTAGGCCATTACTCAACGGCTCTGTATTTAATGAGATATCTAAGTATCGACTTCAGGATTAGGGCCTTATCATCAAGTTGTATAGAATAGCCTTGGAAATAGTCTTTGATGTTTGGGGAATTCCATGGAGACCTTTGACCAACAACTCAACAAGATGTAACCCATTCTTGGCAATGGAGGCTTTACTTAGTATTATATGCTATCCAGTTGGGGCATTATCTCCCTTATCATTTGGTGATTCCATTTATATTCCTTTAACATATGTATATATCTTAGGAAGCTTATCACTAGTAGGCTTCCATATTTTTTCAAATGTCTTTTAGTATTAGTTTTCTGTCCCCATAGTCTCTCCTTAACCTATCTCCTCTTTCACACTTCCTATTTAACCCTTCTATTCTACTTTCCTCTTTCTTAGTCCATAATAATATATCCTATTTCCCCTTCCTAAGGAGATCTTCTCTTCTCCACTAGTCTTTTACTATATACCTAACACTTGTAATAACTATAATTGTAGCACATACATTGAGGGCTTGAAAGCTAATATCTACATGTAAAGGGAAACATTCAATATTTGTCTTTTTTCATCCTTTACCTCACAAAGAAAGGATGATTTTCTAGCTCCTTTTATTTACCTGCAAATTTCAATTTTCTTAACAACTGAATAATAATCCATTGTTAAAATATACCACATTTTCAATATCAATTTATTAGTTGAAGGACTCTCTGCCTTCCACTCCCAGAATTCTCCTAGTCTGGTAGCCCTACCTATACTTCCTGCCTGGCTATATCCTATCTTCCCATTGGCCAAACAGCTTTATTCATCAACATAAGAGAAACATATATTCATAGCATAAAGAAGGGCATCCACATAACATGGTAGGTAACCTTTGTGGTATATTGTTAGATTCACTTTGCAAGTAATTAGCTAAAAACTTTTACATCTACATTAATAGAGATATTTGCCTATAATATTCTTTGTTGTGTCTTTGGATTGTTTTGGTATCATATTTATAGTAGTGTCATGAAAAGAATTAGAAATTGTTCCTTCAGTTTCTATTTTAAAGAATAATTCGAGGAGTATTGATATTAACACTTCTTTGAAGATCTAGTAGAATTCTGTGCCGAATCTCTTTGGCTCTGGACTTTAGTTGAGTGATTTTAATGAATTATTCTATTTCACTGGGGATTATGGTTCTGTTTAAATTGCTTATCTGGTCTTCATTTACCTTCAATGGGTGATATCTATAAAGAAATTTGCCCGTTTATTTTAGGTTTTCTGGTTTGGTTGAGTACCAATTTTTAAAGTATGTCTATATGATTCTCTGAAATTCCTTGATATCTGTTGTAATGCCCTTACCTTTAATCTCTAATTTTATTAATCTGTACCTTCTCTCTACATCTTTGGTAGTTTGGCTCAGGGTTTCTTAAAGAATCAACTCTTCCTTTCATTGATTTGTGGATTGTTTCTATTTCAGTGATTTCAGCCTTTAGTTTGATAATTTCTTAACTTCTGCTCTTTTAGGATGTTATTTCTTCTTATTCTAGAGAGTTCAGATGTGTTGCTAAGCTCTGAGATCTCGCCAATGTTTTATGTAGGCACTTGTGCTATTAACTTGCCTCTTAGAATCACCTTCATTGTGTCCCATGTTTGGATATGTTGTGTTTTGATTTGTATTATATTCCATTTTCAATTTCCTTCTTGACTTTTCTCTTGTGTAGTAACCCATATTTCTGGGCATCTATTGAGTCTGGCTGACTGAGACCTGAGAGGATTTTATTCAGTAGTGGGTTTTTAAGTTTACAAGAGTTAGTATATTTTCTGTTATTGTTGATATCCAGCTTTTCTCTATGTAGATCAGATACAATTCTCAATGTGATTTCAATTTTCTAATATCTGTTAAAATTTGCTTTGTGTCCATGTATGTAATTAATTTTGGAAAAAGTTACCTGAGCTGATAAGAAAATATATATTTTTGTGTGTATATTTGGGTGGATGGAATATTTTGTAGATGCCTTCCAGGTCCATTTGATTTATGACATTATTTAACTCCAACATTTCTTTTTAGTTTTTGTCTAGATGACCTTACTATTGATAACATCAAAGTCTTGAAGTTATCCACTATTGCTGTGTGAGGATCAATGTGTGGCTTTATCAGTAGTGATTCTTTTATGAACTTATGAACTGAAGTGGCCTTGTTTTTGGTAGGTAAGTGTTAATTCTGGTGGTTTCTATGTTAACCCACAGCTTGAGATAACTAGGGTTATCATGCACATCTGAATTTATCATACTTATTTCATACTCACATATATGTCAATGTGTTCCCTTCATTTAAAAAAAAAAAGAGGATATAGAGACCCACAGAGAAAATGACAGTCTAGCAGAGCTCAATATGGATAATGATTCCATTTTCTGAAACATAATATTGCAAAAAACATTAGCTACCAGACTACATTCTAATGAATTGGAAGTGCCTCTATTCAGAAACATACTTTTTGTTTGACACCCCCAATACCAAAAGACTGAGAGGGTATGTTACATCATTCTAAAATGGTCCTGAAAGTGTATGAGTACCAAAATCTATTGCCCAAGTCATCTACAACTTTGATGTATGCTGATAATTCTCTTCTGAAGCTTAACATTGCTATACATCTTTCTATAATATGTTTTTCAAGTAATGCATATTGTACTGAAATAATAACCTGCTTGTGGAAGATAAATGTAAGTATCAAAAATTTTTAACAGAGATAGATAGGTACAAGTTGGAAACAGGTTTGGATTTGTTTTCAAATTCATGTGGAGTTGGGAGTGAAGGAAATATCTTGAAGAGTCTGGAAGCCATGAATAGGCAAGCAGAGAGCTCATCAAGTCCAGATCGATGTGTTTGGGAATGAATAAGATCTAGTGACAGCACTAGATTGGTCACCAACAAACGCAAGGTCAAAAAGAAAAGACATTACAGCTAATGTCCTATAGCTGTGAAACTAGACCCCTACTGGAGTGCCACCTGGCATCTCAGCTCTTTTGATTAGCAACAACTGTGGTCCATTCTAATTCTAATGAGTTGTAGTGTAAACAGTGTGGTCCCAATAAGGCAAAGGCATCCTTAAATTATAAAATAAGATCTCCTTTTAAAAAATTTAGCAGTGATGAAAAAAACCAAAGTCACAGGAATGAAACTTGATTGATAGCATGCAACTCATAAATACTTGTGTAAAGGTTTTAAGTGAATACTCAATGAATCAATAGAGGCAATAATCACTCTCAACCTGGCCTCTCTCCAGGGTCCTCTTTATTGCTCAAATGTTGAAGGTTTTGGCTTTGCTATGTGATTCCTTTTCACAGAAGCAGTGAGACGCCAACAACATGGAATCTTGTTATCTTACGAGTATTTCTGCTGGAATGGATCTCATCCACAGAACACATGAAATAAAAATAAAGTTGCAACCAGTTTTAGTGAACTGAAGTAGAATCTGTAATGCAGAAAATTGAAAAGTAAATTAGTAATTGTCACAAAACTTCTAACAGTGCAGCAAAGCATGTGCCCTTGAAAGGAAGAAGCAATGATTTTTCTTATAATTGAAGAAAGGGTTGTAAGCTAAGATACAAAAACAGGATTTTTATGCAGCATGGAAAGAGATACTGATGGAATTACAGTGTTGGCAAGCTACATCCACACAGTTATCAACTTTGCCAGCTATAATACCAGCTTAGAAAATATGAGATGCATATCACTCTATAAATGTCAATTTCAAAACTCTATGTAAATACTCCAAGAGCTTAGATAAAAGTGAAGATAAGAAAATTGATATCAAAAATATTTATTAAGAACCTGCTAAGTATAAAACACTCAGGAATATCTGGGGTAGAAGTCAGATACCTGCATTAGCTACAGAAACAACCAAATGCATGAGACTATTTTATGTTCTACTGAGATCGCCTGTGAAATTACATTTTGGGAGAGGAAAATGATCTCACTACCATTAACACATTTCACATGAACCCAGCAGTCCCAGAAAAATAATTAGAGCCTTTTTTAAAAATGGATATAGTTATTTGTAAAAGGATAGTAGCCATCATGTCTTTGGGGAAAATAAATAACAAATAAAGTCTCTCATTGAAACATTTAGGCTATGACATTGCAGAAGTAGTAGCCCATGACAAGAGGTGAGAGTTGAAATGGGAAGCAAAGCTGACCCAGTTTCCCAGAACAAAAGGCACTAGGTATTTCCATGTTCCAAAGCAGAATTTCGATTATGTGGGCAATAAATTATACTAAAATGTGTAGTTCCAGTGCAAGCACATAGAGCATAAAGAATTACCAAATTAGAGCAAGTATGTGATTAATCTAAGGTAATGTTCAGACTCTTAAAGTAGTAGCCACTAAATATATAGTTGGTAAACTCAAAAAGCAAGCCCAGCCCCTGAGGTAGCAGAAATAATATGATGCTAAATAAAGTTCATCCCAGTCTATGATCCTATGATCTATATCCCGAAAACCTGACAACTCTTTTTATTGTAAATTCTAAATCTACTGATCAAAGGTATGGAAAATAGACAAAATAATAGCCATAAAATTCTAGCTTTTTGTTTGTTTGATTTTTTTTAATTTTACATTCTAACCCCTGTTCCCCCTCTCTCCCCTTCTCCTGCCCCATCCCTCCTCCTTCCACCACTCCCCCAACTGATCAAGCCACATAAATGTCAACCACATTCAGAGGGCCTAGTTTTGTCCTATGCAGATTCCACAGTTATCAGTCCATAGTCCTGGAGCTCCCACTAGCTTGGGTCAGTTATCTCTATGGTTTTCCCAATCATGATTTAGATCCCCCTCCCCCTCTGCCTTGCTCATATGATCCCTCCGCCCTCTCTTCAACTAAGCTCCAAGAGCTCAGCCCAGTGCTTGACTATGGATCACTGCATCTGCTTCCATCAGTTACTGAATGAAGGCTCTAGGATGACAATTAGGGTAGTCACTAATCTGATTAGAGTTGAAGGCCCATTCAGACACCCTCTCCACTATTGTTAGAAGTCTTAGCTGGGGTTGTCCTTATGGATTCCCGGGATTTTCTCTAGTACCAGGTTTTTCCCTAACCCCATAATGGCTCCTTCTATCAAGACATCTCTTTCATTGTTCTCCCCTTCTGCCCCTCCCTCAGTCATTAATCAGAAAGAGGGAAAGAAAAGTAGGAAGCTAGAAGGACAAAGTGGGGAGAAAAGAGGAGTCCCGTGTTTTTCTAGTCTTCCCTGAATTTTTAAACTCAATTTAAAAGTGTTGAAGTAAAAGTAATGTCAGCTAAAGTAATTGTTAACAAATATGAAACCATCCCTTAAACAGCAGGTGTACATTTTAACTTTAATTCTGGCTCTCAGGAGTGTACCATACAAGGCATTAACCTGCAATGAAGATAATGCAAAGGTATCATCCATTACACCAGAAGGTGACATTACTGAACGGAGTAACTTTGCAGTGGTGAGGGAAAAAATGAGAAGGGGCGGAGAAGAACAGATTGGACAGAACAGAGCAGAAAAGGCATTATTTCCTGCATATTAAAATTAAATGTAAAAGGGTGACAGTGGCTCTCATCCTGTCAGGCTAAGGTATTTTGGTGGCAAAAAGTAATATGAGAATTATAAGCAATTTGCAAACCACAGGTCTGCAAGCCTGCCTACATATTTCTCCTCTTGTGGTGAATAATCAGAGATTTTTCAAAAGGAAAAACAAATTCCAAAATATCAGTTTCATAAATCTCTACCAAAATCAACAGCAGCTTGCTCCCTGCCAATAAGAGACCCCTTCAAACCAAAGTAAAACCATACAATGAATCCTCTGTCATTAACATCACCCCCCTACCCTACACACACTCCAAGAACCTCACTCTTGGGCAGAATACAGACCTCTTTTCCCAGTCTGTCACTTTGATTTAGGTACTGTCCTCCATCCTCTCAGCTGCTTGAGCACAGCCTCTGGGCTTCCACATTCCCTGCTACTGCCTTCTCTCGGGCTGCCCACATCACAGCCAACATCCCTCTCCACTCTGTCATACACTTTCTCTAGGCCAATAGAGACGGTAGTGCCCAAATAACTCCTCTACATTGACCATCATTAGTGTATAGTCCTTGCTTTATGCCAGTTGTGTATACATATACATATAACATGTTGTATCATTAACAACACCCCTATACATTTATTGCAATTGCAACCCACATTTAAGCCAAGCAAAGCCTGAGTACAGAAACCAGCACTTCAGTCCAGCCACACAGAACTAAGTGTCTAATTCAGGCGAGTCTGGCCAAAGCTTATCTTTTATCCATTATTCTAATGTTGCTTCTGGTGCTATTAGGTGACCATCACTGGGTTTGACACTAGGGAGTGTGTCAGTGAATTTTTTTAAAAGACATCATACATTTTACTTTTAGGGAATTAGCGGTTAATTTGGAGTGAAGGGTGATGAGCTATAGAGGATTGTCATCACTGAAAACACATTCTGAAGATCAAGAACAAGGTGTGGTTAGGAAGGAAATGCAGCAATAAAGAAGATTACCATGAATGCCTGAGAGAGGGATGAGAAGGAGCCAGTCACACACTGGGCAATGAGCTAAGTAAGCTCTTCAGAGAGAACAATACAGAAAAATGTGGCAAAGGAGAGGCCTCCGTAATTCTGGGAATTTGAGTTTTAGGGGAAATTCTCTGCTCAGTAAACCCCAAGAGGCTGGGCTCAGTATGTCTGCCAAATTAAAGGAAGGGTGTCAGTGAACAGTAGAGATGGGAGATTTAAATAGCACACTTGGAAAGAGAGACAAATGAAGGAGCTTGGTGAGCCCAGGTTGATATTTGGGGTACTGGTATAAGTTTTAGGCTTAGATGGAAGAAGAATTGGGGCAGGGGACAAGAGGTATGATTAAGTAAGCAGCCCTGGTCAAGGCAGATCCCATCATCATCATCATCATCATCATCATCATCATCTCAGCTCACATCCTATAAGTCTTCAAGAACTGTTATCTGTCATCATCTAAGGGGACCATTCTATTTCCCACAAGGGGCCTGATCCAGGTTTAGCATCTTGCCTGCCAAGGCTGGCCATTCTGACTACAGGGTTAGGACAATGACTCTGTTCTTTTAATCTTAAGTGGGAGTGGATGGACAGACAGAGTAACACACCTATGTATACAGACACCTTTGGAATTAGCTAATTAGTTTACTATGTGCTTCCATCTGTCCTTTGAAGCTCCAGGTGGTTTAGTATATGTGGCATTGTAACACCATTAACATTTTTTTAATTAGGGGGAACAGAAAAGCCTCTTCCATGAAAGCAACTTCATAATGTGCAATCTGCATGGCCTGGTTCAAATTCACAGTTCTGCAGACCTCAGACTAAACTGCATCAGACTATCCTTTTGTCCTTGACCACATCATCTAACTTCATAACATCTTATCTTACCCATCTGCATAATGGAGAGAGATATATAATTCAAAGTTTCATCATAGGGCTCTTCAAGATAGTAAAAGTATGCAATTGTCATGATAATAAAATTAACATTTTGTGGGTTTCATTGAAATTATATTTTATATGATTTTATTGAAACTGACACCTGGGATTACTATACCATTTTCCTAAATGACTCAGATAATGCCCATCAAATGTTTCCCTTCACCAGGCACAAGATCTTCACAAACTTTCTGCTCACTCGCAGAGCTTGCTTTCATTTGGGGTTAAAGTTATCTTATATCTTATCTAAATGTCACTCCTTTTGCAGTCACATAGTGCCACTTATTGCAAGTAGAACTCCTTAAAGGGAGGAAGGGACAAGGTGGTCTTTGAAATTCCATCAATGCTGCTGTGGCACTGAGAGGAGTCAAGAAGACACCTGGCCACTTAAGTGATCACAATAATAAGTGACAAGTCCATCATCCTTCTTCCCCTAGTTGCTATTTCTATGTTAAACACTGACTGCTTGTCAATACCGTCTTGTACTGTTGCTGTGGCATGGGAGGGGTGCTTCTTGGGAGGATACTTGGGGCTCTGCTTAGGTGATTGCTTGATGAGGAGACCAAGGTAAGGCTGAAATCATTCCTTTCTGCCTCTACATAAGCCACAGCTGGAACATATCATCCAAAAGAGTGCATTGTGACACTGCCCAAATCACATCTACAGTCAGTATGGTTTTCCTAATACATGGAGAACCACATAACACGACTAAGCAGAAGATAAAGCTGAGGCAGTCTTTCCCAATGTCCCATTGTTTTCCAGCACCATCATAAAGCATATCAGCTCAGAGACTCAACAGCGTGCAGAAGGGAAGGGGTTACCAGATGTGGACAGGAAAGAGCCCAGACCTTCATTGTTAACACCACTAGAATGGATTCAGTCAAAAGAATTTGTATGTTGAGATTGGAACCCATCAAAGTGATGGTTAGAAGATAGGGCCCTGGGGAGGTGATTAGCTGTCATAAGGGTGGATTCATGGATTGAAATTGGTGCATTTTTAAACAATCTCTGAGAGTCTCCTTGGCTTTTTCCTATGATGTGTGGCTACAAAGAAAAGTCAACAAATAAAAGAGGACTCTTACCAGTGCTAACCACACCTGCACCCTGATCTCAGAACCCCAGCTGCCAGACATGTAAGAAACAATTTTCTGTCCTTTATAAAATAGATGGAGTATATATCATATGTGCCCAAACTGAGGCACATATCCAGAACAAATGCAAAACTTCCCCCATACCATCTGATCCTGCCTGAGATCAGTACCCAAATCCTTGAATCTAAGACCTTCAGATCACTGTAAAAGATGGCAAAAATCTCCACCCTTACTTATTCATGTCACTCCAAGTATTTGTTAGCTATCAAGTATTCCAGGTTATTGCAGAGTTTGGAACAAAAAAAGAAGTAATGAAGGAAGGGAGGAAGAAAGGAAGGAAGGAAGGAAGGAAGGAAGGAAGGAAGGAAGGAAGGAAGGAAAGAAAAAAGAAAGAAAGACCACTGAAAGAAGCCTAAGGAAGTGAGGGGCATTTGCTATGAGCCAGGAAGAAAGACAGAAAGTGAGACATAGTAGAAACAAGGTAAGAAGGGTGACTCTAAAGATGGTAGGGAAGGGAATCAACACTTCTAAAAGGAAACCCTAGAATTGGTCTTCAAACTGACCAGCTTAGGAGTCTCCTGACCTTGAACAACAGTTTGGTAAAGAATGGCATTTTTACTACAGCACTATAAAGGTTAATGAAAGATGAAGAATTGGATGCTCTTTATGATGATTAGGCTCCTCATAGACAGTATGTATTAGCACTTAAATCGTTTTAGTTTGAAGTGCCCTCACCCTTTGCCAGGCACTGTGCTAAGCACTTTACTAGCTCTGTCTCAAGTCCTATGGAAACACTATTTGGTAAGAAAACTGAAATCTGGAGAGGTTCAGTATGCATCCAAAGATACTGCTAGGAAGCCGAAGTAGATTGAAAATTGATCCCCCAAATACATCCAGGCTCTATTACTTAGAACTTTAAATGTGAATGTCCATGGCAAAGGGGCTTTTACAAGTGGGTCTAGATTAAGGATCTTGAAGAGATGTCATCCCGTGTTATCTGAGTGGATTCTCAATATGATGAAAGCATCTAAAAGATAGGCAGAGGAAACATGACATGGAAGGCAGAAGACGGTGTTAGTGTTTTCAACAAGAAGACCTCTGCGGATGCTGCAGGGCTGGCTTTGAAGCGGGAAGTGGGGAGCAAAAGAATGCCAGGAAGAGGGCTTCAGATTCAGGGTCCCACAAAGACTGAGGGCCTCCAGGATCAGATAAAGGGAACACAGCCCTGAAACTGAAGGGGAGTCCCTTGTCACACATCTGACATCTTGAGCTATATCGGAGAGGAAGCAGATGCTGCCTAAAGCTGTATAGTTGGGGACCATTTGTTATGAAGGACTGGAAAGGAATACAAACATGGCTATGATTCTGCCCCTAGTAGAAGGCTACCACAAAGTAAATTGTCACACATATAGGAAACACAGAACAGGTAGGCAGTCAAAGACTGAAGGAACTAGAAAGGAAACTGAAGGAAAACAAAGGAAATGAAAAACAGAGATGGAGCAGGGAGATAGAGAGAATACTAAAGAACTCCAAATATTCTTAAGATCTATGGGGAATTTGCAGTGAGCCCTTACAGTGAGCCCTGAGCTGGCACTACAGGGCTAGAATTACAGGGCTCAACAGTTCTAAATCCTGAGGTGTCATGGCTACAGGGAAAACAGATGGAGTCCTAGATTGGAGGTCAACCCACTCTGTAATCGCCGGAGATAGCCAACAGCTAAAGACACAAATGTTAAATGTTTTGATATGAAACTCAACAAAAATCAAAAAAAGTATGAATGACTTATTTTGTACCACCCTCTCAATTAAGGCCTTAATTTAATTTTGTAAATATTTTATCTTTATGTGTGTGTTCATGTGTGTGAACATGCATGTGTCACAGTGTGGTCAGAAGACAGCTTGCAGGAGTTGATGCCTTCTTCTACCATGTGGACTCACAAGTAGAATTCAGGTCCTCAGGTTTAGCAGTAAGTGCCTTCTCCCAATGATTGACCTCCACCTCACTAGTCCCTGATACACTTCCTAGTATATAGCCTATGAAATATTGTTTAAATTCTAATGTAATTATCTTGCCATTCCTTATTACCGATGATAACTTGGTGCAGTATAGTAATTTCACTTAAATCTTATGATTATTTTTCAAAAATCACTTTTTTATGAAAGCATTTTATTGTTTTAATTCCATGTAGATTACTAAAACTTTAATATGTATGTGTATTAAGTAGTTAACCAGAGAAAACACAAACAGGAAAACAAGTGAGAGTGTCTTAACTCTAGCATTTTAATATGCGCAGAAATTTGTCCTCCAGGCTGGAGCCTGAAGTTAAAGTCAGTGATACAACAGTTTCCCTTAAAGAAAAAAAAAAAAATTACAAACGACGTTTTTTAAGTTCTCTAGGGTTTGGAAGAGACAGAGAGGGAAATATTTGAAGTGCATATATAGCACGAAAAGTACAGTGATTTTCTAAATTTTCTAACAAACAACCCTCATTTTACCTCTGAAAAGCAATATTGTGAGGGACAATTAAGAATGAGCCGGTGGGCTACCTTGGTGAGATGAAAGACATTTAATTCCGTCGCTTCTGCTCAAAACCTGAAAAGGAAATAGCAACCAAATGCCACAACATACGGAGTATCTGTTTTTCGATAAAAAATGCCAGGTGAAGAGGTCTTATTTAAATCCACGCAGAGGGCATTATCCACCTCTCCTGAAGTTGGTTTTCCCCTTGGCACAAAAGAACCTGTGCAACCCTCCCGGTTCCCAGACGCAAAGCCCTGAGTCACAGCGACATCTAGTGGATTTTGGTGATATAGGCAGCACCAAAGCCTGCCAATACAATCAGCCAAGTCCTTGCCCCAGCCATTGATGATGCTATCCTGGGTCAATATTTAGCACCTGGAAAAGTCACTGGGCAGAGCAGGGAGGAGGGGGAATGTAATTGAATCCAAGACCTCTGTTTTTGGAACTGAAAACATGACTATATTACTGGGAATCCTTTTTTGTAAATGAATCATCAGTCTTAATACAAAGGATTTTAATGCTTCTTGGACAGGATAAAGCCCACTAACGTTTCCAAATGCCAACCTAAAAACTCCCTCCAAAAACACTAAATTTCACGATATTGTCCCTTTTATTGCTGGACATTTTTGTGCTATCTGCAGAGGAGCCACCCTAGGACACTCAAGCAGTTCAAACTGGGGCATTTAGACCTTGTGTTGGACCTACTAAGCTAGCCCCTACACCTCAGGTGACAGTAGCGGCATCCCTTTGTCCAGCTGCCAGGTCAGCAATCTCTTGGCAGCTGCCTCTTCCACCGCTGCCCTCCTCCCGCTCCGTCAAGAAATTTAATACCAAGCTGGCAGGTAGAAGGTCAGAAATTTTTGAAAGCCTCAACGTCTGCCGCTTCCTCTCAGGCCTAGATTCTGTGAGGACTGCCAAATGCCAGCTGATTTCCCTCCTCCCTTCCATAGTATCCTGTGTCTCCAGCGTTCAGGTTGTCACCTGTATCTTCCCCTCACATCTGCTTTCTCCCTCTTTCTCCGCAGCAGGGCTGTCCTTGATTAGTAGTGTCCTGCTTCTGCTGTCCCAAAAAGCTCTGCTCATCTTGTCATCCATCCAGGGATCAGCAGCCTCCCTGGAGTAACAGATTCTGAGCCTCGTCTGCATCCCAGGCTGACGCTGACTTGGAGCTCTGGGGAATCAGCGCTACAGGGTCCCTGCACTCCACACGATCATATCTTGGAAAAGTGGGCCATGTCAAAGCAGAGGTAATGTGACAGAAAAGACAAAGGACAAACATCAAACCGAGGCTGAATAGATGACAGTTTTCTTTCTTTATACATTTTGAAATGACATGCTCAGGCCAACTTTAGAACAGTCTTTTAAAAAAACCTTTCCCAAATCCTCATGATTTTGTCGCCACTATAAAAGACTGTTTAAAATAGGTGAGATAGGGATTTTAAACCATTTTTCGGGAAACTATCAACGTTCAGTTTTGAAGATAGATTGCATGAAAAGTGTACTCTACAAAAAGGTAAGATGCTCATCTCACTTGATCCTAACCTCCTGTAACTGCTGTGTTCCCTCTGTCAGTTAGCCTCCAGCATAGCAGGGTGAGAGCTATATCACAAAGAAGCAATAGAAACAAAAAGAACAATGGGGAAGTTTTTGATAATAGATAAAATGACAGCTATTGGCTATAATACAAATATAGTCTAGGCCAACACTGCAGAGGGGGGACTCCAAAACCCTAGAAGCCAGAAAACAAAATGAAGGAACCAATATCAAGGAAAAGAAAACTTACAGAACAGCCTCTGAAATGCTCTTTGTGGAAATAATTACATCTGTCTTACTGTGTTAGGTCAACAGGGTTAAGACAATGTTGTTTAAATGCAGATAAGTGAAAACTATTCCTTTCTACCTCACTACCATTTAGAAATATGATGTGAAACAGAAGCCCGATGATCAAGCTGGATTTTCCCAATAAAGGAATCATACTATCCTTCTTTTTTGTTTCCAAAAAAGGAACCCGATATAGGGTTACATGTACACCTATGAAAATTTTTAAATATCAAACTTTTTTAAATTTTTAATTGCATAATTTTGATGCTATATTTTAAATTTGTATTCATTTTATATATCAACTATAGTTCCACTTCTCTCTCCTCCACTCACTTTTCCCCCACATCCACCCCCTCAAGCCACCCACCATCCACTCCTTAGAAAGACTAAGGCCTCCCCTGGGGAGTCAACAAAGCCTGGCACATTAAGTTGAGACAGGACCAAGACTTCTCCCCACCCCAATATCAAGACTGAGCAATGTATCCCACTATAGGAAATGGGCTCCAAAGAAGCCAGCTCATGCACCAGGAATAGATCCTGGACCTACTGCCCAGGATTTCATAAACGACAAGGCTGTATAGCTGTTCCCCACATGCAGAGGGCCTAGTTTGGTCCCATGCAGGCTCCCCAACTGTCAGTCTAGAATCCATGAGCTCCCACAACTTTATAAAATATAATGAAAATTCTTTGGCAAGTGCATCAATTTGGTAAATGAACTGAAGATATAAACTAATGAGTAGTTTTGTGGCAGTTAAAGTCAGATATCACTGCCAAAATTCCAAATTTTCAGCCTTTAACACTGTGGCTGAAGAATATATATATATTTACCACATTGGCATGTCTATTGGTGTCATCCTTGTTCATGCGATGTCTAGGCAGCCATACTGATGAGTCTTTATGCATGTGACTTCTGACACCAATAGACAAGCCAAAGTGGATGGAGGAAAGACCATGAGGCCTCAACCCTACACAAACAACTACAGGCAACTAGGGAATGCTAGGAGTGGGAGAAATGGTCTTCCCCAGGGAAGAGCAAGCCAATTGGTTTTCTAATACCAAATGGTTGGCCCTGAAAACAAACCTTATTCTACAGACTGAGCACACTGTACTTATGTATTTAGGAATATATACATATATATGTATATGTATGCATGTATGTATGTATGTATGTATGTATGTATGTATGTGTATGCAACAACATTTTTAAAGGCCATGAATTTTAATGGGAGAAAGAATGGGTTACAGGGGAGGATTTGGTTAGATGAAAAGCAGAGGGGTGGTACAATTACTTTATAATCTCAAAAAATGAAATAATTATATATTTACTTTCATGATAGAGTCATTCTTGGAAGTAAGGATATACACAAGATATAAGTTTGTGTGACCTCCTGAGGTGGATGATGGGTGTTCTCAGAGGACCTTTGTTCAGAAGGAATTCCCTTTCCTAAGAGAACTACACCCAGTTGTCAAGTCATCTTGAAGCACCATGGGAAGAACAATGAATTCCCTGCCTCTTTCTTCCATTCAATTTGCCCTTCAGATCTTCAGTCCCAGAGCCCCACTGCCAAGTCAGGGAACAGAGGATTACCTGTGAACAATGTTTTCTTTTGAAACTGAATCCTACAGCTCCCCTCTTTGGCCCCACTATTCCCCCTGTGAACTCCCAGGGACTCCTAAAATGCATTGTACATCACTTTCTGGGCCTTAAAGTGTGCATGCTTGCAATGACTTCTCTGGTCATTATACCAGCTGACTTATGTTTAGGTAAGGACCTTGGTCATCTACTCTCTTTATCCCCTCTAGGAGGATGACATCACCCTGGTAACTTCATAGCCTCCATGGTGCACAGTCCTGGGTCCCAGAAAAATCTCTTTTCAAGCTCACATCTGCCTTTCCAATCATCCTACCTGTTTCCTGTTTCTAATGTGAAGAACTCCTCCAATCCTGCCTGCTGATTCATTCACAAACACCCCATACACATCTATCTCTAACCCCCTAGGCATCCACCTTTCCGAATTCTATTACTCTGGGTTTTACAATAGAAAATTGCTTTCAGCAGCGACACAGTCATTCAGCCACCACAGAGATCAAGGATTTGTTCTCCTCTCACGGCTCCGATGCAGCTGAACAGTAGCCATGGATCCACACAGACATTAATTACATCTGTTGTATCTGTGCATCAAACCACCTCATGGAGATGTAGCTTGATTTGAATCTGATTTCTGAGTTAAAAAAAAAAAAAAAAAAACTCAGTGACAAGGTTTTGGGAACTTGAAAAGTCCCCATGCAAAATAGCATCACCCACAGAAATTTCGAATGAAGTACGAACTGTATTTCTTAAATAGCTTCTTGAAACAATGATAGCTAATCAGGGGCTGTCAAATCAGTGACAGCAAATCAGGGCTGTCAAATATTCCAGCAACAGCTTAGAGGTTTAGCACAGCTGTTGTTATTTGTGTTTAACTTCACAATTTCAGGGTTATTTGTACATACATATGCCTGCATGCTTATGTGTATTTACACATATAGTCCAACATGTTTGTACATGGACACACAAACCTCATGAATTAGGTGTGTTTAAAAGCATGAGAACATAGTCTGTTTCTATGTTGTTTGTAATAGCGGAATTATCCAAATATCTCCTAAAAGCAAGATTAGTTAGTATAGTTATGGTTCTTTTAGCAATTTAGCAATTTAATTATATTCCCATTATTCAGTGAGGAAAAATTCTAATTCCATAGCAAAAAAAAAAAAAAAAAAAAAAAACAAAAAAAAAAAACACCAGTAGGCCTAACATTCTTCAAATTCTTCAATGCTATGTATATAGATTCTTTTGGTCACATTGTATAAGGTGATGCTATTTGGCTATTGAACCTCTGGCACCAGATGGTGAACACTTGGAGAATTCATGATGCCGTTACCATGGGGATAAGATGCTGGTCTTTCTTGATGCAATCAACACACTTCCTCTTTCAAAAAAAAATAAAAAAGCCCTTTCCACTCGAAAATAAATGAGCTTAGAAATGGAAGTTTTTTCCTTTTAAGTGAATGACTATTTTATTCTAACTTTGTATTTAACTGTGGCAGCTGAGGTGGGCAAATAAAGGAAATATGGAGAGAAACCCTGTTTTACTTCTGCCTCCTGTTTTCTACCTTGGTACAGGGTGAATAAATACATTTGCAACCTCCCAAGTAGCACCGTAAGTGCACACCCTATATGGTAGATTACAAAGGGACCATAAATCATCCCTCTTCCTTTTTCTATGTCCACTTGCCCTTAATTCTCTAGCACTTGTCATCTGGAGTTGAAACTTATTTCCTTGCTCCTTGAACACAAGCTGACATTGTACCTTGCCTAGCCAAAAAGAGTAAGACAGAACTGGGTCAAATTCATGCCCAGGTCTGAACCCACTGTCTTTCTTGGAATCCTTCCCAGTCTCCATGAGGATATCTGAGCTGGTCTGCCAGAGGATGCACAGTGCTTACCTTATTCATTTCATCTTTGCTCAGCCTACCTCTGGTTATACCTCAGAAGCAGATCTACATGACCAATGGGTAGCCAATGGCAGAAACAGACCCATAGAATCACAGACTAAATAAACAAAACCTTAGAGACGTATAGTTTCCTTGTGGTTTAATATATAACAACATGTCATACTTTACGCAAACTCGTTTGTCTTTAAGGACATATTTGTAAACATGCAAGTAGATTCTTAAAACTAAAACAGTTGGAATGATGTGAATGTCTCTTGAAAGTTATGTGCAAACTAAAACACATTCACCTGTCTCAACCTTGACAAAAACAGACAACAGTTTTGTTTCATTTCATTCATGAATTCAGATTTTATGTCAGAATCTGTTAAGTTAGGCAGAAACACTAGACAACAAACATCCCCTCTGCACCTATTGTGTATTTATTGAATAAAGCATCTTGGCTCTTCCCAAGGTAAGTTTCCTGTACTGTGATGAAAACACGGACGGGTCAGGGGAACAACTGCGATGATAGCATAAAAAGGAAAATACGATCTTTTATTTTGTGTTTTACTTTACTTCATTTTACTGTCTTTTCAAATCATACCATGTATCCCAGGCTGGCTTTGAATTTGAGATCCTCCTGCCTTAACTTCCTGAGTACTAAGATTAATAACAAGTGGCATCATCTTTATTTAGCAACAGGAAGTGAGCTCCCACATAGTAGATAGTACAGTTAAAATATCTTTTACTTTTAAATATTTTTTTCTCTAAAGCAGCTTTTCCCTTTAAAAGAATGTATTGTTCCCTGTCTTTTCTTCAGCTATGAATATGCCGCTCTCCCTGGAAGGTATGTGATCACAAAAATCCAGAGCTAACCTGGTTACCCAGTGTGCATCTGGTATGTGAGCAAGAATGGAATCTTCATTGTGAACACAAGGATTTGGGGTAACTAACTGCAGCACAACACAGCCTATTGTAGCAAAGCTTATTGTATAAGGTAGGCTGATGAGTGTAGCCCTACAGGAAAAAAAAAGAGTAGCCCTACAGGAAGGATGGGGAAATATGGAGAACACCTGTAGGACCCATTTCCCAGTGTAAGCAAACAGAAGACAAGCAGACACATTGCCTTAGATAGACCATGCCTATGACCCATCTTTTCTCATGACAAAGCAAAAATTATGCTGGAAAAGAAAAAGGAACTCATATAGTTTTAGTGAAAGGAAGATCATGCATCCTTTTTAATTCCTTCTAGTTTAGCCCAGAAGAATAAACCAAGTCACTGGTTGAAAATTCAGAGGAGATTAGAAATCAGAAGACCAAGAAAGTGGAAACCTTCTTAGAAAAGAGGAAAGTAAATAGAAAAGTGAAATGATTTTGCAAAGGCTCATAGAAGTCATTTCCTTGAATGTGTTTAGACATGTGGTCAATAGTTTTTTGTTTTGTTTTTTTGTGTTAGCCTATGATACTTAATGTGTTAGGCACTATACATCCGTGATGTATAGTGAAACTCTAGATGATAGATACACCTATAGATAGATAGATAGATAGATAGATAGATAATAGATAGATGATAGATAGATAATAGATAGATAGATGATAGATGATAGATAGATAGATAGATGATAGATAGATAATAGATAGATGATAGATGATAGATAGATAGATAGATAGATAATAGATAGATGATAGATAGATAGATAGATAGGTAGATAGATAGATAGATAGATGATAGATAGATAGATAGGTAGATAGATAGATAGATAGATAGATAGATAGATAGATAGATAGATGATAGATAATAGATAGATGATAGATGATAGATAGATAGATAGATAGATAGATAGATAGATAGATAGATAGATAGATAGATGATAATTAGACACAGACAAATAGACAGACAAATCCTCTCCTTTGTATGTTGTTGACATAATAGCTATGAGATGTGAAATGAATTTTCTTTGTGATGCTAAAGTTCATAAAACCAGGTGAGAAGTCTTGACAGACTATTTAATAGGGAGGTAAAGGGCTAGAACAATAGTGGTTAAAATGGGTATAATTGCTTTGTCAGATCATAAAACTGAGCTGTGAAGGGGATAATTAAGAATGGAGTTATACTAAAGTGAATATTACTTTGTTAGGACTGATGTAACAAAGCTCTATAGACTGGGTGGTATATACTCCAAATAACTGGATTTTCTTATATTATAGAGACTAGAAATACTGGACCAAAGTGCCAGTGAGATTGGTTTCTTTCTTCCCCTTTCCACAGATTATACAGGACTATCATCTTCTGATGTGGCACTCCCTCTCTGTTGTCTTCTTCCTTAGTTTCCTATAAATACAACATATTGAACTAGCATCATTGTAATTTAGTTTCCTCTTAAGTGACCTTATATCAAAAAAGTCTTGAGAGTCAGGGCTTAGGGTATCAACAAATGAACTAAGTAGGAAGCATAACAAGGAGGTTTAAATGGAAAGATAATGAATGGGATGCTCAAAATTGAGGTTTTTGAAAGTGAAAGTCGGGGGCATAAAAACAATGAATTTTAGAGTGAAATTAACAAAAAAAAAAGACTTGAGCATTTGGTAATGAAGAAGTCAATAATGAGATTGTCCTTGTAGATACTGAAATCACCATGGTTCATGGAAAAGCCACAAAATAGGAAAACTCAAAAGGCAAAAATGTGGTAAGTACTTGGATTTTTCACCCCTGTGGTCCAGCACCAAGAGAGAGTGAGAAGGACAGCAGGGTGCTGCAATGGAGATGTATGCTTTAAAGGATCTCAGAAGATACTGGGAAACGTGGTACACCAAGGCAAAACTTTACTCCTAAAAAGGAGCAGTGAGCAACGAGCCTGCCTGTAAGCTCAGAAGGCAGAAGGAAAGAAAAATATTTAATGGTGAGAGGGAAAGCAGACTTAAAGTAAACTCACTTAAACCTTCATGGTAAGTACTCTTTATTTCACTCTAGTGTCTAGATAAAAAATACAAAAAAAATTAAAATTATGCAGAGAAATAGAGACTATCTACTTCCCTAGAAGATACTTCACTGTATAATCCTAACCCTATAGGCTGGAAAATTGTCCTGGTGAAGCATGACTACCCCTCACCTCCCAGGAGAAAATCTGGAAGTGTGTGTTTGGGTCTTTCAACTGTTACTGCTCTTCCTTCACAGAAAATAAAAAACACCACTATTGACACCCAGTACCAAGACAAGCAGTAAAGCAAAAGGACTGCCTGTATAGATGGGGATACCTGAGACCTTTTGCTTAATTCTAACTTTCCCAGGATGTCTATGCCCAGGAAATCATCAGTTTGATGGCAAAGCTGATGGCCATTGCTCTCAGTACAGATGATACACAGTGTGTGCCATAGTCATAATGAGGACAACTGTTAGTTTATTAATGAATTTTGTGAGAAATTAGGTAGCAGGTTGTAGAATTATGCATATATACCTATGAGCTATGCCACCTTTTTCTCTCCATTGCTTCAGAAAGTCTGTTTGAGCATCTGTTATATCACAGATTGTGCTACCTAGTCTTTATGTCAAGTTGACACATGCTAGAGGGGACATTCATTGAGAAAATGCCCTCAACCAATTGGCCTGTGGGTCATTTTCTTGATTGTTGATTGATCTGGGAGGTCCTAGCCCATTGTGGCCAGTAAGCTGGTGGTCCTGGCATGCATAAGAAACAAAGCAAGCCATGAGGAGCAAGCCAGTATATAGCACTCTTCCATGGTCTCCACATCAGCTCTTGTTTCCAGATTCCTGAAGTGTTTGAGTTCCTCTCCTGAATTTCCTCAGTGACTTGGAACTGTAAACTAAAATAAGCCCTTTAATCCCCAAGTTGCTTTTGTTTATGGCATTTTATCACAGCAAGAGAAACCCTAAGAAACAAGTTGTGCATGCTTATAAAAATAGGAAAACATTGCACAAGTCCACTAGAGCTTCCAAAACAAAGTGCCACAAATTGAGTATATAAAACCAAAGAAGTGTATGTTCTAAACATTCTGGAGACTAGATGTCTGAGACCAAGATACTCAAGGTGATGGGTCCTCTTAAGGGTCATGGGGAAGCAAGGCACCCCTCCTTGGCTTAGTTACTCTTCTCATGTCAGTGATAAAAGCAACAAAAGGAAGGATGTTTTGACTCATGGTTCCAAGGTACATAGTACATCATAGCCAGAAACTCACTGCAGCTGGAGTTTGAGGGAGGTGGTCATTTGACATCCACAATCAGAAGTCCAAAGGAAGTGAATGCTTTCCCTCAGCTCAGTCTCTACTTTCTGTGCATTATAGGACCACAATGCATGGAATGGGTGAGTCTTCCTACCTTGCCTAGAGATTTGTCTCCAAGGTGATTTTAGACTTGAGGATCAATAAAAACCATCACACTGTCATCACATTACCATGTGACATTGTTTTGTATTGTTATACAGATGCCCTTTCATGTAGAGCCCCATGCTTACAGGATTCATATTAACATCATCCACAAGGACCTCATCTCTACTTAGAATCAAACGTAAGAGTTGGGATTTTACTATATAAAGCTGCAGATAGCAACACATTTCATCAATTGGCAGATGTATTTTTTGTTTCAGGATGCTCATATATGATGGTTCACTGAAATGTCCCCAACAGGACTAGGAAAGCAGATATTGTACTACTACCCAACACTTGCTTTCACAGAGTATTTGCTTCGACTCAGGAGCTCATATTTTATACTTAAACTGCATCTACAGTAAGTTCTCTGTGATGAGAATTCTAAGCTCTCAATAGTTCCTCAGCCAGAGAATTAGAAAAGCCTAAGATATGACAAAAATCCCTAAAATGAAAAATCATTGTGGCTAAATTTTGCTAAAAATATACATATATATGTGAAAGAGAAAGAAAAAAGGTCTTGGTAAAGTAACCAGATAGGTCCATTCCTGAGAACAAAGTCACTAGTTACGCATGAACTGTCTACACTCCTATTGGATCTGAATAGTTCACACAAAGGAAGTTCATCTCTTACAGGACTCTGCTCCCTGTGTCTAACCAGTTGAGTTCTCATGAAAACAGGAAGCCTCCATGCAAATATGAATCTTCTGCTTAAGTAATACTATTAAATATTAAATAAGAAGCATAGCATTGTAAAGCAAACTGTATTCTAATTGAGTGAATATTTGCACAATGTTATTAAGGACCATTTGATTATCCAAAACACACTTGTACATGGCATCCCATTTCAAGCAAGCTCATTTGCTACTGATCAGTCATCCCTAAAGTATAGGGGATTTTATGTACTTATTTATTATGTCTATGTGTGTCCCTTCATCAGTTTCTATGCATTACATATGGGCAGTTGCTCACAAATGTAAGAGGAATACCATCAGTCAGATCCCTTGGAATTTAAATTACAGCCTGCTATTAGGTAACATGGGTGCTTGCAACATAATCAAGGTCCTCTTCAAGAGCAGTAAGAGGGCTTACCCACTGAGCCAACTCTTCAGCCCCTAAGGGTCAATTTTTAACTTCTTCCAGAACAAGTCAAAAAGGGTAATGGAGAAAACCTAGAGTCTGAGCAATAAAACCATCCTCATTCTGGGTTTTATATTTGCTTTGCAGTTAAAGTTAAGATCTATTTAATTATAATAGATAATAATATATAACTGCAAAGACTGTTGAACTTTTCTATTGTGCTTTTGTCCACAGATAATGAATGTCTATCTTTTCTGCTAGGCATGTAAGCATATAGCTGTTTAATAGTACTGTTTCTGGTCATCTCATATTCACCATGAGCAAATCAAATTCACCAGTTTTCCTTTTCTCCAACATTTTCACTCTCGAGTATCTTTTTCCAGTCCATAAATCAAAGTTCTTCCCAAACATCTCCTTGAACACATGGGATGTCTCTTGGAACCATCTTCTACTCTTTTTCCACCTTTACTTTTCATATCTATTCAATTCTCAAGTTCTTCTGATACCTCCAAGTCCATTTAACTTCATAACTTGCTGTGATATGCCAGGAACTGAGCCAATCATTGGGGAAATAACAAGTATGCAAGGTTTCTTCCCTCAAATGGCTCATAGTCTATTTTGAAAAGAATGGCAACTGTCAATAAAAGTAATAAAAGCTGTGGTAGAACTAGAGTCTGACTAATTGAGGAGTTCAGAAGCAATGTTCTTCTTGAAAGTTTGAAAGAGCAGAGTAATTAAGGGGCTGAAGTGAATCCAGCAAAAGAAATGGGGACAGGATAAAGAATTAGACAAAGAATGTAAAAAGATAGACACAGGAAGCTGCATGGTAAACTTGGGCAAGAACCCAACAGCAGGACTCCTGGAGTACAATGTATGAAGGATTTGCAAGGTATAAAACTACATAACAAAACAGAAGCCAGATTGTGAAGGATCTAGTGTTTAAAGCTATTGGTGATTCATTGAAGGTGTCCAAGTATTGACACGCTCAGACAGACATCTTTCCTAGAAAGCCAACCCTTACTGCATACCACTTACTTAGAGTGAGTGGATCATGCAGGAATATTAGGGAGGAACATCAGACAGGCACAACTGGAAAAAACAAGGAAGAAAAAGAAAACTACCTTTGTCTATGGCCTCCATTCTCCCCAGTGTCAGTTAAACCTAAATATTGAAAAAATGTAAAGGATGTTTTAAAATCAGAAGATAAATACATAGAATTTGATGTTCAATGACTATTGCAGTCAAGACATTGTAGGTATTATCAAAGAAGATACAGAAGCACTAAGCTGAACATAGCTTCTTTCAAAGTATAATGATTAAAATACAAACTGGAATGAAACAAATCTTGACATAAACTTGGAAGAATAGATTGATATAACCATGTTGCTGGACATCACTAAGCCTCAGTTTTCTGATCAAGTATCAAGATTAATAATCATGCCCTTAAGGCTCTACTCTTCAGATGAATATGTCTCTCAATCCTCATCAGAAAAGCTTTTAATTGCAGTAAGTAGTGATTAACACTGTCCAAGAGACAGAGAAAAAGAGACTGGGGAATGTTCATCCCTGAACAGATTACCTATATGGCGCCCTCTCTTCCCAAGGCTCAGGGATTGGATCATTGTAAAAGAGGAAGCAAAAAAGAGTGTAAGAGCAAGAAATGTGGATTGCTATATATAACAAGACACTTGCATGTATGAACTCAGAGTGGTTGTGACAGCATGCACCAGACCTATGCAAGCTCAAGCCAGACCAGATTCCACCATAGTGAGGGAAGTTGGGTACACCTTCTCACCCCTAGTTAAGGAACTTTTGGCAGTTGATAGCTGCTGTGACAGGGAGAATCAGCTTTCTTTAAGAGTTAAGTATCCGGCTAAGTTGACAATGTGTAATTGTTTGACTTTGTAATAAACCACATGAAGAAGACAGACCTTTATATCCAGATTTTATTTGTTGTCATTTTTGTTTTCATTTAGTTACTTAATTTTAAATGTTACTTCATATCTTTGAGTTTTTGTTTTTTTTAATCAATGGAAACAAAAGTGTTCTACTAATGTAATAAGATATGTTTGATATGAGATAACATACATAAGAAGATGCCTTAGTATTCTTAAGTGATATATATATATATCATTCTTAAGTGATATATATATATATATATCATTCTTAAGTGATATATATATATATATATCCATATATATGTGGAAAATGAGTCTGACCTTAGTGTGGTGCATACTGGGCATCTCTAACCACACAGAGATGAATATGATCTACAGCACAAAATCAGGTCAGAAACTTTAGGCTGCTAAAACAGCCCAGACTTCAGATATGTCAGCCAGCACTAGCCCTTTACACGCCTGGAAACTGCACTCCCTCAGCAGTTTAAGAGAGCAGGATCCATGCCCTCTAAATCCTTCCCCTGAAGCCTTGATAATGTGGATCCCTCATCTCAAATGTTCAATCTTCCACAAACTATGTCAAAGTTCTTAAACTGTGAATTACAATGCTACATGGGAATATATAACTCAAAGTGAGAATGATGAAAAGGTTAGCAGAAATAAATGGTTTCTGAATGTGTGACAACTAAAAATTAATTCAAAATCAGGTGCATAATGAAAGTAAGGTTCTCTAACAGCACTTAGCCCTATCCATCATGGAACTGCACTGCAAACTTGATTCTGAGTACACAGCACAGGCTGCATGTACCGCTTCTCTAAACAACACCAGCTAATAGAGCCTGAAACACCCACAGATCAAGTTTGAGACTATTAAAAGTTATGAATCAGAGTGGTTGTTCTTCATGTTCAAGTTTTTCTGCTCTTATAGAGACATAATTATTATGGAAAATGAAGACTTCTAGCATTCTACTGACATTTCTCAACACATAAGTATCAAATCGATATGCCTTTGGACTGCACCATTAGATTGTCTGATTTTTAACATGTATTGATTGAGTTGCTGATCTAAATTTCATTTAGAAATTGTTACATGAATTTTAGTCTTGGGATTAGGACACAATTTCCAATAATTTTTGAAATGGTCTTTTATATACTTCTTTTATATACTTCTTTTATATACTTCTGCCACTGTTTTCTGTGATAAAGAGAACTCTTTAACGATGTGTTCCTAGAACTGGTGACTGGTCCACAAGGACAAAACCCCAGGACTGCATGAATTTTTATTCATAAAACTTTGCCAACTAACATAATTGTCACAGCATAAGAATGGCCCTTTCTCCATGGCCCAGTATCTCTGTTTCCCAGGGCTCAGGTACATTGACGACAAGACATGCCTATCAATAGTTGATTTCTTGGTCTCATTTCCCCAGTGGAGCTAGCTTTTTTCCTTTCTTCCTCCTTTCTGGCTTACCTCTTTCTAGAATTTAATTCACTGTCCTTTAAATTCCCACTTCTTTGTTACAGTTTACCAACTGAACTTCATTCTTACATTAAGAATATTAGGTTTTACAACTTTAAACTTAAAACTGATAGCAAGCTGGGTATAGGAGACCATAATGGTTAACTCCAGCACTTGGGAGGAATAGGCAGAAACATCACTCCGAATTCAAGGCATCCCATCTACATGTGATTTCCAATCCAACTAGGGCTATATAGTAAGAAAGTATCTTCATAAAACAAAAATGAAGAGTGAAGCAGATGTTTGTCTCCTCATCTCCACAAGCCAGGGGATCAGTGTGCTGCTAGAGTAAAGCATGAATCTCCCGCATGCGTAATGTCATGCTCATCTGTTTGCAAGCATTATTCGTCTGTGCTTTTCTTCAATATTGTAATGAAAACTTATGAGTTGTTTTTAATCACCATATCTTCAACATAATACAGGACACAGATTTCTTAAATGTCAATTATTTAACTAAAGATAGCATTAGTTAAAATTTTGGTTCCTAGGGAGGAGAAGCTAGGCCACAGCACAGATTGAAACATCTAAGGAGTGAGTCTTACCATAATGACCCATAAAATAAGTTTGTCCTGTCTCCCTCCCTCTCTATATGTGCAACTCCAAGGTCTAGTTCAATGGCTAGATCTCTGGCTTACCATTATAATGCTTAGGTTTGGGACGTAAAATTACAGCCAAAATAAGATTGCTTAGGCCAGAGAGATGGCTCCTTGGGTAAAAGCATGTAGTTCTAACCTTGACTTGACAACCTGAATCTAAGCCCTAGGACCCACACGGCAGAAGGAGAGGGTCAGCTCCCACAAGTTGTCTTCTGCTTTCCACGTGAACAAAATAGCATTCACGTTTTCATGCATACATGCACACATAAACAGCCAGATTAGATAATGATATAACTTTTAAAGGAAATTATATTACTCTACATGTAAGTATCATCATCTGCCAAGAGATGAGCAGGATTGAAGTGAGCTTCAAAGCAATGGAGTCATTGATTAAAACATCATGGCAAAATGAAAGTAACTGTCAAGCTTTTAGAAACTGGTGTGACAGTACAAGCATGAGGGCAAGCTGGTGGAAGTGTTGACTCGCTCACAACTCATTTCTCCAGTGGCTCATTTCTAAGTAAAGGCCATGAGAGTGAGCTCAGTTCATCTCAAACAAAGGCTCTTGTGGCTTCGTGAACCAAGGGAGCCTGGCAGGAAATCAATAAGAACTTCTTGGAATCAAAAAGGTTTGAATACTGGGTCAAAGGAAGAGAATTATCTTCAAGGTTTCTGCTTTTTCCACATAGGGACATCTCAGGAGACATGACTGCAGAAGACTTCTGAAGATCCAACAATCAGGGGACTGGACTCAGAATGCATATGGCTGAAAGAACATGACAAACCAGAAGTTCCAGAGACCCTCACTGTCTCATCCTCCACCAATCCTAATGTGAGGAACTGGGATGTGCATAAAGAGAACAGCTTTCCCCCAAGAAGGCTGACATGTCAAACCCTAATAACTCCTCATGTGTGAGCTGGAAAAGTTACACATAGTGTTTTGGCCAAAGTCTGGACTCATCATCTACTAATATGAAGGAGTATATAGATAGAAATCAGTCACCTGTATGTCATTAATTCATGCAGCCTTGAGAGCCCTGGTCTCCTGAAGAGAGAAACCCTGGAAGAAACTCAGCACTCTGGAAAATCCTTTCTAGAAACAACCCCCCCCCAATTTCTGTCTTGTCCAAAGAAATGCATACCTGGTATTCACTGCACACATACCCAGGTGCTAACCCGAGGCAAAGGGAAAATTCTGGGACAGTATGAAATTATCTATGAGGGTAGTTGTTTCAGATGAAATATTGGCATTGCTGTGGTTAACACAATAAGTTAGAATTAAGCAAAACCTAAATTATCTTCATTATTCTAATTATCACTTAATTTGTAACTCACATCAGTATCAAATATTATAAACTCAAGCAGATATACCTTCAAAAAAAATATAACTTCTCTTCTAAAGTACTTCAAAATCAACAAAAATGCTAGAGTCAAATCCTTAAAAAATGTACAGGATAATGTCTGCAGTGATAAAGGCAGGCAATCTCATGTAACAGTTCAGTTTCTTTGGGGAAGAAATAGACATTATAATGATATAAAATATACACAATGTTTGGCCAGAACCTTAGTCTTTGCCCATTACATCTGAGAAGAAAGGTAGGAGTGGTTTAGAATATCTGCCTTGAAGGATGAGTCAGGTCTATGCCTCAGATACTTGAGAACATAAATCACACTTTAATGGAATTTGTAATGACAATGCCACAGAAGGATATTAGTCCATCCAAGGATCTCTGTCCACCTGTGTGACTACAGTAGTAATTGTCAGTGGTTATTTCCAAAGCCTCTGTCCTGTAAAAGGATGGAGAGCAGAAAGAAGTGTGGAATCCAGGTATTGTCCTTGGTAGTAGCTGACATCCAGCACATGCGCCTGACAGCTGGAGGGAAACTGCATAAATATTTAGATAGGCAAGAAAAGAGGGGGAAGCATTCCAGTGCCTAGGCTGTCCTTCCCTGTCAGCCCCTGAGAGAACAAATGCTTATGCGAGACTGCTTTGTCTAAATACTATGCTACTGCTCATGGACTTGGGGGAAAAGATGTAAGAAAAGAACTGGAAAAAGATTTTGAAAAGGAAAAAAAAGGAAGAAAGAAAGAAAGAAAGAAAGAAAGAAAGAAAGAAAGAAAGGAAGGAAGGAAGAAGGAAAGAAACATGGTCTTGAAAATGACAAGCACATAAGTCAGATACGTTTGGCTTGCCCAGAAAGATTTTTCTAAAGGTTTTTCTCTGTTTTTAACCAATGGAAATTTTATTTTTCTGACAGTTTTATGGACAGTGTTTTCTGCAAATATCATCGCTAGCCCTGGCTTATATCTGACGCTCACGGGAAGCCAATTGCACTTCACTTCACGGCCATCCACAAATGAATGATGTCTTTGGCTCCACAGCAGTGCTGTGCGCTTTAGGATAACAGCATCGTTGTTATCTCTGAGGACGCCAGCTGAATGGGTGAGCTCTCAATGAAGCTCCAGTAGCATCTCATTACATCAATGCAGCCATTAAACATATAAGCCCCAGAACCACCATGTTGCAAGTCTCACTTGGGAGAACATTTCCAACATAACCTATTTCTGAGCACTACACCTGAAGGAAATGATTCTCGCCAAAAGATTCTGAGACAATATGTTTAAAAAAAAAAAAAAATACCAGTAGTAGAGAGACTAAATAATCCAAATCAATTATTTCTTCTCCCCTAATATCACTTAATAACACTAAGTGTTGTGTACCGAGACAGTCTTAGGAGCCATGTTGCCAGTCATTGTAAAAACAATAAGCAAGGCTATTTCTAATAGCTTCAACTTCGGCACAGTGATTTTAGCAATAGCTGTGTTTACTGGAAAGAAAGGCCCTTGTGTCTGCTTATGATTATCTTCTGATTTTGCCACAGAATTATAATGGAACCCACTCTTCACACAAGCCCTAAGTATGAAAATTAAGGATTTGAACTTGCTTATACTTTCTCTGCCACCCCCCTCTTTTGCCCATGTTCTCTAGGTATTTCTTTTAATACTCTTTCTCTAGAGTCTTTTAATGGCAGAGGGTTGTCTCTCATTTCCTAGCACCGAAAAATATGCCTAGGTTGATATTAGTAAATATTTTATCCAAGTAAATATTTGGGGTGCCTTAATGTATGATCAGATTTTAAATCCCATTTCATCTTCTTATGAAACCGACATTTGCAACATTTATTTTAAAAATGATCACAGATCTGTCTTAAGTTCAACTATACATTTTAAACCCATGCTCTTGCATGACAAGTAGGGTACATATTTAGATATCAGAATACAAAGTCAGCAATTGTTTTGAGAGGAATGTAAGGAATACCTCTATTCTCAGTAGAGAAAGCCCCCAACAGGTTGAGAGGCCCAGCACGATCTCACGAGGGACATGAATGTGGGATGGGATTTGCAATTGGATACATTTTCAATGCACAGCTCTCCAGTCATCTCATTTTAAAATTCCACATCGTATAAATATTCAAACATTCTATCAAAATCTACATGACAGGCTTGCAGAATTCACAGCTTTTTTACTTCCCCCTTGCACACATACAGCCCTCATTAAAATTGTGTACAGTTCAAAAATGAAGGACTGGTGCATAGCTCGGTGGTACAGCATGCACTGAGCTTGCAGGAGGTCCTGGGTTCTATTCTGCACACAAAACAGAAATAAAGAAGAAAATATATGTGCATTTGATTCTATTTTTCCACATGGCCATGTTATAAAAGTAAAATAATTTTAAATGTTTATAATTATTTGGAAATGGGCACCAAAAGAAAAACTTTTACCTTTACCAAAATACATCCATGCACTCTTTCAGCTGACTTGTTAGCTTTTTGGGCATCTCTGCTAATCTTTTATTAGTTTTATTATTCACAAAATGAGAAATCTCTGCCTAAAACTGCACCTTACTGGAATAAACCTGAAATAGAAAGATTTGCTTAGATAGCCTCACAGAGAGGTACCAACTAGCCACAGGCAGAGAAGAGCTCACCGTGGTGATGCTGCTTCTCACCTTCACAAAACTCCAAAGTCACAGCATCTCATTTATTTTAGCACATGCAGCAATCTCTTTGTGTTGCTGCAAGTTATAGATGCTGTATTGAAATAAACAAAATACACTGAAAGTATATTTACCCTATCCCAGAATATTGTATCATTTTGATCGTAATTCCTTAGGGTTCTTAAGAACAAAGATTATAAAGCAGGGGGATGACACACATGCCCTACCTTCCTTACCTCTTTGCTAAGTCATCTTCATCCAGCAAAAACTTAACTATTGAGCACTGTACCTGTTACAGACACTGGGATACAGTGTGAGACACCGGAATGAAATGATTCCCTCTTTGAATCCCCATCTCAGTCACAGAAAGAGATACTAATCAATGCTCATTCATAAAATATCTAGCACAGCAGAAGCAATTAGATGCTACAGAAAAAAAGAAATAGAAAACAGGCCAAATGGTTGGAGAAGCATGTTGTGGCACAGAAAGATCTTTCTCCCTTGTCCCCAAACCAAGAAAAATAAGCTGAGGGTTGATAAGGGACAGTTACTGTGGCAATGTTGTCTCCCCAGCAGCAGCCTCTTGGTGTGTCTGTAGAGCTGGCAGAAGGAGTGTCAGGGGTGCACTGATAGGACATAAGGCCAGGAAGAAGGAACGGATGTCTCTTCCCACTTACATCTTTATTGTTCTTTTCATATCCACAGTCACTCATCTCGAGTTCTTTAGGCCCAACCTCTCTCTTTGTTCTCCTTCCTGAGTTAAAAGCTTAATTGATCTCCCATGAAAATGAAAGAGTTTGATTTCTTCTGGTGTAGAGAACTGAAGATGAGGTGCACAACATCCACTGATTTGGTTTTTGTAGCAACGTTTCCTGTCTGGGCTGCTACCTTTTAAGTCCCTGTTGCCAGACCTTCCCACTGTCTCCTTGTCTTGCCATCCCCTTAGTTGAACAATACAAAGAGGGTGTGCTCTTCAGTATGTGGAAGCCTTATGTGTTTAGCAGCCAGCCAGACTCACCAGTAGAAGACTGGGGGAAGGGAGAAAATGTTGGCCTTGAATGACAAATAAGAGTCACTGACTCAGAACAAAAGGGATTCTCCAACCTGATATGGATGGTGATTTTGCTGTCTTAGTAGAAGACACTCTGCAGAAGTAAGTATACAGCCCTTCTTTCAGGAGTTTTTATTCTGTCTATGTGTATCTAGGCAGTGAGAAAGACTGGTGAAGAAAACAGAAACAATAGTCAGAAATACATCTGCCCTAAAGAGCTATAGATTCTCCATTTAGATAAAAGACAGGAAAATCAGATGAACATGGATTCAACCCTAGTGTTGCTTCCTCTCCTATTTGTACTACAGAGAGTGACCCACATAAGGATTTGTCAATATATCATATATATTCTAAATACATTTTCAATATGTTATAAAATGACAAGCTTTAATCAAGAATATAAAAATATTGCTGTATGAAAACATTAGTAAAAACTGAATCACAGAGACCTATTCCAAGTAGGCAAGGATGTCTAAACACTTGAAAATCAAGTAAGGTAGACCATTATATCAACAGCCAAAGGAAGGAAAAATCACATTATCTTAGCACTATATGCAGAGAAGCATTGGGCAGAGTCTAGTGCCCATTTAGGACCAATCCACTCACTAAGATAACAACAGAGGAGACTCTCCTCTCCTATATAAATAGTATTCTCAAAACACAGTTAATAGCATACCTAATGATGTGAAACTCAAAAATTTTCCACCAAGACCAGATACAAAGCAAGGTTACCTATCTTTACCTCAATACTTTTCAAGGTCTTAGAAATTCCAACAGCAAAGGAAAGGGGAGGGAAGGAAAAGACAAAATTATCCTGTTCTCACAAGACATGACTGTCTATGTAGAAAACCAACAAACATCAGAAAAACACCCGAGAGTTACAAACAAACATAGTAAGGTTTTAAGAAACAGGGTCAATGTAGACTACTCACTTACATCCTGTATGTTGGTATTGCTTGAGCAGAAGCAAAACTAAATGCACTATAGCATTTACATAAACATCTCCAAAAATGATATCCTAAGGTGTAAATCAAATATGTGCACGATCTAATTCTTTTAATAACTAATTAGGGCCTACATAGTAAAGTGCTTGCCCCACAAGCATAAGAACTTAAGTTCAATACCTTCAACATCAGAAGGATCCCTGAGACCAATCAAATCAACAAGCTCCCAGTTCAGTAACTGACCTTGTGTCAAATAAAATAAAATAAAATGATGATTGAAAAATACACCTGATGTCACCTTTGGTCCTCAAAGCACATATACACATAGAAAGACAAGGAAAGACAGAGGCAGAGACACATAAACTAAGTTAATGGAAAGACATTTAATCTGTGTGGATAAAAGGGCTCATTATCAAGGTTTTCATTTTCTGCAAGCTGTTTGTAGATTCAAAGCAAGCTCAAGTAAAATTCCATCAAGCTATTTTTATATCAGCAAATTGGTTCCATAGTTGATGCAGAGAAACAAAAGAACCAGAGGAGCTAACAATATTTAGGGGGGGGGAAATGGAGAAAAGTGGATACTTAAGGACTTACTGTGAAGTTACAGTCAAAAAGAACCTCCTGTGGCATTGATTAAAAAACACTCAAATAAGCCCTGTGATGGTGGGACATGCCTTTAAACCCCGCACTTGAGAGGCAGAGGCAGAGGCAGGCAGAGCTCTGTGAGTTCCTGGCCAGCATGTTCTACAGAGTGAGTCCTAAGATAGCCAGAATTATTACACAGAGAAACCCTTTCTCAAAAAACAAAACAAAAACAAAAAAAGAAAAAGAGGTGACTAGATCAATGCAAGGCAATAATGAGAAGGGGACTAGACACATATGTACAGTTGACTGACCCTTTGACAAAGAAACAAGACCATCACAAATGATGCTGTGGCAAAGAATTCCCCCATACAAAATAGTGACTCTACATTCCCCATGGAGGGATACTCCCTTAGCCTGGAGGCAGGAAGGAAGGCCTAGTCCCTACTCCAAATGACTTGACAGATTTTGAGGATCCCTCCTGGAAAGCATTACACTCCCTGTGGAGTGGGGGGAAGAGATGGGATGAAAGGGGTTCAGGGGGCATGGGAGGGAGGAGGGAGAGGGAATTGGGATTGATATGTAAAATAAGAAAAAAATGTGTGTGTGTGTGTGTGTATGTGTGTGTGTGTGTGTGTGTGTGTGTGTGTGTGAGAGAGAGAGAGAGAGAGAGAGAGAGAGAGAGAGAGAGAGAGAGAGAGAGAGAGAGAGAGAGAGAGAGACTCTAGATATAAATCTATGGCTTGCATGGAAACTACCTCCAAAAGCATCACACATCTAGATCTAAAATGCAAAAATCTCATATAATATAATAGGAGAAAGCCTAGAAGACCTTTGGGAGGCAATGGCTTTAAATACAAAGCCAGGACTAGTATTCATAAAAGTCATTACTAATAAGCTATATTTCATTATAATTAAAATGTTCTGCTATGAAAAAATAAAATATCAAGAGAATGAGAAAAATAGGAAGACATATCATAGACAGATGATCTTCACTCAAGACATTTACAATAAACTGATATTATCCAAAAATACATACCTAAGAGTAAACCTTAAAAAGCAAACTTCCCAATGGGGGAAAAAAACTGGACCAAAGACTTCAGCATTGTACCCACTAAAGAAGATAACAGAAAGCAAATAAGCATAAAAAACAGAAACAAAAAAATCCACTTCAAATATCATGAGGAAAATGCCAAATTAAAACAAAGATATACCAACACAAATACACTAGATTCTCAAAATTCAGAACAAGGCGTAATTGTGTTGGCAAGCACATGGGATAACAAGAATGTTAAAAAAAGTGGAAGACAATGTGTTCATTCTTAGCAGAGATCCCAGGTACATTCAGCAGTGAGTGTATGCAGGCTGATGCTTTCCTGGTTTTTCCCATTTTATATAGGCTGGAAGCCTAGGCCAGGAAATAGTGCCACTTGTGGTTGGGGGGGGGATATTCCCACTTCAATCAACTTTATTAAGATAATCCCTCACAGGAATGGCAAGAGCCATGTCTCCCAGGTGATCTTAGATTTTCTCAAGTTGACAATTAACACCAACTATCTCATTAACTGAAAGAAGCTAATAAGTGAGGGATACATGCCATCTGACCCCAATTACCTGCCTCTAAATCTAAGACAACAACATAAAAGATTAGCGGTTGCCAGGAGTTGGTGTGGGGCCAATAGAGCACACAGATACTTTAGGCAGTGGAAATATGCCACATGATGTTATGAAGATAGACACAGAACATTAAATATTTGCCCAGATCCATAGAATGTACAACACCAAGAATCAATCCAAGTCCACCTAGAGTCTTTGGGTAATAATAATGTGTCACTACTGTAGGTTCATCAGTTTTAGCAAATGTCTGACTGTAGGTGCCTTAATCCAATATGACTTGCATCCTCTAAAGAGGAAGAAATATCAGGAATGACTTCACAGAGAGAGGCCACATGCAAGTCAACAAGAGCAGCCTCAGAAGACACCTAACCTACCTCTCCTTGACCTTGGCCTTCAAACATCCAGAGTCATGAGGGAATACAGTTCTATTGAGTCGATAGTGTTTTGTTGTGATGACCCCGACAAATAAACACCACTGTTACATAAGAATGTACTAAAATGGAATCCAGTTGCAGACAGGGAGGAGTGATGAGTGAAGGGATCAAGACCAGACTGGAGAACCCATAGAAACTGCTGACCTAAACAAGGGGGAGCTCATGGACTCCAGTCTGATAGCTGGGAAACCAGGACTGACCCAGATTCCCTGAATTTGGTGTTAGTTGGGAGGACTGGGCAGTCTACTGGGCCTCTGGTAGTGGATCAGTATTTATCCCTAGTATACAAATGGACTTTGGGATCCCATTCCACATAGATGGATACTCTCTCAGCCTAGACACATAAGGGAGGGCCTGGGCCCTGCTCCAAATGATATGACTCCTTATGGAAGGCCTAAACCTCCATGGGAAGTAGAAAATGGATGGGGTGGGGGTTGATGGGGGGGAACAGGGGAGGATGGGGGGAGGTACTGCAGGAACTGTGATTGATAAGTAAAACAAGCTTGTTTCTAATTTAAATAACAAAAAGAGAAGGGGACTAGGAAGTGTAGCATGTAAGTTTCCGCCAGCCCGCCAGTCTGGGCCCACAGCCGCGCCAGCCCCAAATAACACTCAGAGACTCTGTATTTGATACAATCCTGTTGGCCA
Organism: Cricetiscus sungorus; assembly: GCA_030556225.1. Taxonomy (NCBI): domain Eukaryota; kingdom Metazoa; phylum Chordata; class Mammalia; order Rodentia; family Cricetidae; genus Cricetiscus; species Cricetiscus sungorus. The sequence continues at coordinate 28,643,567 of JANBXA010000651.1, read as the reverse complement.
GTTACCATTATTGTTTATGGGCTAGCTCTGTCTTAATTATTAACCCATTTTTACTTATCTAAGTATTTCCATGTGGTCGTCTTATGGGGAGCCGCGCAGCAGGCTTCCTGCTCCTTCCTCGGGCTACATCTTGACCCCACCTACTACTTCCTCTTCCTCCTCCTAGTCTCCTAGCCCCACCTATCTAGTTTTCTATTGGCCACAGGGCTTTATTAACAGTATGAGAAACATATATACAGAATCACATCTCCCATCAAGGAAGATTGAGTCAGGGGAGGAGTAGAAGAGAGAAGAGAGAGAGAGAGAGAGAGAGAGAGAGAGAGAGAGAGAGAGAGAGAGAGAGAGAGAGAGACCATAAAAGATGGAGCCATTATATGTTTGAAGAGAAAACTGAACCTAAAGAAATGTCCAGAGACCTACAAGACTGACCCCAACTAACAATTTGAGCAACAGTGGAAAGGCTACCATAATTGTCCTTCCCTGATAATGAGATTGATGACTAACTTATCCACCATCATGGAGCCCTCATCTAGTAGCTGATGGAAACAGAAGCAAGCACCCACAACTAAACACAGAGCTGAACTGTAATCCAGATGCAGAGAGAAAGGACAAGACCAGGCTGCAGAAACACATAGAGACAGCTTATCTGAACAAGGAGGAGCTAATGGGCCCCCAGACTGATAGCTGGGAATCCAGCATGGGACTGACTCAGACCCCCTGAACATGGGTCTCAGCTGGAAGGCCTGAGCAGTCTAAGGGAACTCAGACAGAGGAACGAGGATGTATTCCTGATGCACAAAAGGACTTTGCGGGCACATCCTCCACGGAGAGATACTCCCTTAACCTAGAGACAGGAGAGAAGTCCAAGTCCCTACTCCAAATGATTTGACAGATTTAGATGACCCCTCCTGGAGGGCATCACCCTACATGTAAAATGGAGGGTGGGGATGGGAGGGGAGGGTGATCAGGGTGCATTTGAGAGTGGGAGAAAGGGAAAGAGGGAGAGAAATAGGGAGGGAAGAAGGGAGGGAGGGAGGGAGGGAGGGAGAGAGGGAAGAAGGGAAGGAGGGAGGGAGGGAAGAAGGGAAGGAGGGAGGGAGGAAGGAGGGAAGGAGGGAGGGAGCAAGAGGGAACTGGGATTGATATGTAAAATAAAAATTAAAAAAGAAGAAAAATGAATATATGTACATATATATGCATATATATATATATGAATGTAGTAAAAATAAAATAATTGGTTCCTGTGGTGATTTGAATGAAAATGGTTCCCATAGTTTCATGGGGACTGGCACTCTTAGGAGGTGTCACATTGTCAGAGTTGGTGTGGCCTTGTTGGAGGAAGTGTATCACTAAGAGTAGACTTTGAGGTTTTAGAAGCTCAAGCTAGGCCCAATGACTCACTCTTTCGTTCTGCTGTCTGACAATCCAGATGTAGAACTCTCAGCTACCTCTCCAGCACCATGTCAGCCTGCATGCTGACACACCTCCTGCCATGATAATAATGGACTAAACCTGATCTGTAAGCCCGCCCCAACTAAATGTTTCCTTTATAATTACCATGATCATGGTGTCTCTTCACAGCAATAGAAACTTTAGACAGTTCCTTTTCCACTCTCACCACAAATGGTTAATTATAAGAAGGCAACAAGAGTTTTGAGCTGGTTTCTGCTTCTCAGCCGAACAGTTGAAGATGACAACTATACATCCTATTGTAGGCGCTGTGAAGTTATTGACTAGGATTTTGTGACAGATCCACTTTTGCTGCTCTCTGAGGATCCGATATGAACCCCAGCCATTGATCTGATGTCATGCCACTCTACCAGCCTGGAGAGCTAGAACTGAGATTGGATTTGATTTAAGATTACAAAGAATTGATCATCTACATCTCCCTTTCCCTCACACCTCCCCTCTGGGAATGACTACTTCTTTGCAGTGAGAAATAAGAGGAAAACAGCAGGGTAAAGAAAAGGTTGCAGTGTGCTATGGATCAGAGTCAAGAGGGGCAATAGACACCCCGTGCTAGTTAAAAGTAAATGGTGCTAGTTGGAGCTCTGAAAAGCTGAGACAAATCAACCTTGAAATTTGAGGTGATTATGGTGGAATAAAACGGCAAGTGGCCTGAGATAGTATCCTGTGTTCCCCATGACCTGTGTGCCATGCAAGTAATCACTAGATACGTGACCCACAGTGAATACCTGGTTCGGCAGCCTGATAGCTGGCTGCTTCGCTGGGGTTAAATGGGTAACAGCCAAACCTCTGACACTGGCATCATGAACACAACAGAGATGAAGAAAGAAAAACTCCCAGGAGCAGCCCAGTGGCTCAGAGCTGTGCTGCCTGTGCTTTCAAAACGTAAAAGTCTTAAAAGCAGCTGGGCAGAGGAAAAGATTCACACCCCTGCCTGGGGAGTCAAGTGTTTCTGATTCCCACCCATCCATCGAGGGGACAATTCATTAGTGTTCTGCCACCATCCTGGGAAGGATAAGGGTAGCACACTGCAGAACTATTTGTAAGAAAAGCACCAGCCTACACAAAGAGGGTGAACTTTGGGCAGATTGAATATTTATCTAAGAGGCCATTTTAGCCAGCAGAGATTTAATTATCTTTAACTGTCAAGTTGACGTTTTCACTCCATTACCACAAGAGATCCCTGTGCAAGAAAGAAAAGCAGGTACACAAAGCTTTTCAAAACTCCTCATGTTCCTGCATATGTTGTGAGAGGTGTGTGTGTGTGTGTGTGTGTGTGTGTGTGTGTGTGTGTGTGTGTGTGTGTGTGTGCGCGTGCGCGCGCGCGTCGTACTTTTCTTATACTCTTTTTTTTTTTTTTTCTAACTAAAGGGAACATAAATGCACAGAACTCACCAAGTGACCTATCAGAAGTCCCATGCATGGAACATCCAATGTGCACATCCCACTGCAAGCAGACATGTACAGGAGCTGCATGAGACCCACATGGCTATTCAGTCGAGGATTGCTGGTGTATGCACGAACTGAAATTTTTAAAAAAAAACAAAACCACTTATCAGTTCTAGAGATTGTCTAATTACTACCTGATTGTGGAGCATTTGAATATTCCATTTCAGAGCAAAAATTACCATAGGCTGGCTTTAGCTCCTTCAGTAATCATTTGCTGCCCACTTCCTTGTTTAATCTAACATCGTTTTCACTACCTGTTCAAACTTTTTGGACTGTATTAATTTAGCAGGTACAAACTTCTACCAACTGAAAACCAAGACTGTCAAGGAATGGTGTCTGAAATTCACAGCAGACATTTTCTCCACTTGGCTGAAACCAGTCTCCCAGATATTCCTGCCAACGTATTTGAAATATGCCTTATAGCTTTCTTTTGCTAAGTACCGAAAAATACTTCATGAACTAGCTTCCACATTGAAATACACTATTTGGTGCAACTTGAATCCAAGTTTCTAGGTCATGGCTCTCAAATCTGACTCACAAATAAACTTTTATTCTCCTTGAGGTAAGAGTTATGTTTTGCTTTGACATGTGAGTGGGGTGTAGTCCTACAGTGACACCTCCTGCTGAGACTCTAGATGGAAGGCCATAGCAGGAGCAGACAAGAAGCAAGGATATTCACATTCCAAGCTGAGATAGCATTTCTATGCCACCACTGACACACATTAGCCTGCTTTGGTGGCTGCCTTATAAAGTGAAGTGTAGAAAATGTTCTTTTTAAAATGGGGAGGGGGCACTAGAAAAACTGTCTCTCTTCCTAATTAAAATAACTATATATCTTTATTTCACCCTTCAATGTTCCAAGGATAACTGAGCATATTGCTTGATGTGCATACTCCTGATTTCCATTTGAGTAGATCATTATCGCAATAAGTAGATGCAGATGCTTAAGTTAATTTTATTGTTAATGCTTCAGGGCATTTCCTAGGGAAAAGTACATAAAGCTTTTAAAAATCCAATAAATTATATTGGGTCTTAATTTACTTCGTGTTATACCTTCCATTGAGGAAGGACACAGAAGTGCTCTTGAATTTAGATCTTGATTTTATCACCAACTGGATAAGTATTTGCATTACTGGAATGGGCAAGGCACACTCTTGGAATGTTAGTTATGTGTTAACAATCCCTCATTAGTTGGATAAAGAATTACATCTTGACTAAAATGGGTAAGAAGCTTATAAACTATCTTATTAATTCGCAAATAATGACAACTTGAAGGCATACATTATGCCAGCCTCATGGCAGCAGAGATGAAAGCTTTTGTGGCATCATTCTATAAAAATGCTGATTATCCAGGGCACCCTCCAGCCACAGAAACTTGATGCAATTGTTGGCAGAAATACCTTCAATTCAGTTAATTATGTATGATAACATCTGGGAGGGATTAAATAAGTATTTTATAAGAAAAAAACAAAATGGGGAACGATTAAATGTGCACCGTTTATTGTGGAATATTGATTGTTTACACCTTAAAATTCAATTTGTTTATTTCCAATCCTGGGAGACAGGCCTCACTGAGCTTCCTTCTCTCCTCCCAGAAGAGCCTAGAAGTCAGATTTGAAATCCCTTGTTTCACTGAGCTGAACTTCCTGAATCCAATTGCAAGAGGGAGGAGTGATAAGAAAAGGGGTCAAGATCAGGCTACAGAAACCCACAGAGACAGCTGACCTGAACAAGGCAGAGTTCATGGACCCCCAGACTTATATCTGGGGATCCAGCATGGGACTGACTCAGACCCCATGAGCATGGGTCGCAGTTAGAAGGCCTGGGCAGTCTAAAGGACCTCTGATGGTGGAACCAGGATGTATCCCTGGTGCACAAAAGGACTTTGGGAGCACATTCCCCATGGAGGGATACTACCTTAACCTAGAGGCAGGAGGACCTAGTCCCTACTCCAAATGACTTGACAGATTTTGATGATTCCTCCTGGAAGGCATCACCCTCCCTATGGAGTGGGAGAGGGATGGAATGGTAGGGGGGTTGGGGATGGAGGGGAGGAAGAAAAATGGAACTAAGATATATATATCATATATATATATATATATATATATATAAAGAAATCCCTTGTTTCAGGTACACATATATATGCATGTGCACACAAACACACCTACCAACTCTGTTTTAAAAGTTTATAGAAAGGCACTCCAAAGAATAGCATCTATCTGGAAATGTTAGGATATTGTGATATGGGTACACAGCCAACACAAACTAGGGGCATGTTCAAATAGCTTGAAGGAGAGGAAAGTTCTTTTAAGTAATTTAAATACATTTATTTACTCACTTACTGAACCCTGGCTTGGCTTGCCACAGTGTTCACAAGTAGAAATCGAAAAACAACTCTAGGAGTCAGTCCTTGTCTTCTACTGCAAGGGTTCTGGGGATCAAAACTGGATTATTAAGCTTGCTGGCAAGTATGTTTAACTGCTGAGCCATGTCAGTGATACAAGAGGAAATTTGTAAAGAAAAAAAAATGTGAGATTATACCCAATAATTTAAAATGAGAATCATTTTCACAACGATTAACAACACAATGTGGCACAAACACAGAGCTGAATAAATAGCTGTTAGGCAGTGTCCTTGTAGAGTCACTGGTGCACAAGATAGCGATAGCCTCTGTACACTGTTGTGTAGCAGTCCCAGATGTGGCTATGACTTCACATGCAATCACTCCCTCATCACCTCACACACACATGTACACTTTTGTGTCAAGAGTTGTGCCAAGAAACTTCATTTTGATTTCAATGGCTTTCACACTTCTGTCACAAACAGAAGTAAATGATGTCATTTTTGTGGATTGCCTACGAGGAAATGGGCATTCCTACTCACTGGGGTGCCAGAAACACTAGCAACTTGCTTTTCACCCAAGACTGATTCTTGCACGTTAGTTGCCTAAACTTTCTCTTTGTATTCCCTCTGTTCTCAGAAAGACTTTCTCACACCCCCAGTCCATTGTCTAAAAAAGTGGCTTCTTCAGGACATACTGCTGCTCTTCCCCAAATATAGGTGCCATCTTAAAGCACAAGCTCATTACGTTCCTCCTCTGGACCTACTTGCTCTTCCAAATTATATTATTATTTATTTGTGTGTGTGTGTGTGTGTGTGTGTGTGTGTGTGTGTGTGTGTGTGCGTGTGTGTGTGCGTACGTGTGATATGGTGTGTATATGTGTGTATACATGTGTGTGATGTGAGTGTGTATTGTGTGGTGTATGTGATGTGTGTGAGTATGTGTGTGATGTGAGTTAGTGAGTATTGTGTGTGTGTGTGTGTGTGTGTGTGTGTAATGTCTGTGAATGTGTGTATGTGTGTGATGTGAGAGAGTGTGTATTGTGTGTGTGTGTGTGTGTAATAAGGTGTGTATATGTGTGAATACATGTGTGTGTGTGATATCTGTGAGGGTGTGTGTGTGATATGAGTGTGTGTGTAGTGTGTGTACATGTATGATGTCTGTGTCTGTGTGTGATGTAAGGAAGTGTGTATTGTGTGTGTGTGTGAGAGTATGTGTGTGATGTGAGTTAGTGTGTATTGTGTGTCTATGTGTGTGATGTCTGTGAATGTCTATGTGTATGTGTGTGATGTGAGGGAGTATGCATTGTGTGTCTATGTGTGTGTATGTGATGTCTGTGAGTGTGTGTGTGTGATGTGAGCAAGTGTGTATGGTGTGGTGTGTGTGATGTGTGTGACAATGTGTGTATTGTGTGTGTATGTGTGTGATGTCTGTGTCTATGTGTATGTGTGTGATGTAAGGGAGTGTATATTGTGTGTGTGTGATGTCTGTGAGTGTGTGTGATGTGAGCAAGTGTGTATTGTGTGTGTATGCATGTGTGATGTGTGCTAATGTGCCAGCATTCACCCACCTAAGCCCGTGGAAGTCATGAGATAACTCTCAGCAGTCAATTCTCTCTTGTCACTCTGGGATCTATCGACAAAACTCAAGTTTTCAGTTCTACATACAAGCACCTCTATACCATCTCACTGATTCCAAAGGAGATTTAAAAAATAGAAACAGTGTTTTGCTACTAACACAGAAATTGAAGCTCAAGTCTCACCCTCAGACACATTACTCTTTCAGTTACTCACCTATAGAACATTTTTGTCTTTCCCTGAGATCAGCACTCAGCTCACTGTTCCCTGACTAAAGGGAAGCAAAGGAAATTACTCCAACCCTATGGTAACTTGGGCTCAGGTTTGGTTAGTAATCTACCTCTTTGTAATCTGCAGGCCTTGTCTACATCCACAAACATCTGACTATAACATTCACAAATACTATTAAGATGATCACTTCTTTATATCAATATTTTCAATACGATTCACAAATAAAATTGGTCTCTTTTATAATGAATGTTAAAAGATATAATTTCAACATCCATTACCCCAACTATATGTCTGTGACAGGCATTTTCTTTCACAATATCTAAGAAAATCTTTGCTTCAGATGTTTATAACCTGAAAGCATTCCTCTGAGCCCAGTAACCTGTTTTCCTCTTCTTCTCTATGGCAGCCCTATTCTCTATAAGACGTGTGTTTGTGACACAACCACTCTAGCAGAATTTCTAGTTATATTCCTACAGAAAACACAGTTCATTTATTGATCAGTTGAGTTCTCTAAGACGTTTTATTTGCTAGCATTAACTAATCCCTAGAAGCAATCATCTAAGGTTTACCCTTTAGCTATTTCATTCCCTATTTCCTGGGACAATGTAGCCATACAAATAACAATATATTTGGGTCTTCTAAGAAGCTTAGTAAACCACTCCCCAATATTCAATGTGCCCTTAATTTTGTACAAAGCAAAGATTTACACAATACAACTTAATACAGAAAAATATTGACATTTATCAAATGCAATACCATCAATATTATAAGTCAGTTAGCATGCAGTTACTACTCTAGACTGATGGGCATAATGAAACATTCTAAAACAATCTGCTAAGGCATTTCTCCAAAATAACTAATAGTTTATAATTATAATAATATTAAAATTTATTGACGTCTGCCAGCATTCACAACAGCTGGAGACCTTCTATACTAAAAGAGCTAAGCAAAAACAGTTGCCAATCAGAAGTCTGTTGGAATTTTCTTTTAAGGAGACATACTAAGCTATGTATCTATGACTATTCCTCCATTTTTTAAACTTAAACATCTTTTCACTACTGACACCCTCCATTAATAAAGCTCAAGCATTCCAAATATTGGGGGGGGTATGGGTCAATTGAAATTTTATATGATTCCTAAGATCTTTGTAAGTCTGTTCCTGCTACTAAAACAAAATGTCCAAGTCTGGATAATTTCCAAGACAGCAGCCTCTTACTGTATCCCACATACCAAAAGGAGTCCGACACTGCTTCATCACATGATAGAAGAGTTAGAAGGAACTGGCAGGAATCTGAAGCTTCTCCTAAAGGCCTTAGTTATATTCATATGGACAAAAATCTCTCAACTTAATTGCATCACCAGAGTCCTAGATCTTATGCCCATCACCTTGTTACTTATATTCCTGTATGGATTTCAGAAGGACACACATTCAAGCAATACCAACACCATGTGTGATTTAAAACTGTTTCATTCCAAACATGTCTCAAGAAGCTCTTAAATTAGCATGCCGTGTAGTTTTCCCTGTAAAAGACCTGTCCTGTGAAAAGTGTGACTATAATTCACCCTTCTCTGCTCACATGATACCCTGAAGTTTGAAGGTTTATAGAGATACAGATGTATTCCTAAATTGAGTGACAGTAGTGGGAAACATACTCCTTATGATGGAGCTTGAGGCAGATCTGCAATATGAACTTGGTCAATTTTTTTGTCCCAAATTCTTTTCGTTAATGTTAATGTTAATTTTGAATCTAGAAATTTCATCAAAGTGTAGCTTTTCAGAAACGCTGTTGACCAAACAGAGATATAAGAACAGAGCACTATAACATATTCTACTTCTCTGTCAAGTAGACCTTTTCCTCAGACAGCTAAAGAGAGCAAGTAAAGAATAAACATATTCCTGAATTTGCCTTTCCTTTCCAAGGAGGCTAGCACCCTTAACCCAAAGAGGGAAACAGTATATTATATATGAGTTTGTATATATTCAAGTTTCTAAAATTAAGTGGAACCTTGTTAGGAACTTACAGAAATTAAATAGTGTGTTGGTAATATAACTAATTCATAGACCAATTGTCCAGATTGTGCAAGCTATGTGTTCAACCCCTAGAAGTAGAAGGAGAAAATGCAAAGACATTAATTAGTGTAGCTATTAAAATATTTTATTAGCTCTTTTGCTTTATGTTTCTACTTCAATTGGTTTAGTTAATAATGCATGCTAATTTTTGCACAGTTGGATCACACAGGTATTAATGAAACTAAATCAAGTAGACAATGTCAGACTTATAGGACAAAGTGTTTCAGTCTGTCTTCAGGTCATTTCCACAAAAGATGGCAGGAACAATCATAACTCAAGGGAACAAAAATAAAAAAGTAACAGGGACATGTTTCTTGCTAATAGGAAAAACAGACTCTCTCTCACCTCTGGATCACACAGAAACAACATTTTGGGTCATTTTCTTAACATTCCATGCTCAATAAAAAAAAATTATCATCATACACAATTTAGAAAAAATACCATGGACATATTTAAATGGAAAAAGTTTACCAGTATCCCCCATAGTGAGATCTCCAAGAGCCTTGAATCTACATAGCTCTGGGTTGAAATCCTGACTATGTAAAGCAGCAGGTGTGTGATTTCAAGGAAACTATAGTCATCTCTGTGTTCTCTATTCACATGCAAAATGGACTTACTGAGCAATTTTCAGAGTCCATTGTTGAGTGAAGGAGCAAAACCTGTGTTGAAGCCAGTTTTTTCCTCACTTGCATGCCTGTGTCTGTGATGTTCTAACATGAGGCTTGGGAGAAAGTGGAGAACCTAATGTAAACACCTTGGTACAGAGTTCCTGAACTGATAAGACCTTATTACAACAATAATGTCTTACTCAGTTTGAGTTTTCAGATAACATCTGGCATCCAGGAAGAAGGCAATAATGGGGAAGGATGGGAAGATCTGATCCTAGAAACCTTGAATTCCCAGTATGTGAGTATGTTAGCTGCCTTTGACAGGGGGTAGGCTCCAGGGTTCCTTGAGACAAAGCTCTGCAAATACAACTCAAGTTTTATCAAGGTGGCTGCTCCGTCTACATGGAACCAATCAGCTCATTTGGGGGGGGGCAGATTAACATGGTCGGAGTCAGATGCTTTGCTCAGGATTATAGAGGGGAAAAGTCACCATTGACTAGTCTACTGTCTGTACCTCCTTGTCCTGCCTCCACTTTAAGCATTTAATGTATGACCTTTGAAGAAACACATTATTAAAATGAACTGCATTTGACTTACATGCCTAGCTCCATCCAACATATAACTGACATGTCTTTGAACTATTTACCTATATTTCTCAAACTCACAATTATCTGCAGCTATTCACCCTGGGGATCCATCCTTAATATTATGCCTCATCACTCAAAAGAAGGCCTCGTGAGGAATAAATGTGCTAAGACCCTCAAAGCACCTGTCTCACAGCCTGACTGGCAGTGTGAACGTAGCATTTAACAAGAATCAATCAATATGTGGTAAGGGATGTAATTCTTTTGACATACAGACTAATGCCCACTGGTCTGTTTATTTTTAACAAAAAAAAAAAAAAGTTATTGTTTGTACTGCTGGACTTCTAGCGGTTGATTTTTATCAGCTCTGGGTTTTTTTATTATTTTTTTTTTATTTTAAAGAAAATGGCTGGCATTTTTAAAGCATGTTCTTAAATTTAGCTCAGTTAGTTTGGAATGGTAGTATATCCCAGTCCTCCTGCACTAGGGAGGTTGAGGCACAAGCACTGTGAGTTCTGAGCCAGTCGGGAATACCTAGGAAAATGCTGTCTATCAGGGAGGAAAGGAACAGAAGCTTCTAAGTCCATGAACAAAAAGGTAACCATTTCTCCATAGTATATCTTGGGGGTGTTTTGGTAGTTTCAGTTAGATTTCTATAAGTAATGCTTTATTAAATATTTTATTGTTTTATTTTTATTTTATTTTTTAGTATCATTTTTTATTATTTTATATATTGATCCAAGTTCCCTCTCCCTACCATTCTCCCATGTCCGCTGACCCCCCTCCCATCCCATTCCCCACCCACTCCACAGGGAGGATGAGGCTTTCCAGGAGGGATAATCAAAATCTGTCAAGTCATTTGGAATGGGGACTAGGCCCTCCCCTTTGGGTTAAGGATTTATTGGATTTAAGATTTTCTTTGGTCGATGAATCTATTTTCTCTAGTTTATCTTCAGCACCTGAGATTCTCTCTTCGATCTTTTGTATTCTGTTGGTTATGCTTGCATCTGTAGTTCCTGATCATTTACCCAGTTTTCTATTTCCACCATTCCCTTAGTTTGTATTTTCTTTATTGTCAGCTTTTAGGTCATGAACTGTTTGAATTGTTTCCTTCATCTGTTTGAATGTTTTTTCTTGGCTTTCCTTGCTTTCTTTAAGAAATTTGTTCATTTCTTGCATTTTCTGCTTGGTCTTTTCCTCTATTTCTTCCAGTATTTTGTTTGATCTCTCTTCCATTTCTTTAAGGGATTTTCTCATATCGTCTTTGAGGGCCTCTGTCATTTTCATGAAGTTATTTTTTAAGTCATTCTCTTCTGCTTCATCTGCTTTGGTGTGTTCGGGTCTAGTTGGTGTACAGTCCCTAGATTCTTGTGGTTTCTTACTGGTCTTTCTATTGTTGAGTGTTTTTTGTATTGCCATCTTCCCATCGTTCCTTCCAGTGGGTGCAGGTGGAGTCTATCTCTCTACCCTGCTCTCCTGGTGGGTGTAGGTGGGTCAGGAGTTCAATGTCAGCAACTCTGGACAGTCCAAGCTCTCTTGGAGGTCTTTCAAGCTGAGGCCACAGCACGGCCAATGATTTGGGGAAGACAGGCTCAGGATCGTCTCAAACATCAGGCAGAGGGTGGGCAAAGGGGCCCAAAGATCAAGGGAGTGCAGTGCTACCTCCTGGGTAGGTGGGTCCAGTATGCTCAGAGTCAACCCAGGAAGTTCCTAGGAGGGAATATTTGACCCACACTCTGACCCAAAGCTCACCTTGAGCAGTGGGCCCAGCAAGACCAAGGGTAAGGATAAGGCAGGCTCTGGGTGGTGCATGGACAGGAGTACCAGGACTGGACCGCTCAGGCCAAGGTTCTAGGGGAGAGTGAGATTCAGAGCTAACCCAGGGAGTTCCCAGAAAAGGATGTATGTGTGGGGGGGGGTGGGGGGTATTAGGCTGGGTTGGTCTCAGACTCACCTCAGGCAGAGGGCAGGTGAAGGGGCCCAAGCTGAGGTGAGAGCAGGCCCAAGATGGTCCTGCATAGAGGGCTAAATGTTTTATTTTAAATTTTTTTTTCATTTGCATTCTTGTTACTTTATTGCTGAATATTGTCTTTCAGTTTCTACTCTAATAATATGTTTGACTTGTAGGATTAAAAAAAAAACACCACTCAGCCACACAATGACAAATAAATAGTAAATGCAAGACCATGCGGTATATTATTTGGAAGCCTGTAATAATTGGCCCTTAATGAACTCAAAAAAAACTTCCAACTGAACAAAAAAAATGATGCCTAAAGTTTTTAATTTCACTTTGTGCAGTAAACGACATGTTCAGTTTGATAAGACTTTTGTTCAAGTAAGAGAATGACTTATTTGACATTAATTTAAATTAAAATATGCATCATGTAGTAAACAATGCAAGTGCCATTTTCTTTGATGTCACAGTTGAGATGCATTCTCTACATATTCTCTAAATATATTTAGAGAAGAGGTTAAGTCCACAGAAAGTTCTTCATAAGACTTTAATGCATAAGACTTTAATGTTTACTTTTATGCCACCTCTTGTACTGTTCTTGTTGGAAGGTGAGAACCAGACTTGTGCAATCCATTGCCTCAGGTTTATACTAGCAAGAAGACCCTGCAACTTTCCCATAGTGTACTCATCATTATCCATAGACTTTCCTATTAATTAGATCATATGTAAGAAAAAATGTATGACCTTATCTCCCTCTGACAGCTATCTATCATGGACCCAGTCAAAGAAAGGAAAAAAATAAAAAGAACCAATCTGTAAGCATTTCTGAGAGGAAAACCTTCTAATCTCGTCAAAATTTAAATTCTGGATTCTTTGAGTGATGCTAAAGTCTATAACACAGCCATGAAAACAATCATCAACCATTTATCCAAAGACAGTATAAGTATATTGTATGCAAGCTAAAGAATGTAATTGAATTTAAACACTTGTGAATGGCCTTAAGAAAGAAATATGCTTAGAAAAACTAAAACAAAAAAGAAAAGACAATACTTATATTTGTCAGTCTGTGATAAAAGTATAATTATAATAATGAACTATTGTGAGTCTCGGAAAGCACTAAATATAATCTCTGTGCAGAAAACGGCTCATTGTCTTCCAATCTTTATGAACACAAAAGCACCTCTGCTAGTTCAGAGATTTTAAGTTTGGCCAGAAATAAAAGCTGTTACAGAATTCTGTTCAAATATGCTATGCCTGGAAGTATGCCAAAACCACCCGGATTAAAAACTTGAGCTACAATTCTGTACAGAATGCCAAAAATTGGAATATTTCACTCAAATGCATACATACATGTTTTCCCATAAATTAACTATTGAAAACCTACTACATGTGCTTAATAATATGTCTGACATTACAATTCCAAGGAACTTAAAAGTCAATTACTTTACTGTTAATACAATCATGAATTTAAACACTATAGCTTGTGAAGACATACATGATTCATGACTTTTAGAAAGAAATCTTTCAAAAGAATTTGAATATGCATTCTTCAGTAACTTACTAGAGATCCATTTGGATAATGCCTTTGATGATGAAACTCACACTTTAGAATACCAAATCTCAGTATTTTTCCACCAAAGAAAACGTCCAGCTACCTAAACTTTTCTGCCATAATTAGATTCATGTAAGGTTGAAAGAGATTAAGTATAAAACAAAGCAAAAGGGGCTCTTGATAACACTTTTGTGGTTTTACCTAAGGTAATCTATAATTTGTGAGGGCAATGGCTAAATTTGCTTGGGTTTTCCCCTTTTGTAAAAGCCAAGATTTTCTTCTACTTGGTTTGTAGTCATACAATGTTAGAATATAAAACTATAAAGGAAAGATAAAAAACAACAGAGTATAATGCAACAGAGATGATATAACAAACAAGAAAACAAATACATGCTTCTTACTCTTAGGAAGTCTTCAACCTAGCAGAACAGATAAAGTAGAGGTTAGCAAAGTGACAAACATTTTGGGAAAGTGGTCAAAGAAATGTCTGTAATTTATCCCTAAAGGATGCTCCATGATTTGTAGCAGAAAGGGCTAAGAAAAAACAAGTAAGGGAAATAGCATGAGAAATACTTTGGAGTGATATGAATGTTTTCCCCGTGGAAATCTACTTGTATATTTCCAAGTGCCTTCAGTTGACACATCTCAATAATTTGGTAAAAGAAAAAAATCAAACTCCATTTTACCTGATGTTTGTTGTGCCTCAGGAAGACACATGTTTTGTTTGGCAGTAAAGGAGTGAGGTAAAAGGGATGGTGTTTCATGATATTTGTTTACAGTATAAAGATGTGTCTTTGCCAAGACACCTTATGATTGGTTTAATAAAGAGATGAATGACTAGTAGCTAGGCAGGAAGAGGTTAGGCAGGACTTCTGGATACAGAGAACACTGGGAAAAAGAAAGGCAGAGACATCAGGAGACACGAAGCAAACAGGAGGTTCAGGAGGAGAGGTAACAGCCACAAGCTACCTGGTAGGATACAGATTAATATAAATGGGTTAATTTAAATTATAAGAGGTAGTGAGAAACAAGCCTAAGCTTTGGGCCAAGCTTTTATAATTAGTAGGAAGTCTCCATGTCACTATTTGGGAGCTGGAGGGACAGAAAAAGTCTTGTTACAAGACAGCCTAACGCTATTGAAGTCTTAGGTTGCTGTTATACAGGTACAGTCTCTTTTCTGTCATGTTAATTATATTTCAACAAGTAGGATTCAAGAGTAAACCCAATTAATTTAGTGAGACTAAAAAGGAGCAAAGGGTATTATCGTCTCGATCAAAACATTAAGATTTGTTGGTTTTCTTCCTTATAATTTATAAAAGAATGCTATCTTTTTTGTTAAATAAAAACATATACTTAGGATAATAAGGCAAAAGGATCTTGAATTTCAGGACAGACTAGGCTAAAGAATGAGACCACTCTCAAAAACCTAAACACACACACACACACACACACACACACACACGGCATAGTTTTATGTCTGAAACTGAAACTTACTCTTCAGAGTGTGTGTGTGTGTGTGTGTGTGTATGTGTGTGTGTGTGTGTGTTTCAAGACAGAGTTTCTCTGTGTAACCCTGGCTGTCCTGAAACTCACTATGTAAACCAGACTAATCTCAAACCCAGAGATACACTTGCCTCTGTCGCCTAATGCTAGCATTAAAGGTGTATATTATTACTGCCCAGCACTTATGAATATTTTTAATTATGACAAAGCAATACAAAATATTGCACTTATTAACTGACCTCGGGTGACCAATTCAATAACAAAATACAAATGTTTTTTCAGACTAGAACAAAAAAGATACACAATTAAAATCATGAGGAAGAAAGTCAACAAATCTTAATGTTAAATGACACTATGATACTTTTTATAATGACAAAAATGAAAACCAGATTCATCTACCCAAATATTAAAGATAGATTGAATGCAGCCATCTATAGGTCACCAAAGACTATAGATTCTATAATATCTAAAAACCTAAGCCAATGATAAATAAGTGATTATCCAGGAGAGAGAATTATGTAGGGCAGCTGGGTACAAACGGAACACCTGTAAAAGAGTACCTGAGTTTCCAGTTTCTCTGAACATATTAGGCCACTTAATATCACAGCCTGCTGTGTTGTTTGCTTTTTTTCATAGCCAAACAAGACAGACTGATTGATTGAGTCACTCACAGGTACTCATTCCTCTAACAAATATTTATTGAAGGGTTATAATCTTATGCACTGGGCTATGGGATTTCTTGCACTGCTTAATTGAAATTCAACCAGAATTCTCACATTATAATGAAGATTAAGTCAGCTAATATTTGCATAGTGTTTAAAAGAGTTCATGGCACATAGTAAGTGCTATATAAATATGTGTTAAATAAATTATGCTGGAGTTTATTTATTGTAATATGTTCTTTGTATAAGGTTTTTGTTGCTGTAGAACTTCTCTCTCGAAGGTTTCTATCACTATAGGAGACCACAGACATCCTGAAACATCAGGTAGAAACTGAGCACAAGAAACAAATAAGAATATATATCCATATTAACATCACCTGATAGTAAGTTCCCCTGGTAAAATTAAAATTCCATAGGACTGGTGTAGATGTCCTATCTCACCTTTAAGCATTTATTTCTCATGTACTTATGAAATCCTAAACCAAATTCTAAGTTCTGTTCTAAGTAAAACAGATCATTTACATATCACATTATGATATTATGATGCTGTCATCTCTTCCCTTTATAGATGGGAAAACTGAGGCACGAATAGAATTAGTAACTTGCCAAAACCAATCAGGTAATAAATGATGGGACCTACATTTGTGACTAAGCAATCAGCCCCAGCATGCAGGGTAAGCATTCCCAGGGGTCCTCAATCCTGAGTCTTCTATCCAAAGTGCTCTGTGTGCTTCTGTTCACTTGTCACATGCCCCTATAATAATGAAGGGACCCAGATCTTACCTTAAAGGACATTAGAAACCTTCCTAAATCCTACAGAATGTTGAAAAGGAGAACCAAGTTGACAAATGAAATATTAGGTCATGATTAACCACTTTTGATATTCATAATTATTTGCAGAAAGACCTGGTTGGAATCCATTGTGGACTCCAAAAAATAGATGAGGCATATCTAGACCTACTGCACTGTCACAGAAGTCTTTCCTTGTTTTATTTAATATTTTTTTATTTTACATATCAATCCCAGTTTCCTCTTCCTCCCATCCTCTCATGTGCCCCAGGGAACCCCCATCCCATCCCCATCCAATCCCCAGAGAAGGTGAGGTCTTCCATGAGAGATCATCAAAATCTGTCAAGTCATTTGGAATAGGGTCTAGGTCCTCCTCCATGTCTCTAGGCTAAGGGAGTATATTTTCATAGGGAAGGTGCTCTGAAGTCCGTTTGTGCACCAGGAATATATCCTGGTTCTACTGTTAGAGGCCCCATAGACTTCCCAGGCCTTCTAACTGAGACCCATGTTCAGGGGGTATGGGTTGGTCCTATGCTGGTTTCCCAGCTATCAGTCTGGGGTCCATGACCTTATTCAGGACAGCTGTTTCTGTGGGTTTCTCCAGCCTGTTCTTGACCCCTTTGCTCATCACTTCTCCCTCTCTGCAAATAGATCGTTGATCTCTGCCCTTGTCCACTGACCTAAATGAACTCATTTTAAATAAAGACATGTCAACAAGTTGTAGATGGCATGCAAGAGTAACTACCATTCAAGGTGAGATATTGATTATGGGCAAAATGATGTAGGATTGTGATAGGATCATTTTGAACGGTGTCTTCGAATTGAAAACCTTTTTAAGAAATATGTTCAAGGAAGCCACTCATAAGAACATTAAGAAGTGTGTCCCTCCACTGAAGACCAAATAAATATTTCAGCAATTCACCAACATTATCATTAAATCTGGACAACTAATCATTTTTCTGTCTTAAAAAGAAAGATCCAGAAATACCCACCCCTGTCTGCCCATATTACAAGCAGACAGAAGGATGGTATCCCAGTTCCTCTCACAGCTCATCTCCATCCTGTGAATAAAATAAGGAAAGCGTGAAAAAGATGCCGAGGTTCCACAACAATGCTTACATACAGGCCCTGCCAACTGTGCCATCCTCCTTAGCTGAACATGGGCTTCTGAGGCTGGGTGTGAGCTCCTGGGTTAAAGAGCCAGTCACCAGAGATATTTCAATATTTTCATCTATCCAAATGCTCACAGTAGACACAGGCTCCACAGGCCTGAGCTGAGACTTGTAGTGCTTAGGCAAGCCTTTCTATCAATTATGATTATCTGCTGCCCCCTGCTGGCCGTACTGCAGCAATTTCCTTTAGCTCGGTCCAAAGTCTAGGTTGAAATCACTGAAACATACTTGCAAGAGAAACCTAGTTTTGTCTCTGCTTGCAATAGCTATTGTAACTCTCCAGGGCAGAGAAAAACTTGGCAGGCTGCCTGCCTGCTCTTAGATCCAGTGTACTTGAGATGATGTAATTTTCCTTTATGTATTTTTAAACATTCCCCCATGGAAATACAGTACTCGTCATCTCTTTACAGTTAAGATGAGTAGCCTATGTTCAGAAGAGTAAGCGATTTACTCAGGAGAAGCCATTCTGTAAGACTCAAACAGCACTGGAACATTGTGCAGGTAAAGTGTGTATCAACAATACAAGTTAAACAATATTACCACCTAACATCACAAAACTATTGTTTCAAGTTACTCACTGACCCTTACCCAAGTATCGTGTGTTTCTAACTAGAGACAGGAGTTGTACACAGTCCCAGGAAGCTTCCAGTATCTCAAGGTGGTTTTCTTTCCATAGCTAAGGTCTCCCTCCATCAGAGGTGACTTCTAACGAGTCAGTATTATCTTATCCCTGTTGTGGCAGCACATACAAGGGTTCCTAGCTTGTATCCTGAAAGGATTGGGCAAGTAAATGTAAGGCATGTTCAGAGTTACTAAGAAGTGGGGGTGAAACAAAGAAAATTGTCTTGTGGGGCTTTTAACAGCCACTGTGAGGATATCAGATATTTAAAGAACAACATGGCAAACTGAAAGCCAGAGTGAAAAATCAAAAAAAAAAAACCCAAAAAACAAAAAACAAAAACAAAAACAACAACAACAAAAAAGATCCCCATGGGTTACAAAGGTGACAATGGAGGAAATCTGTACATGACTTTGAACATTAATTCCAACTCTTAACACCATAGGTATACACAGGTCAGACACAAGCCACACACGGAAGTATGTGAGACACCCTGGTTCCTTGTTTATCAGTCCATCAGAGTTCTGAAATTTGGGGGCCCCTTGGATTAGAATATATGACTGACTCTTACTTTTGCATGGTAAAAATAAAACAAAAATCAAAACAAAAACCCTCTAAAACAAAGTCAAATTGGCCTTAAGATAAAAGTCAACTATTTTCAGAAAACTTTAAAGGCAACTCAACCTGGATTCAGTAAATGTGTTCTTGGGAGTTGAATGTGGCAAGAAAGAGAGTGATAAGGTTACTGACAGTGAGGATTTGTATTAGTAGTAAGCTCCCTGGAAATGAATCATCTAGTCCTTTAATAGAAAGGTGGCTGAGTGTACCAAACATGAATATCAGAGCTTGTGAGTCAAAGGGCCACCCTACTAAAAATGTCCTTATCATCTTTCAATATCATCTGTTGGGCAATACCTAGTAAAATCACCTAAGTAAGTGACAACTTGATAAATAGTAACTTCCAGTGGTGCTGAGAGGTGTCATTTCCTCATGCATAGATATTTTCTTTGGCAGATGAGATGAACCAGATCAGAAATCGACTGACACTGAAATCACGGAAACAGACTTCTCTATCACAGCACATATCACTTGAGCCAGAGTTGTCTGTTAAGCATCTTTAATTCGCTGTATGGTCTATCATTTGCCTTTCTCTCCCCAATGTCTGTCATGGCATTTGGTGTAGAACAGGAGTTCTTGGATCCTGTTGAATGCTCCTTTTAAGGCCATTTTGCTTTCTGGTTTCAGAGAGCAACAAAAGCCTGTGAGATCTGATTTTTCGTAGTCAAGTAATTTTTATGTGAGTGAAAACAGGACCTGATATGACGAGCACTGTTTTCATTGAGTCAAGTGTTAATGATGCTGTCTTATTTAAAAGGTATGGATTCTTGGACCATGTCCACAGTGAGCTTGTATTTGGTGACCTTATTTGGTGACCTTTTTGAACACTCTCAAAGAGACAAAAAAAAATTATCATTGTGAAATGATAAAGTAAAAATATGAAGCCATTTAAATAAGGGATTTCCATATTAAGAATGCAAACGAATGAGTCTCAATCTTGGGACTTAACAAGGATTTAAAATCAATTTTCTAACCCCTTCTAATGCTCCTAAGAAAACTACAGAATGGCACTGTCTGAAACCAATGCCCTCCAAAACATACAGGTTGAAATTGGCACAGAAAAATCAATAATGGGCCTAAACACATGTCTCGGTGGTTAAAAGTACTTGATATTCTTTCAGAGAACCGAGATTCAATTCCCAGCATCCATGTGGCAGTTCACAACTACCTTCAACTCCAGTTCCAGCCAATATGGTGACCCCTTCTGGCCTTCTTGAGAACCAGACATGCAAGTAGTGCACATGTATACAAGCCCTCACACATAGATGTAGGATTAAGTTAAATTAAATTAAACTGGGAGCGGGGGAATCCACTTACTTGGGCCACAGCAGAAATATCTGGCACATTTAGTCCGACAAGTATTTTAAGCTTATCCTGTTTCCATTCATACTACCCAGGACTGAGAAGCTCCTATAAACAGATTGAAAATGAAGTTGTAGTCCTATGTGGATCAGTGACTCTCTTCTGATATTAAGTCAATATGAAAGGAGATAATAATGAGTCAGTGGCTTTAAGTAACTCATTCCCTCTCTCCAATCCTTTGTAACCAACAGCAAACTTAACTCACCTGTCCTATGAGCAAACAGGAGAAGCATAGCCTTGAATTCTGAATAGGTCTGGGAGCAGCCCTAGAGAAATGTGTCCCATCCAATGAGCCCGTCTTTCCAAATGACCAACAGCCCCTCCATGCAGAGACCTGAGTTTCCAGTAGCATTTTCTTGTCTATGGCATGTGCCTCCAGGAGCACAGATATTCTTGGGAAGGATAACGACTATAAAATCATTTTTACTTGATTCTATTTTTTGGCTTCCTGCTCTTTACTGCTTGTGCCAAATCAGCCATCCATTGCCCTGTGTAGAAGAAAAAGACATCCGCAAGATTGATGTTTTCCCTGTCTCACTGCCCTCCCTGTGCTAAATTAATAAGAAGAAAAGAAACTTTGAGTCATTAAAATTCTTCATGCAGTCCCAGTCTCTTCGAACTCTCCACTTCACACATTTTACTGCCTACAAACAATCGTGGACCTTAAGTTTCCAATCTAACTTCCTCGGGAGATCCAGCGAATCGCTCTGTGGCATAGAAGCTTTCCACTCTCTTTGGACAATTTATACAGTTCCAGGGATACAACAAATCTCATTTGGTAGCCGCACACCATCACCCACATATTAACTTGTCACCTTGAGTAATAAAGATCACAAACTCCATTTCATTTTTTTCTTCACCATGTTGCCTGATAATATAAAAACATGTCACATCCCTTTGATTTGTAACTTGTGTGCTTGTGAAATAGCCTTTCACAAACAGCCTGATGAAGTCAAGGAAACTGAATGGCATTTTTTTTAATACTCGAGTCTATTTCCCCATAAATATTTATGTACATAAACATAAAAGTGTTAAATGGAGTGAAATCTCCATAATTGTACAAATAAGAAAGTCAAAGCATGCATGCTTTTAGTTAGGTAGGGATTTCTAGGCTGGTGCCTGTGTTTAAAAGCAGTGACCCCAAATAACGTAGGTAGGTATGGCAATCTGAGAGCTTTGAATACTGACTAAGATATCAAAAAACACCACATTGGTCATATTTAATTGAAAAACTACTATCTGCTCCTGCAGAGCTTTCCTTCATTTGCATGACTTTTGTGATGTGCAAAATGTATTTATGCCTGCATTTTAATAATCTGTTTTCTAATAATGAATCAGTAGTCAGTTTTACAGACACTTCATTAGACTTTAGGTGAGGAAAAGAGGATGGTAATTGATGACAGGTTTTATCTGGATTTCTGGTGGTCAAATTTCTAGAAAAGTAATAGAGTCTTCTGGGGAAGGAACATCTGCTGATCTCATGACTATTCACCAACTTTAACCCTCTGTAGGTCAATTTTTAATAAATAGGTAGCACAGATGTCTTCAAGGACATGATAAAAGATCAGGGCATTTCCTCTGAAATAAACATTATTTGAGGGGATTTTTTGTTGTTTGGTTGATTGATCAATTTTTTAGTGTTGTAGATTGAACCTAGAACCTCACACACACTAGTCAAATGTTCTACCACTGAGCTATATACCTAGTCCAGTAAGTATTATTTTTTTATTGATAAGTCAAGGGACTCACAGACCTCTAAACTTCACCAACCTGGATGATTTCTAACAATTTCTCTCCTGGGGGTTATGAGAACACCCATTTTTAAGCCACCACGACAGTGGCAGGGTAGAGAATAGGCTGTGGTAAAAAAGGTACAGTGGAAGAGATGTTCTATTTTTACTAGCTGGTGAGTGACAAGTGTGACTCAAGCAGGACATGGTAAGTAAGATAATAGAGAACAGAAACCAAAATCAACAAAGCCTGAAGATTGGTTCATTTGTTTGTTTGTAGTAAGAACAAGGACATGAAAGGTCTTTCTTCACAGAAGTGTCTGACATCGCAAAACCCATGAATTTAGGAAAAATTTTCCTTCTGTAATTTCCTTGATAACATCAATCAACAGCTGACTGTGGGTTACTGAAACCATGGGAAGCAAAGCCGCCTCTCCAGAGGCACTGTGAGATTTGGTTTTCAATTTTTTTTTCCCTAGAATTCCTAAAGAGGATAGCTTCTGGTACATACATAGGCCATGTCATCAACAGTAGAGTTTACTGAATTTATAGTGACTAGGAAGAGTGGAGGGAGAGGATTTCTGCTGGCCTGGTAAGACATCTTCCTTACAAGCCTAACTACCTAACCTCAATCCCTGGAAAGATGGAAAAGGAGAACACACGTCCCCAAGTTAACACACACACACATGCACATGTGCATACGCACACACTATAATAATAAAATTTTAAAGTATTCTGCTTCTAAAATAATAGAAGCAGAGTATTAAATGCATCAAAATTAATGAATAAACCAAGGAAAACTGTCAAATTAAAGAGGAAAAAGTTTGTGAATCTAACATAAATACTCAGAGTAACAGCAGATTGAACACATATCTATTTTTCCCTATTCCATAAGCACAGCTCCCACAATAAAAAAAAAAAATAGGCATTAGAAAGCACAAGCCACAAAGAGAAACAAATGTGGTAAAATATCACGGGTCTTATGAGTTTCAATGGGTTTTATAAATAGAAAACAGAAGTAGGATTAACAACAGTCTTAATAAATAAAAGAAGTTATGAGTCCTACGAAGGAAGATGCCCCAGACCCCATAGCCAGGGTCCTACTAGAGGATTCAAAGTATGAGAATATAAAGGAAAATCCACACAGCCAAGACCCAAGATGCTGGCTGGGCCTGTGTTGGCAGATACCTCCAACAATTCCTGTGTGACTAAAGTGTTGATGATGGTCTTGCTGCCCTTGGTTACTCCAAGGATGACATCCCTTCATTGAAAGGGACACTGCCCCAGGAAAGGGTCACCAAGCTTGCACCCCATGCCCAGTCAGAAGAGGACTTGTCTGGCTTGTTCCAAGCATCAATGAAACTGCACTGTCAGTGGAAATGATCATTGTGTCGCCTTTGTAACAGAAGTTACAGATAACAGAAGGTCAGGCTTGCCTTTGTCTTTTATCTTCACACTTAATTCACCTGTTGCTGGTTTGAATGGGATGTGATTCTATCCTTGGGAGATTCCTTGATGCTCATTAAGTAAAACCTGGGGGCCACACCCCAGGGTTCATTGTTCCTGTACCACACCCTGGTGAACACACTGGCTCTCAGTCTGTGTGCCAAATGGACAAAAGCTATCAAATATGCAAATATGCATAGCTTATGTCCAGGCACTGCATGTCTAGAAGTTTATCCTGTAGAAATACTAGCATTAGTGTGTGGGGGAGGGGGAGAAGAGTATCTCTGACAGTACTTTTTGGAGCAATAAAAACTAAAAGTCTAAATATGAAAGAATACTGTGGTTAATAATAAAGATAAAATAAATCTCTTGGGATAAAAAAGGAATAGTACAGAGAAGGAGTCATTGGGTTTACTGCAAAAACCCAGAGGTATTAACTGAAACTCTGTGTGAAGGGTGAGAACCACAAGCCTTTCCTAACAACCCCACACAGTTTGGAGCTTATTCCTGTCCTTCCTTCACCACTCCCCCATTCATGAAAGCAAAAGATTTAGCCTCCAGAGAACTTGAATCTCAAAGACCCAGCATCATACAATAGGCTTAAGGGGAGGTTACAAAGGTGGGGGAGTTCAACTCAGGGTGCCTGCTGAGTTTCAAAATAACAGTAGTGGCTCCTAGCTGCCTCTCCAGGTCCACTGGCATATACAGAGGGACTTAGAGTCCATCAAAGAACAAAACGTTCAGAGGATGCCTCTTTAGAAAACCATCAAATGATGCCAAAGGAAAGACACTCCAAACTGAGAGCTCCTGATGAAAAAGCTGGGTCCCTTCTGACAATACTACAGCAAGTCTCTTTCTCTCTCTTTGTGCCACTATGGCAGATCCCCAAGACTGAATAATTATAAGAATTTTGGTTTTGCACAGTTCGGAAAGCTGAGAAGTCCTAGATCATCAGGAGTGGCAGGGTTGATTGTGTAATGAAAATATATCCCTGCTTCCAAGATGGCATCTTGTTGCAACATCTTCTTGAGGGGGAAAGGCTTTGCTATCACGTGGCAGAGCATGAAAGACCAATACAGCCCAATGACGCATGAAGGTTTCCTATAGGGACTTTAATATCACACCGAAAAGAAAGAGGAGATCTTGTGCCTTAATCACCCCCGTAAGTCCTACTGCTTAAACCCATCATTGGTGACAGCTGAAGAGGACATGTTCAACCTGGAAAACTTATTACCACACAGCAAATGATATATTTGATATATATTCCTTTGCCTCACCCTTAAATATAAATAGTTAAGAATGAAAAGTGTGTAGCATGTATGTTTCCGCCAGCCCGCCAGCCCGCCAGTCTGGGCCCACAGCCGCGCCAGCCCCAAATAACACTCAGAGACTCTGTATTTGATACAATCCTGTTGGCCAGTTACCATTACTGTTTATGGGCTAGCTCTGTCTTAATTATTAACCCATTTCTACTTATCTAAGTATTTCCACGTGGTCGTCTTATAGGGGAGCCACGGCAAGCGTGCTGCTTCTTCCCCGGGCTACATCTCGACTCCTACTACTTCCTTTCTCCTCCTCCTGGTCTCCTAGCCCCGCCTATCTTGTTTTCTATTGGCCACAGGGCTTTATTAACCAGTATGAGAAACATATATACAGAATAACATCTCCCATCAAAAGTGTTTGAGAAAATTCACTAACAGAAGTAGTAATAAAAATGGAAATATAGAGGAAATCAAGTCATGCAGGATATAAGGGAACATTTAAAAACCATTATTAACATTCTCCGATAGATGAGATTATGTCTAGAACAAGATTAATTGTAAAGGAACAAGGGGAGATGGAAATTTCTTAAAAATTAAAAATCAGAGCAGACAAAAAACCAAATTATCGCTGAAAGAAAAAGAGATTGAGATTTTGTGTTTCAAATATTATGCCTTCTTTTGGTTGTGTTTGGGAACTAACAAATTAAACACTTCTGTTCTACTTAACTCTACCAACTGAACATTTTGTACTTTAAAAGGGGTAGAAATTCAGGGCATTAGATTATACATCTGTGGTTTGTTCCCTACTCACCAGGACTTCCTGCCCCTGAAATTCTTAAGAAAACATTCTGTGCTTAAGTCTCTGTGCCTGCCTCGCCACTGGGATTACAAAGTTCTGGAAAGGAGAAGTCAAATGTTCTTGCTTTAGACATAGTTTTCATAGCATTGGGGCTTAGGGAATGTTTTAAGAACTCCTGTTTGCAGATATTTAAGATCCCCAAACATCTCTAAATCTTTTAAGATAAAACAAACATGGAGAAGATGCTCAAATGTTAAACATATTAAATGGCATCCACTATAATAACAAGAATAGAATCACTAGTTTTTAAGTTAAATGATGGTAGTAAATCAGGGGAAAGAAAACGTTTTATTACAATGTTAGAAACAACGAAAGCATTGGAAGCTCTAATCTACCCAACGAAATGGTCACTATGCTCATTGAAAGTTAAGAGATGATCTGGATTTTTCTAGTATAGCACCACAAACAAAAATCAGTGATCAGTCATGTGCTGAACACTGCACCAGTTGTGTTTGAGAAAATACAAAGTATAGTGAGAGTAGACTACAATCAAATTTGATTGGTCCTTTCTCCTGAGGCTTATACAAGCACACAGAGGAACCACAGCCCACAGAGGAATGCTACCTACAGATTTGTTCCCTGTGACTTGCTCAGTCTGTTTTACTATACTACACAATACAGCCTGCCCCAGGGAGGCATATCCCACAGAGAGCTGGCCCCTTCCATAACGTTCATTAATTAAGAAAATGCCTGGAGCTATAGAGTTGGCTCTATATTATATATTAAGTGAATCTGTAGGACCTGGGTTCAGTTCCCAGTGCCCACATGGTGGATCTCAACCATGCTTAATTCCAATTCCAGAAGATCTGGTACCCTCTTCTGATCTCTGACTGTACTAGGCATACACATAGCATGCATACATACACACACATACACAAAAACAGTCATATACACATTTTTTAAATCTTTGTTTAAAAAAAATGTCCTTCAGACTTACCTACAGGAAGTTTAACAAAGTGTTTTCTCAATTGACATTTGTATTCCCAGGTAATTTTGACTTCTATCAAGTTGAAAACAAAACAGAGTTCTCCAGGAAAAAAAAAATCAGAATGATAGAGATGGAGTTGGGGTGTGGTTAATAACCTCCTGAGCATATAGAGGCTGATAAGTTCTACAATCAGTCATCTCCAAGTTGCTGCCCTTAGAAAGTGGTGATATAACTCTCATGTAAACCTAAGAACCAAAAGTAGTGCCAGAGTTAAGTCCCAGAACAAGGATACCAGTCAACCAACTTCGGTTAGTCAAAGTGAATTTCTGATTGATTTTTTTCTACCTTTTCTTCTATTCAGGCCCTCAGTGGATTTCGTGATGCATGGCCACATGGAGGAAGGCAGGTTTTTTGTTTGTGTTTTTAAAATATATATTTATTATTTTTTTTCTTATTTTACATATCAATCCCAGCTCCCTCTGCCTCCCACCCTTCCTTCCATGCCCCCCCACTCCCCTCTCATCCTATCCCCCCACACACTCCAGAGGGAGGGTGATGCCTTCCAGGAGGGATCATATAAGAAACAAGATCTCCTGAGCATATTGTGGGGAGGGAGGCAGCAGTGAGTGGAGAAGGAGTTAGGAGAAAGAGAAGGGAAGGAGAGGAGAACATGTGGGACTAGGAAGGTTGAGTCAGGGAATGAATAGACGTGAGAGAAAAAAAAAAAAAAAAACCAGATACCATAATAGAGGAAGTCATTATAGGTTTGAAGAGAAAACTGACTCTACAGTTTTCTTAAGATCAGACGCTAATCTCACACCTATGAACAAAAATTAATTTCCATACGTGATTTGGTCAGCTTCTACTTCTTAGCAATTTGTACAACAAACTCCTTGGAGTCCTCATCAAAAAAAAAAAAAAATCAAAATTACTGTGATTTCTAGAAATAGAAGAAATTCAAGTGTCAAATTGTTTTTTACTCAATCTGAGCATCATAATTATAGTATGAATAAGTTTAAGGTGTGCTGCAGTAACAAACTACTCCAAAGAGGAGATATATTTGTTTTCATGTCACCTGCCCATGCTAGGTAAAGGAGGGAGGGAGTCGTTTATCTAACACAAGTTCAAAGAGCAGCTGCCATTGTAAAATCCACAGAGTAAAAGCTCTAATAAGAGTTACAATCAGCCTGCAAGTAGTAGTTATTACCTTTGCTCATGGATACTCAGCCAAAACTAGTCACATGGCCCCACCTCGATTCAAAAAGGACTATGGGAGTCCAACTATATCAAGAGCTCAAAAGATAAAGAGACAGATATTTTAGGAACCTTTTTCTAATGGCTCACACAGAAATCACAGTGATGAAAACGTCCGTTTCCCACAGGTGTTCACTCATTTCTGCTCTTACTCCATCCACAACTGTTTTTGAGACTTCTGCATCTATTGACAATTCCATGACAACGTTGGTTTTCTACTGAAAATATTTCCAGAGTAAACAACTGTGGAGTAGCTGTCCTCTTAAAGCAAAGACTTAACATTTGCAGTCAAAACTTCTGCTCTGCTTTCCCTCACAAACCAGGACACTTCTGAATGCATCTCACATTCCTAGACTCAGCTTTCCTCTCCTCTTGAACCTGTAAAGGGGGTGGGTTTTGCTGAGCTGCACCTTGGTACTGAAACCTTTTAGAACACAAATACCAGGTAGTATTCTGAAAGGTGAGGGTGAATCCAAACTACAGTAAAATGAACAACATTCACACCTGATGCCAACATCTCAAAGTTAAGCAGGCCTTTTCTTCTTATGCATGTGACTTCATGGGGTTTGGCTGATAAAGAGAAACCCTGGGGTCCTCACTTGCACAAGGCTTTAAAAGGGTCCCTAGTATGATTACACTCATAAAATTCAGTATTTTTTTCTTAAAAGTTCCAAATTGTATAAGCATCAGGACATTTCAATCTACCTCTAAATATAGTATTAATATATGTATTAGTACTTTATAATATTAATAAACTTTTATATTATTATACTGTAATAATATATAAAATTAATACTAGTAATACTATTATATACTTATTAGTTACTAGATAACTGTATATGGTGATATATTATTTATGATTTATTAAAGCTGGACTGAAGATTCAGAAAGCAAAGTCAGCCACAAGCCATAGAAACCAGGCACACACCTTTAATCCCAGTAGCCAGAAGCTAGGAGGTGGTGGTACACACCTTTCCTCCTAGGACTCAGGATTAAGAAGTAATAGTAATCCCTCTGAGTTTAAGGCCACTCAGGGATGCATGAGATTGAATCAGTCTAAAAGAATAACAGGTCACACACCTTTAATTCCAGCACTAGAGAAACATAAAAGATGGAAGCAGGATCTTCAGTATTCTGGATGAGGCATTCATTCTCCAGGCACGCTGAGGAAAGGTTACAGTCTGAGGCTTGATGAGAGCTCATGGAGACAGGGTCAGCCCTTTCAACAGAGATAGAAGTAACAAGCTAGTGGCCAGCTACTTTGCTTTTCTGATATTCAGCTTGAAGTTTGAACTCCAATATCAGTCTCTGGGCCCTTTTATTATTCATGTTACAACTGTATAAAATAATCATTGATTATATTGTATAATTCTACAATTAATTACATTGTAGGATTATATCATATAATATATTTCAGCACAGACAAGGAAGAAATAGAGTTGGTTTTTCATTCTGAGTGACTACTTCCAAAAGTAAACAACTGTCTTTACCCTGACCTTAATTCCTTTCTCTTAAGCTGGCCATTTCCCAAAGACAGTGTCTAAAAGTAAGGTGACCAAATCTACAAACCTAAGTCCTCCAAGAGTAAAATAACTTGAAGAACTAGTTGCCATGGAAACCAGTATACCATAAAGTATGTGCATGCACAGCTAGAGAAATGCTTAATTGATAGTGCTTTTAACGCAACTGTTCAGTATATTTCCTCTTCCTAGCTCCCCACCCTCAACTACTCTTTAAGGTTGACTTTGAGGATTTTAATTCAGTGACATCATCCACTCAAGGTCAAGGGGCTTCCACAGATACACACTGGTGAAAGCAGAAGCAAAGGCTTTAAAAAAAATAACCGAGACAGAATTCCCACATGGAACTCAATGCCTGTGCATGTTGGAGAAAGACTGAGGACAGCCAGTCAGAACACTAGGAAGCAGCTTGTGAGGGTCTAATGAGTGGTATAGTTTCTCCTTCCAGAAAAAAAAAATGCATCTTTACATTCTTTTGCCTATGATTTCAGAACTCTCTTGGAAGTCCATGCTTGGCCTTGGAATCTGATTAACCTCTAATCTTACAGAGATCATGATGGATTATAGAGCTGCTATATTCCTCAGTCACAACAGATATCTAACAGCCATTACACAAACTGTCACTTATTATGGATGAAAGCCACTCTTTGCTTCTAAAAAAGTACCATGCAGCAACAGTGATACTCAGGTATAACCTAGATTTTCAATTTAACTTATCTAATAATATCTACTTTGTGTTTAACTGAAAGATTAGTTCTATAACCTAAGTATGTCAGGAAAAAAAAAAACTAATTCTAGCATGGGAAGTCTAAAGAATAAGAATGCAAAAAAAAAAAAAATCTGCCTCAGCAAATCTCCTGATGAGTGCCCAGTGAAACAGTGACGTTTACTATGATCCTTTGATCCTTTTATGGGTATTGGCATTAAAGAAAGAAACAATTAACGGTTCTATGAACAAAACAAATTAAGTCTTTTGTCAGGGTTTCAATAGCTCCTCACTGGCCTGTCAATCACCTCCCTCATGTCATGAATGATAACTGAGGAATTCATGCCCTGGAATTAGCCAATGTTTTATCAGGAAGCATCTGAAAATGTTTCTCTGTAATCACTAGAATGTCACATCTGCCGATCTGGGGAATTCCTTGACTTCTATCCATGTAGAGCCCTGGAGCTATATGAAATGCTCCCCAGAACAGTTCCCATCGTACTTATGGACACAGGGATATTTTACATATATATAGTCTTTACCATCAGTAAGCTTGTTTAAGACTTTCTACAGGTCCCATTGTCTTCTAGATAGACTAAGATTAGAAAATGTTCAACTTTGCGTTCTGTGTTTATGCTTTTACATTCTGCAGGTGATCTTGATAAAGTGAAAATTCCTTTCATTATTAAAATGTGTTTTCCGGGAGGGAGATTTAAGTATCCTTTGAGATTATACTCTGACATTTATCTTTGCATAAATGAATACAAACAAAACATTGGTAGTTTCCAAGAGCTTCTTTTCCTTCGAATATGCTCAAAGCCATGGAAATAGAACACCAAAGCAAAGCACTGTAAAGGAAGGAAGACACTCTTTGAAGGAAAGCTATTGAGACCATCCCCCCCTCACAAAAAAAAGAAAAGAAAAAAGAAAAAGAGAAATGTGAGAAACTTCATAAGACAAACTTCTAATATGAAGTGATATCCCCTAGGTAGGAATGAGCTTGACATAGCACAGTCAAGGTATGACTGAAAGCCACAGTTAGGACTCAACTGAATTGTTCAAATTGTGTGGGCGCGTTCATGTGCCATGTGAGAGCATGGGGGCAGCGTTGGCATTTCCCAAGTAAGAACCAGAGATGCCAACTATGCAGTGCTATTCAAAACACTCCCACTCCCAGAAAGAATTACCAGGCTGAAACACAAACATCCCCTAAATACAAACATCCCCTTTAGGTAACCCTGACAACAAACAGAATGAATGAGAAATCAAGCGAATGACGATCAGAGAACACATTAGACTAGATTCTAGGGCCACAGTGAGAGTTCAGATTGTTATTAAGCTGCAGTGAAAACTCTGTCACTTCCTTATTTTCATCTCCACTTTCATATGCCATCACACCCCAACCTCTGGGGCTAGTTTTGAGCTCTTTAGAGAAAATTCCATCAGTCAACACAGTTCACAGGACTGTATCCCAAGTGATGTGAGATCACATGTTTCCCCACATCCCGTTTTAAACCTTTAATCCTAATTGTTGGGAACTAGCTGCTAAGGAGGCAGCCTGATAGTTTTTTTCCCAGGTGACCACTTCTGCCTGAATTGGAGGTATGCAACTGATAGCTGCCCAGAATCCTGTTTCTCCTTATCCTGGATCCTGTTTGGTTTTTGCCCATACTTCAGCATCCTGATCCCCAACTCTAAGCCCACAGCAGATACCCCACTACTTCCAGGCAGACTTTCCTAATGGCACCCTCTGCTACCTGGGTGCACACCCGAACCAGATATGTCTGCATTCATGTCTTGCTCATCTGATGAGACATGAGAAGGAAAACAGGCTGTTGTGTCAAGAACAATGATTTGAGATTCAAACATGAATTCTGATATAATAGTTTGCTAATTGTGGAAATTGTTTTGAATCTCTTAGACCAAGCCTTCACTTCAAAATATAATATGATAATAGTGACGATGATTATGACACTTGACTCAGAACTCTGTAATAAGAAAATTAACAAAGGTAACTAACAGCCATCATCTTTATAATTGTTGGACATTCCTAATAACGGCCTAATACTATGTGGCAGGAAAGTAGGACAGAGTCAGTTAAAAATTAGAATCTAAAAAAGCCATCTGGCAGAGTAGAACTCTAGCCAACACACATACAGATGAGAGGAGAGAGAGAGAGAGAGAGAGAGAGAGAGAGAGAGAGAGAGAGAGAGAGAGAGAGAGAGAGAGAGAGAGAACGAGAGAACTGAGGGACAGGAAACAATAGAGCATTTAGTGTACACATGGGAAAGAAAGTCAGGGCTATACAAATAGCCTGTAAAGGTCATACACAGAGCCATTGAACATCCAACTTTCATCTCTGCTCCCTGACTCTTTGGTAGTATACAATTTCTTAATAAAATGTTTCTTTTTCTGCTATTATCCAATTCACCTTTCCAGGGACACGCGCACCTGGAAATCCCATAGAGTGCTCCCAGACTCTGATGTCTGACGATAATATTTATACCTTTTACCAAACATGCACGTCTATGACCTCACTACCCTGTTCCCCGAACCTCTGCTCCATACTACTGTGTGTGCCCATGTGTACATTCTGGGTCCCTGTCATGAAAGCAATGGACTTTAAGCCAGGACTCTGCACCAAGTCCAGTGACTGAATTTATCATGGAACAAAAGACTATGGAGCAGGAAAGGGTGGATGTGTAGAATGAAGTAGAAGCACAGAGTATTCTTGGAATGCTAAAAAGGTAGAGCATTCCTTTTTAGCATTTGGGGGGGGCGAATGGAGAAGTGAGATGGGGGAATTAGCAAGGAGTGGGAAGGTAGAACAAAGCCGGCCTTATGCTCAGTTAAGCAGGCTGGCCTGCATAGGAAGACTTGCTTTTGCAATAGAAGTCCCTCCTGGGAGGCCACAGGAAATTTTATAAGTCACCCTCCCAACCCCCTTCCTCCCATGGTCTTAACTGGTGTTGGAGGGAGGGAAAGACTTAATAAAATTAGTTCCACTCTACACCACAGCTGCTTTTCTTCATAGAGATTTACTTTAGACAAGTAATTTCTGTTGCCTTCAATTACCATGGGCTGTATCTGGGGCTGAAGGGGGAGGAAAGAATCACAGAAAAGACTGTTTGGGAGTGTCCTGCTGACACTTGTGGTGGCCCAAAGAAGTGCTGACTTAAAGTCATGCCACAGCTGTGCTGAAAAACCTTGACCAATGCTGAGGCCTGATGATTTGGACAAAGCATAGCTCAGGTACAGCCGGGGAACAGCTGTCTGCTTTCTAATCAGGGAAAGAAATGTGGACAATATTGAAAATCAAAATAAGATAGAGCACACAGGAATGATTTGCTTCCATCCAATTTTATTTGTTATACACTGTTTGCAGAACCACACCGACAACCCTGTTGTCTTCAAGAGGCTTTGCTCCCATGTGATGGACAGGGCTTCTCATGGCTTAGTGTTCACCCAAGTCATCTGGGGATGCTGAAAATGTCCAGATTCTGACGTAGTGTGTTTGTGCTGAGCTGAGAGTCAGCATAATAAGCTCCAGGTGATGCCAATTCCATGGCGCCAGGAGGAAACAGAACCACACGACTGTCAACCACAAGGCACTTCAGAGTACAAGCACCATAAAAACAATGCAGAGCTATCAGGGATTAGAAATGGTCTATTAGTAGGGAATGAAAGAAAACTACATGCTGATGAGACTTTAAAGGAAATTGAATGACTAAAGAAGTCTTTAATATTAATGATTTTAAATTACTCTTGTGACCTCTTAGACTCCTGATCACACACCATGGGCCTAAAAGTACC
Source organism: Cricetiscus sungorus (assembly GCA_030556225.1). Lineage (NCBI taxonomy): Eukaryota > Metazoa > Chordata > Mammalia > Rodentia > Cricetidae > Cricetiscus > Cricetiscus sungorus. Next base: position 28,609,490 of record JANBXA010000651.1, on the reverse strand, counting down.
CATTACAATTATATCAGAAATGACTCTGTATGAATATTTCAATTTCTGAGACATTTAACTACAGCTGGTTTTTTTTATTACTTCAACCAACAGGAAAAAAATAAGAGCTTCTTTAAATTATTAAATCCTGCAATTTACTCTCAAAGTTGAAGAAATGTTCTCTCTCCTTCTCCTTTGGTAAAATGTTTAATTCAGAGGCATTACAAGTCAGGAGAAATTAAAGAGGAAAAATAATAATCATAGAAATGCATTGCATAGAGTAAAGGAGATGCAGAGGGAAAATGCAAGGTTAATTCATAGTGTGTGGCATAGCTGATAGAAGAGGAACATTTGAGAACACCAAACTGCTGTGTTTTCAGTTCTACCCATCGCAATTCCAACATCACTTGTAGAAAGAAGAAAGGGAAAAGCCTTGGAGAGGAGGAGCAGATATATATGTGATGGGAGCGGAGCCTGGGAGCCTGGCCTTATGGCCCTGGGAAGTCTGGGAGGAAGACAAGAATAGTAGCAAACAATGTCCCATTCTGCCTTTCAGTTATAAAAAGATGACGCCTAAGCCCATCTACATGCTCTGGCCCTATTTCTAACCAACAACTTAAAAAGCTGTCATGACGCCAGCCTGGGAGTGGCGGTGTAGAATGTGAGAAGTGGTGTACCACAGAAGCATGAACCATTCACCATGATCTGATGCTGGCTACTGATGAGGGAAGTACCTGGGGCAGATGTGTAATGGTCCAGAAACTAGAGGCTATGGCCAAGGCCAGCATTGGCATCAAATCCATTATGAGGGTGTTTCAGGGAGAACCATGAGATAAAAGGCCAGGTAGGTCTGGATCTGCAGGAAGATCCTCTTGGTGGAGTGAACAGATCAGATCGCCATTTGACCTGAGCAGTCAGAGGGAAGGGGAAAGCAGCACCCAAAGAAGAGAGGTTAATTAAAACCAGAACCTGCCACTAGCCTCTGGGGCCTCCGCAAAACAAACTCATGTTACCCAAAGAGCTCATACAAGTGTTAACTGAAGTATTTTATTTCCCCCTTTCAATTATAAGGCAGTGATTCTCAAAAAGGAACCAAATATTTCAGATAAAATGATGCCATAAGTTTCAGAGTTTGGGATTTTAAACATAAATCTCTAATATAACCTAACATAAATGTAAATCTAATGTTGAATTGATTCATTTATATAGTAGTATAAATGTCTAATTTCATTTTTCTGCAGATGATTATTCATTTTCCTAAAATCCTTACCAAAAAAAAAAGCCATCAATTTTTCATTGTGTGCTTGTCTAAGATTAGTTGAGTACACTGGGTGAATCTATTCTGTTTGTCTAAGCTGTTCTTATGTCATGTTGTTTGTGTCACTATACCTTTATAACGTATTTTTAAAAACATATAATGACTTCCATCTTCTTTCTTTGATGAAAATTTCATTAGTACATCTTTTGCAGTTTCACACAAATAATATATATTTTTATGTGAAGAATGCTTTTTCTATTGTGATAGGAATTGCTTTGAATCTGCAAATCTTCACAAGTGAAAAATACTATTACAAAGTGTTACATGCAGTTTCCTGACAGCCAGGTCCCACAGCCGCATCAGCCCCAAATAACACACAGAGATACTGTATTAGATATAAAGCTGTTTGCCTGTGGCTAAGGCTTCTTATTGGCTATATCTGCCTTAAATATTAACCCATTTCTATCAATCCAAGTGTTTCCAGGTGATCTTTATCCAGACCTCTTCCTCAGATCCTACATCTTGACTCCTCTCTACTACAACTCCCAGAATCCTCCTTGTCTCCTAGTCCCTCCTATCTTGCCTTCCTATTTGCCAAAAGTGGCTTATTCATTAACCAATAAGAGAAACATATTTACAGAATGGCATCTGCGATCAACAAAAGTGCTGTTCCAGTCCTCCCAGGCTCCTGACTCTTCCAATCTTTTCACCCTCTTTTATGAGATGATCCTTGAGCTTTAGGTAAGGGATGTGATGCAGATGTCCCACTGGTGACTGAGCACTCCACTGACATTCTATCTCTGCACATTGTCCAGTACTGAATTTCTGAATCAACCACCATCCACTACACAGGCTGAAAATATCAAGTTTTACTTTCTGCTGTCTGCCATCACTCCTCCCCTCCTTTGCCCATGTGTGGCCTGATCATGGCCTCTGCCAGTTGTTAGGAATGATCTCCACCTTTAAATCCTCTAAACATGCAACTGAGTAGAACCCTCTATGCTCATGCAGTTTAAGATGGCTACAGGGTTTGAAAATCTATGTAGTTATATTTCATGGATGTATTCAAGGAAGAGTGAGAGCAAGGGATTTGAAGAGAGATTGTGTCAGTCATTTATCTTCCATCTGGCTGTAAGTGTGCATTTTCCCATTCACATCTCCTGTAAAATGAAACTTTGCTTATATATAAGGGTTGTTACACAGATGAACAACACCACGCAGGAGGTGATGTTCACACCAATAAAACTCAAATCAGCACTATTAACAGACCATGCTGAGGAGAGCTTTGCAGTGGTTGCATCCTCACTCACCTCCCTTCCTCAGTCCAGTCCTGCTTCCTTAGCTTTCCCCTGCAGACATTGTACTACACATTTATGTGTGTCATCTTGACTTGGCTCACAGATGCTTGTGAGTGATTATGGAAGATACTTGAAAGATTATAATAAAGATATATGACCCTTCCCCAGAAGGATAAGTGGAGTGGGCTCCACCTAATCCATCCAGGTCTGAAAAAAACAACAGTGCAGGGGGAAAGCACTTCTTTTTTTACATCTTCTCCTCTCCTAAAACATCTGTGTTCTTGGTTTCTAGGCCTTTGGAGCCAGACTGAGTAATACTACTCACTCTTCAGGCCCCCCAATTTGCAAAGAGACCACTGACTGTAATGGTCTCAGTTAGATAAACAAATTTTTCTTGTACAATATTCAATTTGCTCTGTTTCTCTAGGAAAGCCTGAGTAATGCTGATTTTGATCCTAACAACCATTTCTTAAACATTCTGATCCCAGATTCAAAGTTGCATTCGATTAAAACAGGTCATCCCATTCTCCACTCAGAATCATTCATCATCTTCTCACTGTTGACAATGTTGTCAACACAAAAATTTGGTAAAATGAACACTCACACCTTCTTGGCCACTGTTTCTGGACTGCCACTTCATTCCATAGCTGTTGTAAGGGCCTTTCCCTGGTTCCTAAAAGTTCTCTTCAGCTTTCCTCCTAGCCAAATACACCCAGGAGTATATTTGCTGCAGCTTGAAGGTGCTTATCACACTGCAGTGTTGGCTAATTGGACAGGGATTAGCCTTCCTTTGACCTTTGGCAAGAATGAGCCACTAACAAAGTTCTAATGTCACTAGCTCTATCCCACACAAATAAACAATGTCTGTCAGGAAGTGTTAGCCCCACTACTGCTCACATCATCATCATACTGTAAACAAATGGGATGTTTAAGGAAAGAAGTTGATTATGCTTTAGAAACTGTAGTAGAGATAGTGCCCAGTTTGCAGATAGGTGTTGACTTATACATTAACTAATTGGGAACTCAGAATTCATTATCCCAAAAAAAAAGCAGTGTTCTAAATGATGGCCATCCTTACAAGTATCCATGAAGCCCTGTAAAATCACATGATTAAAATGATATTGTCTGAAATAATAGACTCTTATTTATGGGGAAATGTCTTGTACAGTATATAAGAAAGATCCACCATGGGTCTAGGGCTGTGTCTTACTCTGTGGTGGTTTGAAAGAAAATGGCCCCCAAAGGGAGTGGCACTATTAGGGGGTGTAGCTTTGTGCAGTAGGTATGGCCTTGTTGGAGGAAGTATGTCACTGTGGGGGCACACTTTGAAGTCTCCTTTACTCAAGCTTCCCTCAGTGTGCCTGACAGACACTTCCTGCTTGCCACCATGTGCCCCACCATGATAGTAAAGGACTGAATCTCTGAACTCTAAGCAACCACCTCAATTCAATGTTTTCCTTTATAAGAATTATCATGGTCAAACCAATAATGGATCCCTCTTTTATGTACCCCCCTCTCTCACCCTGACTCAACCTATCTAGTCACACGTGTTTTCCTCTCCTCCTCTTCTCTTTCTCCTAGTTCTCTCTCCATTCACTGTCCCCCTCATTTCCCATGTGCTCTGGGGAACTTGTTCTTCCCCTGTTTGTGAGGGACCATATATGAATCTCTTAGAATACACCTTATATCCAATTTTGTCTGGTGGTGTGTATTATAGGCTGGTGATCCTTTGCTCTAGGTCTAAAATCCATATATGAGCGAGTACATACCCTGTTCCTCTTTTTGTGACTGTGTTCCCTCATTCAGGATGGTTTCTTCAAGTTCCATCACTTGCCTGCAAATTTCAAGATTCCATTATTTTTTTCTGCAGAGTAGTATTCCATTGTGTAGATGTGTCACATCTTCTTTATCCATTCTTCAGTTGAGGGGCATCTAGGTTGCTTCCAGGTACTTGCTATTACAAATAATGCTGCTATGAACATAGTTGAGCACATGTCTTTGTTGCATGGATGTGAGTCATTTGGGTATATACCTAAGAGTGGAATTGCTGGGTCCTGTGGTAAGCTAATTCCCATTTTCCTGAGGAACCGCCATACTGATCTCCAAAATGGCTGTATGAGTTTACACTCCCACCAGCAGTGAAGGAGTGTTCCCATTTCTCTACATCCTATCCAGCATAAGTTGTCATTGGTGTTTCTGAACCTAAAGAAAGGTCTAGAGAACTACAAGACCAACTCCAACTAATAATTCGAGCAACCATGGAAAGGCTACCATAAATGCCCTTCCCTGATAGTGAGATCATCAACTAAATTATCCACCATCTCATCCTCATCTAGTACCTGTTGGAAACAGAAGCAAACACCGATAACCAAACACTGAGTCAAACTAGAATCCAGATGCAGAGAGAGGGGACAAGACCAGGTTGCAGAAACTCACAAAGACAGCTGACCTGAACAAGGAGGAGCTTGGGCCTCTCAGACTGATGGCTAGGAACCCAGCAAGGGACTGACTCAGACCCCCTGAATATGGGTCTCAGATAGAAGGACTTAGTAGTCTGGGGGAACTCAGACAGTAGAAACAGGATCTATTCCTGGTGCACAAAAGGACCTCTCGTACACATCCCCCATGGAGGGATACCCCTTTAACCTAGAGACAGGAGAGAAGTCCTAGTCCTTACTTCAAATGACTTGACAGACTTACATGACCCAACCTGGATAGCATAGCCCTACAAGTGGAATGGGGATGGGAGGATGGGAGGGGAGGGTGGCCAGGGTGCATGTCACAGGGGAAAGAGGGTAAGAAGGATGGAGGGAAGAAGGGATGGAGGGAGGGAGGGAAGGAGAGTTGGAGGGAGGAAGGGAGAGAAAACTAGGATCCATATGTAAAATTTTTAAATTATATTATTATTTTAAAAAAAAGAAGGAAAGAATGCTGCTGGATTAATTTCATATATATATGTATATTTAAAATGCTTTGACTTCAAAATTTAAGCCTAAGGACAAGTTACTGGGAAAAAGGATTTCTAATTTTGTTTCCACAGAAAATGAAAAGCTGTGGATCCCTTCCTGACTAATGTGGTTTGATTGAGCAAGACCCCCTGAAGCAAGGTCAATGGGACAATGCAGCCTGACAGACCACTAAAGCCAGGATTTCGGCATCTTCTTAGGATTTCCCCAAGACAGTGCCCCCTACCAGCAGGAAGCAGCTTGGAAAGAACAACACCCAAATTCCCAAATATTGTTTATAAATGTTTGTTTTCATTTAAAAAAAGGCATGTATAATTATGTCCAGCATAAAATAAATAAATGTTTAAAAAAAATTATCATGGTCATGGTGTCTCTTCACAGCAATAGAAACTCTAATACACTCTTAGCCCATCTTATTTATTTACCACATTTGCTGTTATCAGTCATTTTCAAGATGCAAAATAATCAAGCAACCTGTTCTTCTCTGGTCTCTCCTGAAGAACCAGGACATCACTACAATGCAGACTTAGTAAACTCAGGCTTCTAATAGATGGTGTCTTAGTTAGGGTTTCTATTGCTGTAAAGACACCCAATGACCACTTATAAAGGAAAACATTTAATTGGGGCTGCTTACAGTTCAGAGGTTTAGTCCATTATCTATCATCATGGCAGGAAGCATGGCAGTGTGTGGGCAGACATGATGACGGAGAAGGAGCTGAGAGTTCTACATCTTGATCTGCAGACAGCAGTTGGAGACTGTGTGCCACACTGGGCATAGCTTGAGCATATAAGACTTCAAAGCCTGCCTCACAGTGACATAGTTCCTCCTACAAGACTACACCTACTTCAACAAGGCCACACCTCCTAATAGTGACTCTCTCTATGGGCCAAGAGTTAAAACACATGAGTGTATGGGAGCCATATCTATTCAAACCACTACAAACAATAACTGGGTGGGGGTATACCAGAAGCTTCAAGAGTATTTTCTGATTCCAGAAACCACAGAGAGGACCTTCCCCAGCATAGCACTGTATTTTGTGATTTGAGAATGCCTAAGTTTGAAAGAAATGGAAACCTAAGAGGAACACTGTGACTGTTGATATTCTAAAAGAAGAATGGTTGAAGAAATCTCCCAAACTCTTCTTTGTTAGACATATGCACAAAATATTCCCCTGAAATCATATTTTCACAAGAACCTGTTGTGTTATATATAGATAGATAGATAGATAGATAGATAGATAGATAGATAGATAGATAGATATAGATATACCCTTTGGTGAGCAGCATCAGCTCAAATACAGCCTGTTAGGGAGGTGACTTCAGGATATTCCCTGAACCTACAGAATCAGAAACTATGCTTTGCAGCCAAGCCATCTGTGTTATAACATCAATGTAAGTCTATGTTCTCTGAGGTTCGAAAGACATTGAGCTAATGACTTTAAAATATGAGATAAGACTTAAGTTCAGTTTTATTTTTTTCTGCAGCATAGGTTGGAAAGGGAGAAATAGGAATCTATGTCTTCTCTATGTAGAATAAGTGTGATAACTAAGAATCATAGAAGGAATATAATATTACCTAAGTTGACAGTCACAGTGAGCACATAAACACACAGGTGATAAAATTCCATGGAAGTCAGATATGGTATGCATGCTGCAATGCCAGCATTTCAGCTGTTGAAACAGGAAAGTCACCATAGGTTCAAGGCCATCTTAAGCTACATGGTTAGTCTTAAGTCAGCCTGAACTACACAGTAAAACCTGTCTGTAAAAGCATAATCAATACTCAGATGCCCAGGAGCCAAAACTAAACTGGGAAGTCTGAATAAGACAATTAACATCTTGGGTATTATGATAATGCATTGCAGTTTTATAAGATGCTATTTTGAGGAGAAAAAAAAAACTAATGAAGGGTACCTGAGATATCTTATAACACAAGGTTTAAAAGCTTAATATTTGAAAAATACATTGAATATGCAAACTACTTAACACTATGCCAAGCCTTGAAAAATGATATCTGTTTATATTCTCATCTACATCTTCAATTTGACTAAGAATACAAGAAAAAAATCATAATTGGTGCAACCCACTTAACCTCTGGAAATCATATTAATACTCTGAGATAGGAGAAATTAGAAATGTCTCCCATGTAATATCGAAATGTCAGTCACTATGAGTACTGAACTAATAGAAACCACAACTTCCATTAATTCCAAGTATCATGTTAGGGTGAAGAAATTTTATCCTAGTATTAAAAAGTAGACTTAATGTTTAGGCTACCCCTTAACTGAAAAGTTATCTTGAAACTTTTAAGGTAACCTCTACTTGGACTTATTAGAAGAAGACACAAACCAGGGGTTTCTTACTGCAAATTGCACAGAACACATTTGTGATCCCGGCCAGTGTGCTTCTTTCAGAGACCCCAGAGGGCAGACATGCACAGAGTTGGAACCTGAGGACTTCAGAGTCGCTTCCCACCCTGACTGTGAGGTTCTGTGTAACAGAATTAAAACCCTGACAACACTAGAACCATACATAAAGTTTTAAAAGGCAGAGAAGTGTGCACAAGTTGAAAAATAAAATTTTTGATAAAAATAAATTCTCTTTTAAAACGGCAGTCAGTGATTGTTCTAAGTGTTGTCAATCCAGACTCACATATGTGAGTTTTGTTCTAATGGTGCTGAACCAGATTGATTCAAATGGTTTTCTCTTGGAAAGTGAGCAGATACTGAAAGAATAACAAATAAAGACCAGCTATTCAGAGCATAAAGGGGTTGTGGTGATCAGTTAGTAAGTGAGTATATAACTTTTCATAGTCTTGTAATGAAAGAAGATATGTAGGCATAAACACCATTATGATCAGCTTTATGATTAGATATGGGACTATCTAATGGGCATATTTACTCTATGTCTAAAGTGTCTGATGGGATTCTCTGGGTTTTTAAATCATCTTTCAGCATGCAGACCTGTGAATTCATATCCTAATAATTCACCACAATGAACTAAGTGGGAATTCTCCCTTTTTAAACAATGGGATATTAGAAGCTCAACTATTTATTACACAAATGTATATGTATATATACATATGTATATGTATATACATATATAAATCCCAAAGCTAATAAAGTTGTTTTTAATGCTTCCAACAAATATTTTCAATACTCAGTAAAATAATCAATTTGTCCAATTTTAAGCAGCATGACTCCATAAATGAGGTATTTGGCATGGAACCTGATTTAAAATGCATTCCTTTCTCGAGTGATTGAACCATTGTAATGAGAATTTATAATTTGTAGTATATTAGAGAAGGAAATGAATTGAACTTCTCCATCAGAATTATTCATGGATCAAAATCTTTCTTTGCTCTAACACACAGAAACTGGCAGACAAATGCAATTACATTAGATAGGCTGTCATTCAGAACAACTGAAGAATGCTATTTATCCCATCCTAGCAATTTAAACTTGCCCTACCACCATAGCTGAGTACAAATACCAGGCCATGACCATCACATTAGTACTGCAAGGCTATCCCAAATGTCATTTCTGGAAATCAATAGAGAGAGTTTTATTTGGTCCAGGCTATTTCATTTGGACACAATTGTCAAAATCAATCTGTGTCTAACTTAATTTGCAACTTGATTTGTACCTACAATGCTTTGGTAGATTAGACAACTGATTAAGAAGCCCCAATTTATTCTTGGGGGAAATGGAGCTTTCAAACAAATATCATTTTTACCTTTCATAGACATTAACAGAGAGCACATCCAAAATACATAAATTATTCACTAAAAATAATAAAAGAAAGTATCATTTATGAAAAGTTCCAATAAATATATTGCTTATGACAACTTTGTGAACTTTTTTTAAATGCCTCAACTTATGAGAACATGCAGTTTATAAATTTAAACTAAAAGTTTTGCCTTGCTCATGGGGCTGAGTTCATGTAGAGACAGGTGTTGTTCACAAAATGTCATGATAGCTGAACTTTGAAATTGTCTCTAATGTAAATGAAGTTGATTGCTGTTTCTTTTTTTTTATAAGACAAATAACAGCCAATTTCACCTCCAGAGACTAGTAGTGTGCTGCTATTGCAAGCTAGACTGCTATAAAAACAAACTCCCTTAAACTGAGATCTTCATGCACTCAGCCTTGAGTTATAAAAACCAATGTTCCTCCTGAGTGTTGAAACAGGAGCTCTGGAACTTGCAGAAGCTTTAGAAATGAGACTCTGAAAGACCTTGGTTGCAGGGAGTTTTTACCCACTCAGATTTGACATTTTGCTCACAGAATTGAATCTATGCCGGGTAGTTACCTGTGTGTTAATTTTCACTGCTTTTGTCAGTCGAAAGATACCACTAGATGAACTGAAATGTCTAAGTCACAGAATAGGTGAAGTTCTGGAGCACTAAACCAAAGTTATAAATAAAAGCTACCCCTTTTCAAATATGCTATTCCCAATCTTCTTACTTGGCCAAGTGACCATTTCTTCTCCCGATTATCAATATCCACACCAGTAGGCTGAAGCCTGGCTGCCACCCTGTTCCTAGGACTGCCTCATCCCTATGCCATGAAGCACCAGTGATGCTTAGTTCATTCCTTGTTGAATATCAGCCACCTTCTGAGCTGTTTATTTATTAGAACCAAAGTCTTGAGTTCTTTCAACATACCAATCCATAGCCTAGTCATTACCCTCAGAGCCATAAAGCTTTGTCACAGGTCAAACAATGGTGCTACCACAGTGAAAACAAAGTTTAGTGTCTGTTTTCAATGAATCTACAGGAAAGGGGCTGGAATCAATTTATCCATCCTGATAACAAGAAATCAGAGACTGAGAGAATTTAGACAATCATTTTAGGTCAAAGAGCTACTAGGTGACAAGGATGAGATTCACCACGTTTATTGTCTTTATAGCCCATTGTCTTAGCTACAATGCATTCTACCTCTTTTTATGTCCCAGACCCTCACTCTCTATTCTAACCTAGAACTCTTTCAGAAGTCTTCAAAACATTGTCATGCACATTCTTTATGCACATTTTGATGTGCCTTGCCTGTCAAATATCTAGGCAGCATCTGGAAGGCCTTCTCTTGCCTGTAACCTTCTAGAAAATGATGGCCCATCTTAAACACTCAACAGGTTAAAAAAAACCTTCTAAGTAGATTTATGAATCTGCTTAGAAGACAACTCTTTGTAAACACTACTAGCGGCAGTAGGTCTTCTACTGTTTATAGTTTCCAAAGTATATATATATATATATATATATATATATATATATATTATATATATATATATTATACATAGTATATACAAAGTATATACAGTATATATACAGTATATAGTTTCTAGTATATGAAACTAGAGGACAGCATAGAGAGAGGATCTATTCTAAATAAGCTTTGGCAACTTATTTTTCATAATGTAGTTAATAGTTTGGGCTAACATCTTCATCAGAAGGTAACATGGTGAGTAAGTTGCCTCCAAAATGAGTACATTTATTTATATTTACACTTCCAAAAGTAGGTATGAGCTAATCTTGGGAGCCATATTCATTCCAGTGGAAGAACAATGACTATAGAATCACACTTAGCTGGATGTGAAACTACCTGTTCATATTGCTCAAGAAATATAAATCCTAGGATATTATACTTAATCAGCTCAGCCTCAGGTTCTCTGTGTGTTTGAAACAGGAGGAAAGTAGGGTGTTGAGAAAACAGCTCAATCGGTAAGGCACTGGCTGTCCAAGTATGAAGACCTAAGTTTAGATCTCCAGAATTCATCTAAAAAACAGCCCTGACTGGTAGGGGCATCCCTGGGGCTCAGTAACCATCTGATTCATCCAAGGCATCTATCTCCTGGCTCAATGAGAGATACCGACTCAAACCGTAGAGAGTAGGAAGGCAGCTCACACTTCCCCATCCCAGGTGTGAATACCGAAGAACACTACTCTAAACTTGAAACCCGTCTTTGGACTTGCCCAACACTGTCTACCTCTGGTCTCCACACAAATATAAACACCCAAAACAATAGGAGCAAAATAACTAGGATGTTGGTTTTTTGTCAGATTCAACAAGAAAATGAGTAATGACAGCTTAAAGATGGGTGCTAAGAGAGTGACCTTGCGGTTGCCTTCCAAACCCCTCCTCCACCGTTTCTGTCAGAGCTACAAACTCAAAAACCTCAGACTTGGCTTCATCACAGAACCCTTAATGAGACTTCAAGACACCAACCAAATGCTTTGTCACACTCACTGTGTTACCTTCGTCCCGCCAAACCCAGACTTAATTTTAAAGACAACGCAGCAGGAGACTGATTAGTACAAAAATATGGTAAATCCCTTATGAAAAACTGTCAGAGGTAAGGACCATAACCTATCTGCCCACATCAACTCATACTTACACCACTACGCAATACAGATTGTAGCAGCATCTTGCCTTGCCGGTGAACTTCTAGTAGTGGCCACATCCTTTTAAGAGTGGTTTCAGGTGCAGACAGGACCCATTATAAAGTAGGAAAGCGCTCTTGGGATGGGAGCGCATCAGAAGAGCAGTATCTTCTGAAGCAGCAAAGAGGCAGCGGTTATTTACTCAAAGCTGTGTAAGTTCTTCCCTAATAAACACCTACTTATCATATATCCTGGGTCTGGTGAACTCATTCTAAACCCACCCCCATCCATCTCTCCCTCCCTCAAAAGATCCCTTGGCTTAAAAGGAAAATTGAGGTTGCCCCCATGTGCCCTTTTAGAAAGAACTAACACGGGGCAGTAGAAAAACACCAGAGGGTGACTTCAAAGTCGCAGATTCCCCATGGTAGCCACCTCATAAACAGATAATAAAGCTGCCATCCATGAATTTACAGTATGTAATTGAGAGAGTAAGAGAGAGCGCCCATCTTTGCCTCTGAACGTGGACGCAATCCAAGTGGTTAAAATAGGAAGACTCCTGGCAGAATGGATGGCGTCCTCTGGAGACTGAGAAACCCTAAATTGAAGCCAGTGCGCCTTCAGATGCTGCAAGCCCACACATTTAGATTGTTGGCAAGTCCAGTGGAAAGCTGAGCCAGGAACAATACCAAGTTTCAGTGGAGCCCTCTAACCCTGATGTCCCTCCACATGTTTTAAACATATGTTTAGCCCAGCAAGGTTTCTGGTGACAGCTGAAGAGCCTCTTCAGAAGCTGTCAGAGATGACATTTGTAAATGCCCCTTAGGACTATCACCTTCCAATGAGGGTATATGAGTCATGTTAGCACAAAATGTAGCTGTGTGAACGCGGCATGGGCCTGGAGAGGGACAAAGCTGCTCTGAAGAAGCTGGGCCACTCCCCATCGGCCATACCTGCAGCAAGGCTCCTTGAAGCTGGAGGCTCCTGTCCTACCATCACAGAAGCCACAGACAACACCGTCGCATTTCCCCACTAGTCAGCTAGGAAAGGCACAGCCATCATTAGAGCCTCCGAGTTTGCAGGTCTCTAAAGAAAGTGGCATGACATTTGCCTCATGTGGCTCATCACTATGAAGACTATTTGCAACAGGTAACTTAGTATTTCTAAAGCACATAATTGAAAAGTCCTATTATTGGCCAGAGAGAGAGAGAGAGAGAGAGAGAGAGAGAGAGAGAGAGAGAGAGAGAGAGAGAGAGAAGGCCAAAAATGATTTATTGCAAAATAATAACAACCAATAATAACAAACCATTGCTCTGGTGCCAAAAAAAATAAAATAAAATAAAACTCTGTCAAAGAAAATAAAGCAAAGAAACTGAGAGTGCTTAAAACTTTTTTTTTTAAAGGGGGAAAAACCCCAATTATTTCTTCTAAACAACTTGAAATAAAGTAGCTATCTAATAAAAAAAAACTCATCAATAACTGTTATTTCTTACAGAACGATCCAGAAACAAGTCAGGGCAGAATAAGTTTTTTCCAAGAAGGATTTAAGATTCTAAAAAGCCATCATGCTTGTTTCATTAGGAAAAGTTTCTCTTCAAAGCACAGGGAACCCAAGATGGCTGTCCCTCGTCATTGATAAGGCCACTGCTCAATCTATTCAATCTCTAAAAGGAGAAGGATTTAATTTTAAAATTCTGTCAAGACATTTTGAGAAGAAGGAAGCTTCCAGTGGATACTCAGACTTGAGAAAAAAGTGCAGCAAACACAGGAAGTGAACTTAATGTTACAACCAGTGCTTCAAGACCTCCCCACAAATTGGTGAGTATGTAAACTTGTTTCAGTTGCCATGGGCAACTGAAGCACAATCAATAAGAGGTGTCCCACAGCCCAAGACTAAAAGAAAATTCAGAAATACACTCCAAAATGGGACTAAAATATTTGAGGATTTCACTGGAGAGCAAGGGCAGTCAAGTGTACCTGACTTACATGAAGTTTTAGAGCAGACAGACTAGCATGCTTCATCTCCTGAGCTACAAAATTACACAGCTTTCTCAAACTCATTTTCAATTAAGCGCTAAGCAGTTTTCTTTTGTTAATAATTTATCTTTATTTCTGAGACTCTCACACAAGTACACAAGGAAATATGATCATATCCAACCTCTGTTTTCTCCCTAACTCCCCTGTGTGTCCCCTAACCAAATCCCTTTCCAATTTTTTTCTTCTGTTTTTGTTTAATAACCACTAAATCCAGTTAATGCTGTTCATATGTGCATGGGTGTGGGGCCATCCACTGGAGCATAGGAAAGCTTCCAGTGTCCACATCCTCAAAAGAGAGAGGTTCTCCTTCCCTAAGCAGCTATCACAGCCAACACCTCCGCAGCAACAGGTAGGGGCTGGAGAGTCCTTCCTACCCCATCTTCTCTACCCCATCTACTCAGAAAGTGTGCCTGGCTTGACCTTGTGCCTGGCTTGACCACAGCTGCTGTGATTCCACACAGTGTCCTGTTATATCCAGAAGACAGCGCAGCATGGCACTTCCTTCCATCCTCTAGCTCTCACTTTCTTTCTGCCTCTTCCTCCAAGACTCTCCCTGAGCCCTGGAGTGGAGAGGAGGTAAAGATGTCCTGTTTAGCCCAGAACACTTGGTCTCTTATAGTCAAGAATTTAACCTGTATTCCTTCCTATTCCACACATTCTAAACTTTGGTAGCCAATGGACATCTTTCCTAGGACCTTGGCGGTTTGCTTGACTTCCATTTTAGATTCTTCCGTGAGTCCTTCACAACTAAAAGTGGTCCATCTGTAATGCTGCACTGTGTGGGTTCCATACACAGCCCTGATCTTGTGAAATGAAACTCTGGGACAGGAGACTTTGCTACCATCCCTCACTGAAAACCCCATGGTTCTTTTGAATTTTTTAAATTAGTCCTTTGAGTTAGCAACAACTCAATGCTAACTCATTATGTAATGATGGAATACATTATGACATATTATACATATATTTCAATATACTTTGTTCTTTTTCAGCCCCCTTTCCCATTATCTCCCCCACTAACTACACCCTGCCATCACCTGAGCCATGTCATGTCACCTGTGTTCTATTACCTTCTCTTTTCCCCATCCTCCACCCCATAAGATCTATTCACCAACCTTTCACGGTCTCTGTTATACTTTCATTTCTCTCTACCGCTCTCTCTCTCTCTCCCCCCTCCCTCTCCCCCCCTCTCTCTCTCTCTCACACACACACACACACACACACACACACACACACACCTGCTGACATAAGCTTAAACTAGGTCCCACATATAAGGTAAAACGTAGGGCATTTATCTTTCTGAGTCTGGCTTATTTCTGTTAACATAATGATTTCCAACTCTATCCATTTTCTTTTATTTCTGAATAAAATTCCATTGTGTGTATGTAATACAAAAATTTATCCATTCAGCTACCCCATGGACATCTAGCTTGGTTTTGCTTCCTATATGCTATAAATCATAAAACTATAAGCATGGATGTGTAACTGTCCTTGTGGTATTGTTGACTTAGAGTCCTTTGGCTATCCACCAAAGACTAGTTAGTATAGCTGGGTCACACATTAGTTCTATTTTTAGTTTTCTGAGAAACTAGTTTACAAAGTGGATGTGCCAGTTTCAATTCCCACCAGCTTCAAACCCTCCAGCCTTCATACGGAGTAGTAGCAACAAGAAGCTAAACAGTCTGTGCAGCCTAAGCTGCTGAGGACATGCCACATCAAGATTCAACAGCCACATCAACAAAGTCACTGTTGCCCTTAACCTCAGTCTTCCCCATCTGGTTTCAGTAGGCTTGACCATATTTTCTGGGGGCTGAATTCTTGCCACTTGCTCACTTTCCCCAATTATTACCAAAGTTTAGATTGATTAGATTTCAAAAACAAACAGAACCAATCATTAGGAGGCCAACTAAAATTTAAAAAAAAAAAAAAACAAAACTAAGCTTTATGGACTCCATGGGCAGAATCTCCTGTCCTGTTCCAACCAGACTACAAACAGGCAGAGAGGGGAAAGCAAGCAAAACGCATTAAAAATGGGCAGACAATTGAAAAGAAGGGCCATAAAGGTCCGAAAGGAAGCCTGAAGATAAATACTTGTAATCTCAGAATTGAAGATACAGAGGCAAGGATACTGTGGACACAAGGCTATATAACTAAGACAAAATTAATTTCTAAATGCAGGAAAGATACCTATCTTCTTGTGTTCTTCCAATAAACAACTTGAAGAGGATCATTTGGAGGTTGGTTTGTTCCCCCCCCTCTTAAAAAGCCATAATTCTCATAGAAAAATAAATGTCACATTTTATGGTATTATGGTGTTGTTTACTGGGAAAAAATAAATGTGAGCACTAGACACTAACTGGACAAGCCATTCTTCAGATCTACAAAGTATCCCTTCTACAAAGTATTCATAAAAGTTTTGATTATATTGGGAATAATTTCTTTTCTCTTTCCTGTGGAGAACAATTCATCATTTTCTCTGTATCTTACTGGGATAATGCAAACAGCAACTGCTGGAAATTTTCCTCAGAAATACTCATAAACATAATGACCTCCATATGCACCTCTTTCACAGCTGCCAAAAAACTTATCTCATATAATCTTCACAGCAACTCAGTAGGTTGGGGAGATCTAGTGCTCTAATAAAAACACTGAAGCCCAGACACACCACATATCTACCCTAGGATGAAGCTGCTTCTTCTGGTAGAGCATACTTCCAATATGGATACCAGATCTCATTTCCCAACTTCACCCACATACTTCAGTGTGTTAATGCACCTCACATATGTTCAAACTCTTTATCTTGGTGAATTTTTGTTTTCTTGGTCTGGTTATCTCATTAAACTTTAACTCAGGGCTATAGTTCCAACATATGATTTCCAGGAAGTGTTTAACCTCAGTTTTCTTCCATTTATTAAAAGGTATGTCTACCCATCCTCCTGATGGATGATTGAGACCAGGATCCAAAGTAACAATAACAACAACAATAATAATAATACAGTAGATCCCACACACTCACCCCTTATTGACAGGGGATATGCTCCAAGATCCATAGTAGGTGACTAAACCCTTAAATAAATACCAAATCCTGTGTATGAGCTCTGAGTTACCACAGTATCTAGTCTGATATCTGAGAAGACGCAGTGAATAGTGGGGATGATAATGTATACAGTGTAGATACCTGTCTTGGGTAGATAGAATGAGATGGCATGGCACAAGATTTTATTTAACATGTTACTCTGACTGGTACACTATTTAAAATTTAGGAATGGTTTCTTTCTGGAATCTTTTATTGATTTTTTTAACTATAATTGATCCAGTTAACTAAAACTGCAGAAAATAACAGATGGCACCTTTGTAATGGTGACTACTGGTCAAGATTATAATAGTTCTTATAACAGATAGCATATTCTATCCTTACAACAACTCAGTATATAGTAAGTTATTATAGTTCTTATTTAGTATCAGGAAAAAAATCAAGGCTCAGCAAAGCTGAGAAGTTTTGTTGGGCCCCAGGTCAAGGGACAATGACATTGGGTGAAAAGTTGATTCCAGCTGTATTCAAAACCCACTTTTCATGATGGTACATTGTTTTAAGGCTCTAGATTCCCAGTATTCAGTGTGACATTTCTCTTGCCATTGCCACACTTTTGAGATGTGATATTAATTATAAAAGAGCCAAAAGAAGATGCTTTTCCCCTGCTCGTAATGGAAACCTCTTTTTCCATTAATGCTCACTCCCCATTCCTCTTAGTGGCCTAGAAGAGTGGGCATTATATATTCTGCTGCTGGCAAACAATTTTCCTTACAGGCTTCACCATCCTCTCCCAAGGCATTTTGCTCATTCATGCGCTTTTCTGAACTCTGTTGGTCTCCTGGATGCATCCCCAAAGCCTTTTTAATACCTTAAATGCCTAAGATGAAAATCTTCCATTTTGACTGACTCAAGGTGAAATGCACACAACTGTCATCCACTCCAGCCACTGTCACCCATCGTCTCTGAGAACTGAATCACTTTCAAGGTGAAGTGTCTGCTCTGTATTTCTCATCTCTGACTCCCTCATTAGTACATCACCCCTCATCGGTTCCTCAGACCACCCGATCTTTCTCACTGCCACTCTTTCCCCAACAAACTAAAGCCTCCAAGGCAGCCTCCTGTCTCTCTCGGACTTCTGCTTTGTCTCCTCATCCCTGTTCCCTCTACTCTGTAATCTATAAAATCTTTCCACTAGCTCACTAAAGTGCAAACCATTCTCTTAGATCTCCACGTGCTGCTTGTTTGCATACTTGTAACTTAGATTGAACAAAACCTTAGTGTAGAACTTTATAAACACACATACACATATATTTACACATCTACTTTCATTAGCCAAATAGGAAAAAATAAACATTTTTGCATAAGACAATGATGCTTCTTTGAATGTACTTTTGTGGATTTATCCATTTGTTCCATTTGCTTACATTAAAAAGCATAAACATCACTAAGAACAGTGTGGGTAGAAACGCCTAATGTGAAATATCAGCCCCTTCAGAAAAAAAATGTTAAATCTAAAAGATTTAATTTTTATTAATCAACATACAGCTCTCCCTTAGTCAAGCAACCACCAAGTAAATACCTTACTGCAGGTGTCTTGAGAACACAAAGTAGCAAGCTTGCCTTCTCTCTGAGACAGGATTCCTTTCCTGCTCTGTCCTACTGATCCTCCTACAGGGGGCAGTAGAGCTCTGAGGATCAGCCTGGCCTCTGTGACCCTGGCTGGAATCTCCACCCTGTCCCTTCCCATACAAGAACTAGCACACTGGTTTAACTTGAGTCTTAGTTAAGAACAGAACCAAGGAGATTGCTGTACAGACAAAATGAGAAAACCAACAATATGTGACATGTTCCATATATACTCTGCTCTTATTTTCTTTATCAGCTGACCTTTCCCTAAGTTAGTTTCACTGAGTATAATTTATTGAGCTTATGTATTCTAAAATGTATAATATATGATACATGTTAGGAATCTAGGTAAAGACACTAGAAACATAACAGATCCCCTATCTCCAGAAATTCAGTCAGGTGGGAGAAATTAGAGTATAAATAAAATAAAATCTTAAGATCCATAGAATTACTGAAGTACAGGGAGTACTTAAAGGAGAGGGTCATCTTGTCATTGTGAAGGTAAACAGGTGGATAAAATTAATCTGGAAATGAAAATGTCACTTCCCAATGTCATGCTAACCCACTTCCCCACCTTGACAAAGACAAGCGATCAGAGTTCAGCCACTTGAAGCTCTCTCTTAGTCATGAATATTTTTGTTTTGTTTTGTTTTGCTGTTTTCTGTTCTTTTTATTAATTTTTTATTTAAATTAAAACAATCTTATTTTACATACCAATTCCAGTTCCCTCTCCCTCCTGTCCTTCTATTGTGCCACATCTCCCCACCCCAACTCCATCCACTCCTCAGAGAGGGTGAGGCCTCTCGTGTGGGATCATCAAAGTCCATCACATTATTTGGGACATGACAAATGTCCTCCACCCTGAATCTAGGTTGGGAGTATCCTTCCATAGAGAATGTGCTCCAAACCCTTGTTCATGCACTAGAGATAAATACTGACTCCACTGCCAGAGGTCCCATAGACTGCCCAAGACCCCAAACTGACACATGTTCAGGAGGCCTGGCTTGGTCTTATACAGGTTCCCCAGCTGTCAGTCTGGGGTCCATGAGTGATGGGAGATGTTATTCTGTAAATATGTTTCTCATACTGGTTCATTAATAAAGCCTGTGGCCAATAGGAAACAAGATAGGTGGGGCTAGGAGACCAGAAGGAGGAAAGAGGAAGTAGTTGGGAGGAGTCAAGATGCCAGCCATGGCTCCCGGATAAGATGAGCAACGTGGAAATAATTAGATAAGTAGAAATGGGTTAATAATTAAGACAGAGCTAGCCTATAAACAATAATGGTAACTGGCCAACAGGATTGTATCAAATACAGAGTCTCAGAGTGTTATTTGGTGCAGCTGTGGGCCCAGACCTACGGCAGGCGAGCTGTCGGGCTGGTGGGCCCTCGGGGGAATAACCTGCCTGTAACACATGAGCTCCCACTTGTTCAGATCAGCTGCTTCCTGTAGGTTTCCCCATCATGGTTTTGACCCCTTTGCTCATCACTCCTCCCTCTTTGTAACTGGATTCCAGGAGTTTGGCTAGTGTTTAGCTGTGGGTGTCTGCTTCTGCTTCCATCAGCTACTGGATGAAGGCTCTAGATGGTACTTAAGGTAGTCATCAATCTCATTGTTAGGGAAGGACTTAAGGGAATCCCTGAAGAGTCCTGCACAGTGATGCTTAGGGTGTAGAGAGCAGTTCTGAGGGCAGTTGGAAGGGTTGCTGAGGCTGAGGCTGCCTCCAAGGGGCAGCACTGCACCCCCAGCTGATTATCATCTCTCTGACTCCCCCATTCTCTAAACCCCTGGCTAATATTTAAGAACCCCTTAGACGGTTGTCCAGCTAGTTATTTTTCTATATCTTGGAGGTTTTCTATTTACAACTAAAACCTCACCAGGCCCAGTGAGTGGCAAAGTGAAACTTCCCAATGGCATAGGGATTCTGCCTCTAAGTTTCCTATTGACCTCTGACTGTTGCTTGCTGTTATGCTATGACACTATTTTCTTGCCTTTTCTCAATATAAAGAGTGTCTTGATTGTGACACTTTATTCTTGCAAAACACATGTCAAGAAAAGCATTGTCTAAATTTTAATTTACCAAAAGAATCAATTGTTCCCACTTCCTTCATGACTCATTCCTTACAAACAGGACTCCCTTCTTTTCATTTTTATGATACACAGCACATAGAAGAAAAAGCCTCACTGGGAAGAACAATGCAAGGAAATAGAGAAATAAGGGCTCGTTTTCCAGTTTCCCACATGAGTCCACGACCCAGTGCTATCCTTGTTTTCTTCTTAGTATTAAGTTGATTAAATTGGCCTTCTTGTAGGGTCACATATACTAGGTATTCAGTGTGGCAGCCTCAGACACAGACACTGCCTGAGGGTTAATTCACTGTCATCCCTGGGGGATGAACAGGGAAAGCCTGAGTTGAATATGCCCACCCTCTAAGAAGCCATCTGGAACCCTTAAGGCCCCGTAGGAAGGGAAGCCACACTGAAAATCACCTATGTGGACATAGTGAGAATAGAGAAGGAAAACAATAATAATAACTTGCCCTCCCAATTTAGGCGGTAGGGTACACAGGCAATGGAAGCTAGACCTTGGCACTTTCACATCCCCAAATGTCTCCCTGCCACCCTTTATCACTTCCCAGCTGTCTCCAGATTTTATTTTGCATCCACATTAGCTATGAGATCACAGTTAATCCTTGAAGAATGTGCCTCTCCATAGACAGAAACCTGACTCCTGAGAACAAGAAGAAAAAAAAAAAAAAAAAAAAAAATTCAGTAAACCTTGGGAAAACTGCAGTTGCTTTCACATGTACAGAGAGAACTTGTGGAGTCCCTGGACTTTAAAAGTTGTGTTTGTTAGACTGCCAAAGGTTACTGCTCCCTGGAGGACAGAGCTTCCTCTAAGCCCCTCCCACAGGCTCCGGTTAGCCTGACTGGGACTGCTCAAAAGGATAGGAATTTCTAAGCTGCCACACAAGTGCAAGAAATGTCGCCAAAACAGCCAGCAGATGTGAATAGAAAATCACCTACTGCAGAAGGTATCATCAGGTGGTGGAAGGGCCGCCAATGGCGAAGCAGGGGAATGCAGGGTTGATTGAAAAAAAGCAGGAAGGAAATCACAAGTTCTCAGAGCAGCAAACTCCTTTGCCCTTTGCCCTTGAGAAAAGAAAATCCGCAGACGTGTAGTTTCCCCCTCTGGGAGAGGGTTTTCTTTGACCTAGGCTTAGGCTAGAAATCAGTACTGATAAGTTGCCCAGTGTACCCATGGCCAAATATTTTTCATCAATGCTCAAAAGAAACTTGAAAAGGAAGTTTTACTTTTGTTTCCTTCTTATTTATGATGTGCCAGGATTCCCAGAGAGAGTATATCGTAACTGCCAGGACTGTAAGGATCCAGAGCCCAGGGGGAAAAAACAGCCACCACTATCGAGAGAGGAGGTCCATTTCTGTAGAGCCCTTCTCTTCGCCGTTTTCCACACTCCCTCTTGGAGTTCTCCCATCTCATTCATCAAACAGGAAAGTGATTTCACAAGCATCTATCCAATGTGTAAAAAGGAACATAGCTATTCTCGTCCACCGTCAGAGATACAAAGGACAGACACGGGGGGGGGAGGAGGTGGGGGTAGTGACTGGAGAAATTCTCTGGCTGTGAGCACTGACTGTTCCTGCAAAACACAGGGGTTCGAGTCCCAGCACACACCTGGCGGCTAAGGACCCTCTAGACCTCCAGTTCTAGGGGATCTGACTCCATCCTCTGTACTCTTTATTTACTGCAAACACAGTTACTAAGTACACAGACACACAAGCAAGCAAAACACGCATGCACATAAAATTAAAGATTAAATATGCAAAGGAAGTCAAGTGCATCACACTGAAATCTCCATGACATACTTTACAGGGCTTCCGGTCCGATGGACATCACAGTTCTTTCATGAATCTCATCAAATCCCACTGTGAGATATATTGGAGGTGGCACTGTATAAAATACTAGAAGTTTCCCCAGAGATGTCTTTGTCTATTCAAAAATTAACAACAACAAACAAAATGCAATGGTGTTCACTATACCAGCTCTCCTACATAGAAGCCCTTACTCTAGACAGAAACCTCCTCGGCATTTATGAGGAAAATGTCTTGCCTTGCCTTGCTAGAAACCACATCTTCCAGAGTCTTTCTTCTTCACTTAGAAAAGCATGCTGTCCTTCTTGAGGTTGAGCACTTTAGAACCTCACTAAATGTGTCTCTCTTTCTCATGCCTGTGACCCTGTCATCACCAGCCCTATTGTTGATCTGGGCGGCAGCACATCATCTCCAGCTGTCTCCCCTGGACCTTGCTGTGACATCTTCCTTAGGTGGGTCTCATGGAAAGCCCTACTGATTCATTTTCTGCCAGTTTCCCAGTACATTTCCACAACGATCTGAAACTATTTATAACCGCCTCACTTCCTGGAATGTTTTTGCTGCGCCAAGGAAACTTTTAAAGTTTAAGGACATCACATTAGAACTGGCTGTTTTGGCTCTGCTCCTACTTTCTTTTTAAATTCTTGAAGGGGGAAAAAAATGTTTCCAAAACTGATGTTTAAATTGTCTCTATTAAATTGCCTTTCATTTATTTATTTATTTATTTATGGGTAAAATTGTGCCTCCTCAGCAAAACTCTTAATTTTTAGAGGACAGAAACTATGCCAGCTATGTGCTGGTTTGCATATTCATTCCTTGCTTCCCACCGGGTTCCTTCCTCCTGAGTCCTACCCTCAGTACCCCACACATGGTGGACGCACAGTAGCGTGTAGATACAGGAATCAAATAGGCATTTCAGCATTAATGTCTGTGTTTTGGGTGGCCAATGTTTTTTAGCTCTACAGAAAAACAAAAATGGAAATATTGAAGTTTGGCCTGTGAAATACAAATTGACTTCCTCTCCTAGCTGAGACCTGTGAGGCTGGGTAGGGCACATTATTCCTTTTCTAGAACACAGAATAACACCGCTCTGATTTGTCATTGAACTGTTACACATATCAATCCAGCCCCTGCTCCCCTTGGCCTTACATTTGCATCTTTCCCTGGGTATGAGCAATATACCCAGATGTTTGACATTGCACCACAACACTCTCACCTACAAATGAGTTAGACCCAGACCTCATTCTGGGATGTAAGCGGATCATGGGAGAGGTTGAACGTGCCTGTAACTGCATTCTGCTTTTTTCTTTATGTATAGCAGCTTTTTGCTCTCAGTCATTACTTCTCATGGTAGTATTTATGATGCAGAGTGTTATAAATATTATCTTTTTTATACATTTGTGGATTTTGAAATTTTAGAGCTAGGCAAATGGCTTAGAGGATAAAAGTGCTGGCTGTCAAGCCTGACAGTCCTCAAAGCCTACAAGGTAGAAGGAGAGAACAAACATCATGAAGTTATCCAGCTGTAGGGCATTTTCTTAATTAGTAATTGATAAGGAAGGTCCTAGCCCATTGTGTCATTTCAGAGCTGGTGAACTTGGATTCTATAAGAAAGCTAGCTGAGCAAGACATGGAGAGCAAGCCACTAAACAACACTCCTCCATGAGCTCTTCATCAACTCCTGCCTCTAGGTACCTGCCCTGCTTGAGTTCTTACCTTGACTTTCCTCAGTGATGGATTATTACCTGGAAGTATAAGGTGAAATAAATATTTTCCTCCCCATGTTGCCTTGGACATGGCAAGCAATTGAAACCCTAACTAAGACACCAATACAGGAATATGACCAGAGATTACACAACTGTCTACATGCATGTATATATGCATATGTCTACATTTAGACTTTCAGATGCAATAAACTGTATGTTTTTCATCTGTATCCCAACCTGAACCCAGTCTCTCTGATTTAAGAACAGTAGAAAGTACACTGCTTAGGGAAATAAAATAAATATCACTTGAGCACTTGCTACCTAACAATATGTTCCTGCCCTTCTGTTACCCTGTCTGTGATTACTCATGTTTTATAAATGAAGAAACTACTACAGAGGTGGTATTTTCTCCAGCTCTGTGATGAGGAACTGAAAGGGCCATCACCTGACTACAAAGCCAGGACTCTTCCCAGAGCTCCAGACTTACAACAGACATAACTGAGGCTCAGAGCTGAGGCAACTGCCATTGTAACTCATAGCCAAGGCTTGCATAAAGCCCAGACTGTAGCCTACTTGGGTATGAGTATTTGTGAGAGCTTTTCTTGGAAAAGTGAAATCCAGTCTCCCATAAATACACCACCAAAGTTTTTGTCACAGCTAACACACAAAGTATGTTATAGAAACTCAAAGGTTTTCTATAATTCATCCTTTAGTATTTATAGTGTTATTGATATACATATACATTTTATTAAATAATGGGTTTGTTATGACATTCATATATATATATGAATACTATATATATACATATACATATACATATACATATACATACATATATATATATGTATATATATATATATATATATATCATGTTACTCATTCACATCCTGCTTCTCCTGCCCCTCTTACAGGTTCCCTTCATCTCCTCAAATAGCCCTCCATCTCCTTTCAAGTCATTTATAACTCTCTAGACTTATAAAAGACTTGAAAGGAGAAAAAAAACATGGAGTTTGTCTTCTTGTGTGCTTGCTCCAGATGATCTCCAGTTGTATCCATCCTTCTGAAAATGATACATCTTCTTAATGGCTGGCCAACACTCCACCATATATTTGTATAATCAATAGTCTGTACATATAGTGTGTATATATTTACAGAAAAATAAACTGAAATGTCTTTTTTTAAAGAGAGAAAGCCAGCAATGTTGTTACTGCCGTTCAGTCTGGGTATCTTAGTCACATCAGAAATGTCAAGCATTCTTTCCTGCTATGAACTATCAATGCTCATTTTCCCCAGGCCTTTGAGGGCTTCCAGAATAAGGCACTTGAAGGTTTAAAATCAAGGCTGAAACTGTGAAAGAATCAGGCAAACCAAGAGGAGTTGGCCACTATCCAGATCACCTTACTAAGCCATTCACTTCACTGCTGAAGACCCCAAAGTTCACAGAAAGAACACAGAGACAAGCAGTTACTGACCCAAGTCACATCTACACTGGGGTAATAAGACTTATTTGTTGTGACAAACACCTGGTAGGAATAGTTTAAAGGAGGAAGAGATTTAATTGGGGTTTTCCGTGTTCAGAGGATTTCATCCTTAACTGAATGGCTCATTACTGGGGGCCTGGAGACCTGTGGTGAGGCAGGATAGCATGGCAAGTTGAGAGTATGGCAGAGCAAAGTTGCTTGCCATGGAACAACCAGGAATGAGAGAGCTTGAAGTGAGTCTGAACTGACAGGCCTTCTCTCCCCTCTGTGGATTTTTGCAGTTGGCCCCTTAGCTTTGTGGACAGTGCTGTTTGCATTCAGGGTAGGTCTACCCCTCAGTTGTGGCCAGTCATCTCTGGAACTGTCCTAAAGGATGTTCCTAGAAGTGTGCTTTAGTAATCTCCTAGGAGTCTCTCCACCCCATCATGTTGCTAAGAAAGAGAAATTATCACAGAGGTCGTATCTCTCTGACTATACGTAGCATCTAGCTTGTGGATATGCTGCAACTTCACAAACTTAATGAGTGGTTTACTTGCTCATCATTCCCGCTTACTGTTAGTGTTTGTCAGGAGCCAGATTCATGTATCTCTGTGCTTTTAGTACTTACAAAGTCTCTGATTCAGAAAATACGTTGTGATGTGTCTTTTGGGGTCTTGATTACATTTTTTAAAAGACTAGGTGGTGTTGTTAGAAGAATTGATGTATTTATTCAAATTGTACAAAACAAAGGGAGCCATTTTATAGTGAAGGTGTTCACAAAGGTCAATAGCGAACGTTTTCTCATATGTTGCTTTCATCTTGTATAATGAATATGTACTAAGTTACAGCTAAAATGAAAGGCACTCTTAAGAGAAGACTTATCAGGGACTTGTGGTTTTTTTAGCTAGAGGAATGCTGGTGAGGAGACATTGATCCTACCTAGGATTAATCAGTACCACTGCTGTGCTGAGTGCCAGAGTTTCAGTCAATAAACAAAATGAAAGCACACTTTCCCCTCCCTTACTGTTCTTCACATTTTGTTTTTTATGGAGGGGTTTAAATGGTTAAGAGCACTTGCTGTTCTTGCATAGGACCCAGGTTCAAGTCCTATCACCTACATGGTGATTCACAACCATCTGTAATCCCAGATCCAGGGGGGTCTAATGCCCTCTTTTAGGGTCTGAGGGCACTAGGTATGCATGTGGTGTGCAGGTATGTATGTAGGTAAAATATGTATACATGTAGAATAGAAATGTTCTTTAAAAATTATTCAAAAAAGAAAAATAAGGTAAAACCATGAAGAGATTTTGATCTTTTGATCTGTTTTATTATTTCTGCCTTCTTCCTTCTTCTCCTTCTTCTTTTTCTTTCTTCTTCTTCCTTCTCTCTTCTCCACCTTCTTTTGGTGAGACAGGGTTTCTCTGTGTAACCCTTAATGTCCTGGCACTCCCTCTGGAGATCAGGCTGGCTTCAAACTCAGAGATACCTCTGCCTCTGCCTCACAAGTGATGGGATTAAATGAGTGCACCACCACACCTAGCCTGCTTTATTACTTCTTGTGGTGTGTGTGTGTGTGTGTGTGTGTGTGTGTGTGTGTGTGTGTGTGTGTGTAATGTCCACAAAAACTGATGTGTTGAAAACTTGGTCTCCAATGTAATTGTATTCAGAGGTAAGTGAATCATGGGGTGTGTAACCTCATCAGTGGGTTAATTCATTGACAGGTTCATAGCTGAACAGATAGTTATGAGGTTAGGACTAGTTGGAAGAGGTAAGTTACAGGGAGTGTGTCCTTGTCTCCTGGTATAAACAAAGGCATTTAAAATTAAGCTAAACAAGAATAGTAAGTTTTTCTAGGGCTAGGTATTGTTTGAGGACTTCTGGGGCCTCCATGACCAACAACTCATAAAGAGGTACACTACGCCCCCACTGGCTGCTCTGGAAAGCCATCTTTGCATTGTTCCAGGGTCCTGCTCTGTGCTCACTACAGCCACCTTCGCCACCCGCCTCCTCCTCTGCAGTGGACTCTGGCAGCTTTCTCACCAGAGTCCTAGAACTCCATTTCTCTCCTCCCTCTCTGCAGCGGATCACCTGCGTGCCCCACCATGTCAGAAGCAGCCATGGACACCAGCTCTGAGATCACCACCAAAGACTTGAAGAAGAAGGAAGTTGTGGAGGAGGCAGAGAATGGAAGAGATGCACCTGCCAATGGGAATGCTAATGAGAAAAATGGGGAGCAGGAGGCTGACAATGAGGTAGATGAAGAAGAGGAAGAAGGTGGGGAGGAAGAGGAGGAGGGAGAAGGTGATGGTGAGGAAGTGAGGCTCCTACGGGCAAGCGGATAGCTGAAGAGGATGAGGATGATGATGTTGACACCAAGAAGCAGAAGCCTGATGAGGATGACTAGACAGCAGCAGAAAGGAAAAGCTAAACTTAAGGCCACCGTGACCTATTCACCCTCCACTTCCCGTCTCAGAATTTAAACGTGAGGACCAAGCCCCACCCGCCCATAGCGGGCAGTGCCACCCACAGATGTCATGCACTCTCCGCCACCCCACCAAAACCACAACATGAATTTGCAACAGGGAAGGAAAGAAAACCAAAACTTCCAAGGCCCTGATTTTTTTCTTTAAAATACTTTAAAAGGAAAATTTGTTTATTTTTATATTTTTATTTACATTTTATATATTTGTACATATTGTTAGGGAGTCAGCCATTTTTAATGATAATGGGTGACCAAACCAGCCTTTTAGAGCGATCTCTGTCCTACTTACTGACCTTACTTGTGGTATGACCATGTTCATTATAATCTCAAAGGAGAAAAAAAAAAACTTGTAAGAAAACAACAACAAAACAATCTTATTCAGAGCATTCCAGTAACTTGTGTGTGTGTGTGTGTGTGTGTGTGTGTGTGTGTGTGTGTGTATGTGTGTGTGTATCTAGATGTACTATAAGTAGTTGGTTTGTATGAGATGGTTAAAAAGGCCAAAGATAAAAGGTTTTTTTTTTCTTTTCTTTTCCTTTTTTTGTCTATGAAGTTGCTATTTTATTTTATTTTATTTTATTTGGCCTGTTTGATGTGAAACCATGTCCAACAATAAATTGGAATTTTATTTTGCTGAGTTGTTCTAAAAAAAAAAAAAAAGAAAGAAAGAAAGAAAGAAAAAGAGGTACACTACACCTGGCACTTGTTTTCTTGTTTAATAACTTACGAATTCTAGATGTAGCAGTATCAAACCCCATACTCTACAGAGTATTCTCTCCGTGTCTCTCTGTTTCATCCATCAATTTATCCATCTATCTATTCGCCCATCCATCCATCTATGCATCTATCTGTCTCTGTCTGTCATTACAAAGTACAGGTTTCTATACAGCTTTTGCAAACACCATATTTTTTTAGGTTACACCTTCTCTTCCCTTTAGCCTTCACAGCCCCCATCACAACCTCTACTTAAACTCTCCATCCTTAGTCTTCCCTCTCTGTTTTTACAGCCTCTATTTCTTCTTATCTCTCCTCCCTTATGTATCAGGCCAGTGGCCCCTCCCTGCTTTCCTGAATTCTGCAGACACTGCAAGGTAAACACACAAATATAAGCATTCAATGCTAGGAGCTACATATAAGAGATAATATTTAGTGTTTTTTCTTTCTGTGCCTGGGTTACTTCACTTGGTGTAATTTTTTTTCCAGTTTCACACTTTTATCTGAAAATCTCATAATTTCAGTATTTAGCATGGAATAAAATTCCATTTATTTTCTTCAGTGTGGATTTTTGGCATCTTCACTACAAATTCTGAACCACCCATTAGTCCCCCCACACCTTGATCTGGTAGGAAGATGGGCAAACTCATAACGAATGCTGGTGTGTCATTCCTGCTTGTGTTTTGTTGAGGTGGTTCTGTGAGATGTGTGTTGGGAGTCTCTAGTGACTCTCGAGCCTACATGGCACAGACACTTAGCTTCTACTGGAAACGCCACTATTCACTTTAATTGTATTATATAAGTATTGTTATTATAGTATTATATAAGTATTGTTATTATAGTATTATTGTCATTGCTGCCTGATGATATGCTCTCATTTGCATGTGTATGTCCTCCCGGAGATGGAGAAAGCAGAATCATAGCTATTGCACATAAACCTCAGCACAAACGATAGCAAGTCTGTGGAAATGTGTTGCAGCATTGTGTCATGAAGGAGAAAAAATTGTTTTCTAAGGCAACAACTGTTGCCTTAGAATAACGAATCCTACTGGTGTGGACAGAAAAAAAAAATGTATGTTCACTACAGACAAAGCATTGTACCAGGTACTTTTGCATCAATCTACCCAAACTATTTGAGAAATGTTGCTGAGTTCTCCATCAAAACTCTCGGGAAATCTTTTCAGGGCTTTCACCACTAGGTCAAGCCCTCAACTTTTTCTGCATTATTTTTTTAAGGTGTAGTTATAAGATCACAAATAATTAAAATATTGGCTTCTATTTTTTATGTAGCATATACCTTCCCCAGTGACCAAAATTTCAATAGCTACTTTCTGTGGAATTGATTTTTAAGTATTGAGATATTTGGATAATTCAATGATTAATCACAATGTCATTTGCAAAGCTTATTAAGGCAAATTAAGTATTAATTATGAAGATGTATATAAAATCTTAAACTATAACTGCATACAAGTTGTCTACAAAGAAAATCTGTTCAAGCTTTTCACACATAGGATTTGTACCTTTGCATATAAATATAAATTCTAGCTCCTTGCCCCCAAATCTCTATTTGTCACCTTTGCATATAAATCTAGTTCCTTGCACCCAAATCGATTGTTAAAATCATACATACCATCATATCTTGCAAGTTATGTTGTAGAATAATTAACTATAATTTTCACTAATATTGTCATTTTTTTCCTCATTGAGGATATACCCTGTGTAACTTCATTCAACTTACGTATTATCCGACTTTCACAGAAATACATCTCAAAACCCTCAGGGTAAATAACAGCCACAGATACAACTATGTAGCTAGTTGTTTTCCTAACTCACCTAGTAAGCATTTAATGAGTGCTATGTTTTGGGACTTAAAGGTCCCTAAAAGAGTCACAAGCTACCAACTTGTGGTGGTATTGGGAGGGAATGGAACTTGAGGAAGGTAGGGTTAATAGAAGGAAGAAAGCATTGTGGGTAAGCCCTTGAGAAGTTTTCATCTCTTCCTCTTGATTTCTCATTGCCATTGATTTCTTGCTGCCACGAGCTGCTGCTTTGCTCTACTCCAAACTCCTGGCTGTGAAACACAGTCATTCCACAAGCCTGTGCTCAATGGTATCAGGTAACAATGGACTGAAACTTCATAGTTCAGCAGCCAAAATAAGCCTGCCTTCCGTTGTGTTGATTTTTTTTTTCCACTCGGGTATTTTTGTCATAGCAACAAAAGGTTAACATATATGCTGAGCACATGAGCAAAATATTATTGAGTTTGAAGACTTCAAGCTAAGAGTGTTGCTAGGGAGCCAAGCATTACACATAAGTGCACTTCAATTGTGTCTGTCATTGGGAGAACAGCTCAGAATTGCACTCAATCATGCATAAGCAGTTATGTTTTCCTCATCTTGAAGACACAGTACAGAATAAACAGCTGGAAACTGTACCATAGGTAGGCTAAAAGGAAAAGTGTTCAGTGGTCAGTTTTTTGTTTTGTTTTGTTTTGTTTTTTGTTTTGTTTTCTGACTTTTTGAACTCTCCATAGACAGTTCCCAGAGAAACAGTTCCCAGAGAAACCTGTGAGCAGTTCAATAACTCTTCATTCATGGACCTATAATCTAATCAAAATAATAAACACACATTCCATGATGTATTTTCATCAAGAAACTTGATATAAAGACTTAGATCTGTTACTTAACAGTTGTGTGATTTAGGATAAGTTAGCACATCAAAAATCAGAAGTCCAGCATCCAAGTAATGCATAATAATAGCATACCACATGAGTCTGCCATAAAGAGGAAATGAAATAACACATGTAAACCCTTGAGCCAAAGGGCTCAAAAACTGTCAGCCATTGCAATCATACTCTTAACATGATATGCCCTACAGTAAGAACACAGATACTCAACAGAGCAATTGGCCATTTATTTTCAAACACATTGTTTACAAAAAGATTTGTCTGAG
This sequence comes from Cricetiscus sungorus, assembly GCA_030556225.1. Lineage (NCBI taxonomy): Eukaryota > Metazoa > Chordata > Mammalia > Rodentia > Cricetidae > Cricetiscus > Cricetiscus sungorus. The sequence goes on along the minus strand of JANBXA010000651.1, from coordinate 28,577,712 downwards.
ATGCTTTTGAAGCAGCATGAAAATGTTTGCATAAGATAAACAGCAATGAGAAAAGTCAAGAAAACTGTGATTTGTTCAGAGAATCACAAACGAATCTTTACTCAGGACAGAGTTGATCTAAGCAGGAGTAGTTGGGTCTAGAAGGTAAGCTAGTGCCATTACAGAAGACCAGACAAACAGGTCTGAGATTGCTGTACATGTGTCTGAGAGCCGCCAGAGTTCAGCGACATACAGTGAACAAAGCCATGTTTTGTAAGAGAAATCAGAAAGGGACACAAAGCAAGTGAAGTAGTTGGAATGTGAGTCCCACCTCCCCACTGATCAGCAGTGAGGCAAATTTTGAGTCCTGGCAGAGCAGAAATTAGCTACAGGAAGCATTTTGAGGATAAACAGGACATATTTACGAAATCCCAGTGCTCATGGTCTTAATCTAAAAAATGTTGTCAGGCCACATTTTCCTGATGAGTACTCAAGCCTGAATGCAGGTTATGAGATTCCAGAGATGCCTTGAGTCTTATGAGATTTTTTTTTTTTTTTAAAGACAGGCTCTTACTATGTAACACAAACTGGCATCATAGTCTTGATCATTTTTGTTTGTTCAGCTTCCCAAGTGCTGGGACTATCAACATATACCACCACACCTGCACTACCCAGGTATTTTATTAAATTTTATTAAATTTTATTAAATTTTCCCTACCCTACAATCCCTCCCCTGTGCCTTACCACTACTAGCCTCCCCCCCCCAAAAAAAATGTGTGCTCTTTTGGGGTCCTTTGTTCACAGTGAATATAAAATGGTTGTTCATTATATCATAGCTCTGTACATATAAGTGTTCAACTATGTATCATACATAATAGCCAAAGGTGACAACAACCTACCAAAGTTTACCTACAGATGAATAGTTTAATAATATTTTATATTGGGGACAAATAGATTACATATGAAACCTTAAAGGGAAATAGGGTTCTGGCATTCGCCACCATTTGGATAAACTATGATCATCGTGTCAAGAAAGATAATCTAGACTAGAAAGGAAAACCCTGCAAGGTTAATGTATATCAAGTTCCTGTACTACACAATTCACAGAGCCAGAGAGTACCTTAGAGGGTGGGGTGTTAAGGAACTGTTCAAACAAATACAGACTGAGATAATAAAAGTCCTAGACAGATGTTAGTGATATTTGTAAAACAAGATGAATATACTTAACAACTAAGCTCTGTGCCAAAGAGTGGCTAAAATGGCGATTTTTATTTAATTGTATGTGTATTTTGCCACAGTATAAGAAAATGAGGATCTGATTCCCCAAGAAACACACTCACTCACAAAGAGAGAAAGGTATTGTGTGCCAACCCATTTAGCCTAGCTGCACAGCCAAGTGAAGCCCCAGGGGTCAGGCACCATCAGATGGCTTGCCCAACTGAAGAAATGAAGAGGGAATGCCAGCCATCATCTACATCAAGAAGATAATGGTAGCACAGTGGGTCTTGCCTTACTCTTCCATCTGCCCCAGTCTACGATCAAAGGGAGGTGAAAGGAAATCACTTATCCTGTCAGGATCCCTTGCCTTTGCTTCCTCTGTGATGGCAATCCTTTGGGGAAGTGGGAACATTGCTACTGTGTCTGTGAGTCTAGTGTTATAAGGGTGGGGGGATGGGACTACTTAACACATCTATCAGCCTCTCTATCAATCCGTTCTGCACTAGGTAAGGAATGTGAAGACACCGTCTCTGCCATTTAAGATCACATAATCTATCTAAGGGGACAGAGTTTCATAATGACACAATAATGAACAATATAAAGCCAACTATAATTAGGTGCTAAATTGTGTAGTACAGATTATTTGTACCCTGGGAGGGTCATAAAATTGTCTGACATCTTGTAGAAACAAATTATAGGCCAGGAAGTGTTCACTTACCATGCACTTGTAGGAGCAGCCAGAGAGACTACATTATAAAACAGACAAGAGAATTTTTAAATCACCCATTATATTTTATAATAATTTTTAATATTTGAAATTATAATATTACTGTACCATTTTCTCCTTCTTTATCCTCCTTTCAGCCCCTCCCCTGGACTGCCTTGCTCTCTCTCAAATTCATGGCCTTGTTTGCTTTAGTTGTTGTTGGTGGTGGTGGTGGTCGTGGTGTGTGTGTGTGTGTGTGTGTGTGTGTGTGTGTGTGTGTGTGTGTATGTGTGTGTGTGTGTATGTGTGTGTTACATGTACATGAGTGTATGCATGCATTCATGTGTGAGCGCATACAGAGGAGACCAGAGAAAACTGTCAGGGGTCTTTCCAATTGATCTCTGCTTTATTGCATAAAATGAGAATTTATTGCTATTTGTGAGCATTTTAAAGATACATATTTCAATTTTAGGGTTAGCCACAGATGCTGACATGATTTGTTGTAGAAACCCTAAGGATACACATTCGTCCAATTCCACCTCCCTGTTCCTGATTTCCACACTCATTTTTTTTTGGGGGGGGTAAAACCTTTTCCCAGTTTACATCTTTGCTTAATGACTAGATCTGCTTTTACCCTCTCCTTCCACTGTAAGGAGAAAAACAAAGCAGTGTACACATGTAGAAATTGTGACTGAGTTAAAACTGGCATGCTCAAGAGCAGTGCTAATCAGGGCTACTGGGTCCAGGTGCTGGCAATAAGCAGTACACCACTTCCTGTAAATGCCAAGTAAAGTAAACAAAAACAAAACAAAATATAAGCAGACATTAAGTTTGTTTGTTTTTTTTTAACTAAGTGCCTAACATTACAAGTAGAATGTCTTCCTGTCTCATCCTTTAGTTCATCAAGGGAGAAACGATATTAAGGGAGATAATTTCTATAAACAGATCATGCAAAACAATCAATGTCCTTCTGTAGTCCCTTGCCTCTTAGCTTTTAGAAATTGTAGAAATCACAGTGACTGTAATTAACCGATTCTAGAGTGGTTTCAGATGATAATCTAATAGCCTCGGGTTCTGGCAAAGTTCAATTACCTAGAGCTAGCCCTCCTTATTGTTTCAATTTGGCTGCTGTAAACAGTATAAGAAAAGAACTTTAAGCTATTAGCCGAACCATCTGCTCTTTAAAAAACACTCCTATAGATGATGGTACCAAGTGCAATGCATCTTTAGGTAATAGTAGGGCTGATATTGTATGATACACATTGATCAGATGGTAATGACTCTCATTATGACACAGATGTGAAAGACAGTATCTAGAAGGCAGATATGATAGTGCAGTGACACAATAGCTCTACCCTTGGAGCCCTGAACACCCTGGGGGACCAAACTCTCTGAGGTAAGGGTGACCTGGCCTTCATGCAGGGAGTGAGCAAGGCAGTGTACCATGATATTTCACTAAAAAAAAAAAAAAAAAAAAAAAAAAAACCAGAAAAACCGGAAAAAATACTTAACACCTGCATATGTTTACTTTTCTGGTAAAGCTGACAATATTAATTATACTTCTTTATGTATGCCGACAAAGAGAAATCTAGATCAATAGATATTAAGGTATCACATACCAGCACATTAGAGGCTGAGTTTTAGGCCAGCCTGGGTGATGCAGCAATCAATATTTCATCTCAGAAAATAAAATATCTGGTAGTACAACAACTTAGGTATTAATTTATTTCTTCACTTAAAGATGTTTTTTGCATCACTACAACACAAACCCAATGCCGCTCACTCAAAAAGAGTTTATTCTGCTCACAGTTTGGGAGGTTGAAAGTCTGAGATCAGGTGGCTGTATACACTCCTTCTACCTCCTACCTCCTTCCTCTCTCCTCCCTCCTCCCTCCCACCTTCTTTCTTCCCTCCAGGTGAAGACAGGACAGCCTCTGCCATCATGTGCTGCTTACTACCACTGTCACAGAGGTCAAACCACCGGCCTCGGACTTCCAAGCTCCCAAACTGTGAGCTGAATCTGAGCGAGCTGCTTTGGGTTTGAGTTGTGGTGATGCAAAGACTAAGGATGTAGGTGACTTACCCAGGCTCAGGTTGCTGCTGGTCCACACAAAAGCAAGGTACCTTTACCTAATGACATTCTTCCATCCGCCATAAAGATATACCAGTGTGTTCTATTTAAAACAAGAGAATTCACAACTAATGAAATTATCTAAGTAAATAGTCAAGTTTATGATGTCTAAGATATATAGACATTTCAGATGTTTCTCCTTGCAGAAGGTATAAGGCTAAAATTTTTGTTCAGAGAACAGGTATTTGCTTCTGTTCTAAATGAGAATGGCCAGTGATTCCTATCAACTTAAGAACCTTCTGGCAACAAAAGGTGTTGTCTACTTTGAACACTGTTTTGTCCTTGAAGCATTTGTAAGGTGCATTTACCTAGACAAAAGCCCATGGAAGTTACAGACACTGATTAATGCTTCGTGGCTGTGAAGGATTTCCCAGAGAGCCCTATTCTCCTACCTAGTGAGTTAAAAGATATTCTTAAAATTAGTATAAAACAGGTGTTCTCAAAAACAGATATTCCACTCATTGTGGATCTAGGGATCCAAATTGACATAAATTCCATTTCATTCTTGCATTAGGCTACCTAGGGCTTTGTGTATTTAAGGTATGAGATTAACCATTGAGCTACCTCCCAGCTCAACAGAGCTTTTTAATTTATCCAAGAATTTCATAAATGTATATATTTTTATCATATCCTTCTCCCTTTACTCACTCCTTACTCTTCCTAGACTCCTCCACCAACAAACATCCCTCCCTACTTCATGTATTTTTATTTTTTTAAATAAACCATTGAGTCCAATTAGTTCTGCTCATATACACTGGAGCATAAGGAACTTAGCAATGGTCCCACTCTTGAACAAAGTTCTCTTCCCTGAGCTGCTATCAACTGCCAATAGCTCCTCAGCTAGGGGAGGGAAAAGCAGGGTTTGTGTGTGTGTGTGTGTGTGTGTGTGTGTGTGTGTGTGTGTGTGTGTGTGTGTGTGTTTTGGTTGGTTGGTTACTTTGGTTTTGAGAGAGCCTCTCACTGTGTAGCCCTGGCTCTCCCTATATAGACCAGACTGTCCTTGGCCTCAGAAACCAATATGCTTTGGTCTCCAGAATACTAGTATTAAAAGCATGCTACTTTACACCAGGCTCATCAGAGCTTTATTGTTGTTTGTTTGTTGATTCTTTTCTTAAAAATTTGGGAGGAATTTTTTTTTATGTACATTGGTGTTTGGCCTGCATCTATGTCTGTGTCTGTGTATGTCAGATCTACTGGAAATGGAATTACAGACAGTTGTGAGCTGCCATGCAGGTGCTGGGAATTGAAACCAGGTTCTCTGGAAGAGCAGCCAGTACTCTTAACTGCTGAGTCATCTCTCCAGCTTAAGTTGTTCTTTAAAGAGAAGGTTTATTATGTGACAGGAGATAGGCTAATGTGTAATATGTCCCTAACAGGCACAGAAAATCACAGTGTCCTTGGGAAGAGCAATGCTTATGTACACGAGGCCCTCTTCACTCAGCCCAGCCTCTTGTACCTTGACACCAAGGAGGCTTGGTGTCAGCTACTGAGGACACAGACAAGCAAGCCTAGCCTGTGCTCTGTCTCCATTCCCACAGGCAATGTGGGAATGTCAAGAAGAAAGCTGAGCAATAGAGAGCTCAGCAAAGTGTGAGAGGCCCAACGGCAGGACCTGATCTGTTTTTCAAGTGGGATTTCCTAGAATCCAGGGAAAAGCAACTCAAAGAGTAGAAGTCAGCTTGAAAATTAGTCTTGAGCCCAACCCTATAGTCATAAGGACTCACAGTCAATATGAAATAGGTGTGACATCATGAATAAATGAACCTTCCAGCTTACAAAATAAATATGGAGTATAAGCAAACTGCAGGATTAATTATAAAAAGAGGTTTCATGAAGGCAAAATATTTTTACACCCAGAATCCTGGGGCAATTTGAATTGAGAGGGGGTGCTATTTGAAATCAATCATCATAAAGATGATTGAAAATTTATTTTGGGGAGCTGGAGAGATGGTTCTGTGGTTAAGATTATATATTGCTCTTGCAGAGGACCTAGGTTCAATTCCCAGTACCCACATAGTAACTCCCAACTGTCCAGTTGGACCTATTTATATGGGCTCTTATACATTTGAGCATATACACATAAAATTAAATAATATTTTACATGAATTTATTTTACATGCATGAGCATTATGCATACATGACTACACATGCAGGTTATTTAATAGAGTTTTGGCCTCTTGGTATCACAGTTATGTTTTGTCTTGTGTGATCCTATGAACTATTGTCCATAGCAACAATATATATCTTGCTTGTTCCGAAGCAAGATCAGCTTCCTATGTGTGTCCCTGAACTTCGGAATGAAAAAAATGTATAAAGCTGTAACTCATCAGTACATCCTGCTAAGCACTTAGAAGATTGTGGCACAGTAACTTATGAAACATTTATGACCATTTAATGCTTATAGTTTTGTTTTTGATAATGATATGTAACGACAAATTAAATAAGACAGGTAATAGGGTGAAACTTGGGTTGTACACAGCCAAAAAGACAGAAGCAAAGAACCAGTAAACTCTGAACTTTGTGCAATAAAGCAAAGGCAAGCTGGATATTTATTCTAAAATCATAAATAAATGTGGTGATATAGTATTTATGATTTATTAAAACTTGCCTGAGGGTACAGAAAGCAAAGTTGGCCACAAACTATAGAGGTCAGGGAGTGGTGATACACATCTTTACTGCCAGGACTCAGGATTAGGAGACAGACTGATCTCTGTGCGTTCAAGGCCACACTCACCACATTACATTGATCCAGTCCTAAAAGAAACAACTCACACAAAGGTGATCTCAGCACTTGGGATCACACACCTTTAATCCCAGCACTGGGGAGGTGGAGGCAGGAGTGATATCACAGGGTGAAGAAAGGAGAAGACAGGAACTGGGAGCTTTTGCCTCTGAGGACTCTCAGAAATAGGATTGCCATTTCAGCTGGTAGAGGTAACTTGGCTGCTTTGCTTCTCTGATCTTCAGCTTGAAGCTCGAACCCCAATATCTATCTATCATCTATCTATCTATCTATCTATCTATCTATCTATCTATCTCTGGGTCTTTTATTTATCATATTACAAATATAATCTCCCTTTTGAAAATAAACCTCATAGTCATCAGGTCTGCGGAAAGGAAACAAACTTTCAGGTCCCCACCGAGCCTTTGTTAGGTGCCCTACACGGATGTGACAAGGGTGTGAACAGGTAGAAAGGCAAAGGTTTGAGTTTGGGCGGCATAAGAAAACCATCGGAGGGCTGGAGAGTTGGCTGTAACCCTGTGGCTCAAAAAGAAAGACTGAGGACAACTCAAATGCTCAAGTACGACTCTAACTTCCGCTGAGCCACTAAAGAGTGTGCTCGCACCTGCTGAATCATCCCACCGGGCGCTGGAGCCCACAGAAGTCAGAGCTCTGAATCTTGGAACCCATAACACGCAGTTCCTATACTCACTCAGGTCCACACATTTGCACATGGTTGACTTCCAGGAGACATACCCGGACCCGCCTGGATGTCTAAAAAACCACTCGCGAAATAAGCTCCTTGGATTGTGTTCCCAGGCCCTGCTGGAGAGGTCCCAGTCCACATCCTACTAGCTTTGAGAAACATCGGTGTACACACCCAGAAAGAGGAAGTAAAATTGAAGCTCCCAGGAGAAGGCTGGTCAGGTCCTACCAACTACCTTGTCCTTGCTGTGTGGACATCACCCACATAAACCACTCCTTTTGTACTTTCTGGCTCCAATTTATTTTTTAATCCACCCCTCCTGCTGTCTTTCCTCTACCTCAATAGCCTTGGATTTTGCTTCCCTCACAAACTTGAAAAGGGAATTGAATTCAACAAAGGTCGGGAGGCGGGGCGGAGAGAAAGATGAAAGAAAGAAAGAAAACAGCCCAAGACAAAACAAAGACTCGAATCGTTTCTTTTCCACCTGTCAGGGAGTAGTGAAAGATGCTTTGAATTTTATTTTGCACTTAGCCTCATTGGAAATTGTTCTGTTCAAATCTTCATTAACTTTTCTGAGAGCATGCTATAAACACCTTTATCGAAGCCTTCCTTGCTGGAGTTAATGCTGCCACTTGAACAGCAGGGGGCACCATCACACCAAGAATGCAGAAACCGTCCTAGGCTGTGAGGAACTCTGTAGAAGGGTTGCGCTAGTCTCTGTAAGAGCGATGATCTCAGCTCAGATAAAGTCTTTTGTTTTGTGTCCTATTTTACAATGCACGGATCAGTTTTCTATATAAATTGTGACTTAGGCAGACTTCACTGTAGCAGCTGATCTTAAGAAAATGAAAGGTAAGGAGGAAAATGAAAAAGAGAACGTTAAAACGTTTCTAAGTAAAATATGTAGAGAAGGCAGAAGTCCCCATAAAGATAAAAAGTTTGTCCCTTCTCTGTTATCATCCCTAATTCTGTCTTTCAGACTACAGATTTAACTCATCCCTATTTTCCCTCACACATATTTCTTATTTCATACTAATTTCTTTGCCATTTGCCATATAGTTTTTTGTTTTGTTTTGTTTTAGACTTTTTTTTTTCTTTTTTTTTTTTTTTAAGATACAACTGTCTTAAACCATATAGTCAGCTTCTAGAGAACTCAAAAGAGCCTGTCCATTTCTGGGTGTAGAGGGTGGATGTTTTCGTGCCTTTTCAACATTTGTTAGTGAAGGTATTTTTCACTGGCATGTATGTTGCAACAAAAAATTGTCCCCTGTAGCCACAAAGCTTCAGATAAACAGCCCAAAGCTATCACTGAGATCTCTATCTGACATGCTGGAGGTAGGATACAAAGTTCACACTGAAACATCAGAGACTTGAAGACCATTATATTCAAGGATCATTGCAATGGAATGGGCTGGGAAGGGCAAAAGGTGCTTAGGAATCTAAGCTCCCATGTTGCAGGGCCTCTGCCCACACAGTTCTCTGTCTGGAACATTCTCTCCCCATTTATCCAAGGGACTCAATCCTTCACCTACCTCAAGTGTTTGTGAGAAAAAAAAACACAAACACAACACAAAAATTCTAGGTGACTTTCCCAATCACTGATACAAAAGGTATGGTCCACTCCCTCCTCAGCTTTCCTAACTGACCTTTGTCCACTTTCCTCAGCAACACTAATCGACACCAAATCAGCTTACACAAATAAATGTCATACATTTGACTGATGCATTCTGTCTCACTTGTCTATCACAGACTTCCCCTTAAAAAGGGGGAAAAACATGGACTGATCCTGATAAAACCTTTTTCTGCCACACATAAAAGATAACAGTAAAACTGAAAATAATTCAGGAATGATGAGAACTTCAGCAAACAAAAAGGATGAATGGAGTGACAGGCAAAAGTATAGCAAGAAAATGCTTATAACAAAGAACTGTTTTTTAATCAAAAAGTGAGAGACTCAGACCCAAAAAAACCATCTAACCAAAGCACATCTCACTTTCCCACAATTTGTGTTTTGTGGTAAAATAAAATATTTATGAAAAATTATACAGCCAATAACCCAGCAAGTATGTTCACAGAGAATAAATTACAATTAACTTAAAGAAACAATTGAAATACATAAATAATGATAGTATGGAATGTAATCTCTAACTCCAGCCCAAATTTAACAAAATTATTTATTAAAATTGCCTAGGATTTATATTTGTAGGCAAAATAAGCATATTTTGAAAGAGTACATGAAGAAATATAATGCAAATAACATTATCTATTGACAGCATGATAAACCAGAAATCACAGCATCAAACTGTAATAAATAAAAGAAGCTTCTGACATTGACTGTTTCCATTTTTTTATTAAATGACAAAAGAAGTATCAGCTGATATTGAGATTTTCTAGAAAAAATAAAAACACAACAATAGAGTCTAAAGAATGTTTAGAATAAAAATGAGAGATGTAGATAGCTATAGCAATAAAAACTAGAAACTTAAATAAGTAAGTTAGATAGTCCACTCAAAAGAATACAGCTAAAGATGATAGTGGGTTTTTTCCATAGCTTGTATTTAATTTTATTTTTAACTAAACAATGTAAAACAAATCTTAATAGGTTAACCACATTTGGCACTTTATTAGTAATTCTAATGCTGTAGGGAAAGACAAATAATCACAAAATTCAGCAATTTATCAACTACAGCATGAGAAATGAGGAGCAGCGCCATAATATCAAGTTAATAATTATCCTATAATCTTTTTTCAGAAGTTGAATATTACCACAAACATGCTTTTTTTCCTTCTCTAAAAAATTCATATTTCTAAATCTTTTTTGGAAGAGTAAGCAGCAATGCCTAGCCATGAGCATCCTGAGGTGAACAGACTGCATTCTCTAGATGCCATTTGCCCTGAACACTGTAAGGGCTCCCTGGGAAGTGTTGGTTTTAGGTCTGGAGCAGCACCGTAATGAGACCAGGGCTCTGACACTGCAGAAAGGAAGGGCTCTATCAAGGCAGTAAAAGTTGTGCCAGGTAAGTAGAAGTATCAAGGGTGAGAAATTTATGCCTCCATGAATAATGGCTACAATTATGAAAAAAAAATAGAGATGCTTTCATTGAAAAACTCTTGGATCAATAACAAATTATATAATAGCAAGATACAAAATTACATGTAGAAATCATTATGTTCATTGTTTGGGGGCAACAAGCAATTTCAGGGATGATCCTATTTTACAGTACAAACATTACAAACATAAAAGGAACCGATCCTAGGAATAAATCTGGCCAGACATGTAAGCATCCTATAGGAAAAACACTAGAAAGTCTTGCTAAATGTCACAAAACTGGGTCTCAAAATGAAAAATAAAACGTGTTCTCTGATAGGAAAACACATCAAATTATGGTCAAATTCTTTAAAAAGTATTTTAATGGATTTATATTAAAAAAAAACAAGAATATAAAAAACAAACAGCAATGAGGCCCTCCTAACCCTTTCAGACATTGTAATAGACTGTAAGACTATAATTAAAACAGGGCAAATTTAGAAAATGACAATATCTAATCAATGTGGACAAGAAAAAACACAGATCAAGACCCAAGTACAATGTAGAAATTTACATAGGTAACATCCCACATCCCTGGATTTAAGGAGGAAAAAGACTTTATAAAATTAACTATTGTCAAAATAGGTAGACAGCTACTTGAAATCAGAAAATTTGAATGTATCATCATCTAGGTAGAATTACTACCAGTCTTATCAATGTGCAGAAACAAAGATAGAGAGCAAAGGGTATTCTGGAAGAACAACAGCCTTAGTCAACACCGAGAAAACAGCAAATAACAGAATAGAGAACTGCCCTAAATCGAAGGAAGCCTAAGATAATTGACATCTAAATGCCATATCTGGTCGACTTAATCCTTGATTTAAATTATACCAGCAAACAAAGTAAAAAATGTTTTTAGAACAATTGAGAAAGTTAAAGCATATTAACTCTATCAGATTGAAGTTGCTGACTTGCTAACTTGGTAACATTTCCCGTGTCCCTGCATTTTGAGCCTGTGGGAACAGTAGTCAGTATGGGCGATTTTGCTAGATTCCAAGTACATGCACATACTTGGGAGATTTCGGGGACATTTTGTTTGTCAGAATCGGCGCGGGTGGGGGTTGAAGCCGAGATCTAGTGATTAGAAACCAGGGTTGCTGCAAAATACTCCCTGCAGCATATCGACACACCCCAAGATCATCCAAACCAAATCGCCACCACCGCGGGTGGCTGAGAAACGCTGGCGGAGAAAAATCGTTTATTCTGAGAAACTAGGTTGAAGTACAGGACCTCGCCGTGTGCGTAGGTCCCGTGTGGGCGGTATTTCTGGGTGAAGGCAGACAGTGTTCACGACTAATTCAAAATCCTGTGTGTGTCCTTCCGCCCTCAAGCCAGGAGAGACCGGTTCCTACCACAGCTCAGCAAGCCGCCCGGCTAAGAGGTGGGCGGAGTTTGGGCGCTGGGCGGGGCCTGGACCGGCACCCCGCATGCGCGCAGAGCATCCCGCCGCACCCACGCCGCGCTACTACCAAAGTTGCAAAGCGTCAAGCAGACTGGTCAGAAAGGTGAAGATGCCCGCAACCTAGGAGAGGGAAGAGCGCTCCGCATGGGCTCCCCGGATCGGCAAGGAGCCTCCCTCGAGTCAGAAGCGGCTCCCGCTGCTCGAAATCTGCTAAAGTGATGTAAGTATCCTCCTGTCCCACCCGGGCAGCATCCTGACACCGAGTGGACTCTGCCCCCGGAGTCCGAGCATCCCGAACGTCCTGGGCATCCTGCACCTCAGCATGCATCCGGCCACACCCCGCTCCTCCCCGGTTCCTCGCCTGCCCAGGTAAAAACTTTACATGCCTTAAGATCCGCCTGGAGAGTCGCCGATGAAAAAAAAGAGTTGCCAGTTCTGGTGAGGAGGGAGGGGGCAAACCCCCGGGTGAAGAGTCAAATCTGTCAAGTACGAGTCTTTCTCAACCTTGTGGAAGAGGAGGAAACACCCACTCATGGCCTTGCACGCTTGCAGATTGCAATGGCAGGCTAATTCTTCACCCTGTGGGAGCCTCGCTGAGCCCTGCGCCGCTTCCCTGGTGCTTGCAGAAAGAGCCCAGGTTCTGTAAGGATGCTGTCTTTGCTTGCCCAAGCTCAACGCCCAGGGAACCCCACGCACCTGTTTGCTCCTCCTCCCAGGGCCGGTTGCCTGGTGAGTTCCTGCTTGCTAAGACTACCAGGAACCCTGAAAAAAGTTGCCACACCGGCCAGCCTTTTATTCTGAAATAGCAGTTGCTTCCCGAGGGGAGTTTTTGAAAATCCTATATATTGGGTAAATTAGCTTAGTGTAAAAATAATATAGGATAAACGATTATATTTTGATAATTGCTCCTTTGTTGTGCCGAGTGTGGTCATTTGAAAAATAATAAAAGGAATATAGAAGAATGTTGAAATTCTTCTACTTAATCCCAACACACTTACAACAACTTGAAAATATGTATTCTTTTAGTTTTTTTTTTTTTCAATGCTTACTTGGTAAGCCCACTTACTGAACATTTGGGTTTTTAAAGCTTTTTAACATTTGTTGAAATACAGCAAAGAAAATAGTACACCGCTTACAAGTTGTCCAGTACATAAACAAATATACTCTGGCAGCCACATCGAAATACTATCAACTATTACAAGTGTCTGTCATCCCAGTCAGAAATAAAGATAGCACACTCTCCCTAAATACAGATGTTGCCTTATCCTTAAGTAGTCTAGACATTTTTTTTTCTGTCATAATAGTTATTCATCAAATATTCTGTAAGACCCTGGTCCTTTCATTCCATACTGTTTGATTTCATGCATGTTGTTCCTTGTAACAAGTCATTTTGGAATGTTACTTTACTCTTAACATTGTGTGGCCTCCAGTTTTCTTAATATACAAAAAATACTCTTAGGAGATACAGTTCATGTCATATAATTCATTCGATTAAAGTATGTGACTTTTTTTTTTTTTACTATATTCCACTTTATGCAACTATTACCAAATTTTAGATCAATTTCATCACCTGAAAAACAACTCCATGTCCTTTGCTTATCACCCTTTGAAATCTCCCTATCCCCTTCAGCGCCAATAACCAATAATCTCACCTATGGACTTGCTTTATGTGATCATTTTATACACGATGAAACATGTAGTAAGGAAATGTTTTGTGCCTGATCTCCCATAGTGATACTGTACATTTATTTCTAGATTTGGTGTTCTTACAAATAATACAAGAGTAAATATTAGTCTTGTATACCTTTAAGTAGATACATGCTTTTTGATAGATAGGCCTGCATGTTGAATAGCTCAGATGTGACCAAAGCTGTGGCTTCCTTATATATACAATACAAGCTTTTCAAGTTTATAGTCCCACTAGCCTTGTATGAAAAACTCAGTACTCCATGCCTTCACCATCATTCGGTGGTTATATGACACCAATTTGCTGGCTGATGACAGAAAATGTCTATCATGCAATTATTAGCCACTTATACATCCTTTTTAGTAAAAGGATCTTTGGTTATTTCTGTTGATTGTCATTTACATGTCACTTCACACATAAATCCCACATGTGTTCCATACCAAATGTGTTTTTCTCTTCTACTGTTTGTGTATTTTAACCATCTCATTGTTAGATTTTTATTAATGTATATAGTTTTCTTTCCCAAGATCAGTACCATAACTAAACTATAAATAATCATCTCTTGCCCACAAAGCCACAGGACATTTTCCTAGATTTCCATTTTATGTGTGAGAGTTTGATCTACCACTTAAAATTAATTTTGGAGTCTTATGTAGAATATTTTAAAATTTATCAAATTTTCTTAAATGTTTCTTGAAAAACCACAATTAATTCTTCACTATTAATTAATTCTACACGCATTAATTCTTCATGCATAATTCTACACTATCATTTTGATCACAAATCAAAAGAAACAGATTTATAGAGGCTGGGGTTGGTAGAAAAAGAATATGGAATAACATGACAAGTATATTAAAGGCTTTTACTAGGCTTGATTTTGAGGTAAAGGTGGGGAATTTCAAGAGAAACATAAGTAATATAAAAAGAATGAAATGGAAACTCTAACTGGACAAATAACTGAGATCATCAGAGATTACCAGCAGAGTTGGCACATGAGACATACTTTACTAAACTTGGAGACTCAGTGAAATTTGTCTCAATCTAAAGGATATAGAGGAAAATGTTGTCTAGTAGCTGGAGTTTCAGTGACTTATAAAATAGTATTAGACAACCCAACACACATGAAATTCCCAGAAGGGAAAGAGAAAGAGTAAGGAGCAGAGAGCTGTTTGAGAAGGTAATTGCCAATTTCTAAATTTTACCAAATACATTTTATCCAGAATGTTTACCTGTTTACAACAGAGAATTGATCTAGAAACCTAGTTTGCCATTGAAGGGATTGACCGTTCTCATACATAACAGTTTTATATCCATTTAAAGAGCTATATATTTAATATCTATTCAGAGAGTCATTTTAAAGTAACAACAGTTGAATGGAAAGTTACCTTGCTGAAGTAGAATTGTTCTGTGCGGCTATACTTTAGTACCGGCCCTGCCCACCTACCAGACCCACCAGGCCCACACAGTCACACCCGTCTGGACAGTGGCCCAGGTCTTTGAAAGCATTTCCTCAGTGCACAGCAGCAGCATAGATGAGAACCTCTCTCACACAGTCTGCCTTGGCCTCCTGCTCACACACTTTCTACCCTCATTTTTTGATGCTTAAGTTTCAAACCACTCTGGCAACCCTCCAGCTCAGGGCTCCCAGGGTTGTTTCTCCCTCCCTCTCCTGAATGCTCCTCCTCCAAATATCCTCTGGCTGACTTTTTTCTTCTTTGGGTCTTTGTTGAAACTTTATTTTCTCTGTGAGGCCTGGGGGGGTGGAGATTAAAACAAATCTTGCCTGTTCTCTCTCCCTGTGCATTAGTTTGCTGGGCCTGCCACAGCTAATACACAGAGTAAATGGCCTGCTTTAAGTGAAACGTCTTGGTTGTGGAGGCTAAGAGTTCAAGGTGAAGGTGATGGTAAGTTTGGCTTCTCCTGAAGCTCTGTCCCTGTGTGTGCTTGAGCAATCCCAGGATCAGAGTCCAGACTTCCTCTTGGCAAGGATGTGAATTAGAGTAGGATCCACCCTGAGGTTCTCATTTTAATTATTTCCTTAAGTCTCACCTCCAGGGCCTGCAGAGATGGCTCAGAAATAAAGAGCACTTGCAGCTCTTACATAGGACCAAAGTGTTGTTCTCAACACCAACACCAGGAGCTTATAGCTTCCTGCATCTGCAGCTTAATGTGTGTGTGTGTGTGGGGGGGGGTGATACCTAACACTTTTCTGGCCTTTGTGGGCACCTCCATATACCTACCACAGACACATGAACATCATTAAACAAATAAAATCTCAAGTTTTGGGGCCCTGGTTGTAAGGACTTCAATAGAAGAATTTTGTAGCGGAAACATATTAGCCATTCATAGTTTTTGTCTGTAGTTCTTTTTTCAGATGTATTATGTTTTAGTTACTAATTTACTTATTTTCTCATCTTCTGTCCCACTAGAATTTTCGTAAGGGAGCGGTTGTAAACACTGTTGTTCTCTGCAGTGTCTCTAGAACCTTAGATGAGTTTAAGCAACATCTACAAAAAGAATGGTTAGCACCTTTATTCCAGGCTAGCATATGGGCAGACTTAATTTATTCCTAGTAGCTCTCTGGGCCTATTGTGATTTTTTTTTTTTTCATGAACGAAGAAAATCCTTCAAGTATTTCAGTAAAGCAGACATTTTTAAAAGTTATGTTTGAGTTTCTTAACAGAAAAACATTATAGCAGTAAAAGATGTAGCTTTTTCCTGAGGAGTCTTGAGAATGTGGTATGCTGTTTCCAGAGCAACCTGGAGCTTTTCCTGATTAATTAGGATGAGGATTCATCCAAGTTACACCTGAGTATCCATCCAAATTGCCAAGGATCACCTTCCTCAGGGAAAGTGTTCAGAGCCATCATCCCAAAGAATCCCTACTCAATCACAAGCTAAACTGTGCCACCTTTTTGTTTTTCTTTAGGCAGTCAGGCTCAGCATGGACTGTGAGTTTTCAAAAAGGAAAAAGTGGGAAGCCACCAACAATGCCGCCAGCTGAGTGAATGTTGCTTTATAGCTTGCACAAAGTCAAGCAAATTACATTCGTATGTTATGTAATATGTACAACCTGCTTACCTACTGCTTTAGTCCAGGTTGTTCTTGAATGTAGATACAAAATGTAGATACATTCTACTTGGGACTGCACTCCCAGGAAACAGAAAGAAAGATGGGGGTTGCAGCTGGGCACATGGCAAAGGAAACCAGGGCAGCATTGCTAAGAGCTCACTGTTAATGCTGTGTAAGGCAGAAGCATCTCACGTTTTTGCCTCACAAATGTCTTTCTGATAGACAACAGAGAGAAGCATTTCTGTGTCAGCAGCCATCTCTGTGTGGAAGACTGCTTGCTTGAGATGCCAACTCTGCCATGCCTCTATTTAGTACCTGTTTAGAAGCCTCTGGTAGGATGCTGGATGCTTGGATAGTACTTGTAGCACTGTTAACAAAGAGCAGGGTCCAACTTTCCAAAACTGTGACCTGCACCCAAAGTTAAAAAGACCCGAATTATGTATAAGAGGCCTTTCATAATCTGCATAATACGTTTTTAGACCTGAGTAAATCCATTTTCACTTCTTTCTGTAATCGTATTTATATAGACAGGGTTAGCAAAAGGAAGATTAAATATATTAGGAGTTGTTTGTTTATAACAGTTTTGACCTCCAGTCATGTTTGTTTATATGAGAAAACAACGGTGGAATGTGGCAAATTAAGACATTATTCTTGCCAGGTGGTCAAGGCAAATGCTTTTAATACCAGTACTAGGGAGGCAGAGGCAGGCGATCTCTGAGTTTGAGGTCACCCTGGTCTACAGAGTGAGTCCCAGGACAGCCAGGGCCACACAGAGAAACCCTGTCTTGAAAAATAAACTTAAAAAAGAAAAGAATGGAAATCAAGTATTCCACGTGAAATGTTTGAACACTAGTGAGTGGTGTCAGTTACAGTTTTCTCTCATGCAGTTTCAGGAACAACCATGAATTGTTTGGGGGTGGAAAAGACTGAAGAAGGAAAACTATTTCTTGTGTCTCTGAGAACTTTATAAATTATTATCATAGAAATTCTTCAGATAGTCTTCTATTCTCATGATGCACTAGTGACTAGTGGAGAGAAATGGGCAGAAGCACGAGAAGGAAAGCATTGGGGCTAAAGACCACCAGATGAAGGCTTGGCATTAACATTTATCAGATTATGGGAAACTGCATGATGTATCTATTCCTCCCTGAGAATTAGTGATGTCATCAACTTCTTACTTCTCTTTAACCGATGTTAATACGAAAGCTCGTGAGTCATTCAACTCAGTATGTGTTGAGTTCTACTGAGTATATGATATTGTCATATGCCTGTGAGCAAGTCATGATGTAAGATAGTACACCCAAACACTTACAAATGTGTGTCTTTGTAATGTATGTTCCAGAATAGTTACACACTTGTCATAAACTGGATCACCACAAACCAAGTTTCAAAAGACTGAAGCAGTATTTAATACAACACTGAAAGTCAAGTTTATAAAGATGCCAAAGGCTTCCAAATGATTGCAATTTCATTCCAAATACTTACAAAAACCCCAATGACTAATGAGTCAGTAAATTACATTAGACATTAGAATATATTTTTAAATTAATTCTGATCTAAAAATACTATGAGTTGGTATGAAATTGAATGCTTATGGGACCTGGATATAATGATGCATTGTTGTAATCCCAGTACTTGGCAAGTGGAAACAGGAGCTCAAGGCCATCTTTGAATACATATAGAATTCAAGAGGAGCTGGTCTGGGCTACATGAAACCCAGCCTTATTTTGTTTTTTGGTTTTTTTTGTTTGTTTGTTTTTTTAAAGCTCAATGGAAATACATACATACATGCATACATACATACATACATACATACATACATATATATGTCTAAGCATTTATGCAGAAATATTGTGAAAGGATTCTTAATCAGTGTTCTAAAAAAAAAACCAGAGGGTGGGTTTGGGATGCAGTGTCACAGAGGACAAAAGAGGGTGTTAGATCCCTGGAACTGGAGTTAACAGGTGGTTATGAAGTACCCCGTGTGGATGCTATGAAACAAACCCCATCCTCTGCAAGTGCAGCAAGAGCCCTTACCTCTAAGACTTCTCTTCAGCCTATGACTTCTCTATATGCTAGCTTTCTGGATGTTTGAGCAGACAGATTTGCTGAGTTGAGAGAAAGACTCAAGTTGGGATGGGAGGCATGGATTTTTGCGAAAAAGTACCATTGAAGTGGGAAGATAAGCACACAGAAAGTTTCCGAAATCTGCAAAGAGTTCACTGTGTACCTTTTGTTCAGCACTCAGCCTCCCACTTCTCAAAGCTGGCATGAGATTGGGACCGTTTCATCTGCAGCCAGCCACAGCTGACAGCCCTTGCTGAGTACGGGATCCCTGAAAACTTATGCATTAATACCAGTGGGGCTCAACTGGCTGGTTAAAATACCCCACCCAGAAAGGAACTTGAGAACAAGCTTGAATAGTATCCTACTGATCCAATATAAATTCCTCCCAGAACAAAGTGCAAGTTTGTTAGTCCAGCCCTCCCAACAAGCACTTACAAAGACATAATTATATTTATAAGAGTCTCATTTGGGGAAATGTCTGTTGAGAGTTGAAAAGGAGAGGAAGCCAGTGAAGTTGGAGTATTTAGATCATATAACCTACTTCGCCCTATCTGTGTGTCACTGGGTGATCTCCCAACTGGACTAGGCCTGAAGTATCATTTCTGGGTGTGTCTGTAGGGTGCTACTGAAAGAGACTAACATTTGAGCTGAGTAAAAGAGATTGTGGTCCCTGGTATGGCTGAGCATTTAATCTATAGAAAATGTGAATAAAGACAAAACAGAGATGGAAGATTGAGTTCTTTCTCCACCTGACTACTGAAGTGAGGCATCTATCTTCAGACCTTGGGCTGGGGCTAACACACTCAGTGCTCTGGGGTCTCGGGCCTTCAGGTAGCAGATCACGGGACTTTGCCTCTGTGGTAGTGTAATCAATTCTTTATAATAAATATCTGGGTGGGTGGGTGGGTGGATGGATGGATGGATGGATGGATGGATGGATGGATGGATGGATGGATCCTGTTGGCTCTGTTTCTATGGGAAATCCTAATTGAGAAAGACAGAATACCAAGATGTTTGTGCTACAGTGCAATTTTAATCAAGTTTAAGGTCGGCTGATAAGCCAAAGTTTCCCAGTGGAGACATCCCTACTTCACAAGAATAAGCCTATGTTAGTTTACCTGCTTTACTCAGCTACTGTGCTCATGGAATAGACCTGTGGGAAATGTAGCCTTGGCAGGAAAATAACACTGGCGTCAGAGCAGCAGCAAGGACCAGTAAACTCTCCTTAAGCAAACGGTTCAAGAGGTGCATTTTCACCCCAGTTCAGTCTACCCCTTGTTCTGCACATCTGCTACTTAGGGATGACTTGACCTGACTGCCAGAAAGATGGCTTAAGTGCCAAAATCAGTTTTGAGCCCAAGCCAAGTAATTCTAGAATATTCTCCTTTCCCAGTGACTGGTCACCCTACTAAATGGCCAGAAGTCCATTTGGGGAAGAACTTGAGAATCATAAAGATATGCATGTCATTGTATAACAGGGTCTTTATTTGTGAAGGCTGAGCCACTTTTCTACTCTCTGTATCCCTTAAATTTTATTCATGTCTGGAAACTGGAGCAAGACATTGTAAAGATTCATTGGGGACAGTACCATTAACATCTTGCTTTTCCATTCTTGCCTTAATTACTTATAGAAGTTAAGCCCCATCCTTCCTACTTGCTCATCTGTTTTGTCTGTAGAGGCGTTACCTTCAATTAATCATCTCCCTAACACCCTGTGAGTCAAGCCCACTTAACTACCCCTTCAATTTTATCAGTTGTTACAGTAATTATGGCCTCTTGGCTTTTGGTAGCTAAGCACCAGTCCTGCAGGGCCCTTTATTACTTCAGGGTCCATTACCCTGAGTGATATTAACAAGCCCAGCACCATGACTGCCTCATCTTCAGCCCTATCTAGAATACAAGCACCATCACTTATCTCAGTGATACTGGTACCCTCTCATAGGAGTGTTCCTGGTGGCCTTGGTGAATTGTATGTTCTCTGGTCCTTGCCTTGGAGCAAGTCACAGAGGTTTTTCTACCCCCACAATATATTCATCCCAGCATGGCCAGTTCCCTTGGTCTGTTTATATCTTCCCTATTTACCAGAGCAATGTGGACATCACGACTTTGCTCAGAAATGATCCTTTCTCTTTTCAGGCCTTTAAGAGCCACTCTATCTGGGAATTTGTTTCATTCCCAGGTATTCCTCCTGGAGTAATATCTTAGTCCATTTGTGCATCTGTAACAGAATATCTGAGGCCGATTAATTTACACATGGTAGAGTGGAAGGCTGAGGCCTAGATAGCTTTCCCGTAGCCCATCTGAGAAATCATGAATCCTGTTCACCTTCATCACTTAATCTCTAAAAGGTGTCAACTGTTAATGTGTTCACACTGGCAATTAAGTGCTTTCACACTTGAGTTTGGGTAGACTGACCACACCAGATGATAAACACTTTGTACCTGAAATATTCCTAAATAAATACATTCTCATACATCTGCCTTTATATTCTAGCACCTTAGAAAAGTACTGATCAAATTTACTCTTAGCAATATTCACCTGGTTCTTGCCTATGTGTCACACAGCTTCTTCAGTATAATACTTTTTCTGCCTTGTCAGACCCAGGATAGCTCCACTGACTCCGTGTGGAATTCAACTAGTCATCTTTTAGCAATCGGAAAAGAAGACAGACATTCCATGGGTGAGGGTGCACACTCTACCATTTACTTTTTGAGACCTGACCTTTGGCTCTCCATATATAGATTGGGGATATGCACAGCTTTCTGCAAAGCACTGTTTCGGCCAATGTAATTTCATTGTTAAAGTCAACTAAAGATTTAACAGGAAAATACTACCAAGCTTGCAGGATTTATCAACTGATAGGAAAAGGTCAACATTTTTTTACTTGATAGAGGAAACAAATACTTACCACCTGTAGATGATAAACAAATATTTGGAACCCAAACCTGACAAAACATCATCAAATTAAGGGAAATTATAGACCCAACCTCAAAGATAAGATTCCTGAATCAACCTGAAAAAACTCATAGAAATAAGATGTTATGCATTATAATTGTGTTAACCTGTTAATTTTAAATTTATAATCAAGTGTGCACAAGTGAGGTAGACAGAAGTCTTGGGCAGATTCTGGATTTTAAGGTCCTTCATTTCTGCTTTGATTGAGCCATTTCACTACACTGTCAAGATATGAATCTCATCACCTTTCATGACATAGAGTCTATCAGGCTATGTAGTTCCATATATTTAGATAATTCATACAACATTTGCACAGGCACTGTCCTTCATAATTTCATAGTTGCAGACTATGATAATCCTAAAATGGATAGTCTGTGGAAGCAAGTCATAAACCACTTCCTAGGAATTCCCTTTGTTTACATGAAGTCTGTTTCACTATGTAAACAAAGAGATTCACCCTCATTTATCTTTTTTTCCCCCTAGGATCAACCCCCAAGATGCCTCCAGAGACAAAATAATGGAAGTTAGCTACCTAATTTTCTATCTGGGAGCCAGTAAGTCTCACAAATGTCGATGCTCAGATACTAAACAAAATATTATCAAATGAAAGTTGCAATGTATAAAGAGACCAGTACATCATAAAATGGTTTAACATTTGAAAGTTAATTAATGCAATCCATCATATAACAGAATAAGGCAAACCATATGTCAGTAGCTACAAAGCAAACAAATCAACACACATTAACAATACAAACTGAAAACTAGGAACAGAAGGGAAGTTGATAGCGATCTATTAAGAAAACACACAGTTAGCATACTGCTTAGTA
Source organism: Cricetiscus sungorus (assembly GCA_030556225.1). Taxonomy (NCBI): domain Eukaryota; kingdom Metazoa; phylum Chordata; class Mammalia; order Rodentia; family Cricetidae; genus Cricetiscus; species Cricetiscus sungorus. The sequence continues at coordinate 28,555,152 of JANBXA010000651.1, read as the reverse complement.
ATAGAATACGGATCTTTCCCACAATTGTGTATTGCCCCTTGTCATGCAGATCCAGAATGACACGAATGATTGTGCATGTAGAAAACCCGAACTGTTCTACAGGCTATGAGAATGACTGAACTTAATGTCAAAATATCAAAAATTGTATATCCTTACAGTGGCTCAACTGAACAAATTAAAATATTTTAAATGTGTTATGAATAACAAGATTCAAATAGCTAAGAATAAACCAGTTGCGAGAGTTACAATTTTCTACAGTGGCAACTGTAAAGCATTACTAAGACATTAAACACTTAAATAAGTGGGGGTATAAAGGCCTGGAAGACTAGATGTTTTAAAGATCAATACTTTGAACGTACTCAATATTTATTGTCTGTGTCATCCCCATGACGCTCTCAGGAGATCCTTTTATTTTGATGAAATTGATAAACTGCCTGAAACCTATTTAGAAATTGAGTGGACTTGTGACAGCTAAAATAGGTTTGAAGAATACCTTTAGGGCCATTGAAACCCAAGCAAGCTACAGAATTGGGGGTACAGTGTCTGTACAATGATGGCTGCTAGACTAATGAAATAAATACAGAAACAAAACATTGGATACATTTCCCTCTGAAGGCAGATACTTCATTTCCTACCTCAGCACACATCCCACACCCCAACATACTTCCACCCTGAAACCAGAACGTAAGTCTAGTGTTTAGGAGGAATGGAGCCATAGAAGACCCACTCAAAGAAACATGCAAATGAAAACTTGCTGGCTTTTGTTTTTCTAAGAACCAAAGTCATGGTTTCAGATGTTAGACTGGGGGAATACCTAGCCCTCCATGTCACACCCTATGTCCTCGAAACTCATTCAAAGAAGGGGATTGAAAAGGAAAAACTCATTAGTGAGTAATCTCCAAGAGAAAGCAGTAGTTTATCGATGATGGCAGTTTCTGAAGAATTCCGCATTCCAAATTACAGTCTGAAAAAGTCCCAGAAAGAATCTACATAATCTAAAAGTGGAAATACGAATGCCCTCTGCCCTGTCTTGTTACTCTGAGACATGAAGTTGCACAGTTAGTCTAGGTACAATATTGAATTTGCATGTGCCTAAGTATAGGGATCCCACACTGTCGTATAGTCACTATGGTGTCAGGTGACTAAGAAATCTCTCTGGTGCAACTGGGAGCATTAGAACAATAGTCCTAGCAGCCCATAGACTTGAAGGACTCTGCAAAAATACAGTGTGAACTCTGAAAGATGCTTTAGATTTCATCAGATATCAACGTGGGGGTGTGCATGTAAATAATTACCAGAGAGGACAGCATTCATCTTACTTGAAGCCAGACACAAACACCAATGAAGAATCAAATGCTATAATATCATCTAGTCCTCTAGAGCATGGATACGACCCCAAGTGAAAAGTGAGTGCTGTGTACCTGGTATGTCCCCACTAAGTGCATATGTTGAAATCCTACTTCCAAAAGTGGTGGTATTCAGAGGTTAGGGCTTCAGGAAATGAACATAATGTATTCCCTTATGAAAGAAGCTCAAGGGAGCTTATTCACCCTTCTGCCAGGTGACAACAGACAGCTGCCACAAGCAATTAAGTGTGTTCTCACCACAGACTTTGCCAGCACCTTGATTTTGGAATTTTCTAGCCTCCAGAAGTATGAGACGTTCCTGTTATTTATAATCTACCCAATTTATAGTGGGTGTTCTGTTACACTAACTCCAATAAACTGAGAGACAATGTTGCATTAACTTATTTTAAAATGCAGTGCTTGTATTTATCTAGAAAATAAAGGGTTTGAGGTGTGTGTGTGGGGGGGTGGGTGGGTGTGGGTGTGTGTTTTCATATGCATGCCATAGATAGAATGAAAGAATTATGCTCAGATTTGGAAAAAATTGAAACCAGGTTTCCATAGAGCTGAGTACCTTACTTAATTAATAAGGACACCGGAGTTTCAGGCAGGACTAATAGCCTGCTGTTGAAGGACAAGTGACCCTAGAGCAAACAAACCATCTGCATACAGTTTTGTTTGTTTGTTTGTTTTACACATTCTATAAGGCCTTGTTATCACAGTTAGGGTGACACTTAGGGAAATGAACTGATACTTAGCAAATGAACTGATGCTAGGAGAGAAACAAAGTTGAAAGTTTTCTTTAGTGCCTGACTCTCAGAGTAATTCTTGTGCAGATCTTCAAGGCACCTTTCCAAAGGAGATGATGTGGTGTGTGCAGAAGCATATCCTCGTGTGGCCCTGGTCTCCCTTCAGAGAAGGACTTGCTCCCATTTGCTGCATGGACTGTTAACAAGCAGCTTGCAGCTATCAGGTCTCTTCTGCCATCAGGTCTCCTCTGGTCTTGCCTCAGCAGCACAGAAGCACTCCATCTAATGTCACACTCCTTCACAGGATGACACACGTCAGTGACTGATCATTGCGGGGAAGCAAAGTTGTTCCATGGCTCATCTCCAGAGTTCTCTGTGGTGCTGGCAGAGCTGTTGTTGAGCCTGTGTAGCAGCCCAGCTTGCTGTGTCTTTCTCTTCTCTACAAACGCTGGTCCAAAGCACACTTCTTAATAAACAGCCACGATGTCACAGAGGCTCCATCCTCCCCGCAGCAAACACACCTTTATGTTCGATTTGCCCGGGAAAGAAAATATAGAAGATCTAACAGGCACCAAGTTTAAGAAACACATCTGGCTGCTGCTAAGTACAGATGTGAGAACTGAGAAAGTATACTCATTTTTGTCAGACGAATACAAATATTTTGTATTCACAGCTGCCTTTGGACATATTTAGTAGGGAAAGGGGGAAAGTACTGTGGAAGCCTTTGAAAATCTGTTTCCAAGAAGTAAAAGCCACATACCAGAAGTCTCATAAAATTAAAAGAAAACAGCTAATTTTAAATAGCTTTTAAAAAAAAAACAGTGTATCACAATAGACTGGTTGAAATGTTGGTGTTCAGTAACGTGGTAGCTGTTATCATTTCAAGAGGTGACTCTACTGCCCCCAAAAACAAAAACAAAAAAAGGACTGGAATAAATATTTTTTGTATAACCATATCTGTATTTCAATGGTAGCTTGAGAGGATGGCTTGGAAAACTGACACCTAGATAATCAGTGACAATGAGCCATCAGACTGCATGCTCAGCATAGAGCGATTTCCAAGGAAGGAGAGATGTGTGCAGCCTCTACAAATTTGGCTCGGGGAGGCGTTTGCTTCAGCTCACTTGAATAAGCTACTGTCTATGGCTCACAAGGGTCCCGTTCTTAATGAGGTGGTGCGTGGCAGCAACACACTGTGAGTCCAAATAGCAGATGGCGACGCTGTTGAGTAGGCTGGCATGCTGATGTCTAGCTACCAACTGGCAGCAATCATTATTAAACTGATTCATGTGCCCAGGGAAAATCTTCATAAGAGCCTCAGCAAATGTAAGCAGCAAGAGGCAAATTATCTGTCCCCATACCCTCTATAGAGCTACCTATATTTTAACAATGACTATCCTCCAGGGCTGTCTACATGAAGAATGGCAGGGTGTGTGAACTGGAGGCAGTGTCCCTCTGCTCTGTACTCACGTGCCTTTAAATGTGATGGCTGTAATTTCTGTTTGGTGAATAGAATAGCTTTGACTTGGAGGAAATAGCTTCATAGCTCTCACCCAGTGGACACATGGCAAATATATGTAGTGACAGACAAGTGCTTGTGGGCTCTCCAAACAATGGTTCTGCGTAAATGTTGTACAAATTGAATACTGGAACATTGTCTCAAATTATGAAGTGATGACCAAAATGGCTTATGGTCTGTCCACCTGAGACAGGTAACCCATCATGAAAGGAAAGCAGATTCATACAACTAAGAACATAACAAAAGTATTCTCAAATGAGGACCTTTCCACACACAAAAAAAATCTTAGAAGCACTTATTTTGAAAACTATGTCTTTATAAATCAAAATAATGAGCAGTTAGCATTTTTTGTTCTTTGTTTGTTTGTGTTGTTTTTCGAGACAGGGTTTCCTCTGTGTAGCTTTCATAGAGATCCACCTGCCTCTGCCGCCAAGTGCTGGGATTAAAGGTAACCACTATATGCTTCTCTTTTCAAATGAGTGGATATGTGTTTGTAACCAGTAAAGTAATTTTATATATATGTGTATATTTTGAAAAATAACATCCTGTTTCATTTACTTACAAAACACATTCACTTAAGTATTGAAAATTCCTAGTTTTTTAAAATATAAATCTTCATTGAATTATTTTCCTAAAATTAAGGCAGACTTTGTCATGCTTACAAAGAAGAAAGAAGTTGAGGAAAGAAAACACTACAGATATCAGATGTTCTGTATTAAGGACTTTACTGTGTTTTTATAAAGCATTTTTGTTCAAAGTAAGTCTTTAAAATCTTCTTTAAAAGTGTTAAAGAGGCTAAGGGATGTATCAGTGGATAAAGAACCTGTTGCGCAAACTGGTAACCCAAATTCAATCCATAACAGGAGAGAACTAACTCCCACAAGTTGTGTTCTGGCATCTACATGTGCACTGTGGCATGTAACTCCCTCACACAAAATAAAAGTAAATCACTTTTAGACTCTTACATTTTAAAAATCACTTATCAGTCTGACAAAGCTGTCTGAGCTGAGGTATTACTAATAAGTTCTATAGTGTATGCTCTCTTGTACCAAACACAAGACCGACTCTCTTTCAAAGGCAACCCAGCCCCTGACCCCGACAAGAAATTTCAAAGGCAAACTCACACAACCATCACTTATGCTCTCTCATCCTACTCCCCAAACAAGGCGAGGCATTCCAGAACCGATCCCACGTTTTAATATCTGAAAACAAAAATCTCATGTCAGCAAATGATCTGTGCTTTCTTCAAGTCCTGGTTACTTTCAAGAAATTAATTAAGCCAGTGTCAAAAGATAAAAAGTCCATGTCTTTCTCTGCATAAGAAATGTATTGTGTTAAAGCAAGTCTGAAAATGATGACATCTTACTCCCTTAAGATGAAGGGAATCTCTTAAAACACTGACCAACCTATGATAACATCAATAGCTACTTTTCAATCATTGCAAAATGTTAGTTATTACATCTGTAGGCTGCAATAATGAATGATGGGCCCTAAGTACTGATGACAACCAACAATGAGCAGTCCAGTTTAAAGCACATGTCTCCGTATTCTAATATGGAGATGTGAAGGTAAATAGGTATATTGCAGTAGTGTGGGTGCCAGTCAGCCCCATTACCAAGAGATGGTTATTTGTTTTTTATATCAGGTGCATTACAGGGGAAGTTCATCCTGACACTTCCCTATGTTCTAAGCAGTTGCCTACTGTCCTCTCAGCCTTCACAAGAAATGCTCTTTCCAAAGGCGTCATTAATGCCCTCTGTGCCAAGATCCAAGTCTCATTTGCAGGCTCTCATTGACACTCGCTGTCAGAGGCATTTGATCAGCTCAGCACCACCACTATCTTGAAACATTCCCTGTTTGCTTCCTGGAGAGTGTGTATGCTGTCTTCCTCCTCCTTCCTTCCCATAGTCTCCCAGTTAGCTCCTCATCAAAGTCTTGACTGACTTTTGAGTGCCCTCAAATTCTCTTGCTTCACTCAGGTATCTGACTGAACATGGATATTTAGGTATGTATACTTCATGTGTGTGTGGCTTACTGAAATTATCTAGAACACTCAATTATGTTTGTTGAATAAATGAATAAATATAATGATGGTAATAATAATAAGTAACTAAAGTAATGGCCTAGATAGTTCCTAACATCCCATCGAGAGAGGTGTAAATATCACCATTCTTTTATTCTTTCTTTTTTTATTTTTATATAATTTTTAATTCAAATTTGAAACAAGCTTGTTTTACATATCAATCCCAGTTCCTGCACCCTTCCATTCCCCCTATTCCCATATTCCTCCCCTATTCCCCCCCAGCAACCCCCATCCCACCCCTTTCTGCTCCCCAGGGAGGGTGAGGCCTTCCATAAGGAGCCTTCAAAATCTGTCATATCATTTGGAGCAGGGCCCAGGCCCTCCCCCATGTGTCTAAGGCTGAGAGAGTATCCCTTTGTGTGGAATGGGCTCCCAAAGTCCATTCATATACTAAGGATAAATACTGATCCATTACCAGAGGCCCCATAGACTGCCCAGTCCTCCCAACTAACCCCACATTCAGGGTATCTGATACAGTCCTATGCTGGTTTCCCAGCTATCAGTCTGGGGTCCATGAGTTCCCCTGGTTCGGGTCAGCAGTTTCTATGGGTTTCTGCAGCCTGGTCTTGACCCATTTGCTCATCACTACTCCCTGTCTGCAACTGGATTCCAGGAGTTCAGCTCAGTGTTTAGCTGTGGATGTCTGCTTCTGCTTCCATCTTTCTTACCTCTTTAGAATAAGAAATTGAGGTTTATACAAACGACTTTTTCTCAATAACATGCAGCCAATGAGCATCATAGCCAGGACGTGTATTCCTATAGGCTGGCTCCCAACTTCATGCTGTACTTTCAGAGCTGCGATGGTAGAACTAGGAAATGCTATTTTTCTTACATTTAAAAATAAGACCTAACTCCTCATCTGAAAAACAGAAATGAAAATATCATCAGTCTACCTTCCACAAGTCATTAATTTAAACTAAAATAGTAATGAATTTGAAAATATAAATTACTACCAAACTGTGAGCAATTTCTATCCATTCATTATTACTACTGTGAGATGCAGAAAAAATAAAAGAACTGAAATGGAGAAACAGAAATCTTACAGAGTAAAGGCACAAAAGGAGACAGGCAAGAGAGATCTAAAACTCGGGTCTCGAGCTTTTCTGTTAATTGGGGAGATAGAAAGAACAACTGGCAACATTACATCTAAAAAGTAGTGAATACCAACTTCATAATTATAAGATTAAAAGTTCATTAGCTTTACCATAGCTCCTTTTAGAAAAAGAAACAGGATGATGACAATGTCTGGGGATGTTATGAAATATAATTGGTGATTTTACAGTTAATTTGTTTTGTACCTGTGTGGTTTACCTCTCATTGATCCCAGAGACATTACAATTAGCACATCCCAGGGATGACTGGAGATAGAGTAGGCAGGGGAAATTGGGTTAATGAGGAAGCATGAAGCAGACAATGCCAGCACCTCTTATTCCTCAGAATATACTCACCTGTAGGCTGAAACCAAGCATCACCCTTAGGAGCTCTCAAATTTACTTTCACTGTTAGATCTGTAACACAGTTTACCTCCTTAGAAGTTCAGTTTTATGGACAATGCTGATCAGGGTCAACTTTAATTCTGAGACAAAGGTTTTGTCATGGGCACTATTCTGCCTTATCAGCAATGAGACCATCACATCCCTAGGAGGGGTAAAAAGACTTCTTGGTGGTGTCTGGGTGCATTGTGAAGATCGCACTGACATTTAATATCACACGAGACATAGAGTTAAAAGTATTTTTTAATATAAAAAAACCGAGACAGATAGCCTCATAGGTACAGCTTTGTGTTCCAGTCCTGACTTTTCTTCATGATAGACTGTGATGTGGAAGTGTATGCCTCCCCATGCTGCTTTGGTCATAGTCTTTAGCACACCAAGAGAAAGCAAACTAAGATGTCAGCATGAAAACATTTTGATTTTAAAACTGTACATGAAATAAATGTCAAGATGATTGATAACAGCTAATCTAACAGACTTTTGTGCCAATCAAAATTACATGTTAGTAATTCCCTATGTTGATGCTTCTTTCCAATACTGTCCTGCATGTCATGTCTGCTGCAATGTTATCTTTGTCTTCCCCAAGGATAGGCAGTTTGGTTGTCCCTTACACTTTAAATCAGCATGTTCTGAAATCCCATTCAGAGTTGCAACTGACAAGACATACTCTTCTAATTTTCATCCAGGCCCACTTCTGTGTAATGATGCTCTCTAGAAGAGACTGGTATTATCTCTATGACAAACAGCCCTATGTGTGTGTTTTCATTATAAAACTATCCACCAAGAGCATGACATTATTCAAGGGACACAAAAGCCCGCAGAACAAGTAAACAGTGAAAGGGCAGCAAGACAAGACAGATGTTTCCTAATAAAAACATTGGGATGCATTTCACTCTCTGTGAGCAGTAGGGAGGTTAACCAACAAGATACCTAAGGTTAATATGAATACTTGCCAGATGCATTCACACAGAACTCTGGTTAAATGTAAAGGGACACACAGATACTGTATTCACCACATTAACCCTCCCCAAAAAGTTTGTTACCCAACTCCACCTCCAGCTCCACCAAAGTCAGAAGCTTGGCAGTTCTTTGTCCTTTCCCTTAATCTCTCATACTAACAATCTTCTGGATATAGTGCGCTAAATTTCTGTAGGTTTTATATAATATGACTAGCTGTTTTCCTGGTTCTGGTACAAAACAAAGGGCAGGCTCCTTATCATGGCCAGTTAATCAGAGCATTGTCTGTCCTCTAGCCTTCTCGCCTTACACTCTTGCATTACTCATTCCCTCTGCTTGGAATGATTCCACTGTGGTGAACTCTGAGATTAAGAGAAACACAGAATATCAAGACTGCTAGGTAGAAGGATGCAATGCTCTCTGATAGCCCTATATATCTGTCCTCAAAGAAGTTCTTGCTCTTCCCAAACAATTTCAATTGCTTATATGCCTCTGCCACTAGACTTAATAACATTATTCACGTCAGAGACATTAACTCATAGCACAGATGATTCAAAGCCATCTATCACACATGCACGCAATTATTGTCAATAGTAACATCACTATGCTCCTCCGATGACCTCAAAACTTTATCATATTAATAACTCTTGTCTAGAAAATGTACATTACAAATAGTAATGCTGTTCATTCCTGGAATTTCTTTAAAGACCTCCAAATCCCTCATAGAAAAGATTAATTAATAGCATATTCTCTAATAAATGTGTATTAAATAATTCTATATAAACAATATGAATGCAAAATAGTCAATAGAATTTCTCTAAAAATTTACCAACTCTTCTGCAGAATATATTAACCAACAGCTTATTTGCTAGGCTTCTTATAAATGTTAATTAAATAAGTATATTTAAATATATAATTAAAATAACAATAACAATAATAGAGATTTATGATATAGAAAACATTTTGCTTGTTCTTTTTCTACAGTTCATCCCAATACTTAAAGAAAGGGAAATACATTGCTGAGACAATGGGGGGGGAACTAGAGAGCTTCATTTTCTAAACACTTTAAAGAAATATTTTCCAGGAAAACTTTGTTCAAAATGAAAGTGTGCTCAACAGATATGCTTTAAAATTCTTATGCTTGAGTCTATGCAATTGCTGGTGACATAGGAATTGTTTGATCCTTGCTATGCTGCAATGATTAAGTCAAAAAAATTCAAACAGATACTATTCTGGTTAAGATATAAGGTGCCACTGTCACAGCACAAAATCACAGTCAAGCATGATGGCACCTGGCCTAGAATACCAGTACTTGGCAGACAGAAGCAAGAGGGTTGTAAACCTGGACTATGAAGGGAGGCCCTGACTCAATCAAGTAAAACAAACAAAGCAGAAAATGACAAAATTAGCTGTCATTGAGAAAGAAAAATGATTGGAGCTGAAGAAATGTCTCAGTATTTCAGAGGGTAAGTGGTACTCTTGCACAGGACCAAGTTTGTCTCCGAGGATCCAAAGCAGCTCATGGTGACCTGTAACCTCAGCCTCAGGGGACTCAGATAACCTCTTTTGTTCTCCATGGACAGCTGCACTCATGAGCCCATACTCCCACACAAATAAGTATGCATACACACATGTGTGTGTGAAAGTCTCAGTAATAAACACATAAATCACTTTTAAAAAGAAAACAACAAATGCTAGAAAGAGTGCAGGGATAAAGGAACCCCTATATTCACTGACTTCATTAGAAACTTCATTAGAAAAGATTGTAGACACCAACCCTAAAAAACAGAATAGGTGCCTGTAAAATAGAATCTGTTGGTGCTAGATGAAATATGTGTCATGCATAGACTTCTCTCAGGAGATGGGAAAATGTCCACATTCTCAGCCATTTCTGTACTTTCACTTCCAAAGTGGTGTGACACTAATACATATGTGATTACATCAAGCAATAGGGTATATGTACAGAAACTGATTTTTAAAATCACCACAAAGTTTAATCACCTTGATTGTCTTTGTTTCCAGCTTTAGAGTTGGTGGTGTGCCATGTGCATGGAATCGGAAGAGTATCTGGCAGAAAAGGTAAGCTTATAGACAAGAAGCAGAAACTAATAACAAAATTGACATTTGTAATTTCAAAGGTGGAGACAGGACAACAGAGCTAAGGAAAGACAACCAACTAGTTAACATGTCACTCTAGGGCTCATATACACCCAGGCATGGCATGAACTCATTGCACTCATTAAAAACGGCTTGTTTGGGAAAGGACCCTTCCCCACCAGCTGCTTCATGATCGACTGGAAGCCAAACATCAACTTAGCTGGAGCTTGGTGAAACAGACATTTAGAACAAATGACTTCATTTGACCTGGTTTGTCTGTGCCCATTGCAACAGCTTAGTTCAGAACAACAGGCTCCTCTAATTCTTATTTAACAGGCTTTCACTACTTCTCTCCTTTACCTGTGTTAATTTTACCCACATTTGCTCCTTTCCATGAACGTTTCTCTGATGTGTAGAAACCATGAAGTTCCATCTGCCTTACCACCAGCTCTTCTCTAGGCTCTTTGCTTTCCCCAGGTGCTCTGAAAATATAACTTTCCCTTTGATCCTCCTCTCATACTTTACCTTGGGTCCCTTAAACCCAAGTCAGATTCTGGGTGTGTGAAGGAGAAATACTCAAGCCTATCACCAGAAAGTTACCAAACTCACCTAGATGTGCAAAAGACTCAGATATGCTATCTTAAAAAGGCAATCAGTAATTAATAATAGGAACATTAAAAATAATATCTAAAATGCATTGAAACAAAGTTTACTTAAATATGTAAGTTCTTACTCATGCTAAAAAAAAATAATTACTAGAAAACACCAGAGAATATAAGAAAACAATATTATTCTCAAACCATGACTTTACAAATAATCCTAAATTTAGATTAGCTCTGTTATGCATGTACCAAATAGGAGATGACAAGAAATTTCTGTTTTTAAAAAAATGTCAAAGTCACTTCCAACCTCAGCCATGCATGAGAACATAGCTGGTATTGAAATAATTTTTCTGCTGGGGGAAAAAAAGGAAAAAGAAAAACTATAAACGCTGGATAATGTATATAAATCAGCCAGTTGAAGTCATTGGCAGGAAACCAGGACAGGCAGAACCGTCTCAGCTCTGCAAGAGAGAAGCACATATGGTACATGCTACCTTCATGCTGTGGCTTTGCCGAGGGCATTTTTCAAACTGTGAGGTGGGTGGGGTGGCATATAGCTGCACTGAAAGTGATGGTCTTACTAGAATAAGGAAAACCTGATTGGAGTTCAGAACTGCCAAGACAACTTGGAATTGAGCCTCAAAATCTCAGACAGGGAAGAAATTGAAAGGAGGATTCAAAGCCACATTCAAATGCCTCTCAACTCATGCTAATGTCTCACGCTGGTAAAATCTGGGATGAAAACAGCACAAATAATGGCAAGCCAGATAACTGGAGTCAAAATTTGAGGCCTTGTTTTAGTAACTAGCATTTCTTAATATTGAGTTCAATGAGATACAAACATATACATTGTAATTAAATTAAAACATGTTTACATAGTTATTTATCTAGTTACTTAGGGCTATGATATGTGGAAGTCAGAGGGTAACTTTCAAAAGTCCGTTCTCTCCTTCCATCCTGTGGGTTCCAAGGAGTAAACTCAAGTCACTAGGCTAAGAAACAAGTACCTTTACCATTGAACCTTCTTACTGGACCAAAAGAATAATTTCAAATGTATAAATATATCATTTACTCTTCTCATCAGTAGGTGCAAATACCTACCAAGAAGCAAACTAAGAAATGTGAATCTTGGATCATGGCTTGGGTTGTAGTCAGTCATGGTGGGGAAAGCATGAAGGAGGGTATGGTCCTTGGCTTGACACTATAGTAGCAGAAGTATGAGGATGCTCATTCGCATCTAGGTAAGTGAGAAAGCAAAAAATGAAGAAGGCCAGCACTTATCAAGTTTTCTTCTTTTCCCCCTTTTACTCAGTCTAAACCCTCAGCACATGGGGATGTCCCAGTGTGGACAGGGTAGTTTTCCATTTCACTGAATTCTCTTTGGCATACCCTTCATACACACCCACAAGGTGCCTCCTAGGAGATTTGAAATCCAGTGGGGGGGGGAGACAAGGGAAGTTAAGCATCACAATAACTAAAAAGTTGGTAAAGGGAATACGGAATAAATAAGACCCAGTTATAACAATCAAAGATTCAATAAAAGACCATGAACAGACAGGACATTGAGAAAACAGCATAGATTTAAATTAAATCCAACAATATTAGGACTTCAATCACAAGACTATCATGTTGAATGTGAAAAAAATTACACCAACATCCAAGTATGTGTGAGCTTTTCCTTTAAAGAGGACACAGAACATTTGAAGGTAAAAGGGATAGAAAAACACATGTCACGCAAATGTCAAGAAAGCTAGTGTTCTCTTTATTAACACCGAAGTAGATTTTTAAGGAAAGACAAATGATTAAAGAATCAAGTATTCAGGAAGGTAGAACATTCTTGTCTACTACATAGACAAAGGAAGTAAATCCACAACCATACTTAAAAATGTAACCACAGCTGATAAAATAATTAAAGAATGACAGTAAAAAAATAACCAATCATCAGTAAGAATATAACATACTTAAAAGACAGCCCACCACCCTCCCTTGCTGTCAGACAAACACTGCAGCCAACAACCTCATAGAATAGTTTTGACAAATGAATGTGGACATTCACCTAACACACCAAGGCAGAGCTTTACCAGTGCCAAAGAACAGATATTTTCTGATTAGTAAAGACATGGAGTTAAAGGTGATTAGAAAATTCTTACATGTTTAGAAATCAGACAACATACGTCCATATACACTGCATGAGTACAAGGGCTAAATGCCACAGGAAGCCTTAAAAACCCAGATTCTTAGCTCTCATGAAATGATCAGCTCTTTGATGGCCATTTCAGAAGTGGCTTTAGGGAAAGCTTGAGGAATTTTCTGTCATTCTCCACTTTTTAATCTAAAATAGACACATCCCCCCAACTACACTCCTACAATTATTTGTAAAAATCAGATCTTTTCTTCATTTGCTACCCAATAAGTTAGTGTGTGCCATAATTTTGAGGATGCTAGCAAAAAGCATGAAGCTTCTCAAGAAAGCCCTTCATCCTTCAGCATCCCTGACAGAACTGAACCAGTTACTGTGTAGTTCCTGTGTTTCCCATTTCCACAGGGGGAACACAGAGCAAATGAAGAAGATACAGCTCACTCTGGTGACTGCCTTCTCTGTTTCCCTAAGACTGGGTTTTTTTTCCTGGTCGTCAGCACTTTCTGTGCTGGAATAATAAAATCTTAGGCAAACCAGAACACACTGGTTACCCTTTGCACACAGGGTTTGCATCACAGCTGAGACACCCTGAGCTCAAGAATCACCAAACGTTTGAAGGAAAATGATCTTAAACCTGCCTATGTTTGGGTCTGAAAGGAGATCTTATCTTTACTATGCTGGACAGCAAACAAATCTCCCCTTTTTCTGGTACCCAGACCCGGCTTTTATCTTCTGAATCGGTTTGTCATGTAAACACACTTGAAAAGAGACTTCAGGAGGAAGCTGTAAATGTGTCTGTGAAGAAGATGTGCAGAAACACCAGGAATCTGTGCAGGACTGTTTCCTGCCAGCACTTGAATAAAACTGTAATACAAAACCCAATCCAGAAATAAAATTATAGTGCAGTTGTCATGGGGTCATCTCTGTCCTAATCTGCATCCTGACTTTGAAGTTGGTAACTCCATACTCTTCCAGACTTTAGCAAGTTTCTCTAATCAGAAGCCCAATATAAAATGTTTGTTCATTATTTTTAATAGAAGAGTATGATAAAGACACAGGATCCTGCTGAAAGAGATGACCTGTCTCTCAAACACAAGTTTCTATTTTGTCTCAGTAACAAGGATTTAAGGATAGATTTGCTTTCTGCTATCTAGATCATCAAGAATATACTTACTAAATCACTCTCTTGTAAAAAGGGGGGGCAGAACCCACGAAGAAGTCAAGAATGTATTTAGAAATGGGAGGGGGTCAGCAAAAGTGCTGTATTCCAACAGTAAACTGTCTTGGACTTTCTGAAAATGGGACAATGGGTTTTTGTGGGGTTCATCAGTCCAAAGATTCTAGTGACTCATGATCTGCAATAACCCATGTCTCTCTGTTTCTCCCAAGCCTGTTCTGACTGTCTTTTACTACTCAACACTGGGCATGCACTACATATCACAGGATTTCGGGGTCTCTAAGCCTCCCACCATACTGGGGACCCGAAGCCTACAGTATGCAAACCTACACCATATTATATTACAGCATTAGATTTCTACCAATGCCCAACAAAGTCCTGTGCATGGAATGCCTCTGGAATTAGTAATCTCTCACTTCTGTAAGTTGGTTTTAAATCAAACGAGCTCTCTACATAGGATCTCCCAAGGTTGAAATCAAGGTGCCACTAGGTTAAGCTCTTATATGGAGCTTCTAAGAAAGAAATTCCTTATTCAGATTGTTGCCAAATATGAACTGAGGTCCATATTTCCTCTCTGGCTGTCAGCCAGGGACCACTCTCAGCTCTTTAGGCCACCTGCAGTCTTTGGCACGAGGCCTCTTCCTCTTCCATCCAAGAACAGTGCACCAAATCCCCCTAAGCTTTGAATCTCTAATTTCCTCTTCTGTTCCCATTTACAGACACCCCACCTTCAAGTAGTTCATCTGACTGGGTTAGGATTATCCAAATAATCACTGTGTTTTATGGCCCCTTAACCTGAAACTTTAATTACATCTGCAAAAATCATTTCAGAAAAGAATCTGTATTAGTTTTCACTAGAGAGCTAAGGCCCAAAACTTTTGGGATGGGGGGGTCATTTTCAGACACTTCCTCATAGCCATTATTGGGGTATGGTCAACCTCCCTTTTCTCACTGCAGTTAAAGCTTTGTTTATATATTTACACTTGAGACATTTTAGAAAATCAGGTCTTAGTGAGTGTGTGTGTGTGTGTGTGTGTGTGTGTGTGTGTGTGTGTGTGTGTGCGCGCGCGCACACTGCATGTGCACAGACCCTTTCCTTTCTGCAGGACTTAAGCCCTTGTCTAACGGCACCCTGAATACAAGTCAACTGAAAGCCAAAATTTTGAGCAATTTTTAGTATCATATCCACATAGATATAAATAAGGTTTTGACCCCATGGGATCAAACTGTTTAGAAATTGCCTCAATTATACAGAAAAAAAGTGGTCTTTGGGTGGTTACAAGGCATGCTCAGGCATGTCTGAATTACTATATCTACACACATTGGTATGGAAACTGCAGGCTTGTGTTCATTTGAACACTGTATACTTTTAACTTCTCTCTGAGAAAGTCTGCTTCCTGCTTGTGGCTAAATATGTGATCTGTAGTTTGAAACAAATGGAGATTTATGTGTCCCTGGCTTATGTGTTTCCTCAAAGGACAAGTTGCCAGTTTTTGTGCTTGGAAAGACTAAGAACAAATTACCACACAACCCAACACATCCCCCCTCCCCCCACAAAAAAAGACAAATTGAAAAATAATCAGTATTTAGTCTACAAAATGCTCTGCAGGTCCCCAGTCCAGTAAAGCAACAGGGTTTGTTTATTTATGTATGCAATGAAAAGTAGGAGAATCAAGACAGGAAAATGTGTATTATGGGAAGTGTGAGTGATAATCTGTAATGTCAATTTGATTGGCTTGGCAAACATCTGAGAGATTGTTAAAGCACTTGTAAGTAATTTCCAAAAGGGATGACAGAGCAGGAAGAAGACCAGTCCCAGACACGGGTAGTTTCATACTATAGCTTGTGGTCTAAATTTCGTAAGAGGCAAGAGCCTGCACTAAATAGGTTCCCCCCACCCCCACCCTGTCCTTTCTCTCCCCCCTTACTGCCTACCATGAGGCCATCTGCTTTGCTCCTCCATGCTCTCTCAACAATGATAGACTGAAACCACATATCAAAATAAATCCTTCCTTCTCTAAGTAATTTCTCTCAGTCAGTTGTCACAGTGCTGGAAAATCTGACTAACACAGTTGTGCAGTTGGCTATGAGCATCGGATAGTCCAATTGTGTTCTGAGCCTGAACTGTGAAAAACACCAACATAAATGAAAAGACAAAAGCTCAACTCCTTCAACCAATCTTTAATTTCTGAATTTTGATTGGTCTCAAATGTCATGTGAAATCATCCTCATAAGCAACTCCAATAAAGATCTTAGCTCTAGTATCCACGCAGAGAAAAACATGTTGGAGTTTTCCTTCAGTATAAGACCTATGTGTTGTCTTTCTGTTAAAAGGTTATATCTTGGAGCTGGAGAGATAGCTCAGTGATTAAGAGTACTGGTTGCTTTTCCAGGAGACCTGGGTTCAATTCCCAGCATCCACATGGCAGCTCATGGGTGTCTGTAACTATAGTTGCAGGAGATCTGATGCTTTCACATTGACATACACGCAGGCAAACACTAATGCACATAAAATAAAAATAAATATTTTTAAAAGACATCATTTGCCTTGACTTCTGACTTTTTTTTTAAAAGTGAAAAACAGCCAAGTGATTTGCTTAATGTATTATATTTTTAATGTAGTTTTTCTGTGTGCTGGATGTCTTCTGTCAACTTAACAAGAGCTGGAGTTATCCTAAATGAGTGAACCTCAATTGATAAAACACCTCCATAAGATCAGGTGAAGAGTGTTTTCTTAATTAGTGATTAATATGGGAGGGTCCAGTGGAAGCTATGGAGAGCAAGCCAGTAAGCAGCACTCTTCCATGGCCTCTACAACAGCTCTTACTTCCAGGTTCCTACCTTGCTTGGGTTCCTGTCCTGGCTTCCTTCAATGATAAACAGTGATATGGAAGTGTAAGCTACATAAATCCTTTCTTCCCCAATTTGTTTTTCGATCCTGCTGTTTCATTGCCACAATAGAAATCTTAACTAAGACATCCTGTTAAATCAACCGTCTGCTGAACAGTTGATAAACTAAACCAGCAAAAGCAATGAGGAATTTAATTTTAAGTTTTTTATTTTTCTCTTATGAGTCTCCACTTACTTACAAGGGAGATAATTGTACATATATAAATCTTCCAGGCTTATATTATTTCATCCCTGAAGGATTCCAAGAACGAGGTTATGCATCTATGTTCAACAAAGAAAAGGTGATATAATATCTTGTATGGTTCTGTTTCTAGCCTAACATGGGGGTGAGGATACTGAGTGGAAGAATGAAAGAATCAAAGGAAGGGAGGGTGAAAAAACCATGGGCCTACGAGGGAAAAGAAAGACTGTTTCTTTCTGTAAATAACTGAGGTAATAAACTGAACTTTCATAAGAAGAAAATCAAATATAAATCATTGGCAGACAAGCATATAAATCCTTCTCATATATTTACTCAGCCGTGGCTTCTCAAAGTGCATGCAAGTATTATGATTTGGCTAAAGTAAGAGATAACATCCCATCACAGCAATGAGCTGCAAGTGTGATCTCTGGAAACTGTTACAGACATCAGGAGGCAGTTGTGACTGTGGGGATGTGAAGTTGAGGGGACTCACACTTGTGCCTAGTTATACCCTTTTTGACCATAGGCAATTTTCTCTTTTAAAAATTAATTTGGTTAATGTATTTATATGTGTATATGTATCTGGGCACCCATGCCAGGGTGTGCATGTGGACATGCCAAAGGAAAGTGTGTTCTTGCCTTCCAAAAAATGGGTCTGAGAGAGGGATTTAACTCAGGTCATAAGGCTTGGTAACAACTACCTTGGCCCACTGAGCCATGTTGCCAGCCCGACCAAAAACAATGTTTCTGGGTTCTCTAAACTTCAATTTCTTTAGAAAAAACATAGAAATAACATCTTTCTTATTTTTGTACTATGTACACCTTTCGTGGACTTCCTTCATTCATCTTTTTTTCTAGGTCAATATGGCAGAGATTAACTAGATGTTCTGGTAACTTAGCAGTTGAGAAATACGCATAAGAATGCAGTTTTGTGGTGTCTCAGCCAAGCAGTGGTGGCACACGCCTTTATTCCCACCAATCAGAAGGCAGAGGCAGGTGGATCTCTGTGAGTTTGAGGCCAGCTTGATCTACAAATGGAGTTCCAGAACAGCCAGGGATGTTATACAGAGAAACCCTGTCATGAAAAACAAAACTAAACAAAAAACAGTTTTGATAGGCCAAGTCCCATCCACACTGCTATAGTACCTGGGAAAGCTGTCATTGGCTACGTAGCAGAAATCTTGTACTACTCCTGCTTAGAAAGAGTTAGGAAAGAGAGGCTTGACAGCACTCATTCATTGTTACTAACATGAAGAAGTGGCTGTTCAAAAGTTTAGAAAATGAAAATGGAAGGGAACAGGAAAATAAGAAAGGCCCAGGCTTGCTGGGTGGAAAAGTCAACTACTTCTGTCATCTAAGTCATGAGAAGATTAGGTCTCAATAGAGATGAAGCCTAGAGTCCTGAAGATCTGAATGAGTCAGACTTTGAGTAGAAAGTCATATCTAGAGTGTGGTTTTCCTGCTCTAGCCTGACAGCTACAGGGTTGATACCACAGAGATGAGTTAATGCAATGTGGGGTTGAAAAGAGACAGAGAGAAAGAGAGAGAGAGCTGAAAAGTTTTTGGATTTTAGGCACATGGAAGTGATAGAAAATAAGTAAATAGGAAGATACTAAGTTTTGAAAAAGGTATGTTAGTAAGTTCCAAGATTCTGAAACAGAAAAGCTTTTGAGTTTTGACACTAAGCTCAGGTTTCCAATTTCCATTAGCAGGTAATATTCTGAAAGGTGCTCATAGCTAGGAAGGGCTTAATCCTAGTACCCAGGTTAGAGGAATCCACAGAGAACAATAAACTGAGAAGAAACAGCTAGCAGGGGTTACCAAAAGCAACAGACAAAGACAGTCACAAGGGCAATAGAAATCGGCTGCATCTAATGACTTTGTTTCACATGAGCTCAGTGTGGCTTCAGTGGGATTCTATAAATGTCACAGCCTAATGATTTTCCAGTGCCTTCCTTTCTGCCATTTCCCCCCCCAAACAAAACGAACATCAGTTTGAGTTTGTAGGGTGAAGGCTAACAAGCTAACAACCTACCTCTTTTGGATTACTGTCTGGAAACACATCCAGACTAAAGTATGGGATGGTCCACATTTATACATCCTAGAGTTTAAACCTGACAGTGACCCTTCCTGAGAAAGGGGTGATTATGTGGCATGCACAAAGGAAGCATGAAAATGAGATTTTAATGACCAAAAAAGTAGTTGATGAAAAACTGGCTAAATATTTTTTCTTTTTTTTTCTATTTTTCTTTTTTTCTTTCTGGGAACAGAAGTAAAGTGTGCTTCTGGTCCCTTTTTCTTTTTTGTGTGATACAGGACATAAGACTGATTTCCACAAGTGTAAAATGAACAAAAGAAAATAGAAGCCAAAGGCAGTTACTGATACTATCTGTCCATCTGTGTGATGTTGGATATCCCTGGTGAATCTACCAGAGATACAAGGAACAAAAGGAAGGGGAGGAGAACCATCAGGGATGCTGACCAAAATCTACATAGAGTTTGTATATAAAATAACTTACTGTATTGAACTGCAGATATTAACGAACTATCCATTCCTCTGTTAAGAGTTCTGAAAACCATTGCTCTTTCTCCATCAATGATGGCTGAAAAATGCTTACCTCACTGTTGTGGTTTGAAAGCAAATGACTCCCATAGGCTCATATGTTTGAAATGTTGGTTCCCTGTTTGTGGAATTATTTGGGAAGAATTAGAGATGTGTCCTTTTTGGAGGAGGTATGTCACAGGGGCAAGCTTGGGGATTCCAAAAGTCTCACAACATTCCCAGCGTGTTCTGTTTTCTATATGTGGTTTGAAATGTGAGCTTCAGACTTTTCTAAGCCACCCCTGCCATATCCTACTGCTACCTTTGTTCTGTCATCATGGACTCTAACCCTCTGGAACTATAAATCTCACTAAATGCTTTCCTTTCTAAGTTACCTTGGTGATGGTGTTTACCAGAGCAATAGAAATGTGTCTAATATAATCGTGGAATTTTCTCTCTTAAGAATTTAGAGCTGCAACACGTAATAAATCTAAGGAAATGAATGTGTTACCATGGGGTTTTAAATGACAAATCAATGCCATAAGCAAAATTAAATCATGAAGAAGCAGAAAAGCCATGGAGACTAAACTACAAGGCAAAACCAAGGTAAGTGTGATGCTTTAAATGGGCACTCTCCACACAGTCCCACAAATTTGAATACCTGATCCACAGGTAGTGGATCCAGGAGGTTCACCCTTGCTGGATGTACATCACTGGGAGCCATTTCTGAGAGTCTCACCTTTCTCCCAGTTTATTCTCTGCATCATATGAGTGATTGAAGGTGAGACTTCTCAGTTTCCTCACTGGCTGCCACCAGAAAGCATCCCCCACCATGATGGACACAGATCCTTCTAGAACTGTGAGTTAAAATAAACTCTTTCATAAGTTTCTTTTGCTGGTGTTTTTCATTTGTGCTTTTGTCGTAGCAACTAAATAAAGTGACTAATACAGTAAGTCTGCAGAGATGAACAAGAGATCAGGTCACACTTGACAGAAGAGAATCTGTACCATAGCCATAGAGATGCACAGCTCACATCTCTCACTTAAAAAAAAATCAGACTGTCGGCACCCCCATGACACTAACTTAGCATTTTAGCTAAAGCTATGTTCTTGAGTGACTTCAGTGGTCAAGCATGTTTTAGGTAGGTGCTGGCAGGTTCTGCCTAAAAAAGACTTCTCAGACGGAAGCTTCAGGCTCTTGTGTTGGATTGGCCAAGACCTGTCAGATCTGCACCATAGATTAAGATTCCCTCTATCTTATCTGACTTCATTCCTTCCTTCTAAGGGAGAGACCAGAGGCTCTGTCTGCCCATTCTTGTTCTCCACTTCTGTCTTTCATGGTCTTCTTCTCCCAATAAACATGAAGCAATCTTAAGTTCATGCCAGTATTACTTTCTAGAATTTTTTTTATAAAGATTTATTTATTTATTATGTGTACAGTGTTCTGTCTGCATGTATGCGTGCAGGCCAGAGGAGGGCACCAGATCTCATTACAGATGGTTGTGAGCCTTCATGTGTTTGCTGGGAATTGAACTTAGGACTTTTGGAAGAGTAGGCAATGCTCTTAATCACTGAGCCATCTCTCTAGCTCCCACTTTCTAGCATTCTTAAGCCTGAAATCAAATTAAAGCTTTTAGAGTTCCTAGGCATTAAAAAGATATTGTAACCATATCTATAATCATAAATATAAACATTTCATCATAAAATATGTGTGAATAATTTCCCAAATTCTCCAATTTTTGTGCCAATGACTGAACTCAAGAACTTTGTGTCTTCTGCTTTTTAAATATGAAAAATTTTAATTATTCACCATTCAGCAAGCTACCTATTTTTCTTGAGCTTTAGATGTTTGATTTATATACCTATTAGGGAACTCAGATTGCTTAAGCCTCATTTTAGGATCAGTCTTCATCCTAATGAAGTGGAATCTGAAGTGAATATAAAGTTGGAGACAAGATGGATTTACCGTTGGTTGTCTGTTGCTACGCAATGAGTTATGTAAAAGTAGCTGGCATAGAGCAACTTATTGGGGGAAGCTAGAAAGATGGATCAGTGGTTAAGAACAATTCCTGATATTACAAAGGACTTAGGTTCAATTCCCAGAACCCATATGGCAGCTCGTATCCAGTTCCAGAAGACTTGATATTCTCTTCTGGCTTCTTAGGGCAACAGACATGCATATGGTAAAAAATACATACATTCAGGAAAAATGTTCAACACATAAATCTAAAAATCTTTAAATTAAAGAAGAATAACATTTCTAATCTCATAGTTTGCATGAAATAGTGTAGCTGTCTGGATCCTCCAACTTAAGATTTCTCCTTGGCTATATCCATATATGTGACAAGTCTCATTGTGATAACTTACAAGGTATGAAGTGAATAGAAATTAATAGATTAATGTAACAACACAAGTAAAACATATTAAATTGGAAATTCGAGTCACCATCCATTATACAAATTCATTTCTTGGGACTCAGGCATTGGCAGCCTTTAACACATCCCCAAAGATTCCTACCTCCTTGTGTGATTCCTACTTCCTTCTCAATTTCATTGACTGAGCATGAAAACACTGAGCTCATAGCACTTCTGTGGTTAAATTTAAAAAAAAAATAATAATACCACTTTTGCTTTGCCAGTTAACTCTGTTGATTTCTCAGCTCATCTGCTCTTTTGATTTGTTTTTTATATGGTGATAAGGATCAAATTCATGATCAAAAAGTGCTGTGTTACAGAGCTCTCAACACTTATAAATATACTCAAAGAAACAAGATACTATAATATGAAGAACCCTATAGCAAAGATACGGCAGCACCTTGTGGGTAAGAGTCAGGAGGAACTGAGACCCTCTGTCTGTCAATTAATTGTCACATGATCCACTTGTTGGCTCACCCACCTATTGGTTTCAGCAGCTTTACAAACAATACCCACTATAATTTTGCCTACAAGCTGATTTCAGTACTACTGAGGAGCAGGGAGCTAAAGCAACCATTCCTGTGGCCTGAAAGGCCTTGATTGCCAATGTAAAGAAAAGGTTTTGGAAGGAGAAGGATGACTGGAATGATCATGGCTGTTTAGGAGTAACTAAAAGCTAGATAAGCAGTGATGCACAAAATTGCCTTTACAAATAGTGGATGCCACCACCACGGAAACTACAGCAAGGAGGCATTAGTTCCAGGTCCACAGCTACGCCTTCCCTTGGCCAAACAGGAAGATGGAATGGGGTAGTTTTATAAGCTATGTTAAAATCCCATTGCTTTTCAAAATTGTCTAGGGAAGCAAGGGGACTAACAGGAGGGGGGAGAGGTAAAATGGAGGAGACTAACTGGTGTAGGGGATAAAATATGCTAAAAGTACATTATAGACATGGTGAAAATACTTGGTACCATGTATAATGAATATGTGTGGGTGGCAAAAATAAAAATGAATTTTAAAAATTCTATTGCTTTTATTCTTTATTATTCCTGGTCTGGCAGGCTATGAAGTCATATTGGGCTCTAATTTACAATATCACACTCAATCCAATGTAGTTTAGAACCCACTTTGTGATGTCAGAGAAGCCAGGCAATCTGGTTGGATCAGAAAACACAAGGTTCCAATGGAACAAAGGAGCAAAAAGTCATCTGCTTTTTAACTAGAGTAGGAACAGAAGTGGTAAGTACTGAGTTTTCCCACATTGTGATTTAGCGTGTGTACATGTGTGGGGGAATGCCCACAGAGGCCAGAAGTGGGCTTCAAAAGCAGTTGTGAGCTTCCAGAGTGCCGAGAGCCAAACTGCTCTTCTCCACAAAAGCAGCAAGTAGTGGATGCTAATAGAAATATTTGGTGGTCAGAAATTATTTTTCTGGGCTAACACCTATACTATTTGCTTAAAATCCAAAAGGCAGGAAGCTGGAGAGAAGGCTCAGCAGTTAAGGACCATTGCTTCTTCAAGCTGTCCCTCTATGGATTAGTTCATAGGGCTCAAAACCTGTATTGCTAGATCCTCTAATGTTTCTTGGAGCCTATCACTGTTGTGCATTTGATGAGACTAACACTGTAGGAGGTTTTGATACAGGACTTCCCAGGGCCCTTGAAGTGAAGTAATGATGATGGCTAAGGCTCTGTCAAAATAGATGGAGATGTAGAGATTCAATAAGGGTAACCATGCTGTGTACCAATTAGTATAAATCATAGATACTGTAGCAGGCATACTTAAAATTGTGAGTCATAAGTATATGGATTTACTAACCTGAGGTGGGATTATTTGGATCCAAACAAAATAACCGCAGTAGAACTGTTTCCAAAGTAAAGCATTTTCTTAAAACAAAATGTGATAAGCAAAACTTCTTCAATATTTGTATTGATTACTTGAACATCAATCATTTCATCAAAATAAAGCACTTGTTTTTGGTGCATCTTCATGCACTTCAAAGAGTACCTTTGCTTCCAATAACATGTCACAGGTGTTCTCTTTTAAGAAGATAGTGTTTTCAATAAAACAGTTCAATACTTTCAGTAAAATGCTTCCAGTGTTCACAATTCTGTATTTTATGGCTGGTGAAATTAAAATTATTAAAATGTCCATCGACACAATGTGAATAACAACATATCTTAAACTGAACAGGCCACTGAGATGGCAGCACACACCAGGGCTTTTCTGGTCAAACCAGAATGACATGTACATTCTAACTAGAAAGCCAGACTTGGAGATACAGTGATTTCCACACTGATGTGTGAAGGATGAGGGCAGATCACATTTCTAATGGTGAAACACCAGGAGCCAAAAGGCAAGGGACATCAGTTATCAGAAAAGACATCAGCTTCACCCAGGGCCACCACTGATGCTGGTTAGGTTGTGTTCTCTGATAGTGTTATCCTAGTTTCCCTCCTAGGAAATGAGCTCCTATTTTGAGCTCTTGCAGCCTCCCACCCTTTGAGAAAAACAAAGCTGCAAAATGATGTCCCAAACTGGCAGGGGAAATCATGTGCATTGGGTAAGTACATCATAACTCAGGGAAAACAAATAAACAACAACAACAAAACAGCAAAGGGTGAGTGTGTTTTAGAGGAGACATTGTGATGACCAACACCAAACATGTTCCTTTCAGGTCAAAACATCTGCGAGAGCAAGAGGAGGTTGCATGGGAGCGCCAGGTGCAGCTGGAGAGAACAAGAGATTAGGTGACAGATGCTTTTTCCTTTTACCCTTCAGGCAGAATTTAAAAAAAAAAAATCTGGGTAACCTGCAGCCCAGGTTGAAGAGTCCTTTGCTCATGTGACAATCCTGGTTCCTTCCAGAAGTCACCGTGCAAGCTCACTCTCCCCTGAGGGTCTGTGTCAGCACAACTGAGAAACGGTTACTTAGGCTCAGAAATCCAGGTGAAAGAAACCCATGCACTGCAATTACCCATTGATGCTATCCTAACTCGTCATTTCTGTTTTCTCAGTATGTTCTCATGACAGGGATTATTTTTCCCAAAAACCACAAGAGGGAGTATTCTTACTTCTTTGCCACACTACCTGGCACTGCTGTTGAAGAGAATTATCCTTATGTTTTTGTTTTAATGATAAAGCATATTATTAAACATTTGGCAAGCTCCTGTATATTCCTCTAAAATCTAAGCATTATCTGCTTGTCTTTCTTCGGTTCATATTTATTATAGCCCAGATATTTTCTTGGCCATTAGTGATAAAAGAGAAAGCAGACAGCATTTCTCTCTGGTTTCTTTTCTCCTGTGTATTAGTGGGTTTGTGAAATTCAGGGAGGGATGGTTCTCCATTAAGTGTGGTTAGCAAGCACACGAACCGTGGACAGGGTTCCTGAACCATGAACAAGGAACTTTGTTGTCCAGAACTAATGGCTGCTGCTTCTAACTTGCTGCTTGCTTTTTCCCTAAAAGACTAACAGTAAACCATGTATCCTGATTCTGTCCGTTCACACACAGAATAGTAACAAGTCTGAATTAGATTTACTTTACACACTGACATTTTTAGCCCAGCACATTAACACTCACTAAAACAAAACAACTGGAACTATCCATGGGAAAACACACACATACACTCACACAGAAGGAGAGGAGAGAGGACACACACACACACACACACACACACACACACACACACACACACACACACACACACACACACACACAGCACTTACTTCTTACTCGGGTCACACTGCCTGCTAAGAGTTGGGTGACCAGCATAGGCTTCTTTATTCTAGCCTAAAATAGAAACAGAACTGTTCTCTAAAAATCAACGATATTTTTTTAGGACATACAAAACATAGCAAACTATGGCACATTGAAGGAGGTTGAACCAATAGAGAGTTTTCGAAGACATGGCTGAGGATGTTTACAGCAGCTGTTTTGAAACACTAACCCTTGGCCACAGTGATAAGCATGGGAGGCCTTGGTCCTGGACTGAACAGACAAGTTGAACAGATGTCCTTGCACAAGTGATTTTTAATGGGAAGTACTTTGGTGGCTTTTTGTGCCTTCATTATGCGTGGGGCAATGCGGGCTGTAAGTCTTCCTTGTCTTTTGCAGTAGTGCTTAGCAGACAATTTAGAATAAGAACCCTTCCTTCATAACCTTTCAGGTTTATTTACTTTTTAAATTTTGTTAGAGTAGACAGGGTGAGTCTGTTTTGATTTTTGATAACTTTCACATTTCATTTACACAAGGGATGGCTCAAAGATTCAGGTGTGTTCCATTATTCTACTTCAGCATCTTCCTGATGAATTCTGTCTTGGCTTGTGTGCAGAGTTAGATAACTTTAAGAGCTAGAGTGGGAAGTGGTCCATTTTATTTCTTGATATAAGCCATTATCCAGTAGCATGACCCACTTGGATGGAAATAAGACTTCATGTACACCTCGAAAGAGAACACAGAACTACTGAGCCTGTAGACCTCAGGTTCTTAATGTGGGGCTCAGAGAGTTCCAGAGTGCCTGTCAGTTTGCCTGAAAATAAATTACATCCTTTAACCAAGATGTAACACATCTTTCAGTTAAATGTAGGAGTGGTAGATGCTACTGCACCCCAAGCCTTTACTGAGTTCATCTGAATTAAGCTCAGCCAAGGTAAACAATATCACATGTGGTATCAGTGTCTCTCTTGGAAGATGACTGCTCTGCTCTTCTATATCCAAGTTTTCTCTGGAGTTTTAGAAGGTCACTCAATGGATGCACAGAATGCACTTAAAAGCACAAACTGGCTAATAGCCACAGGACAACACTCAAACAAGGTTGTAAATAGACCATCAGCTCTGTAGTGTGACAATTCTGAGGAACACTTGGAAACATTTTCAGACTTTCCCAAATAGACCCCAGTCCTGTTCATCCCGAGAAAAGCCAGAACACCACAGAATATTTATTGACTTTGCTCCTTGGTATGTCCTTCTCCCCAGTTGCTTACTCTTTCCTGAGATAATTTCCCGAGGGACTCCCGATGCCGAGGCATCTTGTCAACCTCTGCTTTCCTGAAAGCCAGTTTAAGAGTTGCTGTGGGGGCATACCTCACTGTGGGACTTTTGAACTAAAATACCATTACTGTTGCATGTTCAAGTGTGAGAAGAGGGACAAATACTACATGTGCTGTGCCATCACAATGTCTGGGAGTCAGCTACAATGTACTGTAGGTGGCAAAAGTACAAGACAAACATCAGCATAGTTCTAGTGCTGTAATGGTATAGGATAGTGGTTCTCAACTTGTGGGTCACAACCCATTTGGGGTGGAATAACTGTTTTACAGGTTCATTATCAGATAGTCTGCATATCAGATAGCAAAATTACAGTTATGAAGTAGCAACAAAAATAATTTTATAGTTGTGGGTCACCCCAACATGAGGAACTCTATTAAAGTGTTGCTGCATTAGGAAGGTTTAAAAGACAAATGTCTTCTAAAGGGATAAATTATGTAGACTGTGTTTGGTAGCTCATGTTCATAGTCACTTAGGCAGAACCTCTCTGAGGCAAGCATGGGCTAAATGACTTAAATTCCAAGCCAGCCTGGCCTATAGAATGAGACCCTGTCTCAAAACACCATCAGAGTGAGAGGTGTGTAGATAAGACCGAGACTTGACATATCAAGCTTCCTTTAAACACTTGGTGTTAAGGAAATAATCTCTATCTTCTGCTAGAGAAGCAGGAGGGGACAGAAGACCTGACTATTGACAGGAAACCCTGCAGTAGCACAGCTAAAGGAAATATTCATCTCACACGCCTGAATTCTTCAAGATCTGCACTTTGTTGCTGTCTGCATGCCTGTCGTAAACAACAGCTACACAGTCTGTGCATAGAAAAGTAAGTTTTAGAGTAAATCACAAGATTTGCAAGATTGACAAGAGTTAGAATGGGCCTAATGTTAAGAAACATTGCAGGACCCTGGCTGACAGAGGGTTTATTGATGTGACTATCTTCCCTCAGATCTTTTGTGTGTGTGTGTGTGTGTGTGTGTGTGTGTGTGTGTATTCTTATTTTACGTATCAATTCCAGTTCCTTTTCCCTCCTTCCCATGCCCCCCAACTCCCCCGCCCTCCCCCTACCCCCCCCCCCATTGCATAGGAAGGGTGATGCCTTTCAGGAGGAAATATCAAAATCTGTCAAGTCATTTGGAGTAGGGACTGGGCCCTCCTTCCTGCCTCTAGGCTAAGGGAGTATCCCTCCATGGGGAATGTGCTCCCAAAGTCCTTTCGTGCACCAGGGATATATCGTGGTTCTACTGTCAGAGGCCCCTTAGACTGCCCAGGCCTTCTAACTGAGACACATGTTCAGGGGTCTGGGTTGGTACAAGGCTGGTTTCCCAGCTATCAGTCGGGGGGGGGTCTATTAGCTCCCCCTTGTTCAGGTCAGCTGTCTCTGTGGGTTTCTGTAGCCTGGTCTTGACTTCTTTCCTTATCACTCCTCCTCCTCTGCAACTGGATTCCTGGATCTCCCTCAGATCTTAATGTCCTAGAGTCACATCCCCTATGTTGTTACAATAGCTCCATCATGCTTGGACGTGACATTGTGCTATATTATGAGGTAGAGATGACAGACAGTGTTCGGCAAACTGATGGAAGGAACAAAAAGATTAGATAAATTGGCACTTCAAATCGATTAATTATTTGACACTGAAGGACCTGCTATTGATTCTAGCAGGTCCATCATAGAAGATGGAACATCCTTCTTCAGGGCAGAGGCATGCAATAGTGATGGAGAAGATCCCAATGTCACTGAGAAGCTTGGTCCAAGCTGATAAGAGTATAATTCTCTTAATTCCGTGGGTTTCTTAAGGATTTTATTGGGACTCATTTGATCTCACATAAGCTATATCTACCAATCTCAAAACCATCAGCCCTTTCCTACTTTAAAAAGTGTGTTTTTCTGGGCATAGTGGAGCATGCCTTTAATCCCAGCACTTAGGAGGCAGACGCAGGCAAATTCTCTGAGTTCAATCAAGGCCAGCCAAGTCTACATAGCAAATTCCAGGACAACCAGAGCTACAGAAGGAAACCTTCCTTCCCCCCCCCAAAAGTGTGTGTGTTTACAATTAATAAGTAAACATATATTTATACCACACAACATGATGTTTTTTTACCTGTGTTTTCTTTCTGGAATGGCTAAATCAAGCTATTCAAAATGCATTGTGTATGACCTCATATATTTTTCTATTTCTTGTTAGGCTGAATTTAGGAAATATTTTCTCTCTATTGAACTTAAGTCATTTTGGAGAAACTTCCAGAAACTTCTCTAACCTGTTGCTGGACCACCTTAAGTCATTCTGACTCAGAATCAAAGGCAGCACATTTCCTCAGTGCTCTGACTTCGGTCTTTGCCTGGAACAATTTTTTACTTGCTTTCTACAACATATTTGAGAAATAACTTTATTTTCAAAAAAATAACTTTTTAAAAATATTCTATTTTTATGTTATTCATCAATTAAATACATGTAAATAATGTACCTTGATCATATCTAACCCACTATCCCCCTTCTAGGCACCCTAACCCATCTCCTTTCCACTTTGAGGTCCTCCCTCCTCTTTGTAACCCACTGAGTCTAATTAGTGCCACCTGTTGGAATAGTGACTAGTTGCCATCTTATAGGTAACAATACATAGCTGCCATGACTCCATGAGTGTGATGGTCATGCTATGTCCAGAGGACAGTGCTCCTCTTTACTTCTCACCCTTAAGTTCTTTCTGTGTCCTCTTCCTCCATACTCCCTGAGCCTAGGTGATAGTATTAGTGTGGATGTCCCTGTGAGGCTGGCCTCTCAAGACTCCTTATTCTCTACACTTTGAGCAGTTATGAGTTAACTGTTAAGCTTCTCTGGCCAAGACTGAGGGAACCACTGATCTTTGGATAGGTATAAATATATCTATTTGAAGGCAGTTTGGCAACATGCCTATTTAGCAAGAAAACTTGTACATAATAGTATCTCTCCTCCCATAACCACCAGAACTAAGACCTCCTGTGCCATGGGATCCTGTCTGGGTTTACAGTACCAAACCTGTGAAATGGGCCTTCCTGTGAAATGGGCCTCAAATCTAGTCCAAACCTGATTGGTTGCTCCTTTAACCTCTGTATCAAACAGCAACTTTCTGTCCCATGGTTATATTCCTTTCCCCTACATATTTCTCCTTGCATTTGACTGCATTGTCTGGCCAAACACATTGACTATAGTTGCTAGAGAAATCAAAGGGGCAATATTGAGACTAAGCCTGAAACCCTGGGGAGCTTGTCAAACAGTTTGTCAGTCATATTACTTTCAGGTGCAGTAATATGTATGTGTCCCATCTCTACATAACAAGCATCCCCTTCCTTCTACCCACATTTTCCTCAGCTTATGTCCTCACTGATGGCCTCTCAAGGGCCATCGGGTATCTATCAAACAGTCACTCTAAGACATCAGACTCTCATTGTCATTTTCCTTGAGATTCCATAACAGTTACTACATTTTTAGGTTTTTGTTACAACTTCTCAGAAGCTCCTCAAGGTGCCAAATACCAAAACATCTGTTTATGTATTGCTAGATAGCAAACTACCCAAAAATAGATAGCCACATGACACAACATATATATTTTCCTAAAATCAACAGCTTAGCCAGACTTGTTAGTGCAGGCCTTTCATTTTGGCTATTCAGGAGGCTGACGAAGGAGGATTGCAGTTGAAGGCCTCCCTATTCTGTAGAGTTGGGGGAGGTAAGATAAGTAATGAGACTCTGTCTCAAAACTTTATTTTAAAGGAACAACAGTTATTTCTTGGTGTCACAGTTCTGGCCTGGTATGCACAGAAGGAACTGGGCTTAATCAAGGCACTACAAAAATAAAACAACTGGAATAGGACTCAGTTGGGATAGGTTGTTGATACCAGACTCCTTTCCCACCATTTACTCATTTGCTTATATACAATTTTCTCTATAAAATCCTAATTTTTTCATATGCATTTTAATACTTATTGTTGCCTTTACATAATACATATGTAAGTACATATGTAAAAATTTTTTAAACTTAAAAAATTGATGTTTAAGTTTTCCACAAAAAATAATAACAATTCCTAACAACAATCTTTAAACACTCTAAAAAAAGAGGGGCCCCAATTGGACATATCCACTTGACTCAACCTAATACATCTAGACTACAAACTTCACCCTAAAACCAATTTGAGACTGTTTTGCTTGAGACAACTCCTAACTAGCTAGCTGTAATGGTGCACCTTCTTATTACATCCTGGCCAGAGTTTCAAATAGAACTCCAGTCAAACATTTCCTGCCACACAGTGACTAGCTACATATGTCACAGTCTTTTCTGTTGAGAAATTTGGTTGCTAAAATTTTATTCATACAGGATCCCATGAAACAATCATCATCCCATTTCAACAAAAAGTAATCTTAAAATGACTACGCCCCCTTTCCCTACTGTTAAAATATAGGGATAATATTCATCTTCTAAAAGTTGGTTTTAGTTTCTTGGGGTTGGGTATGAAAAATAATGCTACGACTCAGGTATCTCTTTTAGACAAAAAATAGAGTATGGTTCGGAAAGGTATGGTTTAGAATGGATATAGGTAGATTAGCCTATCTTGTGAATTATTTAATAAGAGTGAGCTATTAGTATTACAGCTTACATTGTTATATATTCTTGTTTGTGGTAACCTATGTAAAATTAAGTTTATATTCCCTTCCTGAAAGAATTGTATATTATATTTTGTCATATTGTGTGAAATCTTTCTATTTATGGTGTTTTATGTACATTATTCTTGCCATATTCTATGTATGTATACTTTTGCTTGTGTTCAAGACATTTTGTATATTGATACAATTTGGGATATTTATCGTGCTTCCCTTTATAGTATTACCTCTTGTCTAGATATTTCTACTCTACCTCTACTTTAGGAATTTACACACACACACACACACACACACACACACACACACACACACACACACACACAGACACACACACATATATAATATACAATGTATATATATATATACATTCATAGTTAAATTGTTTAGGTATTTATCCCTACTTTACTCAGTAAAGTTTCAATCAGTTTCTTAGCTAAGTTCCTGAGTATTACAGATTATCTGCACCCATGTTTCCTTTACCTAAGAGATTAGTCAGACATAAATGCTTAATCTTCAGTCACTTCATAGACCTGCAGAACATGGCATTTAAATGTTTTAATATTAATACTCAGTTGACATGAGACACTGTTGCTCCTGACAGCACCGTTCACTTTCCCGAAAATATGTTGGACACTGTTGTTGCTCCTTCTGGGTTCATCCTCGCTTCAGCTAATGATCTCTTGGGCAAAAACCTGCCCCCACCTTGACCACTGATTTAGGACATGCAGTCCTATAGGCTTACAGAAAACAAATATAAAAGACTGCTAAACCTTGCCAAGTCAGGGTAAGACAGCCTTTCTACCTCCCTGCTTTTGTTGTGGTCTGTCAAATACTCTTGGCCTTAGCCAAAATTGGATGTACCAACGTTGCTGTGAGACGTTGGGTGACTGTCCAGGTAGCTTGCTGTTTCTGTCCTCACTGCGCCTTTTGGAAGTTGCCCATCTGCACTTCCTGTCTACCCTAGTATCATTATTTTCCTTCTCAGGTCTTGATGAGGTTGTAGATTAAACTATCACAACTATTATTCTCTCTTCTTAGTTAGATATATTAGGTACTTAAGTTTTCCAGCTTAGGACAACTCTATTGTAAACTGCTTTGTGTCTTTACCCTAGGACTAGATATGTAGGTTGTTTGGTTCTCAATTTTCCTTTTCTTAGCGCACACTTGTTAGTCACTGTTTTGTATATAGTTTTATATCAAGCCTAAATCTTTTCTTTAGACTAAAAGGGGAATCATTGTAGTGGGATATTCACTTTGTCTCCTTCTGTGGCACTAGGAACTAGGTCTGGGGAGGGGCCGGGGAATGCTCTCTTGCTGGCAGGACTTGGAGAGGAGAGGATCAGGTGGAACTTGCTGGTATTCATCTGTCTAGGTTGTAAGTTATTTCTCCCTTAATAAACACCTATTCGGCCTATCTGTTTATCCTGTTCTATATTAAACTGCAATACTACCCAGCTGTGGTTGGAAATTTGTGTGTGTCTGGTGATTACTGATGGAGATGGAGAGTGTTAGCTGTGAATGCCAGCCAGCTCAGACATTTTTAATCTGTGTCTATATGTGTCTTCACAACATGGTGGCTGAAAGACACAGGGAAGCTATGCTGTCATGGCTGGCTTGATGTTGATACTGACATAGCTTCATATTTCATATCATCTGATGCAATTAAATAACATGGGGAGTTATGGAAGGAGACAGTGGTTCAAAGGAACCTAATGAAAAGCATGTTAGGAAACAGGTGGACACTTTCACAGACTATACCCACACATAGTTTACTTAAAACTAATTTATAATTTCCCTCAGACATGACTAGAGGCTTATATTACTCCAACTACTAATAAAAATACTTTGTTGAAAATATAAAATCTGAGACAAATATAAATAAGACTCGGCAGAATACCACTGGATAAGCTTAATAACAGAATGGAGATGACAGGAAAGAGCACCTTAGGGAAATTACCAAAATATCTAATATTTGTATAATTAGATATTTTAAGAGAAGAGAAAAGGAATGATTCATAAATACTATCTGAAGAAAAGATGCCTAAAAATGTCCAGTGTTAGTGAATATCATTTATTTATAGACTAAAGAAATCAAATAGTCCCCAACCACAAATGAACACAAAAATACTTATGCCAAGGAAAGTTATAATCAAGCTTTTGAAAACAAAACACATAGGAAAAAACTTTAAACATCAGTGAGCAAGAACGTGAATTTAAAAAGGAAGCATTTCAACTATCTATGAGTTTCTCCTATTGATTTAAAGGCCAGTTGCAACATTTTTTGAGTGAACACTTGTCCTTCAAAAATACTGT
The DNA here is from genome assembly GCA_030556225.1 of Cricetiscus sungorus. Lineage (NCBI taxonomy): Eukaryota > Metazoa > Chordata > Mammalia > Rodentia > Cricetidae > Cricetiscus > Cricetiscus sungorus. The sequence goes on along the minus strand of JANBXA010000651.1, from coordinate 28,520,950 downwards.
CGAGGTGGAATGGTGGCACACATCCTTTATCCCAGCACTCAAGCAACAAAGGCAGGCAGGTCTTTGAGTTGGAGGCCAGCCTGGTCTACAGAGTGAGTTCCAGGACAACCAGGGCTGCTCAGAGAAACCCTGTCTTCAAACAAACAAACGAAAAAACAAAACCCAAACTACAGTGATGAAATACTTTCTGAAATAAAGGAAATTAAGAAAATGTGTCACCAAAATATTGTTCTAAAAATGGTTGCCTAGAAATTTTTTAGGTTTTTTTTTGGTTCATATTTTAATTTTTTATTTTTGAGATTACAATACATTTCTCCCTCCAAACCATCCTAGAGGGAGTTTGTTTAAATCAAAATATGATCAGACTATCAGTAACAAAAGAAAAGCAACAAAAATGGTAGAAATATAAATAAGTATGACTTCTCTTGAGTTCCTTAGGATATCTGATGGGATCTATGAGATGACTCAGCAAGTAGAAGTAATGGCTCTGAACTTGGGACTCTTAGTTCAGTACCCAGACCCCTTAGTGTAGGGAAAGAAATGGATCCCCAAATTATCTCCTGAACTCCATACACACACAATGGTGCACATGTGGGCACATGCGCGTACACACACACACACACACACACACACACACACACACACACACACTGAATGAATATAAACAAAAAATACATTTGCTAGATGAAAACAAAATAATTGAATTGTCTGATAATTTTCCAGTGAACATTGATGTAATAGCTTTGACAAATGAAGAAAAACTTATGAAAAAAAAGTACCTATAGAGTAGCAATCATTCTTTATTCTAGTGAAAGTGGTAAAATATTGTGTTTAAATAGTTAAATACTTCCAAATGCTTGAGCAAGTGATACATAAGCTATAATTAAAGATATAGTGAGACATAACAATAGATAAGATAAAACACTAGAGGCTCATAGAACACAATGGATGGGTAAAGAAATTACAATAAGGGAGTAAAAGAATAATAGCAAACAGTAACATTCAGGCAGAAAGGATTTTAGATGGAAACTGGAGGCAAGTTAAAAGTAAAAGGATAGGAAAGGGTGCATCATTCAAACACTTGCCAAAACAACACACAGTGAAAAGCATGAGGGCCACATAATGATAGAAGCATCAATGCACCAAGAAGGAAAAACAATCCCAAATGAGAGTGGACCAGCAACAGAACCTCATAACCACAGAAGCAAAAGCTGGCAGGAAAGAAAAAAGGAGTAAATAAATGAACAAATGCATAATTAATTATACAAGACAACCTCAAGTTATCCACTTGTTCCATAGAGCAATCAGAAGTAACAGAGAACTGATCAATACTATCAACTAAGTAGGTATAATTCAAATCAGTAGAACACTTGATGCAATAAAAGTAGAGGACCTGGGGACAGGAAAGGTGGCTCAGAGAGCTAAGAGCATGTGCTCTCCTTATAGAAGACTTAGGTTGGGTCCCACCACCCACCTCAGGCAGCTCACAACCATTTGTAACTCCAATTCCAGGGTACCCAACACCTTCTTCGAGGCCTCCCTGGGTACCTGAGCTCACATGTACATATCCTCATAAAGACATACACATAATTAAAATCTTAAAATGAGCTGTTAAAAAAAAAAGCATAGTACCCTTCCTTTGTAGATGCATGTGATATGCCATATGCATTTAGTTTCAAACTGAAGCTTAACACATTAAAAAATTTTAATATTATATAAGTTATTGGAGAATAAAAGAATAAACTAAATATTAGTGTCATACAGACTATAGATTGGATAAGAAATATCAAAATTTTGAAGAACATACTTGATGGGAGATGTTATTCTGTAAATATGTTTCTCATACTGGTTAATGAATAAAGCACTGTTGACCAATAGGAAAGTAAGATAGGTGGGGCTAGGAGACCATGAGGAAAGAGAAAGTAGTTAGGAGGAGTCAGCATGGAGAGCCGAAAGAGAGCAACATGCAGGCCCGTCACTCCCCAGTAAGATGAGCCACATGGAAATACTTAGACTAATAGAAATGGGTTAATAATTGAGACAGAGCTAGCCGATAAGGAATTAGTAACTGGCCAACAGAATTGTGTCAAATACAGAGTCCCTGTGTGTTATTGGGGGCTGGCGTGGCTGCGGGACCAGACAGGCAGCAGGAAGAACCTGATTGTAACACCTACTGTTCTGAAAAAAAAAAAATGTGGCTCAGGGACAGGCAGGTGATCTGACAAACACCAAGTCCCAGGTTTGTTTCTCCATAGCCCTGAAAAAATAAAATTTGAAGTATGCCTCTAAAGCTGTCTTTGAGGGACAATGGTAGCATGAGTGGGTTGTTTTTTTAAAAAAAACAAAAAACAAAAAAACAACAACAAAAAAAAAAGCCAAAAAAACAAGGAGGACCTCAAGTAAATATTTCAAGCTTTTCCTTTAAGAAACAGAACTGAAAACATAAACAATTCAACAATTAAAATGAAATTAGATATCAGAAAGAGAAAAATACTAGAGAAAAAAATATTGGCTTTACTAATCATTAAAATGATTAATAATATTGACAAAAAGCTCAGGCAAAACCAAATAGGAAAAGATGGGGCAAAGACACAAATTATCACTCTTAGCACTGAAGGAGTATATCCCTTAGACCCTACCTTAATGAATGATGTAGACAAGTAATTATATATTAACTCAACAGTATAAAGCTCACCAATTAGCCCAGGCACCACCAGTACTCATTGAAGATAAATTTATATTCTAGGTGGGCTCACCACTTTCTTTAAAAATATCAATTTGCAGTTAAAAAGATGTGGCCCTGAGAGTTTTTTGGCATAATTGAAGAAACAATCACCACTGTTAATAGCCTCCCCAAATCTGTTCATGAACGAATATACAGTTTGGACCAGTGCTAGAAAAGATGATGAGAAATTCTTTTAAATTGCTGTCTTTGTTAGGGTTTTTGTTGCTATGACTAAATGCTATGACCAAAGCAACTCTTACAAGAAAACATTTAATTGGGAGTGGCTTACAGTTCAGAGGTTTACTCCACTATTGTCATGATGGGAAACATGGTGTCACACAAGCAGACACGGTGCTGGAAAGGTAGTTTAGAGTTCTACATCTGGATTTGCAAACAGCAGGAAGAGCAAGTGAGCCACTGGGCCTGGCTTGAGCTCTTGAGCTTCTGAAACCTCATAGCCCGCCCCCTGTGACACAAGGCCACACCTCCAATAATGCCCCTCCCTATGGGCCTATGGCGGCCATTTTCATTCAAACCAACATAGTCACTGACTCATAAACATCAACACAAAAATCCTATATAAATTATCAACCAATAAAGTTAGATGTGGTAGTACATCACTTGGAAGACTGAAGCCAATGAACCAGCCTGGGCTGCAAAGTAAGTTTATTGCTATCCTATCTTATATAGGGTCCTGTCTCAAAAATCAAACTAAATCAAGTCAAAACACTAACAAATCATATACAGTATTATATAAATAATGGCCAAAGGCTGTTGTGAAAAATGAGTATATCTACTGTGATACCTAAGTCCAAACACCATATGGTATCTCAGTAGATGAAGGGAAAATATTTAATAGACATCACTTCATGATTTAAAAAAAAAAAGAAAACCTTCCATCATACTAGGAATAGATACAAATTCACTTAACATGTTAAAAATGGTCTGCCATATAACAAAACACAAGGACGCTAGCTGACATCACATTTATTAGTAAAAGACGATGCTTGAGTCCAGCACAACAGAAAAAGACCACTTCCATCATTCCTGCTCAGCACAATAGATCAGCAGAGTAGGGATAGGGATTCAGTTGTGTAATCAGCAAGAAGCAAAACTGTCCAGGTAGAAAATCCAAAATGATCTACAGAAAGCACCCAGAACTAATAGGTGCATTTTGTAATGTCTTGAGAAATGTCATTAACACAACAAAAATCAATCATTCCTACATGCTCACCATGAACAGTTGGAACTGAAACAGTGTTTTAAAAGAAAAATTGCTCCTGAGGAGAGAATGCTCAGACACAAATATAACAAAATATCTGCTGAAAGAAGTCAGCTCAAAATACACGGAGACACTGTGTTCCTAGATTAGAAGATTCGGCATAATAAAAATGTCAATTCAAATGTATTTCCAACCAAAATCCCACAGGGTTTTGTACATACATAGATACAATACAAACGGATTCTACACTTCACAGGGGGCCTACAAGATGGATCAGAAGCACTTGCTATGAAATTCTAACCTGAGTTCCAGCCTCAGAATCTGCAAAAAGCCAGATGTGGTGGCTCAAATCTAGAATCTCAGCACTCTCACTGCAAGATGGGAGGTGGAGACATATTGGGGAGGCAAGATTTCTTTCAGTGAGCCTAGAGTACACAGAGCAGCCAAACCAAGTGCTTTCCTGCTTCAGCAAGATGGAAAGAGAGAATCAACTTCTGCATGCTGTCTTCTGATCCCCTCACATATACACACACAGAAGCAGCAACAAGGACATGAAAATTTAAGTGCACAAGAGAAAATAAAGGAAACAATAGTTCAGACGATTTTGAAAGAGCAGAAAAGCTGAAAGTGATTTAATAATTTATAAAGCTTTAATAATCAAAGCAGTATGCTACTCATGAAGAGATCTAGAAAGAGAACTGAATAAAGTAGGGAATACAAGAGAAAGCTACACAAACACAAGTGATTGATAATTCCTTCACAAAGATAGAGTGGATATTCAATGGGGAATTATCTAGTCAACAATGGGACAATTGGAATCTGTATGCAAAAATACAACTCAAACCTTATGTCTTATACCAAAGTTAATTCAATATGTAATCTGGATCTACATGCAAAAATATTAAATTATAAAACTTTTGAAGAAAACATAGGAAGTCTTCATGATGTGAAGATTTCTTAGCTATGATAGTAGAGGTACAATTCAGGGGGAACCCACAAATGAAAGGATTTCATCAAGCTGTAAAACCTTTCAAAGACTGTGAGTAGATGAAGGAAAGTCAACCATAAACCAGGAGAAAGTATTTACAAGTCATGTATCTGGTATCTTAAGAAAACAAACAAAAAACTCAAAGATGCCTCCAACTTATTTATATAACAAGCGACTAGTTTTAAATTGGTTAAATGTTTGTATAATCAGTTAACCAAACAAATGGTTTCAAAATAAGTGCATTAAAATATGTTCAACATTGTAAAATTTATTGTGAGATGCAACTTCAGCCATACCAAAAAAGCTAAAATTAAAGAAACAAATATTGACAATGTTATCTTTTCTCTAATGTCTATTGTCTACCTGTCAAAATTCAGGTAGGTCAATTGCAGTTGTGTCTATTTTTATGTAGTACCACACTACTTGTATTATTAGGGTTCCATAGTACTTGAAATCTGGGATGGTGATACCTCCAGAAGTTATTTTATTGTTAGGAATTATTTTGGCTATCGTGGGGTCTTTCATATTTACATATAATGGGCTGGAGAGATGGCTCAGCTCAATATATATTTACACATAATTTAAGTTTTTTTTCAAATTGTGTGGAGTCTTGCATTATAATCTGAATATGTAGATTGTTTTTGATAAACTATTTTCACAGTATTAATCCTACCAATTCATAAGCATGGGAGGTCTTTCCATCTTCATTATGATCTTAATCTATTTTTCAATTTCTTAAAAGTTTGCCTTGTATAAGTCTTCTATTTCCATAGATTCCAAGATATTTCCTTCCATTCCAAGATATTTTTAAAAGGCTATTATGAGTAGTATTACTTCCCTGATTTCTTTATTAATATATATAGGAAGGTTACTGATTCTTTGTTACCGCAGATTTTTCCTACCCTCCCGCCGGAGCCATCCTGCTTGCTGCCAGTCTGGGCCCATAGCCGCACCAGCCCCAAATAACACTCAGAGACTCTGTATTTGATACAATCCTGTTGGCCAATTACCATTATTGTTTATGGGCTAGCTCTGCCTTAATTATTAACCCATTTCTACTTATCTAAGTATTTCCACGTGGTCGTCTTATCAGGGAGCCGTGGCAGGCGTCTTCCTTCGTCCCCGTCTACATCTTGACTCCTCCCTACTACTTCCTCTTTCCTCCTCCTAATTTCCTAGCCCCGCCTATCTTGTTTCCTATTGGCCACAGAGCTTTATTAACCAGTATGAGAAACATATATACAGAATAACATTCTTGTGTGCTCAATTTTGTATCCTGCTACCTTGTTGAATATGTTAAACAGCTGTAGGAATTTTCTGGTGGAGGCTTTAGGGTCTTTTACATATAGAATTATCATCTGCAAATGGAGAAACTTTGACCCCTTCTACTCCTTCTATTTCTGGTTGTATCCCTTTGATCACCTCCATTTGTTTTATTACTCTAGCTAGGACTTCAAATACTTTAGTGAACAGGGAGGGGAAAGTAGACATCCTTATCCTGTTCCTGGTTTAAATAGAAATGCTTTGAGTTTTTTTTCCATTTGCTTGCTGTACATTGCCCTTATTGTGTTGAGATATGGCCCCTGTATTCCTTGATATGTAGGCAGTACAGCTATTCTAGAAAATAGTTTGGCAGTGTCTTATATACTAAACATTACCTTGCAATAGGATTAAGTCCTCAATGCTACCCTGGAGAAATGAGGCATTCACTCAATAGCTCCAGTAAATACAACTTAAACACTGGGGATCTTAATGTCCCCAAAGCTCATATGTTGAAGATTTAATCCCCACTGATTGTAAAACCAGGCACTGCTGGAAACTCTAAAAGGACCTAGCTAGAGGTAGTTCACTGGCCATGTGCCTTGATGAATGCATGGGAACTCTGGCCCCTTTTCTCTTCCTAGCTACCAGGAAGTGCTCAGTTTTGCTCCACCCTTGACCATAATGTTCAGTCTTCATCACAGGCCAGAGTATCAAAGCCAAGAAGGAATAGTCTGGAATTTCTGACACAGTAAATGAAAATAAACCTTTCTTCCTTTTAACTTGTTTGTCTCAGGCATTTTGTCACAATGAAAACCACCTAACACACAATTCAACTGTCTGTCCTTCCCTGAGGGATATATAAACTGTAACACAGGGTTACTGGATTCAATCAGAAGGAATTCTCAATGAGCTACAAAATCCCAACCCCTAAATAATGCCATCCAACAGCATTGTTATACTGATGGGGGATGTCCTTCTGTATGCTGTGAATATTTGATTCTCTTATTAGGTGATGAATAAAGATGTTTCAACCAATGGACAGTCAGGATTTAGCCAGGTGGGAAATCCAAACAGGAATAAAGAAAGGTAAGTAGGCAGAGTCAAGAAGATACCAGGTAGCTACCAAGAAGGTAGATGCTTGGCATTCTCTAGCCAAGACCACCTGGAGTTACATAGATTAATATAAATTGGTTAATAATTAAGAGAGAGCTAGCCAATAATAAGCCTAAGCCATCAACCAAACAGTTCATAATTAACAAAAGCCTCTGTGTGTTTATTTTGGACTAAAAAGCTATAGGACCAGAACACACTTTCCTCTACATCACACTATTTTCAAAGAAAACTTCAAAACAAAATTAAAATAAATCCTGAAGCAACAAGCTACTGAAAATTGAACTTAAGACTCTACCACTGGGTTTCATTCCTATCCCTTCTTTTATTTTTATTGTGAAGCAAGAATTTGCTAAGTTATCGAGACTACTCTTGAATTTGGTCTCCTGGCTCAGACTTTCCACTGCTGGTATTATACCTACCCAGTGTATCCTACCAAAAACTTAAACCCTATATGCTGGGCATTGATGGTGCTTGCCTTTAATCCCAGCACTCAGGAGGCAGAGGCAAGCGGATCTCTGTGAGTTCGAGGCCAGCCTGGTCTAAGAGTTCCAGGACAGGCTCCAAAACAACACAGAGAAACATTGTCTCAAAAAACAAACAAACAAACAACAACAACAACAAAAAAGAAAATACATTTCATTGTTATTGACTGCTGTCTGACCATAAGCTTTCAATTCCTGTTCTTTCTCAGGCTGAGTTAAATAATCATTAATTAACTTGTTATTGGTTATTGTTATTCTAATTTAAGGTGCTGTGAGGGAAGATGCCTTCCTTCCCATGTTTCTTTGCACAATTCACACAGTCTTTCTGCTTTGGGGACACTGAAAGATATTGTCCAATTTAATTTGATTGCTTACAAGATCTAATCAGATTAGGTCTTGGTAATAAAAACTTTAGCATGAGTCTTAGTCCCTCAAGTTCCTCGGCAACAAACAAGAAACACAAGCACTTAAAATAATTGCTACGAAAAATAGCTTTATCTCTAGAGCCTAGAAAGACACAAAGGAAGAAGAAACCTTGCTTGGCTGGGTAAACAGGCAGTGCAGAGTGTGAAATCACAGAGGAGTTCCTCAGCCAGCCCTGGCTACACTTCTGGCTCCTCACCTCAGGATAGATCATGTGTGCAGCCAGAAAGAAGCTTGGGAAGCTTTTGAGAAAGGTTATGAAAACATGAACTAGTCCAGAGATCCAAAAGTGGTTTTGGTAAAGGATCAAATGGTAATTATTTTGTGCTTCCTGTTCCATGAATGGTAAGTCTCAATAATAATTTACAAAAACAGTCGCATGCTACCTGTGTCTCAGGGCCAGAGGTTACAAACTCTTCTGTTGGCTAAACCAATATAACTATACATTTGAGCTGTAAATAAAATTACAAAAAGATTTGTAGCTATTAAAATATGACTTATTAATAACTCTAATAAAGACCCAATATTGACCTAGTCTGAGGCCAGTAACCTCATATAACTGGGCCTTCTCTAAGTTGAAGAGCTTAGACACTTAAGAGCATTGTTCCTGGTACAATCTTTCTGCTTTGGGGACACTGATTTTACTATTTGAAACTAGAGAGTATGTTGGGAATACCCATAATTACCAAGCAAGTGTGCATTAATCACACACCTCTTCCTCTCATTTCTAAGGGTTCTAGAATATTCACAGTTGGAAATATGTGTCATCCCCGTGCAGAAGTTCTTCTGTGTGTTGGATGAGTTCCCTTTATTCCTTAGCAACTGATACTTCCACTTGCTGTTAGCCAGAAACACCAGAAGAAAATGCAATGGTCTCCTTTGTAACAGATCCCCTCGGAGCTTTTCGAGATGTCTTAACTGAGCACGGAGGATTCCCTAAGCAAATGCTTTGACCTTGGCCCTTTGAATTTTCCTGAGATGGGAGCCACTTGTGTGTGATATCATCCCAAGCTTAATTCATCACTGCATGGGAGGACTAATAAGAACTAAAAGTGAGACCATTGTAATGACAATGACTGGGGTGACATAAGACGTATATATGAGGGGCATGATTAGATCCCCTTAATTTGGGTTGTTCTCTTTCAGAAAAGGGAATCCAGCATTATCTAGAAGCACTAAGTTCAGGTGAGTCAGCAGATTGAGAGTAAGCTGTACAAGTTTTTTTTTTTTTTCTTTTCAACCGCTGTTTTAAGAACACATGGTAATTACCACAGAATACAAAGTGTATCCTGCTTTTAAAAAAAATCTGATGCTTTAGCAGTAGTAATGCTTTTATTTTATTATGAGCTGCCCACGGGCACTTCTTAGGTAGTGACTCATTTGAACAGGTTTGTTGGTTTTGTTTTTTGGATTTTTCTTCCCCAGTTAAAGAACATTTTATTCTCAGATGGAAAGGGTAAGGGATGGGGGGGTAAGGAATAAATAAATTTTTTTAAATGCTGAAATGCCCCAGGATGGAGTGGAGTTAGCACAAATGTAGAATGACAGGCAGTTTAATCAAGGACATGATCTTATGTCACAATGAAGCTAGTGTGTGATTTCTTACGTCTAGTATTTGTTTTTTCATGACTGTATTTTGGGGGCTGTACTATCATGAGTCATCATCCTGTTTATGATGCTAACATTTTGTTCTTTCCTGTGACTGTCATGAAAGGCTGAAGAGATGCTCGCTTCACTCTAATTTTCTCTCCTGAAGCTGCTGTTACATCTGTAGCTGATACCCTTGGGGGAAAATATATATATATATCATGAATTGCTCTGGGTTTTCAAATCTTAAAGGACAGCTTCTAAGAAGAGTGCAAAGACCTAAAATCTCTTAATCAAGTTTCTAATCGCACATAAGATGACCTCACATTAAGAGCTTTTTGAGAGCAGCGGCTACGTCATGTCTTCACCATATCAAATAGGATTCTTATTTTAGCACCAAAAGCAGTTCTTTCCTTGTAGAATGAAGCAAAGCCCTGAACAGTCTGTTCAATAACAGAATGCAGTAGCTATCTCACTCTCTCTCTCTCTCTCTCTCTCTCTCTCTCTCTCTCTCTCTCTCTCTCTCTCTCTCTCCCACATGGTTCCAGAGGCCATCATATCTTAGTTAATGAATAACTAGTATTTTGTGGATTCTATTTTTGGTCCTTTAATTCTTGTATTAACCTTGTTACATAGCTACTATTGCTATCTCCAAATTACAGAGCAGAAAAGCAAGTGGGATACAGGAGCCTATGCCTGTCACACAGCTAGCAGGTGGCAGAGCCCAGACTCAAACACAAGCTACTCACCCTGTGATTAGGATGTAGAATCACTATGAAAACAAAACTCTAGGAATGACTTTGAGGGAATTTCTAGATTTGGTAAATGAGGTAGCTGGAAGATCCACCTTAAATGTGGAAGGTATCGCTCCATAGCCTGGAGTCCTGAGCTGAAGAGAAAGGAGAAATCAAGTTGTCCTGAGTCTTTCATGGCTCTCCGTTTCTAAATGGAGATGCTATGTGACCATCTATCTCAGTTCATGACCAGGAAGCCATCTTGGCTTGCACATCATGATGGACTGACTGTGCTTTAATTGTGAGCTTCCTTCTTTAAGTTCTTTTTTTAGGGCATTCTGTGTCAACAAGAAGAAACTAATACAACCCCAGGCTCCAAGTGAGGAGCCTCTAAGCAAGAGGCTGTTGGCAACATGCACTCCAACTTGGATGCCTTCAGCAGACTAGGCAGAACCTGCTGAGAAACATACCACACAAGCAACATAGAATCATCATCTTGGACATGTTTTTAAAGTTGTATGGTATTTTTGTCCTGAATTCCTTCCATCTATGTGGAATTTATGATTCAATAGACAAGATTCCCACTCTTGAATGTAGGATATCCTGATAGCTAATGGCCTCCACAGCTTCTTGGTATAGTTTGTCACATACCCCAGGAGCTTCATTTTTATCATAATATTACTAGTGGCCAGTGTGCATTAAGCCTGGATGACCCATCTTTTCAAATTTAGTCTGGCTTAAGCTTAGACAAATTGGAAGATTTATGTAGTGAGTAATTTCTATTTTAACACATGGTTAAACTGATGAGTGTCCAAATCTGTCTAGACACAGACTAATATGGTTTTGATATGTCTCCCAAAGTTTATGTGCTGGGAATTTAATCCTCAGATTTATTTATTCATGATATTTGAAGGTGATTAGGATTAAACAAAGTCACAAAGAAACAGCTCCTATAATGACTTTAATAGAAAATAATGCCTATGAACAGATGGAAATTTTCCTGGTTGTTTATTTTTGCTATGAATACATAAGTTATGCTTATTTTTAATAATTTTTAGCATTTATTAGCTGTATGAACTAATGGATTTCATTATGACATTTCATACACATCTATTGCACACTTTGGTCTTTTTCAATTCCCTATTACCATATCCTGAATTCTCCCCTTGTTTCTATCCCTCTCCCTCTATGCCTCCTTCCACTTTCCAGCATTATCTCTATCATAATTCCTTTTTCTTACATGTATACAGTATAAAAATATATAAATTCAACATGCTGAGTCTATTCTGTGTTGCTCATATATGTGTGTGTTTGGATAACCACTTGGTTTGGATAACCACTCAGAAAGTTTATCCCTGGGGAAGACTGATTCTCCCTCTTTCTGTAGCCTTGTAAGATTTCTCCTATCGATGCTGTTGTGTCATTTAGTGTCATTTTGCTGAGCTTGTTTGGAGAGCCATATTGTAGAGATTTCAAGGGATCAGCTTTCCTGTTATATAGAGAAGCACAATCTTGCAGCACACATCCTGGTCCTCTGGTTCTTACAGTCTTACTGTCTCCTTTTCCACAGGGCTCCCAAAGCCTTAGGCATAGTACTTTTGTGTAGATGTACCAGCTGAGTATGGACATCTCACAACAACAGCCAGTTGTCTCTACATTGGAATTTTTTCTTTTATTTTTTATAAAATTATAATTACATCACTCCCCTTTAGTTTTCTTCACTCCTGTGATAATTTGAATGAAAATGACCCCTACAGGCTCATAGGGAATGGCATTATTTGAAAGGATTAAGACATGCGGCCTTGTTGGAGTAGGTGTGGCCTAATTGGAGGAAGTGTGTCATGGGGGATGGGCTTTGAGGTTTCAAAAGCTCAAGCCAGAACAAATGGCTGGCTTTCTCTTCCTGCTGCCTGCAGATTCAGATGTAGAACACTCTGCTCCTTCTCCAGGGCCATGTCTGTCTATGTGCCACCATACTTCCCACCATGATGACAATGGACTAAATCTCTGAACCTATAAACCAATTAAATGCATATACCTTTAATCCCAGCACTCAGGAGACAAAGGCAGGTAGATCTCTGTGAGTTTGAGCCCAGCCTGGTCTACAAAGCTATAGAGAAACCTTGTCTTGAAAAACAAAACAACAACAACAACAAAGAGTCGCCATGAGTGTCTTTTCATAGCAATAGAAACCCTAAGTCATCTCCAAACCTTTCCATATACCCATCTGCTTTCTTTAAATTCACAACCTACTTTATAATTAAATGTCGCAGCATATGTATATACATATATGTTACAATTATAATACACATACATGCACATGAACACACACACACATTCCTAAGCACAATCTGCTCGATCTGTACAGACCTGTACAATGTAACTTGTGTGTATGTTTTCTGTATTTTTGACCAGTTGTTGCTTCTGTAATTATCTCCATCTTCTACAAAAGAAGAAACTTGTTTAGTGAGGAGTGAGAGCTATACTTACTTGTGGGTACAAGGGTAAGGTTTTAGAATGCAGGTAGATATAACCTGCTTTAGGAAAGTGGCACTAGTATGTTCTCTTCTAGGTTCTGTGGCCTCATCAACCATGGTAAGACATGAATTCCTTCCTATTGAACAGGCCTTAAGTCCAATAGACAGCTACAGGTTACTGACAGGATATACATGTCACTATTTCACTTTTGGGTCTGTCTTTCCATGCTGGTCATCATTATGTTTCTTAAGCATCACAGCTGGGTAGGGCATGAATTGCTTTTCCTCATTGGCAGCTTGCATAGCACTTTCCAGTACTGTTAGAGCTATAGAACTTTCCAATACTATTCAAGCTATAGCACTTTTCAGTACTATCCCAGCTAGTCCTTCAGGAGGACACTCCAGGTCAGTTCCAGCCCAATTAGCCCTACTCCTGTGTCTGAAGTTGTAGTGTCTTCAGCAATGGGGACTTTACCTTCAATTTCTAGGGGGCAACCAAAGGGCAGTGGTAACAGCTTATATTGTTTTGGGAGTGTCTTTGACTCCTTTGACCAACAACTTGTAAGATGGTTTCTCATGCCTGGGTAGGGTGGTTTTATTCCAGAGTTCATGACTTTGGGGGAGATACCACCCTAGTGGTTAAGATCTAATATATATATATGTATATATATATATATATATATATATATATATATGTATATATATGTGTGTGTGTGTGTGTGTGTCTGTGTGTGTATAGTCATATGACTTTTTCAAATGGTATTGGTAGTACTTCCCTTTTCCTCTGTATTGCCCATGCTCCCTATCCACTTTATAGCACTCACCACCTGTGTTCCCCTCTTTGGAACTCCTTGCCCCTACCATGGTTTTTTTTTTACCCCCCTGATCTTTTGCAGTTACTCCAGGATATATTCTCATGTCTGAATATTTGGGTCTAGGAATCACAGGCAAGAGAAAACAGGCAGCATTTGTCTTTCTGGATCATGGGGTATATTTTCTACTTCCGTTCATGTACCTGCAAATTTCATTATTCTTTGTAGCTGAATAGTATCCCATAGTATGCATGTACCACATTTTCATTTTCCATCATCAGTTAAAAGACATTTGGATTATTTCTATTTTTTCACTATTGTGACTAGTGCAGCAATGAACATGGCTGAGCAAAGTATCTGGAGAGTAGAGTGTCGAGTCTTTTGGGTATATGTCAGGGAGTAGTACAGATGGATCATAAGGTAAATTTATTTTTAGGTTCTTGATAATTCTTCACACTGATTTCCAGAGTGGCTGCTCCAGTTTGCAATCCCTTTCCCTACAGCCTCTCCAGGTTTTGTTGTCAGGTGCTCTCATGACCTTAGCCATTCTGACTGGGGTGAGATGAAATCCCAGAGTTGTTTTAATTTGCATCTCCAAAAGTTCGAAGGATGATGAAGACATTTTGGAGTATTTCTTATCCATTTTTATTCCTTCTTTTGAAAATTCATTCAAATCCACAGCTTGTTTTTTTTTTTTTTTTTTGTAATTGGGTCATTTGTTTTCTTGACTCCCGTTTCTGAGTTCTTAAAAAATATATTGTGAATATTAGTTAAAGGATAGAAATATTCCTTAGACAAAGAAATAATTATAAGATACAAGGATGAAGACTCCAATATATCAGCTATTTAAAAATTTCCATTTCACTTTAGCTATACCTCATATGGTTACTTGAGTTTTATTTTTTTTGTTTTTTGTTTGTTTTACGAAAGCATAAAATAAACTGAAAGTACAAATATGCATACATACATATTTGACAGATATGTAACAATTCATCTTTTTAGATATTGCTTTCTGCATTGCCTCTTTAGAGTCATAAAATAAAAAGGGAAATATAAGTCATAAGCTATTATAAGTATAAGGAAACACACACATCCACATTGTTAGATCTTTTAAAATTTAAGTGGCAAAGCAACCACTATGCTGATAGGCTTAAGAGGCAAATTAAACATATTGAGAACTGGAAAAACAAAGTTTACTGACATGACTCAGGGGAAGGTGGGAAATCTAGGAGATAGCAGGAAGTAGAAGAAGCTACTGTTGTTCTCACTGTAGTAGCTGGCCCAGCCCCACCCCACCCCCAGAGCCACACAGCAATGGTCCAGATAGAAGCATTCAATACATTTATGTAAGGTTATTGAATGGATCAAGCTTATGAGAAAAAAAAACAACTAGAAACATTTTCATCCAAATTGGCAATAGGACTAGATGATTAAAGAAAGCCTCAATCAAACATTTCTGAGACAAGGAAGTCTCTTGCTTTCTGTGTGGGTCCCTAACTATAGTTTATTTGGCCTAATGAAACATAGATAGCACCTATGAATGAATATGCCAACATTCCTAAATAAAATGTTAGAAGACTATTTCAAGAGTCTAATAAAGATCCTTGAAAGAAGTGTGTCTCATATCAGCAATAAAGAAAAATCCAATACTGGGACATTTATTAAAGTACAAAATCACATGATTATATCAAGAGATATAGAAAGGACATTTGATAAAAATCCCACCATGTTCCTGATAGAAATCTCTTATAAAATAAGAATTGAGAAGCATTTCAATGCTGTGGTTTTTAAAGAATATTTATTATAAATAGCAATAAATGTAATCCTAAACACAGAAATGCACAGTCTCTTACAGTGTCTAGAAGAAGAATGCTTTCTACATTTTAGATGATTATTCATCTTTTCTCTTCAACTGAAAACCTTTGAAAGTTGGGACAAAATAATGTTGCTATTATACCAACACATTTATTATCACTTTAGGGGATTTTTACATGGTACCCTCCTGCCTCATAGTCTTTCAATGAAGTATCCTTTAATTATACCATAGATAAACAGGCTGAAATTAATCGGTAACAATAGTTATTTCCATTGGAGTTCACAAATAAACAACAGCAATTCCTGTCCCAAATAAAATTATTCCTTCCATAATTTCTATAGTCATGTAACACACTGAGTCTGTCATTCTATCTTCATTGTGCTTAAAAAGAGAAAGAAAAGAAAAGAATGAAGACATGGAAGGAATAGAGGGAGGGAGGAAGGGAGGGAGGGAGGGAGTTGAATGCTCAGGTCCCAGTATCCCTGCAATTACTCATAGGCTTTTCCTGACTAGAAATTCTCACCCATAGTGGAAGCCTGCTTCCATCTAATTTCTGTATTCACTTACCACTTTCTACTCTGCACTGTAAAAGGTTCTAGAAACAGAACAGACATGGAAGATGTGTCTGTCAGTCAGAGCTAAGAGCTGACTGGTCCAGCCATTTCGGTCAGGTCCTCCGGGTAAAGTTTGCCTTGCCACCTCCCAGTACCTTGTTAGGATTTTCTTCAGCCTTGTCTGTGTGTCCTTGGGAACCACTTCATCTGAATAGTGTCCAGAGGTGGAGGGCTCACTGGATTCTATTAATGATAAACATGCTTTGCTCAGTTTCTAGGGACTTGAGTTTTGCCCAGGAACCATTCTCAGCCATTCATTCCTATATTGCTAAAAAGATCTCGTTATTTTTGCCCTCTATCAGAGTCCCTGCTCTCTTCCTCTTGTGTTTCATTTCATCTGTCTCTAAAAGGCATAATTCCCCTGGAGACATTCAGTACCCAGTGGCCACTTGGAGAAATGTAGACAAGAATGATATGAGTCATTTCAGGGGTGCATTCAAAGAAAATGAATCATAAGAACCCCTGTTTTGTAAGTTGAAAGGAGAAATCGGTTAGTGTCAAAGAATCCCTCTGCCCTTGCTTTTGTACCTCAGGAATTAAAATTAACATTTTTTGTCACATACATGATGGAATTGCCAGGGGCATGATAAATTCTCTCTGTCTCTGTCTCTCTCTCTCTCTCTCTCTCTCTCTCTCTCTCTCTCTCTCTCTCTCACACACACACACACACACACACACACACACACACACACACATACACCTTCCCCTTCTCCCACTCTCTCTCTTATAATCCAGTATATGTGTAACCACTTCTGTACATAAATGGGCCTTCCAAGGCTACTCCTGACTCCTGCTATAGACTGGACTAGACTGGACATTTTCTTGTTCCCTAGCCTCACATTCATTTGTTGAAATCCTGACTCCTATGTGATGGCGCTAGGAAGTGGGGGCTTTAGCATCATTCTTTCTTGCCTAGAGTTTCAGTTGATTTTTCACTTCTAAAATTCCCCCCATTTGTGGTTTTCGTTTTGTTTTGTTTTGTTTATTGATTCTATTTTCATTTTTTAGGTCTTGAACAGATTTTTGTTTGTTTGTTTGCTTCAATTTTTGCATTTTCTTGGATTTATTTATTGAATTTATTAATTTCTTCTTTAAGGACCTCCACCATCTTCATATAGTTGGTTTTAAGGTCTTTTTATTGTGCTTCAGCTGTGTTGGAAAATTCAGGGCCTGCTGTGGTAGGGTAGCTGAACTCTAATAGAGACATATTACCCAGGCTGCTATTGATTGTGTTTTTATGCTGGTATCTAGACATCTGTGTTTGGGGATGATTTTAAGTAGAAGGTGCTGATTTCTGGATATGTGTTTGTGGGGTGGATGTTTTGTTTCTTGATTCTGTTTTCTCCCTGTATTTGCAGAAAGTGTGGTGGTTGTGTGTGTTGCCTGTTTTTCTGGTCTGCTCAGCTGGTGTGTTCAAGGGGAATGAATGCCTGCTGGTGTTGAGGCTGGGATAGTGGGATAATTTGGGGAAACAAATTGGAGGAAGTGATCTTTGTGATCCCTTCTGAATGGAGTCATAGAGGAAAGGGAGACCACAGTAGGTCCAGCTGCAGAGCTAGGGATGAAACTGGAAAGAATCAGGAGTAGTAGTAAGTGAGGTATGGGTCTGCTTTCAGCCTACTCGTTGTCTTGGGAGGAGAGGCCCTTGGGTTATCAGTGGGTGTTTGTTGGGGTTGGGGGTCTGAACAAAGTAACAAGTTGGGGTGGAATGTTAGAAGGTAGAAGATCTGTGGGATCCATGGAAGATGCAAGTGGTGAAGTCAAGTTTTGGGGAGGCTGGGTGGGCTGCCAAAAGCAGGAGATGAGACTCGGGGATTGGGACTAGGGAAACAGAAAGAGAAGAAAGTTCTGAGGGCAGCCTACTTGGTTTTCTTGAAGGCATGGCCTGTGGGTTAATTTGGGCATGTATGCTGTAGCTGGGAGGCTGTTTCGTTGTTCTGCTAGGGTGGTGTATTCCCAGTGTATGTCTGCTGGCATTGGAGGCTAGGAAGGGTTGGAGAATGAAAATTGGAAGAGAATATCTTTGTGCTCTTTTGGGGTTGGGATCAGATAGGAAACGGAGACTGCAGGAAGTTTCTGGCTAAGAAGCTAGGGATGAGACTGATTAGGGGAAGGAGGGTGGATTTTAGGAGCAGTAGGAAATCAACCCCCTCACATCTAAGCCTTGAAAACCACTCATTCCTGCTTCTACAGTTGCACCTTTTTCAGAATGTCACTTACACTGAACCTTTAGATGGACTTCTCAAACTTGATCTAAGATATTTTATATTCATCCGTGCTGTCACATGTATCAAAGATTCATCTATTATTCTCTATTGATCCAACTAAGTAACACTGGCTAATACAATATAAAAATTGCTTTACTGTTCCAAACATTTGGCCCAGATATTTCATGTGAGCATAAGTCTTTATTTTCCTACAGCAAATAAGAGTCATATTTCTTCGTCATATGACACGTATGTATTTATCTTTACAGGAAACTTTCAGATGTTGCCACCAGCAAGGAATGCAAGAGACTTTCAGTTCTTCCTTCTCCTTGCCAAGATGAGCATGGTGATCTGAATAAAAATGGTCCCCGCAGACTCATAAGGAATGTCATTATTAGGAAGTGTGGCCTTATTGGAGCAGGTGTGACCTAGGAGGATGTGTGTCACTGGAGGTGGGCTTCTCTTCCTGCCACCTGCTGATCCAGACATAGAACTGTCAGCTACCTCCCCGGCATCATGTCTGCCATGCTTCCCACCAAGACAATAAAGGAGTAAACCTCTGAATTATAAGCTCTTCTGCAGTTTTCATCTACGAGAGTCTTCATCTGCTTTAGATATTGGTAAACACCGCATGCTTGATGAATTGGTAAATAGCCTTGCTCCTATTTTATGAAAGTTATCATAACAGTTTGATTTTATTTCTTCTTTAAAAAATGGTTGGATGGTTCACCAATCATCTGTGCATTTTCTTCTTTATAGTGTTTTAAAATTTGAATTCTTTGTTTCTTGTTGTTTATATCTTTCCAGAAATAAGTCTAATTTATGAAATACATGTGCAGAGAGTTATTCACAGAACTCTCCTGTTCTTAGGGTCTGCAGAGTCTAGAGAGTTGTCTCTTCCATCTTTACTAACATTTTCTCTCTTTTCTCTTTTGCTTTCCAGTAGCTTCCTAGAGATATACCAATTGATTAAGCTTTCCAAGGAATTATCATTTGGGTTTCATTTGCCTTGTTATTTTCATGTTTCAATTTCTTTAATTTTTGTTCTGAACTTTAATATTTCCTTCCCTCTGCCTGTTTATGGCATAACCTGGACATCTCTAGTTTATTAAAATAAAACTCGAGATTATCGATTCCAGAACTCTTTGTTTTCCAGTATTAGCATTTCGCTGAGAGAACTTGCTCTCCGGAGACTACTTTTACTGCCTCACAGAAGTTTTACTTTATTGTATTTTCATTTTGTTAAAAGTATTTTATGTATTTAAGACATATTCAGAGTACATTTTTACTACCATGGTTATTATGCAGACATCTTTATGAATGTATATGTTATATCAAGCAAGAATTGTATTTTCCCGTATTAGGTTAACACTCTCAGAAACAAGGAGATACCACAGAAAAGGAAAATCCCTTGTGGCATGAAGGAAAGGATTTTATGAAACCCAATTAGTAAATAATATTCAAACCGTATGTTCTGGATTTTTAAATGTCTTAATTGATGAAGCATAACTCATTTCTGAATCACTGAAACACTGTCACAGCCAGAACCTTCAAGCTAAGGAAGAACCTGCAGGCTATCCAGTACGCTCCATGTTTCAAGATTTTTTAAGCTATCACCCATGTTAGGATTGGTGATGCAGCTATCTTTGGATCATCTCTACCCCTGTAAGAATCCCCTCACACATATTCCTGTAGGTAACCCCAATAGAAACCATTGATTTACCAAGTTGAACTTTGTGGTATCCTTACTTTGGTTTACTGTGGGCTCCCTATCTGGTGTGTGTGTGTGTGTGTGTGTGTGTGTGTGTGTGTGTGTGTGTGTGTGTGTGTGTTGCAGTGTTGCATATCCCCAGGAAGAGTCTGTCACACAACAGTTAACAAAGTCAGATCTGAAAGGTAACTTCAAATAGCAGACAGCTTCTATTGAAGAGCACGAACAAGATTGCTCTGCTTTAGTCTACATTATTCTATTCTTGATTGCCTTACCTGTTTTCTTTCTGCTTTTTTTATTTGAACATCCTTATTGTTTATTTTTGGCCAGCACATATTGCTTCTTGACCACAGTACCTGCAAAACAGCTACCCTTAATAATCTGTTGCTTGCTTCTATAGTTCTTCACACTAATTCTAACCCTGCATGTAATTGCACTGAGGTTCAGCCAAAGCTGTCAATCAAACAGATTTTGAGGCTTTGCCTGTTTTCCATTGATGCTTCCCACCTTTGTTTGGTACCATGATCCTCTTATAAACAAGCTGGTTTCCTCATTAACTGAACTCAATCAGCAGGCAATGTACATGGCTGCCAAAACTCATGACAAATGAAGTAAAAACCTAATGTCTACACTGTGAAAAACCTAGAAAAGAAAGGCTTTTCTTCTAGATAGGAAAAGTGCATGGCAAGCTCACCATTGCAATCAAGATTTCACAGAAAGAGAGCCCAGGAAAAAGGAACAGATGGGATATATTTAGACTTCTCTCCCTTTGACAGACTTATAATAAAGGTACCTGAGCTAAGGTAAACCTTCATCTTTGTCCGACTTACAAATTGCAGTTAATAGTTTTTTTCATAATTTGAATATAATCCTAATTGTTACAGGCGTAGGTAGAAATAGTTAGATGTGTCTGATAAAATCATCCTGGCACTAGGCAATGGAATTTGTGCCAGGCTAATTCTGTAGGACATGACATCTACCTCTGGGTATTCAAAGCATTGATGATTATTAACTGTGATCTATAATCTTAGGATCATACAGGGATCTGTGATGTCATTAATTGATGTCTGCTTTTCAGAATAATTCTTAATATCCTGTAACCATTTTGACCTACAAATTTCCCTCCAGAGGAAAAAAAGAAATTTAGATAATTTGATTCATGAAGGAGAAGCTTTAAATTTCAATTTAATTTAAAAGTAACCAATGGAGGAAAGTGTATTTGAGACAGTTTTCTTCTACATTTCACACTTTATGTGAGATTGAGAAGTCAGTAGAATTCCATAGATGATGATACAGAAGGAACCAGAAAAGGGCCATATTGCTAAAGCCATGCAAATACTCATCCAAGAAGTTCATAAATTTAGGCAGGTAGTAGTCAAATAAGAGGGTTTTTTGAAGAGGAGCACAAACTGCATTGGGGAAAGAATGTTACACCATCACAGCATTTGTTGGATCTATAACATTGCTATGATTATCAGAGAGGTAAATAAAAAAATCATAAAACTGTATGGCATAGGTCATGCCCAGTTGGTTATGTGGTCTTTGCAGATTGGGCATCGGTTCCCTTCATTTAATGTGTTCATCCTTGACTCCAGCTCATAGCAGATTCTTTCTCATAGCAATAATCTGTGCTGTAATACCCAAGTGTAGGTTCTCCAGGACCTAATGTCTGCTGAGCAGTTGCTTTTCCATAACATAATCCAGACATGATCTTTCTAAGAAGACCAGGGATTAGTGAAGATTGAAATGACTGTGTCTTAGGATACCTATTGCTGTGAAGAGACACCATAACCATACTAACTCTTGTAAAGGAAAACATTTAAGTGGGGCTGGCTTATAGTTTCAAAGAGTGGTGGTTTAAAAGAAAATGACCCCCCAAAAGAGAGTCACTATAGGGAGGTGTAGCTTTGTTGAAATAGTTATGGCCTTATTGGAGGAAGTGTGTCATTGTGTGTGAGGGTGGGCTTTGAATTCTCCTATGCTCAAGATACTGCCCAATGTCATAGTCAACTTCCAATTGCCTACAAGATCTATGACCCTTGCCTACTTCTCCAGTGCTATGTCTGCCTGCATACTGCCACGTTCCCTGCCAGCCCACATAGCAACAATTTTAACTGTAAGTTATTTGGGCCATTAGTTAGGATCAATCTTTTCCAAGTAAAATATAGCCTCTGCAATGCCAAGAACCATATTTTCTTTCTCTCTTTCTTTCTTTCTTTCTTTCTTTCTTCCTTTCTTTCTTTCTTTCTTTCTCCTTTCCTTCCTTCCATCCTTCCTCCTTCCTTCCTTCCTTCATTCATTCCTTTCTTTCTTTTCTTCAAAACAGAGTTTCTCTGTATAGCTTTGGAGGCTGACCTGGAACTCGATCAGTAGACCAGGCTGGCCTTGAACTCACAGAAATCTGCCTGCCTCTGCTTCACGAGTGCTGAAATTAAAGGTGTGTGCCACCACTGCCCTGCCACCACTTTTTCATACAGAAAAAGCTCATGGCATCAGTTGATGTTTTTTGCCTCATGGTAGACCCCATGGGACATGAAAAGACCCCAGTAAAGATCTCCAGTAGGTGAATAAAGAAAGCTACACAAATACAAAAAGAACCAGTCATAAGTAGACAATTCTTCCTAAATCATGCTTGTCACAAAAGTTTTCACCAAAATGTAATTCAGTGAGAAAAATAAGTAAAATGGAGTGAATTTTCATAATGCCACATAGTTTGTACTACATTTTATCCTACTCTCTTAGTATTAAAAAGCCCTCTGCTGCAATTTATAAAATGGTAGTATTACTAGGTAATAGTTTTCAGTGTTTGAAATTTTTAAATTGGCATTATTTGAGAAATTTAAATGGGCTACTCTATCTCAGTCATCCAACTTCATTTCATTTTAATAGTCCCTTCCTCATAAAGCCTGAGAGTCTGATTTCATGGATCTAAGACACGTCAAAGTATAATTTTCTAAGTATTAAAATATGAATCTAGTACAAATCTATAGTGTACAGATGTCAGAATGTTTTGAACTCATTAATGAGACAAAATGCTAAACCTTTTCAAAGAATATGAAATTTAAAGATAAAGAAAGGAAACTGAAATAAGATTATAATTTAAAGGACAATAAAATATTAAACACTCAGGGTTACCTATTCCAAAGAACAAATCATTGAATCTTTCACCAGAAAAGAAATAATTTGAACTATGTCATCCTTCCCTAAGTTGACATGTAACTTTAGAGAATCTGGACCCTCATCAATAGTAAACAATAAACAAAGCAAAATTTCTTACTCTTAGTGTGACAAGGGACTCACATCCATTCATGAAGATGGTCTCCATTTGAATAAAAAGCCCACACAGAAAATGTCTTGCTTTATTCCAGTTTTAAATAATTTAAAGGAAAATTTCTCTTATATTCAGATGTAAATCTGTATATATTGGTGTGTATTTATTTATGTGTAAGGTGTATATGTGTGTCCATATGTATCTGTATTTATAAATTAAAACTAGAAGTAAAATATAGTTATTTTGACTTGAAGCTATTACTGTGAGTTTGGAATTTTTCAGGAGTGCCATAACACAGTACTCCAACCAAGTGGTCTGGAGAACAGAGATGTGCTATATTCCAGATCTGGAGGGTCAAGTTCAACATCATGGTGCTGGCAGGGCAATGGTGTATAAAGCTGCCTGGAGGGTCTCTTCTAGATCTCTCTTCTAACTCTTGGTGGTTGCTTGGCTTATGGCTGTATAGGCTTTGTGAATGTTCAAATGGTACCCTCCTTGTGTAGGTATTCATGTAGTAATATATTACTTATGATTTATTAAAGCTTGACTGAAGACTCAGAAAAGCAAAGTCAGCCTCAAGCTATAGAGATCAGGGAGAGGTGATACACACTTTTAGTACCAGCAGCAGGAAGCTAGGAATTTGTGGTACACACCTTTAATCTTAGGACTCAGGATTAAGAGATAGATGGATCTCTGTAAATCCAAAGCCACCCAGATCCACACAAGAGTGAATCAGTGTAAAAGAGAATTATAGCTCATACCTTTAATCCAAACATTAGGGAAGTATACAAGACAGAAGCAAGATCTCAGTAGGGCATTCATTCTTCAGGCACACTGAGGATGGGCAGTAGTTTGAGACTTGGTGAAGAGCTTGTGTGTGGATCAGCCCTTTCAGCCTGAACCAGAGGTGTAAGGTAGTGGCTGGCTGCTTTGCTTCCCCTATCTTCAGCTTGAACCCCCATATATCTCTGTGTCATGTTTATTTATCATGTTACACATTCCCATCACATTCTCCTTTTGTTCACATCCTAATTTTCAACCATATTAGATTATGGCCCATTCTAAACCATAATGATCTCAACTGGACTAATTATACCTGCAAGAACCCCATCTCCAAGAGAAGCCATTTGGAGTTTTTAGGGCTTAGAACTCTAACATATGAACTGGAGAAGGGGTAAAATTAAATCTGTAACAATACCTAAGTTTTTACTGAGAATTTTATTCACTTTTCAACTTTTCAGGAAAAAACAATGCCAACAGTCATTTCCAAAAACACTTAGGAAAGGTTCTAGAAGTCTTTATTAGTTTCTTGGGACATTTGTAGCAAATAATTGTGACCTGAAAGACTTACACAACAGAAGTCTATTCTCTGAGTCTACAGAGCTTGAGGTCAACATCAAGATCTGGGCAGGACCATGTTCCAGGTGAAGGCTCTAGGGAAGGATCTGTCCATGTTTCTCCATCTCTCATGTGGATGAGAGCAGTCTTTGCTTCACATTTCCTGGCTTTCTTCTGCCTATGTCTTTACGTCTATTTATTTTTAACTTTTTTTTTTTTCCGTAGGGTCTTACGTAGTCAAAGCTGGCCTCCAACTCTGTGTAGCTGAGGGTGGCCTTGAACTTCTGATCCCCCTGCTTCTACATGAGTGCTAGAATCATAGGAGTATACCCCTATACCTATTTTATTCTGGAGATCAAACCCAGGGCCTCATGTATATTAAGCAAGCATTCTATCAGTTGATCTACAGGCTCAATCTACTTTTTTTCACACTAAACATTATTTTCTTCTTAATTGCCCTAGGGCTTACTATAAATGCCAGGACTTATTAAGATTCATGCACATCTGATTCCAGTGAGGTTAATAAGTGGTACTATACAGTGTAATAGATCCACTATCTCATCTCCAATTTGTATCTTTGTTTTATGTGTGTGTTTCATACCTAAGAATACAAGGTTGTAGTAAAATTTTATAACTACTAAAGCAGCTAAGAAAAGAACAAAGTGAAATTCCTCATAAATTTTGTCACATGCACTGTACTATTTGTCATTTCTAGTCTATTACTTGTTGCACCAACTTATATTACCATCTTGCATTCCTTCATTCTCTACTGGAGTTTTTTCTGTCATCCACTTCATGTCAATAATCATTGCATTGCATTTCCATGCTCATAACACTAATAGGTATAGCTCTCCTTAATCACATTTAAACAAGTTAAGAAAAGAAACAGAAAGAAATGTGCACTTACAGTTTGAGGGTTCTTCCTTATCTTCTGTATGTTCTCTCTGGGACATGAACAGATGCATCCAGTCTGGTACCTCTACTCAGATGCACCTACACTGGTACCCTCCTCAATGTAGCACTGTACTAGTGGATCCCCTACTTCTCGGCCACACTATAAGGAATTTAGGTTCTACAACTCAGTAATAGGGTCTGAGAAATGCTGGAGTTTGTCTCTGCCTGTGAAATGTTATATCCACTGGTACGAGTTTAGGAAAGGGGTGTGGTTCTGGCTATAATCACACATGTGCAGCTTCATGGCAGGGATCTAGTGTCACAGAAGTCTTGCCATTCCTATGACTTTAAGTAAATACTCTCAAATCAATGCTTCTTACTTTATTGCAATGGTCTAGACCTTCCTAATGCTGTGACACTTTAATACAGTTCCTCATGTATGGTGACACCCGGTCATAAAATTAATTTTGGTCCCCCTTCATAACTGTACTTTTGCTACTGTTATGAATTGTTATGAAACATCCTGATACACAGGATATCTGCTATGTGACCCCCAAAGGGGTCGAGACTTTCAGATTGAGAGCCACTGCTTTACTGAAAACCATTGACACAAGTTCTGTACACTAGAAATTATTGGGTTTAAAAGGAAATTCACTTCACTAGTTATGTTCGTTTGTTACGAGAGCAAGTCCACAAACTTCTAGATACTGTTCCTAATATCACTTCACTGTAATAGGTTTGGTCATTTGCTTTTAACTGCATACCTGAACTAACATACCGTGGCTGTCAAAATTGGGAAAAGTAAATACATTACCAATGTTGTTGTTGTTGTTGTTGTTTAATGACATTTTGTGATTAGAAATGTTTGAAAAGTAGGTAAGTTGATACATCAGAGATTTTTCTCTCACACCCTATGAGAGGCTGCCAGTGTTTGGTAGAAAATGATCAAAGAAAAATATTTGAGAATATTTACTGTGTTTATCATATTGTGAAAATGTTCAAAAACCTACCCTTAAAGTTCAAAGCAGACACTTGTTGAAGTGGGTAGATCAAAAATGAGAGTTAGGTGCAAACCATAGTTATCTTTTGCATCTATCCAACCACAAACATTGATCCAATAACAATATCTCTGTTAATGAAAGAGCTGGGTCTGTTCATTAAAACGCTGTATCAGTTTGGGAGATCAAGGTAAAAACAAATCCCCTACTCATGCCATTTATTGGTCCATTTAGTGCTGCAGAAATGGTTTTAATTTCAAAATAAATTAGTAAATAAATCAGTAAGTGATCTCTCACGGATTTGTACTCTTCTGCAAAAGTAGAGTATTTTGGGATATTTTACTATTTATATTTTCATGTGTTAAGATTCTCTGTGATATGCTTTGAAAGTGATTGTCAGTTTACAAAATGTGACATCTATAAATGTGCTTTAATTACTCATTCATTTCAATCATTTAGTCAACAAATACTTATTGAGTAAATTCTGGGCCAGTCTGCTCTGAATTCAACAGTTATTAATGTATTGCCTTAAACTGAACATATAGGAACATGCTATGTGTCATACTGGATGCAACAGTACACTATTCAGATGATCCCATCAGGGGAAAAAACTGGTCATTTGCATGAGCATCTGGGAGTGTTGGCTGCTGCTACATCTCATAGCTACTTCTCTCTCTTGAGACTTTGCTCTGTCAAAGGGACCTACCTTATTTGTTCAAGGTTACAACAGCTCCTCTAGGGCATCTTGTAACCAAATACTGGTTAAAGTGAAGCTTGAAGACCCATTATGCTTGCATCCATTTGTGAGTGACTCCATAGAGCTATCACAGCTTTAAACCCTAAAGGATTATGTGAGCCTTTGGTTATGATTTAGTCACTGTGTTATTTCTTGTTACTGTCCACTTCTGCTCCTCCAATAGGCCACACACAGTCTCCATTTCCCACTGTTTTTAGGAAACCCAATGGAAAACGGTGGGTATCAGACGTAGTTTTAGAATATAGACTAAATAAAAAATTTAAGCTGAATCACTTCCTGCTCAATTATGAGAAAACTAATTATAACTGTCACAGACTGTCAGAGAAGCTTGAACCTCTCACCCCACAACTCTGGTATAACAGAGCAAGGCTCCAAGGAAGAAATGGATTTGGGGGAGTTGGGGGTAGTGCCGGTACCTATACTCATACATTTGAGACTCTTGTAATCCAAATATAGCTGGACCTAGTGAACAGCAAAATGCCCCCATTCTTCTCTCTACCAAATATGGATCTGTCTGTACTGTGTATGTTTCCAGCCAGCCCGCCCGCTGCTAGTCTGGTGTGCCAGCCCCCAATAACACGCAGGAGACTCTGTACTTGATACAATCCTGTTGGCCAGTTACCATTACTGTTTATGGGCTAGCTCTGCCTTAATTATTAACCCATTTCTACTTATCTAAGTATTTCCACGTGGTCATCTTATCGGGGAGCGGCGGCAGGCGTCTTCCTTCCTTCCTGGGCTACATCTCGACTCCTCCCTGTACTTCCTCTTTCCTCCTTCTGGTCTCCTAGCCCCGCCTATCTAGTTTTCTATTGGCCAGCAGGGCTTTATTAACCAGTATGAGAAACATATATACAGAATAACATCTCCCATCATCTGTCCATGTTGCACATGGTTGATACAGTGACTACTTTTTAAGAAACAGCATCTTGGCCCCTCAGAAGCTACCTCTACCTACCTTCTAGTCACCAATCCTTGATTTAAGGTCTGCTAAGTAAGGGATGGGAACTACCCCTTAAGGTTACCCAAGTGAACTGTGGGAGCCAGAAAGATTTTTTTTATAAGAGGAGATTTAATCGATTTGTCTCCATAGTATGTGGTCTGGCAGTGGCTGTATGTATATGCTGGAAAGGCTGAGAACCTGGTATCTGCTCAGTCCATAAAACTGAGTGCCTCAATAGCCCTAATCCATTGCTGAAGGCCTGAAGATTTTCAGAGTGTCACTGGTCTTCAGCCCATGTTGGAACTGGGAGAAGCAGGAATCTGAGGTCATTGATGAATCTCATTGAGTTAGGCTCAAGGTCATGAGCAAGGATGTGTCCCTTCCTGTAGGTCTTAGGGAAGAATCCATTCTCTTGCATTTTGGCAGCTTCAAGAGGCTTCTTGCATTCTTTGGTTCATGATCCTCCCCATCACCTTGAAAGCCAATGATGATGAACTGATTTGAAAATTCAAAGGAAATGAACAAATTTCTGGATAACTATCACTTATCAAAATTAAATCAAGTACATACAAACAACTTAAATAGACATATAATCCCTAACAAAATCGCAGCAGTCATCAAAAGCCTTCCAACCAAAATAAGCCCAGGACCAGATGGCTTCAATGCAGAATTCTACCAGAAATTCAAGGAAGAGCTAAGACCGATACTCCTCAAATTGTTTCACACAATAGAAGCAGAAGGTTCATGACCAAAGTCTCTTTATGAGGCTACAATTACCTTGGTACCCAAGCCACACAAAGACATAACTAAGAAAGAGAACTACAGAACACTGATGAACACTCATGCAAACTGATGCATGAACACTGATGCAAAAATATTCAATAAAATACTGGCAAATCAAATCCAACAGCATATCAGAGAAATCATCTACCATGACCAAGTAGGCTTCATCTCAGGGATGCAGGGATGGTTCAACATAAGAAAATCTATCAATGTGATCCATATATAAACAAACTGAAAAAGATAAACCACATGATCATCTCCCTAGATACTGAAAAAGCCTTCGACAAAATTCAACACCTTTCCATGATAAAGGTCTTGGAGAGATCAGGGATAAAAGGAACATACCTAAACATAATAAGAGCAAAATACAGTAAACTAAGAGCCAGAAAGATTTATGAGAGCAGAATACAGACTATTGTTCTAAGAAATACAAAAGGTTAACAGGAGAGATTTTTTTTTTTGGTGGGTAAGAGTGTGTTTTTTTCTTACAAAGAACATGAGTTTGGCTCCCAGCACCCACATCAGGTGGCTGATAACTTCCTGTTAACTACAGCTCTGGGGCATCTGTCACTCTCTCATGGACTCCTCAAGTGCCTGACTCATATGAACTTATGCACATACAGACTTGTCTTTGGGTTATCATCACTGTGATGAAGCACCATGACCAAAAGCAACTTGGAAGGAAAGGGTTTACTTCACTAACAGTTCATTTTCAAAAGCAGAGAGGACAGGAAGTGAAGCCAGGCAGGGACCTGAAAACAGGAGCTGATGCAGAGGTTATGGAGGGTGCGGCTTACTGGCTTGCTCCACATGGCTTTTTCAGCCTGCTTTCTTATAGAACCCAAAACTATTACCCCAGAGGTGGTCCCCACCTACAATGAGCTGGGCTTTACCCCATGTATCACTAATTAAGAAAATGTCCTACAGCCAGATCTTATGGATACATTTTCTCAATTGAGATACCCTCCTCTCTGATGACTCTAGCTTATGTCAAGCTGACATAAAACTAGCCAGTACAAGACATTTACACATATACATAATTCAAAAAATAGAAAATAAATCTTAATAAGAAATACAAACCACATTTATAAACAGGAAAGGATTGATATGTGAGGATCTTCCTATAATAAATACATCATTAACACCCTGACTACGGCCATAACATCTGCTAGGATGTCTTCTGAAGGCTGGAAGAGAGCTACATCCAACACCAGAGCTTTTGTTTTGATTGGTTTTGTTTGTTTGTTTGTTTTTTGTTTTTTGTTTTTTTTGAGATGGGGTTTCTTTGTGTAGCCTTGGCTGTCCTGAAACTCACTCTATAAACCAGGCTGGCTTAAACTTAGAGGTCTGCTTCCTGAATGCCAGGATTAAAGGCGTGCACCATCACTGCCTATCTATACCAGGACTTTATTGTAGTCTTGATTCTGAGCCTACAATATTCACTTTGCATTGTATGTGACATCATGCCAAGCAATGCCAAGAAGAGATGATGCCTGATACAGGTATCCTCAGATCCCAGACTATGGCCTGCTATGAATCTCAGTGCTTTCCCAGTATTGCGAGGTCCTCTCTCCTGTAGAAACATAATGGTTTAGAGCAAAGACTTTTAGTATTTTCCTACTATTATTCCTCAACAAAAGGATCAAATTCATGTATCTTTGGGTCTGATTATATCAAAATGTCTGATTTTAGAAACTGCAGTTTGAGTTGTTGACTTGAGTTTCATAAAAATCATTAAATGAATTTTGGCTTAGCATCAGGACAGAATTTCTAAATTCTGAAATGGCCCTAAACATACTACATCTTTATAAAAAAGAAATATGGCACTCAGAGCAGTTCTAAAACTAAACTCTGAAAACCATTGACAGTGTTCTGCACCCTTTAGTATTACTAAATGTTTAGCCAGGATTTAATTCTTTACCTAAAAATAAATAAGCACCTTATCTTATTAGCATGTAAACTTGCTTCCATTGTTAATAAATGGTGAAAATATATGAATACTGAAGAGTTGTTTTAAAATTCATTTATTTATGAGTAATTTGCAGTGTGTATTTGGTTTGCATACCTTTGTTTCCAGAGTCACATAAAAATTTCTAGGGTGAAAGGGGGTGTGACTGGAATGTGACCAAGAAAGCTGTCCTGTGCTAGCTGAAGTACAATTGCTAGATTTTTTCAGACAGTGGAGGAAGAAACCAAAGGTCTCAGAGAGAGAGACAGTGAATGTATTTTTCAAGGTCTATGCATCATCCTCCTGCCATCTCTGGTACACAAGAAGCACACCCTGAGAGAACACCACATTTACCAAGCATCTGGGAAGCAAGCAATGTGCTACTGAGGACATCAGTTTCCAATGAACAATTTAAGATCAGCAACAGCTGTTTTCTTTGGGTCATGATCACCATCGTTTACCACTACTGCATTAGCAACTCACAGCTCACAGATATACCACACCATGGGTGAAGTGGTATTCTTGAGAACCAAAGATACAGGAGAAAATCAGTTGACTTAGGTTGATAGTGGGATTAACTTGGCATGGGTTATTGAACCATTCAGGTCTTAGCTCCTGTAGACATTGCAACAAAGTACTACAGTATGAATCAACAGAGCCTTAGAGGCCAAAATGAAGATGTTGTGAAGACCATACTCCTGGGGGCTTCAGGGAAATAGCCTTCTGGAAATTTCTAGCTACTGGTGGTTGCTAGCAGTTCTTAGAAGTCTTGGCTTGTGTCCACATCACTCTCTGCCTCTGACTTCACATATCCCTTTTTCCTTTGTAGCTATCTCTAAATCCTCTTTTCTTGTTTTTCCTTTTTGTTGTGGTATGTATGTGTGCACATGTGTGAGTTCATGTGTATGCAGATGTACATGGACTTATATGTGTCTATACATGTGTTCATACATGTAGAAGCCAGAAGACAAACTTGGTTGTAGTTACTCAAGTATATTTAACGTTTTTTAAAAAATTGTTTGTTTGAGAAAGATCTCTCACTGGTATGGAACTCATGAAGTAGGCCAAGCCAGTCCCAGGAATCTGCCTGTCATAGCCTCCTTGGTGCTTGAATTACACATATTGCTGCTACACCCACTTATTTTATTTTTTAACATGGGCCCTGAAGACTGAAGTCAATCCTTGTCCTCGTACAGCATGCACTTTACATTAGACCTATCTCCCAAGCACCCCTGCCATGTTTCTTATAGCAACTGAGGTAGGGCCTACCATAACCCATATGAACTCATCTTAACGACCATCTCTGCAAATAGCGAATTTCCAAGTACGATGACATTCAGAAGAACAAGGAGTTAGAATCTCAACATTTCCTTTGGGGGACACAGTATAGCACAGAATACTCTTGTAAGACCCTCAGAATGAGGAGTCTCCCCATTTGCGTCGGTACCCCCAAGAACTCAAAGTTCCGTTGATGCAACACGCAAGAGGCTTTAATGAAAGGGCTGCGCAAGCGGGATTCCTCAGCACACAGGCTAGAGAGAAGCAACATTTTCTGGGTTCAGGTATATTTAAAGGAAAAAACCACAAACTTAGGGTGGGCTGTGACACCCTGTCCACTGAGTATGTGACCAGTCATGGGTTTTCTCCTTGAGGCTGGATGGTCTCACTGTTTGGCACAGCAAGACATTAAGGTGTGGCACGCCAAGCCCGACCCGCAGGAAAGATGGCAACCACACGAGGATTCTTCTCAGATCACACTTTATTGGAGCGCTTCTTGGTTGAAGGGAGAGCTGAAGGTGAGGGGCCCTGGACAGGAAGGGACAGCTGCTTATATATCCTACTAGGCAACGGGTCACGGTCTCATAGGCTCAAAAGACCTCACCTCAGTGTTGGAGCCACGGGATTGGCTAGGGAACAAGCAGGCACGCTGGAGTGCAGCCGCCAAGCTGGCGTATGCCCGAATAAGGTATACAAGAAAGAGGAAGTTTGCCATCTTGTAATGGCGTCCTGCGGGCGGCCGCCTACATTAAGGCCTCAGGGTGTGCTAATTAATCTTGTCTGGGGAGTTGCAGCTATCACTGAGGGGAGGGGCAGTGTGAATTCTTGGTATCCTGCTATCTTAGGGTCCTGTGAGGGAAGTTGCCAGTGCTTTCTAGGTCAGACTGTCCTTCATTTTAAGTGAGGGGTTTCCTTAACTCTGCTTTTGGCCTTTCACTCTGAGTGTCAGAACTGAGAAGTTCCCATTTAGAATAACTTTGGACAGAACACTAGGCTGTCTGTTTAGGGTGTGGAAAGAGAAGCAGCCCAAGCTAAAGATGTATGTACTCACATGCAGGGTGAACAATTCGGGAGAGAAAAACACAGGGAAAAGGTATAAGTCAAGAAGGGCAGTAACACAATGAGGACTCTGAAGGCAGCCTGGTTGTATCAATTTAGCAACAATTTAAAAAAAAAAAGCCAATGTCACTTCAAATTATGGCTGGAGAAATAGATTTAGGGAGAAAAGGGCTAATTCATAATACAACATTCAGGACTTGCCAGCACTCCATGTTCTTCAGGCACAATGTAAATACTAATAAATAAAGTGGTTGAAGAATCAGTATTACATTTTGTGTCCTGCTATTGGATCAACTGTGGAACTGTTCATTGAACCAGAGAAGATTGGGACAAAACTACTTTCAGTAAAGAAAGGAGAACCAAAGGAGTTTTGTTCATGCTAAAGCTCTCTTTATCTAGGCATTCTCTGGCTGGTCCAGGACTTCCTGAACCACATTCGGGCTGGGGGTTGGGAGGTGGTAAATGATAGCTGTGCCTCAGCCTCCCTGACACCCACCAGAATACCCCTGGGTATGCTTCATACTTTCTCAGAGAATCTAGGTGGAACCCAAACATGAACTCAGTGGTACCCAGCTTGCTAACAGCCCTTCCCTGACTTCCTCCATCACCCCACCCGACTTCCATTCACATCTTCCCTTGTGCTCCCTGGGATCCCCTTGCAAGCAAGTGACCACTATAGCTTTGGTTTCAGAAGAATCACAAAAGCAAGGAAAGTGATGGTAATGTCACACCTTTACCCAAAATGCTTCCCCTGTTTGTCTCCCCTTTGTGTGTTACCATTCTTTAGCATACAAGGCAAAGTCCTCTTTTACATCAGTCAAAGGGTTGCTCCTTCCTCTGTTGTCTAGCGTTTACAGCATCACAGCGGGCTCAGGACCCTCACTTTGGCTGAGAAGACTACAGAGCAGTCTATAGCCCTGACAGCAAACGTCCTGGTTCTCTTAATGCTTATTTCCTGTGGGACAGATGTGCAGGGGTAGTTTTTTTTTTTTTTTTTATTTTTTGTTTTTTTTGTTTTGTTTTTTGTTTTTTGTTTTAGTAAGGCTCTGGAAGATTTGGATCTGAATGTGGAAAAAGAAAGCTATCTGGGTCTATAGTTTGTGAAAAAAATATAACATAGATGAGCTTGTTTGAATTTGTCTCTAGGGTCAAACACTACAAGTAATGAGAACACACTGCACAATTCTGTGGCTGTTTGGTGTGTGTGTGTGTGTGTGTGTGAGAGAGAGAGAGAGAGAGAGAGAGAGAGAGAGAGAGAGAGAGAGAGAGAGAGAGAGAGAGATACAGAGACAGAGAGAGACCTGGGGAGAGATTTGGTTACAGCCCCTTGTATAACCTCTATAACCAGTGTCCATCCTTAGCACAGGGAACTCTCCAGTATGACTGTGCCTTTACCTTCTGAGCTCAAACCTCATGACATAGTAACTTTCTTTTAAACAGTACATAGTAAGAAGCTACAATGTAAACCCTACAAAGAGAATAAGAGTCTAGGTGTTGTGTCATACAGGAGTGTGCCTTTGCTCTAGCCATATGGAAAGAGAAATTGGCCTCAGTGTGCTGGGAGCACTGATCTTCTTGTCATTTACCTCTGAAAAGCACAGAAGCCCACTCATAGGACCTGGTGACACTCTGAAGACAGTTGACACATCATCATGACTCGTGGTCCCTGCCTCTATCCAGACCAAGAATCCAATTTCTTTGGATGAGTGTAGGAGAAAGGTAAAAATGTAGGGCAGGCAGCTCCAGTATTTCCTTTCCCAGAGGATGGTCCATCATACACATTGTCTCCATTGTCTTTATTAACACCAGCTAGTCAGTCACATCTCCTGGTCTTATTTTTGGCTCAAAGAGTGAGTCTGCACTCATCCCCCTTTCCCAAGCAGGGATTATAAAATCCTGACAAGAAAGGATTGTCACCAGCTTCCTGTGCATTCTCCACAGTGCTGCAACCACGGGAGAAAGAAACAACAGTACCTTTGAATAGTGACAATTATCCAAGTAACACTTATCGATGGATTTCAACATACTAAATGCTGTTTTAAGTGCTTAACACTCATTAGCTACATTGATCTCTACAACAGTTCCACAAGGCATATGTCATTAGGATACTCATTTGTTGTTGGTTTCTTTCTACTCATTACTCTTTTTTTGTTTGTTTTTGTTTTTTGTTTTTGCAGGAGACACTACCCAGCTACCAAAGAAATACACACAGAGGCTTATTCTTAGTTATGAATGCCCGGCCTTAGCTTTCTTTGTTCTAACCAGTGTTTCTTATCTTAAATTATCCCATCTATCTTTTGCCTCGGGGCTTCTATCTTGCTCTATTTCTGTATATCTTACTTTCACTGTCACTCTGTGGCTGGATGGGTGGCTGGGTGGCTGGGTGGCTGGGTGGCTGGATGGGTTGATGGGTGGCTGGGTGGCTGGATGGGTGGCTGGGTGGCTGGGTGGTTGGGTGGCTGGATGGTTGGGTGGCTGGGTGGCTGGGTGGCTGCATGGGTTGATGGGTGGCTGGGTGGCTGGATGGGTGGCTGGGTGGCTGGGTGGTTGGGTGGCTGGATGGTTGGGTGGTTGGGTGGTTTACCTCTGATGTCCTCCTTTCCTTGTTCTATTTTGCTTCTTTTTATTTCCCAGATTTCTCCTTCTATTTATACACTCTGCCTGCTAGCCCTGTTTATCTTTTCTCCTGTCTCACTATTGATTGTTCAGCTCTTTATTAGACCACCAGGTGTTTTACACAGGTAAAGAATCACAGCTTTACAGAGTTAAACAAATGCAACATAAACAAAAGCAACATATCTTTACATCATTAAACAAGTGTTCCATGGTGCAACTAAAAGCAACACACCTTAAAATAATATTCTACAACACCCATTTCACAAAAGTGGTAACCAAGACTGGGTATGTTCAAGTAACTTTCCTTTTCTTATAGCCCACAAGTGGCAATGCCAGGATTTAAATGCCTATTCTATTCTATCTTGAAGAGGAAGAAAGAACCACAGGGATAGGTAGTCAACAACATAGGAGTAGACTATCCAGGTTCAGCCAGGGGGCCAAAAGCCAGAAACGGGTGTGTATAAAGTTTAAAGAGGACAATTTGCTTATTTAATTTGTCCAATGATGGCAGGCAGTTCTAGTCCTGCGAAGTTGATCTGAAGTCTGTAATTGAAGACTATAGCAAGAGAAAACAATTACAGAACCAGTAACTAGTCTCAAGGAGGGTTTAAGCTTAAAAAAACAAAAGGCGTCCAACTAATTAAGTATGAAAAAAATTGCAGATGAAAAGCAGGTAGTTTAAGTATATGCTTTCCCTAGAGGATAGTCACTGTCTTAATCAACATAATTCAGCTGATTAGGGAATGAAATCACATGTATGGTCCCTTCATACTAGCACCCAGATCAGTATTAGAATAGCAAGCTGGAAGTGTGTACAAGCTCTAATGTTGCCAACCTTCAACACGAGAATTACCCCTATTATCTCACCTTAACCAAAGTTATGTATGCTGGAAGAGACTTGCTGAGGGTTGTTGTTCAGCCTGGGCAACTGACTCAACACAAAGTCATCATAGGAAGCAGGAGAATTTGTAAGATATGGAGGAAGGGGTATGGGCAAGGAGGCAAGATACACAGCAAGAATATGGGAGAGATTCAACACCCAAAGAAGCTTCTTTTAGAAAAGTAAGTGAAATGAGATATAATCCTCAAGCCCCCACTGAGACTCCAGTGTAGGAATCAATGACAAATTCCCAGTATTGGTGGGGAGAGGGGTCGTCTGTGAGAGGTGTGAGGCTGCCTATAGGTCCCAGGTCGTGATGCATAGGATAAACCTAATAGGCCAGAGCACCAAGAGAAAAGTGGTGGAGTGAGCTCCATGTGCTGGTACAGAACTGACAAAGACTTCTTCATTTCTGACAGACTTTATGTGTATAACGTAACATACAGTTGGTAGCCATTTTTTCAAAGTAGCTGTGTTCTATCATGTCCACCACAAACACTGAATTAATATGGAACAATTGCTCCTAGGGGGAATTCTGGATCTAGCTCTTGGGAGCCCCTGGTCATAACATTTGCATCAACCACTCATGCCTAACCTTGACTTAGGCTGTGTCTCTCTTTAAAGACACCTTATCCAACATGTGCTGTTAATTAACACTGGATTCGTGGCCAACAGCACAATTACTCATGCCCAAATATAGCTTATTCAAGACAAGCATTTTCTCTACAAGGCACAGGCCCTCCTGGGCTTATGAACACTGATCAGCTCTTTAGTTCTGCAAAGAAACATTCATGCATAGAAGAAAAAAAAAACAAAAAACAACCAAAATTCAAAATGCTGATCGCAAGGAGCTAACAAGACCACAAAAAGGGCACTTGTTTACAATAAAACTACTGAAGAGAGAATAGGCAGAAAAATCACTTTGTTTAGCTTCTGTGGGGGCTGTACCTATGAGCTGACACTGATTTTTCACTTTCTTCTACCTAGCTGTGAGTGACTATGAAATCATGCCGAGTATTAACTTGGGGGTTACGAATAAAATTTTAACATATATGTGTGAATTGAAAATATAAGATCTGAAAATAACAACCATCAAAAATATGGATGCGACTCTATTGTTAACATAAATGCTTACAGAGTCCCAATGCTTGACCCTACTGATGACACTACTCTAGATGGATTTATGATTAATTCCTCAGCACACCAAACAGTAAGACTGAGCAAGCAATCCATTATCCATGCTCTTCTGAGCTCAGAGCATCCTGGCTATGAAACTCCTTGGCTTAAAGTCTGCTGATCTGGTATATTTGTGGTTTTCATTTAACCACAGAGGCCATTCTGCTTTGAGTTTGGAGTTGTGGTTCATTGCTTCTTATTCTGTTTATTCTGTGTACTGGTGATTTCCCTGCTGTGGCTGGAGGTATGACAAGTGTTTGACTGTCCTGTTCTCCTGCGTGCTTACTACACAGGGAACAGAAGACACCTACTTGCTGACTCTGCCATCGACAAGGAAATGTGGACACAGTCCAGAGTCAACAGGTTTCTAATGGTATCATCTCTGCTCTCAAATAAACTAAATGCAGCCAGAAATTCTAACTTCCCCAGTCCAGCCCTGCTGCCTTTTTCTAGACAGCTATCCCATATCTCAACCTCTCCAGAAAACAGCCAGTTTGGGTTGTAATGGTTCTTTGCTTGTTACTGGAGATCTTACTAATAGAAACTGAGTTAGAACACCATGCTCTACATTCTCTCTTTCTGTTACTGAAGCTACTCAGTGAGATCCTGCTTCAAAAATCTCAAAAGAAAATAAATAACAAAGATGAATGACCATTCTGCATTCTCATTAGCAGGCACTTCCTGTCCTGCCCATGACCCCTACCCTTTTTTTCTACTCAAGGATATCACTTGGTAATAAAGATCCACTGCCATTGACAATGTCATACTTTTATTTCTGACAACACAGAAAACAACACAAAGATATATTTTAGGAGCATGTGTAGTCGAAGGTTGATTAACATAAACTTTAAGAGGGGTCAATACATTTTGCTAACAAATAAGTTTTGTTATTTTTGAGAGTGATTTACAAACTGAGAAAGTTCTGGAAGGATATGTGAATAGTCACTATACCTTGTGATAGTAATTGCTACTGGACTTTTGTGTGTTCATATATTTGCATATATATTTTTTTCTTGTGCCTTAGTCAAAAGTAGTAAAATACAATGAAAATGAGAATAATGAAAATAAAGGATTGTAATTTTTTTCAAAAGCATTATATAATGTTTTTATAAAGGAAAATACAATGTTAAACAGAATACAAAAATGCACCTATTTTCTCCTGTTGTCTAGTTGTGAACAGCAAAACATATTGCTTTTGTTCTAAGAAACATGCATTTTTAACATTTTAAAATAGTTCAAAATGATTTCTTAAACACACTAAAAGGAAACGAATGTTTGGTATGTTTGCTTCCTTTTCTAAGGTATTTTTTTTAAATAGCCCAGCCAAATGTATGCATGACCCAAATCAAAGAAGTGTTCTTGGCTCTCTGGGTAACCACGTCAAAAGACAATGAATGCCTTTCATGGCTTCAGGGGTTGTCCCAAGCATGCTATGTTCTTGGCATTTTCAGCTTAATCTGCTATGATATGAATCTGACCAATAGGATGTGTGGTTAGTAAAAAACACACCAAATGGTAAGAAAATGAATAGAATGCCTGTCACCCCTGGTAACATGTCTTTCAGAAAGCAAAGAAAATTATCAACTAAACTACATGACACACAAAGCCATTCCTTAATTCCAGCAAAAATGAATTGGACAACACTCTTTTCCTTGGGAACGCAGATAACAAAAATCATGGTAATATTTAAGATGAAATATTATTTTGTCTTTATTCTGTGTTGGCAAGCATTTTGTATAGCTATTAATTGGACAAACATCTTTCACCTTTTCCTCTTGATAAAATATTATTTAAATCTTACTTTGCTGGTTAAAGAAAATAGCAGTCATTTTAGTATTAGGATCATAAATTTGTACATGTTATTGAGGCTTGCTAATAAGCTAGAAATTTTTGCCTATGTTCTAAGGAGTAACATGATGGAGAAGCTGAACTGTATTGCTTGATTCTGTAATTTCAAAAATTTTGTTTGGCAGGCATAGTAAAATCAATGGTAATGATGCCTCATTTCCACAGTGCCTTTCATTTGGAGATCCCAAAACACCCGCACACTATTATTAGGTCACTCTGACTCTGTGTCAGAACTATATTTTGAAAATGCTTAAAACTTTCCATCCTATATCTTCTGTCTTAGATTTGTTGGTGCACTTGGAATTTTTTAAAGAAAATTTTATTTGAGACAACTTGAAGAATAGTTTTTAACAGTCTTGCATGTCTACATTACTACATAGAGAGAGAAAATTCTTAGCACAACCAGAGGAAAAAAGTCATGAATTCAAAGTATTTGTAGCATTTCATTTACCTATGATGCATCAATCTCTGGTAGGCATGCTATAAAACATTGTACGAGTCCTTCCAGGTGAATGCAATTAGCAAAATTTACAGGGGAAAGCCATGTGTATAAGTGGTA
Source organism: Cricetiscus sungorus (assembly GCA_030556225.1). Taxonomy (NCBI): domain Eukaryota; kingdom Metazoa; phylum Chordata; class Mammalia; order Rodentia; family Cricetidae; genus Cricetiscus; species Cricetiscus sungorus. The sequence continues at coordinate 28,480,428 of JANBXA010000651.1, read as the reverse complement.
TGGATGATGTGAAAATTTCCAACTTAAAAACCTGGATTTAAAAACTGCATTTTCCAGGTAACATGGTTGTTCTTCAATAAGAGGTTTGTTTGTGGAAGAAGTTCTTAAGTATTTCTTTACCTCTTTCATCTATTTATCTCCCCAGCTGTTAGTCATAAGAAAGACTCAGAGCAGAGTTCAAGAGCACTGACAGCTACTCTATGTGGTGGTTGTGTATCTGATGCCTCAACTCAGATGAAGAGATAAGTAGATGTTGTGTTTTCAGTGGTTCTCAACTTCCCTAATGCTATGACCCTTTAATACAATTCTTCATGTTGTGGTGACCCTCATCGATGAAATTATTTCATTGATACTTCATGACTGTAGTTTTGCTACTATTATGAATTGTAATATACATATCTGATATGCAGGATATTTGATACCTGACCCCCAAAGGGGTCACAACCCACAGGTTGAGAACCACTAGCTTAGATGATGAGTCAATGATAGAGCAATACTTCCCAAGCATGCCACAGGTAGCCCTGAATTGCAAAAGGTCACTATAGGTTAACATTTCATCATTTTCCCACCTATATATTTTCAGCATTTTAATAGTTACATATTCATGATAACTACAAGGAGGCTAAATAGCAGAACTCTTACTTTCATCTATGTTATATTTATAAAAAAGAACATATGATATTACTTGTAATGGGTGTAAGTATGTAATGACATACTAATTTACTCTTAAACTGAGTGTGGTTACTCAGGCAGGCCTATAAATGGGTCAAACCTACAATAACTAAAACTTGTGCTGAGGATGTAAAGACAATATAGCTTTAACAGTATGTGGTGTCAATTCTTAGGAATTGTGGTGGTTTTGATGAAAATGTCTCCCCACTGGCTCATATCTATGAATGCTTGCTTAATCACCAAAGAGTAGAACTGTTTGAGAATTAGGATTAGGAAGTATGGCCTTGTTGGAGAAAGTGTGGCTTTGAGAGAGGAAGTATGTCAAGGCAGGGGGGGGGGTCTTTGAGGTTTCAGAAGTTCATGCCAGCCCCAGTGGCCCTGCTGTCTATACTCAGAATATAACCCACAGATCCCTCTCTAGCACCATGTCTGCCTGCCTTCTACCATGCTCCCCATCATGACAATCAAAAACTCACCTCTGAAACTATAAGTAAGCCCTAATTAAATGATTTCTGTTACAACAGTTGCCTTGGTCATGATGTCTCTTCACAAAAATAAACAGTGATTGAGATAGGTGTTAAACTCCCATTCATCACTGTACATTTTTTTAAGCAATGAATCAGCTCATCACTTTTAGAAGTCAAATACAAGAATATACATTATTATAAATTATCAATTCAACACTTTCTGAATTGAACTTATCATGATTAAGAGGTTTAAAATATTTTAGACATAAAAGAAGACATTTTCACAAAACTGTGAGCACTAGCAGAGATCAGGATAAGAATTCATTAGTGACTGGATTACTTATCGGCATTTCAAATGCAGCTGTAATGACAATAAAAAAATTACTGTACAAGTATGATGAAAACTGTTGAAAATGTAGAAGATAATTGGCAACCTAGAAAGGACCTATTTCATTATGAGTTGTGCTTCCAAATGCTGGTGTCCTTGACACATAAAGAGGACATTGTGGAAAACAGCACATTTTCTTAGGTAACATAGAAGGACATGCAGCATTCTAGGAGCTAAAACTCTGTATATTGATGATCAAAATGCAAAGGCTGCTAGGCAGTATGAAACAATTAGTGAAACATGTGTTATCCAGTTGACAAATCATGGTAAAAGCAATGACTGAGGACAAAGTGAGAAAAATAACTATTAAGATTGTCAAATCTGAGTTTATTTTAAAATTTCAGACATGAACAGACAGTAAAGAGGCCATTGTTATTCAGAGGAAGGCAAATGAATAAATTGTTCTGTCAGAAAAAAAATCTTTCAACTTTCTCTCACATAATCTGAACAAAATGGTCCAATAAAACCTTAAAACATGATCTTAATTAAATCACATACCTGATAGTGTTTTAACATGTTACTGATACATTGAGATAATCAATAAAAATCACAAGAACTGATGCTGAGTTGAGCATCCGATTGGAAAAACAAAGATCTCACTAACGTGGTCAAGCTTTTTCACACACACTTTCACTGTGTTCGGAGAGAGGTCCCGCCACTAGAGGTACCCAAGAAGATTCAGGCAAAAGACCAGTCGAATATCAGTCCATACAGACCAGTGAATTCTTACAGTGGTCTTGGACCTTCTAGGGAAAAAAACCCCACAGAAATATAATATCATAACCTAAAAAAAGAAAATCAGAAATTGGAGGCTGAAAAGAAGGTTCAGCAGTTAAGAACATATATTATCCTTCCAGGTGACCCAGGGTCCCTTCCCAGCACCCATATCAGACAGCTTAAACCACTGTAACTTCAACGCTAGTGGATCTGACATCCTCATTTGTCCTCCTCCACACTGGTATTTAAGTGGTACATACAAGTACATTTTTAAAACTCAGAAATTTTCATCATGTGTAATTTTTTTAAAGTTCCATTCTGCACACAGGAACTTATATATCTAATGCAGTCAATATACTTATTAAAAAAAATCCTGTCCCTAACATGGCCTTATCCTAGACCTGACATTTCTTCTAGGATGATGTCAAATTCTGCTACTAGAATGGACAGTAAATCAATACTGAAAAAGAGCCAAATTGGAGGACTCATGCTATCTGATTTCAAGTCTTATTCTAAAGCCAATATAAACATAACTCTGAGGTACTGGTGTGCAGAGAGGCCACAGAGTCCAATGAGACAGAGCCAGTGAAACATCTTTAAGGTCATTTGTGTTTTTACAAAGATATCAGACACTTCAAAAGGTAAAAGACTTTTTTTTCCCTTTCAATAGACTGTCCTGGAGAAAATGATTATAGTCACAAATAAAAACCAGATTAGTAACAAATTAATTAATACAAATTCATTTGGAATATTAAGTTAGCTAATAACACATAAATAATTAAAAAGGAATCCAAGGAGATTTATAACTATAAATCTTCAATAAAACTAACAAAAGACAAATTTCTGACTACAACCAGAGTGATCCTAACTATTTGCCACAATTAAAAATTAAAGAAGAAAATAGCTATACAGAGCTCAATGATATACATGTTTGATCCCAACACTCAGGAGGCAGGAGCAGGAGGATCTCTGAATTCGAGGCCAGCCTGGTCTACAGAACCAGTTTCAGGGTTACATAGAGAAACCCTGTCTCAAACCACCACCACCCCACAAAAAAGAAAATAGACAATGACTTAAAAGTCATCAGAATTAGGAAGCCATTGTGTATCTAAATACATCAAGGATATGAGAAGAGAACCCGACCACAAAGCAGGAAGCAGAACTGTGCACTATGTATCTGATAAGATCCTGGCACCCAGAAGGTATAGGGGATGTAGATTAGCTTAGAGTTTTTGCCTAGGAGTCAGGGGACTTGAGTCTAGTCCCTGGCATTAAAACAAACAAACAAACAAACAAACAAAAACTATAATAATAGAGAGAGCCAACCATAAAAACAAAACAAAGTTAAGACATTTCTCTTTTTTTTAAATGTAAAAATGTTTTGTTAATTTATTTTTGACATTCCAATCCCAGGTCCTCCTTCCTCCTCTCCTCCTGCTCTCCCCACTCCACTGCCACCTCCCATGTGCTCCTCAGAGAGGGTAAGACCTCCCTTAGGAAGTATACTAAGTCTATCTCATCATCTCATTGAGGCAGGACCAAGGCACCTCTCCACCCCCGAGCCCCTGTGTCTAGGCTGAGCAAAATATCTCTCCATATAGAACGGGCTCCACTAAGTTAGTTTGTGCATTAATGTTAGATCTTGGACCCACTTCCAGTGGCGTCATATATTGTCCCAGTAACACCATTGTCACCTATATTAAGGAAGTCTAGTTCTGTCTTATGCAGGTTCTCCATTTGTCAGACCTGAGTCAGTGATCTCTCACTAGCTCAGGCCAGCTGATTCTGTGTTTCTGCATCATGGCCCTAACTCCTTTATTCATATTATCTCACCTCCCTGACTTCTATTGTACTCCAGAGGCTTGGGAGGGGGAAAAAAGACATTTCTCTAAATATTATCAAATGGCTATAAGCACATGAAAAAGTACTCAACATCATTATTCATTAGCAGAGTGTAAATTAAAACCAATTAAGACAGTCCATATCCACTAGAATAGTATAAAAGAAAAGAATGACTGGGCCTGGTGAACAGGCTTGTGACCCCAACTACTCAGAAAGTTGGATCAGTTGGATCTCAAGTTCAAGACCAGATGGGCAACTTACTAAGTCACTGTATCAAAATAAAAAATAAAAAAGGTCTGGTGACTATAGAGACCAGTAAAGTACTCATGCCTATTGTATGCAAGACTCTGGGTTCAATCCCCATTACCACACATACACACACACACACACACTCAAAGTTGATATTACTATTTGTAAAGGTGTAAAGAAACTGAAACTTTTCTTCACTCTTTAGGGAATGAAAAAACAGTGCAATCGTTTTGGAAACACAGTTGGGCATTGTATCAATTGCTTTTCTCATTGTCATGATCAAATACTTAACAAGGAGCACCTTAAGGAAGAAATGATCTGGGCTCATGGCTTGAAAGTATAGCCCATTATGACAGCAGATTTGAAGTGTAGGAGTGGTTCACAATTATGTTGGCAGTAGCTCACTCACCTTGGAGGAGCAAGAATAGGTGTGAACCCTTTGACATTAAGTCAAGATGGAAAGGAGACAGTAACAAAGGGCTCTGACATTGAAACGCAATGTGAGAGCAAGGACAAACTTCAAATGGGGCAAAGATGTATGGAAAATACTCTAAAATTGGATGGATTGTCATAATAAAAGCAAAATACAATCTCTATAAATACGAGAATAACAATGGATGAGCAGGAGGATGAGGTCAGTTTCTGCAGGCATCGTCACAATCGCTCGGCAGAACTGAGCTGATGTGAGACTCACAGCCCATCTACTAAAAGAGAAAGCACTCCAGACACAACAACTGAACATGACCTGGGTCCTCCTAAAGAATGTGGACATTTATTCAGGTGGCAGGAGAAAGAGGAAATCCTAGAGCTGGTGATGGCTGTTGAAGAGTGTGCTACTTTCCACGGTTGAACAAAACACTAGAGATAATCTATAAAGTGAGAAGGTTTATTTTGGCTCATGTTTTTAAGAGTTTTCATACCACTGATTGACTCCATTGATTTTGAGCTCATGGTGAAGGAACACATTTTAGTGAGGACCATAGTGTGGAACAGAGCTCATTTCATGGGCCATGGCATGAAAAGAAAGAAGGGGCAGGGACCCAATGTCTACATGCCTTTGCGAATAATTCCAGTGACTGGAAGATTACCAATACAGCATTCCTCTTAACATCTTTACTGCCTGCTCTTGGCTGAAGTCAAGTATTAATACTTTAACATCTGGAAAGTACTCTGTACACGACATCGGGGTCTGAGAGAGCTCCCACACACAAGGAAATGCAATGCTGTCATCTGAAGTTCAGCAACAAAAACTTTAGCATTCATTGAATTTCTGGGGAAGTATGGGGAAACACTTGAACTCAGGCCAGCAAGATGGTCAGCAGGTAAATTGCTTCCTGTGCAAGTCTGAAGATCTGAGTTTGATTCCAGAAACCCACAGAAAGGTAAAGAGCCAGTCCACAAAAACCTCCTCTGACTTCCACATGTACTTTATGACACACACACATACAAATAATAGATGGCTTATATTTAATAACAATAATAATAATAATAATAAACTCTTGAACCCCCTGCCAACACCAAGATTCTAGGTCAGTGAGGTTCTGAACTAATAACAAACTCACAAGAGAGATAAATACATGGAGGTTTAGATAGTGTAGGCTACATGATATCAGCAAGCATAATTTTCCTTTAGTCCATCATGGTGTGAGACAAGTTCTGGGAAATTTGCTGACATCAACATGCATATGAACCACGAAAGTGCATAGAATGAAAGTATGACAGTCCTAACTTTCACATCAGCGCACAAGGGAATTATATCATCCAGTCAAAGATAATTATGTTTCACCTGTCGCTTGCTTCAATCTTCAGTTTGATCATTGGAGCTCGTCTTATCTTGTGATTAAGAAAAATTACCTCTTCTCTCCAGTTATACAAATAAACAAACAATGGGTTTGTTTTCATTCATTAACAACTATTACAATCCATTAACTAATATATATTATAATCCAGTAATTAATATATATATATATGTATGTATGAAAGACACATTGCTTAAATAAAACAGAGCCCCAGGGAAGAAAATATGAGACTATACATAAAAATCAGTTAATCACAAGCTTGTTCTGATGACAGTTAAGAAAAAAATACAGAAAATAGTCTTCAAGTACTCAGGTAAATGAATCCAAACAGAGAGCACACAGACAGCTCCACATAAAGAGTGCAGGTGAATATTGCTGTACTTACACATAGCTGTTTAATATTGCCAGTGATATATTGCCTTTGTCCTTGCCTGCACTTTCATTGTGCAAAACTCCTTATTGGTGTCATCCATTAAAATGCAACATTTTCTCCCAAGCATTACTACTAGATAGCTGAGTATGTGATCACATCGTGGATAATTGCTGGATTGTTGCTTTTAAAATAACATCTGTGTGTATGTAATTTGGACAGAAATATGTCAGCTCCATTGCCAGAAACTGATATTATTGCAACACACTTCAGAGGTATAACAGCTTTCAGAAGAAACTCATACAGCATTTTATTTTTATCACAGGGAAAACTTAAGAGCACGCACATGAATTTAACACAAAACTATGCTTCCCAGGGCCATCTAATTTTTCAACCTACTGCTCTTGTCATTACATCTATACCCATGGGAAGTCTGGAAGCCATGGTCTGTTTCTGGACTGGCAGGGACCCTTTTCTCTAATAAACAAGCTAAAACCTGCCTCCTGGCTGCAGTAGTGTGAGACTATAAGAGCTAATCCTACCACGAATTTTCTGCTTAAAGATCTTGTTTATAAAAGTGATCTTAAGGAGGGAAACTTCGAGAAGAATATTAATGTTGTAAATTTCTATAAAAGCATTTTACTACTGTCCTAACATAGCTGATGGCTTAAAAGGCCTATCAGGAGTTTTTTGAAAAGTATGGAGTGATGGTCTAGGTCATAAGTCTTGCTGTCTAGAGAGGGTAGCCACCCACAGGACCCACCCCTGTAAACTCAGCTTATCCACAGGAGCACTTCACATGCCACAAAGAGCACAATAGAGAGGCTCTTCAAACTTATTTTCTGTCTGTTGACCCCCGCAGCAACAGACCAAAAAAAGATAAAACGCTCCAGTGTGGTGTTATTCATTTATTACCCAGGTAAGATATGCAAATACCATAAATGGATGTCTCTCACCACTCGCACACTTTTAGCAGTCTTATTTTTTTATTTGTATCCCTTTTTCTTAGAGAAGAAATTGATGGTCATATTACCTGAATATAAATCCATTTGTGCACAACTTCTATATCTCTACTTCCATAACCAATGGGACAAGTAAACAGAAAGCAGGTAAAGGAACAGTAGAACTGGCCCATGTCATCAATCATGAGGGCTAATTGACATTTTGAGGACATTTCCCCTGGATTGCAGAAAGTGGGTTCAACTCAGCTCCATGTGGACCATGCACAAAGCTGAGGCCAGATGTTGGGGCACAAGGCTCAATAAAAAATGATAGGAATCAGACAGTAATGTCCTCTGACAGCCATGGAATTCAATTAGACGTCAACTACAGAAAATATGTAGAAATCACTAGGAATGTAGAAATTACACACCATAATTCCTAACAATTCGTAAACAAAATGAATAATGAGATTATTATTCCCATTATTAATAGTTGAATGAAAATATAAACACACCACATCAAAGTTTAGGGGATAGTGTTGAAAGGGGAATTTATTGTTCTAAGTGCTGTATATGAAAATGTATCTATAATTAAAATCCCAACTGAATAGTATATGCTTTCTATTTTAAGAAAGAAGAAAATCAGGAGGGCACAAGAAAACAAAACAAAAAACCTCCATTTGAGTGAAAAGTGCATTTTCTGAAGAACAGGGTTATACCCCCAAACTAAAAAATAACAGGAAGAACAGGGCCGCTGTGCGGACAGAACCAGGAACAGAATTCAAAGCTATCAGCCCATTCACTGCTTCTCTTCCCTCCTCTCCCTGCTCCCTCCCGTAATCCTCTCATCATCTACATCCTCATCCTTCTTTCCCTCCTCTTCATCTTCCTTTCTATTCTACTGTATTTTTACTTCATGATATTGTGTCCCATTCTCCTCACATATATAACAAGGAAAATGCCTCATATTCCAACCCCTGAAGTCAGAAGAAAGATGCTGTTTTCCTCCTGGGTTCCGTTTATAATGTCCCACTGAGGACAAGAACTACCTTAATATCATACTTACACAGAAAGAGGGAGGTGTGAGGATACAAGGAAAATTGCTGTCATGATGTATCAGTCAGCTGTTGGCTATTAGAGCATTTATTAATGAGAACACAGTATAAAACACACATTGACCTACATATCGACATAAGCACACACAATAGTGTGGATCCTATATCATCTTCACCATGTCTAAATAGCATCATTGTTGAGCACTGTAATAAACACCTACCTCACTTAGCAACCTGCTCATGAAGAGAGGGCTTTTGATTTGTTTTGTTTTGTTTTTGTTTGTTTGTTTGTTTGTTTGTTTTTATGGCTCTACAAAAAGTTGATAGTTCCAGACTCTTAGCTGGATCAACCAAAAGCCTGCTTTGGGAGAGGTCAGAAAAGACAGGACAGTGTGTCTCCAGTGGTAAATGAAGCAGAAACTAAGATGTTTTGAATACCATTCATCGCTATGCATAAATGGTCATCCCCCTTTCAGCTTGTGCTTCCAGAGAATAAAAACAAAAACAAAAATCCATGCTTCTTAAATCCATACTTGCAGCTAGGATGTGAATCTAAATTTAATATGTTCTAGCTGAGCAGTTTACAACACATTCTGATGTTGTGATGGTGGCTTGGTTTGGTTTTCTGTGAAATAAATCAATTTAGCTGATCTCAGTTTGCTAACAAATAATCAGCCTTCACTGGTAAATGCCCAGCATTCTAGCATATAAATTTTGGGATTATGAATGATATTGTAATTGAAATTTTCAGTTAACTGGATGATACAATGGCACAGATACAAATTGAGACATCATTATAAGCCAGGAAAAACACCTTATTTCTGTGTGATTCTGACAGTAAAAATGAAGCCTGGATTTTATGAGTAAAGGAATCCTAATAGTAACTGAGGCAAAGCTTGTTCAAAAACACTTCAGGCTGTAGAACATTAAATCAGATTAGGTGTATTATTCAGCCTTATGTGAGACTACAAAAGCAAATACTAATTATTCTAACTAATTGAGCATAACCTAGGTTTAAACCAAATTTTAGAGACAGGCTTTGAAATGATATAATTATAGACAGTTGTTTAATCAAAGTATTTAAGAATATTTCATTTCATAAATTTACATAAATGAATTTTTATAAAAAATAATGGTACTTGTCTAGCCCAGGATTCATAGAGATTTTTTTCTTTCTACCATAGATTAGAATAATTTGATGATATTTGTAATTATGAATAACACATAGATTCAGTCATGGTTCATGGTTTCACAGTAAATTGCATAGATGGGTATGTGTACTAACTAGGAAGGTCATGCTATGCAATGACCTCATAAGCAAATGTAATACTGTTCTTGTTTTGATAATTAAGGGTTTCATACATGCATACAATGTGCTTTGATCAAGTCTGCACCCCATTCCCTCTCCTATATTCCTCCTCTGTCTCTGTCCCCCCACCTCCTGACTTCATGGTTAGCTTTTTTTTTTTTTTTTTTTTTTTTTTAGCTCACTGAGTCTACTTAATGCTCCCTGTGTATTCATGGGTAAAGACCCATCTACTGGAGGGTGGAGCTACATCCTGGCCTATCATTTCCCCAAGAAGCCATCAAGTATCAATAGCTTTTCAGCTGGGGGTGGGACTTCATGAACCCCTCCCCATCCGGACTGATTGTTAGACATGGCACACAAAAACTCACACCAGCTGTGACTGCATGGATAAAACTGCACTCAAACAAACAGTTCTTTATTTAAGCACTGGGACAGTTTGGTGATAGATTGTGGCTGAGAATGTACTTAGGTCTGGGACACTAAACTCTCATTTCTGTTGTTGAAATGTCAGAATAAGATACCATTCAGAGAAATGGCAGTGGGCTAGGAATCTGGTATTTTGTGCCTTTTGCCATATCGGAGCCTGGTGAGCCACCGGACATCCTGGGAACTTTGCCACCTCTGTGAAATAAACAGGTTTGATAATTGGTTTAAAGTTAATTCCAGCATGGTAATTCCATGACTCCATACATGTACATGTGATCAGTACAGTGTGTGGAGCACAGAGACGATGCCATAACTTTATCTCCCCCCCCAATCCTTTCCGTACTACAACCACAATCCATCTCTTTGTATTCCATACTTCATCTCGAATAACATCCCAGAGACTAACACACACTGCTGTCTGTCAACTCTATCTTCAGGATATATGGCCTGATCTTGAAAACATGTGAGCAAATCAGACTAGTGAGATTAAAGTTCAAAACTGAATTAGTAATTTGCATTCATCGCAAAGAATGTGTGGCTAAGACTGAAGAACTGCTGTGTTAAGTGAGGCCAGACACAGTGAAGCACAGAGCATCTCAATATCCCAAATGGATGTTTTAGTGATTAGGAACTCATCCGGCAATGGAGAGAACAGCACGGAGGACAGTTCATGGAGGCATGAAGCAACCATGCACTCAGCAGAAGGGCAATTCAGAGTCTACTTCTGATGGACCTTCTGACCTTTAGAATCAGTTATCTCAGGATGAACCATCCCTTCTGAATAATGCTGAAGTGATAAATGATGTGCCATTAATAGAACTGCCACAGAATATCTATTACATTTAGCATTCCTGATTGTGATGAACATGGTAATTATCACATTTTATATATTTTGAGAGTCTGTCTATTATGCTTCTTGATCACCACGACTTCTATTTCTCACATGTATTAAATATATTAACTATTGTAGCTTTAGATCTCAAATCCTCCCACCAGAGTTTCCTCCTTGGTTTTTTTTTTTTCCTTTTCAGGAATGTCTTGTCTATTTTTTTGGTATTTTGCCAGTTCCCATAAAATTGTATATCAGCTTGTTAGGTTTCACTGAAGCCACAGCTGAAATTCTACTAATTTGAAAGATGAGCTTGAGGAAAACATAAACCTTTATGGTACTGGCTTTATTTGTGAATTGATATGTCTTCTATTTATACAGATCTTCAAAAATCTTTTGATTAAAAATTTTAAATGTTTTCATAGTTTGGTCCATTTTCATTAATTTGTCACTAGAAACCTCTGCCTGCCTTGTTGGTATTACAAATAGCACCTGGTGCTTTTTACTTCTTTCTTGTAGTTTTCCATGAGACTTGAAGCAGAATGTTAAGTAGAAATGCTAATGATATGCAGTCTTTCTAGTTTTAAATGCAATGTGAGTGTGAGTGCAGTAAACAGGAAACATGAGACTTGTTCCTCGCCTTGGGTAGCAAACCTTCACTGGATCAAAAATATGCCATTCTGCTCCTTTGTTCTAGGTAGCCTTTTAAGATTATATTTCCAAAAATATATTTACACATTTAGTCTCTGTATGTGAGCACACATGAGCACAAAGAAACACACACACACACACACACACACACACACACACACATGCATACACACACACATAAACACACACACACACACACACACACACACACACACACACACACACACAAAGTACATAAGCCTGCATGCATATAACACATATGGCAGGCAGAGAACAGCTTGCTGCATTCAGTTTTCTGTTTCTAGGGAGAATTGTGAGTTCCCTGATGAAACTCAGCTTGTCACACTTGGTAGCAAGCGCCTTTACCCACTGAGCCATCTCATAGCACCCTTTTGTAAGTTCATGGTGACTGAACATTGACATTTGTAAAAGGCTCTGTTTACATTTACTGGAATAAAATAAAAATTTTCAGCACCCATCTTATGTACATGTATGTAGTGTGTGTAATAGGGAGGTATACATGTTTCTGGCTTTACAAGTGTGTGAAGGTCAGAGGTCGACTTTTGGTGTCTTCCACCATCACTTTCCATGATATATGTATATTTTGTGCAGTTTTCTCTTCAAACATAAGTTTTTAATTTATCTACATAATAGCCCAAGAGAACAATCCACAGGTGTGTAACAATCACATGTGCAGTTTTGTAAGTAATACCAAGAAGTTTTGTGGAGTGGCTATGCTAATTTGTATTCCCATCAGGGATGTATGAATGACCCAGTTTCTTTGACTCACCAATATTTGGTACTATTTTTTGTTTAGCTGTTCAACTAGGCATGTGATCACATGTATGATGGGCTGGAATTGCATTTTCATAGTGGATAATGATATTGAATTTATTTTCAAGTAGAATTATCTTCACATACCCATTTGCTGTATGTGCACCCTCATTGTCCTTAATATATTGTCTTTGGATAGAGGATATATCAAATAGTAAGCTGATAAGGACAGTTAGTGCATTTGATCATAGCTTAAAGATGGAGAAACCATCCTACCTTGTATAATTAGGCACGGTTTCTCACTTGAGTGCAGGCTCACTGACTTAGCTAGCTAACTTTGTTAAATCTCCTCCTCGGAGAATGCTGGTATTACAATCAGGCTGAAATGTCTGTTCAGTATTTACATGTGTGCTGGGATCCAATGCCCTGTCTTCATAATTATATAGTAGGTACTTTAAACTTTTAATGGAGTAGATTGCAACTGTGTTGTTATGAAAGGATAGACATATTGACCAATAATGCATACTAGAGCTCTCTTCAAAACGTATAAAATACAACACCTATAACATAGATAATCAAGCACAAATAAATGTAGGAGAGGTAAGTCAACAACAGTTCCACCATAAATAAGCCATTTATCATTTGTATAGTAATGGCAGGGCATTTGTTACTTTTCAAATGTATACAAAAATGAGATTTCTAGGAAATCTTACTCTGAGGGGTAGAAAAATATCATGACTGCTAGAATGTAGTTTCTGTGTATGCATGCATGCATGTGTGCACTTGCACTTGCGTGTGTGTGTGTGTGTGTGTGTGTGTGTGTGTGTGTGTGTGTGTGTGTGTTTCACCGCATTTAGATTTGGCCAGTGTCACTCCATCAATTTTGCATCTATGTCCACACCTTGCATTTGAGAGTGAGTTCTCTCCTCTGCACAAACTGTTTCAGCTTTTAACTGCTGTGTGGACAAGTACTTTCAAACACAGAGGCTGCAAGCAACAATCTTCTTTATCATGCTTCCCAGGTTTGCGAGTTGGACTTCTGAGTAGCGTTTCCCTGGGAAAGTTTTCCGTTCTGTGTGGTATTAACTGAGATCAAGGAGCAGCATTCAGCTAGTGAATGGACTGGGCTGAAATCCAAGACAAATTCAAACAAATATGTGTTGGCGGGAAGGCTGGAATGTTGGGCTCATTTGGGCCCCTCATCTCCATACAGTCCCAGGGCTTTGCCACATGAACTACACAATAAGGAAGTCTTGTTCCTCACATAATAACTCCAGCATCTAAGAAACCAATCCATACCCACCCTTCCTTTTAAAAGCCAGATAGGTCCACAACTATCATAACACCATGAACATCACAATTTAATGGCAGATAGGTAGATAGATAGATAGATAGATAGATAGATAGATAGATAGATAGATAGATAGATAGATAGATAGATAGATAGATGATAGATGCAAGCCTTGGCAATGAAAATTGTAGAAGAAAAGAAATCCATCACATCTTGGAAATAATATCAAACAATTCGCATCTTATCTACCATATAATACCTACTTATGGTTTTAGTTTCAGGACCAGACTACCCTGATAACATGAGTTTGAATTATTTTCTATTCTCAAGAAAACATTTAGAATGGGTTTACTATCCTGCTTCTTAAGTTCTTGGTAGAGGTTCCTTCAAAACTCTCAGTATGTAATCTTTTCTTTGTGAGGACAGTGGCTGCAAGACTACTCCAGTTTTCTATATCTTCCTGGGATAATTTTGGCAAATCATTTCCAACAATTCACTCATTGTGTCTACATTTTCAATATATTGGCACAAAATAATAAAGTTGACATAGCTATTGCTATGTCAGCTTTATTATTAAAACATGTGTTGTTTTAATAACAAACTAAACTAAAATCCTTTGACTTTCTTAAAATTTCAGAAACTAAAATGGTTACATATTTCTTTGTATGTTTGAGCTGTTTCCTCATTTTCTGTTTTCATCTTTTCCATTCCTTTCTCTTCATCTTATGTTTATTTCAATTTTTCTGTTTTATGCCATTCATAATATGTCCCCATTCTTTTATTTCATTTATTTACTTATTTCTGTTGCTTATTTGTTTGTTTGTTTGTTTGTTTGTTTGTTTAGAGAAAGGGCTCACTGTGTAGTCCTAGTTGGCCTTGAATTCAGAGAGATCCTGCCTCTGCTTCCCAAGTACTGCTATTAAAATCACCTACCGCCATCCCCTGATCTTTATGCATTCTAAACACACACTTTTGGATGATGTGCTGTAAATTCCCACTCTGTTCCTTTGAGGAGTAGATGCTGTCAATTTCAAAGTACTCTCTTATATAAATATTTTCCTCTCGGTTTAAGTGCATTCCTATTTATAGACACTATTATATATTGTTTTCAAAGCAGTCTAATATTCTATTACCTGGGATTGACATTGGCTGATATCATGTAGTGGTAAGTATCAGTTTTGTCTTTATAATTATCTGTCCGACCCAGAAACATTTATTGAAAGATCTTTGTTTCCACTGCTCTCTATTTCATCGTTACCATAAATCAAGTAGACTCATATGTAGAGTTTGTAGTTTGAAGGTGGTATTCTGTTATTTGGATCTACTGATCCATTATTGTGATAACACTATAATTATTGTAAAAATTATAACATTATAAAAAGCTTAATAACAGGAAGAGTATGTTTTCTTCTGCTGAGAAAGTTGATTACTCTTGGCCCTTGGCCCTCAACTTTCTAGTGATATTTTCAATTTATACACAGAGTCAAGCTATTTCATGAAAATTGTGCTCAAGCTATTAGATTATATTAGAAGAACTGACATTTAGAAAAATTAACTTGTTCAGTGTGTGAATATAGTGTCTGCTTATCATTTGGGTCTTTCTATTTTTGTTGTTTTTCAGAATTCATTTTCTAAATAGTTATGAACAGCTTTGGTCAGTTTATTATTGTTCTTTTGATTATAAATATTGCCTTATTGTTTTTACTCAAGTTAATGTTTACAAAAATATAATACCTGCAAAAACTTGGTGAAATAATTCATGAAGTTTAAAAATTTGTTGATGACACAGATTTAAGTGCATGATTACATTACATTATATATATGAATAAGTTTTCTTTCAACTTAAATTCTTGTTTCCCTTTGATTTATTGTACTGGGTAAGATCTATTGTAAGATGGTGTCTTAGAGTAATGATAGCTAATCTAATATCACTATATGTTATCAAATACTGTTCTGAATCTATTGAGTTGATCAGACCATTTTCACCTTCATGCTATCAATGTGAACTATAGATTTTATCATTTAAAACTAAGATTTCTGAAACAAATCAAACTAATTCAGTATTTTATACTACATACATATGTATTATTTGATTATGATGTTGTTATAACTTGTACTATCATGACCGTAAGTAAATTTGATCTGTAATTTATTTGTTAATATCTATTTTATAATTTTATTATGAAAACTACTAGTCAAACAAAGTAAGCCTGGACAAGTTCTTTTTATTTTATTCTCTACAGCAAAATCAGCATTTTCCAAATACTCTATAAAATTATTTATTCCTATTTCAAGTATATTTAAAATTTCTTCTTTTTATATCAGTTTAATTGTATTCTTCTAGGATTTTGTTAGTTTCTCAAATGTAGGCTGAAGGTGGGTACATGAGGTCTACATAAGTGTTACCTTTTTGTTTCTTGTGGATATTTCTGTATTCTTCATTTTTACTTGATAAATCTCATAAGAAGTTTACCAATTTTGTTACCATTTTCAAAACACTACCTTTTTTGGTTTTATTGATTCTACCCCATTTTTTAGAAAGGGTGATCAAAGTTTATATCTAAATTTTTATAATTTCTTGGCACAGTAAATAATTTTTCATTACAAAAAACAGAGTGAGATAGGTCATAAGAATAATCAAACAGAAAAGAAACTTGAGAGGACCAGATGTAACAAATCACACCTTTAATCCCAGTGCTTGGGATGCAAAATCCACTTAGGATGAATTAGGAGGTTACAGGTGTGATCTTCTTGGAGGAGGTATACCTTTGGGGGGGGTGGGCTTTGAAGCCTCAAAGTCCAGTTTTACTCTTTCTGCCATGTGCTTGTAGATCAGGTGCAAGCTCTTAGCTACCACTTCAATGTCCTGTCTGGCTGTGTGTTGCTCTAATTCCCACCATGATAATCATGAAGTCACTAGCTGAAACTGTAAGCAAGCCTCTAATTAAATGCTCTTGTAAGCTACCTTGGTCATTGTATCTCTTCACAGTAATGTAACAGTAACTAAGAAATCCTGTCTACAGAAACCCACAGAGACAGCTGACCTGAACAAGGGGGAGCTCATGGACACCCAGATTAATAGTTGGGAAACCAGCATTGGGCAGAGTCAGACCCCCTGAACATGGGTCTCAGTTAGAAGGCCTGGGCAGTCTAAGGGACCTCTGACAGTAGAACCAGGATGTCTCCCTGGTGTACATCTCCCTTAGCCTAGAGGCAGGAGAGAGGGCCTATAGGCAGGGAGGGAAGGGAAGGAGAGAAGGATGGAGGAAAAGGATGGGAGGGAGGGAGGGAGGGAAGAAGGGAGGGAGTGGATGGGAGGGAGGAAAGGAAGGAAGGAAGGAAGGAAGGAAGGAAGGAAGGAAGGAAGGAAGGAAGGAGAAAGAAACTGGGAAACCTAATAGGAAAAAGGAATATCTTAGCTAGGAGAAGCCTAGGAAAAAATGAATATGTGAGTTTATTGTCTAGCACAAGGCTTGGGAAGAGAGCATCCTAATCCCTTTTCCATAGAATATGTAGAGTAGGAAGTGATGCATCCCAGAGAGAAATCTGATTGGAGGACAGAAGACAAAATCATAAAGAAGAAAAGTCAGGAATAGACAGCAAGGTTCACTGGAGAGGTAACTGTAGGTATTGACTGACTTTCAGTACTGGTCTTGAGGCAGACACCTACTATGCTATCCTACTTTGATGACTTTGGTCTTACAACTGATTTTGCTGGCTTTTTATAAGCATGGCCTCATATTTGTACTTCAGAAGCTTGGTTTGGTTATGATATACCTACATGTGATTTAGATTTTATTTACCATTTTTCAGTGTCAGAGTACTTTGGATCTATGGTCTCATGGCTTTAATCCAGTTTTTAAAACTAAGTCAATTTCACTTAACTACATTTCTGTTTCATTTTACTTCTACTTTCTTCTCCAAAAATTGTAATAATACAAGTGTTAGATATATCTCTTACTATGCCCTAGTTGTTCAGTCCATTTTGCATCTTTTGTTTGTTTGTTTATTTTGTTTTTTGTTTTTTATCAAGACAGGGTTTCTCTGTGTTACTTTGGAGCCTGTCCTGGAACTTGCTCTGTAGATCAAGCTGACCTCGAATTCACAGAAATCTGCCTGCCTCTGCCTGAAAGTGCTGAGATTAAAGGCATGCACATCTTTAAATTTTATTTTTCCCTAAACTACTTTCTGATGAATTAATTAATCCTCTCTTCTGCTGGGCCTAAACTGAGTTTTCAATTCCAGATTATTGTTTATTTGTAAAGTTCTAGAATCTCAATTTAGCTCTCTTGAAATAGCTTGAACAATGCAGTTACTTAAAGAGATGTTTATCTAATGCCTCGATTTTCCAAATACCCTGTGGACTTCTTCCTTTTTGGGCTGTGTCTTTTGGATTTTTATATAATCACATTTATTTTATGTGTTTTTTTAACTGAGTGCTAGATATTGTAGTAAGATATCCACCCTGCCCACACCACGGGCTGTTGCTCTGACCACGCCCATCATGGGGACAGGTGCAGATATGACCTGTGGGGTCTAGGTCTGGGGTCCTGAACTCCAACTTGCTCTCTTACTTCTTGGTCAGAGACAGAGAGCATCCGGGGCATTCTTGGAGTGGGAACCCATGGCAGTCATCTGTTTTTGGTGTAAGTGATTTCTCCCCGAATAAACATCAATCAGCCTATATTGTGTCCCAGAATCTTATTTCCCACGCAGTAAGATATTATGCTTAAAACATTTTCTAACTTAAATTTGGCCTTCTATTATCCTTCCTAAGATGTAATTTCTATCATTTTGGCAAATGATTAGGGGCCCTAAATCTGGAATTACCTTCATTATTTGAGATTGACATTACTTCAAGCTCATTTTAGTCATAAAAGTTCTGGCTTCCATTTCCAGTTAACCTCTCTACGCCTAAAATAAGCTGTTTAGGAAAACATCCAAGGCATGGGGAAATTGTATGTTTAATTTAGGTCCTGGACCCGTGAACCATCCTAGTCTTTTCAGAGACTCTAGCTTAATCCAGAGATCTTGAATTGTTAATTCAATATAGTTGTTATGGATTAGACTCCTTCTCTCTGACATTGGACTTACAGTCACAGTAGCCCTGTGTACTGCTCATAACTGTGGTATTACATCACAGAATATGGTCTATGTTTTCTTTCTTATAGATCGGATTTCTGGAAAGTTTCCTTTCTTCCTGAAAGCCTGGAAACCAAGGAAAGCCTTCCCACCCACTACAGTACTTATTCACAATCTTGTCTTACAGCCTCAAACCTAAAAGTCCTCATGTTTTTTATTACAAATTACCCTTTTATGAGTTTTTTTAAAATAACATACTTGAAATATTTAACATACAGAAGCCAAGTCTAAGGTTAAAATTCCTTATAGGAGGAAAAAAACTATTAGTAAATAAAAGAACATGCTTCCTCTCTGAAAAATTATGTGATTCTGAAATGTTTTTCAAGATAAATAAAATAACTAATCTCTCTTCTTTTTCATTATGTTCCTAAGCCTCCAATGAGCTACTATACCATTGCATTCTCATAATGGGGTGGGTAAGTAATCACAGCAGCTACTTAACATGAAGTTCTGGTGAAAGCAGCGGGGAGGGGAAGAGAGAGGAGAGAGAAATAAATTTACAAAATGCTAGCCATCACAAGGCTTCTATTCATCAGCTGTGGAAAAGCCTGCACACTTCACCTGCTGACTCAGAATAGTGGAGTTTTCAGTGGGAATTTAATGAACAGGAAGGGCAGAAACCCAGACTAACACCTATGAAACAAACTATGACTTTTTAACATTGAACCAAGTCATTCTGTTCCTTTTCAAAATATATATACAAAGAGATGGAACATATAGGGAGAGATATTGGAGGTATTCCAACATCCCAGCAGCATCATTCCAAATGACTTCCTTCTGACTGGTGATTCATGTTTTAACTATGAATGTAACAGTACTACTATGTCAAAACTGTGAGTAAACTGTGCAGGACATAGAGGTTTGAACTATAAAATCCCAAGAGTTTGATCAGCAGCTTCAATACCATTTCATCTTGCTGCCAGAAGCATAACAATAGCATAGATGAGTTGCTCAATGGCTTTCCACAGCTTTGTTGAAATATTAGTATCTGCTTCATGTGAGCTTGGTGATTTCTTATGTTCCTAAAAAATTTCAGGATCTGGGAGGTCTATCAGGTTATCTCTTCTTTGCTATATTTTTCTTCTCCAGGAAGAATACAGCCCTGAAGGATCATTCTTCAACCTTATGAGGGTTCTCAGGGAAAAAGATATCACCATCCAATCCCTTCCTCAGGGCTCAGGAAATGCTGTGGAAGAGGAAGAGGAAAGATGTAAGAGCCAGAGAGGACGAAGGATACTGTAGGCAATCAAGGCCTTCTAGACACAACAGAGCTGGTACACATATGAATTCACAGAGACTGTGGCAGCATGCACAAGACCTGCCAGGTCTGAAGTAGGTGGGGTCCTAGAGATGAAAGGGAAAATAGACCTATGCTCTCATCTCTAATTGATAGCCACTTGCTAATGAAAACGTAATTTTCTCCATGAGTCTCACTGGGGAAACACATTACATGTAAGGTTAGGCTACATGCCAAGCAGTATGTGGCCAGGACAAAATGAACTCAATAGCATCTTTGGAGATTCTTTGGCTCTCAGTGTTAATTCAGGGCACTCTTTTTCATCTTATAGGTGCTTTGTAAATATTATGGTTTCCAGCTTTGTGGGGTTTCTGTTTTTTCTTTATTTTACATATCAATCCCAGTTCCCTCTCCCTCCTAGCCTCCCATGCCTCTCACCAACCCCCCCAATCCCATCACTCATCTACTCATCAGGGAGGGTGAGGTCTTCCAGGAGGTATCATCAAAATCTGTCAAGTCATTTGGGGTAGGGCCTAGGCCCTCTCCAGTGTCTAAAGGCTAAGAGTATCCTTCCATGGGAAACTGGCTCCCAAAGTCCTTCTGTGTGCCAGGGATACATCCTAGGCACCGTTGTCAGATTTCCCATAGACTGCCCAGACCTCCTAACTGAGGCCCATGTTCCGGGGATCTGAGTTGGTCCTATGCTGGTTTCCCAAATATCACTTCTGGGGTCCATGAGCTACCCCTTGTTCATGTCAGCCATTTCTGTGGGGTTCTCTAGCCTGGTCTTGACCCCTTTGCTCATCACTTTTCCCTCTCTACAACTGGATTCCAGGAGTTCAGCTCAGTGTTTAGCTGTGTCAGCTTCTGCTTCCATCAGCTATTAGATGAAGACTCTATGATAGCATATAAGGTAGTCATCAATCTCATTATTAGGGAAGGACATTTAAGGTAGCTAATCCACTATTGCTTAGATTGTCAGTTGGGGTCATCCTTGTAGGTCTCTGGACATTTTCCTAGTGACAGATTTCTCATTAAACCTGTAATAGCTCCCTCTATTATGGGATCTCTTTTCTTGCTGTCTTCTATTATTCCCCTGACTCAATCTTCCTGCCTCCTCATGTTCACCTCTAACCTCCTCTTCTCCCCTTCTCTTTCTCCTAACTACCTCTCCCCTCAATTCCCTCCTCCCAATTTGCTCAGGAAATCTTGTCCTTTTCTTCTATGTATGTCTCTCTTAGGGTCCTCCTTGTTTCCTAGCTTCTCTGGTGGTGTGAATTGTAGGCTAGTGATCCTTTGCTCTATGTCTAAAATCCATATATAAGTGATTACATACTATGTTTGCCCTTTTTTGACTGGATTACTTCACTCAGGATGATTTCCTCTAGTTCCATCCATTTGTCTGTGAATTTCAAGATTTCATTGTTTTTCTCTGCTGAGTAGTTACTCCATTGTGTAAATGTACCACATTTTCTTTATCCGTTATTCAATTGAGGGACATATAGGTTGTTTCCAGGTTCTAGCTATTACAAATAATGCTGCCATGAACATAGTTGAACAGATGTCTTTGCTGCATGAATGTGCATCTTTTATTTATATAGCTAAGAGTGGAATTTCTGGATCTTGTGATTCCCATTTTTCTGAGGATTTCCAAAGTGGCTGTATGAATTTGTACTCCCACAAATGGGAGGAGTGTTCCCCATTCTCCACATCCACTCCAGCATAAACTGTCATTGGTGTTTTTGATTTTAGCCATTCTGACAGGAATAAGATGGTATCTCAGAGCTGTTTTGACGTGCATTTCCCTGATGATTAAGGATGTTTCTTAAGTGTCTTTCAGCCATTTTGGATTCCTCTATTGAGAATTCTCTATTTAGTTCTGTACCCCACTTTTTAATTGGATTATTTGGTGTTTTGATGTTGAAGTCTCCCACTATAATTGTGTGAGGTTTTATGTAAGATTTGAGTTTTAGTAATGTTTCTTTGATGAATGTGGGTGCCTTTGTATTTGGGGCATAGATGTTCAGAATTGAGACTTCATCCTGATGGATTTTTCCTGTGAGGAATATGAAATGGTCTTCTTCATCTCTTTTGATTGATTTTAGTTGAAATCTAATTTGTTAGGTATTAGGATACCTAAACCAGCTTGTTTCTTGGGTCCATTTTATTTGAAAATCTTTTCCTAATCCTTTACTCTGAAGTACTCTGCCTTTGAAGTTAAGATGTGTTCCTTTTATGCAGCAGAAGGATGGAGTCTGTCTTTGTACCCATCTGTTAGCCTGTGTCTTTTTGTAGGTGAGTTAAGACCATTAATATTGAGAAAAATTAAGGATCATTGACTGTTAATTCTTGTTTGTTTTTGGTTGTGGTATTATGAGTAGATTTACCCTGCTCTTTTTTTTTGGGTGGGGGGGCTTCTGGTAAAGTGGGATTATCTATTTATTGCCTATGTATTTGTGAATGTATTAACTTCCTTGGGTTGGAATTTTCCTTCCAGAACTTTCTGTAGGCCTGGATTTATAGATATATATTATGTAAATCTGTTCTTTTTTCATGGAATATCGCTTTCTCCATCTATAGTGATTGAGAGTTTTGCTGGATATAGTAGTCTGGGCTGGCATCCGTGGTCTCTTAGTGTTTGTAGAACATCTATCTAGGACCTTCTGGCTTTCAGTTTCTATGGAAAAGTCAGGTATAATCCTGATAGGTCTGCCTTTATATGTTAGTTGGCCTATTCTTTCTTTATTTTGTATGTTTGGTTGTTTGGTGTTTTGATCATTATGTGGTGAAGGTACTTTTTTTTCTTTTTTTTTTTTTTTTTTTCTTTTTTTGCTCCAGTCTGTTTGGTGTTCAGCTAGCTTGTTGTACTCACAAAGGCATGTCCTTCTCCTTCTTCAGGTTGGGAAAGTTTTCTTCTATGATTTTGTTGAATATGTTTTCTGTACCTTTGAGCTGGGCTTCTTTGCCTTCTTCTGTACATATTATTTTTAGGTTTGGTCTTTTCATGGTGTTCCACATTTCCTGGATATTTTGTGTTAAGGATTTGTTGGATCTAGGATTTTCTTTGATCAATGAATATATTTCCTCTAATTTATCTTCAGCACCTGAGATTCTCTCTTCCATCTCTTGTATTCTGTTGGTTATGCTTGTACTTGTAGTTCCTAATCATTTACCCAGCTTTTCTATTTCCAGCATTCCCTCAGTGTGAGTTTTCTTTATTGTCTCTATTTCATTTTTCAGGTCACGAACTGTTTGAATTGTTTCCTTCATCTGTTTGTTTTTTTCTTGGCTTTCCTTGCTTTCTTTAAATGATTTGTTGATTTCTTGCATTTTTTGATTTATTTTTTCTTCTATTTCTTTAAGAGGTTTTCTCATATTCTCTTTGAGGGACTCTATCATTTTCATGAAATTGTTTTTAAGGTCTTTCTCTTCTGCTTCATCTGCATTGGGATGTTCAGGTCTTGCTGGTATAGAATCCCTAGACTCAGGTGGTGTCATATAAGTCTTTCTGTTGTTGGATATGTTCTTATACTGTCGTCTTCCCATCTTTTCTTCCAGTGGGTACAGGAGGGGTATCTCCCTCTCCTGGTGAGTATGGGTTCAAGGCTCTATCCTCTCCTCTCTCACAGAGGGTGCAGGGGCAAAACAGAAATGGCAATTGATGCTGGATACTTTGTTCTGCCTCCAGGTCCCTCTGGAGGATTTGGTGGCAGGAAGGATGTGGTGGCTGCAGGCCAGGGGACTCAAAGAGGGGCAGGTAGGGATCTGGGGGAGCCTCCTATACTCAACTCTCTACTGGAGGTTGGAGGGGCAGTAATGGCAGCCAATGCTAGGTGCTTTGTCCAGTTTTGCATTTTTTACATTAGGCCTCTGTGTGTGTGTGTGTGTGTGTGTGTGTGTGTGTGTGCATGCATTAAATTTAAATTATATATTTCCTGAGCTTTGGGTTTGGCTCTTTTTTTCTGTTTGTTTTGTCCTATTCTGATTTGTTTTGGTTTTATCCTATTGTATTTGGTTCATTATTTCTTATATACCTGTTTTCTGATGATTGCCAGAAAAGGTGTGGAGCCAGATGGGAGGGAAGATGGGGAAGAACTGGGAGGAGAAGAAACCATAATCAGAATATATTATGTGAAAAAAAAATTCCACTTTCAATAAAGGGGGTGGGGATCATGAATTCAAGGGTAGGACAGCTGGACAACATATTGAGATGGTTAGATCTCCTTCTCAAAGCAAACAAGTGTTTTCTGTTGGGCAACAAAGACAACAGTACATGGCTGTCATTCCAGCACCTCTGGAGGTAGAGACATAGTTTGAGGCCAGTTATATCTAGCTATGTAATAGGCTGCAGAAGATCCTGTTTCAAAAAAGATGTATTTGTTTATATTGAAAAAGTTAATGTTTAGAATAATAAAAGCTTTAAAAGTACAACTCTTTTAAACAATGCAGCCATTCTGTTATCTAGCCAGCTAGAATACCCTGTCACACCTGAAATGGCCAAGGGCCTCTATATTCATAATCACCCTTTGATGTTATTTGCTTCTTCTTAATATTTAATACAATTTTAATTTAAAAACAATATTTTAATGTGATATTTAATAGGAATTTACTGGTCATTTAACTACCAGAAAGTACTGTGCTGGCTCAGCAAATCAAAAAAGTGCAGGCAGAGGCTTTCGCCACCAAGTAAAGAAAAGCATTATAGCATACAGAAAGCTGAGGGATCACTGCCTTTTGTAAGGCACAGCACAGATCAAGTGCACAGATGATGAGCAAGAAGATGCATCTGTAAACATCAAGGTGAAAAGATTTCTGCCGCCTTGCTAACAGAAAGGCTATAGACCTTTCTGTGTTTTTTCCTAATCCACCCTAGCAAAAATAATAGATTACACGTATTGATTTCTGACTACCATATGGAACAGGCACCGTGTCGAATTCTTTACATATCTTATTTAGTGTTCACAAAAGCCCCAGAGGGTCAGGACTTTTAAAATTCCATTTTCTAGATAAAAGGGATTAAGAGATTGACTTGAGCTCTCGCTGGTAGAAAAGCGGCTGCAGAGCACAGTTCTGTTTGTGTAACTGGAAGAACCTCCAGCCCATGCAGCACACTGTTCCCTGAGCAACTGAGCCAGCTGTGCATCTGGTCCAGATGGAAACTCACCTTGGATAAACTGAACGCAACACTCTGTCTTTTCTGGGAACTCTGACTTCAATGTGTGAGCCCACTATCTTTATTTAAAAGCTTCCTTCCTTAAAGGCCTCCGGGCTCCTTCATTTCAGAGACAAGACAGACCTTAGTATACTTGTCGTTCTTAACATGTAATTTTCACACGTAGTAAATGTTAATACGGTTCTTATGACATGTGCTGCACATACACTTAACTTAGGACATCCAAAGAACACATACTGAACTCCAACTATGGTATTACAATAATTTGGGTTTTCTGGTGGATGCATGAATTTCGGGACACAATCCCAGCTTGAAAATTTATAGTTAAATTTCAGAGAGATGAAAAACAAATACATAAAAGTTTGAGTTATTCTACATAAAAAAATAAAAACAAAGTTTACCACAGGATAACACTGATGGCGTGTGAGGTTGCAGGAGAGGAAAGAAATTCTGTAGTTTTGTTTGTTTGGATTGGTTTGGATTTTAGTCTTTCAAGACAGAGTCTCTCTGTCTAGCCCTGGCTATCCTGGAACTTGCTCTATAGACCAGGCTGGCCTCAAATTCAGAGATCCACCTGCCTCTGCCTCCCAAGCACTGTTATTAAAGATAGGTATCACCACCTCCCAGCAATTCTGTAACATTTTAAAGTGTGAAATGAGTTCGCGAGATGACTCAGAAGGCAAAGGGGCCTGCTGCCAAGACTAAGGGCCTGAATTAAATCCCTGAGGCACCAAGGAGTGAACTAAATCCTACAAGTCAATCTCTGGCTCCTACTTGCATGCTTTGGTGTGTGTGTGTGTGTGTGTGTGTGTGTGTGTGTGTGTGTGTGTGAGAGAGAGAGAGAGAGAGAGAGAGAGAGAGAGAGAGAGAGGAGAGAGAGAGAGAGAGAGAGAGGCACAGAGACAGAGTATGCTCATACATGCATTCAAAAATAAATAAATATGCAAGAAAAAATTTTAAAACCATAAATGTGAAGATATGAAATATTATTTATTGGAGCAGACTTCTTTAGTGCAGGATCCCTTGATGTCTATCATGGCATTATGCATTTCACATGTGGCTTTCAAAACTGTTCCAAAAAGTTCTACAGTCTAAATGCTACCACCAAAACTCACATGTTGAGATCATAAGCCTCACGTGATGATATCATAAGGTAGGTCCTGTGAACATTGGGGCAGGAGAATTCCTCTCATGGATTAATGATCTTATAAATTGACCAAAGAAAACTCATTTCCTCATTTTAGCGTGAATGGCTCAAGAAGCAGTCACCTTGCTGAAAAGCAGGACATGGGCCCTGACAAAAATCTAGAGCTCATATCACTCAGCTATGAGAAATAAATTTCTATTGTTGATATCAGGTCTGGAATATTTTCTAATAGCAGCTCCAACAAACTTAGATAAAAAGGAATAGGAGGTGTGTATGACTACATTATATCTTTGGGTATGTGCATGAGCACGTGGGTGTTGCATGTCTCTGCAGGAGAATGCACATATATATGGCTGATGGTACACATGGAGGCCAGAAACCAATCTTAAATATCATGCAGTTCCTTAGCCACCTATTTCGTTGTTTTTGTTTGGTTTGGTTTGAGACAGGGTCTGTCATTAAGTAAGCTAAGCTGAGTAGCCAGTGATCCTCCGAAACCCTCTCACCTCTGCTTTCTCAGCAATGGGGTTTAAGCCTCTATAACCATGCATGACTTTTTCACAGTGGTGGGGGGACACTAGAGTTCAAACTTGTTCTGAGTTTACCTGAAAAGTAGTTTAATGATTAAGTTATCTCTCCAGACTGTTTTTCTTCCTTTAAAAGTTTTAATTAAATAATTTATAGACATGGTACCCTAAACTGCCCTTAAACTTGAGCTCTCCCCGCCTGTACCTTCCAAGTGATGGAATTATATATGTAAACCACTACATTCAATCTAAGATTGCATTTCTTGGGGGGGGTGGATGTAGGCTGTTTTTACAGAAAAACAAAGAACTTTAAATACACAACACCACATGCCACAAACTCTGCGCTGGTTGGTTTTATGTCAGCTTGACACAGGGTGAAGTTTTCAGAGAAGGAGAGCAGCACCTGAAAAAAAAATGGTTTCATAAGATTGGGCTGTAGGTAAACCTGTAGGGCATTGTGTTAGTTAGGGTTTCTATTGCTGTGAAGAGAGACACCATGACCAAGGCATGCCTTACAAAGGAAAACTTTTAATGGGGTGGCTTCCATAGGTTCCATCGGGTTCTGTCCACTACAATGATAGTGGGACATGGTGGTGTGCAGGCAGACATGGTGCTGGAAGAGGAACTAGGAATGGAAAAAGAACTACATCTTGATCTTGAAGGCAATAGGAAATGGTCTGAAACACGGGGTATGGCTTGATCATACATGAGGCCTCAAAGCCCACCCCCACAGTGACACACTTCCTCCAGCAAAGCTACAACTCCCCACAATAGTGCCATTCTCTATGAGCTTAGGGGAGGGACCAGCCCTCCCCCATGCTTAGGGAGCATCCCTGGGCTGGTGGTTCTGGGTTCTGTCAGACAGAAGGCTGAGCAAGCCCTGAGGAGCAAGCCAGTAAGTAGCACTCCTCCATGGTCTTGGCATCAGTTCCTGCCTCTAGACTCCTGCCTAGTTTGAGCTCCTGCCTTGGCTTCGCTCAGTGGACTATGATATATACGTTAAATATACAAAACTTTTTCACCCCAAGTTGCTCTTGGTCATGTTGTTTGGTTGCAGCAGCAGTAGCACTAACTAAGACAATCTGCACCCCAGATGCATGGGTCATGAGTGTCTTGCCCAGGAATCAAGATACTGATTCAGAACTTCCTGAAAAAAGCTTCTCAGGATCACTTCCCGTGGAACTAATGAATTCTCAGAGACAATTTTGTCATCATTAGCTCCTGGGAGTTTGATATAGGAGTTGAAGGAGGGGAAACAAACAACAAACAAACTGTAGGCAGAGGAGGTGCTGAGCTGAGCTTTGAGAATTCAGAAATCCCTTTAGTAATGCTCAAGCTTGTTTTAGCCTAGGTGAAATTATTTACTTCACCAGCTTTTAATGTAGGCTCAGTTTTTTGTGGAGACTACTGGCCAGCTCTATCCTGCCAGCCAGCTCCCAAATAACTGCACAGAAACTTATTACTAATTATAAATGCTCAGCCGATAGTTTAGGCTTACTTTTAACTAGCTCTTATAACTTAAATTAATCCATTTTCCTCAGTCTGTGTGCTGCCCTGAGACTCATTTACCTCATCTACGTATTTCCCGTCCTGCTTTCTCTGAATCTCATGGAGTCTCCTCCTGACTTTACCCCTCTTCCCCCTTCAGCATGCTCTCTGTCCTGGAATCCTGCCTAGCTGCTGGCCATTTTTCAGCTTTTTGTAAGTCACTCATGTGACATATTCACACAGTGTAAAGGAATAATCCACACTTTAAGTTGGGTTTTTAGCCAGAAGGAAAGTAAAGGTAGAAACAAAAACAGATGCACCTCCAATTACAATTGGGGTGGGCAGAACCATGGGATGGAGTGATCCACACATCGCATACCTTGTGAGAAGCACTATAGGCATCACTAACATTTGAGAACTGGGGAAGATGGCACTAATAGTTTCATCCCAAATTTACTTCTTTCCCTCCATTTGAGACACTTCCATGCAGTTGCCTGACTATTACTACACATTCTGAACAGTGTCTTCAAAGGTCCCACCTTCAATCTTCTCATTGTGTTCAGGCTGTGGCCCAACATGCCTGAGCCGCCATCAAAAGAAGGCAGGAAAAGAGCTAATGTAAACAGTAACAACGTTTCTTGTGTTCCTCGGGCAGCAAAAGCTTGTGCTTTCTACCTGCCCTTGTGACTCCTGAACTCTCTATGACCTATAGTCTACTGGTTACAATAAGTAAGATGTCCCTCTCCCTACTGTGTGAAAATAATTACAATATATAAATGATTTCAACATTCTTGCACTCCTTTGTTTTCGAAAGCAAATTGTTTCACGGCTCCTTAGAATGTTGGGCGAGACTTTGTCTGCTCTGTGTGCTTTCTCTGTCTGATGTGACTACTTTTCACAGGTGGTATTCCCAGTAGACTGAGTTACTCCCAGCTCTGCAGAACATGGCTGATACATCTGTGATCAGTGCAGATGCCAACACAAAGCTTTCTCTGTATGCGCGAGTTTGCATATTTTAATGTATCATACACCCACCTAGATTCTCCAAACGTGTCCAGGCCTGCTCAATCCCACTTTAGGCCCAAACTGGAACTTTTCTCAATGAAAATTCATAACATAGCTCTGTGTACTAAAAGAATGGCTGTAAGGATAGAATAAATTCATGAAACACTCATTTAAGAATTCAGATTCAGTGCTGTGGAGGTGACCCAGCCATTATGAGCACTTGATACTGTAGCAGGGGACCCAGGTTAAAAGCCCAGCACTCATATGTCAGCTCATAACTATAACTTCAATTCCAGGAGATCTAGGACCCTCTTCTGGCCACCAGAAACACCAGCTATGCAAGTGGTAGAAATACATACATGCAAAAAACACTCATACACATGAATACAAAAGTCTTCTGAAGAAGAATAGAGGTTATTATACATAATAAATTATATGACAGTGGAAAACTAATCTTTTCAAAAAATGCTGTTATTTATTTTAATTTGTGTATTATTATTGCTGAGGTGGGGCATGCCATGATGTATTTGTAGAGGTTAGAGGGACAACCTTTGAGAGCCAGTTTCCTCCTTCACCATGGTTTCAGAGTTCAAATTCAATGATCCCACCACTCAAAAGTCATCAGGCTTTCAGGGCAAAAGCTTTTAACCACTGAACCATCTCCCTGGCTGGAAAACTAGTTTCAAACTCATGTGTATCTTGTAAATTAATGTATATCTAAGATGCTATTCTACAATCATGTTGAGATTGCTTTGTTTGTATGAATGTATGTATGTATGATTGTTTGAAACAGTGTCTTATGTAGCCTAGGCTAACCTTGAATTCAATACATAGTTAAGGATGACCTAGAACTTCTGACCTTCCTGTCTCCAGCTCCAGAGTGCTAAGATTACAAGTATGTGCCAGTACACCTAGTTAATTCAGTTCTGGGGTCTGAACCCAGCTTTGTGCATGCTAGACAAGCACTCTGTTAACTGAGCTAAAGTAGCCCTAGCCTCAGACTGTTATATTTAGCATTATTAAGAAAAGTATCTTTCACAGAAGAGGGCCTAGGTCCTGCCCCAAATGATGTGTCAGACTTTGATGATCCCTCATGGGAGGCCTCACTCTCCCTGGGGAATAGATAGGGGGTGGGATAGGGGGTTAGTAGGGGGCATGGGAGGACTGGAGGGAGAAGGAACTGGGATTGGTATGTAAAATAAGATTGTTTGTAATTTAAATGAAAATTTATTTTTTTAACAAATATCTTTAATTATTTTATAGGCACAATACTAAACTACATACTACAGTAAGAGAAATCCAAATGTGCTTCTTGGAGTCAATGAGAAGCTGTGTTAGGAGATGTGGGAATCTGTCTGGAGGCAGATTACAGGTACATTTCCAGGAATTTATGCACACCTTAATAAATGATCAGACTCAAATTCCTGGATGACTTTGCTTAGAATGTGATAATTCACAATTAAATCTAATTTAAACTGTTAATAGCCAAATATTGGAGAACAATGAAGTATTTTTTTAAAAACTTCAAGCTTAATAAGCATATAAAAGTTTATATTATAAAAGTGGTATATAACAGAATTTTTAACATTTAGTAAATAAGGGGATTTTCAGCTTTATAAATCTGGAAATTAATTCTACTTTGGAAAGTAAAGCATGCCTTCTCTAATGCTGAAATTGAAAATAAGATACCACTGGATCAAGGGCCTTCATATTTCTGAAGATGGCCATAAACTCCAACATGGCTATTCAGTGAGAGGAACTCAGTGTCATGGGTCATCTTTGCTCCAGAGTCTGAGACTCCCTCAAATCTGTACACTCCTCTTTCTACCTATCTTTCAGGAAAATTGGTTCCTACCAGAGTTAATAATGGAGCAGAACCATTCATAAGGCCTGAGCTCTGCACATCATTTCAGCATGCCAGACTCCAGAGCATTACATCTGAATTAGAGCAGACACAACCTCCTAATGTTGCCTAGGGAGGGACCACCTCCCATATGCACCATAAGTAATGCAATAGAAAATGCAGGAGGGAGGGAGGGAGACCATGGTAGCAGAGAGAAGATGAATTGTTCATGAACCTTAACCCTGGTAGCACATCATTGGCTGTCTTCGATTCTGGGAAGGATTTTAGACTATTAGAAAGTGAGAATTGCCGTGAATGAGTTTAGGTGGCATCTTGCTTCCTTCCAGAGTTCATGGCCAGAAAAAACCCAACAAGATCATCTACAATGGAGTTCTACTGCACTGTCCATCCTCTATCATCCACACCCATGGTTCATGTCCACTCCTTAGACAGAGAATTTGGCAAATCCATGGAAATCTCGAAGGAATTAAGGGAAGTTATTGAATGCCTATTTTATCTGCAGAAGAGAAAGGGTTGAGATAGTCTTTGTGCATTTCTGCCATTCTCCTTTTGTCCCATAAACTCCATTTTAGGCTGGTGTGGCAGCATGATCCAGCTTCCAAGCTGCCACTCAACCTGCTCCCTTTTGAATGGGGTCAGTTGGTTTCACAGGACAGTGGGACTACCACCAAGGGACCCAGCTGGTAGCTGACTGCTGGCTCTCTCCTTTCTTAGAGCACTATTAACAGTGTTGAAAGGAAAATCCCATCACACTGACACATCAGGGAGCCAGACCTTACAGGATCAACATCACTGCAGTGAAATTTAAAGAAGAAATTTAGGGAAAAGATGTAAGTAAGAAAAAAAAGAATAAGAATGAGGTCACAAGGGTGAGGGGGGGACAGACTGGTTTCTGCCTCACACTCTTTGAAATGTTCTGTCTTGGACAGGAAAATGCTGGGTCACTAATTCCCCCAGAATATAAAGAATGTTCTCCTATGTACAGCTCCCAGCACATTGCAGGCATTAATTAAATGTTTATCAAATGCCTGTGGTGGGTCGGGTACTGAAGTATTTCTCAGATATTATTTTCTTGTGTAATTCAATCTCTGTCAACAGTTTTGTAAAGCACTACCATTATTATATAAAGAGAAAGTAACAAGACATAGAAATTTTTATGACACCAGTGGAAGCACCCAGGAATGGCAATCTCAAGTTAGTATCCACTGTACTCTTAAAAACCAAGTGAAGATGACTGTTTTGTGTTTATGGAAGAAAGAAAAAAAGAGCAAGGTAATGAGATCTGAACTATTAATTACCTAAAAACAAAAATTCAAATGTAAAAGTTACTGCTAGTTTTAGGGAATCACACTAGAGTTACCATATGTTAGTGAGGAGTAGGGAGTCCCTTTTTCGGGTTCTTTGTCTCCTTAATAAAAGAATTTAAGAACACATTCAAATGGAAGCTTGAGGACCATTTTATTAGCGTTTAAATAAAAATCCCAGGGACAGGCTGAAAATCTTGGCAGTTGCTTGCAGGGGTGAAATAGATAAGAGAAAAAGCCAAGCCATTTCAGATAAACCAGCATGGAGGTCAGCCACATAACAGACAAGCAACCACATTGTGGGGAGACTTTAAAGAAAGAGGTCCAAAGTGTGAGAAAGGAGAAATGTAAAGGCCTCACTGTTTGGAGTAATTCAGAAAAGCAGACAGACACACAAAGCTCTCTGGCTTACAGACGCTAGAGGAATTGTACTATGACTGGGAATTCTGGGAAGGAAAGGTGCATTATTTCATCCAAGGGATAATTATTCCTTCTTCCTAGGCTGGTCCCTTAACCAGATGATTTGACCCAATCCAACTAGAATGTTAGTTTTCCATCCATGGCAAAGATTCCATCCGCTTGACCCAAAGGAAATACAGTAGTTTTTCTTTAATAGACATTTATTGCTGCTACCATTAGATTTCTCTAAATATAAATCACACTAAGTAGGCTTTACTCAGATTTTCTTCAAAGTCCAAAGCTAAGTAATGCTACTCAAATATATAATCACTACCTACTAAATTACTGCCAACCAGACTATTTTTGTTGGGCATATGAAACAGTTAATACATTTTGCTATTTTTTTCTCTCTGTTTGCTATCATTGAACTAAGGAAAAAAAAACACATAGCAGATCAGAAATCAAAATGTCACTCATATGATGGATGTGACCTACATGTGTTGTAACCATAGTCTTCCTAACACCCAATCTCAAAATGACAGTGAATCCCCAAACTTAAGTCCTATCCTACATCTGTGTGCAGGTGCAGAATTCAGCCCTGCTCCTTCAGGAAATGTGCATGGGCAGGAGGATTCCAGAGAATGGGGGAGGGAGTAGGAAAGAGATGAGAAACAGAGGAAACTCCACAATAAAGGAAGGACGAGCCTCCTTGAGATGATAAAGGAAAGAGAGAATGGTAATATTAATTATTGTCTAGATTCACCAAGGAAACATTTCCCTGCCACTCATATTTTGTGTGTAAAATAACCAAGCATGTATGTAAATGACAGAGAGGAAGAAGTCAATTCTCAACAGTGAGTCAGGATTAATTACATTAATAGACAATGGTTCTATTTACATCTCAGAAGGAAAGCAAACCATGGCTGACACACTATACCAAGGAGATGACTCAGCACATGGAGAGGAAAGAGTGGACCCCAAAAGGGGTGAGGAAACGTAGCAGATGCTGTGTCTGGTAATAACGATGGCACTGAAAGAGCACAGAAGAAAAGTCAAAATTAAAAATAACTCAGCTACTTACGTCACAAAGTTTCACCCACCCTTGCCGCACTGAGAAGCTAGGTTCAGGCCTAGGGCAAGCTGGAGGAGCTCCAGTGAAAATAGTCAGCTCCCCATGGCTGTGTAGGACTCAGGTCTAAGGATAAACTAAGATTCGAAGCCACTGCTGCTAAGTTCTATTCCTGCAGACTATCTGGATTTCATGCTAAAGCATCGGTCATATCGTGTATTTTGTTTCTCAGTTCTTAGCTACTTAGCATTGAAACCAGGATATGTAATTTTCCAGCTCTTACTGACCCCTAGATGGCTATTACAGAAACATTCAACTCTTACCATCTGATCACCAAAGATACATACCTATACCACCCTCCAGTAGGCCTCTCAGTTACTTTGTATCAGAGGCTTGCAAAGAACTCCCAGGTTTTTGCCAGCTCTCTTGCTTCAGGCTTTTACTAGAAACGAGGCACAAGACACTGTACAAATATGTGTGGACAGTTGATAGGTTGGTAGCTTGATTAGCAGAGTGAAGAACAAACCAAACAGAGTCCCTGAGTTTGTGGTCCACACTACCTAGAAGGCTCAGTACCTACTGAATGTACAGATCTTAGCAACCCAGCAAGATTCTTCCAACAGCCACTGTTCCCAAGCCACTGATTTCCATAGGGTGTCTGGACACCCCACTGTTACAAGTATGTTTTTCCTGCCAGCCGCCTGGGCCCACCACCATGCCAGCCGCCAATAATACACAGAGACTCTGTATTAGATATAATGCTGTTGGCCAGCTACTAGTTTCTTACAGCTAGCTCTGTCTTAATTATTAACCCATTTCTATCAATCTAAGTTCTTCCACGTGGTCTCATCTTACCAGAGAGAGTGGCTGGCATCCTCCTCTCTCTGTCCTCCATCTTGGATCTTGTAGAAATACTTAGATTAATAGAAATGGTTTAATCATTAAGACAGAGCTATCCGATAGTAACTGGCCAACAGCATTATATCTAATACAAAGTATCTGTGCGTTATTGGGGGCTGGTGTGGCGGTGGGACCGACCGGCATGGAAAACAATACATACGGTGCCACAAAGTGGCTAATAAGAACTTCCACTTAAAACTAAGAAAAGCTTAAAAAATAGTTTTTAGAAACAAAAGAACAGAGACAAGCAAGGCTTCTTGGTAGCAGCATTTTTCTGTGTTGGACTCTGTTTTGCTAGAGACAGAGATTTGTGCAGCTCCTTTAAGGGAGGTTTCTTGACTCAGCATAAGGGGCAAAAAAAAAAAAAACAACAACAACAAAAAACAAAAAACAAAAAAACGCCAAAAAAAGCTCTGCTAACAACTGAATGGTGTGTACGGGAGCTGGCAATGGCAGTGAGCACAGCTCCCAGTGCTGGCGGTAAAATAGCTGCCGCCATCTTGGATAGACCGTGGCTAAAACAACTATGGCTTTTATTTTAGCAATGTTGTTGTTTAGCAGATAAAAGACTCATGGCCAGAAAAAGATAAAGATTTACAGTAAAGACAGATTCACATTAAGAAAATCTGCTAAAGGTTTATAGTGTGTTTTAAAATATACATAGGCTTGGGAAAGAAAAAGAATAAAATGGTTTTTAAAAGACAGAGAGTTGCTGGATGGGGTGGCACATGCCTTTAATCCCAACACTCAGTAGACAGAGGCAAATAGATCTCTGTGATTTCAAAGTAAACCTAGTATGCAGAGTGAATTCCAGGACAGATAAAAGTTACACAGAGAAACCCTGTCTCAAAAAATGAAAAAATAGAAGTAGAAGAAATAGAGTAATAAAAAAGCCATGTAAAGATGGAAAGCACAGACAAACTTTGGATACTACATGCTATTCTGTTATCTTTAAATTGTTTGACTGCTGAGGAAATAACACCTGTTAAAAGAAATGCTGCTGGATTAATCCAATTTATATATTTTAAAAATGCTTTGACTCCAAAATTTAAGTCTAAGGACAAGTTACTAGGGAAAAGGATTTCTATTTTTGTTTCCACAGAAAGTGAAAAGCTATGGATTCCTTCCACACTAATGTGGTTTGATCAAGCCAGACCCCCTAAAACAGAGCCCCAGATGATCCAACATTCAAAACAGCTTGGACAAAGCAGCCTTACAGGCTATAGCCAGGATTTTTGTGTCTTCTTAGGATCCCCATGACAGCGCCCCCTACCAGCAGGAAGCACTTTGGAAAGAACGACGCCCAAATTCCTAAATATTGTTTATAAAATGTTTGTTTTCATATAAATGGGGTTGGTTATAAATGGTTAATGATCACAACCAATTTCCATTTAAAGATAAAAAGGGGATTATGGTATAGAAATGTACACTTTGCTTTGGAATGGATTTTCATTTATTGATACAATTTAAGGTCAACTTTGTGATTTGTATATCTCTCCTCTTGTTTAGGTATTGTGTTTATATAGATCATTTAGAAATGTAATGAATAATTTAACACAGATTATAGATAATTACTTATGATAGTAAAACTTAGAGTTAAGTTAGCTAGGATTTCTAGATATACAGAGATGTATTTGAGATGAATAGGCATTCTTCAAATCTTTCAAAGACCTACAGAATATTGCATTTAAAATGGTTTAGGGTTTTCTTGACAGTGAGGCACAACTGCTCCTGGCAACACCACCTGCATCAAAAAGGAAGGTGGACATTGAAGAAACTCATTACAAAGTTTGCTTTCAATATGGCAAGACTAGCCATATGGGCAAGATACTGCTCTTGTCTGGACTGTTTGACTTTATACTGTATAAACTGGACATGTAGGACCCACAGAAAAGTGACTGCTGAAACAATATGGACAGTGCTACAGGGTTCCTGCTTCATGGAAGAGTCTGCCAGACAGTCTACAGGACACAGAAAAAAGTGACTGAAAAACTGCCAATACAGATGGATAGTTTAAAGATTCCTGCTTTGCTGAAGAGTTTGCCAGACACACTATGACCTATGGGCTGAAGATTAAACTTTACAGAAGAACTTCAGGTAACTGACCAGGTAAGTTGTCTCTGTCATTTTTAGAATTTATATATTATCCTTCTGTAGTCTTTAAGGAGTTGAAGACAGATAGTTATGGTTATAGTTTTCCTTAGTTAGGATTAAAGATAAGTTACATATAAGACTTGAGACTCACAAAAATAGAATAGATGATGAAATATTTCTTTAAATCTTACTAAATGTTAATGGACTAAATATTGCTAACTGTGATTCTTATTTGATAACTATTGTGTGATATGTTTTGCTATGCTAAGGTTAAAACCCTTCTTTTAATTTAAACAGAAATGAGGAGATGATGGAAAATATTATTCTGTAAATATGTTTCTCATACTGGTTAATGAATAAAGCACTGTTGGCCAATAGGAAGGCAAGAGAGGCAGGACTAGGAAAATAGAAGGAAAGAGGAAGTAGTAAGGAATAGTCAACATGGAGAGACTGGAGAGAGCAGAACGCCAGCCCGCTCTCCAGGGTAAGATGAGACCACGTGGAAATACTTAGATTAATAAAAATGGGTTAATCATTAAGACAGAGCTAGCTGATAGGAAAATAGTAACTGGCCAACAGCATTATATCAAATACAGAGTCTCTGAGTGTTATTGGGGGCTGGTGTGACAATGAGACCGACCGGCAGGGAAAATATACTCATTACACCCCACCCTGATACCATGCACTTGAAGCACATCTAAAAGCTCCAGACCCATTCATAGCAAATACCCTGGATCCCAACGAATCCCTGCCTTTCCTTCTCCTCCTGCTAGAACTATCCCTGGAATAAACTATGGTTCTGTAGATGGTTTAGGAAGCAGGACTGGGAAAGATCTAGAAACTACTCTGAAATCACATGCTAATCTGGGTATGTGTTGTTTTCTGGCAAAGCATGCAAAGCTTCCATGGGATTCTCAAAGTTCAAGATCTTCCGTGATACCAGGTTGTATCACTGACACAATAATTACAACAAGCCCGTGCAGTTACTTCATTTCTACTCTAATTTCTAACAACAATGAATAGAATTCCCAGAAATATGCATATTTTATAACTTTTGGAGAGAGGCTATGCATGTATAGATACATATATATATACATATGTACATATATATATATGTGCAAAGGAGGGTATGCATGTGTAGACACATATGTATGTACAGAGGAGGGTATGCATGTATAGACACATATATGTATGCAAAGGTTCCTCTGTTTTATTTCTATGAGAAAAAAATTTAATGGAACCTACAGCTCAACATTTCTTGGCCAAGCTGAAATCCAGTGAGCCCCAATGCTCATCCTATCTTGTCTGCTGTCCCATACCACCCTGCTTAGTGCTAAGGTAACTGTCATGAGTAGTTGTGCCAAGCT
Source organism: Cricetiscus sungorus (assembly GCA_030556225.1). NCBI lineage: Eukaryota > Metazoa > Chordata > Mammalia > Rodentia > Cricetidae > Cricetiscus > Cricetiscus sungorus. Next base: position 28,441,932 of record JANBXA010000651.1, on the reverse strand, counting down.
TTTTGAGTGTGTGTTGAATTCAAGTCTTCATGCTTGAATAGCAAATATTCTTACCTACTGAGCCATCTTGCCAACCCCTATTCCTAGTAGTATTTTCTTAATTGCTACCAAAATGGCAACACATAAAATTCAACTGAGACTCAGTCATTGTAAGATATAAAATGTCCAAGAATTTCAGTGGGATTAGTACAGTTTAACTATATATCACGAAAGAGGAGCTTGGGTACTTCACTGGAATGAATTGTAATTAAGTGTTAACACAAGTTACAGTGAGAACCATGGCTATCAATACCCAGATTTTAAGCTGAAAAATCATTGAAATATATGTTTAATAGGACTGCCTTGCTGATCTACATTTCTGCTATTTGATGCTAAAAAAGTATTTCAAGACCATCAATAAGCAAATTAGATTTCCAAGAAGAGATGGACCCAAAGAATAAAAATTCTCAATCTTAGAATTAGGCATCTGCAAATACTTTTTTATATTCTAGTTGACTTTTGGCATACTAGAAGCATCTGCAGTGGCAATATACATTTTCAATAAATATTTAAAACAGTGAGTAAATACTCCCTCTCTTGGATCTCAGTTGTAAAAACCTAGGTTGAAAACTAAGGGGTGGGGAGGAACAGGGTTCACTTTATTATTGCCTTTGGGTGCTGCTTATTTTTGTATGTGATTAGAGTAAGGAGAAAGAATCCATTTTAAAAGTTAAATAGCTCTTTGTTATCTAAACGTATGCAGGAGCAAGAATGCAGGTAGCTTTAAACAAAGAAAGGAAATTATTCTAATATCAAACTATTGGAGGAAAACACTGCAGAGAGAACATGCAGCTAGTTCACATTTCTTAAAGATGTAAGGTATGAATTTAAAATTTCAATGGAATAAACATTTTAAAGATGATCCTTACGAGTCTTATCCATGTCTGCCCATGCATTAGGGCTGCTCACTGTTGGGATGAAATACAATGGAAAATAATTACCCAGAACTGAGGGTATATGGATGGCAGAACAAAAAGTAGGGTCTCGTGATGAACACTTGTTTACTTCACAGAGACACTGGTGCCAATTCGTTTGGAAATAAAATGCCATAATAATAGCTGTTTTTCAGGATGGGAATGCTCAAGAAAAAAAATCACAATGTTTCACATTATAATCTTTCAAACGTTAGAATATGGAAGAAGCTGGATTTTGTAGTCCAACATACTATAAAATATGATAAATGAAAACTAATCTTAAAAATTAAGAGAATGTGCCCAAATAATGAGCTCTACACTATTTATAATTAAGAAATGGGAAGTTGTCTAATTTCTCTACTTTATGATTTCTGGATTTGTTTACAGTCTTCTATGTGATTGTGAATTGTTCTGTTTCTTCTTGATACAGTGTGATCAAGAAATGAGACAGAAAGGTGACACAGTGCTGTCTTCATCAAATAATGTTTTTTCCATAAAGTCTGATAAATGATTAAAAACCAGGGAAACCAAAGTGTTTAAGTAGATGGATGCACTGCATTTACTCACCAGTTCTACTGACAGGGAGCTGAGCGGCTAAGCAAAACACAGCTCTTTCGTTTTCTCGCCCCCTTTCCAGCCATTTATTTTTATGACTACATCAATTCTGCACATCAGGGCTTAGAGAACATGGCAAGAGGAGTGTCGATCATAAGACAAAGGGAGCAGGGGTGTAAAGGTAATATTTGAAAAGAAAAACCAAGAGATGAAGTTGAGAATTACAGAAGCCAGGCAACCTCGGGTAATATATTACCAGGGAAAGCCAAGCTTAACGGAAGAATGGGAGAAAGGTGACAGCGAGGAGAGGTTACATAAAAATACCAACATGCCCCAGAGTCTGGAACTAAATGGTAAGCAGAATGTTTAGATGAAGCAGAGAGGACTCACTTTAAATTCAGAGTTCATAACACTAGATGACATAAATAAAGAGGTAAGTACTTGAGTACAGAAGACAAATGAATTCCCCAGCAATCCTACAGAGGCAGGGAGGATACACCAATTGTGCTTCTCTGGAGGCCTTAATATGCTGTGCAGAGGGAGCATGCTACATGCCTTAGCCACCTCTAGAGTCTGTGTCACTCACCTCATCCCTCTTACCATCATTATCGACTCTGCCTCTTACCTATGCCATAGCTGTTTCCGACACTTAATTACTATTGTCTCCCCGGTCTCCAGTTACCTCTTCTGCCACTTAACTGCTCCTGGCCTTTGGGGAAGCAATTAATGAATCCCTGTACTGAAATCCTTAAATGACATTGGAGGGACCGAGAAAAGTTATTCCTTTTATAGGGCCAGCAATGTATTTCCTACCACCTATAGAAACTGGCCTAGGAAAGCCCCAATGGATTCTTTGACAACCATCCACAGATATATCCATTCACTCATTAATTCACTAGATTAAGTCTTGCAAGTACCATATTAGGTAGCTTTGCATCACTTTTACTAAATACCTGACATATACATTGCAAAGGAAAAAAAAAAATAAAGATTTGTCTGAACTCATGGCTTCAGAGATTTCATCTTAAAAGGTCAACTGGATACACTGGTTTGGGCCTAAGATCAAACAGAGTATTGTGGCAGTGTACGATGGAGGAGGCTGCTAACCTCATGCAACTAAAAAAGTAGAAAGAAAAACAGAGGAAGAGACCTCAAATCAGATGATCTCTGCCACAGTCTCCACCACCTCTCAATAACCCATTTGATTATAAACCTATTGATGGAGCCCTGAGAGTTGACTCAGCAGCAATGCGCACTTGATGCTCTTCCAGAGGACCCAGGTTCCATTCCTAGTACCCACATGATGTCTTACAACCTTCTAAAACAGATCCAACATTCCCTTCTGGCCTCCCATGGCTGTTGTATGGACATGGTAAACATGAACCCTGAAAGCACATACACATAAAAAAGAATAAATAAATAAATAATAAAATAAAATAAACTACTGATGACTTAATCTGCTGATTGGACCAGACTCCTCATAATCCTGTCACTTTCTATAATTCTGTCAGATGGCACCCAAGCCTTTAAAACACTAGTCTTTTTGCGAGGTCATTTCATATCCAAAGTGTTACAAGCAGAAACCATATGTTGGGTTTTGTGACACCAAGGCTCAGTGTTGAAAGCATCTGCTAGGGGGTTCGCTATGTAATTGCTGATGGGACTGCCCTGCAATAGCAATCTCACATGCAAATTTGTGACAGGTAGATACTCAAGAGAATCTGAGTAGAAAGAATATGAAAGCATCATTGAAAGCTGGATGATTTATAAAGGCTATGCAGAAGTCTACCAGGGTAATAAATAGAAGAACAATCCAGGAAGAGTCCACACAATTTTAGTACCAGTAAGAAAGCCAACAGTCATTACTAATTATGTGTATATCCTTTCATGTATCTCTTTGTGGCTGAGACTGAACCGAGGCCTAGTGTGTACTAAGTAAGTGTGCTACCACTGGCCCTCACTCTCAAATACCACGTGAAGGACACTTACCCATCACCTTTTCACCAAGTGTGCTCACCATCTAATTTGGCTTCTGGCTTCATAGGATTTTGTGATACTGTCAGTGACATTTATTTCCCTGTCTGTCACTCTGCTCAGGTTGCTTTACCATTTTTGCTGGGTTCCAGCACTTCCTTCTGTGGACTCTTTGTCAATCTGCTGACCTACAAACTTTACATCTCTGCCTTCCCTATCTGATTTCCTACCTAGTCTCTATATGATTTCACCTTCAGACCTTTCATAGGCAGTTGACGTATGTAAACATCAGATTTAGCTCCTTGGTTAATATTCTAATTCCCTTCAGCTAGCTACTCTGATCATTTGGAAGAACTTCCTGAGGGAAGGAGCAGATTCATGTAAATCTGGCCACATAATTTCACAACCAAAATAAAAAACCCAATAAGTTTTCCTAGTTGTAACTAGTAAGGCCATATTAGTAATAGATTACTGTAGGTGTACCATGAAGTCTCCCAGTCATGCCCAGTTGCTAGGAAAAACCTTTAACTATCCTATGCCCTCTTACATGTACACACATTAAAAAGGTTAATTAGGGTGAATTTATTTTACATACACATTCTTGACTCTGTCATAATTAAGTTTAACCATTATACCCAAATATGCCATGTCTGGGAATAAATATTATTATTAGAAACATCTCTCTGGAGGTTATCTCATACCATCAGTCTGACCATGTTCAGGCAAGAGGTCCTGTGTATGAGGAGGCAGGCTGAAGGTTTGTCTGCCAGCCCAGGTCCTTCTTACCAAAGCCTTCCATCCACTTGCTGTGCTGAGTGAGCATCACACACACTGTCATAATCGTATTGAAAGAGAATAAAAGGCAAAACTGGAAACCGATGGAGTTACCTGGGCTAAAGCTCCAAACCCTTGACCATTCTCTCCTTCCATTTGGAGGAAGGAAGGTGAGGAGATGCTAAGAGAGGAGGGGGAAAAGGTCACTCTTTCATTGAACACTCGAGTTCCCCATCTATAAATACATACAGTTATTATCCTTTTTTTTACACATTTAACGGAGGAAGGCAGTCACTTGCCTATGAGCATAGTTAGCAGTGGGATGGCCTTGAATCCAATGGGATTCCAACTGTTCTGGCTCCAAACACCATTGCTGTGAAAACCAGACTCTTTATCAAGGGCTTCTGCTCAGAAAGCTTCCCACTGGGCTCAATGCTACCCCATTCTGAGATGCTTGTGTGTCCCTGGTGGGAACCCTGAGAAAACAAGTCAGCCTATCGTCATTTTCCACTCACCTATTGACAGCTCCTGCTTCACCAAGTCTGCATAGTCAGGACCATGTGGTATGACCTCTCACTACCTACCAAGCCCCAAACCTGGGCTCCCTTCAGGAACACTAACGTGTATCAGCTACATCTAGACACATTTGTATGAAACCTGCTAGATTAATGTCTCAAAAAGTAATCAGAATCCATGAATACTTTTTGTTAAAAATTTGATACCTTTCCAGTGTTCTACCATTAACTTAGTTCATTTTTACTTATCAGTTAGAACTAATCCAAGCTTCTAAAGTCTTAACAAATTTCTGCCTCAAATATTTTTGATAAATATTTTTATCAAATAATAACAAGGCTTTGATAAAGCTTTAGTGTTCTCATATTGTTAAGTAAATAAAATTTTAATAAAAAGTAGTTTTGTTTACAGTGCGATTAAAAGAAAAAGAAATGCCTGTCTTCTCCTGAGTTGTGACAAATATGTACATTTATTTTATCATGACTGTGGCAGGAGAGATCAAACACATGATATCTAGAGCCAGACTGGGAAGATGTGAAGTCTGACTGCCAATTTTTTTAGCTGTGTCTCCGTGGGGAAGTATCTGAACTTCACGTAAATAGGTAATGTTTGTAACCGTGCAGTATGATTAATATTGTCAACTTAGCAGGATCTAGAATCACCTAGGACAAAACCTTCAGGCCTGTCTGGAAGTTTCTAGATTGGGATGATGGAAGTGGAGGAAAACCCACCTTAAATGTGGTGGGACCATTGCTGGGACTGCAGCTCTGTGTGGAATGAAAAGCAGAAAGCAAGGTAAGCACTGTGTTAGGATGAGCACCATGTTTCTATCTCTCAGCCAACTACTGATGCAATGTGACCACAGCCTCAAGCTTCCCTGGCCATGCCTTCACCACCATGGTGAGCTGACCCTCAAACTCTGAGCCAAAATGATCCAGCCCTAATCCCTTTTGTTGGGTGTTTTGTGACAAAAGCAAGTAATTCATGTACTGTGTCTGGGAGACACTAGGTGAGTCTTAGCTGGTACTTGCAGGAGTAATTGCTCCAAGGAATCACTCTCAAGTGAGAATTCCTGAAATGTGCAAGTGCATTGTCTAGAAACCTCCTCCAAACATATTTAATATTAATAATATTAAGTTTGACAATTAATGAAGATGATATGTTACAATTCAGAGACATCTAATTAAACATTTACTGCTCAGTGTTGCGGCTTTCGTTTAGTATTCTGAGCCCCTAGTTTGTTTGTTTTCCTCTCTGGTCACAGATGTTTGTATTGGCCCCAGAAATCTTCAACCGCTCCTAAGCGCTGCTCCTGTGGAAGCTGGTGGATAGAACGCTCTTGGCCAAAGTAAATAGGACCATTTTGACCCTAATCTTTCTGGCTTCAGTACCCATGCCCATCATAGCCTGTTTCCTGGAGAACATTTCCTTTTCCCAGCAAGAGTCTGGAAAGGTGACTAGCCATTTTAGAAAAAGCCAAGAAGCATTTCAGAGGGAGAGTGAGGCAAAACCCCAGGTACTGTCAGTGAGCCAAAATTCTTAAATCACTTCTGGCTAAATTCAGAGTTTACACCAAAACCTGTGCCAAGACCGACCCTGTACTTGGGCACAAATGGGAGAAAGTGTGACTTCGTAGTGGGTTGTAACTGACATTACTATTTTTAATTGGATTGCTTCGCAAGAGGCATACAGGTATTGGATAGAGTGTCATTTTGATTTCAAAAAGTGTTCAAGTCTTATATGTTCAAAGAATAAAAATTTTACCTCAGTGAATCAGATGGACGAAATATTATTTAGTAATCCTGAAGATGTAGGTTTCCAAGACTGCTTTTACCCTCAGAGACAATGGTTCTCAAAGTGTGGCAGATGGTGAACCTGGAGAGCAGAGATGCTTTGAAATAACTAAGGCACCACTTGCCTTTGTGACTTGCATTTTGAAAATGCACTGCCCATGCAACAGTGCATTAAGCTGGTTGTCCCTTAGGACACACCAAGGCTGTACAATCAGAAAGGACCAATAATGAATGTACTCTGTACCATCACACATGTAAAGGGGGATAAAAGAAGAAAAAATAATTATCACTCAAAAAAAATATTCTTGATGAAGCAGTAACAAAAAAAAAAATCTTACTAAATCTCAACCCTTTATATTGTACACAATGTGGAATGTTCTGCTGCCTCCTAAAGTCTGATGGTTGTCTAGAGAAAATTCTGAGTTTCAGACCAAACTAGCCTCTTGACTCGGGAAATGCCATTTATATCTGAACTTAAGACTGGCAACAAATTATAGTATTTACAGTTTTAGGACATTTGGTAACTCATTTTTACTAAAAAAGGGTCTGAGAAACCTATTGCTTCAAAGAAAAGAGCAAACTCAGTAAGTCTTAAGCTTTTAAACTAAAATTACAGTTTGGGAAGATTTGCATTTACCACAATATTTCATAATCCTAAAAGGCTCTCCTAGTGAAAGTGGATGTGGCATTAACGAATGTGACATGGTGTGTGTGTGTGTGTGTGTGTGTGTGTGTGTGTGTGTGTGGTGTATGAGTGAGAGAGAGTGTGTGTGTGTGAGTGAGAGAGAGAGAGAGAGAGAGAGATGCACACAAGCAGAGGCAAGAGGAAGCCACTGCGTATCTCCTCTACCCTCTACAACTCTCTGCTTATTTCCTTGAGACAGGGTCTCTCACTGTTCTGAAGTTCTGTGTTTAGGCTAGGCTGGCTGACTACCAAGCTCTCAGGATCCACCTGCCTCTTGTTCCCTCAACCTGGAGTTACCATGTGATCATTGTGGTATGGGCAGGCATCTGTACTGGCCTGCCCTTGGAGTCCTGACAGGATATGTCCTCAGCTGCAACCACTAAGAGCACCACCACCTGTTCACATTCACTATGATCCCTTTTAAATGATGGGCCTTACCCACCTCCCATCTCTCTCCCTCTCTCTCACTTTCTCTCTCTTTCTCTTCTACCACACTTGTTCCCAAGGGACCCCACCCATTCTCTGCTCCTTCTCTCTCCTCTTCAAATAAGCCTCCTATGTGAGCCTTGTTGCATGGCAGGACTTCTCTATGGCATTTTTTAAATTACCACAAGCATGGCTGGCCTTCTCACATGGGCGCTGGGGAATCAAACCCAGGTTCCCACGGTTGTCTCCAGGGCTTGCACAGAAAGCATTCTGATCCACCAAGCCATCTACCCAGCCCCGTGACATTTTGATATTGTATAATAAAATGAATCGGTACTTGTGAAATCTGCATAATCCAATTAACTACTTTCCCCGTGGCCAGTGCTGGTTATCAGACATCCATTCAAGACCAAAGATAAGGCCAATGAATCTTAATGTAATAAGACTATGAAATTCATTGACGTGGCCTATGATTACACATGGTGAACAACTTCTAAAACAATTGCCATTTGTCCAGTTTTAGTAGGAAAAGCAAGAATGATGCTGCCAATTATCTGAAAAATACTGTTAAAATTTTCTTCAAACGACAGATCCCTGCAAGGCCATATTTTCTTCCTACATTTCAACCAAAACAGCACCTCACAAATGTAGACATAGATGTAAGAATAGAAGTGTCTCTGTCAATCTGGGAATTTTATTTAATTAATTCATTGTGGTTCATTTTTGCATGTGTATGTGTTGGGGTGGAGGTTGTTTGTTTAGTCCCGGCTCTCCTGGAACAGGATATGTAGATTGTAGGCTTGCTGTAAACTCAGAGATCCTCATGCCTCTGCCTCCTGAGTGTATGCCACCTAATCTAGGCATTTTGAACATTTACACATACGTAAAACAGTATGTATACTCTTTTCTGTAGAAGGTAGAATTAGGGATACGGAGGCAGGACAGCTGTTTAGGATTCTCAGAGGCCTGGGTTTGATTCCCAGTACTACAGACATTAGGTAGGTGTTACCAGTGTGACTAGCACTTGGTAGTTGGTGGCAGAAGTTCATTAAGTTCAAGTCATTCTCAGCTACATAGTATGAGACCAGGTTGGGACACATGAGATCCTGTCTTAAAAAGAGAAAAAAAATTTAATTTTTATAAAAAATATGTAATTTGTGTTACATGTAATAAGTCTTTAAGATTTTAAGATTTTCTTTATTTATAATATGGAATACAGATTAGTATAACTCACATAAACAGAAGCTTTGTAGTCCTCTATAATTTTTACAAGTGAAAAAAAGAATATTCATCCTGTGACAAAAAATGTTGATGCATGCAGCTGTGCAACACTTATCTGTGTTCTAGGCCAGTGGCCATTGTGACATCAGCGTCACATTGTGACATCAGCGTCAGATGAGGGCCACAGGAAGGATCACATGCTGTGGACTGTTAGTTCACAAAGGTCTGCAGTTAGGCTGCTGTGGAAGAGATAGGCAGACCACCTAAGCCTGCCTGTTGCTGCCTTTGATGTTCCCCATGGGACATTCAATGATGTGACCAGGAAAGAACTGCAACAAATAGGAAGAGAAAGGCCATCCAACAGAAAAAACAAATCATTTCTTTCCTTGATTCTCGTCATGCTTCCCATCGCTTTGTGTCTGGTATCTCAGTGAAGAAAAAAAAAATGTACAGATTTCACACCAAAAGAGTGAAGGCTGCTGCTGAACGAGTGTGGACTTCAAATCTCCACAAGATCAGGCGATCTCTTAAAAATGTTTACCAGAAATGTAAGACCCAGTGCTCATATTCAACTAGCTACCCAGCCACGGCTTCTTACGACTGTGATCAAGATGTTCTCAGTTTGAATGAAGAAATGAATCTAACAGCAATGCTCCAAGACATCAAAGGGGGACAAATGGAACTCCTCAGCCAAATGACTGACATTGTCAGTGCAATATCACATATCCAGGATAAGACTGACCATTATCAGAAGCAGATGGAAGTCCTGGAGACCAGAATAAACATTAACGAAGACAGACTAATTGTAGCCACCAAAGACATCCTCTCCATGAGGAAAGACATTGACATTCTGAAGAAGAGGGTGATGGAACTGGAAAGACAGAATTCTTACTCCAGCATACGCTGCCTGGAGGTTCTGGAGGGACAAAAGGGTAAAGAAATTGTACAACTGTTCCATAAGCTCCTACAACCAGACATCCCAAAGGACACAGACACTGAAAGCTCTTCAGCAGAATCAGGAAGGGTGCCTAGTTATCCAGAACCCACTGGTCGCATTAAGGAAAATACAATGTCTTCTCAAATTAAGTTTCTGAAGAAAAATAACAGCCTCCAGAATGCATCCGTGAGTTGTAGAAAGGTAAGGTCAAATATTTATATTTACCCTGACTTCAGTACATGGATCAAGCTCACTTTTGTTCATGGAGGAAAATGGAGGTTTTTCCTCAGTGCTACCAAGTTAGAGGAATTTGTCCAGTGGCTTCTGTCTAGGCCAACCATCCTTCCTGAGGAACCACAAACAATATCTGGGAGAGACCGTGTCTTCACCGGACCCATTGAGAACTTGACCACAATCTGTCTCTCTCTTTTCAACTATCTTTACTGCCTTTTTGGTTACTCAAAACAGGAAATAACTCGTCTTTAGAGTCATTTTCTGCTTGGCTCAGTACAAAATAAATGTAGCCTACTTGCTTCAAATAATCACATGTGTTTGTGCTGTCTGTGGACTCTAGTCTGCTGGCTCTGTATGTGCCCGCCATCACAAATTCCCTACACAACTACTGTTAATTGTATCATCTCATTGGACTATTATGAACCATTTTCCACCAGCATTCTGTCCTCTCCAAAGCAATTCATAAAGATTCATCTTGTGCCTGTTTCCATAAATAATTGGAAGCCATAATGAAAGGGTGAAAGAAAATATGAAACACTTGGAAGCCTCCACATCAGTACAAGTGGCTTTGGCTAATAAAATGTGGGATGTAAGACAAAAATTTGAGGAATATAAAAAAATAGATACATGGTCAAAACCACTAAAGCTAAGGTTATACTGGGGCCCGAGAGATGGTCAGACATTGAAAACACTTGCTTTTCTTACAGAAGACCTGAGACTGATTCCCAGCACACAAGTCAGACTGCTCACAATCACTCCAGTTCCAGATCTGATGGCCACTTCTGACTTCTGTGAACATCTGCATGTACATGGTATATATACATAAACTCAGGCACACATACACAGATTTTAAAAATTGTTAAAATATGTATAGATGAAAGGCCAAGTTATTGCAAGGAAAATATTAGTTAACAATGGAATTTTTTTTTCTTTCAACTTCAGCTTCATCTCTATTTGTCAGTTAGATATGAAAGGAAAGGCTAAATACGGTTCGGCAATTTTTTTTTTTAACATTTTCTTGAAAAGAGACAAATACTGTGTCCTGCCCATTTGGTACAGAGGAAAAGGTAAAAACTGAAGTGATGTCTGTGAACTAAGTAAGTCTCATCGCTATGATACTATAGGCCTTTACCTAGCAAGGTATGTATCTAAATGAGATGCTATCTGAGGGCAAACTTCATTTTTAGATATCATAGACACTTGTCACTATAATGTCATTTTTCTTAATATCAGAATAGTGTTTTAAAATGCCTCCCTCACTTCTTAACCGAGTGAAGAAATCATCTTCCCCATTGTGACCATGGTCTTAAATTGAAAATATTCTCCATATATGTACTAATTTTAATTATCCCCTCTTAGCAATTTGAAAATGTAGAACAAGAAAACTTCGTGGAAAGGTGCTACTTGAAGGTTAGCAAAAACTAAAAGAGTTAAATGGTCAACACATTTTAGTCCAGGAGCAATTAGGCACCATTTTTTTTTTTCATTTTTGAATCCAATTTATTTTATCCTCCTTTACAAATTTACAGGTAAGTATGTACACAATAGCCTTCAATACATTGCTTTAAAAATATGCCCATGAGCAATACACTTCATGAAATCTAGAGTATAACTTAAGTGTGTCACCTTTAGCGATTTCTGTATACTATTGGCCAACATACACACACACGCACACACACACACACACACACACACGTGCAAGGAGCAGCCAGATCCCTAGTTCAGCATACTGGGTATCCAGACATGAAAAAGATGGCCATGGCATGGGCAAATGACAACACAAAAGGCTTCTACCAAAGAAAAGAGTCCCTGAGTATATTTGAAAGTTCTGTGCATCAGAGCACATGTCATTTCCCACTGGCACACCTCAGTTTAAGATTGTGCAGGAGACTGCTTGCTGTGGAGAAAGAAAACATATGTGTGGGGAATCATAAGATGTATGTTGTGAGCCTCACTTCTAAATCTTTGAGGCTCTATTACTTAATTGTAATTAGGTTTGCTCTGCCTTTTTGTAAAATGGGAATTATATTAATCTGATAGAATTTTTCCCTTGAAACAAGATACCATGGAATATAAGAGAAAGCAAAAGACATTCTCTACACTTTACACACACAGAACTAAGCAGAATGAATAAAGTGTGCACACAAACCCTATTAAGTAAGGCACGAGAGATGGGGATGGGCAACTGAGAGCAATCGGAAAAGGACTCCCAGTAGCAGAGGAAAGTGAGTGCTGGGGAGGCTTGTAAGGCAGGGAGGAGAAGAGGGCAATGGAGCAGACAGAAGGACAAACAAACACAGGCACAGGAGAGAGACCGGTAGAGAACATGGGAAATAAAAGCCAGCAAGCCTTGCATATATACAAAGTAGAGACCTTTCATGGACCTCACTCTCTTCAATGACTTTCACATAGAGCTTTTTTGTTTTGTTTTGTTTTGTTTTTTGGTTTTTTTTGTTTTGTTTTGTTTTTTTTGGTTTTTTTTTTTTGTTTGTTTGTTTGTTGGTTTTTCGAGACAGGGTTTCTCTGTGGCCAGCGCTTACTTTAACCTGTGTTATACCTGCACAAATGCTGGATGTAGCGGCACAACCCTATGATCATAGCATTTAGGAAGCTGAGGCAGGGGGATCACAAGCTTATTCAACAAAAGCCTAGATGAAAGATGAAACAGGCCTTTCTAAGGAAAACAGAGGAGACAGAATCAAGGTGACTGCCTGAATTTCTCAAGGCTTCAGGAGATGATTCTGTTAATCGTGGTGAATTAAGCGTTTCTCAATCTGTGGGTTGTGACCCCTTTGGGGGTGAGTCACATGTCAGATATCCTACATAACATATTTACATTACAATCTATAACAGTAGCAAAATTACAGTCATGAAGTAGCAATGAAATAGTTTCATGGTCGGGGGTCCTACAACGTGAGGAACTGCATTAAAAGGTCACAGCCTTGGGAAATTTGAGAACACTGTTCTAAGGAAAAGGGAGACTTTGCTAAGATTATAACAAAGCAAATGTGCATGTGAACAAATAATCTGTTTTTCAGGTCTGAATTCCCTCCCACACCTCCTCACTTGCTCACTCCCATTCTTTGTAGCTCAGAGAAAAAGTTGCTCTCGTCTCCATCCCTCCTCCAGTAGCTTACAATGTCTTATCAGTCACTCTCCTTTATTTTCTTACATGGCATTTTATTTCGTGTGTAGGTGTGTACATGCCATAGAGCGTGTATGGAACATGTGTGAAGGCCAGAGGACAGCTGTGAGAGTTCATTCTCTACTTCTATCATGTAGGTCTGGGTCATTGCTCTTGTAGGTCCTGCTTGGTCTTCTTAGCTGATTCCTCCAGTCCCAAATATTTCTCTAAAATGTGGATAATGAGGCAGCCTAAATGAGAGAACCTACAATCCAGAATATCTTGAGATTCTGGTTCTCTTGACTGAAGTGAACGCATAACTTCTTTGAATTGCTATGAAAAAAGCTAGCTATAAATATAATTAGACATGTATGCATACGTAAACATACATACTCAGATATGAAACCCATTGTGCTTTCACCAAAATATCTCAGACCCTTGCTGTTGTAAATTAAGCACATTTGTTGGGATGCAGCCTGGGATAGGGTAAAGAATGCGGGATTTGAGAGAATGGGCTTTAGAACACTCACTCACTGAATGGATAAGCGAAACTGGCCACTGTGCCCACAGTTGTGTGTGAGGTGGTGATGCTTGTGACTCTATGATTATGGCAATTTCCTTTAAGGCTGGCATTCTTCAGTTTTCTCAATTCTAAATTAAGAGCAATTTATGTCTTGAGATTGTTGCATTAATTGAGTAGGATCATGTGTTCTGTGTAACATAAGTGCCTGATTTAGCAGATATTCAATAAAGGGTAGTCATTTCCTTCCCTCTTTAATAGATGGAAGGGTGTTAACAAGGGGCATGAAGATGATTGGGACAGGGGCCTCACCTCTAAGAGCTCCTTCCAGGACTCTGCCTCCTTTTATGGGCCATAAAAGACTCTAGACAAATAATAAACAAAGTGACAGGCTAAATACAAAAGCTTCAAACAGATTCATGACTGCCTTATCCAAAGATAGTGTGATAAGAATAAGACAGGGTGTGAATCTCCCCTCCTGATCTGGGCACCCAACCAATATTCTATCATCTGCAACAGTCGTTCGCCAACCTTTAATTGCACTCTATATAAATAAGCAACAAAGGAAAGGACTTGGAGGGAAGAAAGAAGACTGAGTTTAATATAAATAATTTAGTGTAGTTTGGAATATTTACTTCGATGGGCATATTCACCAAGACCATTGTTTATTTAAAACAAGATGCATCAACTTTTATTGGAATCTGATACTGTACCAGGAGCCAGCAGAGCTAGGTGTGAAAAGACAGGAATAAGACGACAGTCTTACTCTGAAGAAACATACTTTTAAATGGTGTTCTTTCTATTATGTTGGCTTGCTGCTTAGATTTAGACTGAAAACAATTCACTAACCTCAAGCAAAATTTGATTTTTTTTCCCATGGAGCACAACTTGAGTTCCTGTTAGGGGAAAAAAAAGGACATGGTTATTCCTCAAAACAATAGCTTAAGATTCTTCAGTATTATTTTAAGCTTCTCCAAAAATGTCAGTGGTGGCCAACATATTAATGACTTATGCCCTGAAACATCAGTTGTAAGGTTTACAACTTGGAAAGTACATCATGAATATATATTAGTTGGACTTTTTCTATGTTGTAAAAATAACAATAAAGTGCCGAGATAATGATAGTAATGAAACAAAAAGACAAGTCTCTGTGTATTCCATGCCAACATATATTCACAAAACAGCTACAAGAGCGGCAGTCCTGACAGCTGAGTCAGGACTCCCACCCACTTTACAGTGCATTTGATGACTGACAGAGTTTAAAAGGTCACAGGCTATATGCATTAGTAGATGGCTTGGGATGGAGGGAACAAATGACACGAACTAAGTTTGAGCTAGGGAAGGAACTTTAGAATTAAGAATCTGAAGTGGGGGAACTGTTGGGTGAGGGAGGAGACAAGGGTTTCTTTGGCTGCTGAGAATGGAGAGTAGGGGCTGAGGTGGAACCAAGTGCCCCACAGTGTTAAAGGATCAATGTTTTGAGATGCTATAAGGTGTGGTGGTGCATGCCTACGTGCCCAGCACTCCAGAAGTAGAGGTAGGAGGGCCAGACTGCCCTTAGCCATACAGCAAGTGTAAGGCTAACCTTAGCTACATGAGACCCTGCCTCACAAAACCAAAACACAAATTTTTAAAAAGTCTGAAAATGAGAGAATATGCTTATAAAGCACATAATATAGGGTTGTGTGTGTGTGTGTGTGTGTGTGTGTGTGTAGTGTAGTGTGCATTTTTGTGCATGAACAATGTAGAAGCCACAGGACAGTATTGTCACTCTAGGCTGATTGGTAGATGAGCCTCAAGGATCTGCCTAACTATCTCCATCTACCCAGTACTGTGATTCCAAGCATTGGCCACCACCCCTGGTTTTTGTTGTGTTGTTTTGGATTTTTTGTTTTGTTTGTTGTTTTGGTTTAGATGTGTTTTTGTTGTTGTTCTGTCTTGGGTGTGTGTGTGTGTGTGTGTGTGTGTGTGTGTGTGTGTGTGTGTGTGGTTGTTTCTTTTGTAATGTTGGTTTTAAGAATTGGACTCAGTCCTCATGCTTGAGAGGCCAGGTACTTTACCACTAAGTTTCTCCCCAGTCCCCAAATTCTAGATTTTGCTATTTCATTTATCCTTTGGAATGAAATCTTCTGTTAGTAATATTTCTGCTGCTATGACAAAAAAAAAAAACTTATGACAATCAACTTATAAGGAGAGGGTTGGGCCAGTGAGATGTCCCAGTGGGTAAAGGCACTCAACACCAAATCTGACAACCTGAGTTTGATACCTGGGACACACATGATAGAAGGAACTGACTCTTTTAGGTTGGTTCCAAGTCTATCCTATATGAATGAAATATGGCATACAAATACTTGTAACTTAAAAGTTTTAAACAAAGCAGCAGAAGTTCATTTAAGCTAATAATTTAAGAGGTTTCAGTCCACGATACATGGACTCTTTACTTCTAGGCCTATGCTAGTATACCTGGTAGAGTGTGGCTAAAAATAGAACTACTCAATGACAGCCAAGAAGCAAAAATGGAAAGGATGAAGTGCCAAAATCCTCTTCAAGGCAACATCCCTACAATGGCCTGCTTGCTTCTTCTATTGGACTCTACCCCTTAAATTTTGCCTCCACGCAGCTTTGGGAGCCATATATGAGCCAAACTAAAACATACTTATTTGGAAAATACCTATGTTTTGAGGAATATGAAACTCTTAAGTCTTTATGGGCATTGGCATGTTAGTGGCAGATTCTGTCAGTGAAACAGAGCAGGAGTTGGGACCATGAAACAGGTAGTTGTGGTCTGCTGCTCTTCTGGAACTCTCCTGTCATGTTATGTTGTTTATTCTTTCTTCTTTCTCCTCTCCACTCCATGTGTTCACCCTAGTGCTTACACAGTAACTATGAGATGTGTCCTAGAATGACACAGGGATGGGATGAGAGAGAAGACAAGAAGATGAAAGAAAAACTCCCAATGGGCCTGAAAGACAAGAGGTTGAGGCTCAGGTGCTGTCCTTTATGTACTGTTCTAAATTGCTTTCTATTTCTGGGATAAACATGACCAAAAGCAACTCAGGAAACAAAGGGTTCATTCAGATTACAGGTAACAGCCCATGGGGGAAGAAAGCCAAGGCAGGAGTTCAAGGCAGAAACTTGGAAGCAGAAACCAAAGAGAAACACTGCATACTGGCTTGCTCCCTCTGGCTTGCTCAAATATGTTTCTTAGGTGGTCCAGGCTTGCCTGCCTGTATATGGTATCCTCCACAGTGGCTTGGGCCCTCCTACATCAATTAACAATTAGGTAAATGCCTCACAGACATGTCCACAGGCCAATGTGATCTGAATAATTCTTCAGATGAATCTCCCTTTTTCCAAAGTGACTATATCTGTGTCACCTTGACAATTCAAGCTGTGGCATACATTGTGGTAATTTGAATAAGAATGGCCCCATAAGCTTATATATTTGAATACATAGTGCCCAGACAATGACACTATTTGAAAGGATTAGGAGATGTGGTATTGTTGGAGAAAGTGTGTCACTGAGCGTGGCTTTGAGGTTTCAAAAGCCCATGCTAGGCCCAGTTTCTCTCTCCTCCCCACTCTCTCTCTCTCTCTCTCTCTCTCTCTCTCTCTCTCTCTCTCTCTCTCTCTCTCTCTCTCTCTCTCTGCCTGCAGATTGAGATGTTGCTCTCAGCTAATGTCCCAGCATTATGCATGTCACCATATTCCCTGCCAATGATAAACCTCTGAAACTGTAAGCTATCCTCAATTAAATGCTTTCTTTTATAAGAGTTGTCTTGGTCAGAGTGTCTTATCCCAGCACTATAACAGTGACTAGGATAAACACTAAAGGCATTTCTACCAAGCAGAGGTACTAAGGGTAAATTGCTTTAAAAATACTATTGACAGCTGAACCATAAGCATATATCACATGCTTTAAAAAATACCAAACAAACAAAGAGGAAACAGAATGCCTTCTCAGGCAATTTAGTGAAATGTTTGGTCATCCTTTTTCCTCCATGAGTTACATTTTAGCCCCGAGGGACTGTCATGCTTCTAAGGACAGCTTCCAAGAGAACTCTCCAATCTTTTCCTTTAGTCAAGGCTTCCACCTATTTTTAGATGCTCCCTTTTTCCCCTACTGTTATCTAGGATAGGAAAAGAAATACATGAAAGTTTGACCAGGTAATAGCCTGATTCCGATGATGTATTCTTTCCATTAATTGTTGCAGAAGGATATTCTCATAGGCCAATATCCTGATGAAAGCTGTGACACATCTTTCAGATATCAGAACATCGAAATGGGGTGCCAGTCTCACTAAGAGTGACCCTCAGTCAACTTATATTTTCCAAATACAGAGACAATAATTGCTTGATTTGCAGACTGTAATTGGATCAGAGCCATCAGTGACATGGTTATTTGTTGTTAGAGCAATATTCATGGAACCGTGCCTATGGCAGCCCAATTAGAAGTGCACGATTGGTGACCCAGCTGGCGTTTTCAATATGCTATCTCAGAGTTATGATCAGAAGACAAATTGGAGCTGACTTAATGAAGCTTCTGATCAGAGGCTTCTCTGAAGACGATGAGTTATTGGAGGAGACAAAGAGAAGCTGGTGGTTAGTAAGTTCACGTACACAGTCAGAAAACAACAGGAAAATCAATGAAATTTACTGGCTTCACTCACAAGTGGTTTCCATCACAACAGAAGTGTTCTCCTTTCTCAACAGCAGGATCCCCAAAACTTAGATTAGTAATGAAAAGAAGTCTAAAAAACACTTAGTTCTGTGATGTTTGAGTGTGAGGTTGGGAGACAGGGGATTCCCAAACTCAGCTTTTGAAAAGCCTCCTGGTGGGCTTTTGCAAGAGATTGCTCTTCCAAGAATTGTGGAAAGTCTATGGGTTAGGAATGTGACTTCATTCTTTGCATTTGAGAATTATGACAATAAGAAGCCAGAGACTCCTTATTATAAAGACTAAGAACAGGCACCTAAATACTGGTAAGCCTGAGTGAATGGAGGCCTGCTAGGTATATGATCTTGTTTGGTTTCCTGCTCTGAGCTAATATTTTTGTCTCTGAATGAGAGATGATAAGAGACAGAAATGCAAGAATGAAGAAAAATACTTAGCTTGGCACCTAACAAGTGCCATTGCTGCTGCTGCTGCTGCTACTATTACTGAATAGACTGGGCAGCCTTATGTTCAATAAATTGAGGCAAAAAAAGACTGAGAACCAAAAAGCTGCACCAACTCATTGCAAAGGAACCAGAAAGTGAGAGGACTGACTTGCCTAACATTACTTGGGATCATAGAGTCTGGATGGTTGTCTGGTCTCCAGGTGTTAGTTAGGTCATGCCCTCCAGACATCACCGAAGCCTTGAAGTCTAACTGTTAAAGGACCTGTCATGTGTAGGAAGAAAAGCACTGATCTATCAGCCAGATACATTAAACTGTACCTTACACCCTCTGACTGGTACCTCTAATAATAAAACACAGACTGTATTCATCAAAATTAGGGATCTGCCCTGACTATCACCCCACCAAGCCTCTCTCCCTCAATCCAAACAGTTCATATTCCACTATGTGAAACTCTGACCTTTATCGCTCCAGAATGTCCATTTTTGTCTTCTATTTCCCAAATTTTTGATCAGATGCTGTGGCAATATAGTACATATGTGTATACACACCAATATTTGTTGGAGAATAGATATGTGTGTATACATATATAGAATATAAAATATATACATATACATGTCATACAGTTATAAACTTTTTATTTCTTTACCTTCTGTCAGTGATGAGTTTTTAGCCACTAAGATCTAGGTGAAAAGCCAGTAAGAATAAGGCCCTTCCATACATATAATTCTGTTAAGAACCTCAGATGATATCTTTGAATGTTGTTGTTGTTTTGTTTTTAAGTTGCTTACATGATTTTTAAGAAGAAATGATCTTTCACTGCACAACCTGTCTTATAGGGGAAGCATAGAGTTTGACAAGCAGCTAGTGTTAATAGACTTAAAAGTAAAATTTAGTCAGGTACCTTGCCTGTCTTACTCACACCACCTTCTTTAAAGCATGGGGTGTTTCCCTTTCCCCACCAGTTTAACTGGGTTTTGACATGTGCTACAAATTTCTGTTGGTGAGTTGCTCTCCTCTCGTTGCCTCTTTCTGCCTGTTTCCATGTCTTTTCCTCACTTCCTTTAAAGTGGCAGCCCATGAGGTCACATGTGTAGATGTTTGCCAGACAAGGTTATATCCAAGTATTCTCTTGCATACATTTGGCACCCATAAATCTGCCTGCCCTTTCCTTCCTGTCCCTTCAGTTATCTCTGACTTCCTCCTCCAACTTCCTGTTTCCTGTTCATTCCTAACCCCTTCCTTCCAGGGGTTAATTTCTCTTTCCCATTTAGACCAGCCCCACACTTCACCTTCTGTTTGCTCTCTGTGTATGGCTACCTAAATGCATACATTGGATCTATTCTAATTAACTCCAGTGTGATTCTCTAGGATAGGTCTCAAATACACACTATTTCCTCCATTTGGGCTGAGGGGTTAGCAATTTGCCTCCCATGTTTTGTTTTGTTTTTTCCTTCATTCCTTTCATTTTCCCACTCATAAATAGAATAAAGTTCAGAAATAGAATGCATTTCATGCAATGAAAATCACTGAAATTTCCTTAATCTGAATTTCAAAAGCAAGTTGAGTAGAGCTAGCTATAATTTAGTGAGGAGAATAGCCTTAGCTGTAGATGTTTTCATTTGCCATATTTTTTTCACATCGCTTCTTGGTTGAAGAAAGAATTGTCCACACTGAGAAAATATATCAAAAGCAATCTTAATCTAATTTTCTTCTTTTTATTTGTTCTAATATTTTGGTCCCTTTGTAATTTTAAACAAATTAACTTTCAAATTTTTCTGAGGAAAGATAAAAGAGCCTTTTTGGTGGTTTAAAGGTTCACCAAAAATGACTTTAAGAATGTTTTATAGAAATATTGATTATAACTCTGTCATCTGCAACAATGAAATTCAAGAAAGTAAAAAAAAAAAAGAGCTGTCAAATAATTACACAAAAATTAAAATTTGGGTAAATTACTAAATCTGAGATAAGATGGCTTGCTTATCTTTGCACTCAATTTAAAACAAAAAAATGAAGTTTTGAATCTTCACATTTGCAAAAATTAATTTCAATATACTTATAACTTTTGGAAATGTGCATGACTAAGCAAACTAAATAAGACTGAGCAAAAAATGTAAAGATCCAATTCACTGTGACTCATCTGAATGTGGCAAAGCACTAGGTAGGTTCATTCCCTTTCACTTTATTAAAACAAGCTCTGCTCAGAGACAAATGGAATTTTTAATCAGGAATGAAATTTCCCCAAGTATTCTGGTCCCTCGTTAACTGCAAGTACAAAATATCCTTTAAGGACAAGAAAGTGGTTCATGGGCGTGACAAGCTGGACTGCTCCTGATACTACTGTCACCAGGGTATCCTGTAGTCCTTAATTGGATATGGACTTCTGTTGACAAAGTTTTAAAACATATTTCCACCCCCAACTCTTCTATTGTGTTTCTTGTAAACAGGTCCCCCTTTCAGGGACAGACATTGGAAAGGGCATGGACAGAGTGTGTTCTCCTCTGAGCCTGTGGAAAGAAACCATTTTAATAAGACAAATCAGTCCAAGAAATAAGTAAGCTCGAAATTGATCAAGGAAGCATTACATTCCTATATCTCTCATCTTGGTTTTATCTCACCATAAACTCTTTTTTAATTGGTTTCATGTTTAACTAAATCATAATTGTATATTTTATGGGGGTCTCATGTAATATTTTGATGTACGCTCAAGGTTGAGGAGCTGGATCAAACTAATCCACATAGTCACTTTAATTTCTTACCATTTATTGAAATGTACTCTCTACATTGCTTTGGAGCTTAGGAGCATCCAACTGTTTTCCACAATGACTTTACAGATCTACATTCATACTAACAGTGTGAAATTTTACCTTGTCCCCACATCTTTGCTGACACTTGTCTTTGTGACTGTATCCTTTAACTGGTGTGAGAACGCTGGATGAGTTTTTGTTTGTTTGTTTTTCATACGAGTTTAGCCATTTGTATACCTGCTTTTGAGAAATTCCTGGAAGACCTTTGTCCATTTTTTTTAGTTTGTGGTCTTAGTATTGATTTCCTCACTTTTATATTGCCCCTTTATTATGTTTTGGAAATACAGAATGGAAGGTAAAGTCACTCAGTTAAATGTTTTATTTTCTCACCATGTTCTTATACTTCATTTGGCCATTGTGTTGGTTATTGTGTTGGATATTGTGCTATCTATGCTAAGTTCTTAATAATGTGTTAGTGGATAAAGCAGGAAAGGTAAGTTCAGAGATCATGGAAGTCCACAGAGAGACAGTTTCCTTGCAACTTTCACTTTACTTTCTTTTCAGATACCTTGTTATCTCTAGCCTTTTTGGAGCTATTTTCACATAATAACTTCTGGCAATTCTGCCTACAGCCCTGGCCATGGCTTCCTTTGCTTTTACTGTATGGTTCAATCAGTTCAGTTCCCTTAAGCACTTCTGTCCCCTTACTGTGCCTCCTTTCCCAGATATTGTTGAGTAATAGTCTCAGTTGCACAAAGGCAGTTTCCCATGCTCTTCTACCAAATCTCCAGCTACACTCATTCTCTCCTATTCTCCTTTCATCTTCTCGCCCAAGATATGAGCAGAGATCTGTTGAGAAAATTCTAGGAATCGTTTTCCTCCTTGGCAAAAAAGGGACATATGCATACACATACTTCCCTTGTTTATCTTGTAACATCTATTGGGCTTCTTTGCAAACTTCCTCTCTGCTCTGCCTCCCAAGTGTCCTTCCTTATGCCTTCAGCCTGCAGGGAGCTCTCTCTACTTTCTCTTCCAAAGAGATCTCATCTTCTCTCATATCTTCAAATGCCATCTATAGACAGTCTTTCAATATCCTTTCTTTAGCCCAGACTATTCTTCTAAGTTGTACATGCATACTTCAAAATGTTTGCAGTAGCCCTATGTACCATACCTGAATGTGTTTTAAGAATTTTTAATATGAGGTACTCTCAAATAAATGTATTATCTATAGCTAACCTGAACAAAAACTGCCTGTCCCCTATGGTTCCCTGTCACAGTACATGGTACCAACCTCCTCCCCATGTTCCAACCAGAGCCATCTTAAGAACATCCTTCTCCTTCAGAGTCTCCCTTTACTTCCCACTCCCTCCAAAACAGTCAATCACCAAACCTACTTGGCCCTGACACCTCTTTCTATCCTTTTGCAATTTCAGTCACCCTCATCTCTTGCCTGGACCCTCATAATCTATTTTCTAAGAGATCTCCTCCCTAGACTACATTTCCTTCAACCTCCACCCATTTTCAGATGGCAGTAAAAAAAAAAAAACCAAAAACATTTTAAATGTTAATCTCATTAAATAATTCCTCTACTTAAGCTATTCGATGGCTTCTCAAACATGAAGCATTAAACCTCAAATCCTTCTGTGTGTTTCCTGAGTAAAATAAGGTGAGCTTTGCCTGAGGGTGTTGCATATGCTCTGCCAGGAGTGTTCCTTCCCTCCACACTGGGTACAGCTAACTTACTCAGCTTTCATTAATTACTACTTTCCGATGGAAATCATTGTCGATTAGCTTATAAATAGTAGGGGGTTTCCACTTTGCTCCATTACTCTGTGATTTAGTAACGAAATCCCTTGATATGATCATCTGTAAGAGAGATCTGACTTCATGGGGAAAGGAAGTTTCATGAGGGGAGAGACTGGGTATAATTTGTCTACTGATACATTCTCCAAGAGCAGCAGCCAGGAATAGTATGCACTCAGTAAGATTTGTTGGAAACTTAAACTGAGCTTACCCTGGGTGACAAACTCAATTAACCTGATATGTTCACCAATGTATGGGCTGGATACTAAGTACAGACCTTGACTGTGACAAGTTCTTAATTATGATAATTTTAAATGATAAGATATTTATATTTCCACAACAAGTTGACATTTAATAAGTTTCTCAAAATTAAAGGGAAGTCTGATATTTTCTAAAAACTTAATTTGAAGGACAAATTTTCATTTGTTTTTGTTTTGGGCATTATTGTTTGGTTTAAAATTTCTTGAGGGGAGGGGAGGTCGCTTTGTTCCAGGCTGTCCCACCTGGAATACCCACCCACTTTTGAAGTAGTGACAATGAAATAATGTATTCAGACATTGCAAAAAGTCACCTATGGAAAGGTAGAGATACTCTTCCTGGCTAAGAATCACTAAGAACTACCCCCCAAGCTCTGGAGTAACTGGCTAACTAATTTTTCTTGAAAACCATGGGCTATTTAGTTGTCATGTATTTTTAAAAAGGAAAATAAGTAAAATTTTAATTATTTCAATAAAGTCAGCATTTTACCCACCAAGGTTCAAAATATATTAGAATAACATTTATCACTCTTTTGAAGCATTGTCTAAATGGAATGAAATTTTAATTCCAAATTTAGAAGTGTGAAATTAAGTAAGAAAAAAGTAGAACTGTGACATCTAAAAATTTCTCTCCTTATGTTCTCATAGGGGGACTTAAAGGCCAGCCTGAGTCTCTGAGGTCCATTACTAATGCATGTGGGGAGAGAATGATTAACATGTAATGAGAGACTACAATGGGGAAGCCCTACCAAAGAGGAAGAAGACTGATAGAGATTAAATTCTGAGCATGTTTAAATCCTCAAGAGCTCTGATTTATTGACATAAGAATATTATGGCAGACAGAAGTGAGAGGAGGAAGTAATTAGAGCACATTTTTCAACATCAGTCCTTTTGACACTTTGCCCCATGTAATTCTTTGTTTCAGGTGACATTCCTGTGCATTGTGGGGTACTTAGGGGAGCATCCTAGGTCTTTACCTAATAGATGCCAAGGGAAAAGCCACCCACCCGCCTTTGAAATACTGACAAAATGTATTCAGACATTGTCAAAGGTCCCCTTTGGGAAAGTTGAGAGACTGTTCATGGCTAAGAATCACGGAGTAAGAGAAAGTCAAAGTCATCTGTTGACTCAAGAAAAGCACAAAGAACACAGGTTTTCTGTCATTTGCTTTATTCAAATACCACTTGGCCCCTAGGGTTTCCTGACACAGTAAATGGTACTAGTACCCTTCCCCATGTTCCAGCCACAGCCATCCTAAGCACTTCCCCTTCAGTGTCTCCCTTACCTCCCACTCCTGCCAAAATAGCCAATCACTAAATCTGCTTGACCCTGCCACCTCTATCCATCCTTTTCCAATTACGACACCCCATACATTGTTTGGGCCCACATAATTTATTTCCTAACAGGTTGCTCCTTAACATACCTTTCCTTGCCTCAAACCCTTATTTCATATGGCAATGAAAATAATCATTATGAATGTAAAAGTCATCAAATAATTCCTCTACTTAAACCATTCAATGACTTCTCAATATTAACTGTTGAGAATCCTAGAACCCTGACTAGAAGTGGCAGTGTACTCCAGTCCAATGGGGTGTGCATGCCCTGATGGGGTGGCACCTACTACACCATGCAACAAACCCTAGCATGTTCATTTGGTACAGTACAGGGACAGGTGGGTGTTGGCTAGTCTCCATAAGAGGACCCTGTAGGAACAGTCTTAGACTATAAACGTCTAGAAGGAGGAAGCTGCTCTTGCTAGTGTTTACATACACTGATCACTCACTCAGACTAGAATCCTGAAGAAAGTTTTACCATCCCTCATGAGATTGGCCCATATTTGGAAAATCTGGAAAATTTGCTGTGGGCCCAAGGCCTTGGCCTTTATCATGTGTGTGTCTATGTCCATAGTACACTTAGACTCACGACTTGACTCACTCTGGATTGCCTGTTCGCTATAGGCACTGCACTCTTAGAAATGAACTAATCACACCTCTGTAAGAAAGAGCATTAACCTTGGCTCTGGAACTAGTGGAAGAGTCAACAGTCAACCTTTGAAACGCTCAAAAGTGTGTAGTACTTGCTTTCCTGTATCATATTTCATCCTGCTTAAAACAGGATGCGTCCTGATTTTTGCAAACGGAGCCCTGTAACTCTATAAAATAAACTGTAATGACTCAGTACACCTCTCACATGCAGTGTGATCACACACCCATAGCATGGAAACAGATCGTAATTTCCTCAGCTAAGCACCAGATGAAGAATTTGGCTCCCATGGAGGGGCCATGCTGCATGAGAAATATGTTTGCTTTTGTTTGTGTGTTGTTGAATCTATGCAAGTAAAAATATAAGACTGCACTGTAAATGTGGTGCCAGAGACAAGCACAGGGTAGACTGTGGAATTCGTACAGAGTCAGAAAGATTTTCCTAGAACAGCAAGTGTCTGGATTCATTCGAGGCATGAAGAGTGAGACGTGAAAACTGTCCTGGAGAGTGGAAGAGCAGGCTAAGCAGATACGCAGATTGGATGCAGAATTTGAGGAAGCATGGTGTATTTGTACAGATGGGGTCTGCTCAGTGGGGCTGGATTATCCCCTGAGATGTGAGAAAGGATGATGGGAACATTTGCAAAGCAGAGACAAGATCCTGAAGGAGGAGGAGCTGGGTAATATGCCCGTGTTCTGTTGTCTAGGAAGTCCTTGATTCTCAGACACACCATTCATATTTATAAGAGCTCTCAAGAGAATTTAGAAGCACTAATCTAAACACACACACTTTATTAAAAATTAACTGAGACATCACTTGCTCATTAATCAGTCTAAACATGTTGTTTTAATACCCAAATCAAAATTTGCATCTAAACCTTCTTGTCAAATGCAGGATGCAGAGAGACACTTTGAAGTCACTGTTGGTTACTGGGCAGATATATTTAGCTTCTCACCAGCACCTGTGGTCTTGAATGTTTTTAAGATTGATAATCATTTTAATCCAAATCAAATTATATTAGGATTTATTCTTGAGGAAATATTAATGTTTCCTGCTTGGTTAAACTCAGGGGGATTTTTGTTATAATTTGAGGCAAGGTTTTTCTATGTAGCCCAGGCTGTCATGGAACTTTCTGTAGACGAGGCTGGCCTTAAACTCTCAGAGATCCATCTGCTTCTATCTCCCAAGTGCTAGTATTAAAGGATAGCTGGCTTAAGTTAGTGGATTTTTTTTTTGTTATTATTGTTTGCCTCTTTTTTTTCTTTGAATTTATATTATTGTAAATCAAATAGCTTCTCTTAGCAATAAGATAGACTCTTTTGACAGAGTCATATTCCATACCTGAATAAAAGTCCTGTGTGAATGCAAAGTAACAATACTAACATCTCTCTATCCTGAAAACTCAGTGAAGCTGAGGATACAGGTCTTAGGTAGAGTTCTGTCATGACATGTATGAGATCCTGGGTTCAATATTGAGGGTAGCAAGAGTGAAGGAAGGAAGAGGAGTGAGGAAGTGAAGGAAGGACTGAGGGGAGGAAGGCTGTCTTTTGCCTCCATAGAAGGTGCAAGCCTTATGGCTCTGAGGGGGGGGGGGTTCCCCAGTGCAAGTGCAGCAGCTCTGAGGGGAAAGTTCCCTCAGTACATGTGTTGTAGCTCTGAAGGGAAAGGTTTTCTGGCAGTTGGGAGCCAAAGAATACCTCCAAGTCACATTCCATGACAACCTCATACAAGAGACTTACTGAGAAAGACCTGAGAGGGTGAGCAAGAAGCAACAAAGAATTGAGTGGAAAGAGGCTTATATAGAGTTTCTCTAGGGCAGGGCTTTCCAGAGTGCAGATTTTCAAGGTGGGGATTACTGGGATTTCAAATCCTGAGCTTGGGACTAATCCAGGAATTGGTGGAATGTGGGAGACAGAAATTGATGAGTTTTCAATCTCAGGGACTGCGGAGTTTTCAAAAATGTTTAAGTGAATGATGAGCAGTGATAGTGCATGCCTTTAATCCCAGTACTAGAGAGGCAGAGGCAGGAGAATCTTTGTGAGTTCCAGACCACCCTGGTTTACAAGAGCTAGTTCCAGGACAGCCTCCAAAATCACAAAGAAACCCTGTCTCAAAACTCTCCCCTGGCCCACCCACCCCCCCCAGAAAAAATTCTTTAAGTGAGCTCTAATTTTACCCTACATAAGGGTTGATGTTGTTTGAGGAAAGAGAGATTTGTGTACAGAGTGGGAAGTGGGCATAGGTAAGGAGGAAAGAGTCGAGGCACAAAAGATAGATGAAGAGTGAATGGATGTGAACAATACATGATGTATTTATGTATGAAAGCAGAACACAAAATCTCATTAACCTGTGTAAATACAATGCATTGATAATAGCAATGAAAATCAGAAGTGAAAACAGAAAGCAAATGATTCACCAAGAGATACTCAGACTATCAACAGTATGTTGTTCCTTCCATTTCTAGACCATGCCTGCCCTTCCTTTTGAACCATGACTCTAATGCAGAAAATTTAAACCTCTATTCACTTGAATGCTCAGTCTCACAGAATGTAATTCTCTACCTATTTAGTTTAAAAATCTCCTTTGTTGCCTGGGTTTGGCATCTTTCATTTAGCTCTCTCTCCTCTCTCTCTCTCCCTCTCCCTCTTCTTTCACCCTGTAGGTTAAGCTAACTTAGAACTCTCTCTTTATCTCAGCTAACCTAGAACTTGAGGCACACTTCCTGCTTCAGCCCATACCATGACTACAGGCATGAGCCACCACCATAACCTGACTTTTTCTTTCCTATTTCTGTCCCTTTCAGTTCTTATCACTCAAATCCAAGAAGATGGGTGTCTCATGTCCTTTCACTATCCTTCAAAGGCAGCAGGAGGCTTGCATACACTTTGATTCATATCTCAGTAAGGCTCCTTCCATGGTGTGTAATTCTGGTTTTCTCTTAACCCTTGCAGAAGCCTACATGTAAGGTGTTACCTGAATCCATGATAGTCTGGTAAAGGTTCTCAAGGTTTATATTTAGGTATAAAATTGGGATAAATACTCACTGATACAAAACAGGTTAGACACCACTACTGACACCACCACTTCTGCCCAGGGGTGAAGAGTTGAACCAACAGCAAGCCACCTGCTCCACTACTACCACCTAAGAGAGGCTGAGAGCATGAGAGATCCTATCCTTCTGTTTATATGTTATCACACAGGCAGACAAAGACCACACCCTAGGGCTTGCTGCCCAAAGGTCATTGGCTAAACTGATCGAAATCCCACAACAATAAGGCTGCTATGAAATAGGTCAGGCACTGTTGCACAAATCATTGCCTCTGTAGTGTCATCAACTAAGACTCGTGAGTGTGACTACCTAAATCCCCAGGGAAGCTGAAGACTGTTCACTAGCTGTGTGTCTCGGAGGAAGAGGAAACTGTGAAGCGAGCCTCATGGTGTGAGTCAAAGAGTGCAGTCATTTTGCAGTGGAGAAGGAGTATTAAATTCTGGGTTCTCTAAGTGCCATTCTTTTTCAGCACCCTTAGGGGATTTTTATAATCATTTTCTATGAACCACTATCTCCCAAACTATTGTTTTACTTAAAATCTTTTGATTTTGGAAATCAAGAGTGGCTCTTTTTCTATGCACTACTGATATAATTTATGTAATTCAATACCATAAGCTCCCCTTGAAGCAAATGGATATCTCCAAGTATTCTAAATTGCAAAAATTAAAGCATATTGATACTTTCAAATTATTCCCCCTTATTTAACATAATTGTAGCACAGAACATTGCTTACAAGATATGCTCAAGAAGTGGTGGCATAGAGCCTGATGGAGGCTGCACCTTGCTCTCATAGTCTGCATAATAAGACAGAGCTTAAACACAGATGGAAAGCCTTGGCTCTAAGGAAAATGTATTTCTGGTCAGTCAAATCTGTCCTCTTAGCTACCAATCCACCCTAACCTCTGACCTCAGAATGCTCAATGTAGGACTTGCTAAGATTATACATTTTTATTTCCCAGTCTACATGGACTATAATATAAATAGGATTATCTTTCTGAGAATTTTGGACACTATGAG
The DNA here is from genome assembly GCA_030556225.1 of Cricetiscus sungorus. NCBI lineage: Eukaryota > Metazoa > Chordata > Mammalia > Rodentia > Cricetidae > Cricetiscus > Cricetiscus sungorus. The sequence continues at coordinate 28,412,248 of JANBXA010000651.1, read as the reverse complement.
TAGAAATTCTAGTACAGTATTTATAGTAGTGATCCCTTGAAGAAAAAATAAGGATTGGAATTCTATTGATGAAGAACATGCAGCAAAAACAAAGAGAGTAAGACTTAAGATGAAATGCCCAGAGGGAAAACTAATCACCTTCAAGTTGATGTGATATAACACCTCATGGGAAAAAAATTACATGGAGAAAGGTTCAGAGATATTAGTCCTTAATGGTAAGTAAACACATCATGGTGGCCAAAAAGCCAAGAAGTTGGAGCAAAAATAGGTACAAAGGACACCCACACTCTATAACCTGCTGCCTCCAAGGGAGCCATACTTCCTACTACTTACCAACTCCCAATTAATTAATGCTATCGATCCATTAAGGGATCGATCCATTAATTAATCTAGAGCCCTTGTGCTCCAATCGTCTCTGGAAACATTGGTACAGACACAGTCAGAAGTATGTTCCACTAATCTCCTATGTGTTTCTTAATCCAATCAAATTGGCATTAAAATTAATTAGCACAGTGAGCTGAGGTTATAGAGAAAAAAAGGAAACAAATACTATAGAGTTATCAAATGAGATATCTACTTTGATTAAAAGATTTGGCAGGTCTGCTGTGGTATCACACACCTATAATCTCAGAACTCAGGTGGAAGATGCAAGAGCATCATTACTTTAAGATCAGCATCATCTAGCTGCATAGTTTGCTCAAGCCTGATGGGAGATGTTATTCTGTAAATATGTTTCTCATACTGGTTAATGAATAAAGCACTGTTGGCCAATAGGAAAGCATGGTAGGCGGGGCTAGGAGTCAAGGAGGAAAGAGGAAGGAGTAAGGAGGAGCCAACATGGAGAGCCTTGTGAGAGCAGCATGCTGGCCTGCTCTCCGATAAGATGACCACGTGGAAACACTTAGATAAGTAGAAATGGGTTAATTGTTAAGACAGAGCTAGCCAGTAAGAAACTAGTACCTGGCCAACAGCATTATATCAAATACAAAGTCTCAGCGTGTTATTTGGTGGTTGGCGTGGCAGCAGGACCAGAACAGGCAGCCAGCGGGAAAACATACTCATTACACAAGCCCAGGCTGGGTTCTGTAAGACAAATAAATAAATGAGTAAATAAGTAAATAAATAAATAAATAAGCTAACAATTGTATGGGCTTTGTGTCATTTGCATTTTGGGAGCTATAACGGGTCCTGAGAATTTAGGATTGCTGACACTATGATGGAAGTATAATCCAGGCTATAAAACTTAGCCAAAATGAAAACAAAGACCTAATACATCAAAGTTCTTGGAAAGTCTATAAATGTACTAACCTTGCTTTGTGTCTTTTGTGGTTTGTCTTTTGGCTAACTGTTCTTGTTAACTGGAGCATATCATCCCCAGAATATGGTTTTTGTGTTTAAAAACTCAACCTGAGGAAGACTAGGAACTACACTGAGATGAAGAACACCCAGCATAGTCTCTGGCTAGATAATAGACTTTCTGTTGACTAAAGCCCTCTCCCAGCTAGTCTTCACTGGTGGATACTCCACAATGGACTATTGGGAACCTTGAGTTGCTTACATTCAGTCCCCTCATTTCCCTCACCTGATGGGAGTTTTCAAAGACTCGGCCTTCCATAGATGCTGAAAACTATGAAAGATGGGCTTGTTCACAAATGTGGACAGACAGGTTGTTTTTCAGCAAAGGCTTGCTTATGACACATATCCCCGCCCAGGCAAAGTCTTAGTCTGAACAAAGGGAAATCCTCACCAAATTCCATCTGCAAAGATGAGCAGCATAGTCTGTGGTAGGTAGAGACAGACTGCACTCTGTAGATGCCCTGGGTCACTTGACAATTCCAGACAAAATGCTCCCTCCCTGACAGTCCTCATTCCTGACTGGCTTTATTCTCTAGCCATCTTCTTCACATCCCACATACTCTGCCTACCTCTTCGATTTCTCTCCATCTTCAGTCTAGGGAATATATTGTCCCTTCTGGATCTGTGGGAAAATGGTACATTCATAATTGCTATTTCTCAAAGGAACCATAGGACCTTTCAGACAAAGACAGTTTTCTGTTTGACCCTTCTACTTATCCTGTTCTCCTCCAGAGACAGCAAGCTGATACTGAACTGGGAGTGAGAGAGAGTGCCAAAGGGGAGGAACATGAACAGGGAGGGGAGCATTGCATAAAATACTAATCGACACTCAAAATATCTGGAAGGGTTTTGTTTTTGTTTTTTAAGGAATGAAATGATGACTTTGGGACACAGTGTTGTAAAAACATCATTGTGAGCAGTAGGTAGGCATGGGTGTAAAGCAGATAATTATTTTCCTTCGAAGTTAAGGGAAATAAATAGGTTAAAAATGAATGAATTATTTTTCTTTTTTTCCCCTTGACAGTTTTGTTTTGTAACCAAGCTGACCTTGTTTTCCTCCCAGATCAGCGGAGAGTGGAGAAGTTTATAGCTGCACATCTGGCTAAGAATCATTTTTCCTACACCCTCCATATACCAAAAGGATAACTTTACTTCTCTGGATTGAACATCAATGATTTGTGAGTTTCACAGGATTGTTTAGCATGTATGTTTCAGGCCAGAGATGTACATGTTTTAGCAATCAGCATTTGACCAGTTTCAATTCACTAGTTCAAAAAAGGTGGTCACTGATCAGATCATTGTAAATTTTCCCATCTCTGGTTTTGGTCAAAACAATAAAGCAGACCTCGGGCCCACAGCTTGAACATGGCATCCACCAACATATTTTCATCTCTGAACACACCCCCAAAGTACTATAAGATGGGGAGGGTGAGTCTGACCCAAGTCCTCTATACATACCACTAGTTACAAATCTTTAAAAATGTTGCCTTCTTATTTTCATCATAGGTTTTGACCCAGTGTTACTTTTTATAAAATATTCATTTATATTTCAAAAAACTCAGAAATAATAAATTGCATCATATAGAAAATACCATAAAATATAGGAATGTGGAGCAAATATGGACTTTCCAGTAATCTTTTATTTAGAAGTGACTGTGGTCTAACTGGGGAGCAAAGCTGCCTGTCCCACAACCACAAGCCTACCAACTGTGTGATTAGGCTATGTTTCTTCTTCTTTCTGTGCCTTGAATTCCTTATTAGAAATTTCAGAATTAAGCTCTGCTTTATACTATTATTACAGCACTAACGCTGTTAGAGCACTGCCTGCCACATATTAAGCTCCCAGGAAATGTTAGCTCCTAACATCTTTTAAGACTCCTCAAAAGCTTTCATCCCTTACCTTAGCCTTTTACCTTATTATTTTCTTTAACACTCATCATTAGTGCCAAAGATAATAATTAGTCACTGATGATGGTTGTAATGCAAACAATAAAAATGAGTTCATAATAGTTCTAATGGGAGGACTTAGAGTTTTGGTTCTATGTGGCTTAGACACTACTATTAGTGGAGGCTCTTACCTGTCTTCCAGCAAAGCAGCAGGAAAAAAGAATTCAATGCTTGTGTAGAAAACCACCTGCTTCTCAATAACCAATTTGTTTCACATTTTATTACTTCAAAAGACTTTACTGCAGATGAAGTTTCTGTCCTGCCCAGTCCCATAGCCATTTTGTCCCAAATAAAAACACTGAGACTTACATGAATTATAAACTGTTTGACTGATGACTCAGGCTTCTTATTGGTTGGCTAATGACTCAGGCTTCTTATTGGCTAGCTCTCTCTTAATTATTAACCCATTTCTACTAAAGTATGTATTGCCACAAAGCTGTGGCTTGCTAGTAATAGTCCGGCATGTTACTCCTTCTGCAACTACATGGTGTCTCTCCTTCTGTGTTCCTCTTCCCAGAATTCTCCTGGCCTGGTAGGCCCACTTATACTTCCTGCCTGATTACATCCTGTCTGTCCATTGACCAAAATAGCTCTATTCATCAACCAATAAGAATATTCACAGCATATACAAAGACTCCCCATCACTTTACTTTTAATACAGTTTCCTCCAAATGCTCATTTCAATGGCTACTGCAAGACATAATCTGTCATAACATAAGACTTTTTATTTTAGTTCATAACAAGATAGGAAACCAATTAATCTAACTAATTATTAACAAATTTATTATAATAAAAATAGAAATTGGTGTGATTCAGGCATCATCAAAAATATTTTTAAATATATACATTATTTTTAAATATATATTTAAATACATATATTTAAATATATTTTATATATATATATATATATATATATATATATATATATGGAGTAGAAACAAATTAGACAACTGATTACAGGGTTAGAGATTGGCCAAAGTGCTATTTTAATGGAATTTTTCATTAGAAGTGAAGAAGAATGTAGAACTTTTAGCACAGAGAAATAACCACTCTGACACTTAGGCCCAAAAGGCTAAAAGGACTATCCTTATATCAACCGAACACAGTGACCTTTTTATGCCTATAGTTGGTGTGATCCTTAGCCATTAGATGAGATAGAGATTTTTGCACGTGAGGATATTGTTCTCCCTATGAAAGAACTGCCTTTAGGAGCATTTCAGATAATTTATTATAAAAGCTCTTTGGTATAACTGTGGGGTAGTGGTAATAATGTGGAGGTAAGACGAATGCTATTTTTAAGACTCTAAAATGACTCCTTGATGCTGACTATAAAATAGCCTGATTTGAACTTAAGAATTCCAGGAGGACTTCTTCTTGAAATGAGTGAATTTTTCTCTTGAGGAATTCTGTAGTTGAATCAGAAGATCCTGGAAGTTGTTGGTGAGGTCAAGGCACCATGATCTAGCTGTATGTATGAGATATATACATATATATAGGCAAATGCATATATATATGTATATATGCAAATGCATATATATGTATATATGCAAATGTCTAGGTATGGATTTTTATACAGAACTTGTTTGTATTTTGGCCTATGTATGTGCTGTGAGGAGCCATCTAGGTGCACCCTTCATGTCTTGTCTATACTTCACACCTCAGTTCTTTCAGAAAGAGGAAGGTGACTCAATGAAATTACACACATTGCTAGGACAGCATATCCAGTGCCTACACAAGGTGCATGGCGACAGACCAGAGAGTTTTGCCTCAGATCAGAACTCAGAAGGATTATCTCAGCTATGCAGCTCTCTGTGATAGAAGCTGAGACCTTTCAACATCTGTTTCTTTCCTTTCTCCCTCATGTTGTTCTGGACAGTATATTCCCATAAACTTTCTCAGAAGTCTGTCTCAGAGCCTGCTTCCTCCAGGGACTCAAACTAAGTCATTGAGCACACGTTATGTAATATCACTTTTAGGAAAAAGTTAATTTACAGGTTTATAAATGTTGGAGGAAGATGGACGTCAGGACTCCTGAATTAGTCAAACTGTTCATTGATATAAATCAGAAATTAACTAGAAGGATAAATGGTACTTTATTATTTTGCTATCCTGCTACTTTGGTTTTTTATTATTATCATTATTATTTATTTATTTATTTTTCTTATTTTACATATCAATCCCAGTTCCCTCTCCCTCCCTTCCTCTCTCCCTCCCTTCCTCCCTCCTATGACCCCCCCCACGACCCTCCCATCCCGTTTCCCCCACACACACTCAACAGAGAGGGTGCTACCTTCCAGGAGGGATCAACAAAATCTGTAGAGTCATTTGGAGTAGGGACTAGGCCCTCCCTCCTGCCTCTAGGTTAAGGGAGCATCCCTCCATGGGGAATGTGCTCCCAAAGTCCTTTTGTGTACAAGGCTACTTTGTGTATCTTCTCTTATTATAGATACCCAATGAGTTAACTAACCATAGAAAAGACCTTCAGTCTATGTACGCCCGTAAGCTCTTTATCTCCACCACTCCACCATTACCTTTCGGAGGCCATAATGTGGACACTGAGTGACACTTTGGAAAGTAATGGGTTAAAATTAAGACAAGGAAGAGAATTACATAAGAATGGATAGGTGAGATGACAAAACTATATCTTTCCAACCCAGTGATGGATAGAATGTGTTACTTTAGATAATCAGTAGATAGCAAAAACATCCAGCAAGATATAATCAGAGCACATCAATCATTCTTAAACTAAGTTGAGCCCATTCATAATTTAGAGATCAAAGCACATCAAAAGTTGATATCAAAGATCCCCGAAAGCAATAGAGTCATGGAACTGAGGTCTATATTCTAGCATGGTTCCTCTGGGAAGGGCTTCAGATTAGCTTGGTGGGGGAATAAGTTTCTAAAGATAAACCATTCATCCCTCTTTTGGCTCCTCAGGATAGGTTTCTAGGATTTCCTCAAGGTATCTTTGTCACATCAATAACCACCTTTTTAAATAATATTGACAATTGATAATTTGGGGAGAATATTTTAATGAAGAGAAACTTCTTTCTCCCAATCCAACTTCTTGAAGACAAAAATTTGGGCATACCCTGACAGTTCAGTATTCAGAAAGATATAGGCTGGTTGCCAAAACCAATGCACAAATGTAAATAACAATACTTAGTATATCTTTAATCAATTTCTCCTGTTTAAGGATTAATTGACTGACTGGTTGACTGATTGATTGGTTGCCTAAGTGATATAAGTAGGACTAAATCCATAGGTAGGGATCAGAAAATCCCCCCTATAGAAAAAGAAGGAATGTGAGAAATACCCTAGGAAAGTGGCTGCCCATATAAGGCAAAACCTAGGACAACAATAAGCAGCAACAAGTACTGAGATTTGCTATGTGACCAGTGGTTAAGATCACTGGCTGCTCTCCCAAAGGACCCAGGTCCTCAGCATCCACACAGCTTCTGTCAACTGTCCACAATCCCAGTTCTAGGGAACCTGACAACTTCTTCCAGCCTCTGAGGCACTCCCATAGTATACCAACATAGACAGAGGCAAAATACCCATACACATAAAATAAAGCAGCAGTGTTTAACAACAACAACAACAAAAGATGTGCTGTGCAATGAATGTTTACATTCCCTTCAAATTTGTATGTTGGAACCTAATCACTAATCTGCTGTCATTATGACATGGAAAGTTTAGGGGAGATTTATAGTCAGTTAATGTCTTTATAAACATGGTTTAGTGAGCTGCCTCCCCTCCTTCTACCATATGAGAACAGGATAAAAATGCTTCCTCTGTGAACTAACCAGTAGCCCCATAACATGCATATATGCAGTCACCATGACCTCAAACTTTTCAGACTCCAGAAATGTGAGAAATAATTTTTTTTTTGCACATACCCACCCAAGCCACAATATTTTACTAGAGCCACTGAAATGAGCCAGCAAGTCAAGGGTCACCATGGTGGCTATTTCAGAAAGGAAAGTAAACCGCCTCTGCAGAAGAACTTTGCAGACCCTTCTGGAAATACACAAACTGCATAGAGGAGGGACTACAAATATGTATCTCATTTATTGTTTGTGAAAACAACATTTGCCCACCAGCACAGAATGTAGGCATATTCTCTCACACACAAACTGAAGGTTTCACTATAGATTTGGAGTATGTTCTCTCAGTGAGTCCAGAAGCCTCAAGGGATTTAAATTTATTAGTTGTCCCCATTCCCCACCCACCCACCGCACCCCCTGCTGTGATTCTGACAAAGCCAAAATATTCTTCCAAATTTAATCTGCTTTGGCCTAGATATATCTAAAAAAGATTGACTCAGAGGATGGTGAAGGTGTCTTACATGGGTTTTATAACTTATATAACTAGGTACATATTGCTTGACCCATGTTGTATACTACTGTCCTTATTTGTAGATGTGGACACTGGCATTGTGCTGAAAGCAGACATCTTGCCCAAAGGCTTCAGAGCCAGGGCAGAAACAGAGGCCTCTGAACACCTACATTAATTCTCTTGCATAATTCCATAGAGCCTCTTTGAATCTACCATATTAAGACGGAATCAAATATCCTGTCTTACTCAATAAATGTTAATTAAAGGAATGCCCTGTGATTAGCTTTGGTTACCTTCAGCATGACAATTTATGCCACCTAGTGGTTTGCTATACCTACTTATATAAAGTTACCTTTTGGGGTTCAAGGTCCAAACTACAAAATAAAGAGCTAAGAATAGACACTTTTTAAGGTTCTTTCTAGGTATATAAATGTAACAAATCTTGTCTCTAGTAAAGGGTGTAAAAGACACTGTCACACTGCCATCTATTAGCTGAAGGAAGGTGTGTGTGTGTGTGTGTGTGTGTGTGTGTGTGTGTGTGTGTGTGTGTGTGGTCACAAAAAGAGTTCCATATTAGCTATATCCAAAAACATTATTTTAAGGATTTGCTTTTTTTCCTATTTTAAGGGAGAAATAAGTTCTAATAAGTTAAACTAAGTTTACACTGAGTTAGTTCAATAGGAACTCTCTTCTGCTCGTTAAGGAATATTTATTGATTTGAAACCTGCTTACATTTTGTGTTTGTAGATATTTTCCTTCCTATGAATTTTCTCATGACTGTGTGTGGGCATACCTACTTAATATGCCTTGTAGTTCTAGTTACTTAAGGTTTATCTGTTAAAAGTCAGACCTGCACAGATGCTGATGCAAACTATGAAATAATTTAAGGAAATTTATTAAAGTATATCTAAATTTGTTCTTACAAGTTCAATCCTGTCATAAATGTATAAATGTAATTGTTGTTAGCTATAATAGGGTATATATGTGTGTGTGTGCACACATGTGCATGTGTATGTATGTATGTGTATATATATGTGTGTGTGTATGTATGTATGTGGTGTGGTACATACATATATATGCACATAAACACATTAATTTTAAAACACTTGCACCACATGGATATACAGTCTCTTGCTTTCAATCAGATACAACCTCAGATCTTTCTGTCCAGCATTTATGTGACCTTTGAGTTACCTACTCATTTCTTTGTTTAAGCTATTGACTGGCTTTATTTGTCATAAACTTTCCTCCTTAGTGTCCTGATAGGAGATGTCACTCTGTTTCTCTTATTGGTTAATGAATAAAGCACTGTTGGCCAATCGGGAAGCAAAATAGGTGGGACTAGGAGAGGTGAAGGATTCTGGGAAGCAGGAGTCCCCATGTGACCTCAGAAAGAGAGGACACATGAGTCTGGTGTTCACTGTAAGACAAGTTCATGTAGAAATATATATATTAGTAATTATGGGTTAATAACTTAGGCAGACTAGGCAATAAGAAATGCTAGTAACTGGCCAACATTCTCATAATTAATAGTGTTTCTCTGTGTTATTTGGGACCAGGATGGCAGGAAAGTGCTCGTAACAGTATCCTGGCTTGCTTTCATGTCAGTTTGACACAAGCTACAGTCATTTGAGAAGAGGGAACCTCATTTGATAAAATGCCCCCATAAGATCAGGCTACAGGCAAGACTTTGGGGAGATTGATAAGAGGAAGTCCCAGACCACTGTGGGTGATACCACTGCTGGGCTGGAGGTCTTGTGTGCTAGAAGAAAACAGGTTGAGCAAGCTATGAGGAGCAAGGCAGTAAGCAGCACCCACCCATGGCCTCTGCATCAGTTCCTGCCTCTAAGCTCCTGCTCTGCTTGAGTTCTTGCCCTCACTGCTTTTGATGATGAACTGTTATATGAAATTGTGAGTGAATAAACCTTTACCTCCCCAAGTTGCTTTTGGTCATGGCTTTTCATCACAGCAATTATAACACTAAGATACCTAGTATGAGACAAATACTGCTGACCAATTACATATATATATATATATATATATGCCTAAATCCAAAATATTCAGCTTGACGTTATACAAAATCTAAATATAGGGATGAATAACCAACTTTGGGTATGTGAAGTATTTCAAATCCTGAAGACATTCAGTTCCATTTGTCTCCATTCAAAACAAGATGTCCATGGAGACTAGTCTATAGAATCTCTTCACGCAAGGAGCATTTACCTTGGCAGTCTTGGCTTTAGAAAGACTTCTGAATGTATGAGGTGGTGGGGAACTGGGTTGCTTCTGCTCCAAAGTTGCTGGTCTTTTGAAGAAGATTTATTCATTCCAACAAATTCATGCAACAAAGACTGAAAAGGCTTAATGTGAGGAAACTGTCCTGGTGGCTCCTACTCTCTCAGGAAGTGGGACTCTCAGGTCACTGACTGTTGCATCCATGATGGCCAGTGTGTGCTAATTACTACCCAACTATCAGTGTTGTTTCATTTCCATATTCTTTGTTATCCCCATGCACACACATCTGCTTTTATAATTTTTCTTTTCAAAGTACCCTCTCACATTATGCTATTTTCATATTTGATCTAAACTTTTACTTCTAAAGTTTTAGATAGGTATAAATAATAAACCCATGCTTAAACTTTTACAAATTATATTTCTTTGATTGTTGACTTAAGAGTTGCTTCATGAATTACTTCAGTTTTCCTTATAAATTACTACTATAATTGATATTAATTGTTTCATAATCTGGCTTATATTTCACTTTCTTTTTTTTTCTTCTATTGACTTTTCTACAGCTTATCCAATTGATGAAAACAAAGTATATAAAATTCTTTCCTGGCAGTTCATCTAAGTGATATGTAACAAGGGATAAAAATATTTCATTTCTAGACCCAAATGATAATTTCCTTAAAGCCTCTTTCATAAGATCTTAAAATATAAAAGTAAATCTTCTAATATCTTTCTGAAAACTAAAATTAGTATATAATTTAATCATTCATTTTATGTAGGCATTTGAACAAATCTGAAAGCTCAAGGAATAACGAGACAGAAATAGCTAACTTTTCTGCAAGAGTCATTGTACTATTTTACTTAGTCATCATGGAGAAGAATTATAACTATTATATCTATTGCATCATAAACTGGGACAAGACATCATTATGGTCTACAGATGAATGAATTGCTATCTTAAATTGATTTTCCTACAAAGAATTTCTCTCTATGAAGTTTGAGGAAAACCTTTGGAGAATTCAAACATGTTAAAAAAACAAAAACAAAAACAAAAAACAAAAAATTAAGAAATATAACCCTTCAAGCTATAAAAAAGTAACAGAAACTGACTCTGGTCTTTTCCTGTAGAATATTTCAAGAGACCTGCCTTGAGAAATCATGGCACTGGCACTGACTACCTTTTTTAAGTAGACAGGAGAACTGAGATCACTTAGCAGGGAATGTCTTTTTCATCTGTTTCTGGAAAATAAACCTCCTAAGAGGTTTGCAAGCATCTAAAAGCTCCTAATTTTCCAAAAATATATTTATGAAAATGTTTCACCACAACTGATATGATGGGAGATGCTATTCTGTAAATATGTTTCTCATATTGGTTAATGAATAAAGCACTGTTGGGCCAATAGGAAAGTAAGATAGGTGGGGTGTTTAATAAGGATCAGGATAAACAAATAGGCCGAATAGATGTTTATTCAGGGAGAAACAACTCACAACATAGACAGATGAACACAGCAGTTGGAACCAGATGCTCTTTTCTCTGTGTACCACCAGCAAGATTTCTCCAGCTCCCCCTTAGACCTAGTTCCATGGGTCACTTCCACTGCCCAATGGGTGTGGTCGGTGCCACAGAAGCAGACAAAGTGAATATCCCTCTACAATGATATGTTTAAGTCAAAGTTCAGAAAACAGAACAAAATACAACCTAAGCCTTTGGTTATGATTCCATCTCAGTATGAACACAGAAGTCTGCTGGGGGAAAAGCTGTGATGGTCATCCAGCTCCCCATTTGCTCCCTCTGACCCTCAGCTTCCTCCACAATTAATCTGTTTAGCTGCTAATTTCCCATGAGTATTTCTAGATGATCCAATTTCAGACCTCCAGGGGTTGATCCTAATACAGTATATGCCTAAATATTACTCCCTAAAATGACTCCTGATGGAAACATGGATTTGTGTGATGCTGTGACCTACCCACAAAGACACAATTTATCACAAAACCAGGCTATTTTGAGTAGTATAGTAAAAAGGGCTTAGTAGAACCCGGGTGTGGTGATGCATACTTTTAGTCCCAGAACTCAGAAGACAGAGGCAGGTGGATATCTGAGTTCAAAGCCAGTCTGGGCTACATAGAAAGTTCCAGGACACCCAGGGCTACACAGAGAAACCCTGTCTTAAAAAACAAAATAAATAAAATATGAAAGGGTTCGGTATAGTATCTGGACCAGTTATTTGTTAGTGCTGTAACATATCAGCACTAACTTAAGAGATTTAAAACACAAAGGTACTATTCTATAGTTCAGGAGACCTGAACAAAGGTCAGATTATCTGAAGACTCTCAAGTCCTTGTTTTTTTTTCTTTGTTTTGGTTTCTGGAGACCTCATGAATATCTTGGCTTATGTCCTCATCATTGTCACATCTCCTACTATTGGCCAATCTTCTTATCTTTTTTCATAAACATTCTTTTGTTTATGTTGGGTCCACTCAGATCCTGAAGAATTGCCATAGCTGAAGATCTTTAACTCAATCACCTTCTAATCAGGCAGTAGCAATGGCAGAAACATGTTGAGTAGGATACCAGATTTTACCACATCTCTGTGCCCCAAAATTTTACCATATCTCTCCCCCTACAATTCACGTATCCAGGAAGGAAAAAAAATCTCTGCAAGTGCTCAGGCATTTACTTAAAAAAATTAAAAAAAGCAGTGGAGAAAAATGCCCACGGAAAACACCACAAATTGATTAAGTCTAAGTCACACCACTTTCATGCCCATCACTGCTCCTGCTGGGAAGAAACTACACAGCACATAATCTTTCCTCTACAGAAAAATGAAGGCTGGGTGAACAGCCATATTCCACAAACTTTTAGGGCACCATTTGAAAGACTCACTCAGTTCCATTCTTCTCAGATGATACTAGTACGAGCAATACAGTAGGTGACATAGTTATCCTTAGAGTCTCCCCTGCAGAGGACCCAGGTGCCATCTCTTCTGTGACCTTAACAACCTTAAAAATGCTGCAAACTCCTAACAGATTTCACCATTGTGGACTCACACTATTTTCTATCATAGAATTAAAAGATTGCTACAAAGAGGACTCCATCAGTATGTAGCCAAGACTGATGGAGTTATTTGCCTTTACAAACTTTTTCTGAGCCCTCCTCCCATTCCCTAAACTTTGCCATTGTGCAAGTACCTGCAGCCAAACTTGTCACCAAGCAGATACCTGCTGCTGGCCTTGACAGCCAAGTGTATGCATTTGAGTGTCCCTTGTCCTCACTCCTACCCTGGCTGCTGGACCGCTAACAGATCTCAAAGTGTAGACCTGCTAAGCTGTCAACACTGTGGGTGCCAGCTGCCTGAGCTGATAGACACTTTATCCTTTGAACTGAAAACCTTCACACATACCAAGGCTCACTTGTTTAGCATCCAAATGTGCTTCAGAGCATTTCTGCTCAGAGGTAAACTTCATCCCTGTGTCAGGAATTTGTGAAAGTAGCAAAACAAAAGAGGGTTGTTGCATACAAGGGAACTAACTCTCTTCTATCATCAACAGATTTCTCAGCAGAAGACTTAGAGAGTGGGCTGCAAGAAAGAAGCTGAAAGATTTTGCTGTTGCTACATGTGCCTCATAGGATATACTGAAGGGACTCTTTCAACTAGAGCAAGAAGACACCATTTCCCCCCCACAGGGGAAATACAAAAGTATAAAACTCAAAAGTAAATATAGAATCAAAGAGCAAATGTGCAGCCAAATTCATACTACTTTAATACTGTAATGGTGATGTAGATGAGTAACATCACTCTAACATAAAGGCCCAAAGATATAACTATAATTACAGGAGTTGGAGAGATGGCTCAGCAGTTAGGCATACTCACTGTCTGCTCTTCCAGAGGATCTGGGTTCATTTCCTAGCACCCACATGGTTGATCACAAGAGTCTGTAACTTCAGTCCTGAGGAGATTTGAAGCCATCTCCTGGGCCTCTCTGGCACTACATGCATAATTGTACCAGAAGGTTTCTATGTGTCCCACCTGGCCCTGCAGCTACTTATAAAATAATTACTCAGAGGCTTAAAATGAACTGTATTTGTTTGGCTGATGGCTCAGGCTTTTTACTAGCAAGATTTCACATTTAAATTAATTCATTTCTATTAGTTTATATTTTATTATGAGGCTCGTGGCTTGTTACTTAACATCTTGCTGCTCTGATGGCTACTGGGGTCTCTCTGACTCCATCTTCCTTCTTCCTGTATCTCTGCTTGGATTTCCCACCTGGCTCTATTCTGCCTGACTAGTGGCCAAATCAGCTTCTTTCTTAACCAATGGTAATAAAACATATTCACAGTATACAGAGACATCCCACATCAACACATAGTCACTTATATATCAACAGGTGAAGCATCCATACAAATAAAATAAAACACTGTAGTTGTAATAACTTGTTAACAGATATGCAAAAGGAAATTACCTAAAATATGACATAAAAATGTAAAATGTCAGTTTCCGGCTAGCCAGGGCTACACTTTCCCAAGCATGTGGGGGGAGGAGGGGGAGCAAAAGTGTAGAACTTTTGCATGTGGTTGAAGTCGTCAGTTTAATATAGACTGAGTGGAAGCCTCATGACAACCACAAATAAAAGCCTTCAGAAGATGAACCAAAGACAAGACAGAGGAGTCAAAACATACTGCCACAGAAAAGTCATCAAAGCACAAAGGAACACAGCAAAAGATAGAAGAAACAACTAAAGGGCAATAGTCTGTGCCTGTAAATAGTCACTTAAGTGTAATAATAGGTCAGAGATAGGATAGGTAGATGGAGCTGCTACTTTCTTCTTACCATTGTGTTCTTGTTCAACGCCATCATTAAGTCTTAGAATGTTCCTCATCTTCCCACATTTAACCATCTCTGCTGTTTGAACTATACTTCCTACTCTTCAAAGCCCATTCAAGAGCCATATTTATCATAAAAACCACCCAGCTCAGGGTAATCACTCCCACCCCTGATTCTTTTTCAGCAAGAATTTACATTACTTTCTATTGCACTTGCGCAGATCTGTTCAATGTAGTATAAATATGTCTGTCTCTTCTCTCATACCTGAAGTGAGCTCTGATGATGGGAGCCAGTTACCAACAGCAGCCATGAAGATTCATCCTTGAGCATATCCAGGTCTGTATCTGTGCCGCTTCTCCAAGCCAAACACCCATCCATTTATCTTGCCATCTAACAAAGAGCAGCAAACATTTAGTGCCAAACACTTGGGCCAACTGAAGAGAGGTTCTACCTACCAAGAGGGGTAACATTCATCAGAGGCTTCTACTAAACTATATATGCCAATACTTTTAATAGAGTTATGTCTATAAGCCAAGGTGATTTGAATCAATAGGATACTGCCAACCACATCTGCTCACTCACTGAAACAACAATGTAAAACAACAACAAGGTAAGACATGCCTGTAATCCCCACACAAATAACTGAAATGATTGACTGGTTGATTTAATTAAATAAACAGTCTAGACAGCTTATTTGTAAGCTAAGTATTTTCAGATGCTCATCAACAATTGGAACAGCAACATTGCCTTCTGGGTTTTGTTTTATTAATGACAGATGACAACATTGAAGTACTTATCATTAATGAAAAATATACAAGCCAGTAGGGTTTCCTTGTCCAGTTATTTCTCTGGAAATTGTGTGTAAGGGTAGAAGTAATAAGGAGTCAACAAAAGTTGTTTTTGTATGTTTGTCAGGCCCTACCCAAAAAGCTTATATATCAAGATACCTCACAGCAGCTCAGGAATATGTGTCTGACCAGAAGTTCCCACAAACAACTTCCAGTGCTTCTAAAACTGTGTTAGTGACTGGGAAAGCGAGAAAGTAGTTGACATTGCAGACAGATATGTTAGGAAAGGATGCTGAAATTAGTGGCAACGACTTTTTCTTTTCTGCTAATAGTCATTCCTGGGTTCACTCCCAAGCCAAGGAAGGAAAGGCCAAATATAGCCACCAAATCAGGCATGTTGCAAAGCAGCTGTCTCCTGCATGGAGCCGAGCAGACAGTTGGAACTCCAAGTGCATGTAGTACACAGGCTACATTGAAACCACAATCACACTAATCACTATTTTGGGAGCAAATGGGCTGCACTTCGAATGCCTACAGCATTGGGTCATCTTATCAATTAATGAGCTGTAATCACTACTGCAGGGGCACACAAAATGGTAGGCAAGACTAAAAAGCAGCAGTTTCCCAGAGAGTGCATTTAAAAAGTGAGAGACTCTTCTGTTGCCCCTCCCTTTTTTCTTCCAGACAATGCTTGTTCATCTGTTGGGTGTCATCATAAACCTGACTTTACAGTAGACACCGTTGCCAATGCTGCCAAAGTACAACAGGAATACCATAGGTTGCCTTGCATGTCACCTTTTCACCATCTTTTTCTATTGAGCTGCCTGAGAGCCATGCTGTCAGAGGCTACAACATTGCATCCCAGTAAATATCTTTACTGAATAAGTATTTCTTCAGTGAATAAGAAAGACATTTATTAGCTCCCCACGAGAGAGGGGTTGATAATGAAAGTCCATTGTTACTAACTTAAGTTCTCACTCCAAATTAACCTGCTTAGTACTCTGGATGATTACCTCATTTCAACTTTTCCATGTTCCTTTAAGGATACAGCATGTTCCCCTGTTGAATATAAACAACCTCATAGAACATCAGCATCAAACGGGGCATTCTGAGACCATAATATGGTGAAACTAAACAAAACAGCTTCATTATTTTCTCCAAGCACTGACCAAAGGAAGGGTTATGTAGAAACTCCACAAGAAACTAACAATCCCCTGTCTTGATTTATGGGAGGAGTTCTGCCTCTTTCTTTTCCCAAAGAGTTTTATAGTTGCTCTCATCAGTCCTTTCCACTGGTCAGACTGAGATCTTCAGTCTTAGAACAGTCCTCACTTCCTGGCAACAACCACAGAGAAATTCCCTCAACCTTTGCCCTGTGCAAAGCCTAGATGATTCAAGAAGTCTTTTTGAACCATCCTATCACTGAAGTACAACCCAGTTTGTATAGTCTGTGTCTTTCTGCAGCTCAGTTAAAGCACACGTGTGTTCATCAAGTGTGTGCCCCTTTGGATTTCAGGTGAGAAGCCATTGACAGTGAGTTACACAATGTATACTGGACTGGAGAATGAAAATGGGACAATTTACATGTATATGTATATTTATCTAAGACATTTTAACTGGCATTCATCATAGTACATAAATATGATCCTGTTCCCTCATCCCTCCCTCTGTGAGCTGGCTCCAGGATCAATTGGATACAGATAAAAACACCAGGATATGACAAAATTGTATGTATTGTATGTTTCCATTCCAGTGTGACTGTGACCAGTCAAAATCAAAGAAACAGAAAGCAAATGGTGGTTTCTTTGGGGCTGGGGGGCAGAGAAAAATGGGAAGTTGTTTACAGATAGAGTTTCGGTTTTACAAGCTTTTGTCCTTCAAACATAAATAAACACTATTGACCTGCCATGTGCTGCCCAGTTTGGTCCTGATACCCTGAGTGTAGTGATGAAAAAATAAAGAAAGGACAGACACCCAGAAACAGAAAAGCTGGGATCAGGCAGGCTGTGCTAATTCTGCTAAAGTGGCCAGAACTCCAGTGACTTGTGATGTACACCAAGAGAAAGAGAAGTTAGCTAGCAATCTCTGAAGGATCTCCCTACAGGGGAGCAGTTCCCAGTCATCCAAAAGGAGGAAGCAGCAGTTACAGGTCAGCCTCATAATCACTTGTATTTTGCCAATTCCCATGGGTCTAGGGCATAGGTTCTTGGAGGAAGGTTTTACCTTTCTCCATAGGTCTGAGACATTGGTCCTTGTCAATAATATGTATTCACTCAGGACTTCATCTAGTCCTTACATAGTCACTCAAGGTTTCCTACCCTCTAGCCCATACCCCAACTAACCTATACTTGAAAACAGCTAACAATCCAGGTGGTGATGGTACAAGCCTTTAATCCCAGGAAAGGCAGAGAGACAGAGAACCAGAGGCAGGTGGATCTCTGAGTTAGAAGCTAGCCTGGTCTACAGAGTGAGTTCCAAGACAGCTAGGGCTACATGGAGAAAACCTGTTTCAAAAAAAAAAAAAAAAAAAAAAAAAAACGAAGGAAAACATTGCAATTAGAATAACTTTGAAGTAGAATAAGGACAAAATGGAAAAAGATTCTAAACTGTCCTTGCTTCCTGTTGGCTTAAGATACTCCAATACCATTAGCTAATTTCATGATCCATTTTGATCACTCGACCAAGGGCAACAACATCACTCGTCCGTGAACCTGCATAGCATCTTTGACCCTTATGTTCATCGGCTTTCATGGTTTTCTGTGTAAAGGAATGAAACAATAAGTACAAGGTATTAAGGGAGCTCTTTTAAGGAGGAACTGAAGTGGGTGAGGAAGCACATATTGATTATTGAATGACAAGAATAAAAGTAATCACAGAGAACAGACACCTTAAAAAGTATTTCTGAGTTTCTGAGATGACAATCCATGTGGAAAAAATAAAGTACATTGGTAAAATATTGAATAGTTCTGGAACATTTTGTTATTTATGAAAAAAAATCTTTGTGGTACTTCAAAGGAAGAAAGTAAAAGAGAAATGTAATCAGCTGTGCCTATCATATTTCTTCTACCACCAAACTAGGTTCTGAGCTGCTAACAGTGAGGGTGCCAGACAAAAGTCAGGCTACAAATGGCACACAGTTACACTTTGTTTATAGTGGGAGTTGTAGCTACAGCCCCATCTCATCATATCTTCAAAGCTGCTATGGTCTGAATGTATCCACAAAAGTGGTGTGTTGGGCATTTAATCCCTGATACAACAAAGTTGGAAGTTCGAACCTTTTGTGAGGTGTTAAAACTCCAAAGGCCTTTTGAATATTAATGCCATATAGAAGAACTTGCCACAAGGAGCTTGTTCCCTTTTTGGAATCCCACCTCTGACACACAAGGATGGTACATTCCCCACCTCTGAATGCAGCATCAAGGTGCCATCTCAGAAGCAGTCTGCACTCTTGGCAAAAAAAAACAAACCAGCTGAGTCCTTGAATTCTCTGCCCTCAATAACCTGAAAGCGAGCCTCTAATATTTAAAATTTATCTATAGTATTCTCTTTCAGCAGTACAAAAGACTGAGACAAAAACTCTAACTTGTGAATGATTAAGGGCTGCCAAAATGGTTTGAAATAGGAAAGTTCTTACCAGATGATCCTGAGGGCCTGAGTTAGAACCTAAGCACTCACAAACCAGCCTTGACTACACATGCATGGAATCCAAGTATGGAGAAGCAGAAATGGACAGATCCTTGGGGTTTACTGACCATCTAATCTAGTCAAATTGATGAGGTTCTGAGAGATGTTCCCTCAAAAAAAAAAAAAAAAAAAAACATGGGGAGTGTTTGAATGTAGGGAGCTGTGATACTGCAGTCGCCATTACAAGATGGTGCTGACATCCGGCCCCGCAGTCAGTAAACAAGTTCTGGAGCTCATGTACCGATTGCGAGAACACGCCAAGTCTCTGCCCAGCCTGGGCATCACATAGGATGATGAGTGAGCAGCCAACCAGAGGGCGATACACCACCTCGTACCATCCTGGTGCGGCTAGGGCTTATAAATACAGCACCACTCTGGGGCTTGGGGTCTTCCTCCTTTCATCGCTTGGATGCAATAAAGCTTGCTGCGGAAGGATCCTGTTGTCTGTGTGTTGTCTTGCTGGCGAGACGACTGTGTGGGCTGCGACATTTGAGAAGATGTAGCATCAACCTCTGGACTCTATATGTTCAGACACCTGTGCATATTAACATACATATAAAAACAAAAACAGACAGTGAATGATTTTTTAAACTATAATTTTCATTCCCCAGAATTTACCTGCTAGTATGAGTATAGAATTATATTGTACTTTTTTCCTCTCATTCTGTCATATTCCAAGGGACTATAAGATTACATCATACTTATATTGTTTCCAAAATGTATACCCCAAAAAGTAGGCATGAATATTAAATGGCTACATGAATACTGCTTCAATTTCCCTGTATATTTGTAATGAAACCGTAAAGAACTGAAAAATTCCAAACTCTTACATGCAAAGAAGTAAGTGTTGTGATTCTTCCTGACAACAAAATTAAAAAGCAGGCCAAACTACAAGTTCAACAACTTTTTCTTAGGCCACAGGGCAAACTACTACCCTGAAAATTAGAGACACAAACTGTCAAATTCAGGGAATGAGAATTTACAAGAGAAAAATCCCACAACGTAAGGAAGCCCATAACAGCATAGGCTTCCAGAGGCTCCCAAAGTCTGAGGGTTAAAGTTCCAGAGGAACTCACTCACAGAGGACAACCCGCCCTTCTGAGAGTTTAACCTCAAGGAATCTTACTATGTGAATTGTTTTAGTTAGGGTTTCTATTGCTGTGACAAGACATAATGATATAGCAACTCTTATAAAGGAAAAATATTTAGTTGTGGTGGCTTACATTTTCAGAGGTTTAGTACATTATCATCCTGGTGATGTACAGGGAGACATGGTGTTGGAGAAGAGGCCAAGTGCCCAACCTTTTTTGCAAGCAACAGGAATTGATCATAGAAACTGGCATGACTTGAGCATATATGAACCCTTAAAGCCCACCTCCACAGTAACACACTTCCTCCAACAAGACTACATCTAGTCCAACAAGGCCACACCTCCTAATAGTGCCAACGCCTTTGGGGATCATTTTCTTTCAAACCACCACATGAACAGTGGTGAAAATCTTTGGACTTACTACCAGGAGAGTAGCAAAGAAAGCATTTGTTCTTCTTAACAAACCCTGTTCTCAAAAGAAAACATTTTAACAGGGTTTGACATGATGGGTTTTTATACCCCACACCAACCCGCTCTCTCCTACCTGTCCAAATGCAGGATGGACATAAAACTGAGAATCCATAAAGAAGGTCACAATCCAAAAGTTTAATTAGTTCACCAAAAGGTGAGGACTAAACTAGAGAATGACAGAACAATTTTGCTTCTCTGCCCCTTACCACTGTTCTCTTTATGAATATTTACTGCAATCTTTAACAACATACACCAATGTGGTTGTGTACTGGCTGGTTTTGTGTGTCAACTTGACACAAGCCAGAGTCGTCAGAGGGAGGAGCAAGTCATGGGAAGCAAACCAGTAAGCAGCTCCCCTGAGTGACCTCTGCATCATCCCTGCCTCTAGGATCCTACCATGTCCTTCTAATTTTCTTCAATGATCAACAGTGATGTAGAAGTATAAGCCAAATAAGCACTTCCCTCCCCAACCTGATTTTTGGTCATAGTGTCTCATCACAGCAATGGAAACCCTAACTAAGATGGGTTGTTTGACTAGGAATGGCCCCCATTAACTCATGTGTTTAAATGCTTGGTCCATAAGGAGTGGGACTTTTGGAGTGGTGTGGCCTTATTGGAGGAAATATGTCTCTATAAGGGTGGTCTTTGAAGTCTCCTAAACTCAAGCTATGCCCAGTGTCATTTGTTTCTACTGCCTTGGCGATCAAGATGTAGAACTCACAGCCTGTTCCCCAGCACCATGTCTGCCTGCATGCCAGCATGCTTCTCATCATGACAATCAAGAACTAAACCTCTGAAACTGTAAGCCAGCCCCAATGTTTGCCTTTATAAGAATTGTCATGGTCATGGTGTCTCTTCATAGCATAGAAACCCTAACTAAGAACACCAAGTGAAGATTTTAATTAAAAATTAACAAAGCATGTTAAACACAAAACACCATTTGAAAAGACAGTTTAAACATCATATGGAAGTCAGATATAGAAAATAAACTGGAATTATCAGGCCAGAAATTAAAGTACCTGTGCAGTGTGCAAATCAGAACACTTTGGGTGAAAAGGAGAAGGGCTCTGGCAGTGTCAACTGAAGAAAAGAGTCTTGAGACTGAGATTATAGCAACAGGATCCCACAAAACAGAAAATCAAAGAGGAAAATAAGAGTAAAGAAGATGAAATTTTCCAAGAAACCAGGGGTCAAAAAATTCAATGTGTGTGTAATGAAACAAGCGAGATAGAAAGATACATTTTAAAGAATTCAGGACAGATATTTACTCCCCAAACTGGTGAAGACACCATACCATGGAGCCAGAGATGTGGGAACACAGCAAGCAGAGTCAATGTCAAAGATTAAAATTAAAAATTAGGAACTACATTCAGGCATGCTATATTCAAACCTCAATTAAAACAAAGAGAAAGAAAGAAATCTTTGAGTGAACAACTAAGGTCAATAAAGTGGTATCAATTCCATAGACATTGATACTATATAATAAGGAACACAAGAAAAGGTTGAGTTCAATAAGTACTTAGGATGCAATGACTTCATCCTTTAGTGGGGTATGTAAGATAGTGTTTTGAGGAGGGGGAGATTGCTCAGTAGGTAAAGAGCTAGCTGCAAAAGTATGAGGACCTGAGTTCTGATCCTAAATGCTCACATAAAAGCAGGGTATGGCTGACTCCATCACTGGGGTGGAGGCAGGTAGATCTCAGGCTCTTGCTAACCAGTCAGTATAGTCAAACAACGTGCCCCATATTCAAGAAGAAACTCTGTCTCCAAAATATGAGGAAGACACCTGATTTCGGCCTCTGGCCTCTACAAGAACCTCAATGGATGAATGCATCTGTACACCACTGCACATGTACACACACACACACACACACACACAACACACACACACACACACACACACACACACACACACACACACACAAAAATATCTCAAAAGGTCTATATTCCTAAGAACTAAGATCTTTAAAACTTAGTAAAATTCTGAAGGACCTTACTTGTAAATAGACTGTTGATGTAAATGGGCTCACATTTTATAATTAGAGCAAACAGAAGGTTAAAATTGATGCAATTATACATAAAAGTATTTACAATCTGCTGGGGCTAGCACTTCATTAAAATAAAGGCTGGAGGAGAAATATATTGTTTGTAAGAGAATTTTACAGAGGTTGTAAACAATAGAATATCATGTTACTATTACTGCAAGAAATGGTTTCTCTCCACTGTTGGTGACAACTTACAGAGGACCACAACCTGCAGCATCACTTGGGACTCCATTTCCAGTTCCTTTGGAAGACTCATAATCTAGATATTTATGGCAGGTGGTTCTACAACTCAATTAACTTATTTTCAATTTAATGCGGCATTGGCCAACTGCTACAAGCATTTTCCCACCAACTTGGTCCCAGAATCGCATCAGCCCCAAACAACATGCAGAGACGCTATATTAATTATGCAACTATTGGCCTGTTACTAGTGTTTCTTATTGGCTAGCTCTGTCTTAAATATTAACCTATTTCTATCAAAGTATTTCCACATGGCCTTGGCTTACTGGGAATGCCGGACCTGCATCTCATTTGCCTGCTACATCTCTGCAGAGAAGAGAGTGATTTCCTGTTTGTCCCTGCTTACATTCTGATTCTGCCCAGCTACGTCTCTTCCTGCCTGACCTATCACTGTTTTATTTATCAACCAATAAGACAAACATATATGCAGAACATTCCCCATCAGTCAACCAAATAAAATGCTGAGATAACCCTTGAACATCAACACTCCTAGTGTTTATTGGATATTCAAAATATATTAAGACTAAACAGTACAGATAATTCAAACTTTATCTTTACATAACAGTTTTGCTCACCCATGCTTTTTGGTTATATATTTACTTTCCATATGTTAGTGTGTGTGTGTGTGTGTGTGTGTGTGTGTGTGTGTGTGTGTGTGTGTACGAATTCTTTTCTTAGAATTTACTGCATAAAATGTGCAACATTCATTCATTTATTACTAATATATTCATTCCCCAAATCTGTTAACACTCTTACTTCTTTTGGTGGCATGCTAATTTACTGACAAGGATAGGGTTTTTATTTATGTGTTTAGTATTTGCATCAAACACTTTTCACGTAGCTTGATCAACAGTCACTCAACTGTTCAAGATGGAAGCTGATGCCAGATACTCCACTTGCTTCTTTTCTCTTCACACTTGCTGCTCCACTCAGAATTCTGAAGTGATAGGTCTCTTTTTCATCCTGCAGTGCCATCAAAGGTTTCCCCACCAGTACCCAAGGAACCAAAATGCTATCTCACTTCATAGTACTTACCTTCGGCATCCATGGGTGAGCAGGCCAGTATCACAGTATCACACATCCCTCCAGACAAGATTTGAAGCAGGAATCAGGAAGCCTTACTGAAGGGACTTTCCTATCAAAAAAAAAAAAAAAAAAACCTTTGTACAACTTCCAGAGCTCTGTACAGTTTTTCTACTTGTCACTGCTTTAGCTACTGACATACTGCCATCTTCAGGAAGAAATGTTGGGCTCTGCAGTCCCATCCAGAGAAGGGACCCTAGCAGTCTGTCCTTTCTTTATCTGTGAAATCACCTAAGTTATTTTTCTTATCCGTCTACATATTAGTTATTTCTTTCTGTGAACATTTTTATCTCACATGTTTTTGCTTTCCAAACAACTATGCATTTCAGTGAGAAGCTGCCCAGAAATGCTAAATGGAAGAAAATTCACTTTTATCAATCAAATGAACAAACATTAAAGTGTATGCCATGGAAAACAAACTTCAAAATGTTTTCTGTGTATCAACAAATTAATTATATATAGAAAATATAAGTACATGGCTTTATCATTCAAAATTTATTTGTATGTTTTTACAAGAAAAACTATGCATCTTAGGCTAGTAATGTAAAAACCTTCTCTTCTTCACATTACTCCCACTCACAGGTTAACACACAAATTAAAGTAACTCTTCACCAGATTTTTAGTGGTTAAATCTAATACTACAGTTTATTCACAAACAGTGCTTTCTTGGCTGGGAACTCAACCCAATCAATTGCAAAGCTCTGGCCTAGCAGGTGCAATGCCAAGCCGCATTGGTGTTAGGTTCCCAGTATTGTAAGCAAAAAGAAAAAAAAATCTGCTGTCTCCACCCAACTTTTGTTCTGAAGTTGGTTCTACACCTGTTTCACTACTTTCCTTTGATGACTCTTTCTTCACCTTCTTCCATCCCTCTCTCTTTGTTATTTTGTTTTGCTTTTCATCATTTAGGAAGGTCACACCTGAGTTGCCCATTTGGATTGCTTTTATGTACTTCAAGCAACATGTTGGGGCCATATTTCTACTTATTTTTAATAAAAATATGTTCTCCCCTATCCCACAATGCCCAAGCACAGTTTCCCCAAAAATAAATAAATGCAATTGTTGTGAAAAGTTCTAAATACTTACAAAATACTAATTATGGATTGTGATTAGAAAGAATACATAGACACATAATCCTCTCATTTTAACACTATAAACAAATTTGAGAGTTACAAAGACATCTAGGCCCCTGATTAACTTTTACTTATTTAGTAACTAATACGGTATCCATGGTTATTTATTTAATTTTTGCTATTTATGTCATTTTCAATCAGCATATAATGCTAGAGACCATTACAATATTTCTGAACAAAGTGTATGTTAGTGGTCTCTTTCTTCCCTAATTTTAAAATCCTATAAACTAAATCTTAGTATGATAAATTTGAAAGACAAAATTTATATAATAACTTCAAAACTCACTTAAGGTAATCTATTAAAGACAATAAATACAAATCAAATTTTTGGAAAAAGAATATTATTAAAGGATATTATCTAGTATCAGATATCAGCAAAATAAAGATGATAAGACTACAACATGGAGGTTATGTCTGAAAAGGTAAATGAGGAAGAAAAAGACCTTAGTGTAGATGAAGATTTTCTTTCTTGAAAGTACTATGGCCAGGCGTGGTGGCACACGCCTTTAATCCCAGCACTCCGGAGGCAGAAGCAGGAGGATTTCTGCGTTCAAAGACAGTCTTGAGGAACCAAATTCTAGGACATTTGGGGCTATTCAGAGAAACCCTGTCTCAAACAAACAAAAAGAACAAAGAAGATGGAAGAGAAGTAAAAGAAGGAGGGAGGGAGAAAAAGAACAGTTGAGCATCAGCATCCCCTTTTCCTGCTTCCTGTCTGTGAATGAAATGTGACCAGCCCATTCCTGCTCTATAGTCATGGCTTCCCTCACACACACACACACACACACACACACACACACACACACACACACACACACACACACATACACACACACACACACACCACCACCACCACCACCACCACCACCACCACCACCACCACCACCACACACACACACACACAAAAAAAAAAGAAAGAAAAGAAAAGAAAAAGCCTTTCACTCTTAATCTGCTTCTTCTCATGTTTTGGTCACAGAAAGAAATAATATAAATCTGTAATCAGTATAAAGGTGTGTTGAGATAGTCTCTCATTTGTGTCTCATAAAGTCATTGAAACCTTATGGGAATTTTACACACACACACACACACACACACACACACACACACACACACACACACCACAACTTAATTTGGTTCCCAATTTTTTTTTTTAAGATTTATATATTTTGTCTGTATTGTCGTCTGCATGCCAGAAGAGAGCCAGAAGGGTGCTGGGAATTGAATCCTGGTCCTCTGTTTGCAAAAACAGCAAATGCTCTAAACCACTGAGCCATCTCTCCAGCAATTCCCAATTTCTTTAGGGGGTTTTGAGACAGGGATTCTTTGTGTAACAGTTCTGAATGACTCACTTTGTAGACCAGGCTGACCTGGAACCCAGAGATCTGCTTGCCTCTGTCTACTGAGTGCTGGGATTAAAGGTGTACACCGCCACCACTAAATTTTAATGGGGATACTTGATCAGTATTTAGAGTTCAAAAACTTTGTGTTGAGTAAGTTAACATATTCAAGTTTTTCTAGTTTTCTAGTAACTGATTCAAGAACCTATTTTGAAATTTAAATGTAAAAGAATTAAAACTAAACAAATTTAAAAATCAAGATTATCAGGCTGAAAGCAAAGGTCAGAGCATTCAAAATCCTGGGTTCAATCCCTAGTTTGTGTGTGTGTGTGTGTATGTGTGTGTGTGTGTGTGTGTGTGTGTGTGTGTGTGTGTGTGAGCATACATAAAAAACACCCAAAGGCGCTCAGTTATACTACTCACATTCACTTTAAAAGTGTGGCTAGAGGCTAACTTACAGCTCATATCTTCTCTCTGAAGGGATCAATAATGAAATAGTGACATTGGACGTGCTACTTTACTGGGGAAGAGGCCTGAATATATTTACTACTCAGTGAGTTTGAATCTAAATTATAATTATATTTTAAAAATTGTACATTGCATATGCTTCTCTACTTTCTTAGTATCATTTTTTTTTAAATCAAATCAGGTGTATATTCGATAATCAGCAAATTTGTTCATAGAAAAGTGTACCTCACACCAGAAAATGTAATATTGGTCTCAGGGATCAGTTGGCTGACAATTCAGATTCCCTTGATAATCTGTCTAGGTCAGGGGTATACACCCTTAATAGCAACACCTGGAGGTGTTGGGAAGATCAAAAATTTAAGGTCACTCTTGGCTACTCAAGGCATTCTTGGAGACTAGTCTGGAATAGGCAAAACCCTCTCACACAATAGCAACAATTATAAAATGCTACTTATGCTGCTCTACAATGCCTAACAGTACAGACTCGGAGTGTGAAAACTGAAAAGTCCAGCACACTGCTTTTTATAGGAGGTGACTATGTGACCTCACAAGCAGTGAACTGTCTCTCCTATCCAAGAAGTCTTATATGCCCCAAAAGACACGAAATAATAATCTCCCCAAAGCTCAGCTGTACTATTCAACTTGTCCGTAAATATTGGACAAGCACTTTATTTCTAGCAGCTAGTCCTTTGGTGGTGCTAATGAGTGTAATATTTTAAGTGGATTACACTGGACTGAAATTCTTACAACTGGTATGTGGAGTTGTGTCCCAAGTGCCAGCAATGGCTGAAGGAAATAGAATGTATGCCAATGATGCCAACCGTCTGGAAAATGTAAAATACCGTGATATGTATCATTATTTCCTTTGCATAAATGTACTTGCTGAGAGACTGTTTTCTTCCATAGTAACTCATGCAAAAGCAAAGCCTTCTGGGGTGACAACATAAGAGCGTAGTATATGTGCACCACTAATCTCAATTTGTCAGTTGATCATCAACAAACTTTAATTGTCTCTCATACCAGGCACTTCATCGGTTGTCGAGAAACAACTACATCAATGATAAAGTTTCTAATAAGAGAACAGGCAGTGACTAACAGCATTCAGTTAAGTCACAAATGAGTGACACGAATCACTAGGGCTACTGCTAGGATCTGGGCAGTCACTCTCAACGTTGCCTCTGAGAATTCACTGAGAATAAAGCTATTTCCACATAAATATCTTGGTATCATTTATCGCCTATCTGTATTAGTGTTTCCACTAATAGTGGGTAGAGCTGTGGCTGCTTTTGCAAGAGCAAAGCAGGAGCTCCAGATCGTAGGAGTTGCCTCCCCTTATCCACCTGGTATACATTTCAGGACTCCTAATGGGGGCCTGAGATTTAAGATACTACTAAATCATATATGTTTTTTTTCTTGACACATGCATATCCATGATAAAGTTTAATTTCTAAATCAGGAACAGTAAGATTAAAAACAACTGGTAATAGTAAAGAAAGACAACAACACACTGTTGTAACAGTTATGCCGAGGTAAAGACATACCTTTTTACACTGCATCCTTTCTTCTTGGGATGGTGTGACAAATAGGGGATCTCTATAGTGAACTGAGAGAGGTGAATGACATGTGAATTGAGAAGCAATGTTAGGCTACTGCACAAGGGTTACTTGATCATAGACTTTCAGTGTTGCTATAGTTGATCTGCTAACCAAAAATGGCTTCTAAGAGTCTTACAGAGCAGATAGCTTTCTCAACATGGACACAATGGATATAGAGGGCTCATGCCCTGTATAATCAGA
Source organism: Cricetiscus sungorus (assembly GCA_030556225.1). Classification (NCBI taxonomy): domain Eukaryota; kingdom Metazoa; phylum Chordata; class Mammalia; order Rodentia; family Cricetidae; genus Cricetiscus; species Cricetiscus sungorus. Next base: position 28,383,420 of record JANBXA010000651.1, on the reverse strand, counting down.
AGGGCATAACCCTTTAAAATTCAACTGTTTCTTTGTGTAGTTTTCCATGTGGCATTTTCGGACCATGATTGACTGCAGATAGCTGAAGCCACAGAAAGAAATATTTCAGAAAATGAAACCACAGGTAAGGGATCACCGAAGTCATGTGGTTTTCAGCACACTGGTAATCACAACAGAAACCAGTTTCATGCAAGAAAGTGATTGATCAAGCACTAAAGGTATTGATTTTTGTGATATTCTAACTGTCTAGGACATGTCTTTTTAATATTCTGTGGGATAAAGTTGGGAGAGGATATACCTAAGGTGCTTCTGTTGCTCACAGAAGGGGGATGTTTATCTAGGGAAACCAGTACACTTGGCATTGGGTTGAACTAGACACTTTTCTTACCGAATAGCACTTTTATTTCAAGGAACAATTGAGTGACAGAACATTATGATTGCTCAGCCTTGAATATCTGCATGGGTTTTTCTCTCAGAAATAAACAAGACTGTCACTTCAAGGAAAACAACTGACAATATTTTAACAATGTTAAATTTTTAACTTAACATGTAAAATAAGGATACCAGAAAATATGTATCCTGATGTGTAAAATCTGTCCTCAGGAACTGAGCATAGCAGCTCATATATAATCTTGTAACTGTGAGACCTAGGTGTTGTGGGATATTTGTACACTGCATGAAGGCATATTGCTGTGATTGGTGTAATAAAAAGCTGGAAAGCCAATAGCCAGACAGGAGGTAAAGGTGGAACTTCAGGACAGAGAGAGAACTCAAGGAAGAGGAAGGCGGGGTCGCCAGATAGAGTGGAAGCAGCATGAACAGTATGGAGAGATTAGGTGACACCATGTGACAGAACATAGATTAAAATAAATGGGTTAATTTAAGTTCCAAGAGCTAGTGGGACAAGCCTAAGCTAAAACCAAGCTTTTATTATTAACAATAAGTCTGCATCGTTACTTGAGAGCTGGCAGTACAGACAAAGACTCTATACACTTAGGCAAGAAGATTGCCATGAGCTCAAGTCTAACCTGAGCTACAGAGTGAGATTCTATCAATAAATAAATATAACTTGAAAAGAGAGTAACAAAGCTGGTGAGATAGCTTGACAGTGCTTGCCTAGCATGCTCAAAGGCCTTACAGTCAGCCCCCAGCACAGCTAAAATCAAACAAGCAAGCAAAAGTTGTAAAAAAAAAAAAAAATGTAATGAAAATGTCATTAAAAGCAATACTTTTGGTCACATCCAGTAAAACAGACAATATTTGGAATTCAGTAAATCAATAAATTCCAAATGGCCAATGAGTGGTGCTATAAAAGATGTCTGGGCCAAAGATCCATCTAATACACAGATTTTAATACAACAGACAAGGAAAAGTGTATTGACATGAATTAAAAATGTGCATCACAGTTTTGTTTAATTACCAGTGGAAGGATTTTGGAATAGTATTAAAGACTAGCCCCAGTTATCTGAAAGAACCATTTAAATATGCATTCCTTTTAAAATCTGTCGATAGATAGATAGATAGATAGATAGATAGATAGATAGATAGATAGATAATATGTACTTATACCTAATCTATCTAATCACCGAAGCCAGATTTTCTCCATATCTCTATAGCACACACCAAAACACCCAAACTGTGGAAGCAAAACTGAGAGTGCAGCTACTGTTAGTAAGCATATATTAAGGAGACTTACAAATACAAAACAATATTTTTTATCAATTTGGGGAGAGATGGTTTTATTTCATTAAACATACATTAATATGTAATGGCTTCTCATTATGAGACAATTAAGTAACAAATATTTCATGTATTTCTCCAATTCTAACTTCTTTTTTTAAGATTTTATGTTTGTTTTATGTGCATGAGTGTTTCTCCTGCATATATATGTCCATGCATCACTTGCCCTCCTGATGAGGGTTGGATTCAGAGTTATAGAAAGTGGTGAGCCACCATGTGAGCCCTGGGACTCAAACCCAACTTCTCTGGAAGAGCAGCTAGGCTCCTAACCACTGAGTTAGCTCTCTAACCTTCCAATTCTAACTCCTAATGTAGTGAACATTAACAGATTTGATCCACATAGTCAAAAGCTTTGTGGATCTCAAGGAAAAATACAGAGAATTATTAAGTGAGAGAAAGTGGGGGGAAATCTGGGATACGAAGACCCCACTACTGCATAATCTCCAGCATATCTTTTGTGGTGCTTTGAATGAAAATGGCCCTCATAAGCTTGTTGGGGGTGGCACTTTTAGGAGGTGTGGCCTTGTTGGAGTAGGTGTGGCCTTGTTGGAGGTACTATGTCTTTGGGGGGGCTTTGAGGATTGAGAAGTTCAAGCCAGGCCCAGTCTTCTCTCTTCCTACTGCCTTCCCCTCCAAATGTAGACCTGTCAGCTACCTCTTCAGCACCATGACTGCCTGTGTGCTGCCATGCTTTCTGCCATGATGATAATGACTAAACTGCTGAAACTGTAAGCCAGCCCCAACTAAATGTTTTCCTTTATAAGAGTTGTCATAGTTCTGGTATCTCTTCACAGCAATATGACACATCTTTCTTCCCCTTTGTTGACCTCAAATAGTGTTGATAGTTTGAACTATTGATATTTATTTTAGTGTGTGTGTGTGTGTGTGTGTTTGTGTGTGTGTGTGAGAGAGAGAGAGAGAGAGAGAGAGAGAGAGAGAGAGAGAGAGGTGCTGTGCCACTCCTCAGTGAAATATTTTGGGAGTGGTCCATGCCACATCACATCTGAGGAGGTCAGAGGACAACTTTGTGTCATTAGTTCTTTCTCCCCACATTTAAGCTGGTTCTGGAGATCGACCACAAGTACTCAGTTTTGCCCAGCAAGTGCCTGACCCTCTGGGCACCTTTCTGGCCCTGTTGTTGATAATTTAAACATGAATAATAAGAACTAGTATTCTCCACAGAACAATGTATTGTTTTTGTGGACATGAGACCTAAATGCCTCTACTAACTCCTTCATAATCAGATATCCAGTTGAGTGGCAATAGACTAGAGCCACATCAGATTCTAGCAAGCATCACTCAGACTCTCTGCGTGTCCAAGGCCTCACTTTTTATGTTTACAGTTGCCACTTTTATAGGGTGTGTAAGGTGTTGACTAGCATGTAAAATATGCTAAATTTTCTGTGTAGTTTCCTATTTCAGAATTCATAGAGCTCAGTCTACACATTCCAGTGCAAAGCAAAGACAGTGGAATTTTTATTAACTGGTCTGGAGGAATCAAGCTATTTTTGTTTCAGTCTTTGTGATTTTGAACCAAGTGATATGATGACGTTTTACTCTGCTGTTACCTCCATAAACCTTCTGAGACACAGAAACTGGAGGATGAGACCCTCTGTGCATGTAACATCTGGTTTGTTCTTGTCTTTAATACATTGGTTTGGGCGATAGAATACAAGAGTTGTGATATTTATAAGTAAGGCAGCTAACTTTTGCTTAGGTGTCAGGCAGCAAAGGAGTTTGGGGTTTGTGTCCCTTTGTAAGTACACAGCAGACTGCTGGCTCAGAAAGGAGCTGTGTGATTAATAGCTTCATAAAGCAAGAAAGTGGCTGACACTCTCAGAACCTCGGTTTTCTTTTTACATAAAGGTTACTTTTATTATTTTTAGGTGTGTGTGTGTGTGTGTGTGTGTGTGTGTGTGTGTGTGTGTGTGTGTGTTCCTGAGTGAAGGGGAGGGAAGGGTATGTGTATGTGAGAGCAAGTGCCTAAGGATGCCAGAAACATCAGATTCTCCTGTAGCTGGAAATACATTTGTCCAAGGTGGATGCTGGGAACCAAACTGAGGTATTCTATAGGAGCAAGCTTAACCTCTTAACCTCTGAGCCATCTCGTAAGCCCTGGAAATTCAGTTATCTTAACACATAATGGATACATACATTGGAGCTACCAATACCTGCCTTCTATAGCTGGTCTGGCAGAGGACGAAGCAAATTAGTTAAATGTCCTAAACATGAGGTCATTTGACATTCCCTAGTATTGCTTATTTGTGGAAAAAAATTTCTTTAAAGAAGTGATTTCCAATAGTCTTTGGCACAGCTTTTGGCCATATAAAAATAGGGTAAAATACCTAACCGTGCCAGCATACTCAGTGTGTTGGTACTTGTCCAGGTTTGCCTCCAGGCACAGAACAATCAGGGTCCGAAGGCTCAGAGGGTGCCCTGCCCAAGGTTGAGCACCTGTAGGGCTGTCCATAGACACAGCCGGACCTCTGCCTCCTCTAGTATTTTGAATCCAATTTAGATTAATTTATTGCTCTTCTGCAACAGGGACCACAAGTCAAACTTTTTCTCCAGTTAGTGTAACTCTTTCCATCCCTCTCAAATATAAATACAATATTTTCAACAAATTTTAATTTGGTAAATATGTGTCACTATTTTGGGGTGATTCTATATTCTGACATATGATATGGACTTGGAGGGTTAATGAGATTTCTGATGTTGAAGTGTGCTGTGGAAGGCCTTCGGGTCGTCAGCACATACAATTCTGTTCCTAAAAAGTATTATGGTGTTGGAGAAATTACATTAAAAGTATTATCATTGGTATGTTTTGTTGTTCTTCATAATAAAATAAAATTTTAGAGTCATGTTTTGATAAATTCTACAAGTACCCTGCCTACCAGAGGTCTATTAGGGATTAATTGGAGTATTCAATTGTGCATGATGTTTACAACCTTGTTACTCTTACATATTGTTTGATTAGAATAATTTATCACTTAAAAAACTACCTAGATATGATTTTAATATCCAGTCCCTGCTTAAAAATTACTGATTATAAATGTATTTTTAATTTAGAAAAAACGTGCTTGTTGGATGGAAATATGAATTTGCAGAAGATGGGTAATTCCCTTTCCACGATTCTGACTGAATACGGTTCTGGGTCTTGGCAAGGGCAGCAGGTTTTCAGTCTCCATAGGAATCCCTCTGGGTCCGAGTCTGGACGGGTCAGAGCTACCCAGCTCTGGCTCCAAGGCGCCAGCTGCCACAGTCAGCCCGAACCGCCAGGTCCTCCCACTTTATCTTCCTAGCCACCTTGGAATCTTCTTCATCGTTCTACCGATCGGAGGTTCCCCAACTTCTAGAGAGGGAGCACGTTAGAAATTCAACAGAATTTAACCCCCACTGCCACCCAGACTGTCATGGCTCTCTAATTTAAGAACAGAAACCTCATAGATTCTGGTAGACTTTGCCTGGTGACCGAGTGTGTTATTAATGACAGCATTTGCATGCATCTGAATTGGTGCTGCGCGCTAAGTTGTACAGATGGCCTTGCACAAGGAACATCCTCAGGTGCTCCGGGTCTCAGCCCAAGGCCTCGCAGCTGCGGCGCCTGTAGTCCTGGAGGCCGCAGGTCCAGCCTGCCCACCCAAACGTCCAATTAGGCCGGTTTCCCACGGCCAGGGTGCACATCGCAGTGCACCTGCTGCCCCCTATCGGCCACGCGAACAATAGCCCTACCCCTCCTCGCTCGCTGGAAAAGGCCTCCGAAATAAAAAGAAGGTTCCACCACCACGCAGTCGCGGGAGGATTCTCGGAAAACCTGCTCTACGTAGTCTGCGAGCTCCCACTGCCTTGTTTTAACGCGGTTGTGCTAAAGGGGGTTGGGGGAAGACGTGAGCTCGGGAAGAAGAAAGTGCCACCGCCTCGGTGGGGGAGGGGAACCCAGAAGGTTCGATGTACAGTTTCCACCCCCCTGTTCAGTCATCTGGCCAGGGCTGAGGGAGAGTGCGTGCCTTCCGTGGGGACCAGCACATTCGTTAGAGCACCGGGTGTTTTCCCCAGCTCTCAAGCAGTTGCCTTCCCCATTGCACCTTGAGCAGAGTCCAGTGACCTGCTATGGAGGTGACAAAGGCCACCCTCCCCGATAATCCAGCCTCAGAGGCGTCCAAAAGTAGGTGTTATCACTCCAGCGCCAGTAATGCAAATACAGATGTACCTCAGGGGAAAGCTTTAAATCCTGAGCACAAGCCCCCGGCACCACTGGCGTCTGCACTGCGTGAATTCTGTCCTAGAATTCAATATTTAAAATTTGCCTCCACTTGGACACAGCCGAGACTGCTGGCGGCTTGAGAGCCCTGCGCGCGTGTGGGGTTACACTCTCGGGTGTTTCTAATTTCGTTTTCATTATTTTCTCCCACTTCATTACCACCCTCCTCCCAGTGCACACGCGCTTGGCCGTATTCTAACTTGTTCGCTCATGTCCATCTTTGCCTTGGAGCTTTTTGGCAAGAAGGTACGAGAGAGATGGACAGAGGTGAGCAAAAGATGGGAGGGAGGGGAAGAGGTAGAATCAGCTGGCAGCCCCGAATGTGTTGGCGTAGGTAGGGGACCGAGGCGGAGGCTCCGCGGGGGAGTGGAGGGTGAGGGGAGCGAGAAGCCCCGCACGCGCTCGCACCGCCATCCTAGGCGCCAGCAGTGTGCGGGTGGCAGCAGCGGGTCCACTGGGACCTTCGGAAGCTCAGCTGGCTCCGGTCTCCCGCCCAGTCCACGGCAGCTGCAACTGCTGGCCGGGTCTAGGTTCCCGGGTGGGTGCAGGTACCCACGGAGCCCATCCCCGGAGGCAGAGGGACCAGGGCCGCGCCCAGCTCCGGGACTTCCCGGTCGCGCGGCCGAGGCTCCCGGGGCCCGTGGGTGCGGTGCTCCCGGGACCCGGGCGGCCACCGATCGGGCGGAACCAAGGACTGCGGGGAGGAGCTGCCTCGCCCCGAGCTGGCCGCAGGGCTAGGGAGGCCGGGGAGGCCGGGCCGGGCTCCGCGCGCTCCCGCTGTGCGCCTTGGCGCGGGCACCCGGAGCCGCCCCCCGCGGGCGGCCACTTCCCGGATGGGGCCGCGCTGTTCTCCAGGACAATCGGGCTCCTCCCCTCGCCGCGATCTTTCTAGGAGGCCACCTCCGAGGTTCCCAGGCAGCTTCTTCGCCGTGCTACCCCTGGGCTTCTCTCACTGAAAACCCAGAGAAACACAAGCCCAGTGCTTGGCGAGGGACACCCACCACCGCAGGAAGCCAATGGGGACGGAAGTTCATTGGTGATAGCCCTGATTCGCGAGCTTCCTAAAAGTTACATGCTCTGTTTTCAGCCTGACCAACAACACGAAAAATGTAATTCTGCTTTTTTGTGTGTTTCAAAATCAAGCGTACCGAGTGACTTTCAGGGGAGACGGGCACCTAGATAAGAGCCATCAATCATCATGCTGCAAGATCAAGCTAAGGATACTTGGTCCCTTCGTCTCGGCTCACCCACTCTAACGGGAGTGCTATCGTTCAATTATTTTATTTTATTTTTAATTATTGTGAGCCTCACGATGTAACGGTATCCATACGACAAGGATTGATCGTAAAATTTAAGCAGGTCTCTCAAATAAAGCGCTACCTTTCTCGGGTCAGTAATTCCCGGGATAAAGGGGAATTTGAGTTTTACGAAAACAAAGGCAACTTTGCTCTTTGAAATCTTTGAAAAAGTTATTATTTAGCAGACACTTATGGGGAACCTACCTTGTATCATACACACCACTGTATACTGTGAACCATCTGTTTATGGTTCAATATATGGCCATCAGAGCACTCGATATTTTGAAAGTCTTGATTCATTTTACCCTTCCAGATTCAATATGAAGTAAATATTGATTTTTTATATATGAGATTAAGATGTTGATTTTATGAGATATGGGAGAGTTGATAATTTACGTTAGTGTTCGCAGCTAATGCCACAATAGGGATTAAAAACAAACAGTCTGCCAAGGAGTCCTCAGGCTTACCCACTCATTTCATCTCAGGGCCAGATTTGCAGACGTGTACTGAAACCACCTCAAGTTGAGGTGATGTAAACCTTCCCTCATTTTCCTGACCAAAAAAGCAACCCCCATGAATTATAACCAAAGGGAATTACCATGTCAGACAGATAGATACTTGCACTGTCATGACACGGAAATAACCAAGGTACCATTGGAAGGCAATGTATAATAAGACATTATTCAGCCCTTAAAAAGAATGGAGTCTTGCCATTTGTGGCAGGGTAGGTGGAACTGAACATCTTTCAGTGAACTTAGCTGTACACACAACTGTGGAAACAGAAAAGCTAATATTTTGGAATTGAGTGGAATAATGTTACCAGAGATAGAGAAAGGCAGATGAGAAGGGTATGGGAAGAAGTGCAATAGCAACGAAAACACAAGTAGAAAGATTACTTCTGGCTTTCTACAGCTCAGAAATATAACTCATTATTTCAAAATAGCCAGAAGAATGTGTAAGTTCAAAACTTTCACTCTCTGACATGGTGCCATTTGCTAAGAGTGCCTGTTGCCTCAGTGCATATATTATAGCTATGTGCTGAACTATCAAGAAGAGGATAGTGTGCAGACTCACAATGAATTGCAGAACGGGGTCTAAAGAGACTTGTGCTTCCTTCCCGATACCCTTTCTACCATGTCCAAACCACACTGCATCAGCCCAGAAGTAAGAATGTGAATAATTCAGCAATTACAATAAATGTACAGTCGAGTCTTGATTGTCCTCCCTTTTCCCTGCTAATTGCTTGCCTTCTGGATATTTGACTGTTACCAAGTCTCTCTCCCAGAGGGAGACAGAAACACAGTAGTACTCAATTCTTTCTTTTCTGCTAATGCCAACCAGTAATTCTAATATTAAAAAGGGGAATTTGTGGGAGAAATTACTAGAACTATATTCCTTTAAATAAGACTTCAGATGACCCTGAACTTTAGTTTTGATGCCACTAATGCCTCCCTCAGTCACAGGAAAGACTTGGACATGGCAAAATGGATACTGCTGGCCACAATGTGCCTTCCAGACTTCCTCTTCCTGACCATCATGCTAGCCATAATTAAGAAGTGGGAAAAATAAGAAAGAAACGGGAGGGATTTGATGAATTATTGTACTTTTGTTTTGGAGGATGAGAAGGTTACAGCATCAAAACAAGAAAGAAGCTAGAGAGATGGGTCAGTGGTTATAAAAACACTTGTTGCTCTTTTAGAGGACCTGGCTTGGATCCTAACACCCACATGGTAGTTCACTACCATCTGTAACTCAAGTTCCAAGAGATCCAGAATCCTCTTTTGCCCCTTGTGGGTCCTGGGCACGCACATGGTACACATACATACATACAAGCAAAACACTCACACATAAAATAAAATTAAAAAATAACTCGACAGGCCCCTCTTCAGCACTGGGCAACAATCATTAAACAACACCTTCTCGGAGCATTTCTACTTCTCCTTACTTTTTCTTTAACTTTCCGTTGGATATAAAATTGTTTACAGTCTGTGCAGAAAACAGGAGGAATTCTGCTTTTGCTCAACAACTACCACATCATTTTCTTTATTAAAATCATTTGCAGGCCCAGGTGGTACCTGTGGTGATGGTGGTTCATGTCTTTAGTCTCAGCATTTGGGAGCCAGAAGCAGGCAGATCTCTAAATTCAAGGTCAGCCTGGTTACAGAGTGAGTTCCAGGACAGCCATAACTACACCGGGTAAACCTATCTCAGAAAAACAAAGAAATAAATAAACAAAAACATCTGGTGATTCTTCATCAACTCTACAGGATAGATTGGCACTCATACCATGAAAAAGAAATTATTCGTGATGTATCTCTCACCATTCAGTACTCGCTCACTGAAATTCTAGGAACACTAAATAGGCTGCGGACATAATCTGGAGACCCTCTGCCCCTATTCCGTGTTCCCCACATGACTATCCTCTGCCTGGCGTTGGTCTATGCCTGTTTGGTGCTTTCATAAATTCTTTTCTGAACCTGGCCTGCATCCCTCAGAGTGATTTGATTTCATTTGTGAGGGGAACACTTCTGTTTATCATACAGCCTCTATTCATAGCTCTGAGCCTGCCATTACTGCCCCCTCCCCTCGCCCCTTTTCTTCTTTCTATTATGCTAGTCTTCTCTGGTAATGAAAACATACATTTTTTGTTTAGTGTGACTGAAAAGTTAGGAAAAGGACTGAACTTATTATCAAATGTTGTTTACTACTTCAAATGATGCGCTTAGTAAGTTTAAAGCAACATATCTGCTTAGACACACGATAGTATGTCCCCATACAAGTTTTGGAAACAGAGGGAAACGATGTAGTCATTACATTTTTCATGGTATTCCAAAACTTTAAGCCACCGGCATTTTACTTGAAAAGTTTTCTGGAGTTTAACGAAAAATATACCAAGACTATTATTTGAAAATAAGACTGAAATATTCTATAACCATAAATATGTCCTGTTACCTTATTTTTCAAAAGGACACCCTGTGATCCTAGCCCCAAGCGCTCTATCCTCACGCCTGACTTGTCACTTATATGTGTGTGTTGAGTTGTAAAATGACCTGAGCTGAAACACCAATGGTTCCAAGAACTTCCCTTTCTAGTTTCTCCTGGCCCAGCTTCTGTTTGGTGAGCTCCTCCTACCAGCTTTGTTCACTCAGTCCGTCATAACCACCCATCGACATGTCTTGGCTCTCCACTCATTCTGACACTTTTGGTAAATCACCAAGTGACTTGTACACTTTTGGGCATTTTTCTTAATGAAGTTGTCCACAAACTTTTACCTACTGGTGACTTAAAAGTTCTCAGGGAATAGAAGTAACTCCACAAAGCACCAGAGCAGATAAGGCCCCAGAATCACTCACTTACTAGACACTAAATACATAGATTTTTGAAGGATTCCGTCTATGTTACCTGTAAGGTTGAGCCAGGAATGGCCTCTCAGACTGACATAGTTCTGTTTTAGCCAACATCTTTAATTAAAATTGTCCCAGAATTTCCAGCTGCCAGAAGTTTGGGAGAGGGCAAATGGGGTTCCTGTGATGATATTTTTCCTAAAGATCAGAGTGCAGAAGTAGCCACACTAATTAGCTATTGAGGCCATGCAGTGATGACACACACCTTTAATACCAGCACTCAGGAGATAGAGGCAGATGGTCTCTGTTAGTTAGAGACCACCCTGGGCTACACAAGATTGAATCTGTCTAAAAGAGAAACAGAGCTTACACAAAGGTGATCCCAATACTTGGGATCACATGCCTTTATTCCCAGCACTAGGGAGGTGGAGTCAGGGATATGTCTGGGCAAAGAGAGGAATATAAGGTAGGAGGAGACAGGAACTCAGAACAGTCTGAGGATTCACAGAGGTGGATGCAGTCTGCGGAGCAGTCTGTCTGAGGATGCAGTCTGTGGACAGGATGGACCCTTTGGTCTGAGCATTGGTAGAAGTAAGAACTTTAGTGACTGGCCCCTCTGCTTCTCTGATCCTTCAGCTTTCACCGTCTGATAGCTGACTCTGAGTTTTTATTATTAAGACCAAAGATAATCCATGCTACAGTTCCCACCATCCTCAATGATGAGGGTGGGCCACAACCAGGCAAAGAAGTGGTTTAAGCATGATTATATTTTTCCATGTCAGGTTAGTTCTTAAATAAAGAATGTTTATATTCCCATGGAATATTTGTATACTTATATTTATAAATAAAATATCTAATAGCACCTCTGGGGGCCTTCTCAGTGCCATTAGCAAACTAGTCTCATGTAATAAAAGTTGTCTGTCTCTGGAGTGTTTGCTCAGCCTTCAGTGTAACAATGTTGTGTGTATCACATGTGCTAATTTAGACACACAGCAATGTGCATGCAACTGGTGAGCTCAAAGTGAAGCTTGAATAGCATTTCCTTACACATCACATTCTCTTCACACCACAAAGGGGTTGGGGCGGATTGAGAGATTTAGACTCTGTAGGCCTAAGAAAAGTCTTGTGAAAATTAATGAAGAGAGAGTATTTTCTCCAACAAAAGCATTTAGGGAACTCTTGGCTCAAGAATATATTTCTTAGATTACAGATTGGAAAACAAGAGTTATTGCTGGGCAGTGGTGTCATCTTTAATCCCAGAACTTGGGAGGGAAAGGCAGGCAGAGCTCCATGAGTTCAAGGCCAGGCTGCTCTACAAAGCAAGTTTCAGAACAACCAAGACTGTTAACAGAGAAACCCTGTCTCGGGGGGGGGGGGAAGGGGAGGAAAAAAAACAAAAAAAGAAAAAATAAGGAATAGATATAGATATAGATCCAAAGGCTAGGAAGATGCAATTACATAGGATGGACAAATTCAGAGACATAAATTACAACCAAAGCTAATAATTATAATCAATAATAATATAGAAGGAGAATAGATGATAGGTCCTTTTAATGGACACACACTCATCTATGTGGGCTGATGAGTATTCATCTGCTTTGCTATGGTGGTTGTTTTACTGCATAGATTTAGCACGGTGGCTACATACACCGAAAATATGTGGTGGTGTCACATGCCTCTAATCCCACACTTGGGAGGCAGAGGCAGGTGAATCTCTGAATTTGAGGCCAGCTTGCCTACAGAGTGAGTTCTGAACAGCCAGGGATACACATAGAAGCCCTATCTGGGACAGGGGGATAAATAAAAACGTAAGTTCTATAGTCGTTTAGCCAAACATGTATGAATTTATATGCAAGGCAGCTAAGACAACTGAAAATCAAGGTGTTTTCTTTTCTTACATCTTCACATCTGATTACAGGACCATTTTTTCCTAAACAAAGATGCCATGAGCTCATAATTCTAACTAGTGCCACAGAAACTGGGAGTGAGAGGAAGATGTATTTATGCATAGACATAGATATGAATCAGTCAACAGTGTGCCTCATGACTCAAAGTGGCTCCCATTTTTTACACATAAGTTCTCTTAAATAAGACTTGTCTGCCTCATTTCTCACTTCTACCTTCCCATGTAAGTGTGACGATTAGTGACTAAGATGGCCCCCTTTTGTAATATATACGCTCTTTCATCCTAACTATTTCAGTAAACAGGAAAAGTACTGTAAAATAAAAAGTATTTGTAAAACTAAGATTTTGTTGGCATTTCAAGCTAAATAATTACATAAAGATTGCACATATAATTAAGTTCTATGTTTATTTGTAAAACCTATGAAGTCAAGACCTGGTGTGGTTGATCATGCATTCAATCTCAGGACTTGGGAGGCAGAGGCAGGAGGATCTCTGTGAGTTCAAGGACAACCTGTCTACTCAACATAGTGAGTTTTGGGAGAGGCAGAGCTATGTAGAGCGACCCTGACTCAAAAAAAGGAAAAGAAAAGAAAAAGAAGAAGGAAAAGAAAAAAAAAAGAAAAAGCCTATGAGTCACAATCATCCTGAGTGAGTTACTGAATGAGCACCTTTTCCGGAGGCAAAGAAACAGGCTGATTGAAGGAGAGCCCTCTGTGCTGTGGAGGACAAGGCTGGCAGTCCTCATCTCTGCAAATGAGAACGGTGTTCTCTGGAAGTTTCCCAGTAAGACTGATGTGTGAGTCATGTTCAGTTACAGGGTTGCAGAGGTGAGCAAGGGTTCATAAGATGAGTGTCTGTGTGGGCATGAGACAGATTCCTTGATGCCTAATGTTCAAGACCACTAGAATACAGCCACTGGAATTATTAATTCCTCTTCAGTTTTATGATTGTATTCCCCTGATTAACTTGGTAAAATTAAACTGTTCTTCAGAAGAAAAGTTTGGTACATGTCTACATGAGAGTGTTAGAGAAGACAAAAGAAGAGGTTTCGTGATACACTGTGCCAATTAGAGGCTTTCATGAGGTGCATCCGTAGAAGCCACACAGGAGAAAGCCTGAGCAGGCAATCCCTCTCCAGCCTCACTAGGACGCTAGCTTGACCCTAGCCTTTTCCTTCCAATCTTCATGGAAGAATAGAGGGCCCCATCGTTTGCCTTTTTCCTTGTTCCCTCCTCGGTGCTATTAGGAAGAACCGTGTTTGCCTGAAACAGTTCTGCGGATACTTTCTTCTGTAGAACTCTGCAGTGTGGCCAGAGACTGGGGAAAACAAATAGGCTTGATGAGTGACTGGCTTGGAACACTGTGTCCCTAGCCTCAGGGCTATGGCTCTAAACTTTAACCACGGCTGTGTAACTCTGATTGTCATAAATTTTGGACCATATCCCTCTGAAGAATATGCAAACTTCAGGCTTTACTTATTTTCTGTTGAAGTTCTTACTTGGGCTGCTGACTAATCGGCTACTGTGTTTTTGCAGACTTTCCCTAGAGCATATGAATTAATAGACAATAAATTTAACACTACTAAATTTTCCTAACAATTAAATATTAGTAGATGACAGTTGCCTTCTTTTGTAATGATGAATTTGTTTAACACCCACTGTGCGATGGGCACCGTTGTAGGGTCTACAGTAGAGAAGTGAATAAAATTGACCAGCTGCGTAGATGTGATCTGCAGTGAGTCAGGTGGTTATAAGTGCTGTGAGCAAAAATAACACAGGGAAAGGCAACCGGGTGGAGCTTATGGTTTGTTAAAGAAGGCTCCCTAAGAGGGTAACCTTTAACCAATGACCTGAAGCAGGGAAGGAGTCAGCTGTGGGCTTCACGGAGCAGGAACAGATCCGGTGAGAGAGACAGCTTGTGAGGATAGTGTGTGCTTAATAAACACAGAAAGAGCAGGGAGACCAGGTGGCTGAGAAACGCAGGAGTAGGAGAGCAGCAGGAGATGGGGTCAGAGGTGCTGGGTGGACAGCAAGGCAGGCAGGCGCCTTGCACCTGGAGGCCACTGCAAGAGCTTGGCCTTTGTTCCCAGTGAGGTAGAAGAGTTATGGGCAGATGTGGCTGAGCTGGCTTGTGTGTTATCTCTATGGCTCCGTATATACTGTGTTGGAAAAGAAGGGGAAAGGGACAGGGTGGATACAGAGAGACAGGACACACTGCAGTGATCAAGGTGAGGGGTGAAGTGCGTATGGCAGCAGTGCGGAGAGAAGCGACCCATGAGTCCTGAAAGCAATGCAAACAGTACTTGCTGATAGCTTGGATGTGGCGTCTGAAAGAACAAGAGGTGTTTAAACAGAGTCAAATTAAGTCACTAAGGTTTGGGATCTGAGCAACCACAAGATCAGCGTTGCCACTATCTGAGTTGGCAAAGATGGCTTGCAGTTAAAAACACCCCCATTGTATCAAGTAAAAGTACAGAATAGGCTATTAGAAATGCAAGTCTAGTGCTCTGAGGAAAGTCTAAATTGAATATGTATTTGAGGGTTCATCTAAAGCCCTGTAAAAGAGTACAAAATTGCTATCAAAGTGCAGAGCAGTCGAGTGGTAGGCACACCTTTGAGCTCATCTTGATACTTTGGAGGCAGATGCACATGGATCTCTATGAGTTCAAGGGCAGCCTGGTCTACAGAAGGGAGTTCCAGGATAGCCAGGGCTACATAGAGAAACCCTGTCTGAAAAAAAAAAAAAAAGAAAAGAAAAAGAAAACAAAAAATGCACAGCAGCCAATCCAGGTGTGGGGGCACAATGGAGAAGGGATAGATGTTAGATACTAGAACATCTATCTAGATATCTAAAACATCTGGGCCTGGGAGGCCCAGAATATTTTAATTTCATGACCTGCTAGGATGTAGCAGGTCATGAAAGGCATAGGGAGGGGAGGTAAAGAGTGTCTTACAACCTAAGGAGAAATAGTTTGAGACTTCACTGAGCAACACTTGGAAACTGACCCCACAGGAAGACAGAGAGAAAGAAGGACAAAGGCATCAGGTAGAATGATGTTTTGGAATAAGGAGAACCATCCACAGGAGCCCAACATACACAAACGGGAATGCTAATTGCTCTGGTTTGATCTGATTTTTTTACATCGGGTCCTGAAATGTCAAAAGTGAACTCCATAAACATGTACAAACAGTATGGCTGATTAAAATGAAAAGATAATGCTGGAGAAAAATATGCCAAAACATGGGGTGTGGAGAGGAGACTAAAACTGGAACACATCTGAGGACTAAGCAAGGGCAGATCAGGATTTGGGGCTGTGAAGAAGGGCATGTCAACAAAGGGGAATGGTAAGTGGCAGGCAATGAGACAGATGAAACGCTACCACAGTGTGATACCCTCAAAGCACAGGGACAATTGGGGCCTGTCTGTCGTTTTCCATCTACTTTCATCACTGAGAGAACAACTCACACCATGGTGGCCAGAAGTAAAGAGGATGTCTATGGTAGAAGGCTCCCTCTGTGGGGTAGCACTGCCCACCCAAAGGTGTAATTTCCCTCCTAGTGAACCCTGTGTAAAAATATCCTCAAACATACACACACAAGTATACTATACTAATCTAGGCACTTCCCACCCAATCTAATCAAGTTGTCAATCAAGGTTAATTGTTGAGAGACGAATGTGCTGGGACAAGCCTGAAATCCCAGCCCATCTGAATGGGGATGAGCAGTGGCCCTAAGAATTGGTGTCACAGAAGCCACTGGGTCCTGAGCAGTTTCAGTGCAACTGCAACTGAGACCGTAGCATGAAAGTCTGAGGAAGTGGGAAAGAGGAAAAGAGTGGCTGATGTCTGAAAATATATGCAAATATCTCAAGTAGTTTTGCTGTTTAAAAACCAAGGCAAGAAAGTGATGGGGAGTGGGTGGCTGAGAGGAAAGGCAAGAGAAAACTGGGTTAGGTTAGATGGGGAAGAGTACAGTCATTTGTACTGAGTGGGGATGACCAAAGGACTGAAAGAAAGTGAAGCTGGGGGAGCAAAGAGACCTCAGTGATAAAAGGCGGCACTTTGATTGGCTTACTGTGAGCCATCTCCTGCCTCTTCCTCCACTAAGTTAAAAATGTTTTGAATAAATTTCATCACTGTGATCTATAGAAATAATATGTTAACATTGTATGTTAAAACATTTTCTTTAGTCATATGCATCTTTCTTCTATTTATTTTACTTTCCCAGGAATCACAAAACATATCACCTTTGCCCACCCCATGAATTGTCAAGCAGGAGGAGAAAGAATCTAGGATGGGAGAGCCATCCTAGATAGAGGGACTGGCTGCTCATCCAGGATCTGGAGGGCAGAGGATGGGACATGACTAGGTAAGTAAGCAGACTTGGGAATGGGAGCTGTGGTGTATTGTAAAGAGGCATGGGTTTTCCACTGTTTGTTTTTATTTCCTCGGTGAAGTAGTAAATTCAGTCATTATCTCAGGAGTGTGCAGGAAGCTCGAAGAGAAAAAAAAAAAAAAAAAAAAAAAAGAGGGTTTGAAACAGCAACCCCTCCCCAGAAATGTGGGGGAGTGAATGAATGGGCTTGGGAGAGTCCCACTTCCCCCGAAGCACTTGAGGGCTCCAGGAGATCTGCTGCATTTCTCCAGGATTGGGCTATGTTGCTGTAATAACAGAACAGGAGAGCCAGATTCAAGATTCTCAAATGGAATCTGAGCAGTCAGGATGGTACAGAAGAGGACAGGGCACTGTGTGCAAAACGACCAGGCAATCTAAGATGAGTGAAGATAGAAGTGGGGATATGAAGGGACACTGAGATGATGGGAGGCTTGAGTGTAGTTCTTGGTAGGTCCAAAATAGTAGGAGATAAAGTGCAGACCTGACTTAGAAAGATAGCAAGTGATGGAGTGAGAATGCTTGAAACTGAGCTAACAGGGAGATGTGCACTTAACTATTCATAAGGACGCCCACATGGAGCTTGTGAATATTGTACTTGTGAATATTGTATTTGCTGTGCACAAATCATATGGCACTTTACACTTCACATGCCCTCCAAAGGTGGTCACAGGTAAGAATTTTATATGCATCAAATGAATGTACACGCAGAGAGAGCTTCAGCATCGGCCTATTTAGTTTATATATAAATAGAATCATGTAAAGCATGTGCCCAGACCTTCATTGGTTTTTTGTTTGTTTGTTTGTTTTTGTTTAATTCTGGAGGGTTTTTTTTATGATGGTTTATGTAGATCTATTTTGCTCTTACTGGATTTTTTTTTTTAACATAGTTTCCAATTTCCACTTGAACTCTCTGGGAAATATTCTAGACATGTTTACAATGGTGGCCGTAATTTGACACTAACAGAGTTAGGGTCTGGGTCCCTCACTCTTACAGACCACATCTAGTGGCTCCGGGTGAGTGAGCAAGGGTTTTGTGTGGCTTTAGTCTTTGTAAAGGTTACAAGAAAAAGAGATTTCAAATGTGAAGTTTGACTCCTCCCAGATTTCCTCCATGGTACTTTCTCAGTATTGAATGCTTGAAGAAGCTATGAGTACCCAGAAATAAACACTGACTTCTAACTGAATTCTTCTGAAGAAATAGAAATTTTTGTAGGTAATTTTGCACAGCTGTTTCTTGACGAATTTCATAGTTGAAAAACTTTAGAAAACAACAAAACTTGGATCTGCCTCTCCAGGTTTAAGAACTGTCACTTAATAATCTACATCCTTAAGAATGTCTAGGTTGCAAGGCACTGCCACATGGCTACCCCAAATGACCATTGCTGAACCTTACAGCAAAAATCTCCTCCCTCTTCCCTTCCATGACCTTCTCTACCTGCCCTGCCCCAAACCTAATTCTACCATGGCCAGGGAACTTTCAGTTTCCCGCATGCATGCTCTGAAAATTTAAAACAATTTTGGCTGTAGCAATTCTATGTACTCAGTATAAAGTTATTGAATTTTAAACTGATTTTTAGATGATTATAAAAATATGCCAGTCACTTTAATTGTTCTCCAAATGTTTAATTTGAGATACTTATTTCTATAAGTGTTTTTGCCTTTTTCTGAAAATCAAGCTGGAGAATCATTAACTCTATGTTTCAGATATAGGAGGAAATTTAGAGATCACTTCATCCCACAGCTTGATTTTATTGCTTTGAAAGATGAGGCATGAGACAGAGAAGGATAGCACTTGTCAAGGAAGGGGTAGTCCAATGTCAAGTGTAAAGTGAAGAGATCAAGTGAGGCAGGTCTCAGATCTGGAATAGGAAGCTGCTGACCACATAATGCTGTAAATCTTAATACATTCTGTCTCACTAACTACACTAATGACTATAATAAATTAAGGACAGTTTAGTTAAGCAATAAACAATTATAGTGACACAGGGTATAAACTTGATGTCCTAATTAATGTACTAATCAAGAGATCTTTGTAGACTAAGAATGCTAGTCCTAATTTCCCCATAAAATATAGATATGTAGTTTTATATGTAACGGGGCTGAGCTTATTTAATATTCAATAGGTACACAGAATAAAACATTAAAAAACAGAGATTCAGAGCGGTGCATGCCTTTAATCCCAGCACTAGGGAAGCAGAGACAGATGGATCTCTGTGAGATCAAGGCAAGCTTGGAGCTAGTTACAGGCTACACAGAAAAAAAACCTGTCTTGAAAAACAAACAAACAAAAATAGAGATTCAGAATAGAGCCACATTTTGGCACATTCTCTTTAAGAGATGATAGTAATTCACCTCATAGTATCATGAAGATTAACAAGATTTTGTCTACAATTTTTCTAAGCTGCCTATATTTAAAAACTGCAGTTGAAACAGGGCAGTGGTGGTGCATGACTTCAATTCTAGCACTGAGGAGGCAGAGGCAGGCTGATCTCTGTGAGTTTGAGGCCAGCCTGGTCTACAAAATGAGTTCCGGGACAGCCTGAGCTAAATGGTGAAATCCTGTCCCGGATTTAAAAAAAAAAAAAAAAAAAAAAAAAAAAAACAGTTGACTGACAGTTATTCCTGGTGAGAGGTGTGCTCCATCTTGTAAGAAGACACAAGGATAGAGCAAGAAGACTGATCTTGAGCAAGTGGATCCCAGCGAGGCCCATGTATCCCAACCTGCTTCATTCTGCCATGTGTTCACCACAAGAGACTCTATATTTATTCTGATAGGACTTCCATTGCTTAGGACATTTTCTTAAGTACTCTCTTGAGACTGCCTTGGTGCTGTTATGGGACACAGGAGAACAGCCTTCTTATGGCTAAAGAAATTATGGATATACATAAAGGTTGTTTAAAAACAACCATGGAGTTGGATTGTAGCTCAGTTGTAGAATATTTGCCTAGCATGTGCAGACCCTGGAATTGATAATTCCTACCACCACCATCACAACACAGACAAACAGAAAACCAGAAAAACTATCTATTTATCAAGTAGCTAAGCATCCTGCAGAGACAAAGTTCTACATCTCTAAAAGAAGCAGTTGCATAAGAAGACAAATGTCAGTTTAAAGTTTCTACAGAGTTATTATAAGACTCATCAAAAGCATTTTTAAGCACATCTATGCATATGGAATTCTCCTGGAAGATAGGAAGTCTTTTAATATGAAAAATGAAATGCATAGTGTTCAGTTATTTGACAAGTCATATGTTGGCCAATGATTTTAGGAAG
This sequence comes from Cricetiscus sungorus, assembly GCA_030556225.1. Taxonomy (NCBI): domain Eukaryota; kingdom Metazoa; phylum Chordata; class Mammalia; order Rodentia; family Cricetidae; genus Cricetiscus; species Cricetiscus sungorus. The sequence goes on along the minus strand of JANBXA010000651.1, from coordinate 28,363,204 downwards.
TAATTTTTGTGTGGGAATTATACCTATAAAAGAATTTTATGTGCATTGGTTTATTTATCTTTACAACAACCTAAAGATAATGCAAAGATAGAGAGCATTATGGTCTTAAGTCTACTTACTTAAAAACTCAGGCTCTAAAATTTAAGGGACTAGGTCCATGTTGATATAATAAGTAAATGGGTTTGATCTGAAATCAAATTTTTTCTATTTCTTATTCTGATCTGTTTCAAAATTAAATCAAATATTTTTCTAAAGGATGTTATTAAGAATTTTTCAGCTGGGCAGTGGTGGCACATGGCTTTGATTCCATCACATGGAAAGCAGAGGCAGGCAGATCTATGTGAGTTTGAGGCCAGCCTGGTCTATAGAGTGAGTACAAGGACAGGCTCCAAACAACACAGAGAAACTCTGACTTAAACAAAAAAAAAAAAAAAACCCAAAACAAACAAACAAAAGAAAAGATCTGTAAACAAGTTTTTTTTTAACTTATTCTTGTCTAACATTAAAGACTACAAGAAGTTTGTGGGGTGATATATAACCTAACTTTTCTTTTTGGTTTGGAGTAGACCTAGTGACTCATTGGTAGAGATGAGTCTCTGGCTTCAATGCTAAAGGCTACATCTTTTTCCTGCTCTGGTTTAGACTGTCCTTTCTGATAGATGATAATTGCTGTGTCCTATGGATGCTTCGGCTGCCCCATTGAGAGCTGTAGATAACAAGGATCCCACAGCCTTTTAAGTACTGTTTCTAGGCCCAGTCATGTCTGTGGCTTTCAGGACCAAGACTATGGTCTAGCATCTCCATGCTAAAGCACTCTCAGATGCAGTTCTCAGAAACTGCACAGAAAGATAACTGTTGTTTTCAGGTCATACATTTTGGGTGCTTTTTTTTTTTTTTTTAAATTTAGCCACAGGTAACTAAGAAGGCTCTCCAACAAAGTGTGCTCCAACTTTTGTGTTCAATATGTACATTTTTTTCTTGCCATTATTCCCTAGCAGTCCAATACAGTAAAGCTTTTCCTGTGAAGGTAGACTACTTAAAATATAGAAGATGTGTGCAGATATGATGAAAACACTACATTATAATAAGGGGGTTGAACATCTGTGGGTTTTGATGTCCACAAAATTTCTGAACCAAATTCTCCATAGGCAACAACAGAAGAGTGTGTCCTGTAGCTATCTTAGGGGCCTACACCTCTTATTAATGTGTGTTATGCTCTAAATAGGAAATGTCTCCCCACAGACTCATGAATTTGAACACTTGGTCCCCCATGGTGGCAGTGTATGGAAAGACTGTGGAATCTTTTAGTCAGGAGGTTATACCTAAGTAGAAGCAAGGATCACCTTGAAGATGATAAATGCATCTGGATTTAGCCCATGCTCCTGGGGCTGGCTGCAAGAATTTGACAGGCTGCGAGCTCCCACCACACACATGGATGAGCTATCGCAGTGATCATACCTTCCCCACCAGGGTGGACTATACTCTGTAACTTAATGCCAAAATAAACCTCTCCTTCCTTGTGGCTACTTCGAGGGAGTCTGTCAGAGCAAACAGAAAAACTAATTCATACCAGGAAGGCTCTTGGGAAGCCCTACAGCACAGAAACCAAGTGTTTCCTGTTTGTAATATAATTCCAAAATCATGTTAAGGAAATATCATCTGTATCATGTATAATGGGGGCTGGGATACTTTGAACTGTAACAGCATAAATCCCTTGCAGTTTTAATTAATTGCATGTTCGTTTGAAAAATGAACACCGAGGAAAAATACCAAGAGCTACACCTCAGCTGGGACTGTTGGACATACCTGCCATCCCATCACTGGGAGGTAAGGAGAAGGATCAGGAATCCACGGTTATCCTCAGCTAAGTTTGAGACCAGCTGGATACCTGAGATGCAGTAGCCAAGAAAACAAAACAAAAGAGCTAACACTACAAACTCAGATGTTTGGGTCTCTATTGCATGCAGCACCAAGAACTTGGAGACATTAAAAGTTTAAATGTCTTAGGCAAATGGAATCAACCTAGTTGTCCATCAACAGATTATATATATAAAGGAAATTTAAGATTTTGCAGGAAGTCAGGCATGATAGTGCATGCTTGTTAGTTCAGTACTCAAGTGGGAGGCAGAGGCAGTTATGAGTTCAAAGCCAGTCTGGTCTGCAGGTTGTTCCTTCCCACCGGCTCCATCCCGCCTGCCGCCAGTCTGGGCCCATAGCCGCGCCAGCCCCAAATAACACTCAGAGACTCTGTATTTGATATAATCCTGTTGGCCAATTACCATTATTGTTTATGGGCTAGCTCTGTCTTAATTATTAACCCATTTCTACTTATCTAAGTATTTCCACGTGGTCATCTTATCGGGGAGCCGTGGAGGGTGTCTTGCTTCTTCCCCGGGCTACATCTCAACTCCTCCCCCCTACTTCCTCTTTCCTCCTTGTCTCCTAGCCCCGCCTATCTTGCTATCTCATTGGCCACAGAGCTTTATTAACCAGTATGAGAAATATATATACAGAATAACATCTCCCATCACTGGTCTACATAATGGACTTCTAGAGTAGCCAGAACTACACAATTAAGACTGACTCAAAAGAAATGTAGAAAAAATAGTCAGACTTTGAATGTATAATATTGAGGTATCAGAAATAAACCATGTGTTCATCATCATCATATGCAGAATCTAGCCAAAAATATATGTATATATGTAAACAACTGTGTGTGGGGGTAAAATATAACATGAAAAGAAAACAAGAAAGGCTAATAAATATAAAGGAATGAGAAAGAACTCCATACAGATAATGGGCATGAGTCACTAAAGGAAATAGAAAGTTAATTGCTTTTCTAGTTCTGATTCTGTTATAGATTCTTAGTTTTGGTGTTTGGAGGTGGGTAGGAACATAAAATATATTAAATACTGAAAGGTAACATGTAGCATGAAGAGGCTGGAGAGAGATTCTGTGATTAAGAGCACATACTGCTCTTCCCAAGTTAGATTCACAATACTCAAGTCAGGTGACTCCCAACAGCCTGTAAGTCCAGCTCCAGGGAATCTGACTGCTCTAGCCTCTAGGGACACATGCACTCATGTGCACATAATTAAAAATAATGAAAGAGAAAATTTTTTTTTGTTTTTCCAAGACAGAGTTACCCTGTGGCTTTGGAACCTGTCCTGGAACTCACTCTGTAGACCAGGCTGACCTCAAACTCACAGAGATCCACCTGTGTCTGCCTCCCAAGTACTGGGATTAAAGTCGTATGCCACAACTACTCAGCTTCAATGAAAGAAAATTTAAATATGAAGTTCCATTTCTTCAATTCTGAAAGCCAATTCTAACTGTGAAGAATTTCACTAAGTTCTATAGACTTTGGGTCTGGTTAGTTGTGTGTGTGTGCTTGCAAGTTTTTAATAATAAGTTTATAACATTTTTAAAATAGTAATGTCATAAAAGGCATTCAGACAAAATATTGGGAGAACTATAATAGATTAAAGGAGATGAAAAAAAGTGAAAACAATATGATCTTTGAATCTTTATTGACTTTTGGATGCGGAAAAAAAATCTATAAAGGACAGTAATGAGACAACTTGAGGGAATCTGAAGTGTAGAGTTAATATAGATGACACTGTATTAACGTCAAATTAGTGGAGTTCGGAAATTAAACCATGATTATGTAAGAAATGTTCTTTTTCTTGAGTAATTTAATGCTGAAATTTATAAGGCTAAAGTGTCAGAATATGTATAGTTCTGAAATGATTCAGAAGGGGCTGGAGAGATGGTTAAGAGGTTAAGAGCATTGACTGCTCTTCCAGAGGTCCTGAGTTCAATTCCCAGCAACCACATACATGGTGGCTTATAATTATCTATAAGGAGATCTGATGCCCTCTTCTGTCATGCAGGCAGAACACTGTATACATAATAAATAAAATAAAATCTTTAAAAAAATAAAAAAAGAAATTATTCAGAAAAGGTATGTGTGTTTGTATCTGTGCGTGTGCACCTGCGTGTTTGTGTGTATGTGTCTGTGTATCTTTGTGTGTCTGTGTGTGTGTATGTCTCTGTGTGGGGGCTATGTCTGTGTGTGGGTATGTACTAATCTCTTCCTACTACACTGTATGTTTCCTGAGAACATAAATAATACCTCCTTCATTTTGATTCAGGATATGCACTCATAATATTTTTTCAGTGATTTATATTTCCTTTCTAGATTTTCTTCTTTCTCTTTTGTTTTCTTTCTTTTTGGGTAAGTTTATGTGTGGAGACTCTTCTCACACTAAGTAAGTGGCAGTGTCTTCATGCTATGAACTAGACACCTGTAGTGAGATGCCCATCCCATCTGCACCTGTTGCCCTGACCATGCCCATTGGGGCATGGGAACAGGTGCTGGTGAGACCAAGGGGGACTAGGTCTGGGGTCCTGGATCCCAGCTCTCTCTCTTGTTTCCTGGTCGGAGACAGAGTGTATCCGGCAGCATCCTTGGGACGGGAACCTATGGTGGTTATCTGTTTCTGGTGTAAGTGATTTCTCCCCAAATAAACAACCATCAGCATATAGTTTCCCAGACACCCCCTACCCACACATCACATGGAGGCTACTCATCTCCACTGTTAGCTTTTCCTTTGAGTTAGTAAGTGCTAGGTATCATCTAGTTATTATAGATGGTGTACTATGTTGAAAAGTCTTCTTCATAAATTCATGTCCACCTAAGAACTCAGAAGATAATCTTACCGGGAAATGGGGCATCTGCAGATTGCAATTACTTATGTCCAAATGAGGTCACACTGGTTAGTGAGTATCCTTACAAACCAATAAAACAGACACACGGGCACAGAGGGAAGCACACCAGGTGAAGATGAGACTACAGCAAGCATCTGCAAGACAGAGAACACCCATGATCCCTGGCAACCAGCAGGAGCAAGGGGAACAAAACAGATTGTCCTTCCCCAGATCCTGAAGGAGATACTTGGCCTGCTGACATCTTGACTTCACACCCCAGCCTTGAGGTTTGAGACAATGATGTTCTGTTAGTCCAGCCACTGGGTTTATCCAGCAGCCCAGGAAGCAAATTCAATATAGATATGTATGAAGCTGTACCAATTTGCTAGGCAGACAACTGTCCAGATCAGCCTCCATTGTCAGCCTGTAAATCTACCCCAGACTCTGGCCTGTGAGTCAATTGCACAACCACAGTGCAAAGATCCTTGATAACAGATTTCCTGCCCGCTAAGCTTCTGAACAGGGACAGACCATTTATGTGTCATCCTTCCAGAATATTTGCATTTTAATAGGATCCTTAGTCATTTAACGCTCATACCCATAGTATCCATTTGCTCTCATGGTTTACCAAGTGCCCACTGAAGGCCAGGGAGTGCCTTAGCAGGTCAGCCATAGCACTATTTTAGGACAATCAAGCAACTTCCCCTGCAAGCCTTAGATCACACCCTGCAGATCTACACCTACTCTGTCAGCAAGCTCAAAGACCATAGTGGACACTCTACCTGGAGAACACAATAACATGTATTTCTTTCATTCAACAATGGCTCTGGAAAAGCCAAGCTCTGTGCAAGCATAATTTGGGGAGGAATAAACAAGGAGTAAAGAGGAAGATAAGTAACCAGTCATATAGCCCATTCAGCAGCCTCCAGCTAAGTAATCAGTGGAAAATTCCACAACACTGCACACTCCCAGCTTTGTTCCTAGTGCCCTCTCCTCTTGATCTTCACCTTTATGTCCTCTCCCCTCTGTGTAGGAATGCAAAGGTGTGCATATTCTTTATCATTTTGTTCTTGCGTCTTCTCTAGTCATCCTGCAGTCTCTCTGGATTTTTCCATCTGCTTCCATTGGTCTCAATTGCCACTTGGTATATACTGATGTCTCCCAACGTTTCGCTCTGAAGAACTCCCTCCTAAGCTGCACACCATTAAATCTGACTGCTTACAGGATAGCCCCCCCCCCAAGGATGTTCCACAGATACCTCAAATCCAATGCCTTGAAAACTGAACCCTCTGGCTTTACCATCAAATATGTTTTCCTATCACAATTTATCATACTATTTATGTAAGAAACTATGTGTGACAAGGTTGGTCATGCACATACTGCATTTCCTTTATTTGTCATAAATGTAAGTCCTTTGACGTTTAAGGGAAATTTGAGCTCTAGATAGCTCTGATTTTGTGAACATATCTCATGTTGATCATTTTGAGACTCCCCTCCCCCGCTCCCTGAAACAGGGTTTCTCTATATCACCCTGGCTGTCCTGGAACTCACTCTGTAGACCAGGCTGGACTCAAACTCAGAGGTCGCCTACCTCTGCCTCCCGCATGCTGCAAGAGACTATAATCTTAATTTACAAAGGATGCCTTCATTATTTTTCTGTGAACTGTTATCACTCATTGGGTATACTCCAATCCTATTATAAAAGACAAGAAACATCCTAATTTTCTAACAGTAGAGTTCTGCTTCCTTAAGTGATGAAACCTCAACATGATGAATGATTGGATTCATGCTCTAAGTTAAGAAATGCTTGTGCTTAATATCATTAAAAAGCATGGTTAAAGCTGGGATGTGGTGGTGCACATGTTTAATCCCAACACTTGAGAAGCAGAGACAGGTGAATCTCTGTGAGTTCAAGGCCAACCTGGTCTACAGAGTGAGTTCCAGGAGAGCCAGAGCTATATAGAGAAACCCTGTCTTGAGAAACAAAATAAAGCAAGAACAACAATAAAAAATATTTAAAGCATGGTCACTTTAGTTTGCTTAGTTTTCACATGGAATCTTACTGTGCAGTCAAGGCTTGACTGGAACTCACAGAGATCTATCTGCCTTTGCATCACAAATGCTGGGATTAAAAGCATGGGGCACCACACCCATGACTTTTGGACTCTATAACAACAATAAAAATTCAACCAGGGTCTGCAGAGATTGTTTGTTCATTAATAACATGTACTGCTTTTTTGGAGGACCTGAGTTTAATTCCCAGCACCTACATCCGTGTCTCACAAGCAACTTTAACTTCCTGTTCTTCCTACTCTAGGGGATCCTCCTCAGTCAACTACACAAATGTTGAACACGTGAACTCACACAAGCATTTACACATACCCATATATCTATTTTTTTATATTTTTTAAAAGATCAGAATAGGTGAATAATTATTGTAGATTAATGATAATCTACCCTGACTCCTTGAAATTTTATCAAAAGGAGGCATCCATGAAGAAAATAAATGGAAAGAAATGTGAGTTGGCTTGTCATTATATATCTCTTTATACCTGGCATTGGGAACAGGAACAGCATGGCCTATTACTCCATCTTCATCACAAACTATGTCCTGATGTTCTTCAAAAATTGGCCAGAGAGAAAAGGAAATTAGTCTGCTGAGTAGAGAAGGCTCTGTGTGGTATAGCTAAGAACTTTATCCATTCTATTTCTGTCTTTTTTTTTTTTTTTTTTTTTTTTTTTTTGGTTTTTTGAGACAGGGTTTCTCTGTGGCTTTGTCCTGGAGCTAGCTCTGTAGACCTTGCTGGACTCAAACTCACAGAGATCCGCCTGCCTCTGCCTCCTGAGTGCTGGGATTAAAAGCATATGCCACCAATGCCCAGCTTGTTTCTTTCCTTTCTTTTTTTTCCCCATTCTATTTCATAAATAAACAGAAGAAAAATTAACTGTGCTGCCTAGGGTGGTGGTACTTTTCTGTAACTGCAGCACTCAGGAAGATGAGGCAAGAGAAAAACAAAACACAACAAAGAAATAAAAAGTTTTACTGTAAAAATCTGTAGAACAAAACCATTCTTGTTATACTTAAGAATAAAGTTCCCAAAACATGGACTGTTTTCTATGTGGCAATATTAGAAGATGGGGTCTTTAAGAAGTGATTTGGTCTTAAGGACTCCAGGACTCCTTCCTGAATGAGATTAACACCCTTTTGGAAGAGGCTTCATACAACCTTCAATCCACTTGCTCCTTCGCAGTCTGAGGACTCTCGCTCCTTGGGGTTCTCATGTGTTACCATCTAAAGAGCAGAGAGCAGCCTTCCACAGACAAACCTTCAGTCTCCTTGACCTTGGACTTCTTAGCCTCCAGAACTGTAAGAAATTTAATTTTTGTTTTCAAACGAGCCAATTTGTCATATTTTATAATAGCAGAACAGACTCAAATAGCTCAGTGTATACTAATGTCAAACAAATTAGCTTCAAAGGAGGCTGAGCATATCCTTTACCTGGCTCTCCTTTTATGCACTTGTATGCCGGCACTTCTAGGTTAGGCGTGGGGAAATCCTTATCCTCCTGGTGCTTGTGTTGTGTCAGGGGGAGTCTTTGTCTCCCAGGATATTGGATTTATCTTAGTGCAAACTTTTAAATAACTTTTAAAGGTATTAACAACCATTTATATATTTATATGATTAACCGGATCTCTTTCTTAAAAGTTCTCAAATGCCTATCTTGTTTTATAAAAAGAAAAACAACAACAACAAAAAAATGGCTCTTTTTGGTTTTTCAGGAAAGAGCAAAGACTTCACTTTGCAATTACACATAGCATGAGTCATAGAAAAGGCTTGAATAATGTGTAGAACGTTGCCACTGAGTTGTCACTGAGTCATCATGGATGATACAAGACCACTTGAATACTGATGAATCAAGTCTTTATAATCATAAGAAATCAAAACACTACTACCTTTTACTCTAGAAAGCTCAGTTTCAGCTTTGCCCTAGAAGAGGCACTGGGACCATATAGCATTAGTTCTTGTTCATAAGTGAGGAGGTTTGTGCTTCCAAAAGCTAAGTGGGAACCTCAACAGAGACGAAACATTGAACATGTAACATGAAGCTTATTGTAAGTATTGCTTCTCCCTGTTTAAATGATTCCTTTTTCACAGTAGATGAAATATTATTTAAAAAGAAAGAAAAGAAAAACAAAGCAATGGACTGGGGAGATGGCTCAGTCAAGAAAGACCCTGCTGTTCAGTGTGAGGGCCTGTGCTTGGACTCTCAGCAGGAAAGAAAAAAAAAAGCCATACAAGAAGATAGGCATTTGTAACCCCAGAACTGGAGACAGACAGATCCCTGAGTTTCATTGGGTAGACAGACTATGAATCAGTGAACTCCATATTCAGTGAGAGACCCCCATCTCAAAAAATGACATAGAGAGTGATAAACACACTCAACATCAGCTTCCAGTCTCCACATACACAGGCACATGCTCTCTCTCACACACACACACACAAATACACTCAAACAGGTATATATGCCATACACACACCACTCACATAGAATTGGCGTAATCGTGACTAATGTACTCAATGAACTCAAGGTTTCAGGAGACATCGCTGACAGGGTTTGATGGGTATGCTGGAATGCCTGTGATTTATCATATAATTTACATGTCCACCTGTGCAGCTAGGCAAAGACATAGTTGATGAAAATATAATCTGCCCAGCTGTTTCCTCTACTCCACAGAGGGCATGAAGATTGCTTCTCAGCAGCCACTGCCATTCTTCTAGCAACAACCCTTCCTTCTGTCAAAAGAGTTCTTCATTTCCACAGGCTTCTGGAGAAGCAAGGGCAGCAATACCCGTCTAATCCTGAAGAAGGTTCCAGCAATTTTCTAAGCTAGCTGCAAAGTAATGAGCCTTGACATTGATTAAAGAAGTCATTCTCTCAACCTTTGTATCACTGCCTCATCTCCCAGTTGCAGTGTGAGAAAGGGAGCTGTAGTCTGGTCTGCTCTCCTAGGTTGAATTTCTAGCTCCTCACATTTGCCTTTCAACTATTAAAAGAAGTAGGGGACAAGGAGTGGGGGGAAGGCTGTGTAGCTTGATGGTAAAGGGCTTGTGTCACACGTGTAGAGTCCTTCTTGGCTTTTAATCCCTAGCAGCAAAAGGGGCGGGGATGGATTATGCAAACACCAAAAGCGGGCAACACAGCATTATTTCCTGTGTTAGTCGGGGTTCTCCAGAAAGACAGAACCATTAGGATATACACATAGATATGTGGAAGGAAATCCATTTAAAGACATAGAGCTGGGTAGTTGCCAGAGACCTGCTTCAGCAGGGGGGAGAGAGGAAGTGGGTGGGGATAGTGGGTTGTTCAGGTCCCAAAGAGAAAGTGTGGAGTTGGAGGGGGATGGGGAGATACAATCTGAGGGTGAATCAGGATGCCTTCCAGCAGCCTTTAATTGAAAAAAGACTATACTTTTTATACTGTATAGGTGATGGTGGATGATGCCTTTAATCTCAGCAGAGGTAGTTTAATCTCAGCAAACTCTGTGAGTTTGAGACCACCCTGGTCTACAGAGAGAGTTCCAGGACAACCAGAGCTACACAGAGAACAAAAACAAAAAGCAAATAAACAAACAAAAAAGACTTATGGAAATGCTTTAGTTACCTTTCTATTGTTATAACAAAAACCATGATCAGTACAACTTATATAAGACAACACTTATTGGGACTCACAATTCAAGAGGGCTAGAGCGTGAACATGGAGGGGACCATGACAGTGAAAAGGCAGACAGATAGGGTATTGGAGCAGCTGAGAGCTTACATCCTGACCCATGGACACAAGGCAGAGGAAGAGGACTCATTGGAATGGTGTGGGGCTTTTGAAACTTGAAATCCACCCCAGAAACACCTCCTCCAACAAGGCTACATCTCCTAATTCTTCTAATCAGTTCCACCAGGGATCAAGCATTTAAACACATGAGCCTATGAGGGCTATTTTCATTCAAACCACTTTGTTCTACTCCCTGGCCTCTATAGGCTCATGGCTAGATCATACACAAAATATATTTAGTCTAACTTCAAAATTTCCCATAGTTTTTCAGTCTCAAAAGTCTAAAGTCTCTCCTGACACTCAAGGCAATCTTACTGCTTTTTTTTCCCCCCTTCCTGTTTTTTCAGTACAGGGTTTCTCTGTATAGCCCTGGCTGTCCTGGAACCCACTCCATACTAGCCTTGAACCCAGAGACCACCTGCCTCTGCCTTCTGAGTACTGGGATTAAAGGTGTGTGCCACCACAACCTGGCTACAATCTCTTAATTGCTACTACCTGTAAAGTCAAAAAGTAAGTTACTTCTAGCATACAGTGGTACAGAATACATAAACATTACCATTCCAAAATAGAGAAAACTGAGCATAGTGAGAAAAGATTGACTGAAGCAAAAAACTGGCAAGGCTGACTCCAAATCCTCTAACTCCATCTAGTATGGCAAAGGGCCTAGATGGCCCTGCTCTCCTGGCTTTGCTGACCACAACATCTGATGGGAGATGTTATTCTGTAAATATGTTTCTCATACTGGTTAATGAATAAAGCACTGTTGGCCCAATGGGAAAGCAAGATAGGCAGAGCTAGGAGACAAGGAGGAAAGAGGATGTAGGAAAGAGGAGTCAGCATGTAGAACCCGGAGAGGTAACATGCCGCCCGCCAGGCTCCAGTAAGATGAGCCACGTGGAAATACTTAGAATAGTAGAAATGGGTTAATTATTAAGACTGAGCTAGCCAATAAGGAATTAGGAACTGGCTAACAGATTTATATCAAATATAGAGTCTCTGCATGTTATTTGGGGCTGGCATGGCAGCTGGCGGGGAAGAACAAAGAGTGAGACCAGGCGGGAAAAACCTACTCATAACAAACATCCTTCCTCTCTCTTGGGCTAGTTCCTCTCCTTGTGTGTGAATATCCTTGGCAGATGTCCCATGGCTATGGCGTCTTCAACATCTCGGAGTCTCCAAAACAATTTAGGTGTCACTTTCACAGGTTCATGATATCCTACACAGAGACTTCCCTGAATAAAGGGAGTAGTGCTCTCAGGGGAAACACCCCAGCTAAACGTCTAACTCATACAAATGAAAGGCTTATGCAGCAAAGGGAACCAACTGAGAACCAATCTTCAGTACATGAGCCTATGAGGGCCATTCTCACTCACACCACTATAGGAGGCTCTTGATCTCGACAAAATAGGTGCTGAGAAGTCCCATCCATGTAGTGGAGACCACGAGGTGTTTGTAGTATGGCTGATCCCAAGTCTAAGACCTTAGTACCAGAAAATCAGTTGGGATAAGTCTCAGTCTAAGGCAGTAGTTCTCAACCTGTGTGTCACAACCCCTTTGAGGCCCCATATCAAGTATTCTGCATAACAGATATTTGCAATATGATTCATAACAGTAGCAAAACCACAGTTATAAAATAGCAATGAAATAATGGGTGTCACTACAACATGAACAACTAAATTAAAGCACTGGTTCTCAACCTATAGGTCACGACCCCTCTTGGGGGTCAGACGGGTTGCATATTAGATAGCCTGAATATTTACATTATAATTCATAAGAGTAACAAAATTACAGTTATGAAGTAGCAAAGAAAATAATTTTATGGGTGGGGGTCACCACAACATAAGGGTTGTTGAAGGGTCACAACATTAGGAAGGTTGAGAACTGCTGGTAAGACTAAAGTCCTGAAAACCCAGGAACCATTGGTGTAATTCCTGGCTTCTACAGCCTAGGGATACTGCAGTGTCAAGGACAGAGAAGGAAAGGCTATCTCAATGCCCAGAGACTCACATATTCCCTTTCCTTTGCCACATTGCTTTCCAGGCCCCAGATAACTGGATAATGCTCATTTGTGTTTACCCTAGTAGGGATGAGAATGTCCCCCATAGGCTCAAATGTTTGACCACATGATCAATGGTTAGTGCCTCTGTTTGGGAAGGTTTGGGAGGTGTGGCTTTGCTGGAGGAAGTATGGTAGCAGTCTTTGATGTGCTATCAATTTGCCCTCTCTCATTCCTGCTTGTAGTTTAAGGCATGATCTCTCAGCTTGCTGCTCCAGCTGTCATGCCTGCCTGCTGCCATGCTTCCCTGCTGTGGTGGTGATAGACTTTATTTATCCCTCTGGAGCCAAAATCCCTAGTAAACCTCACCTTCTATAAGTTGCTTTGCTCATAGAGTTTTATCAACTCTATATAAAAGTAACTAATACACTTATATAATCCATTCAGCCCTTATTTTTAAAAAAAATGATTTATTTATTTATTATGTATACATGTCTGCATGTATACCTGCAGGCCAGAAAAGGGCACCAGATCTCATTACACTATGTGGTTGCTGGGAATTGAACTCTGGAAGTGTTCTTAATCTCTGAGCCATCTCTCCAGCCATCTCATTCAGCCCTTCTTGCTACTCTCTCCTGAAAACACTCTCATAAACACCCCAGGTTAATACATAACCACATTTCTGGGTAGTCCTGAATATAATCAAGTCAACATCAAAATTAACCATCATCCCCTATTGCCTTCCAGGAGTTCCTTTACTGGCTTCTCTGTTCTCCATAACTCTGGGGCTCCTGATAACTGAGTAACTGCAATATTAGAGCAACACCTGGCCATGTAACACAATTCATTTGTGCTATTAGCAAATTATCATTATCATCATCATCATCGTTATCATTGTTATCATTATCAGTCTTAGCAACTGATTTGCTAACCTTGCCATTGAGAGAGCCACTCCCTATGTACCAATTGGGATGATAGGTGCACAGTATACAGCTATGAACAAAAAACAAGGTAGTGAGTTATGGTTATTATTAGAACAGAATAAAAACCTCCAATATATTAGGCACATATTAGCTTGCCACAGAGAGGTACTAAAACTTACAACACTTATAGCCTTACAGTAGTAACTTGACACCTGCTGGACAGTCAAGTGGTCAGGCTGTTAGAGGCTGTATGGCTACTGTACACTTTACAAGTCTCTCAGAGCCATATGTAGCTGTTCAGACCCAAATGCAAACCACAACGGTATCCTCAGCTCAGTCACATGGGAAGGAAAATAAGTGATAGAGGAGACCCTAAGAGACTTCCATTTGCTCAGCTGGTTGTCAAGGGAACTGGCCCAGGTCCCAGAGCCAGGCCTAATTTGTTACCTGGACTAATAAGTGAGTCAGGGAAGGTCAAGTAGGAAGTGGCTTGAAAATGTGCACAACTTATTAATAAAAAAAAATATAGGGGCCTTTCCAATGTCGGTATTTTATAAAATGGCCTTGGGTTTCTGTCCTCTGGGAGGTCCAGAATTTTATTCTGCACTGGTAAATGAGAATAAGGTGTTGGGAACTTGTAGGAATTTAATTCGTAAAAGCATTAGTCCTATATACTTGGCAAACAGTCAATGCTGAAAGGCATTCCTGGGAATCACATGACTTGTTAACGAGAAAGTTCTTCGAGGTAACTCATTCAGGAGAAGCACACCTTTGATGAGGAAATCCAAACAGCAGACAAATACAGCTTAACAAATTTGGAACTTTTTATAGTCTGTTATTTTGGAGGGAATAATACAATTCCAGAAGCTTCTCTTCAAGCTCCCCACCCCAGCCCATCACAATAATAATAAGCAATATTTGAATGGTGCTTTATAAAATGCAGAGAGTCTGAGCATTCATTTGCTCGCTCTACTTTCAGTGATAAAGAAGCTAACATCCCCTTTTACAGATAATGGGACAGAGGCTAAGAAACACTGCTATACCCAAGGTCACCTTCCAAATCCCAGCTTCTTTCATTCATATCCTGAGGCTTTTTATGTTCCTTCATCCTAACTTCAGGCATGTCTATTGCTTAACAATCAACCCAGTTTATGTAAGTAATTATGAACCAAAAAAATTATAAGTACTATCAATGAAATTAAGTTCATAATTGGGTGTCTTTTCTTATGCAGAGTCTTATACATTGAATTCTTCAAGGAAAACTGATTAGCATGATAGTAAAAATACATGTGCAGTTCTAAGTATTTCCCATTTGTAAGTGTGCTAAAATTATACACAACTTTGACATATAAAGCATGTCCATAATTTAGCAAGATAGTCATTATAAATTGAATTGTGTTCATCCTTCCCCCAAATTAAAATGCTTATCCCCACCCCTATTGTCAGGATCTTAAAAAGTTAATTAAGGTCATTAGGATAGGCCCTACTGCAACCTGAGTTGCACCCTATGTCTGCCTGAGGCACTTTTCTCAGCATTTACAAAAATACCCGAGGAAATGCTCATTTGGTTTCTGAAATCACATGGTGGAGTTGTAATCACTGCCCCTATCCTAGAAATAGTGGATTAAAATCTCTAGGACAGTGTTCTCAATATGGCTGCACATTAGGACTCACAAAAATTCTGATACCTGGGTTAGAGTCTGAACCGATGAAATACAAAGATTGGAAGCCAAGCATTCCTCTAAAACTTCCCCTACTAATTCCAATGTGTAGCCAAGTGAGACCCACTACTACAAGGCAGGACATCCAGAACAAATCCCAGCACATGGGAGTTGAGCATGAAATCAAGCTGTGGCAATTGGAAATTGCCAGCTGCTGGGAGATGGAGAGTGTCCAGTTGATAGCAGAAGATTATACATTCAGAAATATTTGATCAGCACAAATTTGTCTTGATCTTGATAAGTTAAAAAAAAAAGAGAGAGAGAGAGAGAGACAAAGTTGGATGGATGGGGAAGGGAGGTGGATCTGGGAATAATTGGGGAAGGAGGTATATATGATCAAAAAAACATTGTATAAGAGAATAATAAATAAATAAATAATTTTAAAGAATTACATAAATGTCAAAAAAGTACTTATTTTTAAAAGGCATATGTAAATTTCAAAGAATTTCTCATTAAACTAATGCATTTTTTTTTTTTTAAGAAGAAAGTAAGGCCAACAAAGCCACAATAACAAAAACAGCATGGTACCAACACAAAAGCAGACCAACAGAATTAAAACAGAATACCAGGAAATAAATCCATGCAGCTCCAGCCATAGGATTCTCAAGAAATGCACCAAAAACATACTTTTGGAAAAAAGAGATTCTTTAACAAATGATGCTAGGAAGTGGATATCCACAGAGAATCAAAATGGGTTGGAGACCTTAGTGTAAGGGCTGAAACATGGAAATGTCCAGAAGAAACATAGGGAACTTCACAGAAGCTTGGGCTGTGGTTTTCTCAATGAGGCTCCTGTAGCTTAAGAAATAAGATCAAGAATTGAAAAGTGTGATTAAACAAAATTAAAATTTTTCTGTAAATCAAAGAAAAAAATTACCAGGGTAAAGAGTCTACAGGGTAGGAGAAAATCTCTACCAGATTATTTATACAACAAATTAACATCCAGAATTTACAACAGTACTCAAAACCTAGAATACCAATAAAATAAATAATCTAACTAATAAAATGGTCACATGAACTGAATACTTTTCAAGAGAGAGACTACAAGTGGCCAAAAAATATGTGGATAAAAACCTCAGCACCATTAGACATCAAAAAAAGAAAAAAGAAAAGAAAAGAAAAGATAAAAGAAAAAAGAGGGGACAGGTTTCTATGGAGACATGAAAATAAGAGAGAAAAAGAAAGATATTAGTGCTATTGAATGGTAGAGAAGGAGGCATGAGATAACAGTAGATAGCAACTCCATCTTGTTGCCTGCAGGTTAAAACTAGTTTGACAAAGGGCTTTGGAAGGGCAGTGAATCATCAGTAAAGCATGTCTCTAGCGTGGTGGAAGGCCTGGGTTCTAGCCACTGCCCGTTGCACTGCCAAGGGAGGGGAAACAATCAGAAGGGAGGGGAAACAATCAAACAATAAAACCAAAATCAAAACCTTTCAAGACAGGGTTTCTCTGTATTGTTTTGGAGCCTGTCCTGGAACTTGCTATGTAGACAAGGCTGGCCTTGAACTCACAGAGATCCTCCTGCCTCTGCCTCCCAAGTGCTGGGGTTAAAGACATGCGCTGCCAATGCCCAGCTAACAAAAGGCTTTTGTATATTGGTTATGATGTCTTTGTTATGCTCCTCCAAAACTATACTGAGCCACACACTGCTCCGCACACCAACATGTTCTTATGCTTCTTCATACATGCTACTTCATTTGCCGGATAAGATCATACTTGGTTTTTCTCAGTTACAGTGTTTTGAAAGAAAACAGCCCTCAAAGGGAGTGGCACTATTAGGAAGTGTGGATTTGTTAAAGTGGGTGTGGCCTTGTTGAAGGAAGTGTGTCATAGTAGGGGCGGGTTTTGAGACCTCTTTTTACTTAAGCTTCAAGGCTCAGCATGATAGACTATTCCCTTTTGCCTGTGGGATTAAGATGAAGCTCCTTGTCCACTCTCAGCTCCTTCTTCAGCACCATGACTGCCTGCCTGTATGCCACCATGTTCTGCCACTATATCCTGCCATGATGATAGTTAATGGACTAAACCTCTGAAACTGTAAGCCACCTAATGAAATGTTTTCCTTTATATGAGTTGCCATGGTCATGGTGTCTCTTCACAGCAATAGAAATCCTAACTAAGACAACAATCTAGACCATAATTTTAGCTTCTATGAAATGGAGTAGACGCCTCTTCTCAGCCATTCACCAGGGGTGTTCTCCATACCACCTCCTCAAGTTTATACACCTCAGGGAGAGCACTCACTTTATACCATCTTCATCATTATTATTATTTTTACCCATCTGGTTCAGCTGTCTATTTCTATGTAACAAGCCACCCTAAAGCACAGTATGTTAAACAATAATAATCTATTATTCCTGAGCTGGAGAGATGGCTCAGCGGTTAATAGCATGGGCTGTTCTTCCAAAGATCCTGAGTTCAATTCCCAGCAACCACATAGTGGCTCACAACCATCTATAGTGGTATCTGATGCCCTCTTCTGCTATAAGGCATACAGCATTCATTCCTAAAGAAATGCATAAATAAATAGTCTACTACTCCTAAAATCTGTGGTTTGAATGGCATCAACTGTACAGTACTACTCCACATGATGTCAGAGCTCCAATCAGCTGAAAGATTCCACTAGCTAGAACTCCATGCTGGTTCACTCAGATGTCTGGACCACAGTAGAGATAGCTGGCGAGCTGGGCTTCTTTTTCTCCCTAGGATAGTTTCAATTTTTTTTGGCTTGTTTGTTTGTTTGTTTGTTTGTTTGTTTGTTTTTAGGTTTTTCAAGACAGGGTTTCTCTGTGTAGCTCTTGCTATCCTAGACCTTGCTCCATAGACCAGGCTGAGCTCACTCGCAGAGATTCACCTGTCTCTGCCTCTGCTGGGATTAAAGCCATGTGGAATCATCACCTGGCTCCGTGGGACAGTTTAACATGCCCCCCCAACAATGGTAACCAGACTTCCCACACAGAAATTTAGGTTTTCAAAAGAAAAATATTTCAAAGGAAGGAAATAGAGGCTTCCAGGTGGGTCTCTTAGGAGATCCTTAACTGCCACTGTGTCACTTTGATGCTGTTGGCAATTATAGAGCAGGAGGGCACAATTCCCAATGGAACTCTCTTGCTCATCTTCTACTTGGCTGAAGGTCAAGATTATGTCTTTTTTTATTTTAATCCAGTGGCCTCAAAAATCTGTGTGGACCAATTATTAAATGACAGATGACTAAGATGATGCTGGTGTAGAACTGGAGGAATCAGGCTCAGACAACCTTAAGTTGTGGCCAGCTTAGCACGGTGACACAAGACATTGATCCCAGCACTTGGGAGGCCGAGGCAGATGGATCTGAGTTTGAGGCCAGCCTGGTTACACAGTGAGTTACAGATACATGGTGAAAAAAAGATAGGTTTGGTCAATGGCAAGTTGGGGGTGATAGTAAAGGGCCTCAGAGTTAGACTTCTAATGTGATGTCAAAATGAGACCATGACCATACATGCACACATGCATGCCATAAACTTTCCGAATTGAATTAAATATTCAATTTAGTTCTCTAAATTAAAAGTGTTAAGAATAAACATTAAAAAAAAACTATACCATATTTGTGGGATTTTGCTTAACATTTCTGTATTTTTAATATGGTAAGGATGACCTAGACCTTTGCTGACAACTGGAAGTTCCCAGGAATAACAATTGTTAAGTGTGAGTGTTAGGTAGGAACTTCTAAATTGTGTTGCTAAGAGACACTCTGAGAGTTCAGTGGAACTCCCTCAGGGACCTCTTCAGAGGACATGGAGAGGGGTCTGAGCTGGGCCCTGCCTGCCAGTCGCCCCTATCCAACCTGGAAGGCTTTTATTGGTCTCAGTTTTTAATGCAAATAAGGTTTTATTTGCAAAACATACAAAGACAAAAAACAGTTCCCCATTCACACAAATAAATTGTGACAATTACATGCTAGTGAAAAAAAGGATGAATTAACAGGATTAACCGTGAAGATTCAGCTGAAGCTGGGCAGACTAAACTGGCAGCAGCCCAGGGCAGCATAGTTTTTATTGGCAAGTCTAAGAGGAGATTAAAGAGAACTGGGAGGCAAGGAGAATGTACAGGAACTCGGAGCCTAAAATTTTAGTTCAGGTCTTACTAACTAGCTTTTTAGCCTGGGATGGGGGATGTTGAAACTCTGTGGGCTCAAGTTTTCTCATTTGAAAAATAAGGACACAATGAAGGAATTCCAAGACTTAGGATTCCTGCTTTAAGATTCTTTCACTGTTGTTGTTGTCAATATATATTTATTTAACATCCCAAATACAGTTTCCCCTCTCTCCTCTCTCCTCCTGGTCCCTCCCCCATACTCCTCTATCTCCTACCCCAAAATCCACTCCTGTGTTTCTGTTCAGAAAAGGCAGTCCTTCCATGGATGTCAACAAAACGTGGCAAATCAGGTTGCAGTAAGACTAAGCACCTCCTCTGGTATTAAAGCTGGACAAGGCAACCCAATATGAAGACCAGGGTCCCAAAAGCCAGCAAAAGAGTCAGAGACAGCCCATGCTCCCACTGATAGGAATCCCACAAAAAGAACAAGCTACACAACTGTCCAACATATGCAGAGAGCCTAGGTCAGTCCCAGGCAGGCTCACTGGTTGTTGTTGCAGTCTCTGTGAACTCCTATGAGCCCAAGTTAGTTATTCTGTGGGTTTTCTTATAATGTCTCTGACCCCCCCTGATTCCTACAATCCTCCCTCCCTCTCTTCAGCAGGATTCCCCAAGCTCAACCTAAGGTTTGACTGTAGATCTCTGTATCTGTTTCCATTGATTGCTGGATGAGGCCTCTCTGATGACTCCTGGGCTAGGAAGCAATCTGTGAGTATAGCAGATTGTTGTTAGGCATCATAACATTGAGTCCCTGGTTGATAGTGGCACACGCCTTTAAACCCAGCACTCAGGAAGCAGAGGCAAGAGGATCTCTGAGGAGCCTAATCTACAGAATGAATTCCAGGACAAGAACCCTGTCTCAAAAAACAAACAACAAAAAAGGACTTCTTGACTGTTAAAGCAACTGTTCTTGACCTGTGGGTCCCAACCTCTTGGGGGTCAAACCATCCATTCACAGAGGTCACCTAAGACCAGCAGAAAACACAGATATACATTATAATTCATAACAACAGCAAAATTACAGTTATGAAGTAGCAATGGGAATAATTTTATGGTTGGGGTCACCACAGCATGGTGTAGGATTTAGGGTTGCAGCATCAGGAAGGCTGAGAACCACTGCTCCAAGAAGTTAATGAATTAGTCAAGGTGACTGACCATGTTTTGCAAAAAGTGTGCGTTATTGGATAGGACCAGAGGAAGCTGGGCATCTGCAGTACCGAAGGGAGGGAGGGGAGTTTTAGAAAGTTCCTGTTGGAGTGTACTATACACTTACATCAGAAAATATCCAATAGCTCAGAAACTTAGTACACTGTGGATACTGTACCAGTCACTCCATTGACAATATATTACAGAATTCACAGCTATAGCAGGTAGACACCGTCATGTCAATCACAAAGATTAGGAAAGTCAAGCATAATAAATATAAGTCTGTGAGCTTAGCAATTGGGGTCTTGAGGCAAGAAGACTCAGAGACAGAACCTAGCCTGGGCTTCATAGTGAAACTGAGGGAAAATACCAAGACCCTATTTTTTAAAAAAAAAAAAAAAAAACAAAACAAAACAAAATAATTAACATTAAAAAAGTTTTTAAGTTAAAAAAAATTGAATCTTTTTGTTCCCCTAGGGTGTTGTGAGATATTTGATTACACTGTGTAAAGATACCGCACTATGATTGGTTTAATAAAAAGCTAAAATGGCCAATAGCTAAGCAGGAGGCATAGGTGTGACTTCCAGACAGAGAACTCTGGGAAGAAGGATAGGGGAGTCTCCAGTCAGAAGCAGAGGAAACAGGACATGTAGAAGGAGATGTAAAAGCTTCAAGCCACATGGCAGCATGTAGATTAACAGAAATGGGTTAATTTAAGTTACTAGAGCTAGTTAGAAACAAGCCTAAGCTAAGGTGAGCTTTCATAATTAATAAGAAACAACAAACAAACAAACAAACAAACAGAAAAGAATGAACAGAAGACTTTCAGAGAAACTAAAAAAAGTTTGAAGTTCTGCTCTATGATATCAGCAAAATGATGGGTGGCAGAAATTTCTGAAATATTTCATGTTTGGAGATCTCATAAAAGAGGTAAAGTATAAAAATGTAATAAAGCCCTATGTCTGGAAAGCATGTAATGAACCACAGGGCTTCCTCCTAGGGCGTTTCAGCTAGTTCCCCTCACTCCCTGAGCACTGCTGCTCTCTAGTTAGAGATCTAAAAACTGAGGTTTACATTGGCTAAAGTTCTGTCCAGGGAAATGGAGCTAGTAAGTAAAATCAAGTTTTGTCAGACTCCAAGTCCAGTGTGTTTCTATCATGCCACGAGGCACTTTATAAAAATGGACATTTGACATTATAGTAAAATATAGTAGCTGTTATACAGTTTTTTAAAAATTGAATATTTCACCCCCTTGAGAATGGAGTTTTTATTCTTCTCAGAGGTTTGGTTGTTAGAGGTAACTATTAAAATTACCACAGGCACTGGTTTGAAATGTGTGGCTAATGCTTTAAAACACAAAAATAAAACTAAACTCATTGTAAGGTGGTCAGGAGTTAGCACTATGAACACGAGTGTTGCTTAGCAGATACAGATTTGGGAAATCTATTGACTACTTCAGTGCTGCTATGGTTGGATACTTACTTACCTTCAAATCAGTCCCATTTGTTAAGCCACTTGTTAGATGTGGTAGCTTTTCCCTTGCTATGATTTGTTCCTTGTAGGTAGAGCTTCTCTGTGTCCCAGGAGCCACTCCCCCAAATAACCACAGAGACTTCATATTAATTATAAATGTTCAGCTGATAACTTAGGCTTGTTACTAATTAGGTCTTACAACTTAACTCAACCCATTTCTGTACATCCTGCTCACCCTGTCTCACGGCCCTTCATCTTCCCAGTTCCCTCCTAGTCTACTCTCCCATCCAATCTCTCCCTTCCCAGCTATAGTCCAGTCAGATCTTTATTAACCAATGAGGCCAATGCATAGTTGCAATATACAAAGATTGTTCCGCAGCAGTTTGGTTTTTGTGTGTGGGGGTGGGGGATGTGGTGGGGGGTTAACTATTAAAGCCATTATCCAGTTGTATGCAAGTGCTAAAGATCACTCCAGATGAGTGCCTAGCAAAATTTCCAGCCCAGTTTTGAGATTAATTTTACAGAGGGTAATTTTCTTTACTCCAGAGTGATTTCAAACCCATTCTCATCTGGGATATCCTCTAGCTGGACCACCAGCCCTCTGCATGACCTTGAGGGTGGGCAATACCCTCTGATCCTTAGTTTCCTCAGCTTTAACAGTTCCTATATCACTGGGTTGGTTTGAAAATTAAATATGAAAACATGAACAAGGCAGAGAGCTAAGGATCTGCGTTCAGAAAACACTAGTTCTTTCCCTTTGGAAATTTGCAAGTATTCGTACACTGGGCTTCATGCCAAGAAAAAAAACATATGTACCCACAAACAAAAACCAAAAAAAATCTTCTAACACCCAGCATTAAAGGGTGGGATATTTAGCACTGCCCTTGTACCTTGTTTTCAACCAGGGACTTGGAAGGGAAATGATAAGTGTTAACTTGAGCTGAGGTCTAGAATGGTTAGAGAAGCCCACCACAGGCAGCTTCTCATTGACCAGTTTCTACCTAATACACAAAAGAATGCTGCTGTCCTTGCAGCTTTCCTCCTTGGTCTTTAGGTCCTGTCTTTTTGTCATAGTTCATTACAGCTGAACTAAAAATTCTCCAGACATGACTGAAGCGATGGGCCGGATCTAACAAGATTAAGTTTAATAGGGATAAATGTAAAGACTTATACTTGAGTCTAAAAAGAATCCTGTGCAAGTGCTAGATGGGGAATATATGGATTAGCAGCAACGTGTGCGAAAAAGACTTAGGGATTTTGGCTGATATTAGGCTCAATTAGTCAACAGTATGCCTTCTCTAACAAGAAAGTTTATGTGACATGAGTCTGCCCCAGCCTGGCAATTCCTCTACTGCATGAATCCTTAAACTTTACCAGTCACATACATGCATTTTCTCATTTTCTCATTCAGTACCTGGGGTGGGGCCCGAGAACTTACATTCCTAAGAAGAGCCCAAGTCTGGGCTAAGACTAAGGTTCCTGTCTTTGGGTATAACTCCTCTATCCTGCCTGGTTAGACCTGGTAAGAGCAAGAATGGTAAAGAGACTGGGGTCCTAAGAGAGACCACAAAAGAAAAGGAAAGGAGAGCCACTGTGTGCTGCAGTATTATTAGTAAAATTAATAATAATTAGCATACTTTGAGGGACGATTGTAGGTTAGAAATTCCACCAAACATCATACTGCTTGTATAGTGATAGCAATAACCACCAGCCCACACCACATTTCCCTGTGTTGTTTTGTTCTGTGCACTTTGCAGATTTAATGCTTGTAGAGTCCTAAGGGACATTATTGCTAGGCTCCCTTTTCAGATAAGGATATTGCAAACCAAAGAAGAAACCCACAAAGGTCACATTTACACAGTCGCACGAGACAGGGCAAGATTTGGACCCAGAAGAGCTGACTACACAAATCTAGGAGACCTCTGTAGAGCCTTGACTGAAGATGCAACTTAGCTGCAAAGAGAAAAACAAAGAAATGTTAAGGGATGGGTGGTGTGTGGATGATAAGAATATGCTTTCTTGTGTAATGGAATACTACCCAGCTATAAAAATGAAAGAACTATTGAAAACACACAACAACAGGAAGTAATTATGTCAAGTGAATGAAATCAGATTTGGGGTTGGGAGGAGACAAAACTGGTAACTGGTAATGGACAGTGACCAAGCAAATCAGAGGTTGCCTAGGAATGGCTAAATACTATAAGAAGGGGACTTTGAAAATAGGCAGGAGGGGAAGGATTACAAACAGACAGGAGAAAACCTTGGAGAAAAATAAATATTTTGCTGCCTTTATGATGGCACTGCTTTCAAATGGGTTGGAATATGCCAAATATATATCAAATTGTACACTTTATCCACTGTTTATTGTCTATTCATCCCTGTTCAGTAAAAAAGCACTTAGGTCTAAGTACATTAGTTCACAAATGGTGTGAAAAAGACCCGAGTTACTATTCTACTATCTGACCCATTTTTTTGTGGGATGCAGTCATATCACTGAAACAGGCAATGATAATAAGTGGCCCCATATCATAACTAATATATATTTAAAATGTCACACCAATTTCCAAGTAGAAATGCCAGTTAAATAATAGCAGGTTCTCTGAAAATCCAACAAAATAGAAAAATCAATTACTAAGTTATAGCTTATTTAAAAAAACAAATCATAGCTAGTACATGTCTTTAATTCCACCACTCAGGGAAGCAGAGGAGGGCAGAACTCCATAAGTTCAAGAGCAGCCTGGTCTATAGACCAACTTCTAGGACAGCCAGGGTTACACAAAGCAACCGTGTTTCAAGAAACCAAAACAAGCCAACAAACAAATCATAACTGAGCAGTGGTGGTGCACACCTTTAATCCCAGCATTCAGGAGACAGAGGCAGAAGATCTCTGAGTTTGAGTTTGACGTCAGCCTGATCTACAAAGTGAGTTCCCAGACAGCTCTGTTTCAAAAAAAAAAAAAAAATAAATAAACAAGCAAACAAACCAAGTTATGGTGGTGCCAGTACTTGGGAGGCTGAGGCAAGTGATTCTCTGTGAGTT
This sequence comes from Cricetiscus sungorus, assembly GCA_030556225.1. Classification (NCBI taxonomy): domain Eukaryota; kingdom Metazoa; phylum Chordata; class Mammalia; order Rodentia; family Cricetidae; genus Cricetiscus; species Cricetiscus sungorus. Next base: position 28,338,233 of record JANBXA010000651.1, on the reverse strand, counting down.
TAAGACCAGTCTGGTCTACACGGTAAGCTCCAGGCCAGCTAAGTCTGCACAGTGAAACACATCAGACTTAAGAGGTCACATGCATCTAAAACAACAGTAATTATAGTGGAAGCAATGCTGATTCTTTAATAAATCCCTGTCTAAAAGGAAAAGAAATTACCAGAGACCCACAACCAGACATTATTCAGAGAGTGGGAGACCTTGGAACACTCAGTCCTTAGGGATATGTCTCCATCAAATCCCTCCCCTCAGGACTCAGGGAACCCTACTAAAGAGAAGACTGAAAGAGGATAAGAGCTGGAGTGGATGGAGGACACCAAGGAAACAAGGCCCTCTACATCAATATGACCAAAGCTCACATGAACTCTCAGAGTCTGAGGAAGCCTGCACAGAAACTACACTGGCCCACACAAGGTCTTTGTATGGTTTCCAGTTAATGTTTTTATGGGAATGAATGGGTTTCTTTTTCTTGTGCCTTCTTTTGGGCTCTTCTCCTTCTGTTGGTGTTGTTCAATTCTGATGTGTTAGTTTTTGTTCAACTTACTTTATTTTTATTATTATCCCTTAGAAAGAAGCCTGTTTGTTTTCTAATAAGAGGCAGAAAGGGAGTGGATCAGATGGGAGGTGGGGAGGAATTGGGAGGAATAGAGGGAAGGGAAACTGTAATCAGGTCAGGATATATTATGTGAGAAAAAAATCCATTTTCAAGAAATACTTAGTATTCTCTTTTGAAGTTAATAAGAAATAGATTTATTCTCTATTCCATTTTTCTTTTTTCCTTAAGACAGGATCTCATTATGTAGTCCCGGCCAGACTGAAGTTCACCATGTAGACCAGGTTAGCCTTGAGCTTACAGCTGTCTGTAGCTGCCTTTAGAGTGCTGGGACCAAAGGCATATGCCATTATGTCTTACATAGATTTCTACTCAACAGTTGTTAAAAAGTAAGTTTCCCTAAGAATCCCATGCCATAGGTGTGCCTGTTAAGTTTCATATCCAGGACAAATGGTTGGGGTGCCTATTTAACATGTCAAAGAGGACCTGGCCTCCAGGTTCTCCCAGCATCCCTCAGTCCCTACCTGTTACAGGGTATGGCTGGCATACCCTGCCCTCTACCCTGATCCTCCAGCCAAGGGGCTGGGCTGCCCTCCCCCAGAGGTTCTTCCTTATATAATCCAGACATTTTGGTTGCGTGCCCCCCCGCCCCATTTTGTACCTTTGGTCCCTTGGCTGCTGCACCTCCTTCTTCTCTCTCCCCTCTCCCTTCCCCTTTCCTGTCCACATGGCCCAATTCAGTCTGAGCATGTCCACGACTCTCACTCTACATACATGTTCCCCTTTATCTACAACAAACCATCTCCTCCACGATATCTAGGATCACTAATATCTGTTCCTTTCTGGTTTCTTTCTTTTCTTCATTCATGTGTGCAGGTCAGGAGACAGCTTTTGAGTTGGTTCTCTGCCTATACCATATGGAACTCAGGTCATTGGCCTTGGGGATGTGTCTTTACTTGATTAGCCATTTCCCCCAACCTTGTAGCCTTTTGTATAACCCCTTTTGAGATGTTTGGAGGTTTGCTTTGCTTAACTTCATAACCTTTTTTGTCTGTGTTTTGCTTTTTTGAAACAGTTTATCTGTGTAGCCCTGGCCGTCTCTGAACTCTGATCAGGTTGGCCTCAAACTCAGGCCTGCCTCTGCCTCCCAAGTATTAGATTTTTCAAATAAACTAGAATGCACCACTTTGTCACAGGAACAGTCTAAGAAGCCCAGTAGTTCAGGCTTTTTTAAAATATCAGTTAGAGGCTGGAGAGATTGGCTCAGCAGATAGCTGCACTTCCAGAGGACCTAGTTGAACTCCCAGCACCCTATGGTGACAGATCACAACCATCTTTAACTCCAGTTCCAGCAGATCCAATGCCCTCTTCTGACCTCCTTGGGCACCAAGCACATTTGTCATGGTTCACATACATGCATTAAGGCAAACATTAATACACATAATTAAAAACAAACACATTAAGAAAATTACTTAAAGATTTAAATCACATGCTTCCAGGGCTTATTTCCAGGGCATAGAAGCTATGACAATCAGTGTGTGAAGAACTGTGATCAATCCAGAGACACTCCTGTAGAGCCACACTTGAAGTCAGTCACCAGGATTACTAACACGATGCAGTTCTCAGATTACCTGTCACTTAGTGGACATAGGAAACTGACCTCTCTCAGTAACTCAAAACTGCAAGTTTGGGCAAAGGTGGGTGGCATAATCACATCTTTGTTCCACTTTCAGGAACTGTTCCATCCCTTCACTCTATTCCCAGGGAGGATGAAGTGACAAGTCAAGGATAACCTCAAGGACACAGCTAAGCCTCCAAGATAAGGGAAGGAGTCCAGTTTGGGACAAGAGGAGTGAAGAACATGTTGTAAAACTCAAGTAGATTTATTCTCCTCCCTCTATCGCCTAGGGAGGTCATAGGGAGGAGGGAAGAGGTCTGCTTAGAGGGTGTCCCTGAAATACAAAAAGCTATGGATTCTGCCCTAGAGAAGCAGGGAGGGGTTTGTGGGAAAGACCACAGTAAAACAACACTGTGTGGCTAAGGTCTCTTCTTCCTCCAGTCCCAAACCTTGGTAAGGTGGGGTGTGCAAATGAAACCTGGAGGTTCTGTGACCAGGTCTTGATTTCTAACAAATGACAATCAAGGGGAAAGAATTTTAAAGGACTTCCTTCCAAGGTTAATGATTGAAGTTTTTATCAAGAAACAGAACTGTCACTAAAGAGATGGCTCAGCCATTAAGAGCACTGGCTGTTCTTCCAGAATCTAGAGTTCAAATCCTAGCAACCACATAGGATCTGATGCTCTCTTCTGGCCTGCAGGCATACATGAAGAACACTCATACATACAATACAAATAAATAAACTCAAAAAATAAAAAAGAATGAGAGAGAGAGAGAGAGGGAGAGAGAGAGAGAGAGAGAGAGAAGCAAGTACTACCTCCAAAATTTCTGATGGTTCCTACAGTGAAGTAGGTTGGTGTCCATGTGTTCAGAATCACACACTTTTAATGCCAGCACTATGGAGGCAGAGACAGGGGAATCTCTCAGTCCAAAGCCAGCCTTGTCTATAGAGTGAGTTCCCAGACAGCCAGGACTCAGGGCTACACAGAGAAACCCTGTCTCAAACAAAAACTAAAACAAAGAAGTCAGAGAACCGTGTTTAGGTAGTTCCTTGTATAGTATTGTCCTGGTTTGTTTTCTGTTGCGATTCTGAACACCTATAGTTAGGTGGTTCATAGAGGAACACATATAGTTAGGTGGTCCATGCACCTTCTGGAGGCTGAGAAGTGCATGATTGGGAAGTCACATGCAGCAGTGGACCTTGTGAAGCCTCAACTCATGACAAAGCAGAAGGCAATACAGACTCCCGTCAGAGAGATAAAACATGAGGAGGGGTGGGCTCCCTTTGTAATAGCCTGCTGCCCTGGTAACTAACCCAGAGCCAAGAGACAAGAACTCACCCAGATGAGAAAATCAATCCATTCACCAAGGCTTTTCCTCCTGACCCAAATATCTTCCACAAGGCACCACTTCTCAACACTGCCACGAAGAATGAAGGGGGATGGGGGAAATGCTCAAACCACAGCTAGGCAAGTGAATTCCAACTGCAATCTTGGATTTTGTTAAGTCTCAAATCCAAGACAAATGGCTGAGTTGCTAATTTAACACCTGACCTCCAGGCTCTCCCCACATCCCTCAGTCCCTACCTGTTACAGGGTATGGCTGGCTTAACCCATGCTCTACTGTGAACTCTGTAGCCCAGGGGCTAAGCTGTCCTTCCCCAGAGGCTCTTCCCTATATAATCCAGACATTTTGGTACTCACTCCTTTTTGTACCCCTGTCTTCCTGATTGCCATACCTGGTTCCCTCCTATTCCCTCCCCATTCCTCTCCCCCTCTCCCCACATGGCCCAGAGTCTACTCTGGACTCTTCCTTTTATGTACAATAAACTTCCCCTTTATCAAACCTAGAAGCAGCAATGTTCTTTCCTTTTTATTTATTTATTTTTTCATTCAGATTTCTAATGTGGTTCCAGGTACACTTTAATCAAGAAATGAATGAGAATAAAGCCTTATGGAGAAGGATCTCAGTAAAAGGAGGGTAATCAGGCTTGGCTTCGTGGGGTAGGATCTTTGAGGAGGCCAATCAAGTTTAGCCTGTGAGTTGCACATGCCTACCCTACCCGGTCCTGCGCTTGGCTTTATGCTCACTCTGTAAAAATCCATAACAGGCCTGGGAGTGTATCTCGGTGTATACTTAGCCCGTGTCAAGTTCTAGAATTGGTCTCTACCACCACCCAAACATGTAGGGTGTGGAGTGGAACTTTCAATGTAAGTTTTAAATAAGAAGTGAGTGGGATGTTTGTTCTTGTTCTTCATTTTGCCAGAGGTAGCCAGTTACCTGGTCCCAAAACGAATGGATGTGCTCATAGTATCAATGATGCTCCTGGCTCCTAGTTGTCATATTTATCAGACAGTATTCAAAATAGACTAATTCAAAGTCACTGTGTCTCCTTTACCAACTATGTACTCTATTGTTCATTAATTCTAATTTATAAATCCTGCCAGGTTCAAATTTATTCAAAGCCACATTTTATTTTACAGAATGTCAGCACTGCAAACCTAGGAGGACAGTTTCTCACATAATGTTTTCTTTTATGTCTGTCTGCATTGTGTCTGTATCTTTTAGTGTGGCAAGTGCATTGGAAACAGCTCCAGCCACAAGCCTTCCAGCCGTAGCCCTACGCACAATGTACTCCAAACATACACCTGACTTTTCTGCTCTTGCAAAACCGTGCGGACATTTGGACCATCTAGGGAACCAGTCCTTAGTTTCATCTTTCATGGCTCCCAATGCTTCTGGTAGAGGACACCAGAGCTATTTCCTAAGGGAACAGACTCTGGCCTATCAGGATTTCATGATTGAAGTGAGGCTGAAATCCTACACAGATAAGAGGGTTTTGTTTGTTTGTTTGTTTGTTTGTTTGTTTTTGTTTTTTTTAATAGTAAGAGTTGGTCCAAGTCAGTACTGATCCTGCACCCCCAACCCCAGGATTTTGAGTTATTTTGTTTCTTTTAAGCTAACTATTAAAGGGTTGTGTCTACAGAAGCCAGGGGGAACACTCACCCAGGTTTGATAGACTGAATTAGATTTTTCTGGGTTACAACATTTTCTAGAAAAAGTTACAAGATTGTCTCTTTAGGAGGAAGAGAGAGGGAGAAAGAGCCAAATGTGAACAAATACTACAGCAGAGGGAAATGAAAAAAGGCAGAAGGTGAAGAGGTGATGGGAAGACAAGGAGGAGAATGAAGACTACAGCCAGGATATTCAAAAGTCCAATCACACTCCACGTGGCATCATGGTCTAAGCAATTAATCGCTCAAGTCATTTCATAAGTACAACAGAACACCAGTTTGGATGCTCTCGACTTAAAATTTGTTATAATAGGTTTGAACTCTGCTATTTTACCTTCCTATACTAGGTATAGAAGTGATTAGCATAGATGATTACTGGAAAGTAAACATAAGATTATTTTAAAGCACTCTCAGATACTTCATTACTCTTGATTTTTATTTTTATTTTTTTTAATTGTTTTGGAGCTGAGCACACTGTGTGGGAGGTGAGGGACTTTTATTATCATTAAGAAGCATAGGTCGAGGGAGCCATTATAGGTTTGAAGGGAAAACTGAATCTAGAGAAATGTCCAGAGACCTACAAGACTGACCACAAATAACAACTTGATCAGTAGTGGAAAGGCTACCATAAATGCCCTTCCCTGATAATGAGATCAACAACTAACTTATCTACCATCATAGAGCCCTCATCTAGTACCTGTTGGAAACAGAAGCAGACACCCAAAACTAAACACTGAGCCAAACTGGAATCCAGATGCAGAGAGAGAGGACAAAACCAGGCTGCAGAAACACATAGAGACAGCTGACCTGAACAAGGAGGAGCTAATGGGCCCCCAGACTGATAGCTGGGAATCCAGCATGGGACTGACTCAGACCCCCTTAATATGGGTCTCAGCTAGAAGGACTGAGCAGTCTAAGTGACCTCAGACAGTGGAAACAGGATGTATCCCTGGTGCACAAAAGGACCTTGCAAGCACATCCCCCATGGAGGGATAATCCCTTAACCTAGAGACAGGAGAGAAGTCCTAGTCCCTATTCCAAATGACTTGACAGTTTTAGATGACCCCTCCTGGAGGGCATCACCCTACATGTGGAGTGGGGTGGGTGAAAGAGGAGGGAGCATGTGGGGGGGAGGGAAAGAAGGAGAGAGGGAGGGAGGGGGAACTGGGATCAATATGTAAAATAAAAAAAAAAAAAAAGAAGCATAGGATAAGTCAAAGGCCTGTCTTCAAGAGCATAGAGAGCAGAGGTGAAATAAGACAGGTACCTGGAAAAATGACTCTCAACACCTGCTAACTGGAAAAAGTGGAAAATGGAGGTTAAGATAACTCATTCTGTAGTTCCAGGACAGGCTCCAAAACAATACAGAGAAACCCTGTCTCAAAAAAACAAACAAAAACAAAACAAAACAAAACAAAACAAGCAGATGTTCTGTTCTTTAGTGCACAGCTCCTAGGGAATGACATGGTAGTTTCGGTGTAACTGGAAATATTTGAAGGTTTTAACTTTTCCCTTCTTGTAAATACCTGGATTTGTTTACCCCTGTTTTTTTGCTTTTTGTTTTTGTTTTGTTTTTTGTTTTTGAGACAGGGTTTCTCTGTGTAGCTTTGGCTGTCCTGGAACTCACTCTGTAGACCACCCTGGACTCGAACTCAGAGAGATCCACCTGCCTCCCAAATACTGTTTTGACTTCCCTCCTTATTGAAACATCTTTCCTCAGTCTTTAGATGTTAGACATTTGCCTCCGGTTGGAAGGAACACATTGAGGAAGACACAGTTCCTGACATGAAGGGCTTTTTCCCCAGTAAAGAGTTCTTAAAGTAAATGAAGTTGTAACAGGAAACAGCTAAGCAGCCTGTCTTGACAGCAAGGGCAACTGGGCTTCCCCACTGGCAGACCCTGGAGATGAGAATGCGTTTGCATTTATTTGGGGGAGGGGGTGATCACCGAACGCAGCAGGCAGGGAGTAAAGAAGTTAGATGAGGAAGTGAATTAACCGGTAATAAAGGAAGCTTACTGAGCATTTCCTGCTGTGAACAACTGGTGCTCCATCCTACTGGGGCACTCTGAGGACACTATAGAAGGTGTCTCATTCAGGCAAAAACTTCTAGCACCGGAGTCCTGATGCGTTCTAGATTTGAGAGGGAAGTTCACAGGAAGCTGTTTACAATCCAACATTGTCCGTGGAAAGGAGGTACCTCCAGGAGAAACGGTGTGTGTGGAGGGGTGGTGATGGAGCTGGGGTGTGGATAATGTCAATGATCCAGGGTGGAATGTGATTCCTGATGTGACTGTTAGAAGCTGCTGGGAATGGTGGCAGTTCAGCAAGGTCACACAAAGATGAAGGTGATGATGAAAGACTACCAGCCTTGGCAGGAGTGACAGTAAGAAGGAAACAGATGGAAAAGAGCATCTAGTTGTCACAGGAGACCAGCAACCCTGGGGAAGAGAAGTTCGTGACTACCAGGGAAGGAGGAGCAGGGACTATAACTAAAGACAAGCAATAATCAGGGTCAGGCTTCTTCAAATAGCCCACTATCAACTTTATTTTTATTTATTTATTTTAGCACATACCTAGCTGGCTTTTGTATGTTTTCAAACCAGCAAAACTTGATCCTGTAGGTAACAGGGAGACTAAATCGGTTTGATTGCTGGAGCACATGATTAAATTTTCGTCTTGGCAAGATTGCTCCAGAAGTCTCAGAATGTTGGGGATGGCCTCTGGAAGAGGTAGACAGGAATTATCTAAATAATAGAGCCATGATGCACTCCAATCAGCACTGCTAGAGGGCATTGAGAATGGACACAGCAAGGCTCTCAGGCCTACATACCATAGGAGGAGATGGAGGAGGAAGGGAGGGCCCCAGGAATGAAGGATGGTGACTCAGAGAACTGATATTGTCTTTGACTGAGATAATAAATTATAGCAGGAAGAAGAGATTTTGTGGTTGGAATTTGGGTCCGTTGAAGTCAGTGTGGGCTGTTAATCTGGACAAATGGAGTAGGGAGTTTTAGACAGCTATGTCTGCAGCCTCCAGAGCAAGTTAAAGCGATGCTCACACTATAGGACTCTTTACAAAGGACTACATAAAATGGAAGTACTGTGGGCTGGCCATCAGGCATTCAGAACGACTAATGATTTCTTTGAAGACATTTTCACAAGCTCACTAATTGGGACTCAGGAGTCCCCTTTTGAATTTTTTGTCTTAAATATGGAAGTAAAAGGCCTAGACAGCTGTAAAATCAAAACTCTTACTGGGCATAACGTGTATCCATGGAGGGCTCAGAACTTACGCACTTGTACTGTTCTAGCAGAAGATCACAGTTCAGGTCCCATTACCCACTTCGCTTGGCTTACAGCCAATGCCTTGTAACTCCAACTCCAGGAAGTCTAGCACAGCACTATCTTCTGACAGCTTCGGGGGCCTGGACTCAGATATACATATTGTCCCTCCGACACCCACGTAATTTAAAGACAAGCATTTAAAAAGACTATAGGGGAAAGAGAATGTAGGAGCTATTGATATAAATTGAGGATAAACTAAAACTCCATTGCTGAGACCTTTGGGTAATGGCTGAAAGGGCTAGATCACTGCATCCTGACAGCAGGGACTGACTGATTCTAGAAATACTCCAGTTGTGTTACAGCAGGGAAACCACTAATTTTAAAGTATGAAATAAAGCAGTTATCAATTCCTGTTTGCCAAGCTCCTCTAATTTGACTCTCCCCAGCCCCCAAGGTTGCATTCTCTGTGGTAAGAACCTGCTGAGGCCCTATACAATATTTCTTGTGTACCTTTAGGCCACCTCTCTGCTGTTTTCCTTACTAAAACCTAGCAGAAAATTAGTCATAAAGACATGAGCTGAAGTTTGTGGAGGCCCAATAAATAACTCTGCTGTTTTCCTCACTTGAGTTTTGCAGCAAAGGACATAATGTCAACAGAGAACAATGTGCCACTTGCATCACTGTTGTTGACAAAGGCCAGGCTAGAGGATGTGGCTCAGGTGAAAAGCAACAATAGATGTTGATGCTCAATCTGTGCATTAGATAGATTTATCAAACAAGCTATCTGCAAAGATAGATAACCAAACCCCTCTCCCTTCGTGGGAACTCACTTTGGAACACAACCTTGAGGCATGGGAAAACAAGCCAGAATTCACACTCTCAACAATTTGTTCTCAGTGAATGGGAAGGCAAAGATCTCCACACATCCAGTTCCTTAGCCTGCCTTTACCAATACACATCATTTAAGTACTTCATTTACTGAAAACATGAGGACATGTGAAGCACTCCCCCTCTTCTTTGTCACCTCCCTGCCATCTCCACCACCAAGGCAAAGACTTAAGATAAAAACAGGACTTAGAATTTAGAAAGTCTTCAAAAGCTACAGCTTCAGTGCCACCACGGAGAGATAAAATGACTTATCCAAAGTCACACAACTAATTAGAAGACAACCTTAAACTAGCATTCTTTAACTGAGAGAGATATTTGAAAAAAATATGAGATTATTTAAATCTGTAACTTTGTTCATCACTCAAAGGTGCCTTTGAGCAGAATTGTCAGCCTGATGGTGATGATTTCCCCCACCCACTCCCCTTAGCTTTGGAGCCTGTCCTGGAACTCACTCTGTAGACCAGGCTGGCCTCAAACTCACAGAGATCTGCCTGCCTCTGCCTTCTGAGCGCTGGCATTAAAGGTGGGCACCACCATCGTCCAGCTTGTTTTTTTAAGGGGGTAGGGAGGTGATGACTAACCCGCTAAGCCAGAGAAGGATCATAATGAAGCTGCTGCTTCTCATACGGCCACTATTCATCTTGAATGGGGCAGTATCTGCTGAGGCTTTGGGTATGTTCCTTCTCATACTATGGAAAATACAGGTCTGTCTCCCTAAAAAATGGGGAAAACATACATTCTGTTTATTTGCTTGTTTCCTCCTAACTAGCACAGGGTCTGGTGTACAACAGACATTCACAAAATGGGATGAATGAATAGATCAAGGAATGAGTAAATGAACAAGGCTCCCTTTCCACTCAGAAAGGGGGAAGAGATGAAAAAAAAAAATGAATAAATACTTTTCCAGCTGTGGCGATAAAGAAAGTACAATAGGGAAATCAATTTATTAAACTCTGCCAAAAATATTTTCTAAACATTTTGATTTGAAAGGATCCAATTATTAACAATTATCATCCCAACTGACTTAAGTGAAAAGAATGAAAAGGAAAGAGACGGCAGGAAACATTAGAATTAGTAAGCAGCAACAACAAAAACAGCTAGTCTGGACATGGTGGCTCACTGGTTTAATTCTGGCACTTGGAATGCAGTAGGATCAACAAGAGTTCAAGGCCAGCCTAAACTATAGAATAAGATTCCATTACAAAGTAGTTAGGCGAGCCTCACTCATGATGAGGACAGAAGTAACAACCCCACCATTCTCTAGGTAGACAAGAGAACAAGAGAAATGAATCAAGTTCACTTCTTAGCAGAATGCACCTCACACCCCCACTCCGCACCCACCTTTTAAACTGGGTCCCTGACTGGCCTGGAACTTGTTATGTAAATCAGGCTGGTTTCAGTCTTAGAGAGATCTGCCTGCCTATGCCTAGTAGGTATTGGAATTAAAGGCATGTGCTGCCACACCCAGACAACACCTTCCTTTTGCATACCAGCTCCATGGCAGGCATTTAGGCCAGAAAGTTTGCACATCATATTTTATTTTCACAACATTTCTATGAGGTGGGCATTATAGACTCTACCCTATGAAAACATTAAGCAAAATAAACCAAACAGAGGAAAGAAATTAGTGATCCCACTAGTAGATGTGCTATGCCCCTTACTCAAAACTCATGTTAAGATTCAGCTACCTTTGTGATAGTACTAAGAGGTAAGACCTTACCTGGGCAGTGGTGGCTTGCACTTTTAATTCCATCACTTGGGAGGCAGGCAGATCTTTGAGTTTGATTTCAGCCTGGTCTACACAAAGAAGCCCTGCCTCAGAAAAACAAAAACAAAACAAAAGGGTGAGTCCCTAAGAGACCTGGGACTGTAGCTCACTTGATAGAAAGATAGCTTGGAATTCATGAAGTCTTGGGTCCCCAACACTGCCTGAAACTAGTTGCAGTGGCACGTGCCTGTAATTCTAGCACTCTAGAGGCCAAGGAAGGAGGGTCAGTAGCTCAAGGTCATTCTTACTAACATAACAAGTTTGAGGCTAGCCTGGGATACTTAAGACTTTATTAAAATATAAAAAGTGACTTTTCAGCAGTGATTGCATTAGTGAGATTAGTTATCTTGAGAATGTACTTGCTCTGAGTTAAGCCTCAGTATGAGAGAACAAGAAAGCAACAGGCCACTCAGCTTCTCCCAGGCAAGTGCAACCACACCTTGTGCCATCTGGTACAGTGGCAGGACATAGACCAACATAACATAAAATCTAAGGGGGGGGGGAGTAAAACATGGACAAAACAGATGTCATCAGGGACAGGGGTGGTCTGATAAACTGGGAGAAGTAGATTAGTGGATGAAGAAAGATCTGTTGGATGATCAGCATGACTACTGATCATGAAGATGAAGTGTGGTGGGTCCTTCTGCCCCATGAGTAGATTTTAGTGTTCCTGCCACAAAAGAAAGGGGCAACTATGTAAGCTGATAGTTTTGTTAATTTGCCTCACTATAGTAATTGGTCCACTTCCTCTAATGTTTCCGCAATTGTTTTGTCTTGCTTTGGGGATCCAGGATCTTGTATACAGTAGACAATCACCCTGCCACTGAGCTACAGCCCCAGGCCTTTATAACATCACTTGTATGATTTGTACATACACAATAATATTTATTTTAACAGAAACATTAGCTCCATTATAAACTTCAAGGTCCTGGATCTTTAGATGTGTAAAAAATACTTTTCTGAACCAAGTGTGGTGGCACACACCCTTAATCCTAGTACTTGGAGGCAGAGGCAGCCACATCTCTGAGATCAAGGCCAGCCTGGTGTACAGAGGGAGTTTCAGGACAGCCAGGACTACACAGAAAAGACCTGTCTTGACAAACAAGAACTAAAAAAGACAGCCTTCTGTCATAAGAACCTGTCTTTAGGCTTATGTCTTTTTCTCTCCCTGTATGAAGATTTTTCTTTTCTTAATCCATGCATACTCCTATTAATTTAAAATCATTTGTTAACTAATAGCTGATATAGTAAGTTCAGATATGTCAGCAATGAAATATTCTATAATGGAATTAATAATTCAATACTATTCAAATAGCATCAGAAGGGATAAAACACTAGGATAAATTCGAGAAAAAAAGTATAGGACTTGTATATCCAAAATTACAAAATTTTGAGAAAACTGAAGAAAATCTTAACAAATGCAGAGATATTCCCTGTCTGTGAATCAGAAGACACAACATTGTTAATATGATCATTCCCTCTAAATTGACCTGTAGGTTCCATTCGAGTTTGTAGTGTTCTTTGTCAAAGAAATTGAGGAGTAAATCCATCTATATGGTAATGAAAAACAGCTAGAAGAACCCAAACAGTATTACAAAACAGCAGAGCTAGGAGGCTTTCATATTCCATTTTAAAACCTTACTACAAAGCTATGGTTACCAAGACAGTGTGGAAGTGACATGAAGATAGACATGGATCAGAGGAAGAGAATGGGGGAGCACTGCAACAAATATCTGCACTCATGGTCAACTGAGCTGGGGCAAAGATGCTAATGTGGTTTACCAAGGAGAGGACTGTGACCAATAAGTAGTGCTGGAGAAACCAGATATTCATCAAAAGAGATGAACTTAGACCTCCACCTCATAACAAATGCAAGTATCAACTCAATATGGAACATGTGTATGTGTGTTATATACAGAATGCATATGTAACACAAACATATATAATATATATGTAATATATGTGTATATATAGAAGAGATGCCTTTAAGAGAAAACCTATGTAAAACCCAAGCAAAAATCTTCAAATCCTTGAATTAGACAAGAAAGTACAGTCCCTACAAGAAAATAATTGATAAATCAGACCTTACCAAAACCTCAAAGTTTTGCAGTCTGAATACATTATTAAGAAAAATGCAAATCAAAACAACTCTGAGATACCATCTTATTCCTGTCAGAATGGCTAAAATAAAAACACCAGAGACAGTTTATGCTGGAGAGGATGAGGAGAAAGGGGAACACTCCTCCACTGCTGGTGGGAGTGCAAACTTGTACAGCCACTTTGGAAATCAGTATGGCTGTCCCTCGGGAAAATGGGAATCAGTCTACCTCAAGATCCAGTAATTCTACTCATAGGCATATACCCAAAAGATGTACATTCATGCAATAAGGACATCTGTTCAACTATGTTCATAGCAGCATTATCTGTCATAGCAAAAACCTGGAAACAACCTAGATGCCCCTTAACTGAAGAATGGGTAAAGAAAATTTGGCACATTTACACAATGGAATACTACTCAGCGGAAAAAAACCACAATGGAATCTTGAAATTCCAAGGCAACTGGATGCAACTAGAAGAAACCATCCTAAGTGAGGTAACCTGGTCACAAAAAGAGAAACATGGTATGTACTCACTCGTATATGGATTTTAGACATAGAGCAAAGGATTACCGGCCTACAATCCATACCTCCAGAAAAGCTAGGAAACAAGGAGGATCCTAACAGAAACATACATGGTCCCCTGGAGAAGGGAGAAGGGACAAGATCTTCTAAGCAAATTGGGAGCATAGGGAGAGAGGAGAGGGAATTAGGAGAAAAAGAAGGGGAGAAGAGGAGGAGTGAGGAAGACATGAGGAAGCAGGAAGATTGAGTTGAGGGAAGAATAGAGGAGAGCAAGAGAAGAAATACCATAATAGAGGGAGCCATTATAGGTTTTAAGAGAAATCTGGCACTAAGGAAGTGTCCTGAGATCTACAAGGATGACCCCAACTAATAATCTAAGCAATAGTGGAGAGGCTACCTTAAATGACCTTCCCTGATAATGAGATTGATGACTGCCTTATATACCATTCTAGAGCCTTCATCTAGTAGCTGATGGAAACAGAAGCAGATACCCACAGCTAAACTCTGAGCCAAACTCCTGGAATCCAGTTGCAGAGAGGGAAGAGTGATGAGCAAAAGGATCAAGACCAGGCTGGAGAAATTTACAGAAACATGTAAAACAAGCTTGTTTCAAATTTAAATAATTTTAAAAAATAAAAGAAAATGAAGATTCCAGGTGGTGGTAGCACACACCTTTTAATCCCAGCACTTGGAGGCAGAGTCAGGAGAATCTCTGTGAGATTAAGGACAGTCTGATCTATAGAATGAGTTCCAGGACAGCCAGAGCTGTGTAATGAGAACCTATCTCAAAAAAGTAAGTAAATAAATAAATACACAGAGGAAACAGACAAACAAATAAATAAATTTTTAAAAAAGAAAGAAAATGAAACAAAAAAAAATTAAAAGATTGGGGGGGGGAGTTTGCTTAATTCACACCAATTAAAAGAGTTTTAGTCAAACCACACAAAGAATTTACAAATTCTATGGAAGGAAAATAACAACAATCAAACCATGAACAGAACCGTCCATTTACCCATGAAGATATCTAAATGAATGTGAACCATACAGAAAAAAATGCTTAGCACTACTATTTATTAAGTTGCCACAATAAGCCACAAGAAGACACATTCCCTAGCTACCAGAGTTACCAGATTACAGACAACAACATATACTAAAGAAGGTATGGAGAAGCAGAAGCCCTCATCTGTAAGTGATGAGAGTGCAAGTGGGTATCTCTGGATGTCTCTCACAAGTTAGCATCAAAGTTCCAGCAAACCCAGCAATTCTGCCCCAAGCATGCACTCAGGGTACAGGAAAGCATACATGCCTACAAAGACGTGCATTAGGGTGCTCAAAACATCAAGTAGTGAAAACAGCTAAAATGTCCATTACCATGTTAAATATACAGTGGTCAGTAAGTACAATAGAATATCATCCATTAATAAAAAGGAAGAGATTGTTGACTCATACAAGATGGGGGATGAACTTCAAAACATGTGAAGTGAAATAAGCTAGATTCAAAAGATCCAAATTGGAGGGTTCCTTTTTCATACTGTATACATATTTTTCCCTTTAATATCTAAGTGTATGTATTATTAGTTCATAATACCTGCATATACAATCGACATAAATTTATGGCAAAAGTAGGACCATTGCTGCCTAGGGTGACAGCGTGAACTGGCGCTAGCTATAAATGAACAGAAGAGTGTTACTTGGAGGATAAAAATGCTTGTAGCTGGAGGTTCTTGTCCCACCACCCTTCAGCCCCAAATAAACACATGAACACTATATTAGTTATAAACTGTTGGCCAATGGCTAGGGCTGTCTTAATTATTAACCCATTTCTATAAATCTATGTATTTCCATGTGATCTTGGCTTACCGGAGAATGCTGGACCTGCTAATCCTTTGACAGCTACATGGTGTCTCCTCTGCCTTTTTCCTCCTTTCCTAGGCCTGCCCATACTTCCTGCCTGGCCAATCAGTATTTTATTCATCAACCAATAAGAGAAACATATATACAGAAGGACATCCCTCACTAAATGTTCTGCAACTAACTTATGTTAATGAATGCACCACCTGATAAATTTAGCAAAAACCAATGAATTGCATGGTGGCAACAAGTGAATGACATTAAATAATTTTATTACCAATGACATTAATAATATTTCAATGAGGTTACTGTAAAATAAGCTAAATTTTAAAGCAATGTATCTCGTGGTTCTATATGTAATGCACAGTATTTGCCAGAGCTTAAATCTTGGTCACCATGGAAACACTCCTCTTCTTCATGGCCACACAGGTCAGGTGTAGGCCTCCCTTGCTCTTCATGGGAACTTCATTACATGAGCCAATTAAAAAAATTCCAGCCAGGCATGGTATATTTCTGGGATGTGTGTGTGTGTGTGTGTGTGTAGGGGGGTGGGGTAGGAGGGTATTTCTGTGACTGTGTGTATGGGTGTCCAGGTGAGACAAGCCTTTACACCATGTACCTCAGCATGCACTAATGTGCACAGGTGTCATCCTGTGTGCTTGGAGGTTTAGACAGTATAAGGCTGTGGAAGGTGAATTTGTTCTTTCTTCTGGAGCTGGGGCATTGGCCTTTGCTCTCAGATACTGGAGCTCTCCAAGTTTTCAGGCCTTCAGCTGCTAAGAGTTACAGTATTGGCTTCTGTTGGTATCTATGATCAACAGAATCAATTTCCATAAAAACCCAGAAATCCCTCAGAGTATATCCTATAGGCTCTGTTTCTCTAGAGGCCACTGATCAATGCATGATGCAGAATCACTTTCCTATTTGGACCCATTCTATGGTTCTGATTTTGTGTTTCTTTCAGTAAAATCCCTGTATTCGATGAGGTTGTATTCCTTATCCCCCTCCCCCACCTTGAAACGTTTGACTACGTTTTCTCTTTCATGAGCTGTCTCCCTGCTTCTCATCTTCCGTGCCACTCCCAGTGAGACTTAAACACGTCGTAAAGGAGCCAGATAAATGTTCTGTTTTAAGGCACCCAGAAATTTGTGACACATAAGGTATTCGTTTCAAAGGGCCATGAAGTGGAGGAGATGACCTCAGATAGGTGGCTTATGCAAATATGGACCTAGGATCTAGATAAACAGTTCTAGATTTAAGTTTGAAATGAGCTTTGAGCAGGCGGGAGGGTGGGGTTGGGGTGGGGGTGGTATTCGTTGTAAAAGTTATTGTGGAGAACCAACCCTCCACGGCTTCTACACGCTTCTGCTGGCCGCTGGCAGGCCTTGCTGCCCCGTGACTTACATCCTTACTTCTTTGTCTCTGTCTTCATAGGACCTTTGTTCTCTTTCTCTTCATTTTTAGGGGCAGTTTTATTTGTACTGGGGCCCACGCTAATTCTGATCTTGAGATCCCAGCTCAGTACGCCGGAAGTGATCCTTTTTCCAAAAAGGTCAACTGCACAGGTAGCAGGAGAATTCCTTTGGGGGAGCA
Organism: Cricetiscus sungorus; assembly: GCA_030556225.1. Taxonomy (NCBI): domain Eukaryota; kingdom Metazoa; phylum Chordata; class Mammalia; order Rodentia; family Cricetidae; genus Cricetiscus; species Cricetiscus sungorus. The sequence goes on along the minus strand of JANBXA010000651.1, from coordinate 28,321,041 downwards.
TTACTCGGTCCATTAGATCCCCCTATGTCCTTTGTGTATCTTTGGTCACATTACTGACCTACAGATACTGAAGATTCTCTTCCTTTGATTTTGTCCAACCCTGCTTTAGTGTCTGCATCCAGCTAACAACCCTCTCTTAATTAGAACACTGTTGGATTCTCCCGTTTCTGTCCTCCGGTAGCACTCACTGTTCCATTCAGTTATGCATTGTCTGTGTTCATGTTTGCAGATCTGTTCCTTTGGCTGCCGACTGTAGTCGTGTAGAGATATCAAAGACGCCCACCCCTACAGACTCCAACTTACTTAGTCTGGGGGAGGTATCTTATGCATAAATATTCCTTAAAATGCTCCCTTATTCCACATTAATGAATGGCCAAGATGGAGAATCTGGTCTATTTTGAATCAGAGTCTCTGAACTAGGAGGGATTTTAAATACTGGCTGTGGTGGGGTAGTATACAAAACAAACAATTATTTCAATTTTGTGCCACCTTTCAAATGGCCATGTACACACACACACACACACACACACACACACACACACACACACCATGTGTTTATGACACTAAAATTTCATGGGAGACAGTTAGGGAATAAATATCTGAAATGACTGCTTAGGGGACAATAATAAAAAAAATAGGCTTCCCTAAAACATATTAAATTACCTGTGGAGCTTGATAAAACGCAGATGGCCAAGGTCCCAGAGACTCTGAATAAGGAGTTTGGACTGTGTCCCTGAATTCTGTATATTTCATAACAACTAACATCTGCCGCATGCTCTCTAGATGCCAAGTGCTGTCCTCAGTGAATCCATATATCTTCTTCACATTGCTGATGAGGAAACAGAGGCACAGAGACCAAGTCCCCAAAGTCAACCAGCTAATGAAGCATAGATAAAAGATTTGAACCTTGGCATTTATGTTTATTGAATCCGTGGCCTCAAGTATCAAACCTAAGAACCATTGTCCTGGTAGGAAACATAATTCATAGTTTGCTTCCACAAAGAACTGAATGCTTAAAATACGTAGAGGGCACAGTACCTTTGTTAGGTTAACGTTCAGGAAATAAGTAGAGAACCACAGGATTGTGAGACAGACAGTAGCAGGACATCCTGTATGCAGGTTGCCAGTCAGGGCCAAGGAAGGAGCTTCCATGAGCTGCCAGGGTTGACTACCATGAAGCTAACTAAATGAGGAAGGTCAAAGAAACTTTTGTCTTTGGTCTGAAAAGTGTAGGTAGCTCTTTGGAAGCCTCCATTATGTTACTGGTAATGATTAACATGGGGTTAAACCCACCGGATATCAAAGTGCCTTTTGCTCATTGTTTGAAACCATTTGACAATTTAGGAGCCCTTTTGGGCATGGGTTCCTCACCTTCCTTAAATTTCACATGCTTCTCTGGAAACCCTCATATAACTGAATACAATATATAATTAGAAACTTGTTTTGAGGAAGATGAAACCTATAAAATGCTTCAGGTCTGGGGCTGTAGCTCACATGGTAAAGTGCTTGCCTAGTAGTCTCAAAGTCCTGAGTTTGATCTCTAGCACTGTATTAGGTGTGGGAGGGGCATACATGGTGGTGCACCCCAACATATCTGTAATTACAGCATGTGGGAAGCAACAGAGGGGGGATCCAAGCTGGGATATATGAGACCATGTCTCAAAACAATAATATAACAAAGTCACAGGATCAAAAAGGCATCAATTATATTAATGTATGCTCTTCAAAATACTCTAAAAATGACTGATAAAATACTAGCTTCTTTCTTACTAACATTTAAAAAAAAAGATAATAGGTACACGTAACATATAAACATATAAACTGAGCAGGTTGTATTTATATGCTTAGGAATATATATGTACACATATGCATATATGTATACATTTATGTTTACAACAATTAATGAAGAAAGAAGCCATGGCTTTTAAAGAGAGCAAAGAGGAGTATATAGGAGGGCTTAGAAGGAGGAACGGGAGCAAGGAAATAATATAAGTATATAATACTCTCAAAAATAAAAGAAAATTTAAAAAATTGTATGACGAATCTAAAAACAATTTAATTTGAAGTTGCAATGAAAACAAATGGTACTTCAAGCTATTGTTAACAACTAAAGTGTGATTAGAAATAGCTCTGTTACTATTGGTTTCTGTTGGTAATTGTCATAAGAATTGCTTAACATAGTGGAAAGAAGACATTGTTTTCGATTATTTACTTGTGGATCTGAGGTTAACAACCCCATTTATGGCACTTTAGCCTGTTTAATCCTATACAACATGCTTATCTTGATTTAAAGAAAGGCCTGAGTTCAGCTCCATCTCTGTTAACGATTTTTGGCCAGGAACTGTCTCCAGGAATTGAGAACAGTCTTCAACACAGCACAGGTTTAGACATAGCAACTCTGCTAACGCTGGGAATTAAGCTTTGTGTTGTAGAGAAGGATTAGTTAGAAAAGTGTTTCAGGAAACAAAAGTTTTTATCTTTACTTCACTTGACAGGCAAGTGGAACACTAATATAAACAGCAACATAAAAACCCAAACGAAACAATCCTGCAGAGCATTCGAATCTGCCTCCTAGTAACCCCTCTTCCCTGGCTCAGCAATTCTAAATTGGTAGGTTTGTGGTGGCCCAGGAACCCGACTTTCCAAGTTGAGGCTGGATGCTCAAGTTTCTGACAATTGTGCACTTTGACCTGGGGTCTAACTCACTAGAGACTTTTTCAGAGAGCAATTTGCATTTCCAACTCTAAGAGGAAAAAACAAGTGAAGCCTTCCAGAACCTTTCACGACAGCCACCAGGTAAGTGGATCAGGTAGATGGCCTGAGGCTGCCACAGCCTGACTCTAAGGACTTATCATAAGGGCCAGACAGTCCTGATTCCACCTCAGTGACAATTTTTACTCAGTTTTCCTCTTGTAGGAGAGGGAAATACTGTTTGCCTTTCTTTCCACTTCTTCCCTACACCTTCTACCCCTTTCCATGCAGGAAGATGTGTAGGAAAGATACCATCATTCAATTCCCAGTGAGGCCTGGACTTCTGACAAAGCCGCCAGGCAAATGTTCTAATGTTTCAAGGACCCCACAATTTGGAGCAGATAAGGATAAAAAGACTCAGGAAGCTTGCTGAGGCTTGCATGTGTGGGATGACTCCTTTAAAATCTATTTATCTGAAATCTGGAAGATTCTGGAAGATAACTTCAGATTGTGTTAAAGGAACAATAATACAGACTCTCTCTCAACCATTCAACCTTTAACCTTTTTCTTGAAGACAACCAGGAGACAGGCATGGGCTTTCCTAAGCCTTTTATACCTTTAGTATCTTTAGATAAAAGCTTTCTTAAAAACTTAACCAAAGCTACGTAGCCCTTTCCAGCAGCCCAGGTCTAAGACTGGATGCATCAAGTCAGGACTGGGCGAATCAAGATGACAAGATGTCTGGGACTGTAGGGTATTTTTATGGCCACAAAGACAAAAACAACATGATTTCAAAACATATTAGACACTTTTTTTGGGAGACAAAATGTATGACTAGGTGGCAGAAACTGGTGTCCAACTTCTAATCCCCTGCCTCACCTGCTGAGTGCTGGGATTTTTGGCATGAATTCTCATGTCCAGCTAAGTAAATCTTTTCTGTGTACCAAATGACAGTCCTTAGCAATTACAGTAGGACTTATCTTTCTCCCCTCCTGTGACAGGGATATTTATAGTTCCTGGCATTTAATTTAATTTATCATCATTTTAAATGTTTAAAAACTTTCTAATAGGTGGTTGGTCAGTGAAATGTGTAGAGTTCACAAGCTATTCTCTAGTATTCCATTTGCCTCTTACAAGTAACTAACAACAGCACTTGGTATTCATTTGTGGTTTTTTCACTTCCTGGTATCCCTCAGACACTTGCAACAAAGTCGGACACAGATGATATTTGCTGAATAACTTCTGTACCAGACACTGTACTTATCACTTTATGACAGCTAATGCCAATTCATCAGAACAATTACATATTCATCCTGCATCACATCAGTTTGTAAACTAGAAAACACAAGTCTGGAAGACACCAACACACTTCACTATGTCAGAGAATTTGGAAGAACACTCCAGACTGAGGAGACTTGGAGCTTCATGCTTCCCAGTCCATTGGTCAGCAAATTATAGCCAAGTGACCAGTTTTGCTACTGCATATTTTATTAGACCTTAGCTTATTTTTGTATTGTCTATAAATGCTCTTTTTGGTACATCTACATACAATGACACAAGGTACAGGAGACCAATGGCCTTCAGAACCAAAACTATTTGTGTCTGGCTCTCTCCTCAGACATATTTGATAACTGCTTACTAAGTCCACTCTCAATGCTTATCTGTATAAGGAATATTATGGATCCCCAACCCTAAATTTCAATAAAGGGTAAACATGCTGAAAGAATTAGGTAATCTAGGTGTGTTGATAGTATTTTAACCCACTGTATTTCTCTTTATAAATTATAATTATAGGCATTTACTAACTTATTTTCTAAGTCTCTTCTCTACATCCAAGGATCATCAGACACAAAAATACTGCACCACAGAATTAGAGGGGAGAATAGAATGAAAATTAGAAAACTATCAGAACCCACTGCGCCATTCTGAGTGACCTCTTATTTCATACATTGCAGGTTCGAAGAAGGAACTCAACTCAGTGTGTGAATTAATGGTCACAGAGCTCAATGTACATGGTCATATGGTAACTGAGGTCACCACTGAGAGACACTGAGGTGACTTGTGCACATTTGATAAATATCCCAGTGTTGTGTGGTGCTGGGTTCCTTAAGAACACTGTGAGGGAGATGCCCACCACTAAGAAGCCCCACTGAGAGTGTTCTCATTTGTGATGGGAGTGATACCCATCCTTCAGGATAACTTCAGTAATGAACTTCTCTTACCTGCAAGTATATCATGTCCTTTAATTTTGCTTGTGTGGAAAACTATGCTCCTGTTAGAGGAAAAAAGGCTTTGTCATTTGAATACATTTGGAACTGAAGCAAGCATGATAAATGTTAGTCCTTAGACTATTGAGCTTAATATTTATTTTAAAATGCCAACCGACCATTAAACAGAGTCACTGAGATGATAATTTGAATTATTTACTTGTGCTGTAAATGTAGCTTTTCTTCTGGCTCCCTAATCTTAACTAGATATTTGCTTGTCTTCTGTTTACTTCTTGTGTTGCTTCTGCTGGACCAAACAGAGGCCCAGCACATAGCAAAATCTCTAGGTTGGACTTCAATGGTGTTATAGCTCTTTTAGCAATTTTCCAACATGTTTTGAGGGGTAGATTTATAGTTAATCCATTCGTAAACCCACCTCTAAGGTCATAATGCTGGCCTTCAAAATAGGCAGTACACTTGTGCTATTCTTTTAACAGCCAAGTACGACCTTCAATTAGTTTACAATTGTGTTGATGAGTATAGTTTCTTTGTCCATGAAAATGACAATCTTTTCTAGATAAACGTATACTTTGATTATTCCCTTTGTGAAAAAAAGATTCATATTTGCTTTGTGTATAATTTTTGTTTTTGAATTATCTTAAGTCATATGGTCACATAATTCACAAAGGCTCTTCAGTTTTTTAAAATTATTTTTAAACCAATTATTAAATCTTTTTCAAGTATTAGAGCTTTCATTTTTTAGAAGTTCTATATAATTCATTTTCAAATCACCTTAAGTCATCTTTTATTCTCTCTCTTTGCTCTTGTTGTCCTTTGTTTTGGAAAAAGTTCTTATACTGTAGCCCAGGCTGCCTCAGAAGGGATAGCAATCCTCCTTCCTCAGCCTCTCAAAGGCTAAGATTAAATTCTGGGCTTAGCTTGTTGTTTGTTTGTTTTTTGGTTTTTTGGGGTTTTTTTTTTTTTTTTGGTTGTTTGAGACAGGGTTTCTCTGTGGCTTTGGAACCTGTCCTGGAACTTGCTCTATAGACCAGGCTGGCCTCAAACTCACAGAGATCTGCTTGCCTCTGCCTCCCATGTGCTGGGATTAAAGGTGTGCACAACCCGTCCAGCTCAGTCTCATTCATTTCTTCTTAAACTATGATAGACATATCAATTTTCTTGATAATTTACATAGTTAAAGCCTTTGTGAGTTTATTTCTGCTAATCCTTGTACTTTGTGGCCATTTTCCTCCTGTGTTTTATGATTTTTTTTTTAACAAGTGCATTCGTGCATGTATGTGTGATGCCAGGAGTCTTCCTCTATTGCTTTCCTTTTTTTTTTTTTTTCTTTGAAATTTATGTAGGGTCTTTGCTGCCCCAGGTGCTTGTTGCTTTATCCAGCTACACAGCTGGCCTGCTAACTTCTCTGAGGGTGCCCCATCTCTTCCTCCTAAGCACTAGGATTACTGGCAGGCCACCACAACTGACAGACATTTTTGTGTGTTCTAGACATCTGGACTCAGTCCCTCACACCTGTGCCAGGAGTGCCTGGCCCTCTGAGCCATCTTCCCAGTCGCAGAATTTGTGACTTTCGATAGTGACTTAGTAATTCTTGGCATTTGTCTGTCGGATTTTTTTTTTTAAACCTGGATTCAAGACTTCTTCTTGGAGGGCTTGTGCTAACTCACTCCAAACCCTGTAGGACACTACTAACCTGGTATCACCTTGAGTCTAGTTTTTGCTTGCAACTTTTTAAACCATGTGGGTTGTGTAAATTCAGACTGTGATTCTCTCTGGATCAGCTGATGGTTGTGAACCTGGATGGGATATTTCTCCTTTAGTCAGTGCCATAGTAAAACACTGATTTTCCTCAAGGTTCTCATAACAAACAGAAAATAGAGAGGGCTTAACTCATGGTGGTACTGAACAACTACACAGATTCACACTCAGTCCTAGTTTCTTGTGGAGTATATCATATCCTAAGGGTACAGAATACAAGCCTCCCTTCACCTTCTGCTGCCTAAAAGTGCATCTGGTCTTTTAAATAGCAGCTGACCTAACACTAACTTCTATAGACAGAGTGAAACAATTGCAGGAGGAAGGGGTTATCTTGTTCTAAACATGTTCTACCGCTTGGGCACTCATGACTTCCCTAATACCAGGCAACCACTTCCTGGCTTATGGGCAGCCCCTCCAGCACCTTCTGCAGACAGGAGCGTCCATTGAATTGGCTTGAATTGTTTGTTCCCCGGACACTTGCCTGTGGACAGCTTTCCCCTGTACCCCAGAAGGTATGACTCAAGGACTTCACTCACCTTTGCCATTCAGTGAGTCATGCTTATAACCTCTTCAACAGGTTCTCAAACCCAGGACAGAGTTAAAAAGAAGCTCTTCCTGGATGTTTTAGCCCATTGTCAAGGCTGAGTGGTATCTACTGTGTCTATAGTCTTGATAACTCTATCTTTCCCTAGCAATTTCTCACTAGTCAGATCTCCTGTTTCAGTTAAGAAGTCTTTATATTAACTTTCTCTGTTCATTTTGTTATGTTTTCCCCCTCCGGTTCTACATGAATATGTCTTTATTTCATAATTGACTCCTTGTCAAGAATCTTCTCATCATTATCATTCCGTTTAGTTGTAAGGGAATGAACCATATGAAATTGATATTTTTTGCTAGATATGGTAGTGTGTATCGCTGTAATCGCTGAAAGGCTGAGGCGGGAGGGTAACAAATTTGAGGCGAGCTTGGCTTACATAGCAAGTTCAAAAAGACTGCAGCATAAAGAGATCCCACCTCAATTATTTGTTTATTTATTTTTATTTATTTACTATTTTTGTAGTAAGAAATAGTTCAGTATTGGCAATCTGAAATAATTCAAACTAATATTTTTGTTGTTGTTCCTCCTGCATATCTCTAATGGCACTTATCCCACTAATTGAAAATATCAATTTAAAAAATAATGTCACTTACTGTAATTTTGCAAACTCCTGGGAACATTTTTTTTTTAATATTTATAGCTCATGCTTAAATGTCTAATCCGATTCACAGTTAATTACTATATACTCAAAAAAAAAAAATCCTTGTCAAATTAACTGATTGTGGGAAGTCATTTATTCTCTTACATCTAAAGTTTTTCTTCTAACTGGGATCATTAACACCTGCTCTATCTTATGCTAAAGTTCTTAAGATGGACTGAATGGATATTTGTTCCTACTTCCTTAGTATATTGGAAGGCAGATCACATATCACATTACTCAAAGTGTTGTTTCAAGTGGGAGAGCAACCTAAGAGTCATTCTTTTTTAATAATATTTGATTTTTCTTTCCTTTTTTTTTCTTTTTTTGTTTTGTTTTGTTTTGTTTTATTTATTTATTTATTTTTTTTTTCCGAGACAGGGTCTCTCTTAGTAGCCTTCACTGTCCTGGAATTTACTCTGTAGACCAGGTTGGCCTGAATTTACAGAGATCCACTTGCTTCTTCCTCCCCAGTGCTGGGATTAAAGGTGTGCACCAGCACCATTCAATATTTGATTTTTCAAATATAAGTAATTTGTAGAATTACTTAAAAACAACACTATATTTAAAAATAAAATTCATTAAAAGTTCTACTACTTATCGTGTTATTATTTTTGACACTTTGGCAAATATTGTGAAACCTAGGATTAGATGGGGAAAAAAAAACCAACTATATAGCTAAAAAGGCTGTAATCTGCTTTCCAATCAAAAGATAGCACTGGAAATTTTACTCTATCTTTAAATACTCTTTGAAAAACACTTTTTTAGTCATGGAGTAACATTCTATTATATGAAACACCAGCAATAATTTATCTAACTAATTACACATACTATGTTTTAATATTTTTCATGTACAGTGGCATTAAGGCAAACATTCTTAGACATATGCATGCACATCCTTTATTGTTTCCTTAAAGGAAATCTGTGGGAGGATATGTTGGGGTAAAACATATGAACATCTCCATTTTTTTTTAACTGTTGCCAAATTTCTGCCCAGAAATCATACACTAACATGCACTCCCAAATGAGAAAACTCAATGAGGAGATGGGGAGAAAGAAAATGAATAATTTAGGTATTTGGAATATTATTTTTGTTATATTTCTTTTATTTTTGTAACTTATGCACATTTTTATATTTACTAGTCTGTATTCTTTTTGATGTTAGGTCTCTTTATGTACTTGTGTTTTCAAAAATTCCAAAATGACTGAAAAACACCATCATTTGTGGGGTGGGCATTGTACTTGAAGAAATTGAATCAATGTGTTTAGAAATTAATAATAAATATGAGATTAACATATTTTACTTTTGATATTTAAAGTTTTGTGTATATTGTGGCTATGAAAATTCATGTAAAAAATTCTTATTTTCCTGTGAATTTGTGAGATTTTATATATCTATATAATGAAGTATTTTTTCTGTTTTGAGACAGTTTTAAGCTATAGCCTAGGCTGTCCTGAAACTTACTGTATAATCCAGGCTGCTCTAAACTTGCAACTTCTGACACCACCTCCCAAGTGCTAGAATTATAGGTGTGAGCCTCTGTACTAGGATAGTCAAGTATTTTAATTATGTATTGAAATGTAATTTTTCCTTAGTGTTTCTTGCATTGATTTTTTTTTCAAATTTTTTTTTAACTTTTGAGATTATACAATAATACCATTTCTCCTCTTCTTTTTCTGCCCTCCAAACTCTGCGATATACAGCAACAAAAACCAGCGTCTCCTCTCATTGGGTGACTGAGACAAATTTGTTCTGCTTCAGTCCAAGAGGAATGAGAAGATCAAACAGTATGGGGGAAAGCCAGAACCATCAGGAATGGTGGAAGGGAAAAGTCCAGGGACCTGGGAGGACTATTCAGGTAAGTGGGGCAAAGGCACTGCCCTTTTCCTGCAGGGATCCTTCCAGGCCTCTCCAGTCTGACTGGATAACCTGCAGCTCCCAGAGGGAGGGCAGGCCTGGACTAGTAGATGTTTCAGGCAGGGGGCTGGAGACTGATCACAAAGGCTTGCATTCCAGTGAGATAGCAGGGGTATGAGCCTTGACCTCCTGTTTAGCCTGCTTGTAATTCTTGCTGATTCCTGTCAACTTCTGGATGGCATCCTTGGAACCAGCATAGATCATTTTGCTCGTAAGAGGGACACTCTCCTAGCATAGATCATTTTGCTCTTAAGAGAGACACTCTCAGGGACCCAGATGACCACCAGGTCCTCTTTCTTGCTCTCCTTAGTCTTGTGGGCTGGGTTATAGAGGGCATAGTAAATCTTTGTCTGGGAGTTTTTTTGACAAAGGCGAGTGAGGGTCATTCAGTTTGCCCTACACGGCCTACCAGGGTCTTTCCCCCCCCCCCCTTCTTCTTCCATCACTCAAGCAGAAGAGCACACTGCCTCCTTGCAGTTCTTCCTTTCCCCTGGGATCAATGACTTCAATTCATTTTACTGTACATCTCAATGCCACCATCTATAAGAGACAGACATACTGGAGGCCATGTTTCTGGAAGCAAAAGAGAGACGAGGGGTGCTAACCGAAGAGCTGAGCCACTGTCAAGATCTGACTTGATTTGTTGTTTTCAAAACTAACCTTATGGTAAGCAACTACTGTACCTGCCATCATACATGGCTGTCCCCATGCTCAGGAATTGGAGTAGTTTTGAGTGTTTTCTATTTCATGTTCTGGTTTTAGCTCATAGTCCAAAAAAGGTGATTCTGATTGGTAGAATATATGTACTAAGTTCAACAGTAATCACTTATTTTAGCACAAACTTAAATTAATACAAGCTATAATTTTGTATGTCATTATTTTTTTTTTCCAAGACAGGGTCTCTCTGTGTAATAGTCCTGGCTGTCTGGAACTAGCTCTACAGACTAGAGTGGCTTCGAACTCACAGAGATCGGCCTGTCTGTGCCTCCCGAGTGCTGGGATTAAAGGTGTGCACCACCACTGCCCATATTTTTGTATGTATGGGTATTAAAATTAACAACTATTAGCTTTATCAAGATTTCTAGCACTTAAAGACACTTGAATTGAGGCAATATTTTTATAGAGCTGGAAGAGAGAATTGTTAACTACTAGTATATTTGCAGTTAAGTACCAGAGGTACTCTACCTTAAGAGCAAGGTAACCTGACAGTGAATTGATTAAAAAAAAAAAAAAAAAAAAAGAAGAAGAAGAAGTCAAATATCAATTTGCTAGGCTGATGAACACCAAGTGCTTTTTATAAGAGTTTGGATGTCAGGTGAGCAGAATTCCTAGAAGGATTGAGAGTATCTCCACATGCCATCATGATGCAGTCAATATTTACTATAGAAATCTACCACATGCAAGGCAATACTATATGTACTAATAGGATGATACAATATGTAGGAAACTCAGGAGTCCATAGCAGTGAACAATCTAGTATTGGAAACTAGACTCAGTCAAGAAGAACTTAAACATTCAACTGAACTAATACAGGGTAATACAAAGCTGAGCATAGCTATTGTCCTTGTTCAGTTTGTCTCAAAGCAAAACCTTGAAATCCATCTGCTCTGGGGTTGTCCAAAAGTCTGGCTTCGCTGAAGGCAGTGTGGCATGTTACAGTACATTGTGCCTCCAGGATTCAGTATACATTCTGTTTTATGTCTTGACATAATATGGAAGTTATATCACCCAGACATCTTTCAAATGCTTATCTAGGATTTGACATCTAAAAATATTTCCTGGATCCAAGTGGTTTTAGAATCTGATAAAGTAAATAGGGATTTCTTTTTAAAGTGTTTACATCTAAAAATTACAGCCCAGGATAATTTAATTTGATGAGTCTGGCAAAATACGTTATTATTGTTGAGTAAGACAGGTGGTATCCTTTTCCTTCTAAATTTTATACCCTTGCCTTTAAGACATTTTGAAAATAAAAAAAAATTAGTAGCAGGAGCCAATAATTATGCTAAATTATATACTAAAGAAGTGTCTATGGTCATAACATAAAAAATATGCTTTTATCAAGAATTGTGTTTTCATATAATCTCATTATATCAGAAGAAATAAGACTCCATTCCTCTTGAAATGTATATGGCATACACATCACCTACACTAGTCATACATACTTCCTTATTCTTTTAAAGCATTGGCTGCAGACTCACCACCAATCATCGATCAACAGCTGTCCCAGGCATATGGCTGTGTGGTATCTCATTCTTGCTCATACTCTGAAATGGGATTCCTTGCTCCTTGTTCCTTTTCCTCCTTTGAACAATGTATGGGTAACTTTCAGCCTGTTCTACACTGGTAACACCAGGAGGCATAAACAATATCGTGCACAAGAATCAGATGCCTGGATTTACCTTGCTCCCTGGCCCCTTGGGACTGCCCTGTGCTCTGCACACCTCTACCATCTTCGCTCGTCAACACAGGTGACAGTCTTTTCCCTAGAGAGGACTGCTGACATGGAAGGGTTCTTTCAGTTGCCCTCTGCTTTCCTTTGCTTTGTTAACTTTTGACAATCTCCTCAGTAAAATCCTCACCTCTTTGCCGCATAAAAGAGACAATATTCCTGAATGCAACTTGTAAACTAGAAACCAGCACAACAGTACAGTTCATTGCACTGTTATGAGATCCCCAGGTGAACAAAGCAGGCTGATGAGCGGTGCTCATGGCATGTGCTTCTGGAAAAAGATGGGGAGGGGGGGAGTTCATGGAAAGTATTCATAGCAATTAAGAAATGTAAAAGTCGATAAAAATGGAAAATAGAAAAGTTACCCTAGCCAGGAGGTGGTGGCACCTGTCTTTAATTCCAGTCCTCAGGACAGACAGGAGGAGGATCTCTGTGAATTCCAGGCCAGCCTGGTCTACAGAGTGAATTCCAGGACAACCAAGGCTATTCCGAAAAACCCTTTCTCAAAAAAACGGAGAGAGAGAGAGAGGAAGAGAGAGAGAGAGAGAGAGAGAGAGAGAGAGAGAGAGAGAGAGAGAGAGAGAGAGAGAGGGAGGGAGGGAGGGAGGGAGGGAGGGAGGGAGGGAGGGAGAGAGATTAGCCTAGATTTACCCTAGATATGACCATCCAAACAGCGATTTTTTTCTCATATTTTTTGTTGTTATTTTATTTATTTATTTTTGAGACAGGGTTGCTCTGTAGCTTTGGAGCCTTTCCTGGAACTCGCTTTGTAGATCAGGCTGGCCTGGAACTCACAGAGACTGGTCGGCCTCTGCCTCTAAAATGCTAGGATTAAATGTGTGTGTCACCACCCGGCTTCTTCTCATCTTTTGTTTAGTCCTGTTCTGTCTACAGTGCTGTAGCTTATAGCCTGCCCTCAAAAGTCAATATTATAGTATAAAGCTTTTTATGCTACTGTATGGCCTATTTTATTTTATAACATATTTTACTAAAATTTTGCACAACAAAATGCTAGCCCATTGGTCCTCTAATCGTTTGAAGGAACTCAGAAGTCTTCCTTAAAATGCATCTACACTAATAAACTTGTATGTATTCAAACTACAAAAATGTAAAACATATATGTTAAATATGTTAATTATATGACATAGATTTAATTATATGACACAGGAATTAAAACTCAGTGAACTTTTTATTTAAAAATACAATAAAATAAACACAAATTATTCCCCTTAAAATAATTATATATAAATATATCATTATATATGAATATTACAATATATGTTATATTTTATAATCAATATAATATGTGATATAATACATTATATATAAAATATATATATTGTTGGTGTGTGTTTGTTTTAGACAGGGTTTCACTATGTTGCATTTCCTGACTTAAAACTCACTCTGTAGATCAGGCTGGCCTGGAACTCAGAGATCTACCTGCTTCTGCCTCATAAGTACTAAAATTAAAGGTATATGACATCATGTCCAGCCAAAACTAATTATATTTTTCACAATGAATAATATAGCAGAATAAAACAAAATATTAAATTGTATTTTGTCATTTTATTTCAACATGTCTAACGTAGATGTTAGGCTTAACATATTATATTTCTTTTTTTCGTTTGTTTTTTTCAAGACAGGCTTTCTCTGTGTAACAGCTCTGGTTGTCTTGGAACTCACTTTGTAGACCAGGCTGGCTTCGAATTCACTGATTCACTGAGATCTGCCTGCCTTTGCCTCCAAGTACTGGGAGGTCAACACACGTGGACATTTTTATTTTCTTCAGATGTATTTGTAAAGCCAAGTACAAGTTACATGAAACAAGTTTGCTCTTAATTTGAATAAAAATCAAAACTTATTATAGAGGTTGTGTAAAATACCCTAGAGACCAATAGAAGGCAAGAACACCCTTTAAGGCAATGCAACCTGTAGGTCTCAACCCCTGGGGGTGGGGGTCAAACAACCCTTTCACAGATATCCTGCATATTATATATTTACATTATGATTCATAGCAGTAGCAAAATTACAGTTATGAAATAGCAACAAAAATAATTTTATAGTGTGGGGGTTACCACATGAGGAATTGTTAAAAAGATTATAACATTAGGAATATTGAAAACCATTGCTCTAAGGGTTTCAAAGGGAGAGGGTAGGTAGGTAGGTGAGTAGGTAAAAATAAGAGATAAAGGCATAAAAGAACTTTGGTGTAAGTGGTCCTGGATTGAGGTCCAGGTAGGGAGTTCCAGGTACAGACATAGCCAGCATCAGCAATGCCTCCAAATTACAGCAGCCCTGAGGCAAAACGTCTTTCTGAGCAGACACAGGTTCCAGCAGAGACTAGTGTTGCCTCTAGGCTCACCAGAATGGCTCCTTAAGAGCTTTGTGATCTCAAGACAATCAGAAAATGTCCATGAATGCATTCAGGGTTGAAAAGTCTCAGGCACCACAGATTGAATCTGGTTGGCCTGAAGGAACACGGATGTGGATTCCAGTTTACAGGACTTAAAGAAAAGTTTTTTTTGTTGTTGTTGTGTTTTGTTTTTTCCTACAAATGGTCACTGTCACTATAAAAGTATTATAGTTATAAAGATCAAAATCATTTTCTCAATCACTTCATAAATGATGTCACTAATCAATTTTCTAGAGGGAATTCCTCCCCACCAACCATACCCAGTGTTTTAAATATGTTGTGTTTTAAATCTTGAAAGGATCTTGGAGATGTAGCCACAGCCCTTTATCTTATAGATTAAAAGGCTGAACCTTCAGCATGCAAAACAAACCCTCCACAGCTGCAGACTTGAATCTAGGGTAGAATCAGCTATCTTTTCTCCCAGGCAAAGTCCATCCACATTCTTGGAGAAAGATTAGGCAGGGTGACGCTAAAGTGGCCGTATATAGATGAAACAGACGCCAAACTCTGTCAGGAGCCTTACAGTTGTCTACTCCACAGATGAGGGAGAACCTGATAATCATCATATGCATACTATTCCAAAGCTGCTTCACTACAACTCACTTGAGATGGTGGGGTTTCAAGTGTAAATCACTAGAAAAATATTGTCATTGACCAAACTTCACAAGTATAAGGGCACATTCTTCAAGAACCATGCAATCCTCATCATATCATAAAAGACAGCCCAGTATTCCTTCTTGTGTGTCTTCAGTGTCTTCACAGTAGAAGACATACTGTGAAGACATACTTTGACCTACATTCTTGCTCTTTCTATAACATGGCTGTGATGTAATTCAGAAGGTCCAGCAGAAGTGACAAAACACAACTCAAGGGGTCAGCAATATTGTGAAACCGAAGGAATGTACATTGTGCAAGGGATAATTGACATAAGGATCTGTCCTAGCCTGAGAAAACTAAGTGGACACCTTTCCTTTTGTGAAAATCATTATGGAATGGTGTCTGTATGGTTCACTGTGGTGCACACAGAACCACTCTCTCCTTGTCATCCCGTATATGCTGGTTGAACATTTGTTACAAGTGTTGTTATTGCCATTTGAACACTTTTCCTATTCACTAACTTAGACACAATTGAAGCAATTTTAAATTCCCACTCAGGGAAAATAAAACCACCACTGGAAGAAAACATGTTTAGTTTGATTTATTCTTATCAATACATTTTAAGTACACACAGACACACACACTTCTGATTACTTTTTTTTTTTTTTTTTTTTTTTTTTGCAGGGGGATGGTAACTAGACATTACAATTTTTTTTTTTTTTTTTTTTTTGCAGGGGGATGGTAACTAACTAGACATTACAATTTTTTTTTTTTTTTGAGGAACTCAAACATAATTTTTGTCAGGGTATCTGACCAGGCTTTCTTAAATTTATTTATGAGAGTATTTTTTTGTGTTATAAAAATATAAATGTCAACAATTATCTCTAGCAAATATATTATTTTGTGAAATCACCATGTCATCAACATTGAAGTTAAATTTCAGAACAGGAATGCCAAAGGGAGTTAGTGGTCAACCTGGTAGCCTGACTAAGTACTTACAGGACCAAACTGTCTTCAAGGAAGTTCCCTAACTCACTACCAGGTCCTGAATGTTTTATAACCAATGACTTCTATTTGTCCACGTACCCAGATTTGGCCAAATTAAGGCATAAGTCATGCTTTTCAAATTTTTAACTGAATGCACAGATTCAGAATCCATGGTGGGCAGGACTTGTGTTATGATGTCAGCAGGGCTATGTGCTTAGCCAAGCTCATCATGACTTCCTGTGAGGTCTAGGCACTGGATTTCTCAAGCTCTCAGTATTCACATCTGCACAGTGTGACTGTCATGACAGTGAAAGAACATGTGCAATCTCCTGCACAAAGTTTCTCTAATGAAGAGCATGATGACCATGACAAAAACAAAGGAAGATGATGACAAGGGGAAAGAGGTTGCTGAAATCAGTGAGATCAGAAGACTGGCCTTGGTGTCCGTGTACTTTCTCCCAGGAATCAAAGCCAGTTGATTAAAAGGCCAGCAAGATGGCTCAGCTAGTCAAGGTGCTAACCACCAGCATTGATGACCTGACTTCCATCTCTAGGGCTCAAATGGTGGAAGTAGAGAACTGGTTCCCTCGAGCTGTCCTCTGGCTTCCACATGCGCACTGTGGCACATACTCCCACAATACAAAATAAATAATATAAGAATTTTTAAAAAGCAGTAAAGTGAGAGCTACAATGTGCTTGATTAGTAGAATGGGGGTAAAATGAATAAAGTGGGATATTATGAAAACTTAGGCCTTATACTCATGAGATGCTGTTGATCCACCTCCACTCTAGAGGTCTACCAACCTAACAGACAGGACACGTGTTTCTGTACCAGCATATGAAGCAGTACCCACAGATGCCAGACCCTTAAGAGATAAATGCTGTCTCTTAACAGATAGAGTATCCCAACACACAGACATAATAGACAGTGAAACTTCCTCACTATAGCTCCCATGTCCTCAGTTTGTCTGTTTCTTGGCTCAGTAGATGTATTGCACCTTCCCATTTTTCTACTCTTTACAGGAACACAGAATTTCTTCAGTATAATTGGGTGGTTCACATTTCTGCACAGTAATCATATGTAGATAATGCCTAATTAAATTCATCTTGCTCCCTATTTCCAAATCCTATGAATTTTTTGCCCTTCTGTAACGTATGGGAGAGATGGAATTGCCATTTGTGAAATGGAGTTCCCCCTTTATTCTCTGAGCATAGAGAGTATGCTTTAAAAAGTTCTCCCTTTACTCTCTGCACTTTTTATGACCAGTGCAGGGTTAGTCAATGAGATGCATACACAAGTGGTGAATACTTCTTCCTCATGGTATCTTTGTTTTCAGTTCAGCGCTATAATTTCAGTCTAGAGAATTCAGTGGTCCTAGGAAATAGTGGAGACAATGAAAGGAAAAAGCCCAGGTCTTTATAAGCACATCGAATAGAATTTGTATCCCATCTCATCATATAGTCTACTTAACTGTACCGGGATCTGAATGAGAAATGCACCATTATTATATTATGCTACAGAAATTTGGGTGAGTTAGTAGATAATCCTGACTAATTTAGTACTCATTTTTGCTTTTATTTTGTGTGTGTATATCTTGGTCCTGAATTTGAAAGGGTTATCTTAGGTTTACATGGTTACCCATACACTTTTCTATTAGCCATTCATGTTATTAAAAATATAAATAAAACAATCAATTCCATGTCTAAGTACCTAATCTCTCCATATCTATTACCTATACCTTATTTATCAGGGCTGCTTGTCCCACCTAGTTTACTGAAACTGTCACCTCTATTTTTCTCCTTGCCTTCATTTTTATTCCTCCAGTTTCATTGCCTTGTCTATGCTGAGTAATCTCTCTGATATGAAAATTTGGTTTTATTCTTCTTTTGCATAAATTCTGTGACTAGACAGCACCTTGCATCTAAGAACAAAATACATTAGCATACTTTTACAGATTTTTTTTGGCTCCTCAGTCATCATATGCCTTAATATATTATATGGCTCAACCCTTCTCAACTATGAATCTAAAACATTTGGGTGTCAAGGTCTTACTGGAAAGATTGGTGGGCTACATAAGTGGCCCCTGTACTCTTTGCTGACTGAAGAAGTGATATAGATTGACTATGTATGCATCACTACCAAATGGGCTAATATGTGAAATACAGGAAGTTGCTACATGAGCTATGGTTATCACTACCATTTTCCAATGTGTATATTTAGTCTTATAATTAATAAGCAGAATTTTACTCAGATGTTAACTACTTCTAATATATTTTCCAATACAGGCTACTAAAATATAACCTCTGTCTTACACATTGCATCAAAGGCTATGCATTTTCATGTTTTCTTTTTTCTTTTTAAGACCCATACCTGAATATGTATGGATTGCTGCTCTAGTCATTGCAAACTATTTGGAATTCTTCTAATGGACAGTGACACTGATTTTTGTACATGTGGCAGATTTCAAGGCTCAGAATGCTCATCCTCCAGTCTGGGCTACCACGGCCAGAAAGCTGTGGGCATCTCTTCCATTTTCTTTTAAAGTATGAGAGCAGAAGCTCAGGATGCATGAAGGAGGTGGATCTTCTAACACCAAGAAACTGGAGACAGGGCTGTGGTCCTGTCTTTTCTTCCCTGGCTGACTTGCTGGGTGAGTGATTTTGCAGTCAGCCTTTCCCACAACAGAGTTCCGGTGTTCCTCTTCCGTCTTCTCGGGTGCTGAAAGGCAGATGAAAAGGCAGTTACAGCGGGACATCTTCCCCATCTTTCAGAAGTGGACAGCAACATGGTCTTGCTGGGATCACTCTAGCGGTGGCCTCAGTGTGACAGGACTATAGCCTTCTGGGAGTCATGCTTGCTAGGCCAGTCCATAGCCCACTCTTCTGGCTTTCTTACAATTTTGTCCTTGTTACCTAACCCTGCCCATCTTAACATAGTACATTGGCTGTTCTGGTCACTGGATCCTGACTGATGCAAGATTGGGGTGTCACCCCAACTCATACAGGCTTTGGGAAATTGTGCTGCAACATGGAATAGACACCCTACCATCACCCTCCTAGCTGGGGTGTCCCCTTTGTTAGGACGCCTTTACTAACCCCTTAACCAAATCAAAGACTTTTCCTTTCTGTTTCTTGTCCAGACAGACCTTGTGCTGGCACTTTATTCTACTGTGTTTATTCAAGTGTTTGTTTGGACAATTTAGCTAATAAATCTACATGTGATTAGTGACTTATTCTCAGGTAATTAATTACATTGGTAAAGGGAAGAGATGAACGAAAGTGAAAAATAAAGGGAATAACAATAAAAGAAACGAATATGCAACCATCATATAACAAAGAAACTTAGCATAAGGGTGTGTAGTTTTAGTATACAATGGTACCAGTCCAAGTTTATGTAAGACAGACACTATGAGTTTATTCTGTTTTTTAATTTTAATTTTATTTTATTAGTTCCTCTAGCTAAGAAATCCATATAATCTAGACCAGGGATCAGCTTTTTTTTTTTTTTTTTCCTGGAAAGAAATAAAAAATAAATACTCTAGGTTTCAGAACCATACAATCCTGTAATAAATACACAACAATTTTCTTGAGAAAGCAGCCATACATACATGGGCAGATAATACAAAACAAATGCATCAGTGTTCCAGTAAACCCCCTTGGACATTGAAATTCAAATTTCACATAACGCACACATGCCACACGGTATCATTCTTCTCCTCATTTTTTAAGCATTAAGAGATGTAAAAATCATATTGAAATACACAGTGGGAGAAAGAAAAAGGAGATGAAGAGCAGACCCTGCTTTTATATAAGTAGTCGTTTGCCAACCCTGGCTGAGAGGATTTAGGAAAGGTCTGACTTTGTGGTATGAAGTAAGTTAGATTTTAGTTAATTAATTTCTTTAAGATTTAGTTTTTAAATGTATGTGTCTGTGTTTATGTGTGTGTATGTACACATTTGTGTAGGTACTGGGTATCCATGGAGGCCACAAGAGGTAGTTGCATCTTCTAGTGTAAGCCGTTGGATAGGGTGCTGGGAACCAAATTCTGGTCCTCTGGAAGAACCACACATTCTTTTAACTGCTGAGCCAAGTCTCCAGCCCTCATTTATTTATTGTTGAAGGTACCAGGGAAATGAACCTAGGGGCTCATACGTGCTTGGCAAACACTCTTTCACTGATCCATATCTCTAGGTAGTTTCTTTAATTATTAAGTGAAACTTGGTTGTATTTCTTTCCTCCCTATATAAAAATGACACAACACATTACTGATGGAATTAATTCTGATATAAATAATGATGGTTAAAGGCTCTGAGACCTCAAGGACAGGCCTGGATCACATATAAGAATCTGTAGGTTCGTAGACAGTGGGCTAATTCAAGTATGTGTTAACTAACTTGTGCCAATAATGTCTTGAAATTCGATGATGTTTCTGGCAAGACTTCTGGTGAACAGTATGTGGCAAGAATATATCAACTACACATTTATAAAATGAAAGGCAAAGAGGCACAAATAATGTGTGGAAGACCAGCACACTCTATTTTTGTTCCCATCCAAAAATGGACAAATCACCTTAATTACAGTTTTCAATAAAACATGCCAAGAGATTATAGCCCTACACATTATACCTGTGCTAGTTTCTAGAAGGAAAATTTTCTCCTAGCTTTTCAAAGACTCACGGAATTAGAGAGGTAGAAAGGACACTGCTTACCACCCCCAATTCATAATTGAGAAAGTCGTAGGCACAGAGCTATCAAATGACAGTTAGCAAGGGGGCTGGATAATGTTTGGAGGGGGACAGCTAGGGGCAGACCCTGCCTCTGAATACCACTGCCATGCTCCTCCTACTTAATCAAGATGTAAAACTGTGTTTTAATAGAAATTGCCCGAGAGTAAATCTAACCATGGATTTAAAGTTTAATTGCACACATTTCTATGAGTTACAAAGCACTTGCCTTTATGATATGTAAAATGTACAATATGGTGTTACATAAACTCTGTTACAAAACACATAGACATATAGCATAAGTATCTCTAATATATCAAATTTCTTACTGGTAACATTATCTATCATCCAAAGTCCTGAGATGTGGAACCATGGTGGGTAAGGGATGGACAACCTATGACCCTAAAGAACAAAGCAAGGGGCTAGAGAGATGGCTCAGTGGTTAAGAGTCCTGGCTATTTTTCTGGAGGATCTGGGTTCAATTCCCAACACCCACATGGCAGCTCACGCTGTATATAACCCCAGTTCCAAAAGATCTAACACCCTCACCAGATACATATGCAGGCAAAACACCAATGCATGTAATAAATAAATAAATAAATAAATAAATAAATAAATAAATAAATAAATAAATAAATAAATAAATAAAAGAAGAAGAAGAAGAAAGAAAGAAAGAACAGAGTGAGAACAGAAAGAGAAACTAGAAACTAGTCAATGTCACCTCATGAGCACTCACATACTAATGAGCTATTCTCTTCTGCTTTCCCATTGCATTTAAGAAGGAATGGCTTCCCACTTATTTTAGGCATTCTAGCTTTCCACTTTTATCTAAAATTGTACAATTATACTGAGTGTTGCACAAACCTCAACTCACAAGAAAACCATTTCCCATAGCTCTATGGTTACGAATCCCAAGAAGTCTTCTCCTGTTCTCATTCAAAATTGGAATGCTCCGACTCCCACACCCTGTCTCCATAATACTCATCTCATTTTTCATTCCATGGAAATAACTTATTGACTGTGTTTATTGTCTATTGTATTTACTCTCTCATCTGCAACGTAAGCTCCATGGCTGCTCTCGTCCTTTGTTTGCTTCTCTGATTTAAGAAGGCAAAATAATCTTTGAACATAATAGTTACTTGGGGAATATTTGTTGAATAAGTGAAGTTGATAAAATGAGTAATAGGGCATTTGGAACATCTTGACATATTACAGTATTAATTTTTTAAAAACACTTGGAGAAAATATATAAAAAGAGTGCAACAACAGATTTATAGAATACCAAAAAACAGGGGCACAGTACCACATGCTGAGGATCATACTAGGGGCTTTGTACCTATTGCCTTGTATTTCTCACTATAATACTATTATATCCCGTTTACAACTGGTGAAAGTGAAGATAGTCAGCTTGTCAAGATATATATATAACTGAAAAGGGTTGGATTCAGAACTTAAAAACTCCATATCTGTTTGACTCTGTGTATAGTCATTGCTCTGGGACAAACTACTGAGAACAGCCTCTATGTTCAAGAGAAAAGATAGAGCCATCTCAGCCTCCAGCCCACCCCCTTTTTTTTTTTTTAAAGTTGCTAACTGGAATGCTGCCTTATGTGACATACCTGTAGATTCATCCTGAAAAGATTTGTATTTCTTCAGTTGTAATCTTCACATTTACCACGCAGCATGACTCTTGCTATAGCAAGAAGGATCTCCTAAACTGATTTTTAATCAAAAGAAAGTTAGCAGAAAGTGAGCCAGACACAATGGCTCACGTCTATAATTACAGAATTTGTAATCATAGAAGTTGAGACACTAGGATTTCTGTGAGTTCAAAGCTAGCCTGGGGTACAGAGTAAGACACTGTCTTGAAACAAAACAAAATCAACAAACAAAACAAAAGGAAGTTAGCATTGTTTCACTCAACAATAAATTAATCTGCAAACCACAGAATTTAAAATATCAGTCTTTGTCATCTTGCCTGGACACTGGAAAATGGTTTATCAAGCCAACACTTTAGTGGAGTTGATGTACCAGGAGCAGCAGGTAGCAGAGAAGCCTCCATAGCACACCTGTCTGTCTCTGTGTCTGTGATTATCAAGAGCCAAGAACTAGAAAGCAAATAATCTCTCCCTGAACATAATTTTAAGTACTTTCCCCCCTTTTCTCTCTCACACTCTAATTATATATTTCTCCTCTACTTACAAACCCAAACATGGGACATAATTTACCACCTTCATGGTTCAAGAAGCAGAGGCAGATACTGGTTCCAAATCAAAAGGGATATGGAGTAGCTATGAAGATGGAGAGGGAAAAAGTATATACAGGACAGGGATGCTGTGGGTACACATGCTAAAGACTTGTGAGACTTAAGAACCAGGAAGGGGAAAGTCCAGTTCAAAGAGCTCTGCCACGAAGACATTTGCATTAAGGGGTCTCTGTGGATCCTGACAATACAATTATTCTGCTCCACCCTCTGCCCTACTCTTCATTAAACAGGAATAATAGTTTAGCTGTCGCCACAGTAATTATGAAGAGACCATTGTTTCTGAAGATTCAGAAGAGAAAGTAAATCACCATTAATAAAGTCACTAGGAAATTGTTACTAAGGTGTAAAGACCAAGAGTTTCATTCACTTTGCAAGTGTCAGGATGTGTCACAACAAGGACTCCTCACACAAGTTACCACTTAAAGAAGAATCCCAACCACTCAACCCCTGAGAGAACATAGCTTATTTGTGGGACAATTACTTTTGTAGCCAAGCCATTCTTAAGCTTAGGTATTCATAAAAAATCAGTAGGGTTAGGTATTTTCTTAATATTTATATATTTCTCAACATGTCAAAACTAGGTATTTGAATGTTTAAAGATCACGGAGTGATTCCAATAATCCACACTTTGAAAAATACTATTATAAGACTTTAGAGTACAAAGGATACTACATCTCCATCTCTCTCTCTCTCTCTCTCTCTCTCTCTCTCTCTCTCTCTCTCTCTCTCTGTGTGTGTGTGTGTGTGTGTGTGTGTGTGTGTGTGTGTGTGTGTATTTGCTTGTCCATGCAGGTATATGCAGAAGCCAGAGGCCTCAGGTTGACGTGGAGATTTCCTCCACTATGGCTCTCCATATTATGAGATTGAGTCTCTCATTGGACCTGGAGCCCACTGTTTTGGCTAGCCTGGCCAGACAGTGAGCACTCCAGGATCATCTCTGTCACCCAGAAACAGCATTACAGATGTGTGCTACCATGTTCTGCTTTTATTTAGCTAGGTGATCCAAACTCAGTTCTTCATGCATGTATAACAAGCAATTTACATGCTGACCAATCTTCTCAGCCTCCCCAAAAATTGAGGTCTTGATCTACTGTGGATACATATTGAGAAAACTAAAAATGTCAAGTCAGAGGTACATAAACACTGGGATTTCTGGTGTTACTTAAATAATAACACCACTAGCTTTTGTAAAGAAAACAGAGAGAACTATTTCATCTCATCCATTATAATTACTATATCACCATATTAAATTTCAGCAATCTTTGAAGAATGTTCTCCCAAATCTCTCAATTAACTACCTTACTCAGAAGATAAAATTGCTATTTATCATCTTAAGCATCATGGACTGGATGCTAAATGCCTTTGTGTATGACAAGCCACATGTAAGTGCTGCTATTTATTGTCAGGAACTATTTTTATTTTCATGGTCATGTTTAATTCTCAGAAGAAGCCTTAAAAGTAGGCACCACTTTTGTCCCCATTTTACAGTTTTGAGAAATGAGGCCTGAGGATTAGTAAGCTTAAGGAGTTTTTTCAAGGTCATATAACTAGGAAATAGCGAGCCAGTGTTCACTGAAGATCTTTCTGATTCTAGAATCACCAGCTCTTAAGCTTGAAGTAATTCTGCTTCCTTGGGTCGCATTGGTACAGACAGACTACAGGAAGACACACAGATAAAGAAAAATGCCCAAATACAAATTGTATAGCTGACTACAATTCCAAATGAATAACAGGTCTAGTCCACAAGAAATGACATAAAGTCAGAGTGCAATTATTCTGTTCCCAAATAGAAGTAAAACCTCAAATCTACATCAGTACCCAGTGTTTGTCAGACCTGCTTCAGCTATGGATGTAGTCATTGTTGTTGCCAGCATTGCAAGTTCTGTTTTCGGTAGAGACCACCTGAAGCCTCTAGAGTGGAGGGTTTTCTTATTTTGTTTTTTGTTTTTGTTTTTGTTTTTGAGACAGGGTTTCTCTGTGAAACAGTCCTGGCTGTCCTGGAACTCACTCTGTAGACCAGGCAGGCCTCAAACTCACAGAGACCCACCTGCCTCTGCCTCTCCACTGCTAGGATTAAAGGCATGCACCACCATCTCTGGACAAGTGGAGTGTTTTCTGACAGATGTTCCTATAACAACGAACACTTACATATTTTTCAGTTAAAAGATTTAAATTATATATAGGTTTATATTAAACACTAATTTAGCCTCCTACTAATTAATTTATCCTCCCACTAAAATGTCCAAAGCACATAAGATAATCTCTCTCCATCACTCAGTACTACACACATGAGTTAGAAAAGAATGATAGTGGTCACACAGATCATAAAACGGACATGCCCCAAAGTTGCATTTTGTTTTTCTTAGAACACAAAGCCACCCTAAGAACTAAAAATCACACCATCCATTTTTTTTTTCTTTTGCTGACTAAGGTAACATTCTCTTCTCTTTCAACTTTAAGCCTCCAGCCCATGAGGTTGGTTCTTCTAGTCTATGTTCCTCCAATGTGGCAACGTTCTTCTGTCTTATCCTCATTGTGAGGAACACGTTGTGCTATGCTGTACATTGCAGCTATCTTTGCTACTAGAGCACAAGGTCCAGCAGCAAAGGGACCATATGGGTTTGCGCTCTCTCTCTCTCTCTCTCTCTCTCTCTCTCTCTCTCTCTCTCTCTCTCTCTCTCTCTCTCTCTCTTTTAGACAGGGTTCTTCTGTGTAGCCCTGTAACTTGCTCTGTAGATCAGGTTGGCCTATTGCTCACAGAGGATTCATCCACCTCTGACTCCCAAGTGCTGGGATTAAAGGTGTGTACCACCACTCCCAGCTGTTTGGTGTCTCTTGTGATAACCATAATGCTGGCACTAAAAGGCATTTAATAAATGTTGCGTGAATGAACAAATGAGTGACCAGGAAACACACAGGCTCTGTCCTTCCTTCCATGTTCATCTGGCAACAATGGTCTGAGCTTTACT
Source organism: Cricetiscus sungorus (assembly GCA_030556225.1). Taxonomy (NCBI): domain Eukaryota; kingdom Metazoa; phylum Chordata; class Mammalia; order Rodentia; family Cricetidae; genus Cricetiscus; species Cricetiscus sungorus. The sequence continues at coordinate 28,294,803 of JANBXA010000651.1, read as the reverse complement.
GATTAGTAGGAAGAAAAGAGACATTGTTTACTGTTTTCTCAGGAGATCACTAATACTTCAGCTCAGCTCTTCTGGATGCTTCACTTTAAAAATCCAAGGCAACTTCAAGCTATGAAGGACTCTGGGCACATTGAACCTTGTAGCTAGGAAGGCAACAGATGGAATGGTAGTGGACTAAGAAACCAACGACTTTGAGTTATCTGCTTTGCCCCTTTGAACAGAAAACATTCTTGCCTTGTGCTTTTATAATCCCAGTACCAGGGAGACAGGGAGAGGTGGCTCCCTGGGACTTGCTGGTCAGCTACTCTGGACATTTTTGCTAGTTCCAGGACATCAAGAGCCCCTGTTTCAAAGTAAAACAGTCATATGGCACTTGAGGAGTAGTAATACCTTAAAATTTCCTCTGGCCTCCACATACATGCACACATATGCACAAATGCACCTGTACACACACCTACACAGGGAGACACAGGGAGTTATGTTTGGAAAGAATAAAGAATGAGACTCTATTCAGAAATTTAAGGTTTAGAAGCAACAACAATATCAGACCTCAATCATTGACTTAATTACGTATGGAGCAATGAGGACAGGAAGGACTAAGAACACTATACTGAACACTATGCAGGTACTTCAGAAGCTTCTGAAGACTTCTTTGTTCTATCTCAAACTATCTATGATAGCTTGTATGATATCTTTGCTCTCCTCTTCTCTGGTTGGTCCACATTTTAGTCACTGTTCTATTGCTGTGAGGAGACACCACGACCAAGACAACTTTTGGAAAAAAGCATTTTACTGGGGGCTTGCTTACAGTTTCAGAGGGTTGGTCATGATCACTGTGTTAAGGACATGGAGCTGGAGAAGTAGCTGAGAGCTCACATCTGATCCACAAATTTGAGATGGGAGCGAGAGGACTGGGGAGGAGTGAGAGAGTGAGACTAGACTGGCATGGGCTTTGAAGTGTCCAAGTGACACAGCTCCTCCAACAAAGCCACACATCCTCATCTTTCTCAAACAGCTCTAAGAACTGGGTTCTGAGCACTCAAACACATGAACCTCTGGGGGTTATTCTCATTCAAACCACTGAAAGCCATACTCCCTTTACTCATTTCCTCCCCTCCATCTCCAATCCCTCAGTTATAATAGGCAACAGTTTTACTTAGTTTTCCTTTTCCCACAGCACTAGCTGGAGCCAGTGTGTTGGCTGACCCATAACAGTTGATCTGAAGCTTGTAAAGAGAACTGTATCAACTCCAAAGTTCATCAGAAGATTTTGTTCTTGAATAAAGGAGATGGAGTTTTCAGGAAAAATATGGAATGATGGAAAAACGAACCATGTCTTTCCAAATAGCTAAGTACTTCAAGACCCAGAGTCAATTATTCCATTGTGAAGGTTTTAGTCTAACTTCGACACTTTTTAGTGTCTCCTTTTGGCACTTTGTTCTTTTTTAGAGAGGCCCTTTTTCACAGGCCAGACTCAATATATTTTGCTTTTTGTTAGTAGTTCTTGTGTGGCAGGGGTAGGACTAACTGTGAATCCATGAAAACTGCCTCCCACAGCCTTGGGCGTTACATTCTTTACCTCAGTGTATCATTTTTGTAAGCAACTTCTCAATGGTATGAGACTCCTACAGCTCTTGTCCCTCTCCTGGTCACTCATGCTTCCTGTATTGAAACTGTACCTACAGATAACACTCCCGGCCTATCTCCCAGGCCGGATGATCCTCCTTAGCTTGGGAAAGGAGAGGACATTACAGCTTTTTCTCAGTTACTCTTAGCTGACACTTTCTATTCCCTTCGCCAGCTTTTGGGTATCTCTCTGTGGAATGTGATAGAAAATAAGAAATAAAGAAAAAAAATTGAGACCATCTATGAATCCAGATTTTCTAGCTCCATCAGATAGTACCCCAAAGTCTACAAAATACACACACTAAAAACTAACTTTTGGAACACCAGTGGAAATTGTTGCCAGAACCAGTCAAGGAACATAACAAATAGGCAGCCATAACAAAGAAATAACATATTTCTGGATAGCTGCAGGTACAATGTCAGGCCATAAACATTGTAAATAATTGTAGCTAAATTTCTCCAGGTTGGGGAGAAAAGGCAGATTCTGCAAATTACAGGGGTGGTAAATGAATCACAGAGTGGAGGCAAGGGTTTAGAAAATGTTATGTGGTAGAAAACCCATTACACTCTGCCATCCATGGCTAGCTCACTTTTTTTTTTTTTTTTTTTTTTGCTTAACCACACATACATGTACCCAGTTTCCAGTATCCTCCATCCCCATAGCCAGGAATCCTTGCCCTTCACCTGGTGACTGTCAGGCGATGTGCTTTTGCTTTTATGCTTTGTTATCTTGAAGTCCTTGAGCTCTGTGGGAGATTCCAATTGTGGTACAATTAATTTTCCTTTTTTCCCTTTAAGCTTATCTGACGACTGGCTTTACGGCCCTTGAAACTAAATGAAATCGGACTAGACAGGCTAGTGAAGCAAAGAAGGAAAGATGAGTGCAGGCGTTGGAAAAGGACAAAAGGAACTGGCAGGATAGGGAATGGAGGCTAGCCCAGAGATCACTTTTGTACAGGGTTATAAGAAACCGGGTTTGCAGGATTGTAATGCTTGCCCCCATTCAATACTTCCTAAACTTTTACTTTTGCTTCAGGAACCAAAAAACAAACACACAAACTTTCTTTGAAGTATTTTTTTTTCTATTTTCTCCAAGTTCATTAATCATTTTTAAAGTATGTTTGATACACACATGATAATAATACAACATTTATGTGAGGCATTTATGTGAGGTCTGCAATAAACAAGAATTAGACTCAGCTAAGTATTACTGTCCGAATGGAAATCCGGGTCTCTTCTACCACTGCCCCCACTTATGTCCCACACTAGATCAACTATTTATGCTTGGTGGGAGAATCAAGCACAATACCCTCTTCTACCTGGTTTACAGCCGAAGCAGAAAACATTGGTGAAAGCCAAGTGGCTCAGTCCTTTCTTAAGTGACACAGTGGGGAAAAGCTGGAGTAAGTTAATAATAATGATGGTAAAAATTATTTCTAATAAAATATCTCAATATCTGGAGAGGATGGTGTAACTGGCTTCTCTGAGATTTCACTCTTCAGTATTTTCTTTATTTTTAAGCTCTGATCTTCTTCCGGCCAGAAGTTTGTTTTCATTTTATTTAGCAAGAGATATTTAACCCACATTCAAAACACATTCTTCAGCTGGGCGGTGGTGGCACACCCCTTTAATCCCAGCACTAGGAAGGTAGAGGCAGGTGGATCTCTGTGAGTTCCAGGTCAGCCTGGTCTACCAAGTGAGTACCAGGGTAGGCTCCAAAGCTACATAGAGAAATAAGAACAAATGTTTTTCTGGTAAAATTAATAAATGCAAATTAAAAATTTTATAAATCCTGATAAGGCTATATCAGATATATTTTTGTGAGTGGGCTATGAAAAAACATGGATATAATAGTAGCAAAATGATAAAACGGTAATTATTTCTAGGGAAAACAAGATAAAGAAAGAGGTTCCCACTTAAATTCCACTGTTTAGTTTCTTAAAATGAAATCTGAATACTATAAACATCCTAAGTTCTAGTGACACTCAGGTGACTAGTATCATGCACTACAAATTCCTTTGCATTCAAATAACACAAATTTAGGTGGTTCTATGACAAGCTCAATAAATGTGCAGTGCTGATTTAATGGGTCAAGGGAGGCATGTGCTTTGGGCTCTACCTCCAACGATGTTTTAAAAATTACTGAGAAAAAAGTGAAGAAGGTATGAAATTTGTGAATAAATCAGAGATGTTGAAATCAACAATATATGTGTGGAATGAACTGACTGGTCTAAAAACAGTGCTGCAAAAGGAATTCAAGGATGAATGTTAGAGAAAAGAGAAATGAAAAAAGAAAACTATTATTTATTGAACATGATTGCAGGCTGTTCAATAACATATTGCAAATATTATTTATCCTTTCCAACAACCTTCTGAAATGTTAATGTCAACAAAGGCAAACAGAACAGAAGTTACAAAATCTTTCCAAGTTCACAACGGTAGCATGTATTGGAACAAGTATATAGATAACGGCCTACATTGGTATAGCCCTAAGGTCCTAGTTCTGAACTACTATATAATATTTAGGTTATAATTCCTTGCACCTCAATTTCCCCAAGTAAATTATACATTGGTCCATTCTTCAAAAAACCACTTATCTTTATTTTCTTTTTGAGAATAAGCATAAAACGGGCCAATAGAGCTTAAAAACATCTTAGTTTGCATTAATAGAACTACTTTATCAAGGATCTATGGTCACTCTGTACCCTACACTACTCAGCCTCCGCCTGTGTGTCACACTTGAAGGAACACATCCACAAAGACAATAGGCAGGATCTGTGTGAAAAGACCAAGAGTCAAGAATGGTGCTCCAGAGGGAATGTGTTGAGAGAGTGGCAGTAATTTGGAAAAGACCACAGAGATAGGTACAGTTATGAGACCTGCCTTTGCATGTATTCTGTGTGCCATGTGGAACAGGGATTAGATTATGCTATGTGGTCTCAAGGGAACAGGATAAAAAGAACAGTAGCTAAAACTTAAGAGGAGAGAAATTATGTTAATGCCGGGAAGAACTGTATAATGATCAAAATTTCCAGAAGATGAAATGGGCTGTTTTGGAACAGGGCTGCCGCCAGGCCCTGAATATCAGAGAATAGAAGTGCCTTGCTGAGAATGTGGTTGAAGCTTCCCACAGGCTAGTGCTAGGAGACCTTCCTGCTGATGTTAAATGGTAATCAGATTCACTAGTGGAAAACCATTTTTCACACAGAGACCAATCTGTACAAGAGGATCATCAAGTGACTTTCTGGGACATCCCACTTCCTCCACACACAGAGAAATAAATAAAAAGAAGAAAAAAAAAGAGGAAGAAAAGAGAGGAGGAAAGGGTGAAACTTTGCAGAACTAAGCCTAACCCAGCTGAGCAACTAGCTGAATAATATCGAGAGGATCATTTAATCTTTCCTTGCCTGCTTGAATTCTTCATTGTTAAAAAGACTGTCCTGCTGGGCTTGGTGGCACATGCTGTAATCCCAGCACTGGAGAGTTGGAGGCATGAGAATCTTTAATTCAAGGTCATCCTTCATTATAGATAGATAGATGAGTTCCAGGCCAGCCTGGCCAACAATGAGACCCTATTCAATAAACAAAAACAGGAACAAAACCAAGACAAACTCCCCCTGTATCCCCCTGCCTGCAAGAAAACCACAACAACGAATAACAGAATCCAAAAGCAAATCTGAACAATGGATAATACCAATAGACATGCTAACGGGAATGGGGAGGAATTCAGGAGGCCTCAACCTTATACAACCATGGGTAATTCAGAAATGCTGAGAGTGGGAAAATTAGCCTCTACCAGGGAAGAGCACACCAATCAGTTATCCAATACCAAATGGTCAGCCCTGGAAACATAAATACAATTAGCATTACATACACAGACAGACAGACAGACAGACAGACACACACACACACACACACACACACACACACACACACACACACATAACAACAATTAATGACAAAAGAGTCCATGAATTTGAAGGAGAACAAGGAGGGATATATGACAGGGCTTGAAGGGATTAATCGAAAGGGGAAAGTTAAGTATAAGTTACATTATAGATAAGTATATATTACATAATAATATACAAATTACAATATAAAATTATATTATATAAATGAGTTATTAAATAAAATAATTAAACAAAACAATGATGGTGGAAAAGACTATCTTGCTATTTGTTTTATCTACATTATATGGATTTTAGTGAGTATGCCAGATTATCTAAAATGTAAAATACTTTAGACAATTAAACAATATGAAAATTTAGTTCTACTTATGATTTATATGGGGCCCCTATCTTCTCTGTCACCTTTTTCTTTTCTGGATTCTGAGCGTTTTAATTTCTACTTATTTATTTATTTAGCATGGATGGTCTTTCCAAGTTTGTTCTGCTTGCCTTGTTCATTTGCTGTACAGATCTTCGCTTTGTGCTACATTTCAGGCACTGTGCTAGTTTTCATTATAGCCACTATTAGAAAACAAAATGTTGAGGGAGATGTCATCATTTCCCTACAGATATTTGTTATTGGTTAAATATGTCTGTCAATACATCAACAATACAACCCTAAGCAAAATATCTGGATGCCTTAGTGATACAGACAGAATCCCACAGTGGATCCCAAGAGAGTGGAGATTCCAAAGTGCTTGGCTGAACATTGCCCTATGAGAGCAGCCTATTTATCCTCTTTCTTCTTACTGTCAATTCTGCTGGTTCTCTTTAACCTTGTGAATCTCTGCATTAGTCTGATTTCTAAGTTTTAGTCCCCTTACATTGACCTTAAGGATAGAGGAATGATTCCCACCCCATATACATATATATATATATATATATATATATATATATATATATATATATCACAGAAAAAAAGTGAATCTCAGAAAGGTCAAGTACGAGTCATAAACTTTTGTCTAAGGCAGTGTAACTTTCTCAAGTTGGTTTGTGTCAAAGAATGATTTATCAATTTGCTCCTTTTTTTTTAAAAAAAAATATTATTATACCCAACTGATTCTTTGCTTTATTCTAGGCTGTTGATAACTCCCTTTAACTAATTAATTACTTTAATTTTTTTGAGACAAGGTCTGGCTGGCTTTGAACTCCTTCTACAAATTCTGCTTCCAACTGATAGGATTACAGACACACATTACTATGCCCAGTCACTGATATGTGTACAGATGGATGCTGGAGTCCATAACGTGTGATGTAAAAGAGAATCCCAACCAATGGGTCAACAAGCTGTAACAATATCTGTAAACTCTGTTGGTATGATAAGCCTCTCAAAACTGTGTCATTCGTGTGCCATTGACTGACATGTGTAAAAGAAAAACACAAATGACTGACTACTTAGAGATTTTCTACTTAAGATACATATGTAAAGCTTAAAACTTAATTACTCTTACTATCCCTATTATACAAACAAGGCAGGTAAGTTCAAGAGTAATTAAGAATTTTCTTCTCAAAAAAAAAAAAAAAAAAAAAAAGACCCAAACAAAAACAGCATTTTCTTCTTTCTTCTCTCTTCTCTCTTCTCTCTATGAGTTTGAGGCCAGCATGGTCTACAGAGTGAGTTCCAGGACAGCTAATGCTATGAAGAGAGACCCAGTTTCAAAACTAAAAAAAGAGGCCTTACTCTCTCCATGGAACAGATCTGAGGAAGGAGGGAGTGGGGGGGGGAGCAGGAGGAGAGGAGGGAGGGGGAACTGGGATTGAAATATAAAAAATAAATAAATAATTAAAAGAAAGCATCAAAAACTCAAAAAAAAAGAACTTTTTCTAAGGTTGCTTAACATTAGGATTTCAACTAGGATTATAAATAGAGGCAAAATAGAATAAACACAGTTACTTGTGTTTTTAAACACTTATGTGTACACATTTATGCACATATTTAAGTTGACTTTCCTAAAATAAGGTTAGGAAACTGGACAATCAAGACCCTGAGGACCCTACTAAGCATGTGAGGTCAACTTGGGCTTGTATCGATGTAGGCAAACACTAGTTGTTTGCATTCATAACCTAATATTATAAAAATTAAATTTTTATATTATAAAATTCTCCAAAAGCTATGATTTTTTTCCTAGTTTTCTTTTGAATTTTACAGAAGTGTTGGAATTTAAAATTCCTTGGTACTTCTTCTCAAATGAAATAATAAGTCTGGAAAGTATTTCAAAACATGGTAAACTAGTACATTAGAGTTGGTTGTAAGCTTCCTTTCCTTACTTAGTCATGAGGACTGATGCAGCCATGATTCTGGAGGCTGGAATTCTATTGCTTCCAGGAGCAAGTAATTCTTGTGTATACAAGGTATCTAGCATAGAGCGCCTACTCAACAAATGTCCGGTGGAAGAACATTGAAGAGACTTACAGACAACATGATGATTTTTAAATTTTAATTTAATTTTTTTTGTTTTTGTTTTTTGAGACAAGGTTTCTCTGTGGTTTTGGAAGCTGTCCTGGAACTAGCTCTGTAGACCAGGCTGGCCTCAAACTCACAGAGATCCTCCTGCCTCTGCCTCCCGAGTGCTGGGATTAAAGGTGTGTGCAACCAATGCCTGGCAATTATTATTTTTTTTTAAAGCATGACTATTGCAATTCTAAAGACTCTGTGGATCCATCAGTTTTTCAGTAAGTAATGACTTGTAAAGAATGGCTTCAGTCCACCCTTCCTTCTGCTGTCATCAGTCCAGGCCAGTTAGGACCTTCCAGTGTCAGAGATTGCTAAGCTAGAATGCGAAGCCTTGGAGTATAATATTCAAGGGGATTAAGGAATAAATTGAAACTATAATTTTACTTTTTATTTATGTCATGACTTTCCAGTTTTTGTGTGTGACCATGTACATTATAAATAATGAATAATTTATCCACACTGATATATTTAAATGTACAGGTAAGTATGTAAATGTTGACACACCCACACACACTCATTTTACTGATAGTGTTGTGCAATATAAAAATTTATCACTGTAACTTCATATAATTCATTTATGTTAAATGTGTTTAACAAAAATATCTTTGTGATCATAAAAATAAAATATGTTTTCCTGTGGTGGGAGTTACAGGTAGAAGTGGGAAGTGGACTAGCTTTTCATATTTTTTTGTTTTATATAATATGCTAAAAGTAAGTCATAACACTTCACCCAGCAATTAAACACTGAACATTGTCAACTCTTGCTGATTTTTAACCCTTCAAAAAGAAGTGCCTTGAACTCCTTGGAAAATTGTCTCTCCATCTTCTGCCTCTTGTCTCAGTTTGTCATTTTTTTTTTTTTTTTTTAAAGGACCTCAAGCTACTCAAAACCCACAAAATGTGAAACGTTCTGGGCTTAGTTTCCTTCATTTGACATTCTGTGCCTATGTAGTTGTACCTGCTTCCTTTCTCTTATGGGCAAAAAAAGAACAGTTAGCACAGACTTCAGAGCAGTGTATGTGAAAGAGGGACAGTTGTTTCTCTCTGTGAATTGATTGAAGAGGGATCTTTTATTTATTTATTTATTTAATTTTATTATTCAAGACAGGGTTTCTCTGTAGCTTTGTAGACCAGGCTGGTCTGGAACTCACAGAGATCTGCCTGCCTCTGTCTCCTGAGGCTTAAAGGTGTGTTCCACCATCACCCAGCTCAAGAGGGATATTTTATGACATTCAGTATTATCCGTGCTTTTACAGGATTTTTCCTTTGAAATTTATTTTCTTTTAAAAATAGACAGAACACCACTACTTTGTTTTCTAAACTTTACAAACTTGCTTTTTTTTCAAGTTTCATTTTTCCACTCTTACACAAACACACAAGTTCATTTAATATATTTATGGCTGTGGGGAAAATGTCTTAGAGTGGCATCTAGGAAATAAAACGGATAGGATGGATGTGGTGGCCCATGACTTTGATCTTAACATTCTGGAGACAGAGGCAGTAGGATCTCTGTATCTCTGTGAGTTCAAAGCCAGCCTGATTTGCATAGTGAGTTTCAGTCCAGGCAAGGCTACATAGATAGACTTTGTCTCAAAAATTAAAATAAAGTTAAAGTTATATTATTCAGTTTTCTTTTAAGTTTTAAACTATCAGCCAGATTAAAAATTTTACTATTTAATCTTCAAAACTGTTTATATTTAAGATTCTTGAAAAATTTGGATCTTGATTAGAAGGAACCCCAGGAAAACATCTGGGTCCTAGAATAGTGCCAATGCGTTGAGATGCTGAATAACCATTTAATGAAGGCAATCTTGGAAAAGCTTATTTTTAATCTTCAAATAAAAAGTAAAATCAAAAGCTGGGCATTGGTGGCACACACTTTTAATCCCAGCACTTGGGAGGCAGAGGCCAGCAGATCTCTGTGAGTTCAAGACAAGCCTGGTCTACAGAGCTAGTTCCAGGACAGGCTCCAATGTGATACAGAGAAACCCTGTCTCAAATAAATAAATAAATAAATAAACAAACAAACAAACAAACAAACAAACAAAAAAACCCACAACAACAACAACAAAAACCCCCAAAACCCAAAAAATAAAACAAAAACAAAAAACAAAAAACTAAAATCAAATCTAAGAATGAAAGAGACTAAAAAACCTGATTTTCTCAAGATTGCTCAACTAGTTAAGAACTTGAGTGTAAATTTTATCCTAATTCCTAGGTTTGACTTTTTCTCAGTAACCTTTTGGCTTTTTTATATCAAACTGTTAAACATGAGTTGCCAAAGATGTAGTATAGTAAAAATATCATCAAAACTAGGTATTACAGGACTGGAGAGATGGTTCAGCTGAGCTGCTCTTCAAGAAGACCAGGGCTCAATTTCCAGCACCCACATGTCAACTCACAACTATGCCTGTAACTCCAGTTCCAAGGGATCCAACATTCATGGCAAAAACACCAATACACAAGACTAGGTATCACATTTACCATCTCTAGACGTCACCAAACATACAGCAGTCACATATGGTGGGAAATATATAAAGCAAAGGGGTACAATGTAGCTGTATTGCTATATTGAACCAGGAGGCCTATTTCTAAGGCAAACTGTCAATAGTCATTTTCCCAGGAGGTGTTTACCTTTCAGCACATCTTGCATGCCTACACAGGTGATTGCCCCCTCTACTTTTAAGTGCACATTCGGCTGTTTAGCAAAAGGTTTATCTTTATTTCTGTGTGTTGTGTTGGCCTTTCCCCCACCCCCCTCTGAATTTGGCTACGAATGAGGCATGAACAATCTCGATGCATTCCAGTCTTGATAAACTTATCTTGCCACTATTTTGGCCTATGTGATGGCTAACCCATTGACAAAAGAAATCCAAGCCGATAAAAGCGTCTCTCGGCCACTTGTTAGCAGGCCGGGATGTAAAATCATAACACAATGCTCGCCTCTTTCATGGGGCACCACAAGGCAGCGATCAAACCCCCCCTCCCTCACTTCCATATCCAGTGGAGTTGTAGTTTATTACCATAACCCTCCCAAGTCAAAAGGACACCAGTTCCAAGCCTGGCAACTTGGTACAGAGAGGGCTTCCCAAGCTGACCCTCACTCTGCGTGGCCTCTCTACCTGTCCTCGCCCACTGCCTACAGGTCCCGAACATTAGAAAATAGAAAATGTGATGATCTTTGTGTGTCTCTGTGAAATGTGTGTATGTGTGCGTGTGTTTGGGTGTAACGCGCCTCCTGTTTGGCTGCGCCGCCTGTCCGTCACGGCGCGGGCCAATGGCAGGCTGCCTTATATAAAATGAGTGTTTTCAGTCTCTCCGGGTTGCATGTACTGTATGTGGAGCAGTGTACAGTGGAGCGGAGGCAGCGCGGCTCCGCGAGCTCCTCTCCACTTTCCCATTGAGAGCCCCTGACTGGCCGCCGAGGGCGAGCCACACACACGCCCTCGCGCCGCGGCGAGCCCGCGAGCTGGGCGCCCGCCATCCGCAGCCTTCGCGGGCGCTCTCCCGCACTTTCTGTTTTCCTACTCACTTGCGAGCCGCCGGGGCTGCAGCCCGAGGACTCCGCGGCAGGAGCGGCGGCGGCAGCCGGTAGGGTGGACTTGAGGAAGGCGAGGGGAGCCCGCGCGTCCGGAGCCCGAGCCGCCACCGGCCGGCGCCTCGCGGGCCACTTTCCCCTCAGCCAAAACTTTGGGTGGCGAGAGGTCGGGCCGAGGGTCGCGGCGGCCGCGCCGGCGGCGGGCCCGGGCCGGGGGGCGCGCGGCGCTGCCCGGCGAGCGCGAGCCGGGGGCCGGGCTGGGGAGGAGTAGGCCAGCCGGTGCCAGGCTGCGTTTGCAGGCGAGCACCTCTCGGCGCCCGGGCAGCGCCGCCTGAGGGGGCACGGAGCCGGGGCGCGGGGCTTGGGGGCGCCCGAGGAAAACAACAACGGAGCGGGTCGTCAGCGCCGGCGGGCCGGCTCGTGGCCGCCCCGAGAGCCCCAAACTTCAAGGAGGCGAAAGTACGTGGAGGAGCCCGGGGCAGGGCTCGGCTCCCGGGGGGGGGGAGGTGGGGCCTTGGGGGAGCCCCGGGGCAGGGGAGGAAGGTACGGGAAGGCTGCCCTCGGTGGGTCTGGGCTCGGCTTTCGTGTGTGCGTCGGTGGCCGGGGACAGCAGCCCGGTCGCTCGTTCATCTGGAGAGTTAGGATTGGGGTGCTCCGGCCCCGAGATCGGTGTCCCCCCTCACCACCAACAACCACCCCCCCCCCCAACCAAATGCGCGGCGAGTGGAGAAAGTGCTGTTCTAGTGCCAGAGTAGCCTGGAGGGAGAACAGGGGAGAGGGGAAGAGGGCGAAGAAGGCGAGAGAGGGAGAGGGAGGGGAGGGGGAGAGGGAAGGAAGGAAGGAAGGGGAGAGAGAGAGAGAGAGAGAGAGAGAGAGAGAGAGAGAGAGAGAGAGAGAGAGAGAGAGAGAGAGAGAGAGAGAGAGAGAGGAGGGGGGAGAGGAGGAGGGAGGCTGTGTCAGGATTTTGCTTGAATGTGGGATTATGTTGTGTCAATAAGTTTAAGGTGGAGAGAGCGAGGCTGGGGGTGGTGGCGGTGGAGGGGAGGAGGAAGGCCTTGGCTGTTTTAAGACTCATTCTGAAGGTAAGTTATGGCATTGCATGGTCGCGATGACAGAAAACTTGCAGATCCTTTATCCGGGGATGGGGTCGATGCCCCCAGAAAGAGCTCCCCAACCCTCTGAAGCCACGCTCGTGTTACACTGTTATTTGCTGCGATCCGGGTCGCTAGTAAATTACAGAAATCAAGACTGGAGGCTTCTTTTCCTCCTCCACCTCGACTCGCTCACTCACCCCCAGAAATGTATTATTTATTATTATTATTTTATTTATTTTGGGGATATCGCATGAAACTTAACGTAACTGAGACCGAACCCGAGTCCTGTAATTTACAAGGACCCTGAATCCAGGAATCTGGAACACGTTTATGTGTGAAATACCCGCGATCATTTCTGCTAAATGAGGAAGGTAAAACGAAACGATGCAAAAAGCTAAGACACAACATGTACGACAGAGGGGGGGGGGAGAGGGAGAGACACAGAGACAAGCTATTTTTTGCTTTCCTTTCTGTAGAAAGGAAAATAAAGCGAGCATTGCCCTTCCTTCCCGGTGTGTAGGGTCTAGTCAATATTTTAACTGTCTGGGGACAAATTAGCCCAGGTGGATCTTGTTGAAAAGTTTCCTGAGGTGGGGTGAAGGTGGGGGGGGTGCGAGGGGGGGGAGGTGGGTGGAGGTGGTGGGGGATGGGGACCGAGCTAGCTCTGCCTCGGCTAATGGTCATTGGCCTGGGGCTTTGAAACCATTGCCTGTCCTGCTAATGACACGTCCAGTTCTCGTCTACCGGCCGTGGACGCCGGGCTGCCGTTCCTGGGGTTGGCTGGCGGGGACTAGGGTACTTTCCCTGCACGGGGAGGGGTGCTCTCGGCCATCCCTTGGGGCTGCCCACTCGCGGCGTGGGTTCCCCACGCGCGTCCTCTCTCCTGCGCGCAGCCGCCGCCACCTCTGCTCGCGCGACTTTTGTAGCCAGCCTGCGGCCAGGGGGCGCGGGGGTCCCCGGAGCGGACATCTCCTCGCCGCCACCCGGCCCCCGGCCCCACGCGCGCCACACCGCGAGTTCCAAGCCTGGAATGGCAGCGTGGGGCCGGGCGGCGGCGGTGCCTCCCTGGGGGGCGGCAGAGGCAGCGGCGGCGGGATCTTCGCCGCGGCCCGCGGGAGGAGGGGGAGGAGGAACGGGAGGAGGAGAAACGGGAGAAGGAGGAGGGGAAGGAGGAGGAAGAGGAGGCGAGGGAGGCGTTTTTTCTTTTTCTTCTTCTTCTTTTTTTTTTTTTTTGCCCAGACCGCCGCCAGTTCGAGCGGGCACCGGCACGGGGACACCCCACTCGTTGCTCCTGCGTTGTGGAAAGGTGTTTAGCAGACTTTTACGCCCGGAGTGTGAGATTTGCACTTCATTTTTTTTCCTTCCCCCTCTTCCCCAAAGCAAGATGGACTCTATTGCCTTTCTCTTTCTCCCTCTACCTCTGCCTCTGTCTTGTCAGCCTTTAAGATCGACATTTTGTACTAAGATGCAAACTTGATGGTGACCAGCAACAAAGCCTGGGTGGGATCCCTCCCTCCCTTTCTCCTTCGGCGTTTCCTAGCTTCCCCCACCCCGACCTCGCCGACCTGGTGGCCTGCGCTTGCTGTCGTGGGCTCTGGAGAATGTGTTTCCCCAGGTCGACTCCGATCACCAGTCTCGGGATTGTGACCCAGCCAGGCTGTTGGGAGCTGGCTGTGGCCGCCTAGGTCTGCAGGTCTGAGGGCTGCGATACCTGGACCCGCTGCTGCCGCTGCCGTGGCTCCTTCAGCCTGGCTGGCTTCTGGGCACAGCGAGCGAGGCACGGAGGAGTGCCTATCGATCTTTACGATTTGGTTACTGGTGTATTTGCCCAGGGGGTGGTGATCATTTGTGCAAGTTGATGAATGATCGTGATGTGGGCATTGCTGTTCAGAACGGATCAACTTTCTGCTTTGTACAGACAGGGAGTAGGAAGCAGGGTTCTGGGGAGACCCTGGAATGCCAGCTGGGCTGCCCCCACCCACTTTGAATAATCTTAGATGCTTTCCCTTTCTGCCCTTGCAGCTCTCTTAGGGAAGAGGGTGGAGACAGGCACAGGGTTGGTGTGGAGCTGGACTCTTGGGTTTTGAGTCCTTCCTTCATAGAACTGTACTCTTGTAAAGCCTTCCCATCATGATGATGTGCCTTTATTTGTTACTTACAGGTCACTATCATATGACAAAGGCTTCCCTGCAGTTCATCTTCCTTCCTGTGTACCTCCCATTTACCTTCTCGGGTAAGTATGCACACTCTTGAGAGAGGGAAGTGGGTGGCTATTAGTAGTGACAGAAGGGTCATCATTAGAAGCGTATTGGGGTTATAATACTCCCCTCCACACCCTGAAACCCCAGGAAGCTTGTCTCACTGAGTTTCACAGTGAAACTCAGGTTTTTTAGTCTTCACAGTTTAGCTGTAGGCTATTAACTGTTCAAGATAGTTTAAATGTTTGTTTATCTGCCAAGTGTCACTTGAAAGCTAATTATCAAATAGACATTTTAGTTTGTAATGAAGTTTTACACAGAGTTGAAGGCCTAGTAAATTTGTCAGACAGTAATGTGGAAAGCTTGTAATGAATGAATGAACTTATTAAAAACCCAAGGAGGCGCCATAAAGAGGACTCCTGTAATTATGTGATGTTCTCACTTTTTCCCGGATTCTCATCTTCTATGGTGCAAGGAAACAGTTACTTTTTGGGTTGGGGAATGTTGTATTTAGGGAGTATAGTAAATCTTTATTTAATGTAAAAGCCTGATTCAAAGTTGATTCTAATTTCCATAGAGATTTATGTAAAAAGAGAAATTAGGAGTCTTTCACTAGTCTTGTGTATAAAACAAACTTCTACTCTGAGATTTATTAACGTTAATTACAGTTTTCTGATATATGCCTCCCAAATCTCTGAAATTGAAAATTCTACAAAATATGTCTTGGGTAGCAAGTGTCTGAAAAGTTTGTGAGAGATAACAGTGTAGTGAACACAGGATTTGCACAGCATTTAAGAGCAACACAGTGTTTGGAAACTACAGAAAACTAATTAGCAAGTCAGCCCCACCACGGTAAAGGTGTTTAGAGTCGCTGATGGTCTAAGAAACTTAGCTGCACTGAATTTTATAAATTTATAATACCATAGTGAATTTGGAAATTGTACTTTGTGAATGAAAATGGGTTGGATTCAGATTTCCATGAAAGAATACTTGACATGCCTATCTTGTTTCCTGACCGGCTGGGTGGGATGTTGTATCTATTAATAAATATGTTAGTGTTGAAAGGGATAAAGTTTGAAGATCAGGTCTTTGTGGTAGCCAATGCCAGTAACAAATGTACTTGAACATTACTGGGAGGTTTAGGTATTCTGAGGGGGGGGGGTGTTAGGTAATCTAAATTTTATGGTTTTTTTTTTCTTTTTTAGTAATATAAATATTACACTAGGCCTCAGCTAGGTATTTCTTTCAGTCAAAGATCTCATAATGTCACACACACACACACACACACACATATATATATATATGTGTATATATATAAATGGACCAACTGGAATGGTTATAATTGATTATTTTGCAAGGTAAATTTAGTATGTACCACAATATGTGGGTTTTTGTGTCACCAATTTTTTGTAAAGAGTTTTTCTTTTCCTATATGGCAATAGATTCAGAATACATAACTGTTTTCTAAAGAACATCCTATTTACACAAAATGTGACATTATATTTACTGTGATGAACATTTAATGTTACTTTTCCCTCTGGAAATGTATTTGACCAATTCAGAAACTTAATATGAGAATCAATACCAGAATAAAAGCAATCTGATCAGCTCTTGCATTTCTTTGAGGCAGCAAATGACTTCTTCATTAAGACAGTTTTAAAGAACTGTCTTTGAAGTTAGCACAGGTATTGTGATAGTGTAAAACTTGCGATGAGATCTTAAAAGTCCCCTTGCCATGACTTGCCAGTTGTTTGCATCCACAAAGTATTTACTGGATATAAGGCTTTACTTATCAAAGTAAGAATTTAAAGAGGTTTCTGCATCATCAAGAGTTTCTGAACTTCTCTTATTCTGCGTATCTTTGTTAGATTCTGAAACTGTAGCCCTACTTTGCGTTTCATATGAAATGCCAGCTATTAAGAATGTGGCTTATCGATGTTGTTTCTTGGTGCTAAATCTTTGGAGTACTGGGGTGGTTTGAGGAAATATTCCATTATAGATGTAGGTATCTTAACAGCTTTATAATTTTGAGACTTAATAAATTCATCTTGATTGTTGCATCTGATTAAAAAAAGTGTTAGTGTTACAAGTTAATGAGATAGTTTTGTGTTTAATATAGAAGGAACAGTGAGCCTGAAAATAATGTGCTATTTGGCAGCTAAACTAATAAAAACACATTTTTGGTAAAATTATAAACAATTTCTAGTTATTGTTCATTAGCTACCTAGCATACTTGAAGTGTATGTTTTCCTTACTTCAAAAAGAGCATAGGTAACAATAGGTAACAGCAACGTCCACATCTTTAAAGTGAGTCTTGCTGTGAATCTCAGTCTTATGTTAGAAATCTTTATTTGAAGTAATGAAGGATTGCTGGCATTACCTTACCCCCCCCCCCAAAAAAAAAAAAAAAAACCAAAAACCAAAAACCAACAAAATCAGACAACTTTTTGGAAAGTGTCACAACAGATGTTCCTGCTTTTGCAGTACTGTAAGTAATACTGAAGTTTCTTCCTAATGTCTCATTAAAGTGCTGTGTTTCCACTTGTAATAATCAAGAAAAAGGCACCTTTTTTTTTTTAAATTGCACTTTGGCGTCCACTCCATTTTAACCTCTCATCACCGAGGGCAGCTTTTAAAATAGGCTTGACTGGTATGGTATCTTTCCTGTGCTTTTTATCAGATGTTTCTGTATTTTTTCAGTCATAGCTGAGGAAAGTTTGAGTTTAGTTTCACACAGTATGCATAGTTGATCATTGTAACATTTCAAAGGTTGTTATTCCTTGGAATGCCAGGTGTCTCATCTTAAAGCTGTCCAGATTTACCCAGAAAATCCTCATATGTTAATGGGGAATCCTTATCATTCTTTTTTTTTCAAAGAAAAAATAGTATATGATGAATATTGAAACTGGAACCAATTAAACAAGAGCATGTTTAGGAAAACAAGCCAGTAAGGAATTCTATCTAAAAATATAAACAGGAGATGAGAGAATTAATGAATGAAATACTTAACATTAAATTTCATGGAGTATTTGATTAATCCACCAGAATACATAGTTGAACCAATCAGTTCAAGGATCTATCTAGGTAAGTGAAATAACTCCACATAGTGAGGAGGTTGAATAAGAAACAAAGGGAAAGTTCTTAGACTCAAAATACTGCAAAATGTTGGTTAAATAATTTTATGAGTTGGTGAGCACAGACTTCAGAAAGACTCTGTGGTTATAACAGAAACTCTTGGAATGGAATAACTAAGATCCTAAAAGTGACAGGAGTATAAGACTGGAGGAGATAAGAGAGAAATGCAGTCAGGGCAGCAGTTAGTCTGCGGCAGTAAGTCTGAGGAACAGTGCTGTCTGAGGACAGTACAGTCCTGGAAGCATCGCCCCTTTGGTCTGAATGTTGGTAAAAGTCAGAACTATCTAGGGGCTGGCTGCTTGGCTTCTCTGATCTTCAGCATTAGCCCCTTTATCTGACTTTGAATCTTTCTTATGAAGACCTATTCGAACTTGTGCTACATCTGGCACTATAGAATTCATGCTGCACAGAAGGTTTTTTTTTTTTTTTTGTAAAGTAATATTAAAATTACTTATTTAAAAGGAGAAATGAAGATAAAAATAGTTAATACAAGCTGGGTGGTGGTGGAATACACCTTTAATTATGAGGCAGAGACAGGAGGAACTCTTTGAGTTCGAGGCCAGCCTGGACTACAAAGTGAGTTCCTGGACAGCCAGGGCTACACAGAGAAACCCTGCTTTGAAAAACCAAAGTTAAAACTGCTGTATTTCTTAAACGTAGTTGACTGAGTTGTATGCAATAAAATTTTACTTCCTAAATAGCATCTGAGAACTAAGCAGATCTCTCGAGACAGTGTATGGTACCCTCTGATATTTTATGTCTCTATAGAGTCTTTATAAATTGCATTTGTTTTAAGCTGTTTTATTAAAAAACAAACAAAAAAGCATGGAGTATGATCCCCTAAACTGATTTTACGACTTTTGTTTGAAAATACCAAACTTGAATGCATGTTAAAAATGAAGGCACCATTACTTGATGTTCTGTTCTGATGAGGTCCAGAAACTTACATTTTACATTCTGTATTTTAACCAATACAGAAGGTGATTTTTGAAGTAGTTGGGAAGTACTTTGAGAAACTTTGGCTGAACAGGAGTCACCCTCTGAAGTTGTTCACTGTCAAGGTCGGTTTGGCTTCTCCAGATTTAGGCTGTATTTAGGTATGCTCAAGGCAGTACTAACAGAGCCCTCATTACTGTAAAATCCCTGTATTATCAGTGTGTACAGGACAAGGGACAGAGGCTTTGCACACAAGGAGCCTTAGGTTCTACTCTGCTCTCTTTGTTGTAGACAGTTGAGGGACAGCTTTAAAACTTTTGTTATTGTGTGTGAAGAATGTAATTACTATATAACAGTGTGAGAACTACACACGATAATAATATATGTAATCAACAGTATATATTGTGTTGGTTTTATAAGTGATTAGGGAAGGAAAATAATAATAATAATAATAATAATAATAATAATAATAATAATAATAATAATAATAATAATAATAATAACAACCAATAGCCAGGAAAAAGAAGAAAAAGCTAAGGTGTATTATGTGGATTTTGGATCTGGGAAATGGCTATCTGAAATCTTTAAAAAGGCAGAGCCTGTTTGAAATTTAGCTGTGTGGCAGAGTACTACATGTACAAAGCCCTGGCTTCACCCCAGCACAGGACAAGTGGACAAGAAATGATTCTTTATATTTCATGGTGCTTAGCTAAGAACATTGAACTTCCTTTTTTTTTTTCTGATTATGAATGCTGGGATGATTTAGAATTCAGTGGTCCTCAACTTGTGGGTTGTGACCCCTTTGGGGTCATAACAGTAACAAAATTACAGTTATAAAGTAGCCATGAAATAATTTTATGGTTAGGGATCCTCACAGCATGAGGAACTATATTAAAGGGTAGCAGCATTAGGAAGATTGAGAACTACCATCTTAGTTTAGTTCTTAAACTTCCTTTAGGACACATGACTGCTTACATATGGGCGTCATGATTCCCCGTCATTATTGACACATATAAATTTTGCAGGGCCTCATACCTAGTACTTTGTCCCAGCCACACTGTGGGCTTTTATGGAGGTTTTTTTGTGTGATAAAAACCTTTCCTTATCAAGAAGATGTGTCAGTATAAGTAAGAATGATATAATAAAAGTCTTAAATCTACTGATGAATACACATGTAAAAATTGTTTATAAACTGTGGTACTTTATTCTGACTAATTATTCAAGGCATTCTTCATAAGCCATTGAAATTTGCCCTCTGTCAAGATAAATTTTATTGCTTAATAAGTTACATAGCAGAACATAAAAAGGAAGGATAAGCTAAGGAGAGAATAAATAGAATATGTATGAACCAAATCCCTGAAAATTTTAGTGTAAAAACCAAATGGTAGGGAAAACAAAACATGAGCTCAAATGACAAGAAAGTATAGAAGTTAGGTCTCAGGGTCTCAACAGTATTGTTTTAAGTTTACGCATTGCTTTGCACATAGACATTTCTTTTTCTAGGTCCTCTCCATAATCATTTAACTTATATGAATGCCAGGAATTCCTTTTTACTTTTATGAATTCCAATCTGTCACATTTTAAAATCTCCAATAAATTAATAATATTTTGAAAATGCCTTTGTGCTTTCACATGTCTTGGATATTCATGTTATTGAAAAAATAAAATTTTTGTTTTTCCCTCAAAACTTTGGTATTAGCATTCACTTGGGACTAAAGCCTCTAAGTCCGCTTAGACTGTACATTTAACTTTAGATGTAGCAATATATGTTTATTGTTTGCTCTATTGTAATTTAGCTAGAAATTTTATATGATATGTGCTGTTTGCAGCATTTTACCTTATTAAAACCCAAGGAAACCCTAAAAGTCTGAATCTTGATTTGTATAGAGAGGTATGAGCTTTAAATAAGAAGGGTGATCTATTGAATTAATTTCCTTAGTCCATAGAGTAAATTATTGGCTATTCCTTACCTGTTCAACCACAAAGAACATCTTTTTGCTGACATTAATCTGTAATCAGCCACCTGGTCATTTTGACTTCACTGCAGTCTTGTCACTGTTTAGGCTGTGTCTGTGGAAACCCTGTGGTTCTACATGATAAGAGTGCAAGGAATAAGGGGCTTATTTTAAATTCCTATAAAACCACCCTGGGCAAATAAAAAGCTTGTCATGAGGATGGTATATGACAGTATTTAACATCCTAGGAATAAAGTAACTCCTTGTTTGGTTTATCATTATGCTAAAACTTTCAATCAGTTGTCATTGATAGACACTGAAACTATTACATTAAAGAACTGTTGTTCTGATAGTGCTTTCATTATTGATATGACTCCTTGGTGTAGGGAAGCTACAGATTAAGGACTCTAGGGTTTTACTAGTGTTGTTGATTATTGTAATATTAATAAATTCTGAATTGTTACCCCCACCCTCACCCTGGCCTTTTATTTAAAGATGGTTTCTTGTTTTATAGTCAGGCTGGTCTTGAACTCATAATCCTGCCTCTGCTTGACCAAATGCTGGGTTTATGGGCCTGCACTACCATATCTGGCTTTATTTTATCTTATTTTTTTGTGTGTCTTTCAAAGCTACCTAAGTGCAGTTCATTGACTAATTATAAATGAAGTGTAGTAGTGCAC
Source organism: Cricetiscus sungorus (assembly GCA_030556225.1). Classification (NCBI taxonomy): domain Eukaryota; kingdom Metazoa; phylum Chordata; class Mammalia; order Rodentia; family Cricetidae; genus Cricetiscus; species Cricetiscus sungorus. Next base: position 28,273,239 of record JANBXA010000651.1, on the reverse strand, counting down.
TAAACAAAAGGAGAAAGCAATCTGTGTGTAGCTGTGAGACTTTATCTTTCTGAGTTGTGGAAATTCAAATTTTCTACTTTTATTTCTTTACCCTGCCTTCTGTTTATCTTCAGCCACTTCTTTCATCTCTCTTCCCTCTTTCTTCTCTTTCTCCTCATCCCCTCCTTCTTCAAGACAGGGTTTCTCTGTGTAGCTTTGGGGCCTGTTCTGTCACTTGTTCTGTAGACCTGGCCTTGAACTCACAGAGATCCACTCGCCTCTGCCTCTCAGTGCTGGGATTAGAGGTGTGCATCACTACTGACTGGCCCTTCTTTCTCCTTAGCCTTCCTTCCTCTCCCAATATTCCTCTGAGTCTGTACTCAGTGATATTGCCTGCCAGTATTTAAAAATGAGAATATGGAGGTAAATTTTGTTTTTTAAACTTTCATATGATTCTAAAAATGTATAGGTTTTGAGTCATTTTAGTATTTAGAGCTGCTTACATAATAAAATTGTTGGTAAATGAGCTTGAGAATGTAAATGTTTCTACATGTATCAGTTGAGATAGTGTTATGAGGAGGCTTTAGTGGGACTGTGTGAAATGAAGAAGACACCTGTTGTTTTGATGAACTAGACTGAATTCAATTCCCTGTTCTTTCTTAGTTTTGAAGGTGATAGGATGGGTATGTAATTTTATTGATATTCACTGGAACATGCCTGTGTTTTGTAGAACTGTTTCCCAAATTGTGTTTTACACTGGGAGGAAGAGAGAGAGAGAAAGCCTCCCTTTACTAGTTTACTTTCCATAACTTTCAAGTGAGGACTGTCCCTGTTAAAACGACAAAGAAACCAAGTCTCAGGGTAATTAATTTGTCTGAGGTCACACAGCTAGTGAGGGATTTCGCCAGGTGTAAACTGCTGGTATGCACTGCTGTGGTCTTTGGGGCTTTGTCTGTATTTACTTGTTATTAGGGCCATGCTCCAAGAAACTAAACACGGAAAGATTTGGACAAAATTTCTACAAAGAAGTACCCAGTTTTCTTTCTCTCAAAAGAGAAGTCTTCCTTCTGAAATGATGGGACTCTCTTCTGTACCATTGTTAAAGGCATTATGTGAGAAGGTCCCAGTTTGGGCATACTGCATGAGATTACTGTGAAAGGCAAAACCAGCTCTAAACTTAGTTCACAAAACTAGTCAGCTTTCTTTTTTGTTGGTTTGTCTAGTATGGAAATGCTGATAACCATTATTGTTTTTAATGTGATTCCTTTCACATGTCAGTAGAAATTATTGCTTATTGTGTGAGCAGTTGACTTTTATTAACTATGACTAGTTTGTGATGTTTGTGTTCTGGGATTTTTTAATACCCAATCAGTGAATATATTTTAGTAGAGTAATTTGACAGTTTAATATGGGGAGTATTTGTAAAGTAGTTTCTGACATTTACTTTAAAAGAAAATTCAATATTAGTGGAAAAATTAGTGAGTATATTTTAGTTCACAGCATTCATATCTGAGTGTCCATTGACCAAATATGATCCAATGTGTAGTTAGTCAGAAGTTCCAAATTCATAACTTTTTGAAAGTGGGTTGAGGAGATAATGTGTTTTCCCTTAATTTTACCTAAGAAACTTGTTTCTATTTCTATTGTGATAAGTAGAATATATTGTATAAAATCAATGTTTGCATAGGAAAATATTTATGTTAAAAATATAAAGTAAAATGGTTTGTTACTAAGATCTATATTTATATGAAATCATGTTTTTTAAAGGTTTATCTTTGTGTGTGAAGTGTTTGCCTGGATGTATGTTTGTGTATCACATGCCTGTGGAGGCAGAAGAGGGTGTGAGATCCCTGGAACTGAAGTTATGGGATCAGGAGCTACAGGACTGGAGCTGGGAACAAAACCCCAGTCCTCTGCAAGGGTAGTAAGAACTCTTACCACTCACTGAATGGATCATCTCTCCAGCTGCTCAACACCTCCCGCTCTCGGCCCCCAGGTTTCTCTGTGCAGACCTGGCTATCCTGCTACCTGAGTGCTGGGTTTCAAAGTGTGTGTCACTACCACCCAGATAGGCTGTATGTTCCAGTTAGTTACTTTGTTTTGTTTTGTTTTCCCTCAGCACCAGAGCTGAGGACCGAACCCCAAGGCCTTGTGTGCTTGCTAGGCAAGTGCTCTACCACTGAGCTAAATCAATTCAGTGCTCAGGGTAGTTCAATTTTAAAAGATTCCAAGTTTGCTTTCTTAGAGTGGGTCTTCTTTCCCCTTATTCATGAAACTTGAAAATACCATATTTTGGTAAAGTAGCATTTGTGGGTAGTCATCTTATTAGAATATTGTTTTCTTGCATTGGTCAAATAATGTACCAAAGGTGCTGGCCTTCCATTTGTTGTTTTAACCCCTCCCCCCTGCTTTCATGCTGTTCTCATTCAAGTAGGCTCTAACTTGAATTAGTTTAATTTATGATAATTGACATACTTCTTTCTCCTTGATATCTTAAGTTATGCTCAAATAACAATATTTTCCAAATAAAGAAATTTGATAAAGTGCTGATGAGATTCAACTAGTCAAACTCTTGTCAGTGTAATTCAACATTTATAGTTCAAGTGCCTACTGTATGCTGATACGTGAACCTGAATTTTGGATATATAAAAACAAATGTAAAATAATTCTTGTCCTCAAAGCAAATGTAGCCAGAAGATGTAATATCAGTCATATACATTATTATGTACTAGTTGTTCTAATAGTTGGCATAAAATAGTACTAAGTAAATACCAGTGAAAAACAGGTCACTATGGGTGGGAGACCTTCTTCCTATGAATCTTGTCTTTGTCCTAATTATCATTAATTATAGACTAATTAGTCTGAGCATCAGGGTCTGTTTTTAAAAATTAAGTTTATAGTTGGTGGTAGCATATATCTGTAATCCCAGTATTTATAAGACAGAAACTCAGGAGGACGGTGGCAAATTCCAGGCCAGTCTTGTCTATATAATGATTTCCAAGCCAGTCAGGGCTAAATAGTGAGACCCTTTCTCAAAAACTAAGCCAGGCCCCCCAAACAAACACCCCCCCAAATCAATCTCAATTTTAAAAAAAAAAATCACGTTTTTAATGTTAATTTTTAAGGTTATTTGAGCATCAGTACATCTTTTCATTGGTTTATAAAGCCACTAACTTTTGGTAACAATTCAGAGTAGCATTTCAGTCAGATTTTTAAAAAGTTTCTTTATAACTGTTACTATTAATGCCATAACCTGTAATGATACCACGATTGAATACAAGTGTTTATGTAATATCTCAGAGAGAATTCCATATACACCAATTTTAAAAGCATGACTAATGGAATAGTAAATGTGAGCTAGATGTAAGAGGGCCCAAAGACATGCAAATATATACTATAGTCACTAATACTTTTACTTAGATAAATTGTACTAATATTTTTAGTTCAAGTATTAATATGGAGCCTTTAGAAGCTCATGAGAGATAACAGAAAGTTGTGCCTAGTTCCATTTTTAGGTATCCCAGGATGTTTTCAATCTGTACTTAGATAAATAATTTCTTATTATGGAGCTTTGGAATTGGTGGATACTATGTTTGTTACTTACTGTCATTTATTTATAATGAATAGGGTCTGATATTATAACATGGCTTTTGTATATTTTCACCTAGTTTCATTTGTGGCCCTCTCTCTGCTGGTAACTTCTGACTATCAGCCCAATGTAGAGTAAAACTTTGTTTCTAAAATACTGTACACAGTATTCCCAGTTGTCAACTCCGGGTGCTTTTATAATAGATTCAGACATGATATCATAAGGAAGACGCTAACCTGGGAAAATAGTTCTTTTTAAAGTCACATCATGGATAATGCCAGTAATGTTTTCAGCAGAATAGCAGAGGACCAAAGCACAGCAAATAATAATCTGAGTCTTTTTCTCATTCTGTTTTGAGCCATTTGGCTTCATTGAAGAACAAGCATTAAATCTCATTATTTCCCAATCTTCATGGAAATAATGTCTTTAGAAGTCTCCTATGTAGGCACATGTTCTGATCTTATTTGGTGCTGTAAAGACTCAGGGCTGGAGCATTCATTCAGATTTGTTGTCAGCCTGGGCTTTATTTTATATTAACGTTTTTCTACTTAGTCTTTGTGTAAACAATGGGAATTGTACATATCTTCTGTAATATGAAAAACTTGGAGGAATGGGATCACTCTGTGTTTGTACACAGAGTTGTGCCTCTGAGGTCTTACTCACATGGGTAGTGGTGAGCGTGTCCTGTGAAATTTGTCACAAAGTGTTTGCTTTCCTTTTACTTTCCTTAAATGTGCTCTGTATCATTCCTGATACATAGACATCAAATACAATAGTCAGCCTCTCAGCCCAATATGCAGACCTGAAGAATTAGGAAAAACATGCTCTTTTCTCAATTAAATGGTTTTCTAAAAACATTTTGACTCAGTTTGATGATGTAATTTCAGGGCATCTCATATTTATTTCTAATTGATACTCAACAGTGGGTACTGGTTTTACAGATTGAACTTTTGTTGCCAAATCTTAATGTAGTCAGTGTTCTTTAAACTATATAGGGGATCTGCATTATCACAGCATTATTTTGCTAGAGGCATCACAGTACCTTATTGTAAATTATACTACAGATAATAACAATAATAACTTTATTAATAATAGCTATAGTAACAAGAGCAGTGTAAAAAGACATATCAACCAATGAAATAAAATAGAGAACCACAAAATGAACCCACACAGTTATAGCCAACTAATTAAAAAACCTATTTCTTTAATTTGTGTATGACTGTGCCTTTGTGAGTATATGTGCATATGTACTGTACAGGTATATAGCCTGTCCATGTGCAGAGGTTGGAAGGAGGCATCTTATGTCCTCCTTTTACTCTATTTCTTGCATCTAGATGTCTTTCTGAGCCTGGGGCTTTCATTTTCTAGGCTAGGCTAGAAGTCAACAAGCCCCTCCCTTGTTCCAGCCTCCTTTGAAGCTGGGGTTATAGACATGCAAAGGACTCCTAACTTGTTGCATTGGATCTATGATCCAAACCGCCCCGCATGATTGCACAGCAAATGCTATTAATTGCTGAGCCATTTTTCCTCCCCTCTTAATTTTTGACAATGATGTAAAAAACAAGACATCAGAGAAAAGACAACCTCCTCAACAACTGGGTCTGGGAAGTTTGGATAGCCACATACAGAAGAATAAAATTAGATTTATATTTTTCACCCTGTATAAAATCAATTCAAGATGGATCAAAGACTGAACTTAATACAGAAAGTCTGCAGCTGCTGGAGGAAAACACTAGCGAACACTTTAAGGTAGGAAAGTACTTTTTGAAAAGGTCTCTAGTAGCACAGGAAATAATCCCAATAATTCACAAATGTGCTTGCATGAAGGTTTCTTCTACACTGCAAACAGTCAAAAAGTAGAGAGACAGCATATAGAATAAGAAAACAATCTTTGCTAGCTATGCGTCTGACTATAAAGAACTCCAAAATATAACATTAAAATCTCTATTAACTATTTACTAAATGGCCAAATGAATAGGTTTTGAAAGAAGAAGCAGAAATGGTCAATATATATTTGAAAAACTATTCAGCATCCTTTGTCAATCATCAGGGAAATGCAAATTAAAACTGCATTCAGATTTTTGTCTCTCTCACCCGAGTCAGAATGGCTATTGTGAAGAAAACAAATGACAGCAAATGTTGGTGAGGATGTGGGAAAGAGAAACCTCTTATACTAATGGAGTTGTAGCCTGGTACAGTTATTATGGAAATCAGTATGGAGGTTCTTCCAAAAAATAAGATGTATGAATCTTGCTGTCTCACTCTGGGTGGTCCCTGAAGAAATCTGTAAGTTACAAGAATCCACAAAGATCCATGTTTATTATTTATTACTGTGCTGTTTGCAATAGTCGATGTGAAATCAGTTTGGATGCCAACCAACAGACAAATGAATAAAGGATGTGTTGTGTATACATAGTGGAGTGTTTTTTTCCCAGTGGAAAAGAATATGTTTTTTTTTATTTTTCAGGAAAATAGGGTTGAAGATCATCAGATTTAGAGAATTCAGATTCAAATGAATGTCATGTTTCTTCTCATTTGTAACAGAAAGTAGAAGACTGAGAGGAGGAACTAAGGGAGGGCAGAGGTGTGAAGAAGATGAGGTAATGGGGTGGGAGATGCACTATCACATTCTCCTGGAGTCTATATTTATCTATATATGTTTTTATATATACATGAAAGCAAAAGGGAGACAATTTATATGGAAGAAGGTGCTAGTGAGAGAGAGAATGGAGGACCAGTAGAGGTGAATATGAGCAAGGTACAACAATGCATATGTGTGAAAATGCCATAATGAAACTCATTATTTTTGTGCCAACTGAAATTAATAAGACTAGTAATGTTTATAGAACAAAAAGATGGTGGCTCTGGTCCTAGGATATTTCTAATGTAGTAATAACACATATTCACTCTGAAATGGAAAGCTAAGGGCTCATAACATCCCTGTGTTATAGGCCTGATGGATATAAGATGATAAAACATGATTAAAAATGGAAATTAGGGTGGACTTGAACTTTAACTTTGCTTGTATAAGCATCTCTAGCTATTTCCTCAAAATACTTGTTCAGTCTAAGTGAGAGAAAATGGACCAGTGGAGAACCCAGGTTAATCCTCCTTGGGCCAGACATTCCACCTTAAATGAACACTTATCCAAGCTTCTGGCCTCCAGGTTTAAAACCATGTTCTTGTCAGTAAAAGAATTTGAGGATGTATCCTTGATGTTTTCATATTTATTTATAAATTACATGTAACAGCTTATTATACAACAGAGTAAAAGATTAGAAAATTCCAAAGCTCAATTTTTAAAAGAGAATTCTTATGTTTTTCTTTTATTCCAAGTAGATTATCTTGTTTATATTTTGGGGTTAAGAACCCCACTCTGGAAACCACTTTTCAAAACTGGTCAGTGCCACACCAATTTTTTTCCTTTTTTTTTTTTTAAATTAGAAACAAGCTTGTTTTACATGTCAATCCCAGTTCCTTCTCCCTCTCCTCCTTCCTTGCCCCCTATCAACTCCCTATCTCATCCCCCTTCTGCTTCCCAGGGAGGGTGAGGCCTTCCATGGGGAATCTTCAAAGTCTGTCATATCATTTGGAGCAGGACCTAGGCCCTCCCCCGTATATCTAGGCTGAGAGAGTATCCCTCTATGTGGAATGGGCTCCCAGAGTCCATTCGTATACTAGGGATAAATACTGAACCACTGCCAGAGGCCCCATAGATTGCCCAGGCCTCCTAACTGACACGTTCATGGGGTCTGAGTCGGCTCTAGGGTCCTATGCTCATTTCCCAGCTATTAGACTAGGGTCCATGAACTTTCCCTTGTTCAGGTCAGCTGTTTCTGTAAATTTCTCCAGCCTGGTCTTGACCCCTTTGTTCATCACTCCTTCTTTCTCTGCAACTGGATTTCAGGAGTTCAGCTCAGTGTTTAGCTGTGGGTGTCTGCTTCTGTTCCATCAGCTACTGGATGAAGGCTCTAGAATGGTATATAAGGTAGTCATCAATCTCATCAGGGAAGATCATTTAAGGTAGCCTCTCCACTATTGCTTAGATTATTAGTTGGGGTCATCCTTGTAGATCTCTGGACACTTCCCTAATGCCAGATTTCTCTTAAAACCTATAATGGCTCCCTCTATTATGGTATTTCTTTTCTTGCTCTCCTCTATTCTTCCCTCAACTCAATCTTCCTGCTTCCTCATGTCTTCCTCACTCCTCCTCTTCTCCCCCTCTCTTTCTCCTAACTCCCTCTCCTCTCTCCCCATGCTCCCAATTTGCTTAGGAGATCTTGTCCCTTTTCCCTTCTCCAGGGGACCATGTATGTCTCTCTTGAGGTCCTCCTTGTTTCCTATCTTCTCTGGAGGTGTGGATTGTAGGCTGGTAATCCTTTGCTCTATGTCTAAAATCCATATATGAGTAAATACATCCCATTTTTTTTTTTTTTTTTTTTTTGTGACTGGGTTACCTCACTCAGGATGGTTTCTTCTAGTTGCATCCATTTGCCTGCAAATTTCAAGATTCCATTGTTTTTTTATTTTATTTTTTTCTCCACTGAGTATTTGTGTAAATGTACCACATTTTCTCTATCCATTCTTCAGTTGAGGGGCTTTTAGGTTGCTTCCAGTTCCTGGCTATCACAAATAATGCTTCTATGAATGTAATTAAACAGATGTCCTTGTATGAATGTGCATCTTTTGGGTATAAGCCTAAGAGTGGAATTACTGGGTCTTGAGGTAGACTGATTCCCATCTTCCTGAGGAACTGCCATACTGATTTCCAAAGTGGCTATATAAGTTTGCACTCCCACCAGAAGTGGAGGAGTGTACCCCTTTCTCCACATCCTGTCCAGGATAAACTATAAACTGTCTTTGGTGTTTTTGATTTTAACCATTCTGACACGAGTAAGATGGTATCTCAGAGTTGTTTTGATTTGTATTTCCCTGATGGCTAAAGATGTTGAGCACTTTCTTAAGTGTCTTAGCCATTTTAGATTCCTCTATTTAGTTCTATACCTCACTTTTTAATTGGGTTATTTGGTGTTTTTTGGTGACTAGCTTCTTGAGTTCTTTGTATATTTTGGAGATCAGCCCTCTGTCAGATGTGGGGTTGGTGAAGATCTTTTCCCATTCTGTGGGCTGCCGTTTTATCTTGTTGATTCTGTCTTTTGCCTTACAGAAGCTTCTCAGTTTCAGGAGGTCCCATTTATTAATTGTTGATCTCAGTGTCTGTGCTACTGGTGTTATGTTCAGCAAGCGGTCTCCTGTACCAATTTGTTCAAGGGTACCTCCACTTTCTCTTCTAAGAGGTTCAGGCCACACCAATTTTAAGTTGTGTGAGGATCAGGATCTTTGCTATTTCCCTTAACATATAGAGTGTGGCAGGGATTCCAGAATACTATTAAATGGATATGCAAATCAGGATGTTTGGTAAGGATAAGGACAGAGACTAGCTTATGCATGAGGAATCTGGTAAGAATGGGAACTGTTTTTCATTGCTGTATAATTTGTGCCTCTAAAAGTGCCTGCCGCATGAGAATTCAGTAAATATTAGCTTCCAGCACAGGCGTGGGGAGATGATAGCTTAGCCTCAGAGCTATCTGGTAGAGCCCACAAGTTGTTGGGTGCTATGAGAAGTTTGAAGACAATGTATGGAGACATTCTGTATAGGTAAGTGGAATGATTAAGTGGTAGGGGTTAGAGAGCTAGCAAGGATGTTTCCAGGGAATGGCTTTGGAGACTTCAGATCTTAAAGACCTTAAACAGTCCCCATTCTTACCAGATTCCTCATGCATAAGCTAGACTCTGTTCTTATCCTTACCAAACATCCTGATTTAAAGGTAACATTGAGATCATCTTTGACAGTGAGGTCTGATTTTATTCATCTTTGTACCCTGTGTGGTATGCGTTCTAGGATGTGGTTAGTAGGTGTCTAATTACTTTTTGTTGAATTGGTTAGTTTTATACTGCACCTTGTGGATAGGAGTGGATCAGAGGCCTGTTAATGAGTGCAGTACTGGCAGTGCTGCCCACAAGGATGTGCTTTAGTGGCCTAAACTGCTCTGATCCTATTTCTTCTTCCCCAGTAGTAAAACTGGGTATATCATGTGTCATCCCAACTTTACACTATCACAAGTGGGACTGAAGGGTATTTTATATTTTCTCCACTGGTTTGGAAATATTATTTAGCTGTTTTTTTTTTTTTTTTTTTTTTTTTTTGGGGGTAGGAATTTCTAGCTAGATTCTGTTCTCACCTATACCACCAGCCTAGTTCTGCATAGCCACTTAGAGTGTTTTTGAGCTCCTATCATGTTCTAGGTGCTGACCTACTGGAACTTCCTAACCTTGGAGTGACAGTTTAAAATTGCTTTTTGTATTATTGACTGATGCTGGAGTTGGGGAGAACAGACATTTTTATCTCTCAGAGGAGTTGGGGCCATTAGCTTTCTTCTTTAAAAACTAGCCACATGAATGTAGTCCTTTGCCTCTGCCTTACTCATCAAGACAGGTACATGTTTATTTAAAGCAGTTTCACATCTGCACACGAAATAAACTGTAAAATTCTAATTTGTTTTTCTAATGCCTTGTAGCAAATGTAGGAAGTTCCCTATTTATTGTCTTACAAAGACAGCCTGGTCTTCCTCAGCTGTCCACAAATGAATACAAGTTTAATTTCTTTTCAGAGATCCCTTTGCATCTTTGGGGTGATCTCCAAGTAATAGTTAAGACAGCTTTGTTCTTATCTTGTTAGTCATTAAGTTACCAAATCTTTATTGCAAGGCTTGTAACCCTTATTACTGCTGCACAATGGTAAAATCTTACTCTTGTAACATAGAATCTTTATTGTGATTTAATTGATGTGATCTTATTTGTACTTATGAATTGTCTGTGAGGTAGCTAATAGGATATTATTCCCATTTTACAGACAATGATGCATGCTTAAAATTAGTGGCTTGACCCAGGTGACTGAATTTGTACCAGCTCCCCTGAGGGTAAAATTTACATTTTCTAGCCATTCTTCTAGAAAGCTGCCCCTGTGCAAGGCAGAGTTTTGTCTTTGTGAGATAATATTTTTTTTCCCCTCTTTCAACTTGTTTAGATTACTGTCACCTAGAATAGCAGTGGTGTAAGAAAATAAGCTTTAGTGGTTTATGTCATAAGGCCTACAAAATATCGATGGGATGAATCCTACATTTCTGATGTGCTTAGATGTATTTGTACTTTTAAATAAGTGTTTAAGGTAATGTGGAAAGTTTGTCTACTGACAACATTTTTTTTAGAGCATATGATGGGAAATAAAAAAAGTATACACTGACAAAGAACGAGCTTTGAGTATGTATGTTAAGTTCACCTCACCTTTTCCTCCTTTCTTTTTCTTTCTTTTTTTCTTTTCTTTCTTCTTGTTCCCCTCCACCCTCGCCCTCCAAGACAGGTTTTCTCTGTGTAGCCCTGCATGTCCTGAAAGTCAGAGATCTACCTGCCTCTGCCTTCCAAGTGCTGGTATTAAAGCTTCTCCCCACTTCTTTTTTTTAAAGATGAATTCTTGATATTTTGAGGAGGCTAGCCTTGAATTTGAGATTCAAATAGCTGGTTACAAGTATGTGTCATATGCTTGGTATATGTATGCATTGTAGTTACAGGGTCATTTTTTCTTCTTGTGAACATTTCTAAAATTATAGTGAAAATTAATTGGAAACTGTGATTTGATATCTAGATATTTGAACTACTCTTATTTCCAGAATGCATTCACTTTGTAATTGATGTCAACTATTGCTTTCAAAGAAATGGAGGCAAATGGTGAAGTGATTCTCTGTCTCTGTCTCTTTCAGCACATTTATGAGAGGTTTCATAACCAATTAGAGGATCTAGTATAGCTCTGCCAACTTTAAAAAAGGAGACCTTTTTATATAAAAGTTATTTAATTAATATTTATTTTTTCTTTTTCAATAGTGTTTTATATAATGCAGAGGTTGTATTTGTTAGGCTCTATGATATCTAAATCTCTCAAGAGTAAAGGGATATTGTAATTGTTGTAAGAGAATAGTAAAATTTAGATTGATTATAGTAAAACTTCAGAACTATTTTGGTTTTTTGGTGTGTGTGTGTGTGTGTGTGTGTGTGTGTGTGTGTGTGCATGCATGTGTATGTGTATGGGATGGTGGTATGTGCACAACAAACACATGAGAGCCAGAGGTTGACTGTAGGTGTCTTCTTTTCTCTATTGATTTCCACTGTATTTTTTGAGATGGGACTCTCACAGACTTTGCTAGACTGGCTTGCCACTCATTCAAGGGATTCCAATATCATCTCTTCTGGGACTGTAGAGTAAGCTGCTGTGTTGGGCTATTTTAACTTTTTAAAAACTAGGGCTGCTGGGATCCCTATACTTACACCACAGTTACTTCACTGAACTCTCTCTCTAGCGCTACTTAGAAAAAACAATTTGTTGTTTTAAAAATAGGGTTTCATGTACCCCTGGCTAGCCTCAAACTTAGTTCTTATGTATGTAGCTAAAGATGCTCTTGAACTTCTGATTCTTTTCCTTTCAACTCCAAATGGAGGGATTGTTAGTATGCCTCACTATGCCTGGTTTATTAGAGCTCACATCCAAGGCATCCTGCATGCTGGGTAAGCACCCTTCCAATTGAGCTACATCTCTAGCCCTACTTCAACTTAATTTCTGTAATTGTTATTTAGTATGATGTCTTTGGACATGCTGGATTGTTAATGAATGAAGACATTTTGTTGAGAACTTGCAGTTTGACAAAAGTAGATTTTATACAGTTTATTTTCTATGATAGAGGTGTTAGAACTGATGAACTTTTTTTTTTTCGTTTTTATTTAAGGTGGCATAGGAAAAGAGAAGCATTAAGGTAGTGAGATAGAATTCCTCCCCAGACTCAGTGGCCCCACTCCTTTCCATCCTCTGTGATGTAGGAATCACCATTCTCTGGGGCTCCCCACTCTACCCATGCTATTCTTGTGGATAGTGGACATGGCACTCTATGTCAGCTCAATGTTCCTCCCTCCCTCCACCTGCTTGCTGTTCTTTCTGCATGGCATTTGCACCACCCACTGGACTTGTGTGGACTCCCTTGGGTTTTAAGGCATGACTTTCCAGCCCAGAATAAAATGGCCTTTTCTTTATTTGTGTTGATGCATTGCCAAGCAGGTGTAATTGCTGTGTGTAATTGTTCCTTAGCTTGTTTCTAGAATCACTTCAAGATTAAAGTAAATCTGTGAACTAAAAAGTTAGTATTTTGTAGAGGTGGAATATCTGTGATTAAAAATATAAAGATGAAATAATGAAATGCCATGAATGTAAAGAGTAAATCTAAATCTAAGTTAATATAGAACAACGACAATAAAAGAGATATTATAGATCTTGGAGTAATATATTCCATCATTTGAAGTTTGTCGAAAGTCTCAGTTTAAGGAAGCATGACCCAGGCATGAGTGGCAGGGCTCTGTCTGAGTATAGGACCTCTTGGGTTGGTGATTTATTAAGGATCTCGGTTTAGCTTCAATAATGTAAAATAATGTAAAAATATTAGTTGATTGTTGCTATCTTCACACAGGCTTATGTGACTTTTTGTTTCTATTGAGCCTGAAGCTAAAGCTGTATGAGCACATTATACATTCCCTTACTTTATATGTTATTTTAAAATCACCTTAATATGTCTATCACTTGAAATTACTTTATTATCACTGACTTTCTGGTATGACCTGATTTGATGGCTAACAGATAATAAAATGAAACATTGCTTCAGTGTAGTTTCCTGTGTTTAGAGCAAGAATTTGCAAAACACATTATTTAATGGCATGCCGGTTTATCAAACACCCTAAGTTTATTACAGGCTGATCTCGGGAAAAGCCACCTCGGCCTCAGCAGCTCCTCCTAATCATAAGTAGAACAGCCAGCCTTTAGAACTTATTCTAGGGCTGTTAGATTTGTTCTTTCCATGAATGTGTAAACCACTCCAAGCTGATCAGGAGAAAGGGAGTTTATAAAACTGTAACGGAGCTAGTTTTCTAACTGGCTTGTACACTGTAATGCTTCATGGTGGTCGTATTAAGAAACTTGTGTAGTGAGATAATGCCCACTTACTACCTTGTCACGAACTGAAGCCTCTGAGACGCACATGGGCAAAACAGTAAATTAAGATCCAAGGCCATATTTGAAGCCTAGTATTTTTGTAACTGTCTTTTGTCAGAAAATGCCTCCTGTTTTCCAGTTCAGGAGGGAAGTCTGCAGTACCTCATCAGAGTTCTGCTCCTGGGACTTTGCTTGGCAAGTGGGCATTATTTAGCCCTGATCCTCCAAAAAATAAGAACCAGCTAGTTCAGACTGACACCCTGTGTAAATTTTAGAAAAAAAAAAAGCACCTTTTTTCTTGAGGTACTTTATTTCCAAATGCTGGAAAATTGTCAAAATAGATTGGTTTTCTTAGAACAAGACACTTTATTGCTTCCTTCAGGAAACCACCTTATAAATGTACAAAACTTTTGTCTCTGATATAAATGGCACCTCCTTGGGCTGTACATTGTATGACTTACAGAGATGTATACAGAAACTATGAAGGTAGTTATAGACCAGGAACTCATGCCTTTAAACACAGACATTAAAACATAAACTATAAACCTGTAGAGAGAGATCTTGAACATAAAATGCTTATTATTTATGGAACTCATTTAAAATTATAAATACAGGACAAAAGACTAAGTACTGGAGACATTTCTTCTGTAGTACAGTACTGACAAAGGCTCTATGTTCTATCACATGCCTCTTGGCTTAAACAATTTTATATATTTTTAAAGTTAGTCTTTTTTTAAAAAAATAATTAAAAAAGAAAAATATCTTACCTTTATAGAGGAGTTATCCTTTATTTGATGGGTGCTGTGATCAAATGCAAAATTACTTTAAGCATCTACTTATTTTATCCATCATTAAAAGCTAATAGTCACATCATATTAGTGCAACTTGAGGGACTTTTAACATATCCAAAATTGGCAACCTGTGAAGAGGCAAGTATTCTCTATGAGGAGAATGAAAGGGAAAAATGAGGCTTTTATAAATCTTAAGTGGCAACTAAATGGAAGTAAAAGCTTTTAATTTTGGTGGGATAAGGATGATAACAGATTAGTGGAGGCAGAAAGCTTGAGTGTTGGACATCAGTCTCTATGGTGGGCATTCAGAGGGTTGAGAACCGTATAGCTTTAATTCCTTGCATGTGTACAAAGATAATAATGTAGCATCTACATTTGTGCTAGTCCCTAAAATGATTAAAAACAAAACAAGAGTGATGATTGCTTTCTAACTCTGTAAGGAATGGCAATTGGTCCGTTATGTACCAGGAAAGTCATTACCTATGTGGTTGGGGGGTCTTTAGCGTTTGTTCTCTGGCTCCAGCTTTCTCAAGTTTGGGTCCTGTTCAGTAGGCAGTGATGATGTGTTAAGTGGTTAAAACCACAATTTTTCTTGGGGGGGCTTTCATTCACCCCAGTGATGTAGGTGGCTGTAAAACACAGAACTCCAAGCAGATTTTGCAATAGTGTTCTCTTACCAGTCCTCACAGTTTGGTAGAAGGGGCAATGAGACAACCTTGATTTGTAGGGAAAAAGTCAGCTTGGATAAGGTAGCTCAAAGATGCTAATTGTTTCCAGCAGGAAAATTACACATGGAAGCTCAAGGTAATCCTGGACCCTTGGCTTGTGTTTCGGTCCTGTGAATGAATGATCAGTTTTCCTACACTGTAATACCTAACCCGCCTTTTCTGCAGTCTCCTAAGCTCTCAGCAGACTGATAGTTGATGTTGGCATTGGCACACTGCTGGGCATCCACATTCTCATTCTTTACCTCTTCATATTTCACAATAATGTCACTTGTTTCCCAATTACTTCTGTCAAAAACTTATTATTTTATTTTACTATTGTTTCAAGTTTAGGAAATGTTAGTAGAGTTAGCTTAAGGATCATTATATTTAGAATTGATTGTCAGAGGAGGGTAACAGTTTATTTTGTTTGTTTATTTTGGCCTGCATAAAATTCAGGTATTTTAGATTCTATGGTAGGAAGGTCACAAGATTAAGCAAGTCGTTATTAGGTGATTTTAGTGATCCCCCTTCCCCCCTACTCCCGCAGGGATGTATAATAATTGTTTGTTTGTTTGTTTTTTGAGATAGGACTTCTCTGTGTTAATAGCCCTGGCTGTCCTGGAACTAGCTCTATAGACCAGGCTGGCCTCTAACTCACAGAGATATGCCTGCCTCTGCCTTCTGAGTGCTGGGATTAAAGGGGTGAGCCACCACCACCAGTGTATAATCTTATTTTATATGAAGTAATTTCTGCAAAAACATTTGTATTAGAAACTCATGGATTTTTTTTCCCCTTTTTAAAGACAAGGTCTTACTTTGTAGCACTGACTAGTCTAGAACTCACTGAATAGATTAGGGTGGCCCAGAACTCAGAGATCTACCTGTATCTGACTCTTGAGGGCTGGAATTAATATACATTGTCACACTAAGCTAGAAACTCTCTGAATTTTTACTTTCATTATAGTTTATGGAAAAACTTAGGATTATTGAGTTAAATAACTAAATCTTGTATTTCTTTGGTTAGTATAGTAACTATATGTTAATCTAAAACATGCTGAATAAGGTCATGTTAATTTAAGATACACAATCATAATATTTTGGGGCCTAGTAACTATTTATTTAAATATGAGATATTATGGTTATTTTATGTAAAAGTTATGACTGCTTTGTTTTTTTCCAACGATACTTATTTTTAGAAAGAAAAATAGTTGTATTGATTTGCTGAGTAATTTCTTACCCAACCCATTTCTGTTATGGTCTTGAAACATAACTGCTCTACTAGTTGACTTATTCCAGCTTGTGAGTAATGAGTATTTTAGGTAAACTTCATAATGTTCACAGTGAACCATTAATCAATGTGTGCTTTGCCTTAAAAGTTTCTTAACTATTTAATTAGCAATTACTAAGTTGTTTTGTATAATGAAATAATACTAGAAAACTGTTTCTTCCTAATATGAAACAGCTCAAACGGTCATTTTTTAAATGAAAGTTTATATGACTAGTTAGTTCTCTTTGAATCTTAGACACAGGGTGATGGTACAGGTCATATTAAATATACTACAGAACTGTAAGGACAATTGTAAAGAATTTATGATGACTTTTTAAACAATGTCTTTAGTAAACTATCGGGTTTGGTGCCTATTCAGAGCATACCTTCTCAGTTAATCTTACTGAGTGTATGTCATCTTAATTCTGCATGTGATGATTGATCCTTGCTTGACATGACAGTACCTGCTTGAATACTTATTATGTAAATGAGCTTTTATGGATGGATGAAATATAAAGAATTTAGAGTTTTTCTGATGACAAGTTTAATGTCTGATCAGTTCTAGATATCTGTGACATGTATTCCAGTTGGTTTACTTTTAGCATTGTATCTGTCTTAACTTACAAGAAATGGAGAAAATTAGACATTAAATATATGTATTTATGATTTGTTTGTATACAAGGTACTCTTCTATACAATTTTCAGTCTATTGAAAGTCATAATAATAGTAGACAAAATTTACCTAAGTCCCCTAACTTGTCTCCTCTTCTGTGTTATTTATTTATTTGTTTGTTTGTTTATTTTTTTGTTTTTTTGAGACAGGGTTTCTCTGTGGCTTGGGAGGCTGTCCTGGAACTAGCTCTTATAGATCAGGCTGGTCTCAAACTCACAGAGATATGCCTGCCTCCCGAGTGCTGGGATTAAAGGCATATGCTGTTTTTTTTTGTTGTTTTGTTTTTTGTTTTTTTTTTTTTGTTTTTTTTTTTTTAAACCCTGTTTTCTATTCTTTCATGCATTTTGAGGCAGGGGTCTAACAGTATGAGTCCCTTACCTGGAATCACATAAGAGAGACTAGTATCCAAGTCCAAAGCCATTTCCTTTTCTACTGCCCTTCAAAGCCTGGAGTTTTTTCAGTTTCTGGACAGTTGCTTGTCTTTCTCATTTGCTAAGCTCCATTTTTAGTATCTTAGAGATAGTTCTGGTCCCAGGTACAGTTTCAGAAAATTAAGTTGGTATTTTAAATATTCACCTGGGGGTTAGTCAGCATGCTTTAGAAGGATGATCATAGGTCAGACACTATTTGAATGTTATGCATAACACTCTTAGCTGTGTGTAAGTGAGTAAGGTATATAACCTCCACATAGTGTGCTTTCTTCATCTATAAACAAAGACGGTATTAGTTACTTTTTGGAATCATTTTCAGAATTAAAAGATGTAACCTATGTAAAGTACTTGAATGCTCTGCATATAGGCAGTCAGCATTATTTACTCATACTTTTTTTTTTTAAAAAACTAAAACGATACTCTGGTTTATTACGTATTTTCAGTATATCTAACTATATTAATTTGTCTATTAAAATGAAATATGTAACCTTATATATCACTTATAATGAAAGAACAAAATTCAGAAAATAAACTTTTTTTGTTTTTTTAGTGATGAGGTAGGGGACACTGATGATGCAGAATAGTATTCCTATAAAGATGATAAGAAAGGAGATAGCTAGAGCATTATTTAAATAAGAAATGAATTGAAATATTGGCTTAATAAACATTTATTGAACTGACTAAGATAGGCACCAGTTTTATCTCTAGACTATATTACTGTTAATAAGAGATTGTAATGTTAGCTTTATGGAGCATACTTTCTAGTGGGGGGAAAACAGACAAAATGTGTGAGCTGCCATTGATGTTAGTTGCTTATAGTCAAAAGAAAAAATAAAGCAAGGAAAGGACAGTCAAAGAGTGGGGCTTGCTCTTTCTCCATGGCTTGTTACTCAGTAGGGGTCACACTCTGTATAGAACTGTACAAGTCCAGAGGGGTGTTTTTGAAGATAGTAAGAATAGTGCTGACCTTAGGGAAACCTGTCCTCCTGTCTTTTTGTTTTGTGTTTACAGTGCATCTCCCCATTTGGAGGCATTCCTGTTCAGTTCAAAGGAATTAAGTGTAAGGACTCTTCTGTTGTGCTTGGAAGAGGACACCTGGTACTGTAGATACCATTTTCTGTGACTGGCAGAATTTGGGACAAACCACACATGTTCCTTGTAGTAAAATTACTTGTATATCTTTTAGTTTTTGTTTTTAATTCACAGTAGAGAGTAAGTGAGTTGGTAATAGACATTTAGAATGGAGAAGAATGTAAAGAACAAATCTGCCTTGTTTATTTTGCTTTTTTGAGAAAACGGCTTCAAACTCAGGACCTCTTGTTACAGACTCCAGGTATTGCACTGGCTAGTATGTATTATTTTCTTAATTTCTTAACACACACACACACACACACACACACACACACACACACACACACACACCGAAGTTACATTTAAATTTTAAATAAAAAATTTACAAGGAGCCAAGAAAAAGTAATTAATGTTGAGCTAGTATTTTTTTTTTTTCCAAAAAATTTTAGGGGTCTAGATCTCTGTCTACCTCTATACATTCATTTACAGACTTTCAGCATATACTTACTGAGTAGGCAAGGAAAATGTCACATAGAGAGTAAGGATAGGCAATGTACTTTTACTCCTGTGTGTGAAGAGTGTATACTATAGGATGGGAGAGGAAGTGTAGAAATAATTTTGACCTTAATCAGGCAATACAGGAAGGAGAATCTAGAACATTTCTGGGAATATAGTATATGCTCAACACCTGTGAATGCCTGTATTGATTTTCAAATAAAGTGGTTAGTTATTCATGAGGAATACAATGTGTTGAAGATGTGGGGACCCAGTGGTGTTTGATCTGGCTTTCATGTATGAAAACTTGAAATGGACCTCAGAGATTGAATTGGATGTGAACATATATTTCTCTGAGTATGGGGAGATTGTCTTGCCTTACCTTATACTTAGTTTTTTTTTTTTTTCTTTTTTTAGGTAAAACTGAATAGGCTGCCCATAAATATTTGTTGACTGAATAAATAAGGGGAAAAGACAGTCCTAGTGAGAGAAAATTGTAAGCAAGAACATGCCAGAGACAAGGGAACACAGGGAAATTTAGGAACTCCAACAGTAATTCAGTCAGCTAAAGAAGGGGTTAGTGCAAGAGAAATGGGGCTTCTGGGTTGGATGAAGGTCAGATTAGAACCCTAGGGGTTCTAATCTTTGGCCCAAGAAGTCAAGTGGGTTCAGTTGTCTATACCTGTGCTGCTGAGCTTGGAGCAAGCTGCAGCAGCCTCAGGTAAGGAGAATGAGTATCAGAACGGGATGTAATTAGGAACTCATTTCAGGTGGCCATAGGGACTATAGAGGCATATTTGCAACCAAGTGATATTTTAAAGGCTAAATTGGCAGCCTTTAAACTAAACTACTGCTACAGCTCTGTGGAGTGATTCTGAATGCCTCCTTTTGCTACAGGTGTTCTTCCTAAGAACATGAAAACATCAAATCACATTTACTGGATTAACTTTTTTGAGAGAGTTTAGCACTATCTAATTCATTTTCCTAAGAGCCCTACAAACATTATACATGCCCCCCCCCCAAAAAAAATCAAGTAAATGTTTTTACATCAGCTCTCAGGTAATTTACAGCAGTTCAATGTGATATACTGTAAATATATTTTTATAGTCTCTTTGGGTCTTTTGTGTATTTTGTACTATACACACACACACAGGGGGGGGGGGAGAAAGAGAAAGACAGAAATAACCACATATTAGTTACTTATTGACGTAGCATCTTGTTTTAGTCATATAGTGATTTTTTTATATGAATATTCTTCATGATCATCAGGCTTATAAGGTAGTTTGTAAAAAAGCATTTCAGTGAGTTTTTTTTCCCCTTTTGAAGAAACATGTAGAATTGTAATGCTGTTTTAGCTTTTACTTAGAACAATACATATTTGTTAGGAAAATAATTCTTTAGAGAAGGCATCTCAGCTTTTGTCTTTGTATCTAGCAGAAATTTGTAACACTAAGAGAAGAGTGTAAGCATATGATATGCATGATTCTTCAGAAGGATAGGCCTTGTTAGTACACTGTGTAAATAAGATTCCAGCTGCGACTTTTCCCCTTCTAACTGGTACCAGATCCTTTATTTCATCAGACCACAGCTTTTCCATCTAAATTAAGAGGCTCTTCTGAAGTTATCAGGAACGTTTTTCTAGAAGTAATTTCTTATGACTTCTGTGAGAGCTACAGGGTTTGGTGGTGGTGGTGGGGGAAAGGGCCTTCTATAAATATGGACAGCATGTAATATTATAACATTCAGATGATTTACTGTCCTTCAGAAGTTCCTGATTTGTGCTTTGTTTTGCCCAACAGGAGCCTGAAAGACCCATGTTTACTTTAGCTGCAGAACATTGAGCTTTTCAAAGCAGAGTGCATGGCGCATGGAAGATGCCCCAGTACATAATTGCTGGGTTTGTTTCAGTTGTGAGAGACATTAGTGTGTTGAGGGATTCCTCTTGGACTTGTCTGATCCGCTGCTCATGTTAGAGAAGCAGTTGGAACAACCCTTGCTGTATTCAGAAGGAAACTCTCAAATGGATGATCACAAAAACCATTATATTCACTGAATGAGCATTTATTGAGGTCCTGCTACTGGCCCTGCAGGCATGATATTAAGCCCTTTGAATATAAAGTAAATACAAATATACCCCTACCAGGTTCTTTTAGGGAAAAAAGGCACTAGGGACTAGGAACAAGCACATTCTACTCCAGTATTAGAAGTAGGAAAGGAAAGTATGAATTCACACGACTGCCCTTTGCTCTAAGGGTTTCCTTTTTTTTTTTTTTTTTTTTTTTTTGAGACAGGGTCTCATTATGTAGCCCTGGCTTTCCTTATATATACCAGGTTTTCCTTAAACTTACTGATATCCACCTGCCTCTGCTCTAAGAACAGGGATTAAAGATGTGCACCACCACACCTGGCAAAATCATTGTTAAAAGAATGTCTTTAAAATATAAATATATAATTTAAATTAGAAATAATCTTATTTTACATATCAATCCCAGTTCCCTCTCCCTCCCATCCTCCCATGCTCCTCATCAAGCCCCATCCACTGCCCAGGGAGGGTGAGGCCTTTCATGAGGGATCATCAAAGTCTGTTAAGTCGTATGGGGCAGGACCTAGGCTCTCCCCCATGTATCTAGGCTAGGAGAGTATCTCTCCATGGGGAATGGGCTCCCAAAGTCTGTTTGTACACCAGGGATTAATACTGGTTCCACTACCAGAGGCCCCATAGACTGCCCAGGCCTCCTAACTGACACTCATGTTCAGGGGGCCTGGTTCTGTCCTATGTTGGTTCAGGTCAGCAGTTTCTGTGGGTTTCCCCAGCATGGTCATGACCCCTTTGCTCCTCACTCCTCCCTCTCTACAACTGGATTCCAGGAGTTTGGCTCAGTGCTTAGCCGTGGATCTCTGCTTCTGCTTCCATCACCTACTAGATGAAGGCTCTAGGATGGCATATAAGGCAGTCATCAATCTTATTATTGGGGAAGGGCATTTAAGGTAGCCTCTCCACTATTGCTTAGATTGTTGGGGTCATCCTTGTAGCTTTCTGGACATTTCCCTAGTGCCAGATTTCTCTTTAAACCTATAATGGCTCCTGCTCTTAAGGGATCTCTTTTTTTGCTTTCCTCTGTTCTTCCCCCGACTCAATCTTCATGTTCTCCTTTCCCTTCCTCTTCCTCCAACCCCCCCACCCATGCTACCAATTTGTTCAGGAGCTCTTGTCTCTTTCCCCTTCTGTGGGGGAACTTCTATGACTGTCTTAGGGTTCTCCTTGTTTCCTAGCTTCTCTGGAGGTGCTGCTAATCCTTTGCTCTATGTATAAAATCCATATATGAGTGAGTACATATAGCATGTTTGTCTTTCCATGTCTTGGTTATTTCACTCAGGATGGTTTCTTCTAGTTGTGTCCATTTGCCTGCAAATTTCAAGATCCCATTGTTGGTCCCCCCCTCCTCCCCTGCTGAGTAGTACTCCATTGTGTAAATATACCAATTTTCTTTCTCCATTCTTCAGTTGAGGAGCTTTTAGGTTGCTTCCAAGTTCTGGCTATTACAAATAATGCTGCTGTGAACATAGTTGAACAGATGTCCTTGTTGTACGAACGTGCATCCTTTGGGTATACTCCTAAGAGTGGAATTACTGGATCTTGAGGTAGACTGAGTCCCATTTTTTGAGGAACTGCCATATTGATTTCCAAAGGGCTGTATAAGTTTGCACTCCTACCAGCAGTGGAGGAGTGTTTCCCTTTCTCCACATCCTCTCCAGCATAAACTTACATACTTATTTGATGAATGGGAAAGGGTGTGTCTGCTATACATAGGACAGCTTTCTCAGAGTTGTTCTCTCCTACCATGTAAGTTCTAGGAATCAAATTCAGGTGGTCTGGCTTTGCAGGAAGCATCCTGACCCATCCTCTTTTCCTGCTTTAAAAGAAATTTTCTAAAAAGCAGCTTGTCTGATACTGGCCATGTGATTGTATCTTCTGGACTGTGAACACCCTAAACTTGCTAGTGGTAATTTCCTCTGAAGCCCTTAGAGGTAAGAATAGACAGATAATTGTTGGAGATGTTGAAAATGCTCTTGAAAATTAGATAATATATGCAAATATTTCCTGTCAGTTAAAAATTTAAAAAGAAAGAAAGGAAAGATGGTGTGGAACCAAGTCTGGGAGGACAGTGCAGCCAAATCAAGCCTGCTCTCAGGGTTGTCATGAGGCTTTTACATTCACAGCAATTACTACAATAATTATTATAATTTTTCCTTTTCCATATTGACTAAATCTCTAAATTTCATAGAGTATTTTTGGTGAGAAATAAGGTAATGCAAATGTGTTAAGATGATTTTGTCTCTACATGGAGTCTATCCTTTTTAGTCTCTGCCAAAACTAAGGTCTCCCTATGAAGTTTTCCCGCTTCACATTCCACCTTGCATCTTTTCTGCTTGCATGTCATCTGTTTTGAACCCAAGATCTGCAGACCAAATGGACCAACATTTGGTCAGTGCAGTTGGAATACTTTTCTTGAAATTGCCTCTTGGTTTAAGGTTTTAGCTGTACCTAGGACATAGAGGAATTTCTAGGTTGCTAAGGAAACTTTAGTAAAGGAAAGAATGTACAGAGGGTAAGATAATCTAACAGTTTGGCTGTTCTTAAAAAACCCTAGAAGAATCTTGGAGAGTCGTGCATACTTACCCAGAAAATATGGATCTTTATGGCCACATCACTGCTATGATCATAAAAGTCCAACAAACAATATTCATGAAAAAGCGGAAGTAGAACTCAAACTGCTATCACACTCAAAGAACAGTCTTTGAGTTCTGGAAATACACAGCAATGCTGCCTTAGAAAGATATGAGTTACTTCACAGAAGAGCATCTGTAAGTCCTGGGAGGGCCAGGTATGGTAGCAGGTACTCTTAGTGAGCACTGAAGACATCTCATGTGTCAGCCTGTGACAGCATGGATAAAGAAGTTCAGGGTTTATCTTTACTCCAGGTTCTTGTAGAGTTAGTGCGTAGTAAGTTCTTAGGGTCTTAATATTTTCTGGACAAGTACTCCCCTTTCTTCCCATACAGACAGTCTTAAACGTTTTAAGGCCATCATGTTGTTGACAGAGAAGGTAAGAGAAAATCGTATTTCTACAAAAATATCACCCAGTTAATTTGTTAAAGAAAAATATTGGAGTGAAATTGTAACTGGGAGATTTTGAATTTTATTTATAATCTTATAAGGTGTCAGAATAAAGAAAGCCATGTTCTTTTTCAATAGACCCTTGCTTGTCTACATTATGAGGCCTAATACTTGCTGGAGTGGCTCAGGAATCTGCAGTGTGTCACTACTTTGTGTGCTCTGATGCAGGACTTTGCTTTGTAGTTTAGGAAACTCAACAGGTGTTTATATAACAGGTTTGTATGCTTATTATTATATATGAAAGTCATTCATGTTGGGTGTATTATTGTAGTGTATATATGTGTTTATTCTTTTAAAACCCTATGCTGTTTAAATGCTGGCCTTGAGCCAGGACCATCCTGCTTTGTATATTTTCAGAACCATTTTCTGCAGGGGAATATTAACCATAAATATTAGATGCCTTGCAGCTTTATAGGTATATAGTAACTTCCTGCAGTTATTCTTACAATTAAGAGAGCCAGTGGGACTGTTATATGGTTTGATTCTTCAGTGGCTGTAGATGAGTGTGTGTGTGTATAATATAATAATACACATAGGCATGCATATGATTTTTTCTTAGCTGCTGCTGTTGTTTTTTATGTTTAAGAAAGCAGTATTAATCTTTATTTTATATGTAAGGGTATTTTGCTACATCATGTGCATGATGTACTCATGGAGGCCAGAAGAGGGCATCGACCTCCTGGAACTGGAGTTACTGAGGGTTTAGAACTTCCTTGTTGGTTCTGGGAACCAAATAGTGTCCTGTGCATGAGCAACAAATACTCTTAACTGCTGAGCCATCTCTTCAGCTTTTTGTTTTCATTTCTTAAGAGTTTACCTTAGGGAAGTTGCATTAAGATATATCAAGTGATAAGGATAAACACCCATTTACATTTTTAGAAAAGACCCAATTTACTTAAAATAACTGAGGCCATTGTTGAAAAACTTTTAAGACTCAAGCATCTTTGGATAGATTCTGGTAAACCTAAAGTCAGACACAGATCAATCTTTGGATATTTTACTATGCTAATTCCGTAATTTTTCTACTCAAGTTCTGAAATGGCAGATAGAAATAAACTCATGTTTTTAATCAGGTCAGATTTGGGTTTGTATTTGCTACCATGAACTCAGACTTGTGTTTTCTCTAAAATGTCCATTTGAATAGTATATCCTGTTCCATAATATGTGTCTCTTTTTTTCCAAATTAAGATTATGGTGAAATGCATTGGTTTCTAAACTTTTGCTTATTTTTTTTTTTTTCCCTTAGGAGGGCCCTCTATCTTTGTAATCTAGGCTTACCTCAAAATCATGACAGATTTCCCACTTCAGCCTTCCAATTGCTGCCAAGGAATTGCATGCCTAGCTGAAATGTATAGATCTTAAATACACAGTTTGGGTAATAAAAGTATATATTGGATTTTAACAGAATCCTCCTAATTCTGTTAAAAGCACACCTCTGTTATGTTATAGAAGTAGTGCTTCAAATGATTTTCCAAGGAAATTGGTGTTCTAGGAATATTTACCTTTCTTTTTAGTGGATTCTACCTGTTATACTATTCTGAATTCTCAAAGGGGTGGTGATGGACAATGGCATGATTATTCAATTTTTGAGAATAATGTAGGCTTTATCAGTAAGACAGTTGTGTGTAAAATAATTAGGTGTCTTAATGTACTTTGTTTTCCTATAGTCTGATATTAGCTAGGTATTGAGCGATATCACTTCTTCACTGTAACACACAAAATTTCCATTTGTATAATTGTAAGTAGTTTGTCAAGTCCTGTAACAAAGCAGGAAGACTGTTTTTGAAGCAGATTTATTTTATAGGTAAGGTCTTTTGTATATATCTGGTATCTACTATTTAATTCTTTAAACATCCAGAATCAGGATGACATTGAACATTTTCATTTCTAATATACTCAACTCACTAATGACCTCTATCCAGTTTTCAGTCCCATTTCTTGAATTCTCTATTGAGCATTGCCTGAAGCAACTGTGATAGAATGCTTACACCTCTCTCTCTTTCTCCACTATCTTTTAGGAATTAGATGTTAAAATTCTCTTCAGTAGACACCAAGGTTTGGTTCTTGAATATAGTACAGTGCACAATGCCTGTAGCCCAATAGATTGATATTAGAGGTAACTAGGATGTTCTGTAGCAAAGAAAGTACACAGTTGAGGGAAGGATGATAGAGCCTTTGTTCAACAAATGTTTGAAATGAGATCGATAGTTAGGGTTAAGGTTAACATCATCAACATCTTCTATTAGTCATGAATATTCTCAAGTCTACCACTAAGATTCTGAAACAGAAACTCAAGGGGAGGGTAGTAACTTGTGGTTTAATAACTCCATTAGGTGATTGTGATTGGTGATAAAATTTGAGAACGACTGGTTTGGAAATGAGGGAAACTGTGAGTTCTTCTGGAACCTAACCCCTGAAGATCCTTCAAACAGCTTGGATATATGAGACCTTAGAGGTACAACAGTATCAGTATTCTGTTGTCCATCATACATTGTTTCTGGGGAGTTGTCTTAGCAGGCAGGCACTGAAAGCAAGATAAATTTCCAGATTTTCTGGGCAGAGTGCTCCTTGTACTCATGGCAACTAGATGGTGGACACACTGGCTATAGGTGAAGAGTGTCTGGGTGGGGTATCACAGTATCCATTACACTGAGGTCCAGGAAGTTGTGGAATAAGAATGGGATTTGAATCTGGCAGCATCATTCCATAGTCTTCCTAAACATTAGCTGTACTGTCTATTATAATAAGAACCATCATAACAATAACCAAATGGCCATAATAAACAAGAGGACACAGAAAAGGTATTTACAGAGAAATTTATTAGAGGAAACAAGTGGAATGGCTATCATTTGGTGTTGCCTTGACATGTGGGACAAGGTATGGCTGGGTAAAAACTAGTGAGGCAGAAGGACTAGACTGAGAACAGGCCTTCTTTAGGAGTTCTTTCTGACATCACAACAATTGGACTCAGAATAAGGGAAATGAGCTGCAATGCCTGATGTCATTCTGTATTCCCTGTACTCAGAATATTTACATGTCTTTTTTTTTTTTTCCAAGAAACTGACTACACATATCTAAACTGAACAACTGGAAATACAATAAATCCCAGTTCTCTGGTTTACCCGGGGGGGATCTTACTCTCATTTCCTAGTTGACTCTACTTGGTATCCCTGATGGTATATATATATTTTTTTTGTCATTTATTTTATTTATAAATATAAGTCACAGAGTACTTATTTTGGGAAAAAGGGAGGGATGAGTGGGGGCAGGAGACAAAAGGTCAGGATGCTGCCTTGCAGGAGCTGGAAAAGAAACCTTTGCTTTCTTTCAATTACCTGATATTAAAATTTCTTTTTCATTTTCCCCTTCACTGAGTTAGAAGTCAGTAAAGGGGTTAAATTCTCCCTCAATATATACAATGTAACTTCAGTATTCATTTAGGTAATGGGAGTTAAATTGAAAGTTGAGACCAAGAATTGGAATCCTAACCGATGTCCGTCTTCTCATTATTTTTACTCTCAACAACTATGTTATTAGCTCTAGTGACTGCCAATTATTGACAGTGAAGTTTACTTGGTTCACACAATGAACCCTGAATTCTGTCAGCATCTCCATCTACTTCTCTGATTCCATCACATGAAACACTGCTTGTTTGTTTCCAGCCCTGAGCTTGAACTGCAGGTCACTACATACTCTTGTACCCTGCACCTCTGAGGCTCCACTCCACAATACTGAGGCAGCCAGCACCTTGGAGGACTTCCTCTTCTTTGTTCCCGACTCCAGTATTGCTTCTTCTGAAATGTCGTTTTGGTCTTTCTTTTCCATTGTAACTGAGAGCAGGTCCTAGTTTATCCCATATACTCACTGCTTTTAACCTGGACTCCTTTCTGGGTATCCTTGGTTTCTCTTCTTAAAATTCAGCTTACACATCTGTTTTAATATTAATTTTTTTTTTTTTTACAATTTAATCTGACTTACCTTCCAAGATAAAAGAATATCCATGACTTGCCCTCAACTGACGCTGAACAAATTTTCTCTCTGAATTCTTCAAAAAGCCAAATAGAAACCCAGCAGAATAAACAGTTTTCTCACACATATAATCACATCTCCAAAATGAAAAGAAGGGGATGTTGTAATTTTAAATAGTGGTGCATGAGAGAAAGACACCATGTGGCAGAGCTTGGGTGGAGGAATTTTTTTTAATTGGGGGAAGATGAATGGGAAAAGTGGGGGAGGGGAGAAGGGAAACCAGCAGCGGAAGAGATGAGAGAGGAAGAGAGAAAGAGAGATGGGGGGATGGACAGAGACAGGCAGAGAAGCATCGAGAGGGAAAATGGGAGGTGGGCAGGGCCCTTTTAAAAGGGAACTTAATTATTGTGCATAGGTGGTGCTGTTAGTGGTTGCAGCTGAGGGCATATCCTGTCAGAATCCCAAGGGCAGGCCAGTACAGATACCTGATAATATTCCTGACACTTTGGTTTGGGGGATTGCTTCTTTTGGGGGAATATTTTTTGCATTATAGAATATTTAGCAGTATTATTACCCTTTACCCACTAAATGTTCGTATCACTCTACAACTTAATATATGTCCAGTATCACCACTCAAGGTCTTACAGAGAGCAGAAGTCACTTCTTGTTAAGGAGACATTGTGTTAACTAACCTAAGTGGATTGAGCCAAAACATGAAAGTCAGATTGTATAGCACTGTGTTTGAGACAGATTGTTTTGGTTATGTAGAACCTATTTCAATTCATACCATAATGTGATACAACCTCTTGCGGGAGCATTTTGCCATAACTGAAGGAATCCATATATACATAAAAGACATTAGTTATAAATATATTAGTTTATATTATATACAATATTATATATAAGTAATGTACATAGTATATTAAAAATAATATATAATCACACATGATGTCTATTGTATGTACATTAGCTATATATGCATACTAGCTATAAATAATATATATATGTATATATATACACACGTATATATAGTATATATACTTGTTATATATCCCAGAGAAACTCAGATGTCTGTGAAAAGGTTATTTATGTGAATATTTATAGTAGAATTATTTATAATGGAAATCAGGGTATAGCATCAGTTTCCAGCAGCAGGGAAACAGGTCAGTCAGGCTGGTGAATAGGATAGAATACATGCACAGCTTTTAAAATGGATGGATTAGTATGGATAAGTCTAGAGAAGTTGCAGTAAAACAAGAAAACTACAGGGTAAATTTTCAAGATAGCTTCTGTGTGGCTTGGAAGACACCCCAAACAATGTTATATATCATTACTCAAACTCCTTCTTGGAAGGAATGAGGAAGAATGGGACCAAGGACAGCACAATGGAGGAGTTCTATTTAATTGGTTTTTCAAAATGTCTGAAATTCACGATGGTTCAAGAGTAGCATCTTCATGTGTATTTTATGTTTGTTCTTTGTGGTCTTATTTTTCAAATTACTTTTTGCACTTTTATTAGTCTTTTCAAAAATACAGACTTTTAAGACTTGACAATTTGAGTTACTGTTCTTGACTGCAGTGGTACCATCTCCTGAGACGCCTTCTAACTATGGGTTTAGTTGTAAATGTTGAAAACAAGTGATGTCTCTGTTTTCATGCACTAAGTCATGGCTTTATGATTTACTCCTGTACTAACATGTAGATCTGGATTCTCACACATTGGAATAAACGCAGCTGTGTTTATTTCAGTGCGATTATGTTCAAATAAACACACATGCAATCCCTTATGAGCATGAACCCGTAAAACACTTGTTGATTTGGTTCTGAAATTGTGTGTTCAAATAAACACACTTGCTTTAAGGGAAGTTTTGCTTTAGTTGGTGTTCATGTCTTGGCCATGTGTTTTATAGAGGGCAGATGTGGAGTGCCCTGACAGAATAATAGTTCTTTAGAGTCTAAACCATTACTTTAGACTAATGTACATTTAATATGTTGGGGGTTGTACCTATATAACACAAATAATCAAAAAAGTATTTTGTGTTGCCTGTTTTATTTTAGACAGTGTAAATAAATGGGATATAATTTAAAAAACAGATTTAATGTCTAAAATATTTGAATATATATATAATTAATATCAAGGGTAAAAAAAAAGGAAGATTTTTGAAGCCTGGGACCTGCTTATTGCATAACCAGAGTTATAAATCTATGTATTTAACACTTAAGATTTTAGAATGAGGAGAGAAAAGTTCCATACCAAAAGAACATTCTTGAGGATATTTTAATCGAATGCAATGTAACTTTCAAGGGGGCCTATATTTGAGGTTATCATTTCTTATTGAATGAATTCCATACTGTGGCAATAAGTGAGTTTTTCTATCCTCTGAAATATGGGGGTGGTTTCTATATGGTATTATGAAAATATTTAGTGTATAGACAAACTGAGGTCTATTTTAACTTGAAAGTCTAAGCATTACTTTATGGTCCTTGTAAAGTTCTTTGATTCAAAAGTGTTATGAGGCCCACAGCCTTAGACTGTATGGCTGTCCCTTCTGCTGGCTGGGAGGAGCTCAGGATAGAAGTGTATATTGGGGGAACAGTTAATGGAGAGACACTGCTTCATCTGAGGGCCAAGTGTTTGTATTCTCAGGGGCCCCTTCTTGCCTTGCCTACTCAGGATCCACGGGACTTGTTCACTACTTCTGGGAAGCCCAGTATAGCTTTCAGCTTTATCTCACAGGACCCCACAGAATGCTACTTGGCTGTAGTAGATGTACAGCTACCTTAACACAAAGCCTGCATTTCTGCTAAGAAGTCTTATGTTTTCTTGCCAGTCATTGTGAATTTGGTGTTTTAGGAATTTTTTTTTTAATAGGGCATTTCAGAAGGTTAAATATTTTAAACATGCCTCTCCCTGCAAAGGAAACCGTTACAGAGAAAACAAAATACTATTTTTTCTTTTGACAAAGATCAATGAATTTCACAATAAAATAGTCCTGCTTATATTAACTAGTATTTAATCACTTCTGAAATTATTTTAACTTAAAGTAAAAATCTTTTGAATTGTTGAAGTTCATATAACCCACCTCACCCACTAGAAAGGAAGTTTCTTAGCAATAAGAACCTTTGTTATGGCTGCTTTACTTGCAATGCTTGCTGTAGGGCTGGAATGTATCAGACACTCACTCTACAAGACTTTAAAAAATGATTCCTATTCTTGATGTCTTGTCAATAGCTCCTATGCTACCTAGCTAATTATTAGTTGAGTGTATATTTCATAGAATCCATTCAATGCCTTTTCCTCCTAACATCTCACACAAGAAAAGCAGAACATTAGGCACCATTTCCTTTTACTTTGTTTATTTGTTTGTTTGATTTGTTTGTTTTTTTGAGACACAGGATTCCTCTGTGTATCCCTGGAACACACTCTGTAGACCAGGCTGACCTCAAACTCAGAGATCTGCCTGCCTTTGTGCCCTGAGTGCTAGGATTCAAGGCTGTGCCATCATGGCCACTCCATTTCCCTTTTCTTTTAAAATTTAGTTACTATTATCCCTTATAATGTTTTTCTCGTCGATGTGTGAAATGTAGTTTGAGTTTTACAATAATCTATGAAATTGAGCACTCATCTGTTTACTGGACAGTTTTGTTCCCTGAATGAATGGGCTCGTATATCTTTTGCTCATTTTACTATCGAATTGCCCTCTTTCCTACTTAGTCTGTATGTTCTTTCTTTGTCCATGTAAGTGAGCATGGGTGTATGTGTTTATGTGGCAGAGAGGCAATTTTTAGCCCCTTCTGTGACCTAGAGAGTTTTCTTTCAGTTCTAAGCAAATGATTTTTATTCATTACATGCAGAAATTTTTGAGTTGGTGTTTGAACTTACATGTTGTTTACATGTTGTTACATCAAGACTATTTTTCTATTTCTATAGAAATATATGATTGACAAGTAGTTTTATAAAAATTCATCCACATAAATGTAATATCATTTCCTGAGTATAAATATTATAATTGAAATTTATCTGAATTATTTGTAAATTAATAGAATAATTTGAGGAAAGTTGCCATATAATGACTGACTTCCTGGGAACATTCATTCCATTTATTTAAGTTTCCTCTTCCCAACCTCAGGCAATTTTCCCCTCTTCAAATTGTGCATACCTCTTCACTAGTTTATTCTCATATTAGTTTTGTTGTCATGATGAAAGAGATTTGTACACAGCCATATTTTCTTCTTCTTATCATTCTATTTTATTAAAAAAGCAAACATTTATCATTTATCTGGCTACCTTGTGGACTGTTACTAGTACTGGCTAGTTGGTTGACTCTGCCTCAGTGTGTAGATCTCTCTCCCTCCTTCCTTCTAACTAATGACATTTATACTGTCCTATTCAGTCTTTGGCTTCTTGATTGGTTAATACAGTCATTCCTATTTCAAGTGTGGCCTATCCTTAGTTACTTATTTTTATGTATTTTGATCATCGCATATTTATGTCAGTACTATGGACAATGTTTTATTTTTAAATGTGTTCCCTTGCCTGACAGTGGTGGCACACACCTTTAATCCCAGCACTCTGGATGCTGAGGCTGTTGAATCTCTGTGAGTTAAAGGCCAATCTGGTCTACAGAGTGAGTTTGAGGATAGCCTGCTTGCTCACTCCCTAGATCATCTGTGTCATGTAAAGGCTTACCTTTGGCTAAGAATATTAGGTGAATACACGGTACAGTAAATTTGTTGATCTGATTATGTTTCTTCTTTCACTCTGCTAATGGAGCGAGTGCCACTGGTAAGTTTCTGCTGTTAACTGCCCTTCCATTTCTAAGGTAATTTACTTTGATGTTATTCTTAACAGAAAGCTTTGCTCTTAAAATTTGTACTTAGGAACATCACATCTACCTTGAAGTACTATTGAAAAGTAAGTTATCTTTGCTGTTCTTACTGGTTCTACACAGGTTGAAGTGTGTCTCAGTCAGGATAGTCTCCTATAATCTCTATATGTTATGGGGAAGTTTGGTTAAAGCGGGAATTATTTATTGTGAATAAGTTATGTTTATCATAACTTCTGAAAAACTGCTCTAGGACTCATACCCTGCCTTCAGCATGTGTATCTTTGACAACTACTTTCAGTTTTCTCCTGTGATTATATATTGTTGCATTTTCTGCCTTCCTCTGGTCAGCTTTAGTAAATTATATTTTCTGAACAATCTTTCCATTTCACATAAGCTTTATTGTTGTTGGTAGAAGGTCCTTAGTGTTTTCTTCTGATATATGCTTTCTGTGTCCAGATTTTGTTCTTCATGCATTTATTGGGTTCTATGCCTTAGGGTTTTTTTCCTTTTTCATTTTCTGAAGTTTGCATTTTGAAATAATTTATTATCAAACTTATGTATTATATTTCTCTGAAATGTGATGTGATAATTATTGTTACCAGTGATCGGGATCTGGGCTGGTGTCTTTCAGATTCTAACCTCTTACTCAAGGATTTGGAATAAAAGTTAACACACAGTGCACAAGTAGTAAGGAAGTTTTATTCAAAATGAAGTAGTAGTGCAAATCAGGAAGAAATACATAGCAAGAGTGAGGCTTCTCAAGGACACTGTGCTATCGGGTCCAAAGGAAGGAGAAGTTTGGTTAATAGGGGCTTTAGTTTGGGTGGTTCTCTGTTTTGATTGGCAGGGCTGGGTAAAGTAGGCCTTTGCTCATATATCTCTTCCCATAATGCATCTTATTTTAATCATATGCATGCATAGATACCAATAGGTATAAGACAATAAATAGGAGATTCTCCCTAAAAATTCACTTTTAGGACTCATTTTGCCTTATAGTACATGCAGTTCGGGCCAGATCAGGCTTTCTACTCGATACTTGGATGAAAGTAGAGGATCATTTAATAGAATATAAGTTTGATGGTCCTAAGGGAAGAGAAACTTGTTCCGTTGTTCAGAGTGTAGTGTGAAAGCACCTGGATGCAGGTGGGGGTCCTAGAGTGCCAAGAGGTTTCTAGGTAAGGAAAGGATTATGTGTCCATATGTTCTGATGAGAGTCCTAGGTGCTAAGTACATTGTCAGGAGAAGGGTATGTGCATAGCCCCAAACAAGTGAAGTACAGGTTGCTCAAGTATTTCTTCTGTTTGATCCAGTATCTCATATGTGTGAGATTTGGTAGCACAAATTTTTGAATGCGGTTTAGTAATTGTTCTATGCTTTGAAATATTTTAAAACTTAAACTTATTTCTTAACTCATGTTATTTAGAAGCGTGGTTTAAAATTCCCAGTTTAATATTTATTTTTTTACTGTCATTTTATGATTGATTTCTTAAGGTACCGTGTTAGCAAAGTGGGCTGCAAGAAAGTAATAGGGATTTTTTTTTTTTAAACACTTTCTGTATTGCTGTATGGCCCATTTCTATGTCATGTCTTTGCTTTTCTCTTTTTTTATTTTGTACTTAAAAATCTCTTTACCACATTTACTTATTTGTGTGTGTGTGTGTGTGTGTGTGTGTGCGCACATGCGTGCACACACACACATGTGTTTACATATGTATGTGTGTGTAAAGGTCAAAGGACAACTTGTTGGAGTTGGTTCTCTCTTTCTACCATGTGAGTCCTGGGAATTGAATTCAGGTCAGCAGAGTTGGTAGGAAACTTCTTAATTTGCTAAATCATATTGCCAGCCTATTTATTTGGTGTTTTTGAGATAGGGGCTCATGCAGCCTAGGCTGATCTTGAGCTCACTGTGTAGCCAAGGTTGACCTTAAACCACTGAACTCCTACCTCCCAAGTGATAGGGTTATAGGAATGCACCATGACATGAATGCACCAAAGACAGCTGCATGTCTTTGAAACAAAATGCAGTCTGTTTCTCCTGAGGTTCAAAGTGCTGCACCCTATTTTTTATATTACTATTAGTCTATTATATAATTTGATTCAAATATTATCTACATCCTTTGTAACATTGATGATTTTTTTCTTATTTTCTGAGTTTAAGTATCTCAGCTGACTACAGTTTGTTAAGTTATGCATCATGCCTTTGTTTTCTTCTTTATATATTTCAGAACTGTAATGTTAAATGTATAGGGATCAGTGACTGTTACTCATGGTGGAGTCCTCCTTTTGTGGGGGAACTTTATCCAATGGTTTTTTTCCTTAGTCCCTTCTGTTTATTTTGTCCATGTTCTTTGGTAGTGTTCTTCCATCTCTTTTCTTGCTCCATTTGTCTACCTAACATTTCACATTTCTGAATGTTCAACTTTGTGTGCCATCTCAGTTTGTATTTGTTTTATGGTTCTAGACTCAGCTGGTTTTAACTTTTATTTCATAGGTTGACTCAGTGGGACTATGAGTAGTTACTTGTATTTACACTTGTGACTAAAATTTGTTAATTTCTTCTCCTTTTTTTCCTTTGTAGAATTTTGTTGGGACTTGCTCTTTCTTTGCGGTTTTGTGGTTTTTAATGTTCATATTTGAACTTTTTTTTTTTCTTTTTGCTAGCAGTGTGTGGGATTAGAGGTGTCTGTAATTTTTTGAAATGAAGGGAACTGGGATGTGTTCTTGTTTTCTTCTGCCCATCTCTTGAACATCTTAGGTTAATAAGGGTAGGAAAGCCACACCCCCCTCCCCATCAAGTTAAAGGAGAAAATCTGGGTTCTCCAGTCCTCTGTTCCTCCCTTCTCTCCCCGCATCCTGTCTTACTGAGTGAGACATTTTAGGGTTATCTGTTCATCTATGACTAAAATGTTTCCTTTGATACCTTGTCGGTGCTTTTGTTTTAGCTTATTTCAGTCAGCATTGTGTAGCTGCTTTCACGTGGATAATGTTCTTTTGTTTGTGTGTTTGGTTTATGTTTTTTCAAAACAGAGTTTCTCTATGTAGTCCTGACTGTCCTGGAACTAACTCTAGACCAGGCTGGCCTGGAACTCACAGGAATCAACTTGCTGGGATTAAAAGTGTGTGCGGCCACCACCATCCAGTGGTGGATCATGTTCTTTATTTTATCAAATTGTTAACTGCTGTGTTCCGATAATCTCTCTCAAACCTCCCTGTTTTCATTTAGAATTGCCAACAGGAAGTAGATGTAATGTCTGTACCTCAGCCTTTTACCTCTTATTTTTTTCTTTACCCATCTCTGTATGTGTGGGTGGGTGGGTAGTTCTTTAACCATTTGGATTATAGAGATTGAACTCAGGTTGTTGGGTTTGGTAGCAAGTGCCTTTACCTGCTTAGTTATATTGTTGGCCTCTTCAAAATCCTTTATTTCTTGGTTATTTGTATGTGTATGATTTGTGTTGGATGGACATACATGCCACAGTGAATATATGGAGATCAGAAGACAATTTTGTAGACTCAATTCTCTCCTACTTTTAGGTACAGTCTAGGAATGGAAATCAGTTCACTAGGCTTTTGTAGGAAAAACCTTTCCTACTGATCCATCTTACCAGCCCTATTCCTTTTTTTTCCAATTGTGTAGAAATACTTGGGCCCAGTGTGATGCACCAATTTACTTTTCTGTGGTGTCCTATTGTTCTACTGATTCTGTTTAGTTCAATACATACCTTTTTTCATATTCATTGATTTTTAGGATCTCCTTTATAGGGTTCAGTGTTCTTATATCCATTTGGAGGATTTTTGAAATCTGTAAAATATGCATCTGACAAAAGCAATAAGCATATTCGTCCCAGTAACTACACATAACTGCATTCAGACCATGATGTGTTGCCATTTACTTGTGTTACAGCTACTTACTTGGTATGTGGAGTTGAGCTTTGTTTTTTTTTTTTTTTTTTTTAGCAAAGTTGTCCTGAAAAATGCTACTTTCTTGTACCTTAAGGATAAATTTCTGTAATAATAATAATAGTAGGCAACTTATTAGATACTGTCTACCAGGAACTGAATTAGGCTAATTTTCTGACATGTTACCTTACTTAATGCCATTTTCCCTTGCAAAAATCCTAGTGTATGTCTGTGGTAGTTTCTTCTTCCCTTGAAACCAACTGGTCATGTCACTCTTATGAAATTTTACTGCAAGAGCAAATCTCTGGTCCCTGACTGTCCTGTTGGCCTCCCAAGTTTATCAGTGTTGTTAAGAAAGGTGCTTAGCCAGTGTTGATGGTCCATACTTAGAGACTTTTGAAAGGCCACTTTGCCTGCTCAGTTTGTGTGTGTGTGTGTGTGTGTGTGTGTGTGTGTGTGTGTGTGTGTATGTGTGTGTGTGTAGGAGAGTACATCATTGAAATCACTGGATAGAGTTTATTTCTGCAGCGCTTCTAGCTTGCTATTGACTGTGTGGGACACTGACTTTTTCTGAAATGACAAGTTACTTATTTTATGAAGAAATTATTTTGTATGTGGGGATTGATAA
This sequence comes from Cricetiscus sungorus, assembly GCA_030556225.1. Taxonomy (NCBI): domain Eukaryota; kingdom Metazoa; phylum Chordata; class Mammalia; order Rodentia; family Cricetidae; genus Cricetiscus; species Cricetiscus sungorus. Next base: position 28,235,648 of record JANBXA010000651.1, on the reverse strand, counting down.
CCTGGGAGTATACAGTTTTTATTATGGTACTTAGGATGTGCAGGCAGTCCTGAACAGAACCCCACTGTGTGCTGATAATCAATGTGACTGATTTCCAAGCTTTTCCTAACTTCAGTATTTAGATAATTCTTTCTTTGGTCCTCAAAAATTTACAGTGAATTTGTTACATGTATCTTTTAAAACAGATTAAAAAAATAAAACTTTTTTCCTGTTTAATACCTTGTTTGGAGACTTGGTGCTTATTAAAGGCTATTGTACCAGGATTGTCACCCTTCAGAGAAGTTAGCAGTTCCTGGGATGGATGGGAGAATTCTTATATGTCACAGTAATTGCATATTAGTTAGCCTTTATTAGTAAATGCTTTATAATTGTAAGTAAACTCTCAATATGTTACTTCCTATATTTGAAATCTGATCATTACTATGTGTACACATTCTCTTTAAAAGGGTTACAATTGACATCAATATGCTACAATTATTTCACTGTTTAATGTACAAACATATAAACTGGTTGATTTTAAAGGTAGCATTTCAATTATCAACTATTCAAATAAAAAATTATGTCTATTGAACTATGCCTAGGCAATCTTTTTCTTTACACTGATTTCCCTGTCTTGTTATTAAAATGCTCATTTTAAAGAAAGTAATACAGCCCAAAAAGTTTCACTAAATGATATTAAGTGAGCCACCCTTTAGTTAATTTTGTCCTAGGAAGCAGTCTGTACCTTTAGCTCATGACCACTATACCAAAACATTTTCTGTCTTACCTCTTTAAAATTTTTTAAGCAAATTTGAAATTAATGTTTTCAATATTACCCCAACTTAAACAAATTAGCCAAGTGAAAACAAGGACCAACCATACTATTGGTATTTTCAGCAGCTTGCTCAGTGCTGCATGTGATAGTAAGCTTTAAGATGTAAACATTTACTAAGCTGGCAGCTTAGTAAACAGAATTAGAAGACAGCAATATTTAAAGTCGTACTTTTAAGTCACCATCATTAATACAAATTGGAGATGAAATTCAGTGCCTAAGAATAGTTAACTCATTGGTCTGTATTTTTCTTCAATATTATGAAAACTCTTACTCTTCAGAGTGACTCAAGGCTGCCAAGGGCACTGTGAGCCAACTCAAGAAGACTTTCTTGTGGGAGGGAGGTAGAACAATAGTTGCTATTGTGAAAGTTTCCACTCAGGAGACCCACATATCTGACCACTATTAGACTTGTTTCAGACTTAAAAATGGGATAAAATGTAAGGTGTATTAGAACCAAAGATTCATATAAACCAGCAAAGAAGTGGGCAGGAAACAAAAGCTGTTTTTACCCATATGAACTCTGGTGGCCTAACTAAGCATTTTTCTTAGGTAAGTTCATCTCCCAAACACTTGGGAGTCAATAAACTTGGAAAAGTTTCTTATAAAGAATTTTCTCCAGTTTTATAATCATAACCCAAAGAGGTAATTTCCCATTGTTCTCCTTCACCTTCCCTCACCTCACCACTCTGAAGACAGACTATTACTAAATTGCAAACCATTACTAAATTTGGAGAATATTTTAATTACTAGGTTAGGTTCAATTTATTCTTTCACTGGTATTCCTGGATGGATTGAATATCTAGGGTTTGCTTGATTCTCCCCCCCCATTCTCTCTCTCTTTCTCTTCTCTCTCTCTCGTGTGATATTTCTGAACTGAATTTTACATGGCCAACCTGGACATCACAGTAAGAGCTAGTCTCTTAAAAATTAAAATAAAAAAATACACATATCTGATATGATCTGCTAATGTGATACCAGTTATACTAATTCCATTGGGTAATACTATGTAATTTAAATAATTTTAGTAGGCATATGACTCTTGAGTAACATGCTATCTCAAAAGTTTGGTAAATAGTTGTTTAACAAGGTTTTAAAATGTGATAAATGAAACATTTATTTAAGATGAGAATGCTGGCTCCAAGACTTTCTTGTATGTTTGACAATTTTAAGTGTGAAGAGGAAAAAAAAAATGTGATGGGAATCAGGAAAACAAAGTTCAGAAAAAGAGTAAAACCAAATGTGTGTAATGCTATCCCACCCATACTCCCTTTTGATTTTCACAGCTTCCTATTTGTGTGCTGCTGTTCTTTACCTACACAGATGTAGATGGGGAAATACTGAGGCTTAGGCAGTGCCAGGAAAACACGGGAGTGAAAGTGGTTCATGACATTGAAGACTGCAATGCGATCTAGTCCTGTTGGGATTGTTAGCTTGGAATTTTGTGATTTTGCTCACACAAATGTTGGGTGATTTTCTTTTTAAGTTTATTTAAGAATCAAAACACTTGCTGTGTCTTTCAGAGTAACTTCCTTTAAGAAAAGAATTTATTTTTAATGTGTGTGTATAGGGGTTGCGATATATGTCGGATAGTGCAGGTGAATATGGAGGCCAGAAGAGAGCATTGGATCATCTGGAGTTAGAGTTACAGGTGGTTATGAGCCACTTCACGTGGTTACTGGGTACTGAACTCTAGTCCCTACAACAAAGAGCACTATGCTCTAATGCAGCTACTACTTCCTTTTAACTAGAGGGATGGTTAATTTCAGTTAAGCATAATTTTTAGTCTTCTTTAGAAGTCTCTGAGTGGTCTGATATACATATATATATATATATATATATATATATATATATACACACACATACACACATATATATGTGTGTGTGTTGCACATGTATAAAATTTATAATTGGAAGTGATTTATAGAATTATTAACAGGGGAATGTTAATTGAACGAAATTATAAGCTGAATAAGTTTGTGGTGCAGATGTACTCTCTACTCTTTAGTGTTTTTTAAGGTATGATTAATTGCTTGATTTATTCATCTATGCAGTAAGTTAACTGCGATTGATTAATTCATTAATGTTCAGTCCTAAGTCTGTGGTTACAAGAAACTGATCAAAACTTATCATGATTTTGTTTTTTTGTTTTTTTCTTTCTAAGACCCCTTAAAAACATTAAATCAAGCTGGGCAGTGATGGCACATGCCTTTAATCCCAGAACTCTGGAGGTAGAGTCAGGCGGATCTCTTTTAGTTCGAGGTCAGCCTGGTCTACAAAATCAGTTCCAGGACAGCTACGGCTGTTACATAGAGAAACCCTCCAACCTAGAGCCTTCATCCAGTAGCTGATGGAAACAGAAGCAGACACCCACAGCTAAACTGAGCTGAACTCCTGGTATCCAGTTACAGAGAGAGAGGAGTGATGAGCAAAGGAATCAAGACCAGGCTAGAGAAACCCACAGAAACAGCTGACCCGAACAAAGGGGAGCTTATGGACCCCAGTCTGATAGATCCATGAATGTGGGTGTTAGTTAGGAGGACTGGACAGTCTATGGGCCTCTGGTAGTGGATCAGTATTTATCCCTAGTATACGAATGGACTTTGGGAGCCCATTCTCCCAAAGAATATGCATATAGAGGCCACAGAGGCATATTCTGTCAGCCTAGACACATGGGGGAAGGCCTAGGCCTTGCTCCAAATGATATGACAGACTTTGAAGACTCCCCATGGAAGGCATCACCCTCCCTGGGGAGCAGAGAGGGGTTTGTGGGGAGACAGGGGAGGAGGGGAGGGTGAGGGAACTGAAATTGACATGTAAAACAAGCTTTTTTTTCAAATAAAAAAATAATATCATAAAAAAGAAAAACAAAAACAAAAAACCCTACTAAACCAGCAGAAGAAATGTATTGATTTGTTTTATGATGCTGGTGATTAAACTCAGGTCCATGTGCAAGCTAGGCATTCTGTCACTGAGTCACACTCCCAGCCTGAAGATACTTCTTTTTACATCACCTCTGAAAAGCATATAATATTTATTTCTTGTAAGCGTCATTAATTAAACACTAGGATGGAACCTTAAGACCCTAGCCCTCAGTAAAGGAGGGCCCATTGTAATGTTGGATTGGGTGTGGAACACAATGTACTCATTGGCTGCTAGTGCATAGGAATAGTGTAATAAGGACTACATAGAAAAGTTGTACAAATGGCTTCCATACTTCATGCCACATAGTATTTTCTGAGTAATTGATAATAATAGTTGTTTTGTGTAATAAATTGATGAATGAAAATCAATGCTTGAAATGCACTGGAAACAAAGGGAATAGAAAGTAAGTAAAGGCTTACCAGCTGGTGTGATGATAGCTGTGAAGAGGCATTGAGGTAACTAATGGCAAGAAAGAAAGACTTTCAAAGAGTGAGCTACAAAAATCCAAGACGTCTGTCTTATTTATTTATTTATTTATTTATTTATTTATTTATTTATTTATTTATTTATTTATTTATTGCAATCCATTTGTTTTAGTGAATGTGTGCTATTTTAAACTCTTTTGGTAAAGTGTGTCTTTTTGGTTCTGACTGAAAAAGCATGTAGTTCTCAGTAGTCCTTTTGTGTGGCTAGTTAGTGTGCTGTCTTAGCAGTTAGATGGCAGACTGAAGCTGCTGCTCTATTTTAAAGAATCACTCTTTAAGATAAACAGTATTCAGAAGCATGGCCAGGTACGTTCACTGAGCTGTAAGAGGGAGGCGTGGGGGGGGGGGGGGAGTAGTCAGGAAGCTTGTAGGTGGGAAGGGTTTCCTGTTTCCAGGCAACAGCAAGGCACTACAGACAGAGAGCAACTTGAATATAAATTCATTCAAGAGAGGGCATTTTACCACCTTGCCTCCTATTAGGGACTCAGACTTGACACTGGGAGAGAGAGAGTGAGGTTTAAACTTCATTTGTCAGTAGTTATCAAAAGCCTTTTCTCATTAGCTTTTGTGTGTACTGAAAATATGGTGGGCCAGTTACTAGGTTAGAATTCTATGGTGTTTTCAAAGCAGCAGCATCTACATTTGCCTTCTTTCTAGAAGCACGGGGTTTCTGTGGCTTCATTTTCCTGCCAGTCTGCTGAGAGAGCCTATGGTGCTCTTGAGCCCTAAGCAGTCTTTCGTTCTCTGTCTGACTCCATCTGCAGGAAGGAGGGGGAAGCGCAACACACTGGCTCCAGCGGAGGTGCTTCCTGCTCTGCGGAGCAAGCCCAGAGGTTCACAGGAGCAGAGGAGCACTCCCTGAGCCCCCTTTCCCTCCTCCCACGAAATGAAAGACGGCGGTAGAATTGCAAGTGTGGCAAAAGATGTTTGTAAGAGGCAGCTCTCTACGTAGGATAGGTTAATTTTGAGATTTTTGGAGCTAGGTGGTTATTTAAATTTTGAGACAGCCCTCAACCCCCCACCCCTCCCAGCGATTTTCTATCTGGTGGTGTGATCTGTGGCCCTATGGACCCTCATTCTGTATTCCAGCTCCCTTGTTAGGGCTAGAGGAGCTCCATGAACATGCAGAGCGTGCGATCTCTTTCTGATTGTATTTTCTCTGGAGTTGTTGGTGCGAGCTGCTTTTCTCCTAAAATCTGCTTTCTGTTGTGTCGTCTCACTGTTTGGGATTAAGTTTTCATCAGAATCGGAGTCAGATGAGTGACCCTGGAAAGGGTTTGGGCACATCATGCACCGGGATTCATTCTCTGCTTAGACATGGAGAGAAGATCAGGTGCTGCCTACAGTCTCCTTGCAGCGGTTGTGTCTATTACTCCATTAGGAGCCTGCTGTAGTCACTTGTCCTGTGATTTTAGGTACCTTAAAAAGACTTCCTCGTTAAAGGGCCACAGAGAGCTGTGCTGCATGCGGCTTAAGCAAACACACAGGGTGCAGGCATTATGTTGGATCCCTTCTCGCCATGCATGCCCCAGGATGAATCACTTCTTGAAGGGTCTAATCTGTCTCTTTATTGTCCTCCCAAGAAAGGGTCACATTATTTAAGTGTGGCTTCTGAGACTCTGGCAGGCCTTTTCAAGGAAATGTTGATGGATGCTCTGTAGTCCCTCCCATCCCAACCGACTTCTTTATGCTTCTTTCTACTTAGACACTTAACTTATGTTTTGGGCGCTTCTTTTTATTACCAGAAAGAAAAAGTTAAAAGAGTAATCCTAACTTGATACGATTTGTTCTTCCCCATTTTGAGACATGGAGTTGGCTCTCCCAGTTCCTGCCATCATTCAATTGTTTGTGTTTAAGGGCAGTAACACCCTATCCTTGGTGAGGTCAGAGCACTTATTCCTATTTTCTGTAGGTTTTAAACTATGCTTTAGGATTCTGAACTAGCATGCTCTGGAATATCTTTGTTTATTATATCATTGTTTATGACAGTAAATTCCCCCTCCCCATAACTGGGTTGCATTTGAAAAGTTTATTTATAAACACAACAGATATTAAGAAAAAAATTGATTACTTGAGTTATTTTAATCATTTTTGAGTCTACATAATTTTTATAATTTTATCAGTTCTGTTTCATACAATGATTACAGTAAAAGTAGATTGTAGACTCATTTTTTTCTCTTTCTCTCATTCTTTCTTCTTGTCACCCTGATTTTAAAGACATGGCTCTGTTTTGTAGTATTTTGGGCAGGAGGTGTTTCTTAAATGCACTGGGTTTTCCTCAGTTAATTTTTAAGATGGTTGTTTTCACTGTTCCCCTTCAACATTGCCATGGTTGTTAATTGTTTTAGGTGTACAATGTTATTTTTGCATTATACCCTCACATTCATGCAATAAAATGTACTTAAAAATTTGTTTTTATTGTTGATAGCAGTAAGATTTCCTATTAGATTTAATTAGGAAAACACTGTAGTATTTTGATGTTAATTATATTAATTGTGAATTCTTAAATTTATCAAAAATATATCTAATAAATAGGTATGTCATCAGGAAAAGTTATCCCATGGTTTTAAAATATTAGGGAATATTTCAAGTAAGTAAATGTCATGATTTGAGTCTACTATAATTATACAAATAAATGTTTAAATGTGGAAAACCTAAATTCAATCTGATCCTTTTTAAAGTTGACCTGTTTATTATTCATAAATGCATTCTTGAATGAGTTTTGTATATATTTCACTAGGAACAATAAAGTTTCTGAATTTTCAAATAAGCTACTGGTTTTGTTTTCGATATCTTCAATTGTATTTTCATTTATTGAACTTCTGTAGAATAATTATGCTTATACTAGAGCTGTTGCTGCTTTATACTTTGGAGCAACAGTTATTGCAATAGATAAAAGAAAAATTCAAAATCTTTTTTTCCTCTCTGTGACCTAGGGAAGCAACAATCTTTCATAATTTTGTTTGTTTTCTTCTTTGGTTTTTAGACAAGGTCTTAACTATGTATCACTGGTTGGTCTAGAACTAGAGATCCACCTGCCTCTGCCACTTCAGTACTTGGATTAAAGGTATTTATTATACCTTACCCACTCTTTGTTTTGAGACAGTCTCAAAATTAGTAAATAGCTAAAGTTGTCCTTGAACTTTTGGCAACCTATTGGCTCCTAAGTGCCACCATGCCAGTCTCTTTTATGGATGTTAAACTCAGTTTCCATCTGTGATCCTTCATTTGTAACTGGCTCTTATTGAGCCTGAAATGAGGGTTTTATATTTTCCTCATCCTTCTGTCTTCAGATGCTAAGTATTTTAAATATGCTAAATAGATAATAACTGTAGAATTAAGCAGAGATTTTTAAGAAGCACTTCATGAACAGAATTGTGTGCCAAATTATAATTAGTGGTTTGCTAGTTCTCCTGTGTTGTGGGTATGAGTTGATGATATTTGGTTTATATCTACTGCATTCATACTATGTGTTTAGTATCTTGAATTAGCCATGTCTTTTATTTGGCCAACAGGAATTTATGGTAAGGATTTGAGTTATTCATAAATAATATATTAGGAACAGGGCAGAATTTATAAAATGTAATTATTAATCATATACTGTGTCATCTGAGGAATAATTGTCATATATTTTTTGAAAAGAATTATGGTATAATGTTAGTAGTGCTATTATCAGAATTATATAGTTTAGATCATTGCAACATTATATTTCTGCATTGATAGTGTATGTATAATATAACTGAGATATTTCTGTAAAATTATTCTATAATTTAAAATTCAAAGATTGAAGAAGTAGTTATTTCTTAGTTTGTTCAGGCACTAGATATTTTCCCTAGCTTTTTGATTAATAAAATATTTTTATTTGTTTGAAGAAGTACTTTTAAGTACTTCTAAAGTACTTTCTATAAGTAGCAAATGTTGAGCAAATTTTGAAATACTTGGAAGTATTTGAAAATATTTGGAAAATGATTTTGTGCAACTTTTGAGAATTTTTACCATATACATATCATGTGTGGAAGCTCCGCTTTGCTTGAAGTTGTTTGCTCTCTATGCTTAGACAGCATTTGTAAGACTAACATGTTTTAAATATGTTGTTTCTTTTCTATAGAGACACTGAAGTTAGCCTTTAGGGTTACAAGTATCCTATTCTGCCAGTTAAGGAAATGTCCTTGAAAATCATAGCCATTCAATTGCCAAACAGTTAAAATTGGCTTTAAGTCAGCTTCTAGGCATGAATTTCAGTTCCTTATTGTGTAAAGTAGTGGTGTCTTGCCTCAAGGTTGTTGGTACATAAATAAGGCTGCACTTCTGTGTTGGCGCTTTGTCACAGGACTGTGTTATAATGCATAGTAGTTAAGCTCCAGAACCTTCTATTTTAACAGGTGTTTTGTTAGTGTGTGTGGGGTAAATGGGTGGGTGTGTATGTCAAAGCACAACTTTGGAGCCAGTGAGTTCCATCTGTATGTAGGTTCCAGGGACCTAACTCAGGTCATCATGCTTGCATGGGTAAGCACTTTACCTGACCAGCTATTTTACATGTTCTGCTTTAACAATTTTTAACTTCAAAAAGAAAAAGCTTAAAACTTAAGCTTTAACATAATTCATGACATTTTTTTTGTTTCCATAAATAGGATTTAACAAAGAATCTCTCAAGTGTGCTCTATTTACTTATTTATTTTTATAAGTGTAGAGTTGCCATTATTTCAATTACAGGTGGTGCAGGGTGCAATGTGCTTGTTACTTCCCTGAAAACTGTAATGCTGTTCTTTAGGGGAAAAAAAATCTGGGCTTTAATAGTTTTTCCATTATCATTTGTTTATTTCAAAGGTTGTTAGCAGCCTAGTTGTATGATTTGGTACTAATTAGACAGTGGGGAAATGTGAATTACTGCATTTATGGTTACAATTAAAGTTAACATGTTGTGAAGTTTAAGGGCCTGCTTTAAATATATGGGAGCTGCTGCCTGTTCAGTTTAACCATACAGAAGATTTTCAGTGAACTTTTTTGTTTGTTTGTTTTTGTTTTTGTTGTTGTTTTGACTTTATGGGTTGCTTTGTATTTCAATTAGTTTTTTTGTCTTAGAAGCAGGCTTTTTTTTGTTAACTAGGATGGTTCTGTTTTAGGTTTGTTGGTATAACTTAAACTTTAAAGGGCTAGAAGGACCAAGTAGATAAGCTTTTCAACCACTTTATCAAACGGATTTTAAAAGGCACATAAGTGATTTACGCCTTACTAGAAACAATGCAAGATAATTCAATTTTTTTTTTTAAAAAGATCTTTTAAAATTTTATTTATGTGCTTTCCCTTCATGTATGCAAGCATACCTCATGTGTACCTGGTACCTAGGGAGGTTAGAGGAGGGTGTCAGATCCACTGGAACTGTAATTAGGTACAGTTGTGAGTCTCTATGTTGGTGCTGTGAATTAATGGGGTCCTCTGCAAGAACAAGTATTCTTAACTGCTAAGCTGTCTCTCCACCACTATTAGATTTTATAGTAATTAGTGATTCAGTTATCATTTAAAGCAAAAATTGATTTTTAAATACTAATTTAGTTTTATGAAATATATGTATATGTATATGTATATGTATATGTATATGTATATGTATATGTATATGTATTCTAAGCTTTTAGGTTGAAACTCCCATGATAGAGCACTTGCCTAGCACAGGTAGCCCCTGCATCAATCGATGGAGAGGTTGAGATATGTATGTGCTGAATAATACTGTTTTCATTGTGGGACTATTTTTCATAGGGCTGCTTTATTTAAAAACAAAAAGGCCAAATTGTTATTATTCAAGATAAACTGTACTTAAACTGTACACAGCATCTTTTTTTTCCCTTTTATTAATTATAGATTCTTTTCTCATGTACTATCATGTGAATATAACTTCCCCTCCCTCTATTTCTTCCAGTTCCTTCCCACTTCTTTTCCATCTGGATTCACTTCTTTTCTGTCTGTCATTAGAAAAGAACAGGCTTCTTAGAGATAACAAGAGAGCATAACAAAATAAAATATAACAATGTAGTAGTGCTGTCTCGTTGGGACTGCCAGCTAACAAATAATGACACAGAAACTTACTATTAATTGTGAATGCTTGACCTTACCATATTCCTGTTCCCAACTAGTTCTTATAATTTAAATCAACCCTTGTTTTTCATCTACGCTCTGGTGTGTGGTTTATTACCTTGTCTTCGGACTGCCCCTCCTGCTTCCTCCACATCTGGCTGATGACTCCAACTTTCTTCCCAGTATTCTCTTCTCTTCCTGGAAATCTCATCTATTCTCTCTTGCCTAGCTATTGGCCATTCAGTGCTTTATTAAACCTATCACAGTGATACATCTTCACATGGAATATACACATATTCCACAATATAATAAGATAAAATGAAAATCATCGTATTGAAGTTGGATAAGGCAAGCCAACAGAAAAATAAAAGAGCCCCAAGAGAAGGCACAAAAATCAGGACATACTAGTTTACACATCCAGTAGTCCCATAAAAGTACTAACTGAATGGTACAGTATATATTCATCTGTACACAATATCTTCTGAATGAATTGATTCAACTAATTTATAGTTGATTTGTTTTTAACATTGAAATCAAATCATTGAAGCAATACTATTTCTTTTTCTTTCTTTCTGAAAGGTAAGTTTTTCATGCCTTTCAGAAACAAAATCAGCTGTTCTCTATCGAAGTTTTAATAAGGATCAGGAGAAACAAATAGGCCGAATAGATGTTTATTCAGGGAGAAATAACTTACAACATAGACAGATGAACACCAGCAGGTTCCTGATCCCAAGGATGCCTCCAGATGTTCTCTTGTCCCCATGCTGCAAGCAAGAGAGCTCTCTGAGCCCCCTCCTCAGACTTAGTGCTCCCCTCCCCCAGGTAACATCCCGCCCCTGTCCCCATCCCAATGGGCATGGTCTGTACCACAGGTGTGGACAAAGTGAATATCTCACTACAGTTCTCAGCTTAGTTTGTAAAATTCATTCTGATAATCTTGTATCTGAATCTGTGTGGTGGGAGCCTAGTTATCTTCTAGGCAGAACAATCTGTATCCAATTGTTATTAGCTATTATTAGTTTTCTTTTTGAGACCAGGTCTCACTAACCCTGGTTGGCTTTGAACTCACTGTGTAGACTAGGTTGTTCTTGAGTATTTATGATCTACCTGCTTCTGCCTCCTTTGTATGTGTTACTCTACCAGGCGCTAATAATTATTTTAATTGCAATTTCCATAAATGGTTAAGAGGATGATAATGGAGCATTAAGAAAATTGTGGACTTAGAATGTGTTCATAAGGTTGTTTGTGTATTTACTTTTGTTTTGAAGTCTGAGTAAGCTTGAGAATCACTGTCTTTAAAGGACTGTGGTAACTGATGCTTTTGCAAGTGGTGAGTGATTCATTTTTTTAAGGACATACTTTGGGGGAGTTTTGTCTTACTGTTTAGAATATATTTGCTTATAAATTATTTAATATTTAAATATTTTATATTTAATGATATTTAATACTATACTATTTTACTATTTATTCACTGTATAAATTTTTAAAAGTAATTTAATAATAAAAATTGAATTGCTTTTGGTGAGCTTATAAGAATTGAGTTACATGCCAAGGGACTGGAGTGGTGGGTGGGTCAGTGGTTAAGAGCATTACCTGCTATTTTAGAGGACCTGAGTCCCTTTTCCAGCACCCACATCTGGCAGCTCACAACTGAGTTTCCAACTTCAGGGCGAAATCTTATGCCCTCATGTGGCCACTTTGGGCACTGCCCTCAAGCACCATATTCACATTGACAAACGTACTAAAAACAAACAAATAAAAATGGGGAAAAATTTAGTTAGATATTGGAATGATTTGGATTTTCTTATAATTTTAGATAATCTATACTAGAAACTGCTTTTTTCACAATTCTTAAAGAGTTAGAGTGTAAGGTTTTCATTTTGCTGACTTCTTTGTTTGCTGTCCCAAATCAGAATCTGTCTGGGAGCAGATGCAGAGGTCAGTAGTAGCATGGCTTTGTCAATTGGAGCCTGAGTGAGAGGATAGAAAAATAGGGGGATCTGGCTGCATTTCAGATGAAACTTTACTAGGCTCTTGCTGTTGAGTTAGCAATCTGATTGGGGAAAGTAACACTTACAGATGAAAGCTTTCATCACAGTTCAAGGCTTTTCTCCCTCCCTCCTTCCTTCCCTCCCTCCCTCCCTCTCTCCCTTCCTCCCTCCCTCCCTCCTTCCCTCCCTCCCTCCCTCCTTTCCTCCCTCTCTTCTTCCTATTCCTCTCCTTCCTTTTTCCCTCCCTCCCTCCTCTCCCCTCCTTCACTTCCTCTGTGTCCTTCCTTCCTTCTTCCCTTTCTCCATCCCTCATTATATCTTCCCTAATTAACTAATCACTAAAACGTATCTATTATGTGAAATCTTGGGACTTGGAATCTTTACTTTCTGTGATTCACAGTTTTGCAAAATAAATTTGCAGAAAGCCAACCATTCAGTACAAAAATTACCTTTTTCCCCCACAATGTACATCATTGGCAGGAATTATCTTTGCGTTTTTTCACTTGTTTATCTTTTTCTTCCCATAAAGTCAGAAGCATTGTCTGTTTTATCCTCTTTTCTCATGACTAGAACTGTAATTGTTATACAGTAGATGTTAACTAAGGAACTGTGGCAGGATTAGAATGAATGAATGATGGTTCTTATTGTTTTTATGAGGCTTTATGGAGGGGAGAGGCTCTTAGCTGTTTGAGGTCCTGCAGATAGTGGGAAGGGAGCACACAAACCATGAACACTTGTGGTGACAGAACTGTATTAAGAGTCTTGATCACTAAAATTAAGGGATGGATTTGGAGAATCAGGATGGGGCTGATAGTGCAAGAACAGTAAGGAAGCCTGGGTTGAATAGTCATTTTATCCCGGAGACAACCCAGTAGCTACAATGATCCAGTAAGCTGTAGGAAGGGAGGGAGTAAATGGTGTTACTCAGAGAAGCAATTTGTGGTTCAAGTCCCAGTTCAAAGCCTCTCATGGGCTGAGTAACTGTTCAAAACACTTAGCTTCTCTGTGCACATTTCCCAATTTTACTTTTAAAATACATACATTTTTTGTTCAGTCATTAAGATTATGTTAACTAATATTTTTTAGTAACATAAGGAAATATAGTGTTATTATTTTTCTAAAGTAACATTAAAGTATAAAAGGATGGAGGAGCAATTGGGCATATATCATGGTAAAGGTAGAATTCTTACCAGGCTAAAACACTGGAGGTCAGAGTGTCATTAATGATGTGACTATGGGCCATATTTATTTAAACAGAAATTACATATCTATCAATGAAAACTTATGAATTGAAAGTCCCAAGTCAAGTAAAGATCAACATCAATTGTGTAAGATTATTGATATTTAAAAATCCCAAGTAAGATAAAAAAAATCATGAATTAGGGATGATGTATTTCACCTGCCCCACCTTCTAGATTCTTATAAAACAACTGAGAAAAGTTATTAGAAGAAATGGAGAACAACTGAAGTGAATGGACTTAAATCCTAACTCTGAATTATTCTGAGTTTTCTGCTTCCTGACCAAGTGGTTTTTCTTTTGCTTCCAGTTGACTTATTGATCAGGTTCTCCCTTCTTTCAGGTAATTACTTGAAAACTAAAACATAACAGAAGTAGCTGGAGAGGAGGTAGCTAGTATTTGTCTTGCAGAGGACCTGGGTTCAGTTCCAGCACCTTCGTGGTGGCTCACAACCACGCTAACTCCAGTTTCAGGAGATCTGAAGCCCTCTTTTGAACATTGTGCATGCCAGGGACTCAGTGGTGCTCATACGTACAAGTAGCAAAACACTCATGCACCTACATAAAATAAATGAATCTAAGAAGAAAAGCATAACTGAAATGACAACATAATGATTTACATTTCCTAGCTGCATTCAGTGCAGCAGCATTGGTTTAAATGTCCAGGTGATTTCAGTTGGCACTATGAAGTACAGAGAAGCCTAGTTCTTGATGTGGTTTTTGAGTAATGATACCTAGCAGTTCCTTTTCTAGATTTCAGAAGTGGAGGTTGAGGACATAGCGCGAGGTTATGACACACACACACACACACACACACACACACACACACACACACGGGGGGCAGGCTCAGTGGTATTCACTTTGAGAAGGTATCAGAAAGAAAAATTGTCTTGGCTATTATTCAAATATACCAGAATTTCTGTACCTCTTTTGAGAATTTTGGTCTTTGCATCACAGATAAGGTAAACATGTATTTAGAGAAAGAACAGAATTTAGGAAAAGGAAATTTTCTGTGAAAGTGTGGTTTTTGTAGTTGGTTAGCAACTTTTCTTCATATGCTATGAATGTTGATTATTATCTTACTGCTTTTTATCATTTTTTTGGGGGGGTCTAAAACAGTCCATTTATCCTGACTTAATACTGTCACCCAGTATTATGGCTCCACATCTATAACATGGGGTTTTACAATTTCATATTTCAAGTATTTCCTTAAAGTGAGCCTTTGTGAACATCACTGAAATCATTTTCATAAGGGACCATTCCATGAGCTCTTTGTCAGTAGCTCAGACCTACTTAAATATGAAGATTTTAAAAGCCAAATAATTACCATAATTCTTTAATGCCTTGTAGTATGGCTAAACTAAAAATTCTTGTGTGCATTAACAAATATGCAGCTGTTTGACTTTTTACCTGCCTTGCTTTACCACCTTTCATTATACTACTTTGAAGTTTGAGCACTGCTCAGAGCCCCACCTGCTTCCATATAGATCATCCATTTAGTGACCATGTAGGCCTGCTTTATTTGCCTTTCTGTCTCATATCTTCAAGCTTACTGACACATCATTTATTTCATCATCTAAAGCTGTGTCATGGGTCTGTACCCAACACAAAGATTAGGGCAGATAACGGTGAGTAAACTGTTTTGTAGTGTGGGGGCAGGGATGGCACTCTGCAGTAGTTCTAATACGGTCACAGTCTGCTTGTTCCAATATCTCCGGAAATCTAGTTGCTGACCTTTCATGACCTTATTTCCCTAACACAACTCAAAATAATGCCTGCTTCCAGGCATTACCCACTCTCAGGAATCAGCCAATTTCCCAAAGGTTAATGACTTGTCCAATAGACCACCCATCCAGTCTTAAGGAGAAAATTACATACTAGAGCAACATCAATACTTTTCTCATTGGTGCTTTATCTTAAGAAAGCTATCAGATTTATCTTTTTACTATGATACCAATCTAAAGAAAAAAAAAATTAGATCATTTTCCAGCAAACTCCTTTGACATATTTCATAGGATGGTGAAGGAAGTCAGTGAAATAATACTAATAAAAAAGTAGATCAGACTATGTTTAGAGAATTCAGGGGAACATTGAGAGTCCATTAAAAGAAGTATAAGACATAGGTTACTCATAATTAGATGTGATTGGTGAGAAAAGAAAGAATCATTTAGAATTCTGCAACATCTCCGCCCCCTCCCCCCCAATTAGGTTGACATATATTTTGACAACTTTCCGGCATGCTAAAAGCACTGGATTTGGAATGAGAAAATGTAGTTACAATTTTGACTTTACAGTTTAAGTAGGTAAAATGTTGATTTACTTTCCTGGATCATAGTTGTCTTTCTTTGTAAAATAGGAATAATAGTAATCTTGGTGAATGTTTTTGTAAGATATGTTTGCTGTATCTCTTTTGGTAAATATTTAGATATTGTAGAATTTTAGATGTGTCTTTAACCAGAAAGGCTTTGCTAAAAGTCTTTTTTTTTTTTCCTTTTTTCCCCCCCCAAGACAGGGTTTCTCTGCATTGCTTTGGAGCCTGTCCTGGAACTAGCTCTGTACACTAGGCTGGACTCACTCACAGAGAGCCACCTGCCTCTGCCTCCCGAGTGCTGTTATTAAAGGCATGTGCCACCAATGCTCGTCGCTAAAAGACTTCTAAGTTGTAACTTTCAAATAAAACTTCTCAGTTAAAAGGATGTAGAAGGAATATTTTTCTTGGGAAAATTATCAAATAAAAACACACAGGCAGTTGATTAGATTTCTCAGTCAGTAAAGTGCTTACCTTGGCAGACAGAAGGTCCTGTGTTTGATTTCCAGAACTCATGGACACATGGTAGCACCTACAAGCCTTGGGCAGGTAGAGATAAGCAGGCCTTCAGGCTTTCCTGCTTATTCAGCATAGCTTACTTGGTGAGTTTCAAGCCAGTGAAAGACTCAGTGTCATAAAAACATGATGGACAGCTCCCAAGGAACATCTTAGGTTTTTCTCTGGCCTCCATAGAAATATGCATGAAGCCATGCACAAATGTACATATGCGTGTCTACACACATAAAGAACATGTAAATAAACTGTATATGTATGACGGTGGGAGAATGTTTCTCTTCCTTTTTTTCATTCAAGACAGGGTTTCTCTTTGTAGCCCTGGCTGTCCTAGAACTAATTCTGTAGACCAGGTTGAACTCAGAGATCTGTCTAACTCTGCCTCCCAAATGCTGGGATTAAAGGCATATACCACTCTCTGGATGGGACAATATATTTCTATTAAATATAATTTATATTTTACAAAATATAAGACTAAGTGGACATATACTGTTAATACTAGTACCAGCTTACAAGGAAGAAAAGACCCAAGGCCTACAGTAATATCTGTTTATTTCAAAATGTCTAATAATAAAAGAAATGTCCCATTGAGTAAGAATAATAAAAGTTATTGAAATATTCTTAGAAAGATTTAATTGAAGGAAAGAGGGAAATATTTGAAAGTATGAGGTGATGGAATTTATAACTATCCAGTGAATTATATAGAAGCTTATATAATGCCTTTGTAATTACTTTGGGACCAAAAACATTAAGTAAAACATTTTGACTTTATTAATATAATTTAGTTGTTATTAGATGTGCTTATGGATTATTAGGAATTAATTCTTCAGTTTAATATGACTTTTGTATTTGTTAAAATCTGAAAGGATGTGAGGCCAAAAAATTAATCTATTACTTTTTTATATTAAAAAAAGAGGTGTATTACAATTATCATAAGGTATTATGGCTATGGATGCGTGGAAGAGCATCTACTTAGCCCATGTGTAGAATCCTAAGTTTATTCCTTACAACATGCGCATGTGCACACAATTAAGGCAAAATGTGTTGTTAGCACAGTATTTTTTAAGGAGTGGTGGAAATAAAAGCTACAAGAATGTTTGTAACATTCTTTGACTATAACTATGATGATTGTAACTATATAATTTTATAAAGCTAATTACCTGTTCTTGAAAACCTCTTATGTTCTGCTATGTCTTTTAACACTCCATTGGTAGTTCAAGTTTGGTCTTCATTTGACCTGTGGCACTTCTGATAGTAACAGTCAATGAATCAGCCAATCTGAACATATTTGTCTGACAGTGAACTTGTATCACCCCTGTACTGGAGATGTGTACACACACACACACATACACACATACACATACCACACACATACATGCACACATGTACACATGCATGCACATGGGATTGATAATTCTCTGAGGTACTTAATAAGTCCTAAGTGACCATGATTCCAAGGTGTACCTTTTGTCTGAAAACTGAACACTAGACAGATACTCAGGAATGTGGGCTCTGAAATACCAACTTAAGGGCATCTTTTTTTAACTTTCCCAACTAATTGCCAGTGAAAGTAATCACTAATTTACTGAACTTTAATCACTTGTGATCTAAGATAACAGACTATGAGAGCAGTTACACTGGCAAATTAAATCTTGAATCTTTGAAGTACTATACAAACCTTTGCAACAGTCTTGGTTCTGAATTGAGAGCTACACAGTGGAGTAGGTACTGAGATTTTATGTGTGGACCATTGGTCCTGTTTGCTAGGGCAAATGGGGAAACCAAAACCAAGTCACAGATAGGGCTATCAGTAGTCTATTAGGTTATGTGCATGTAGTATGCAGCCTGATTCTACTGATGGCAGTGGGCAAATGTGATTTTCCCTAAACCCTGTAATTGGGAAGTGGGTGGGTCCTGAGGTTTAAATGGAAGATATAAAGAAAAATAATGTAAAGTAAAAGCCCAAACATAGATACTCTAAGCAACCCAGGAAATACAGTTTTGCATGAATGTATAATTTAAGATTTGCCAAAGAGCTCGATTTGCAGTTTGACAGTTGGGGGCATCTAGATACCTTGATACTTGGAGAGTAAATGTTTCCCATCATGCTCTCACATATCAATGATAGTTTATTAAAATGGTCACTTTCCCCCAGCAGGGTCAGATAGCCGTTATTAAGTAGGCAAGGATTATACATGTTGGGATTTGCCAGTTTTCGTTTTACTCTTTAGGCACCTTATATAATTTGGTATTAAGTTCCCCCTTTCTCTCACTGCATTGCATTCTTGGTATCAAGCCTTTATTTAGTTCCTCCATTCTGCTCATATTTTTTTCTTCTAGGAACTAGCCTAGTTTTTGATTCCTCTAAATCCCTCACTTCCTTCATTCTCAGTCCAATTCTTTGCCTTTTCTATGTTATTGCTGTGGTGACTCCTAGACCTAAGGCCTTCAAGCTAACTACAGAAAAAGTACATGGTAGAGGTGGAGATGCAGATGATAATAATGGTGAGGTCAAAGTGATTGGTAATGTGATTATTTCCACAGCCTATAGTTCTCAATGTGAGATCCATAGTCATACTACTTAGTGTCATTGTCATCTCTTAACACTGTGGCCTAGGTAAATTGAACAATGTCTTGGACAACATCTTCCTTTAATAATAATAATAATAACAATAATAATAACAACAATATCAGTTTCTATATGATAGAATTACTGGAAATATTAAATGAAGGCATGTTACATTATACTACCACTACTACCATTAATATTATTTAGAAAATTCCTACTGGTAATTGTGATGATGTACTAAGGATAGTATGTCCTTGATCCCTTGTCAAAAAAATTGAAGTTTGGGAAAATTATATAAGCTGCTCACAGTTCAATTTTCTGGATTCAAATCCAGATCTGTGTAAGTGTAGAATACCTGCTCTTGACTAAAACAAGGTGCCTCACATGTCACAGACGAGGCAGGGCTTCTGTACCTCCTTGCTGCTTTTCAGTGAAGCCAGCTCAGAGGCTTTGCTGGACCATCAGCAGGCTTGCATTTAACTTCTGGAACTCACCTTCTGATTTGCAACTCTGAGCAATTCTCTTAAGTATATATGAGGCTTAGATTTGTAATCAGTACCTGGAAATGATGGTAGCATTCTGTAGAGTATAATAATTCATGAGAATGGGGTCATAACTTACAATGTGGGTACTCAAAATAGGATAGGAAATATATTAACTTTAAAAGACTTTAATCTTCCAGCTGATGTTACTTGGATTTTATTATTTCTTAAAAATGGGAGGCCTTTTTGGTACTTCCCTTTATTTTTGAAGAAATTTGAGGGCTCAAGGGGCGCTGGCTGAGTTAAGAGCTTGGAAACCTCAAGTCCCAAACAGAACAATAAGCAAAAACATTTAGTGAGCAGATGATTAATAAAAGTAATAAGGACTGGTGTGAATGATTGGATGGGAGTGGATATGATATTAAAATAAGCCAGCATTACAGATTTAAATACATTGGGCACTCCTGAGAATCAGTCCTAGCAGAACAGATCGAAGCTTGGATGGGACATGTACAGTTAAAGCTTTGTATACATTACTCAGCACTTAGTAGCACTGATCTGGAACCTATATGACCTTTGGAAATAAGTGCCACAAACTTGATGTGTTTTATGGCTGTCACATTACTTAATACATTTTTATTAGGATGAAAGAGATCTCACTTGGCTGATTTCCACACCTACAACAATTAGAATGGGAGGGAGGAGTATTCATTCAGGTGATGAGAAGGGTTAGAAAGAACAGAACAAAGGGTGAAAATACAGAATAGCATCTTTCCTTTTTTTCCTTTTGTTTTTTTAAGACAAGGTTTCTCTGTGTAGCCCTGGCTGCTCTGGAACTCGCTTTGTAGACCACCTGCCTCTCTCTGCCTTCCCAGTGCTGGGATTAAAGGCATGCACCACCACCACCTGGCAATATAAACTTAAAGAATCTTTAAGTGAAGCACATGCACGACTATGAACCCATTTTGTTTTGTGAGATAGTTTAAGAAGTTATTAATTTCTTTTTGGAGGGAAAAGTGTTAGAAGTCTGTTCCAGTCACTCCCTCTTTGGAGTTTGCAGTGTATGCAGGAGCTAGCAGCTCAGGAACAGGAACTATGGATTAAGCCTGTTCATGGGGGGTTTCACTTAAATTCAGAATTCCTCAAAAGGAGCCTCCAGGTTTGGAGAACACGAATACTCAGCAGGATTGGTGCCACTTATAATTGCTGGGGTAACACTAGGGAAGATTAAATTATGGTGATGAAAACAAGTTCCCTGTTTCAGAAAGATTTTCATGCAGAATAGTTTAAAGGTAAGAAATGAGCAGTGTTCGACCTGACAACTTAGTTGCTTCAGTGTCATCTGAGGGTCTAGATTGCTGCATCTGTTCTTGTTTGCAGTGTTTCAGTTCATTCTTGAAAAGTATTTGGGATTAGAGAGAAGGGGTAGGCCAGAATGACGCCCATCATTGTTTTGGTAAAATTATTTGGAAAAAAGTAATTTTGTTATTTATTTATTTCTTAATTGAAATAAAAAAAAATCCTGAAAGTTTAAATTTCTTGTTGATGGTATATTTGTTATTGCATTATGAATATTGGGTATCTCACTAGGATGGGTTCTTTTCCTGCTTAAATATATTTATTTTAGTCAAACACTGAAGCTTTATTATTTTACATTATCCATTTACTGATTATCCCTTAGTTTTCTGAAATCTTATAGGGTGTTTTATTCTGTGTATGTGTGTGTGTGTGTGTGTGTGTGTGTGTGCTTGAACTTTTTATTGTATTTTTCTCACTGAATTTTACCTTACTATTACTATGTTTAAAGTTTTATTATGGAACACTTCATACTTCAGAGATAAAAATTTTAATTTTATAAGACCATATGGCTCTTATTTAAAAACCTATTAAAGTGATGATTAGTACACAGTGATCATAATAAATCAAGAATTTTTAAAATATTAGAGGTAAGATATTTTTTAATTAAGATGTATTTGTTAATGAAATGCAATATTGGTGTTTTTCATAATTGATAGATTAGCATTATTCAAGATTAATTCTCATTTTCATCCCTTCTAATGTATATGTGAGATTTTGTTTTTAGATAATATTGAAAAGAATGAGAATATTGGCGCGGGGGGGGTGGATTTGTGGGTTATATTCATGAACACAGTGATCCATCAGTTAAAAATATCTTTAATGATTTATCAGTGAATGATTCAATTGGTTGTCCTCCAATTTTAAGTTATGAGTTGGCAAGCTACTGGAGTTCCAGAAGAATGAGTTGTTTAGGACCATTCATGATCCACTGGCAATATTAACTGCCTCCTTGTGTCCTGTAGGGAATTTGGTTGGTTTTTGCTACTCTCCTCAGAGTTAAGTTTTGTTGGGTGTGAGGTGTGTGCTGTAATTGTGTGAAACAGGAAGAGTGTGGCTGGAGATGGGGAGATAGGACAAGCCTCCATACTTTGTAGAGGCAGTCCAGAGTTGGCCAGCTTTAGGGAGGGGTAGAATGAGAGAGATCTAGGAGACCAGGACCACTTAATGTCCCTGTGCCTTTCACCTGTCTGTCTGTGTCTGTCTGTCTGTCTATCTATCATTCAATCATCTATTTATACTTCATTTAATTTTTGGTATATTCTTTAAACTTGAGCAGTGCTGATCCAGGAAAATAGTGAATGTTTTTTTAGGGTAATAAAACAACATTAATTGCTTCATGCATCTGTTTTTAAGGTGTGCTTTATTGAAAAATGTCTGAAAAAATCCTAATTCCATATAAATTTCCCAGATCAGGATCAACACTTGAATTCTCTCTAACTCTCCCTCCTGTGTATCGCTTGTTACTCCTTTTTCATGGCTAGTACTTTGGAAAAGCATGTTTTAAATAGCTTAATATAAGGAATGGTATATAATTTTGTAAGTAAATAGCCGCAGATTACTTTTTGGTTCCTGCCTTATTTTTAGGGGGTGTCAATTCATAACATTCTCATAGTACAAGAGGTTTCTGATAGCTATATTCTTCCTTCCATTTTTACAAAAAGGAAACCATAGGTTAATCCAGTAGTGCCAGGTTACAGAAGTGGTATGAAGAAAGTAGACCTGAGCCTCCCCACTCCAGTATTACATGCTGTGCTACCTCATACCTGCTGCCTTTGGCTAAATTGCATTCCTTACCCCAGTCCTGCTTAATATCCTTTATCCTGAGGACTGACCAGCTTTGGGCTATTCAACAGTATTTTTTAAATAGAGAAGCTTTTACTTTTTCTTTGAGGAGTTTCCTGAAACAAAAAATAGGCCTTATAGGCTGCTGAATACTTTCTGCCACCCTGTATTACTGGGCTGGGCAAGCTGGGAACCTTAAGCTCCTGGGCTGCTGAGGGAGGGAAAGGGGGAGGGGATATTCACAGGTCAGAGTAGAGGTGGATTGGCAGAGCAGGGGCTGGTGGGAGTGGGAAACTTACATCATTTCCCTGCAACTGGAGGCCCTACTTTCCCCTGTGTAATAGTTTACTAGATAGGCAGAGATTCGTAAGTAAAAGAAAAGGAGTGGCAGGCCTGATGCTCTTGTTCATAAATCCGTGCTATTAGATGAAACTGTCAATAACTAACTAGAAGCCGCCAGGACTGTCTGTGCTTCGCTCTCCCTAGCTCAGTTCCTTTCTGCTCCGCCCCATCCCTGCTCTCTGCTATTCAGATCAGCTTCCTGCTTCTCTGAAAGCTGTTGTGTAGGGCTGGTCTGCCTTCACTGAAAGCATTATATTTGCAAGACTAAGGCAGGTTTTCTGAAAGTATTGTTGGTTTGGTTTTCTTTGGCGAATAGGAATCGAGGAAAAGATTTTTTTAAAGAAAGGTGCAGGCTGAAAAAGCAAAACCATCATGAATTGTGTTGTCAACATCGTGCCGGTGTTACAACCAGCTCAGTAGACTGCCGCACTGAAAACATTTCTGTGAGAGGTATGTGCTTGGAAAATGGAAAGGTGACTGACTGTTGGCTGTGGAGTGAACTGCCTGTCCAGCAGCTGCTCAGCTCCTGTAAGACCGTAGTTCTTCCTGGCGTTTTGATATGGAAAGGGCAATCATTACTTGAAACCTAGTGCAGTTAATTAGCTTAATGGTTAAAAAAATGTTAAATCTGTGTGTTCTGTCCCCACATCAGAACTCCTTCAGGCCTGGCCTGCCTGGGTCTAGTGAAATCCAAGGTGTTACTGCAGACTCTTTTGGTGGTGGTTGTCAGTAAACAAGATGATCTTTAATACCTGTCTCATTATTTATGAACCACATGACAAAGATTAATGAGACAGACTTCAAGTGGCCTAGAAGAAGCTTCAGACTCATTAGGAGCTTTCTGAACTGGCAGATGGCAGATGTAAAAGGGAATGGTTTGATGCTTCGTCATAATCTAAGTGGGAGCTTTAAAGTTTAGAGGGTATATTACATGGCAGTGGAAAAATCTAGAGGGGTCACTAAAATCCCGGAGCATAGTCCATGATCAATGATGCCTGGTCAGAGCACTTTGAATACTCATGGCTGTTTTTTTTAGGGGGATGTTTTTATAATGTTTTTATTAAGTAGTCAGGGACAAGAATTATGAACAACAGTATTACCAACACTGAAGGAAGCATAGGGCATTTTACTACTTAAAATATTTTGAGGATTCTCTGTTATAGAAGATTTTAGAAAATATTAAAAATAGGAAAATATTTAATTTTATTGTGTACATGATTGGATAAACCACTAGTGGCAGAAATAATCCAAACTATGAAGTATTTTGTGCTTGATTTTAATTATTTTTGTCAGGAAAGAAACTGAAGAATTCTTAAATGTTGCTATGTTTCAGTTAGTAATATTTTGTAATTAAGTTACAGTTATTTCTGTATGATGATGCACATACTCTTGCACACCTTTAGCACAGAAGTCTTGAAACCTATTGTCATGAATAGATGCTATAACCCAACTTAAGTTCTGTTATCTAGGAGAGTATGTTCTTTTTAACAGGAGATTTAACTTCTCAAATATTTACAAAGTGCAAATCTTCATGGTCATAGAAGATAATGCTGAATTTAGCAAGCTAAATGTGTGAAAGGTTGTAGGTCTGGAGGATGTGTTACTTAGTGGTAGGAAACTTGTGGTTCAGTTTCTAACACCAGAGAAGTATGAAGGAACATGTGAATGGATGGATGAATAAATGATCCTAGATCAGAAAAGATACGAGGGGTGAATCTATTTCAGTTTCTTGAGAAGGAAGAAATTCCCTGACACAATACACTGACAGGTGGATTGGATACCTTGTGTTTACTGTGGTCATTTTATGTACAACCACATGTTAGAAACCTAGGAGAGCTTTTACTACCATTACCCAGTCTTTCCTCCAGAGGTTCTAATATAATTGATTGAAGTGGAGCTGGGATATTGATAATTTCAAAATCATTTTCTCCTATTTCTAATGTAGTCAGAGCGGTTAACAGTTGCATCACCTAAACATCCAGCTTCGGATTCTTTTTGGATACTGTCTGTGTGGTCACCAGATCTGCTTTGGCATGTCCTCTGTCACACACAACTCATCAGATATTCAACAGTATTTCTTCCCCAAGACTTAACTTTTTTTAGATTAAATATTCCTAGCTCCATCAGTCTTTAAAATTCCTTCACCATTTTGGTGACTCCCCTTCATTGAATTGTATGTGTGTACACTTGCCATACTTGTGTGTACAGGCGAGAGAACAACTTTTGGAGGCTAGTTCTCTTCTTCCATCATGTTGATCTCTCAGTCAAACTCAGGTCATTGGGCTTAGAAGCAGGTACCTTTTACTCTATGAGCCATCTCACTGGTCTTGTCAAAACGTACTCAATGAATGACAGCAATAAAAAGAAATGTTTTGTCAAGGAGCAGGTGACTGATGCAAGGTCACACTGTCAGCCTCTGCTTTTACACTTTGCTGCACCCTGCAGTGTTCCTAGTGTGCAGTTCAAGTGCCAGTGCAGCTCATCAGGGTAGACTAGCAGAGAAATCTGAAAGGAAGCAGAAAGCTTCTGTACATTGATTCTTCGCATTCTTGTTTTTGGATAATAATTTTAACATTTGCATTAGCATATAGTCCATTCATGGATTTGCTATTCATTTACTGTTCTGCCCCCAAAAAGAGAGGAGTAAAGTAATTATTTTTCCCTAAGTTAACTGCAGAGAATAGTTTTCTTAGAAGTTTAGATATCTTGGCTTTTTTCCTTTGGATTTCTGGATAACCCCACTATTGTTTATCTTCATTGTTCTCCTTCTTTTCTCCCTCATTTCCTCCTTCCTTGCAGTCTCTCTTGTCACCACCTCTGAGGCATTTGTACATACTCAGAGTTGATGGGAGGGTAACATCATCTTGCTCTGAGTGAGCCAGCATGGAGAGCTCTATATATTAAGGCAGAGTCATACATGGCCAGTCTCTAAATTTGCAGATGAAGGAACTGAGACATAGGGAGCGGCTGTAGCTCTGTAAGTTTTGCACAGCACCTAGTACATTAAAACATTTAGTAAATGCTTGGTTTACTGCTTGGCTCCACCTATCCCTCCCCCCATTCCTTTTTTCTTCACCTAGGAATTGGATTTTACCTTTCTTACTCCCAGGCTTTACCCTGAGACAATCATTGCTTTACTAGTGTTGCAAATGGAACAGATTTTTCAAGACTACTTATTACTTTAAAAAAGCTTCAGTGATACAGTAAGAGCTCACATAACCAGGTTTATTTTTCCTTCTCTTGACTTATAGGAAAATAAGCTCCATTTCCCCTCCTTCTTTAAAAAGTTGATTTTAAACAGTGCAGTAAAAAAGAAGCAAAGAGTTTCCAGAAACTTTGTAGTCTTGAGCCCATCTGTTTACATCTCACCAAGATGTCCACATCTTCTTTAGGGTCCAGTGAAACTTGATGGTCCCACAGGAACACCGTCTGCTACTATCTAATGAGATCTATCATCAGCAGTGACAGATTTAATTACATTCACTGTACTGTACATATGGGGAAAGAAAGTAAGCTTTAATACTTCAGAAATACCTTCAGTAGCAGTTATAGAAACAGAATAGCTTTCTTTATAATAACCAGGCAAACCAGGCTATTCTTCCAATGTTTGACTGGTCAGGTTTGATGCTGTGTGGGTGTTCACTATTTGGAAGCCTGTGTTTTCATTGCTCTAAAGGTAGAGTAATCTGAGTGGAGTTGTGTTTTTGAGCATCTTTGGTCCCTCTGCTCCAGTAGTTCTGTATGTCCATTTTCTACTTGGTAGCATAGCTTGTATTGCTTGCCTAATACTAGTTTACTTTTACATGGCTTGTCCTCTTGTCTCATATCTTGAAATCCATGTCTATGAATACTTAATTGTTTTTCATACCTGTGCTTTTAACTAGATTTTTTTATTTTCTGGAAGTGAAGATTGAATGCTTGTAGAACCAGGAATCGTGTAGATAAGGGCCATATAGAACTGTACAGTCATAAAGATGTGTGACAAATAGGTAAAGGTATGATTACTAGTAGAATTAGCTAATATTTGAACAGTACTAAATATGAAGTATCTACATTTAAGTAAAGAACTAAAATAACCTGTGAGATGGCAATATGGCTGGATCAGAGTATGTGTCTATGATAATAAAGGCCAAGAACAAAATACATAAATTAAAATCTTAACTGGTCTAAGTAACTTTAGACAGTACTGATAAACTATTTTGTACAGCTTCAAACATTTTTTTTTAATGTTATGCAGGGTCTTAGTTATTCTCTTGAGTGTCATTTATATTATAAAGAGACTGGGTAGAGGGTATCACACTTTAGAAAGAACGTTGGATATCTAACTTTAGTGTCAACAGAATGTGAAAAAAGTTGTCTGTTCACACGAAACTTAAAAATCTCTAAAAATGTTTATATATTTGTTTATGTGCACATGAATATAAACAACTTCACACACACACATGTATGAGGTTGTCCTTAAAGCCTACTAAAAGGCAAGGAATTGTAAGAAAATAGTGTACTGGTTGCTAAATATTTATAACAGATAAAAGTCATAGTTAATTAATCCAACCTTTGGCTGGATTATTATTATTACACTTTATATTATAAAAGCTTCAGAGAAATTGGATGTTAGGTGTCCATCAAGCAGGCCTAAGTTAACCCAAGTAAGACAACAAATCAAATAATGTTTAAAGTATAGCTCATTGATACTTACTGTACCTATAAGAAGTATAAAAAGTACCTTGTATGAATTTTTTTTATTAAAATGTTTTCATTTGGTTGGGTTAAATTTTATAGTTGTATGTGTATTCTGTTCCTTATGTAGCAAGGGTCTATTTTAGGTTGAGATCTCATGAAACTGTCTAAGAGGAGGTGATGAATGAAATCTCATGACTAGATATTAGGTCTTTTCAGCTGGGAGTGGTAGGAGGAAATGCAACTGTCTTAAAGAGAAAATAGAATGCCTTGAAGAAATCAGAATTATTATTCTGGATAGAGTTCAGAAGTGAGTCTGAAGAGTGGCATGGTATAAAGAGAAATCAGGATTTATGGGATTTTATATGTGGTGGCAAGGTTTATAACAAGCATGTTGGCAATGTTGAAAGTTTTTCAGCAAGAGAAAGGTTATATTTCATAGGGGTCTGTTCAGTTTCTACAGGAAGATATCAGGCAGGGAAATTGCAAGTGTTTTAATGA
The DNA here is from genome assembly GCA_030556225.1 of Cricetiscus sungorus. Lineage (NCBI taxonomy): Eukaryota > Metazoa > Chordata > Mammalia > Rodentia > Cricetidae > Cricetiscus > Cricetiscus sungorus. Next base: position 28,207,597 of record JANBXA010000651.1, on the reverse strand, counting down.
TATGATGGCACTGGAGATGTGAAAAGTGAACTGCCTGACTGTATTTAAGAACTTGAATAGACTAAGGCTCTATGGTTTGCATATGTGATAGTAAGTGAGGCAGAGTAAACCAAACTCTAGCATGATCATTTTTGGGTGGGTTGGATGGTATAGTGATATCTTAGCCCATTCAGACTACTATAACATAATTTCATGGAGTGGGTAATTTATAAGTAACAGAAGTGTGTCTTTCATTCTTCAGGAGATGAAGCAGATAAGATAGTCTAGTAAGAACCTATCTCCTGACTCATGGATTACACTTTTTTATTCTGTACTTATATAGTGGAAAGAGCAAGGTAGCTCTTTGGGTTCTTTTTAAAAAGTGAATGTACTAATTCATACGTGAACTCTCTACCCTCCTGATTTCTCGCAATGACTTCTGTCCTAAAATCCCTCACCTCAAGGAGTAGAATTTTAACATGAAAATTTTAGGTGGATGCAAGAATTCAGATCATAGCAAGTGGCAACTACAGAAACAGGGAAAGCACCAAGAGAAGTACATCTGGGGCTTTAAGGGGAAAACATGGTACGTTTAAATTCCAATATTGAAGTGTCTGTGAGATAAGTAGGTTGAAGTACTCATTTAAAAGTAAAATATGTCTGGGCTTTGGAAGAGAGAAATGGGCTTGAAATACAAATTTGACAACAGTCTGCATATGACACCTGAAGCTCTCAGATTGACTCAGGAAAATAGAATAATGAAGGCTGATTGAGGAACTCCAGCCCAAGACACTGCTAAGGACACAGCCCAGATCACAGGATGGCATTTTGTTCATTGCTTCTTACTAGTTTTGCTTTATGTTTTATGTTGTCCCTTTTATTTGAGGTAGTTGTAAACTTACATGTAGTTATAAGAAACAATGCAGATGTTCTCTTTGGCTTTCACCCATAATCACTTACATCCTATGGCTTACAGTGCCATAGTCAGAACACTTGCCATGTGACAGTCAAGAAAAGAACATTTCCAGGATCCCAGAGACACCGCTTGTTGCCCATGTTATAGACACATCTGCTTTCCTTTTCCTCTTTCCCTTTACAACTCCTTGCAAGCAATGTCGTTCATTTCTACAATTTTGTCATTTCAAGATTACTTTAAAAACAAAGTTACATAGTGAGGTGGATAGTCACAAGACTGACTTGTGGACTCAGCATTACTTTCTGGAGAGTCATGTAAATTGTGTATGTATCAGTAGTCCCTTCTTGCTGCTGACTAGTATTCCTTATTCTAGAGATCATAGTTTATTAATTTTCTTAAAATCATATATGGTATTTTGAATAAGGGACCACCATGAATAAAGATGCTACCAACATTCATGTACATGCTTTAGTCATTAACTAAATAAAATTTTTTTCTGACTGTTTCCATGGATGTGTGCTTACTCTGATGTCATTTATTCTTTCTCCATTGAAATACTCTTGTACCTTTGTTAAATAATATTAGAATAATTGTCAGTTTAGCTTTGGGTTCTCTGTTATTTTATTGTTCTAGATGTTTCTGATATCATGAATTTTTTTTATATCGTGCAGTTTTAATTATTATAGTTATGTGCTTTAAAATCAAGAAGGTTGATTCTTTCTTTATAAATTGTTTAATGTTTTTAACTATTCCAGTGTCTTTGGCTTTCTGTTTATATTTTGAAATAATTTTGTAATATCTACTGCTTCTACAAAAATTTTACTGGGATTTTTTTATTGGAACAATTTTAAATTTTGCATCAATTTGAAGACTGTCTTGGTATATGTTCATTTGACACTTGAAAAGTAATGTATATTCACTGCTTTTGGTTCAAGGAAGTAGTCTATTAAGGTCATTGAAGTACTGTTGATTGGTGGGATTACTGAGTTATTGTATGCTGATTTTTTTGCCTAATTATCTCAGTTACTGAGATAAGAGTGTTGCTATTTTTCATTGTTGTAGGTTTGCCTGTAAATTCTTTTGGTTCTGACATTCTTACATCCCACATTTTTTAGGGTTAGCGTATTTGTGAAGATATGACATTTTTCATGTATAATGTCCCTAACTGTCTCTTATAATTGCCTTTGTTCTGAAATGTATGTTATTTGATTAAAATAGTGGTCTGATTATATTTTGAGTAACCTTTATATAACATATTTCTTTTCATTTACTTTTAATTTACCTGTCATTGTATTTTTAAAGTAAGTTTCTAATAGATCATAGAGTTACAGTGCATTTTTAATGTCTATGGATCAATTTTAATTATTGTACTTACTTTCCCTTTGCATTTATTTTGCAATTCATAATATTTTAAACTTTATTTTATTGTATGAGTGTTTTGCTTGCATGTTTGTCTATGCACCAGATAAATGCAGTACCTCTTGAGGCAAGAAGAGAGCACTGAATTCTCTGGGACTGGAGTTAGAGATAGTTGTGAGTTACTATATGGATACTGGGAATGGAATCCAGATCTTCTGAAAGAGCATCCAGTGCTCTTAACTTGTGAGCTATTTCTTAAGCCCCTGTAATATTGTTTAAATTAAATACTTTATCATATATATTTAGAAACATATCAGACAGTCTTAGGATTTTATCATAATTTAGAAAACCCCAAAGAAGAAGGAAGTCCTATGCTATTTATCTATGTTTTTGCTATCACTTTTTAAGGTTTTTTTTTTTTCATATTTCAGTATTCTTTCTTTTTTCTGTATGTTTACTAAATTTCAGGATAGGTCTACTTCTAAACATTTTTTCCTGAATTCCTTTTTTGTCTGAGGCTGCCGTTATCTTGTTACCCTAAAGGATATTTTTACTGTGTATAGGATCCAAGGTTTGCCTTTTTTTCTTTCAGTACTTAAAAAATGCACAGCATCTGTCCTGTGTGAGTTTTGATGAGAAATCTGTTGTCCTGTGAACTGTTACTCCTGTGGAGATTGACTTTATTCTCTTGGTGTTTTTAGTATTGGGGAGGAAGGAGAGAGATGATTGATTTTCAGAAGTTTGACTCGAAGTCAGTGCTAGTGTGTAGAGAGGGAGGGGATGTAGCCAAATGTGGACATGTTCCTGTCATTATTTTATAGTCTTTCTTACTTTCTTCCTCCTTTCTGGATTTTAGATCTATTTATTATTGTTCCACAGTCCCCTGAAGCCTTGTTTAGATTTTTTAAAATATTTTTTTTATTTTATGCTAAGATTGGACAATTTTTATTCTATTATTCTTTCCCCTGACTCCTGTATCCAATTGCTAAATGTGTTTGTTAAGATAACTTACTGTGCTGTTCAGTTCCAGAATTTTTATTTGGTCTTTTTTATATTTTGTTTTTTTGCTGAGATATTATTCATTTGTTTCAGCCAAGTTCTCAGTTGTTCACTAAAGCATTTTATATTTAATCCTAACTGTCTCTCAATCTTGACTCTCACATGTGCATTATTTAAGTGAAGGTGCTCTTGGTTTTGGTATAGGTGACATGGTTGAAATCTGGATACTTTCAATGCAGTGGCTATCACTGAAATCCTTTCTGTAATCTCTGACACTGATCTAGCTGCAAGAAGAGTTGACACTGCTTCGTTATTGTATGATGACACAGCATATGTCCTCCATTGACACCTGGAGAATACAGGGCCCCTTGTTACTGCTGCGCAAGGGAAGAATTCCCACCCTCTACTAGGCTTCCATTGATTACATCTTTACTAGAAAGGATAAAAGGTCTAGAAGGGCTTCACCTTTGCTCTCTGCCTGGCTTTTATTGATGCAATGGACTAGGCTGGAAAATGGAGAGTTGTCTTACTACTACTAAGCAGTGACCAACATTTTGGTTGTCCACTAGACTGCCTGTGACTCCATGCAAAGACACAGAAAGGGGGGCATTACTGCTAGGCAGGTGACTAGATAGATGTTCTTTGTCCTTTAATGATCTACCCTGACTGTATGTGTGAATGATGAGACTCAAATATCTAATTTTTATATGTCTTCCCTCCTGTGCATTGCCTCAGTTTGTGAGTTGTGGCTTACCTTTAAAGTCAGTCAAGGGTGGAAATCTAAGTGTTCTGTACTTGATTTTATCTGGGAATAGTAAATATGGGGCCCCAGACTTCTTTTTTCTTTTCCTATGAGATGTTTGGCTTTCCTAAAGCAATTATTATTTAGTTTTCTGGGTTACTACGATCCCCTTCTATTGGTCCTTTGGCTAGGAAAAGCAAGTTTTTTTGGATCCTTGGGCCTTTGCTCTGTTGGCATCTCTGGATTTTCAGCTCCTTCAGTTTCTAGATAGAATACAGGAGGTAAAAAAAAAAAAAAAAAACAACAACAAAAAAAAAAAAACAAAAACCAGAGAACTTATCAGTGTGTTTCTTGGGTTCAGAAAGCTGTATCAGGTCAACCTCCTAGCATCTTTTTAGTGTGTGTGTGTGTGTGTAATGAGACTCACTATGTAGCCCAGACCAATCTCAAAGTCACTGGGTGGCCTAGCGTGGCCTTAAACTCAGAATTCCCCTCTCTCAGTATTCCAGGTATATTGTCTAGCAGTTTTCATTGTATTTAGTAAAAAAAGAACACACACACACACACACACACACACACACACACACACACACACACACACACACCAGAAAAAATAAAATCAGTTTTATAGATAGATTATGGAGAACACAGCTTCGAATCCCAGGTGGAATTATTAACACTGCAGTGGATCTTTGAAAGACAGACAGAGTCTCTTCTGGTAATTTAGACATCTGAAGACCTGAGTTACTGCCTGATAACAGGCAATGAGTGACATTGTGTTCTTTGATTTTTCTCTCTATGTGCTATTTTGGTCGGAGAAAGAAATATGTTTGTTGGATTACACCTTTGTAAGTCATTTTCAGCACTAGAGCAGTTTACTCAATTCCACTAGCTTTGAAGTCAATGGGCCAAATACACTCTGGTTAATCAGCTGAAGCAGTGCACTCCTTATAAATACTTTTATTCCTAAATATTCCAGGAATTTATTTCTGTCTTTTTAAAACTTTGGGCTGTGAAAACGTTTTGTAGTTTAAGTTAGTTGTGAGTAAAGTTGACTGTATAGTTCTATGAACTTAAACATGCATAGATGCCATATGAAATTAATATAATTTTTAAATTTAAAGAAGTTTATTAACCTCATCCAAATTCTCTTATATTGTTCATTTGTAGTCATTCTATCCTCCGACCCTCACCCATGGTAACCATTGTCAAGTCTTCATGACTATGGGTAGTTTTATGTCCTATGAAGTGACTCACATGATGTTTGCTCTTAAAACTGGCTTCTTTCATGTCATATAGTACCTGAGATTTATCCAAGTTTTTGCATGTATCTGGAATCTAACTTGTGTGTGTGTGTGTGTGTGTGTGTGTGCTGAGCAGTTTTCCACTAGATACATAAAATATATACACAAACATATACACACACAGAAGGAGAGAAACACATTATTTACACACAGGAAATTACCTGTTTTTCTATCCTTGTTTTCAATTTATGGTAATTCTAAGTACAGACACTATAAGTGTGTGTGTTATGGTATGGGCTTTGATTTATCAGAGTTAATATCTAAGAATGGGCTTCTGTGGTTCTTAAGAAATAGCCATATTTTTTCAGATTTGCTGTACCATTTTATACTTAAGTTCTTTCTATTGGTCTACCCTTTTCCAGAATATTTGTCCTTGTCAAAACATTCTAAAAATAAAAAAAAAATTATTTTAGGTGTTTGAGTATTTTGCCTGCATGTAGGTGTGTACCATATGTGTATCTGGTGCTTGTGGAATACAGGAGAAAATGAGTTATGGATGGGTGGTTGTGAGCCACCGTGTGAGTGCTAAGAACCAAACCCAGATTCTGTGCAAGAGCTCCATGTGTCTTAGCTGCTGACTCATTTTGGCAGCCCCATTAAAACATTTGTATATGTATATGTATGTATGTATATATATATATATATATATATATATATATATATTGATTTTTATTTTATTCTAGGCATATTTGATACTATGTTATGTAGACATTAGTATCCTTTAAAAATATTCTCTGAAATATTGAAAATTTACTTTTAGTAGGTGATTGACTCAGTTAAGTTGAGGCTCTGAGCAGCCCTCTGAAATCGTTCCCATGGCAGTTCACATATCTGAACCTTTCAGCTTGCTTGGGTTTTGCCCACCTACTTGCCACATTCAGTGGCCACTTTGAAAACAGGATCATTCTGTCTTAGAGCTCATTTTCAGGTGTTATATAAAAACTTGAATTACTTAGAATCAGAGCTCACTTGCATGGTTGAGAAAAGAGTTTATAAGGAGCTTGAAGGAATCACTGTCATGTACCCCCTCTTTTCTTCCCTCTCCCTAGGACCTTGTTTCTGGTTTTCTGGATAGAAAGCTGTGGTCTTTAATTACTATGTGTTGCCATGCAGTTCTCATGATTGTACCTGTCTGGGGATAAGCAGTACAAAGATGAAGAAAGCAATAAGGCTTGTCTCACTCTCTTGGGACCAGTGTTCCACCAATCAGATGAAGGCTCCCTCCTGCAGATTTTGTGTTCCTTTCCTGTGGCTTCTGGTTTTGCTGCTTCCTCCTGCCACCACAGAAAGACCTGAGCCCCAGCATACAAGAGAATTTAGGAAATGTCACTTCAGTGTTTATTCTTCTCCTGTTTTCCAGTGACTTTTAGCTGCTATGTGCAATCTGTAAAGTTTTATAATTATTTGTAGTGGGATGGATAAGGCAGAGTGTGCTATTCTCTCGTACACAGAAGGGAAGCCCACTGGGCTTGCATTGTGCTTCATTACCAGAAAGGAAGAACAGACAGAGACCCGGGTTTTGTGCAGTCTGAAGGTCACACAGTTTGGAGGCCCCATTAAAGGAAGGCTTATAGATATGAAATTATGTGCAGTGTTTGGAAAGCAAAGCTGAAAGTATGCCCTTATCTTTGTGAAAAAGATACTGCAATAGTTAAGTAGTACTTATAGGTTGGGGAGTGTATAGTGTGAGTCTTACTCATCTTCATTTAATGTTCAGCAAAATGTAACATATTTTTGATCCCGTTTTACAGGGGAGAAAAAGGGATTTTTGAGCAGTAAACCATGCAGATGGAAATAGTAGGGATGGGCTTTAAATCCCAAAAATAAGCTGAGCTTGATGGCGTTTATTTGTAATCCTAAAACTCCAAAGGACGAAGCAGGAAGATTGTCATAAGTTCAGTGCCTGCCTTGGCTACAAAGTGAGTTCAGGCTAGTCTGGTTTATATAGTGAGACTCAACTTCATAAGTGAAACAAAAACTTCCCATAAAACACAAGCATACCAATTTCATAAGTGTGGAATTTGATTGCATGTAGTACTCAATGAAACAGATTATAGAGTGTCCATCCAAGCTTATGTCCATGTAGGGCTCAGAAGCCAGATCGCTTGAATCCACTTTTGGCTCTGCTGTTATTGTTCTGACCTTGAAAAAAAATCCTTTACACTTACTTTGTACTTCTGCATCTGCAAGTTGGGCTATAGAACCTTCACTTGTAGCAATAATGACTGAAACAGCATCTAGAATAGCTTCTGGCTCACCAGAGTCCTCTTTGTCTACTGTAGAGACCAGTGTATTTAGGCGAATTAAGTTGAATTTTACTTGTGTTCATCAGTACAACTTCTTGAGTTCCTAAGACAGGTTATGAAAAAGGAAATTATTTTTATTTTTTTGTTTATAAATACTTTTTGGTCACATTAAGGGCTTGAGAAATAGGCTAAGACACGATTGTTGTAAAATAGGCTCAGATATCTAATCAATAATATTTTTGCATTTTGTTAAGCATGTAAAAATTGCCAAGCATTTAGAGCTTAGTAACTTATATTCTAAAGATATTTAATGAAGTTTAAGAAACATTATTGTAAGGTGGCAGGTGAAAGTACAGTAAACATTTAGAAGAGGAACTGGTATGAGGGGTGCATTGTTCTAATCACTCTATTTTTACTATTGTTGTCAGGGCCACTTTATAATTTATAAATCATACTGTCGTCTAATATATATCATATTGAGTGTTCAATGCTGTTTTGTTTTCAAACATCCACTGAGGACATAGCCTCATAGATTGGGATATGTGCTAAAGCTATATGCCTTAATGAGCATATATTACCTCACAGTTTGTGTGAGTCAAGAATTTTGGAGTAGCTTCACTGAGTGATTCAGCCTTTATAGGATTCAGATGTCAGCCTTTATGTGGAACCTCGAGTGGGCCTGGGGGATTATCTTATGGTAGTTCATTCATGTACCTGGTTTGTAGGAGCCCATGTTAGTTAGCTTTCTGTCATTGGATGAATATTCAAGATGATAAACTTCTGAAGAGGAAAGCTTTGTTTTGTCTCATGGTCTCAGAGTTTCCATCCCATGATTGATGGGCCCTGTTACTTTGGGCCTGTGATAGTGCATCTTGGCAGGAGTCTGTGGCAGAGCAGAAGCACTCATCGTTTGTCACTGAGATGTAAGAGGAGACAATCATAGTCTTTCAGGGCATTGCCTCAAGACCTGAAAATCTCCTCCTGGGCACTGCCTCTGAGAGTTTCACCAGCTCTCAGCAGCCCCAGGCTAAGTACCAAGCCATTAACACATGAACGTTCTGAAGTCATTCCAAATCCAAACTATAGCAGTACATTGTTATGACAGTGATATAAGTATGGCTTATTTGAAGATAACTCATTTAATTATTTAGGAAATAACATATACCAGGAGTATGAGGTTTATTTTTATTTGTTGTAACCCTCCACAACTTTCTTATTTAATGTCTTGCTTTATTCTTAATATCTGAAAAGGGTTTTCCTTTTAAAATAAGTACCATCTTAATATTTAGTATTTTTAATGAATTTTTTTCTTATAGTAACAACAAAAATATTACAGCACTGGAAAAGCCAATCACATTTCTGCATCTAGAGTCTGATTTTTCAACTGGTTTATTAACAAAATTAACTGAGATTTTTTTTTTAACATAGGAACAAAAACTAGTGCATAACAAAATGTTATCCAATGCCTGAGCAATCTGTCATCTATCTATCTATCTATCTATCTATCTATCTATCTATCTATCTATCTATCCATCCATCCATCCATCCATCCATCCATCCATCCACCCACCCACCCACCCACCCACCCACCCACCCACCCATATTTGACCACTGAAGGGCTTAATAGTTAAACAAATTTCATGAAAAAAAAAAAAAAAAGCTTACTGTAGCACTTTTAACTAGAATAGAAAGATATAATATAGTCAGTATTTTTGACTAAAATGGGTAAAATTGAATCACTGAAGCAGTTGCTTATAAGTGAAAATTAAATGCACATACAGATCATGTATGTTTTACAAGTGCTTCTTTTTTGTTTTATTGAAGTGAAAATAAGACGTATTACCCAATTGCTTAAGTCATTTTTTAATGTCTGATACCAAAATGTAGAACTGATATATTAAAACTTCGTAGTGGAAAAGGAAGTTAACAGGTGAAATTGTTATTTCTCATGTCTCATATTTATGTATTGTGTACAATTTTTATGGGTAACTTCCTTTTCATTGAGGTGTTCTTTTCACCTAGTTTAATGAACTCCAACAATCTTAGTGGTATAATAATAAAACCAATAAAACAGTAGGAAACATTTTAAAATTTAACTAAAGCCAAGAGTAAGATGTTGCATTTGCCAATGCTTAACCTGTACTTGTAGTCAGACTTTTTTTTTTTGTCCTGCCAGCCAGCCAGCTCCCAAATCGTCACACAGATTTCGATTAACTATGAAAGCTTGCTGATAATTTCTAACTAGCTCTTGTAACTTAAATTAACCTTTTTCTGTTCATTTACTTTTCTCCTTGGGGCTTTATTCATCTCCCTCCATAGTGCTCATACTACTCACTCTGTGTCTCATGACATCCCCACCTTCTTCCCAGCATTCTCTCTGACCTGAAAATCCTGCCTAGATATTGGCCATTCAGCTTTTTATTAAACCAACCACAGGGACATATCTTTATACAACTTAATCAAATAACCTGCAACATGTACTCTTAACTATTATGGAAACTGAGCAAAGTAGGAGGATCCTAAATTCAAAGCCAGTACAAAAGTAGCTTCTATCAATTTTTATTGTGTTAAAATACTTAAAATGTGAGCTGGAGAGATGGTTCAGCAGGTAAAAGGTGTTTGCTGCCAAGGTTAAGGACCTGAGTACTATCCATAGTACTGAACCAACAGAAAAAGACTCTAGCCAAGTTGTCCTCACCTGCGAGCACACACCATCCTCCTCCCCACAAATGAATACATAAAAAAATTTAAAAGTACATAGGTGTTACAATTCCTTTAGTCTACATATATAGTTCATGCTGTTTTGATCTGAAAACTAGCATTCAGAACATTTCCTTTATTCAAGTAGAGTAGGAACTGACAAAGATGAAGAGTTAGAAGCCAAATGTGTAGAGCCTAAAAGTAGCATATCTTTATCATATAGAAGAATTCCATACAGAAACTCCATCCTGTTCCTCAAAACAGTATTTTTACTTCCTTGATCTTTCCCACTTGAAAGAAGTGTTTTGATTTTGTTATAATTGTGAAGTGTTTACTTTTTAAATATTTGAACTGAGCTCTGAAAGCCTGCAATTTCTAAGGCATCTAAGCATGTTTTTCCTCTGCTCAGATTTGGGTCTCTTCCTACAGAGTATGCAGAGGCCAGGGTGCAAGTTTTGGGGGATTCAGATGAATGTCCCCAATTCTTGAGTAGCTTTAGCTACTTCCTCTTCACAGACAGAAACTGAAGTGCAAATTAATTGTTAATGAGGAGGAAGCAGACACTGGTGAAATCTAGTAGCAGCAAAAGAACCTATGTACCCAACACTGGATGTGTGAATATGAATATATAAATACTTGCTTTTTTAAAAATGGTTAATAGCAAAGCATTGCCATAAAGTCAGAAGTGAACCCCACATATGAATCAATACAGTTGGTAGTCCCTCTTAGTACTGAGTGTTTACCTGCTGGGCAGTGTTGTGGAAAGATTGATTGTTTTTTGTTTGTTTGTTTGTTTTTGTTTTTTTTTAAACTACTGTTAAATAAGTTGGGCAGCCTCAGCCATTTTCTACCTCTCATTTACAATACTAATTAATACACCAGGCAATAATCTGTCATTTGGAGCATGGGATACTTAATTTTCTTTATTGTGGAATTTTAACTGAAAGGTGATATTCCCTGTGGGGGAAAAATTTCTCAGGAGGGCAATTATAAAACACGTTAATCCTACCAAGATCTTAATCTTGTGATCTTCAGTTCGGGGGTGCATTCTGTACCTCGAAAGTTAAACTAAAAATACTCAGGAAGACACATTTCAAGAGATACTGAAATGAAAATGTGAACCAGTGTCTGTAAGGTACAAATTAGAAAATAAATCCTTCATCAAATGTAAATGACAAATCCTCTGCTGTCTTATAATTAGCTTCTTATCCTTTGGGGACTTTAATAAATGCTATTTAAAAAGTATAAAAACATCTTATGCACATAGAGAAGCCTGTGTGAATGATTTACCCATTTAATTTGTTATCTAGAGAGGTTTTCCTTTTATTTGTATAACTGATAAGTATATCTATATCAATTGGTATCTCTGTGTTCTTAATATATAAAAGGGGGAGCGAGGCTTATATCATTACTATAATTTTTACATTTAATTTATCTGTATCAATTTTATCTGTATCTGTATGTGCACCATGTACATACTGGTTCCTGCAGAGATCAGAAGAGGAAGTCAGATCCCTGAAGCTAGAGTTCTGGATAGTGAACCACCATGTGAGTTCTGGGAACTGAACCTGGATTCTCTTTTAGAACAAGTACTCTTGAACTGCTTACTGAGCTGTCTTTCTAGCCTTCTGTGTAATACTTTTTGGGAGAGTCTATTGTTTGTAATGTACCTTGATTTCCAAAGGGCAGTTTAGTGAAAATAGTTAATAGTACTATTATTTGAATCGCTTGTGTTAATCCTATTTTAGTTTGTCACAACAATGAAGTCACGCTTATGATGATTGAATTATATTAATACGAAGTCTTATATATGAAAAGTTCTTTTCTGTCAAGACTGTCATATGGTCAATTCCCAGTTTCTTCAACAATTTGACTAATACTGATATTAATTGTGATATAAAGTGTAAATAACTTGGCTCTTCCTTTGAAATTTTTCTGTACTATGAGTAGATATGGAGTCCCTAGGCACTATTGCTCTTAGATATAATGAATTAAGGTATCAAGGCGTCTAGTTCTTTTGATTTTTGAAAACTGTATAATTTTGAAATCTTTGGATCTCAGAGTTGAGGCCCCAGTTCCCTGTATGAGTTCTCATGTAATAATAGCTTATTATATTTCTGCTTACATATCTCCACTGATAGAGAAATATCCAAGGTGAACTCACTTTACTTTTTTGAACAGGCTTGATAGTTATTAAGTCTTAATATTGAGTACCCCAAACTGCCTGCTAGAAACATGTGCTAATTAAGTTTAGTCTAACGCTCTGAAATCACTATATAAAATTATATATGATCCTACTCTCTTAGGAGACTTCAAAGAGTTATATAAACAACACATTTCCTCCAAACCTTCTGGTCCCAGGTGCTTTCCATTACTTATCAATGATCTGATCTGGAGACATTTTAAGTTCTTCCTCATCTGACATCTCCAGCACTGGGTATAGTGGGCTTTTTTTCTTCTTGCTGGACAGTGTATCTTTTCTAAATCCAGCTCATTTGGAAGTACAAAGCTGATTCTTTTGCGTGTTATTTTACATATACTTTCTGTTAAGGCACCCCCATTCTCTTCCTTTGACTGCTTATTCATTCTACTTGCCACTACTAAGCTTAGATTGTATGAGTTACTTTTTAGTGTTACAAATAGAGAGAAAATATCAATGCTTGTTTTTTAAATTAGTAGATTTATTTATATGCTGCCTGCTCCAAAGTTGAAGATTCTTTGATGAAATGTCTGCTAGTCTGCTTTGAATTTTCATTCTGGAACTATAAAAGAGAAACCTAGAGTTTTCCTGTTAATAGCATTTACCATCTTCACTGCTGGCATATCATGTACCATGCTCGGTTTTGTGAAATTAACACACATACAAAGCAATTAATAATTGTAATTGAGTGGTTGCTTTGGATGGAGGGAGGATAATAGGAGTGGAGTATGAGATAAAGAGAACTTAGTTCATTAAAATACTTATTATTATTTTTTTTTTAGTAATAGTATCAAATTGTGTTGCAGATTTAATTCTCAACAAGTAGGCTTGAATTTTGACCTTGTGAAGTCTGTTTTGTAGTGTATGTAGAAGATTCTCAAGTTGTAATATAACACTCTTGATACTGAATAGGTTCATTAAAATCTATGAACAAGACATCAAAATTGGGATCCAACATGTTATCTTTCACTCCAAAGTATGATAATTAAAGTTTGGTTATTGCTAGATAACACAAATTTTGGCAGTTTCAGAACACTGGGAAAGTATTGTTGATATAGCCAAGATTGAGAAATGTATCCTGGGCCTGAATTTACATTTATTGGTCCCCCCTTTTTTTTTTATTCCTCTTATTGTCAATCTAAGAAAAGAATACTTTTGTTGTTGCTTTTATATAACAGTGAGTGTTGTCTTTGGATTCTATGTCACCCTAGAGTTCAGAGGCTGGAAGTCTGGGATTTTAGTTATGTGTGAACCCTCATATTAGACCATACCAAAAATATTATATTCAATATATATGAAAGGAGGTTGAATCATATAAGATAATACAGGGATACCAGAATTTAATGAACAAAGTACATACATTAGTAATTATATATAAATATATATATTAATATTACAATAACCACCCTCTGATTAATGACTATTTATATAAAAAAAATGATTTGAGCACTGTAATTACCTTCTCAAACTACAGAGATTCTATTTAAAAGTATATTCCAAGTTAGATCTGACATTATAGGCCTGTAATTCCAACTACTGGTGAGGCCAAGACAGAAGTTCAGAAGTTTGGGTATGGCATGGGTTACTAAATAAATTCAATGAAGTAAAGCTCTGTCTTAAAAAGTAAAAGTAGAGGGTTGGAAAGATGGCTCAGAGGTTAAATAGGACTGGCTGATCTTCCAAAGGTCCTGAGTCCAATTCCCAGTCAGCCACATGGTAGCTCACAATTATCTATAATGAGATCTGGTGCCCTCTTCTGGCGTGTAGGCATGCATGCCAGTAGAACATTGTATGCATAATAAATAAATAAATAAATAAATAAATAAATAAACAAACAAACAAACAAATAAATAAATCTTTAAGTAAAAGCAGGGCTGTGTATACAGTAGTTCAGTGGTATAGAGTTTGCCTAGCACACACAGGTCCTAAGTTGAGACCCTAATGTCATCATAATGAGTCAGAAAGAGATAAAAGCTTTTCAGAATAGTTTTTAAATTAGGCTGGTCTTTGACAGCTTCATACACATATAATGCATTCTGGTAATGTTCCACCTGTATTCTTCTTGTCTCCTTACCACTTCTGCCAACCCCCATGACTACTTGTCTCTTTTTTTGTTTTGCTTCGTGACCTATTTTGTTTAACCGGGGCATATTCACATAGTTTTGTTTTGATTTTATTTTACTTTAATTCTTCAAAAAATGGTTGTTTTTCAGGAGGTGTGAATGGAAGCAAAATATTGTATTCCCAACTAGCATGTATGTTTGCTTTTTTTCTCCCCCCTCCCCCACCTTCTTCTCCTAAATAGAAGAAAAACTGTCAGGCCATCACTGTGGCTGGAGAACAAATTGTGTGGCACTCTCCACTTACATACATCACCTACATAGAAAATTGCAAGTTATTGGAAATAACCCTGACCATTACTTTCAGAAATAAGATGAACATTTGCCCATTTCTCAGTGTTTCTGTTAAAACCTGATGTTTTTAAATAGATGACATAAATTGAAGAAATTGCTGTAGCATGGGTAGAGGTATAAAATCTAAACATCTTGACTAAAATTTTTGAATAAATTTATTGAAATTGGGATTTGAAATAGAATAAAATAAATCAGAACCCTTGTCTCTTTTCAGAAGTTATGTAGGTAGTACAATACTTTGGTGTTCCACTTTCAGATTTTGTGTTCCTAAAATCATACAACAGAACGTACCTGTTATTTGTTAGCTGAGCCATGGTTCAGGTTTCATACTCATTCCTCACCCAGGTGCAGCATCAGGATAATGGAATAAACTGAATGTGTAAGCCTAGGATCTTGGAAAGAAATAGGTTCACCCCACTCAATGTACATGGACTCTTCTGCCCCCAAAAGAGATGCTCTGTCAGGGTATATGGAGTATTTTCTCAAGAAATAAGCATCTTTTACTGAAAAATGGAGGAATGTATACTAGGAAGGAAAACATAAAAGTCTGCTAATTTTGTTTTGAGGCAGGTGTGATTGATGGTTTGAATGAGAAGGGCCCCCATAGGCTCCTGTGTTTGAATGCTTAAGTTCCAGTTAGTGGAAAGATTAAGTGTGGTTTTGTTCGAGGAAGTATGTCATAGGGGGCCCGGGGGGGGGCTTCAAGGTTTCAAAAGCCCAAGCAGCCCCAGTATTTTTCTTTCTCTCTGCCTGCAGCCTATGGGTCAGGATGTAAAACTCTGCTACTGCTCAGTGTCAGTGCTGTCTAATGATCATGGACTAGCCCTCTAAAAAGAAAGAAAGCTCCCATCTCATACGTCTCCTTCCTGTCTTCATATCATCTTCTTTTTAATAACACACTGAGGCTAATTAGTATTATTCTTATACACATGGTATGGGACAATCCATTGGAGCATAAGCCTCTCACAAGCAGCAAAACCTATGGGCCAAAAAACAAAACAAAACAAAAATAACAAAGATTCTTTCTCCCTAGCAGCCATCAGCTTCCAATACCTCCTCAGCTGGGGGTATAGACTTGTGGGTGTCTCCTCTATTTATGCTGTAAAGTTGACTATCTTGATCTTGTTCAGGTCTTATGTAGGTAACCGCAGCAACTATGAGTTAGTTCCTGAGTGCCTTAACTATGTCCTGTTTATAAGATGGAATTTCAAAGTGCTCCCCCCATTCCTCATTTCTTTCTTTCATTTATTTAATCCATCCATCCATCCATCCATCCATCCATCCATCCATCCATCCATCCATCCCTCTCTCTCTCTTTCTTTCTTAATGTTCCCTGAACCTTGTAGGGTGGTGAGTTGATAAAGATGTCTCATTTAAGGCCAAGATTTCCCAGTAACTTACTCTTTGCATATAGAAAAAGTTACAAGTTTCTATGTTAACTGCTGACTACTAAAAACGAGGTTATCTCACCTAAGTTGAGAGAAGCACCAATCTATGGATATAAACATAGATATTTAGGCAGCAATTTGACAATATGACTTTTTAACAAGACATCAGTAGTAAGTTTATCTGTAAGACTTGTGATCTCTCTAGCATGAGCCTTTGTCCAGATTTACATTAACAAGTGTGAATTCCTTCCCATGGAACAAGTCTAAAAATACAGTCACAAAGTGATTGGTTACTCCCATAATGGTCATGTTGCTATTGCACCTGTGGGTACATCATGCCTGGCCAATTGACATTGCAGTATGCAGGGTCTAGCACAAGTGAGACCATAGATGTCTTTTCTTTACAAGTGGCCTACTTGGTACCTTCTGGCACTGTAGTTAGCCAGCAGAGAAGTTTCCTAATCAATCCTAGCTTGATTTCTCTATGTTAACAACATGATTTTTAAGAAAAATTTAATTTTCTTAAATAAGATCACACAATTTGAAATTATAACTTAATATTTTAAAATTATCTGTGTAATTTAAGTTAGTAATAGAGGGAATTGAGAAAAGCCTCTCACTTTTTAGGACAGAACATTTCCCATTTAAAATTACATAAATTGCTCATTGCTTGACTTTGTTTTTTATCATGTGACTTTTGACTAATTTTTTTTTTCATAAGAAAAGAAATTGATCAAGTGAAAGCAGCCATGGGAACTCTTTCTTCTGTTAAAGGATGAGGTGGTTTTGGATAAGAGGTCAAGGTTTCACCAGTGGAATTCACTTATAGAACACTTGCTAAAGGTGCAGCTGTGAATCCTTAATGTGTGTGTGGAATGATTTGGTTGGGATTATAGTAACAATTTACTTCCCAGCTTTGTGTTCAATGACAAAGAGCTAATGACTTTTTGTAAAATACCTGGTGGTTTCCTGTCAGTATTCCTGACATAACTGCTGGTAAGCATGGTTTTAAACTCTTCCTGGAAGTGAAAACTTAATCTGCATTAAATGTGTATTTTCCTCTCCCTGAGAAGGTCAAAGGCACATTTGTACAATTCATAGGCACATAAAAGGGGCATTCAGTGCCCCCTGCCAAGCCATTTGAGTAGACTAATACCTGGTCATTTTACATCTACTTATAGGAACTGCAGAAATTCATAGTTCTTTGTGTTCCTTGAAGCAATAATCTCATGGAAAATGATAATTATGATAAATTATTCATATTATCAAATAAGTTAATGTATACTGAAATTGGTAGGAGTCAAAAGTAGCTACTTAGACTAGTCAGAATTAAACATATGCTAAAGCCACTGAAATTGAAGTAGGACCTACAGCAAAACACTATTTGAGAGAGTAGCAATTCATTCTGCATTCAGATTCTGAGAATATTCAAAGCAAACCTCAGTGTTTTCACAGTGTTACTTTATTAGATGTTTTTCTATCTCCTAGTGTTAACTGTAATGATGAGATTATCAAGATGACATTTATTGAAACTCACTGAATAGTAAACACTTTGCATTTATATCACCTCCTGACAGTTCTGTTTTCCATTTCTCTTATTCACATTTGTTCATTGTATATAGGTTTGGGGTTTTAATTCTCTGAAGAGGAATAGGGAACCTGAGAGGCTTTAGAATTGGCCCACATTTGCAGGATATGCCTCAGATTACTAGATTTAACACAGCTCTATGCTACCGACTATACGCTGCTACATAGGAGATTGTGGGCACAAGAAGAGATTCTTTTCTCGTTTGCTTATATTTTCAGTTCTGCTTTTTGTTGTGAAACTTTTGCTGCAACTTGATCTGCCTCCTATACCTCCTAACACTTCTTGCAAGCCATTGCTCATCCTATGCCTCCACCACTCTCTTCTACCCTCTTTCTGTGTATCTGACAGTCACTTGTACTTTTATCCATCTACTTTTATCCATCTCTTGCATAGCAGAGCAGTCATTATGTACATAGCAACTTGTGTGTGTGTGTGTGTGTGTGTGTGTGTGTGTGTGTGTGTGTGTGTGTACCAATTTGCTTATGTGTTTGCATACTTGTGCATTTGCATGTATGGATGCACCAAGGTGGCTAGGATAGTTGACCATTGAACACCAGGAATCCACTGTCTTTGCCTCCCTAGGACCAGAATTACATGTTTTTCTCACAAATCCTGACTTTGACTTGAATTCAAGTCCTTATGCCTACAAAACAAGCATTTTACTGACTGATCTATCTTCCTAAATGCATTTTAACTTTGAAATAAAATTATTTGCATATCATGTTATTATTTACTACATATTGCAATATTATTGCTTAGCTTTCTGTGTACATAATTTACCATCTGTATCATCAGTGTAACTGTTACGCACTTTATGCTAACACATAATAATAATAATAGGTCATTAATTTCTCTAACAGTGGAAGATTAAATAATTTGCATTGCTGTTCTGTTCACAATTAAGTGTGTAGAAAATAATTTTTAAAATACAATTTTGTTATTGATGCATTACTGAGTATTGAATGGAAAGGGATGTCTAAGTCTTTATATTCTTACCATTTCAGGAGACCACGATTAGACAGTGAATGTAGTATTTTGTCAGTGCTAACTAATATTTTCTGGAAACTTTTTGTTAAGTGAAGTGAAGAAATGGACAGTTTCTGTAATTCCTGCTAAATGTAGAGGGAATTTGTTTGCCTTTATTTTTGTATATATGGTTTTTTAATTGAAAAGGTCTGGGTTATGAGGACATGCTAGGCTTTTTTTGGGAAGGTGACAAGATCAGATTTGCATGTTCCTTTAAAAGATATCCATTCTTAGTATATCTGACATTTGTAATGTCAGTTGAAGGTTGGTGCCTGACCAAAAATGCTTGTGAAATAGTTGTGGTTTAGGCTTCAACTATATAAAAAGACCGGCAGGTAATATTAACTGAAGGGGTTTATTTATTCATACTTAATGTTACCACTCTCATACATGTACACACATACATGTGTTCTGGAGATATCCCTGTCATATGAAAAAAATTTATTTCAGTGAATGATTAGGTAGAGATCAGTCCCAGCCTTTTCTAGTTCTGATCTGTGGTAGACCACAGTGACTGGAGGTATCCTGTTCATTGACTAAAACTGAACACTGCTGTTCATTCTGCAAAACCTCATTCTGCAAAAGTGCATCAGATGCCATGGTTCAGGAAAGTAGAATAATATGTAGAATAGTGAAGGGAAAAACATGGACAGTGGAAGCTTTAGTTTTAAATTAACAAGGAGTTTTTTTAAAAAGTGAACATGAATGCATTTCATAACATGGAAATTGGAGTTTGGTGTTTGTATTTCACTTTATAAATATTCAATATGTATGTAAAAGAGTAAACTGAAGAAAACAAATCTTACTCGTGTAAAAACTTTTAGGACAACAAGTATCTTTTAAAGAAAATCTGTGTTGTTAAGAGATCGGAATACATATTATTTGTAAAATGGAGTATACTAAACAGATTTAGTAACCGGTAGGCTCTAGAACTCATCTGGGAGAGTGGGCTTGTTTTGGTTTTTAGAGATTATACCGACTCTTAGATGAGAGTTTTTGTCTCTTTCAAATCAGAAACATCATTGAAAATAATAATTCAAAATTTCCTGTTTCATAGTCCTCATTTATCCTTTTTTCAGGTGTTAAAACATGTTTTCCTTTTATTTATTTATTTATTTATTTATTTATTTATTTATTTATTTATTTATTTGAGGGGGAAAAATGTTCCTAGCTTGGCTCTTGTTCTTGAGCTGTATAAATGGAGAGGCCTTTGCATCATGCATTGTATCATGCAGTCTTTTTTTTTTTTTTTTTCCATTTGAGTGTAATTGTTCCTTAGCAAATAATTGCAGTCCAGAATGACTTTTATTGAGCTTGATTGAATTAGGAATATGTATGAGAACGAGTTGGTTAGCTTAATCTTTTATCCAGAGAATTGATGAAAATATCAGAAAAGTAGTCATTCATGGGGGAATAAATATGCTTCTGTGTAATTGGGCACATAGTTACCTTTGGGCCTTTCTTCACTGACAGAGTAGTAGTGACATTGAGGTGCATAGCACAATTTTGGCATAGAAGGGTTGGTCTTTCCTTCCTTCCTTCCTTCCTTCCTTCCTTCCTTCCTTCCTTCCTTCCTTCCTTCCTTCCTTTCTGTGTGCCTTTGAATGCTATGCTGGACATTAACACTAATTGGAGGCCTGTCTCATGGTAAGAAGTGGGAATTCACCTCTTCTGTTATCACAAAATTTTTCAAAACACAGTTCTTCAAGGGCTGAACTGTGCCAGAAAAAACATTTACTCCAGGATATTTCATCAATTGCTTAGGCTATCCTTAGAAAATGTTTGTCATTTGTCCTGTTTGTGGTAGGAGGTGAATAATATATATTTAATAGATGGCTTTTTCATTTACCTTGATTAAATTTCTCAGAGCATATCTATGTTAATGTATATTAAGTTAGGGTTTCCCCCTAACATAGGCAAAATTATGGGTAGGGAACAGAGGCCTTGAAAATGGAAGGGGCACCTATTAAGCCAATGGGAGCTGAACATGGGAATTAGAATTTTGAGGATTGGTGGGGTTGAGTAGATTGAAAGGAAGCCTGAGTAGGACCCAGAAAATACAGGTAGATACTTGGTTGTTTAAGCAAAAACCTGCTTAGGCTTGGGATTAAAGGTACATTCGAACCACCATTGTGTTTGCTCATATGAAGACTGTCCCCCACATCCCCCCCCAATCATTGTATGGGCCTGTTCTCTTCATTAACTGTGTGGGTCCTAGATGAAACTGAGGACTTGTGCTCAGTGCCTTTAAGAGCTGAGCTACTTTCCTGGCTATAATTTTTTTTTAAAAAAAAAAATTCATATATTTTATGAAAACATGGATTTCTATACCACTTATATGTTCAGTTTTGGAGATTGGAGATTGTTATGTTTCCTTCTTAAAACAGACATTTAATTTGGATATATTCACATATATCTAAATGAACACACACATACACACGCACAATCCCCTTTATAGTTAGCTTAAAACATAATGGATTTTCCCACTCTCAGCATTCCCCAATTATTTGTACAGGGTTTGGGTCCTGTGAGCTTTTCTTTACCCATGTTAGCATGTCCATCAATGTTGTAGTTCAGGTCTCATTTAGATAGCCATATTGGTGAGACTTCATGGGTGTAGCTTCTCAGACATTTCTAGGAGATACACTCTCACAACAAACTTCCTGTTCATCTGGTTCTTAAAATCTTTTCTTTTTTCCACAATGATCCTTGAGTCTTAGGTGCAGGAATTGAGTTGTAGATCTGTCAGTTGAGACTGGTAACCACAAACTCAGTTGTTTTCTGCATTTTGATCAGTTTTATTTTTTTGCTAATGGTCTCTTTCAGAAAGAAAACGTTTTTTTTTTTTTTTTTTTTTAAGGGTGAGAACTACACTTACCAGTGGGTACGAGGATAAAAATATTTAGAATGTAATTAGGAATTATGGTGGTATTATCCAATATCAAGTAGTCAGCCCTGATAATCAGCATTTTTCCTTTTTAGTTGAGTATTGATTAATCACCGCTGAAGCAAGCTAGAAATTGTGTCGCCAAAAGAAACTGAAATAACTAAGATCCTTAAAAACAGTATGATTTCAGGATATGCTTATTCTTCTGTTTTATGTCTCATTGACTTCATGTACATTTTACTGCTGATTTGACCATCTTTCATTTTCTTAGTTCTTTATACTTAGAAAAAAAAAAAAAGAGTACTTTTTTTTGTTCTAAGTTTTATCTGTGGTCCCTCACCCCTAGCTGTTTTGTTCATTTATATTGCTTTGTTTCATTATTTTTAAATTGCTCAAAAGAAATCAAAGACAATCATACAGAATTCTAGTTTATCTAGCTGCGCCGGGCAAGACATTTAAAGTAACTTGAATTAAGTGCAGATGTCAGATTCACAGTTTCCCACCACACCAGGAGGTTTGTCTGTAAATCTCCATTTCATTTTAGCCAAAGGTGGGGGAAATGACTGCCTGTAATTCTGGCTCTAGGTAACTTTACTCTGCATTGAGTAATTGCAGGGAATGTCTTTTTAATATTAAAATCAATGACACACAGTTTGGGCCACTTGCTATAAAAAGCAATGGTTAGCAAAGAGACATTTGCCCTTTTATGTGGGATTATTTGGCCATAGGAGATGTGTGGGCTTTCTTTGAAAGGTTCTGT
This sequence comes from Cricetiscus sungorus, assembly GCA_030556225.1. Classification (NCBI taxonomy): domain Eukaryota; kingdom Metazoa; phylum Chordata; class Mammalia; order Rodentia; family Cricetidae; genus Cricetiscus; species Cricetiscus sungorus. The sequence continues at coordinate 28,185,089 of JANBXA010000651.1, read as the reverse complement.
GGCTGTCATTTTAACCAGTTTGCTATGTGTCTTTCACAGAATCCTGCTGCATCACAGAAGCCAGAAGTTCTGATGTTCTATTGAAATCACAATGGAAAGTCTTGACTTGACTGGTAAGAGCTGCTTTGGGCATGCACCTTACTTACTTACTTACCTGGAAGCAGTGAGGCAGTCAAGAACCATGTGCTGTCAGAGCTAATCTCAGCCTTTCCCATCTGATAGATTCACCTTCCATGTTGATTGGGGAAGTGTGATCCTTGTACAGTTTTTCATGTCAGTGTTTTTGTGTGTAACATTTTAATCTTCATCAAGTAAGTTAAATCTTCTTATAGAACCATGGATTTTAACTTTCAAAATCTCTTATTTTATTACAACATATGTTATTGGAACAAGTCAATCTGTTGGAAGTCCTATGTATTTAGAAATTACACACCTAATAGCTAAGTGGTTAATCTATCTCTAAGCAGCTTTTCATATAGTGCTAACCTTAGGTAAAAGATGAACCAACCAAATAAAAATAATATACAGCGTGTGGGACTGAAGATATATAATGAAGAAAAGTTTGGGATTATAAAATAATGTACACATGACAGATTGTATCATTCTTTGAAACAAAATCTGTCCTTTTGTACAAAAGTTAGTTTTTAAACTGTTGCTTTAGAAAAAAGTTCCTTACCAGCTTTAAAATATGGCAATGATACTTAGTTATCATTAGTTTTAGTAATAATGATATTGTAATTTTCCCACTCTGTGAATACAATGTATGATAAGTGATAAATGAGCACTGTATGGTGAGTAGATGTTGTAAGACTGTAGAAATTAGTGTGAATTAACAGGAACAAATATATTACATAGTCCCATTATAATTTTTAAGAAAAAACATGTATTTAACTTTCCAGTTAATTGGAAATTAATCTGAAACCTTTCCAGTTTTAAAACATTTTGTACCTTACTAAATGTTTAAAAAAATAACTCCATCAGTCTACTTACTTTTGTCTTTGGAGAAGTATATTATTGAATGTTGCTCTTATGCTGTGAGGATAGATTGCTTCTAACATTTGGAATGTCATTGTCTAGCATTAAACTCCTAGTAAAGACATAATTTGGTTTAATATATATTTACTATAAGTATATTTAAGCACCAACAAAGTTTTAATATGAGTAAGCATAGGCTGTTGTTACTGTCTTTCCTCCGCACTGTACCATCTTTTAAGGTCACATTTATTAGTGGTACAAATTCTGGCTTTCAGAAGGCCAATCTGAATATAATTATGCTTTTATTGAGTTAGCAGACTAGGGATATTCGAGAGTTGATTGAAAAATATTCTGTATGTTCTTAATTGCTAATCCAAAGGAAAATTTAGGGAAGTCTAAAGAAAAATTTTTGTCAGTATTCTGAGTCTCTTACATATGAGTACACATGTAGAAAATAAAGCAGGATATTTTACCTTTTCAGAAAACTAAGTCATAAATAAACCATTTTATAACAGTTTTGACTAAGTAGTCCTGTGACTTTTGATTCCCAAATGATGAACTAAATTTTGCAGTTGTGCCAAATAGAGATGGTAGGCAGAAATTTAAATTGTTGATAAAGTTTAAGATGAAATTTTAATTAAGAGGTGATTCTAGCCTATATTTATATTTATGTACATGTTAAACACAGTAATAAGAAACAGAATAGATGCTATACAAAAATCCAGTGATCTAGGAATTTACAAATGAATGCCAGGGCCTAGTAAATTGAGAAACACTAGTCAGCTTAGGAAAAGTTATATTTTATTATCAGATATGATTGTAACCCAATGCCTCTGGATTCTTAAGCTCAATTTCAAGAATAATTTTAGAGGCGAAGAATGCAAACCATGAAGAGAGCTGTTTCACAAAACATATTTTCTAAGTTATTTAATCCATAAATAAAAAACCTGGTTAATTATTATTCAAGATTCTAAAAAACAGTTTTGGTACCTTTGAGACATTTGAAGTTACTGAATTTATAATTTTATATTATGAAGTCGTTGTGTATGAAAATGAGACTCGTAAAAGTGACGATATTGAATGACAGAATAAATAATGATAGAGGAATAGCAATGAATATTTGAAAATTAGGTTGAAGAACAAGAGAATTAAGGTTCTTAGATTATGTTTCTATTTACTATCTTGTCAAAAAAAATTCAGATTTTTTCAAAGCAGCGTATTTATTTTGTAAAACATTTGAGAATCCAGACAGCAAATTGGCATATATACAAGGTTTCTATAAACAGAAAAGAGCTTGTGTATGTGAATTAATACAGTAGAAGTCAAAGAACCTTAAATCTTGTCTCTCCCCCTGCTTTTTCTCCTTTTGCTCATCATCTTCCCTCTTTGCTGATGACGGCTGTATTAGTTGTTTTTCTCATCACCGACAAAATTCTGTTTAGAAACCTGCTCAAGGGAGAAGAGGTTTCTTTTGGCTCATGGTTTAAAGAATGCAGTCTGTCATGGTAGGGAAGGCATGGCATCTAGTTGTATCTCACTGGATCAGGTTGTAGAGAAAGTGTGGCCCACAGCTAGACCCTGTGTCATAAAGGTTCCACAGACCCCTAAAACAGCACTACCAGCAGGGAACTCCATATTTAGTACACAGGCTTTGCGACATTTTTCATCCAAACTAAAACAACAGTTAAATAACAGTTGTTTGACGTTCTTAAGTATTAGCCTAGATGCCACCCACTGAGTATGGAGTGCTCCTTTTTACTAAGTGATAGTGCACTTTCTGTTACTCTCATCAAATGGATTAACACTTGAGATTAGTGGTTAAGTAATACATTTGCTTGATGGATATTGATGTGGCATCATTTTGTTATTGTTGGTTGGTTGGTTTTGCTGATACCTGTATATTTTCTGTGTCCCTAGAATAATTTCAGTCTTTGTTGATTTGACATCAGTCTAAAATAAAATATAATCAGAAAGCAATAAACTATTGAGTTAAATACTTCCCATGCAAAATAACTTCAGTTAGTAAGATGTATCAGTTTATTTCTGCGTTTATAAACTATAGGATACACTGTAGATGTCAGTTTAATTAAGAAGCATTTTAACTTTTTTGCCCACTTTTGATTTGTTTCCCCAAAAATCTATTTATTTCTGAAATGATTCAAACTTAAAAAGAAAGAGGAAAGAGAGAGGGAGAGAGGGAGAGAGGGAGATACAACAAAATGGTAGGAGTGGGCTTTCATTGACAAGTCTTTTGGAGAGCACACCCCAGTGATCTGACTTCTCACCTGCCCCTGCAGGTTCTATACCCTTTCAGTAGTGCCACATTGGGGACACAAAGCCATTATTCAATGGGTCTTCATGGTACATTCTAGACCTAACTATAGCAAGATGAAAACTGTAATATTTCTATCTCAGAATTCTTATGTATTTCAATATAAAATGTATACTATGTTAACAGATCACTCTATACTCACACATCAATTTTGTGTATGTAATTATACATATGTAGTTATCTTCAAGTAGTTAAGAGGCTTACATTTATATTAGGCAATCTGTGTAAGGCTTTAAGTTTGTTATTAGCCCTATAGCAATAAACGTTAGTGGCTCTGAGAATTTAAGATGAATAGCAAAACAACTATAGATACCTTCTTGGCTCATTTTTCATGAACACTTAATCAGCAAGTGTTTGTTAACATATATTAGCATATTCTCTGACTTTTCTGTGGACTTTTAAGTGCAACACATGCGAAGGTTGCAGTATTAATAGTTAGTTTACTTTGGGCCATATTCCAAACAGGTTAACCAGAGTTGGCATTTACATTTTACTCTAGGGTATTTTTAGGGTGCCGTTTTCAAAATGATCTATAATCATGAAACAACATTATTGTGTATTGACTTTATATATATAGACTTTTATAATTTGAGTTTGCAGTTTTACCTCTCCACATATATTACTAGTTTTAAAAGACAGGTGAATTATGTAGTTTCTTAATTGTTCTTTAACACTGATGTGAGGTCCTTTATTACCAGGTGCCTTTTCATGATAACATTTTCATTTCAAGTTGTGTTTTTAAATTCCTAGGCATTGTTATAGACACTTGGATGCACAGATTTCTTGAAAGCCAGATGGCTTTTGTTTAGGGTTTAGCTATTATTAAGTGGTGAATAGTGTCCTTATAAATTTTGCTACCCAAACTACAATGAATTATCAAGTAAGAGTCAGTTAAACCTGCATTGTGTGAGAAATATATACAGAATTGTATATACTACTCTGAATACCTAGGTATCACCCAGGTGGACATGTGCCTGATACTGTCCATGTTTTCCATACATCTTTTTTAATCCCAACTCTGCTTTCAGCATTGTTGGTGTTTCAGATTGTCAATAATCTGAAATCAATAAAGGTTTAACAACAGCCATCACTATTAACCCCAGTATTGCCAGGCCTCTTTCTACAGCAGTTAGTTTATTAACCAGGTGAAGGACAAAAACACACAGCAGGACTCTTTCACTTCATTTGATGAACCTTTAAAAGAGTGATAAAGTTTTCTGGTCTGATAATTTAGTTTTTTTATGCCAAGGTGATAACATCATCTTTTTCTTTTTGTGTTTTTCAATTAGCTTAAAAAAATAATAGGTATCCAAATAGCATTTTCCTATGTACTTTGGTTGGTTGGTTTCCACCCACCCCCTTTCCTGTTGTACCCTTTCCCACCTAGTTATTTACTCCATCTACTTTGTTCTATTGTCTTCCCCAACTTCCTTCCTTATGTGACTTTTCTTCTAGTCACTCAAGTCCCTTTCTAGTTTCCTGGCTTTTATCTAGTATATTTATTCCTGCTTGGATACCTGTGTTAATAGACAGTGCCTTTCTTTATTCACTTTAAAATTGATACACTGATTAGAGAACACGAGCTAAATCTTTCTAATAAGGCTGTTATAATAGCTCCTATTGCTATTAAAGGTGTTCTGGTCAAAATCACATTTTTTAAACTGATTTTCTGTGTGAAAGAATATTTTATTCATTTGAGTTTCTAAGTGCCTCTAAAATCTATTTTAGATTGTTTTCTTTTTAATACTTATTAAATTAATATCCTTGTTTGGTCCTGAGAGATGGCTTGGTAGAATGCTTATTGGGCAAGCATGAGGACCCGATTTTGGTATACACTTCTAATCCAGCGCTGTAGAGCCAGAGATGGGAATTCTTGATATTTGCTAGCCAAACAACCTGGCCTAATAAGTGCAGTTCCAGGATGATGAGTGGACCTATCTCAAAAATCTCAACACTGGAGGTTGGCCTCTGGCTTCCACACATACACATATGAGCAGACCTACATACACATATTCCCAGATGAATGTGAGCTCACATGCATACATAATGTTATAGATTGCCAGCTACATATTATAATGCTCACTGCTGCTTCTTGAAAGTTAATAGGTGTAGGCAGAAACAACAATGTATCATTATAGGGATCACAATTTTGTGTTTTGTTCTGAGCTTTAGGGTAATTTTAAATATCATGTGCTGATTCTTGTGTCAGAAGGACACAAGACTAACCAAGCTGAACTCACCTGGCCAGTATTAAAAGAGCTGACCTTCTGAATCCCACTTAGAGATCAGTGATGGCTTTATGGAGGAATGTTATCAATTGAATGGGTAAGGTAGACTCATGTGTTGAAGGTGTGGTCTCTGGAAGGTTCTGGAAACCTTGGGACATAGAATCTAGGTGAAAAAGTAGGTCACTAAGGAATTCTTTTTGGGGACTACATCTTTACCTTAGGCTCCCCCCAACCCCCAGCTCTGTGTTGCCTGGCTACCCTGAGGTAAACAGCATCTCTGGCCACACACTCTTGCCACTGTGATAGTCTGCCTTGCTTCAGGCACAAAGCAGTGGTTAGGTGACCTCAGAAACCTTAGGCTTAGAGTGGATGTTTCCTCTTGAACTGTTCTTCTTAGGTGCTTGACATGATAAAAGATCTGACTAACAAAAGGAAATAAAGAGAAGCTTGGACTTTTAAAATAGATTTCTGGTCTGTTGGCTAGGATATTGGGTGAAGTTAAAATAGGGAACTTTGGTGAAATACCAAATGCAAGAGGTCTAAAAGAAAGTTAGAGTGAATTTATTTTTTTCTCTTCTAAAGATAGACAAACCACTGAACAGTTTTGAGCAAATGAAATTGATGGGATTGAGGAGAAAGGAAAAGAATATTAAGGACTGGAAAAAAATGGGGGCTTCAGTATTGTCTTTGTTAAGGAGAAATTTGTTTTAATAGGGTGTTGATTTGTAAATGACTGTCAGATTATGAAGGTTATAGCCTGGATATAACTTGAGGTATTCAAATCAAGTAAGTCCTTTTCCAATCTATGGGTTAGAAACTAATGAGTACTAGTTGGGGGAGGGGTTGTTTGTGGTGCTGAGTAATCAAACCCTTAGGGCGTTGTATATTGTAAGTTGGGCACTGTACCAATGAGCTATATCCCCTCCTTTGATGTTTAGCTTTAAGGACTTCTTGAATTAAAGTGTTCTGAAACATTTAGTGATTGCTACTGTTTAGTTCTGTCTCTCTCCATCCCTGTCCCTCCTTTTTTGCCCCCTCCCCACTTCTGTGTATGTGTGAGTGTGTTTAGTTGTAAAGTTAGCCTTCACCATTTCTCAAATCTGAATTCCAGTTCTCTGACACCTGAACAAACTTAAAATCAGTAACCTATAGAACTTGGTTGTAGACAGAACTTGCTTTGAGGGTGTAGAGGGACACTGAAGGAAAAAAAAATGAAAGGCACGTTTTTTATTTGGATGTGATACAGATAGCTGCTGAAGTTCTGCAGAGAAAGACGATGGCAGCAGAAGCTGGTGCAGAAGGAGAGGTGTTCTGGATAGAATGGATTGGAGGCAGAGAGAAGATAGTCATGAGGCTGTGTTTAAGATGTAATTTTAATTTTGTTGTTGTTGTTTTTAGACAAAACATTGTGTAACCCAGGCTGGCCTTGAATTCATGATTCTCCTATATCAGCCTCCTGAATGCTGGGATTATAGATGTGTACCATCATGCCTGGTGAATATCATTGTAAATTTAAATGATCTCAGAAGAGATTCAGAAAGAGCATAAGATATAATATATAAGAAAGTTGGGGCTGAAGTTTTGAAAACAGGTAAAAGCAGATACTGTATCTAAAAACAGAACAATGGCAAGATCTTATTGTTGATAAAGGAAAGCAAAACAAAGTTATGTACTGCAGGAAGTGTAAAACAAGCTTGTTTCAAATTTAAATTAAAAAAATTATCACAAAAAACCCAGGTTGAATGGAAAAACAATAAAGAGTATATGTCCAGAAAAGGCAGAAAAATAAATAATACTGAAAGAAGTCTAAATGCTAAAGTCTTTAGGTTAGTGATGTATGGATAAGTAAGTTTGGAGAAAACAGTTTTCATCAACTAGAAAAGGTACTGTTGTATGTCATGTTTAGTGGCAGTCTTGATAAAATAATCTACTGGTACCTAGAAATTCACTCTCAGGAAAACTAGAACACATCTTCTATAAAGGTAATTTTAATTTTTTTCTTGGATGTTGCCTTCAACTGTTTCAAATCAAGGCTTATCCAGGTGTTAATATCATTTCCTCATGTGCACTGAAATGACTTTAAATGTCATCGTTAAGCATATTTCCTAAATGTTTCACCTATAGGACTTATATTATTATAATTGGCGTTGCAAGGGGGTGAATAATGAGTTCCTGTCATTAACAGCTTTTCTTTTACACCAAATGTAGTAATACTTAGGTAAAGTCTACTCTTAATAAAAATCCCCTTGAAAACTCTTCACCTACATGTGCAATTTCTGAGCTCTGAGGCAGATAAGGATGGTCACGGTAAGAGCATGAAGATGCACTCCAAGTAGTGACAGTGTAAGCCTGGAGACTGCAACTTTTATTTACACTTTATGTGCTGAGTTCTCTGGCTCTGAATGTATGTGTGCGTGTGTGTGTGTGTGTGTGTGTGTGTGTGTGTGTGTGTGTGTGTGTGTGCGTGCGTTCGTGCATGCATGCATGCGTGTGTGCATGTGAGATGACAAGGTCTCCCTATGTAGTCTTGGATGACCTGGAATGTTGGTCATCAGGGTGGTCCGCCTGCTATGCTTCTTGAGTACTAGGTGTTACCATACCTGCCTTTATGCTTATAAAAAATTATGCCTATTTTTTTTATCATGGTGTCTATAGTTAACCTTTTAGATACAGATAATCATTTTTCCTATTTAATACAGGAGCAGAAAAGCTCAGGGCACTTGTTTGAGCTTCTTGACTATAATAAAAATGTAAAACTGGGATTCAACTCTAGTCTATGACTTTTAAAGACTACATTGCGGATGCAGTGTTTTGATGTGTTTGAAAGCTGAGTTTTACTTGTTTAGTAGTAACAGTCATCCCAGAGTGGAAGCACACTGCCTCATTGTTTCCTTCTCTTCTCTGTCAGATTGGAAGAATGCAATGCCACTTTATTTGCTCCAGTGATCACACTGGCATTTGTTATGTCAGACTAACTAAGTTGCTTTATACTGTTATATAGTTGTTGCTCTTGTTACCATTATATTTTATAAGAGAGGAACTTGCTGTGTAACCTAGCAGAACTGTAAACTTGAAATCTTCCTGCCCAAACTTGAAATCTTCCTGCCCCTGCCTCCTAAATACTGGAAGAGCAAGTGTGCATCACTGTGCCAAGCTAAGGAAGGTTTTGTTTGGTTTGGAATAGGGTCTTACTATGTAGCCAGCATGTCCTCAAATTTAAAATCCCACTGCCTCAGAGGTTTTCTAAGTGCTGGGATTATAGGTATATTACCCATGTTGTCTTATATATTTTTAATTTTCATATACACTTGATGAAAGGTAGGTCCATATTTCATAAACATTTTCTTATGAAATTCATCCTTACTATGTAGATTTGGTTGTTATTGTTTTATTTTTTGTTTTAAAAATATTTAATATCTATATATGTGTATGTTGTATTTTGATCAAATCTACCTTCCATCCTCCCCGTCCCCATTGTATCCCTTGTTTCATGTACTCTTTTTTAAATACCCGATTCCGTTTATAGTGCATATATGTGTATGGATTTGAAACCATCAATAAGAGCATGGCTAGCATCTTAGAGCCTGAGAAAACTGACTCTTGCTCCTCCAGAAGTCATCAGTTGCCAGTTGTGCTAATTCCCCCCCCCCTTTCTGGACTTTTGGACAGTTTGATCTTATTTAAGTCATGTGCATGTAGTCCCAGTTGCTGTCATTGATTTGTGCTGTCATGTCCAGCAAATATTGTTTCATTGTTTCATTGTAGATGACTGTTCATCCTGGCTCTTACAATCTTTCTGATCTCCTCTTCTGTGTTATCATTAAGGCACTAATTATGGGTGTGAAGATAAGGTCTTGGGGCACTATATACTGCTGTCTGTATAGTAGTACTAGATTCTTCCCTAGAGTTACAGTATTTAATGTACATCATCTTATTCTTCATCAAGTCAACATAAATTTTATAGTGTTGAAAGTTAATTCTAGGTATCATCATACACCTTCTAAATACTTACTTCATTTATCACTAATTATAGTTCAATATTTATATACAGGTGTCATCTTTTGATGGAAAATCTGCATTTACTAAAATGAACAAATATCTGCAATCCATTAAGTTGTGATGAATATAATACTAGTGGAAATCCAAATCCCAATCACCGTATAAGACTCTTAAGTGCCTTTTGTAGTTCTTTATTTTTCAGATACAGGAAGTAAGACATAGAAAGTTTATCTGCCCCGGTTTATATTGCTGATCAGTTAACAGAGCTGGGATTCAGTCTACCAATTTGACTGCAGAGCTTGTATTTCTAACCACATTGTATTGCCTGTAGATCATCCTTACAGGTTGACATATTAATTTACGTTCAGTGTACAGGTAATGCATATTTTAACATAAATGTGTAGACACAGAAACTGATACAGTGGCTTTAATGAGAACAGAAATGTTCTAGAAATGCATTGGTTCCATATGACACAGTAATAGAAATCAAGAGCATTGTTTTACTGTGACAAGTTTTACTGTGATAAGTTCTGTAGCGTGTATGTTTCCGCCAGCCCGCCAGCCCGCCAGTCTTGGCCCACAGCCGCGCCAGCCCCAAATAACACTCAGAGACTCTGTATTTGATACAATCCTGTTGGCCAGTTACCATTATTGTTTATGGGCTAGCTCTGTCTTAATTATTAACACATTTCTACTTATCTAAGTATTTCCACGTGGTCGTCTTATCAGGGAGCCGCGGCAGGCGTCCTGCTTCTTCCCTGGGCTACATCTCGACTCCTCCTTCCCACTTCCCCTTTCCTCCTTGTCTCCTAGCCCCGCCTATCTTGCTATCTCATTGGCCACAGAGCTTTATTAACCAGTATGAGAAACATATATACAGAATAACATCTCCCATCAAAGTTCCCTTATCAGAATACCAGGGTGAATCACTGCCTGATGACAATCTTTGGCATCTTAGTGTTTCTGCCATATTAGTAAACTGATAGTGAATTTCCTAATGACAATGCTGATTTCTAGGAAAATCTCAAAATACCACTAGAGAAACTAAAGTAAATTACACTCAGTATTTTGTACTAAATAAATTTTTGTTTATTGTAATTAATAGAAAAGTGTTCACATGTGTGATATACATAGTACCACTTAGGCTTCAAAATAAGAGGATTAACTATTTTAGAATTTATAGAGTCATGAAATTTATAAAAATATCAACATGCAGGTGGACTAGAATTCTTTGATCTTATTAAACAAAATGCATAAAAGTACAAGGATCAGAAAGCATTGTCTTTTTAAAAAGAGAGATTTCAGTACTTAAATGAGCTGTTGCAGTAAACTTCTGTCCCCCTTTTTTTTTTCCTGTATTGTGTTTATTCCATAAAGCTTACATTTGAAATTGATTGAGATTCTAATCAGTATTCAAAGGATAGAAAAGATGCTATTGTGTAGTCTGATAAGTAATCCCATGTATTACCTAAAACTAAATTTGAAAAAGCAGCATGTAGTTAGTAAAACCTAGCCCGTCACTAGAGGGCAGAGAAGTACTGTTCTTTTGCCCAATTTAAAATTTTCTGTATTAAAAATTGCTGAACACGATGGAATAATATATTGATGCACAATTGAATAGAAGGGTTTTTGTTGTTGTTGTTTGGTTGGTTTTTGTTTTTGTTTTTTTGTATTCTTATTGTCTTGTAAAATCTAATGACATGGATTTGCTTTTTTGGCAATTTCAGTGACTGCTTCTCAAAGGGTATGGTTATTTAAGAGTGTCAGAATTGCTCAAGAGGAAATACTGATGGTTACAAAGAGTGTGATTGTACGTGGAGTATTCTGAAATGGGACTGTAGTGTAGATGGTTAGATGCTACTATGAGATGAAGTGTGGCATGTATTTTCATTTTTCTGGTCAACTAAAATATGTTGGATCACTAATTAAGACCTTGAAAATTTAAAGTTGTAAAAGCAAATGAATGAATTCTAGTTCTTTCTAAAATATTCATTCATTCATTCATTCATTCATTCATTCATTCATTCATTGCCTTTCCTGGAACTCACTATGTAGATCAGGCTGACCTTGAACTCAGATCTGTCTGTCTCTGTTTCCTGAGTGTTGGGATTAAAGACGTGCACCACCACTTCCTGGCCTAAAATTTTTATATTTGATTTGTTGACTCTACTCAATTTTGTTTCTGTTGTAAATTTTCTATCATTCTGATGTACGATTCTGATTGTTTTTTTTTCTGATATTTTAAAAAATATTCTTAACAACATACTTTGTACATTGTCTTATAGGATAGAAAAATTATCTTAGATTTGGTAGACTTTGAATTTTATTTATTAAAAATTCATGTGTATATAGTATACCTTTCTAATAGGAACAACACGGGACATCAGGGAAAGTACTGGATTTTGAAATCAGACTTGGTGCTGTAGTTTTCCATTTGTTTGTGACCTTGGACAAGTGATATTACCTCTCTGACTTTTCAAAATGAGAAAAATGGCATTTTCTTATTTGAGGCGAAGTTGCTTTGAGGATCGTGTGTGGGCCTGTTGAAGATGAGTGTTGATGGGTGAAGGTACATGTTCAGAGAAACCGCAATAGTTACTTTTGAACAGTTGATTATATTAATAGTTTGATATCACATGGGCACCACTGCTTCATAAATTGTACCTTAAGTGTGGACTCCAAACCAAAACCCAAATTACGATTGCAGTCTTCTCAAACTGTGCTTGCAGTCTTCCTTATCTCTGGCTTTCTTGACTGCCTAATCCTTTCAACTCTGACTAACCTTCAGCTCTGTATGTCTATCCTCTGCTTATCTTTGCATTTCCCTCTCTGTGTTTCTCCTGACTGTCTCTGGTCTTTCTCTGTTTTTCTTGTCCCAGGCACCCTCAGGAAGACCCCAAGCCTCTAGCAGATGATATCATCTCCAGCATGTTATAGATGTGGTGGATTCCCTGGGATATTGAGAAATACCAGAGGCGAATTGTTCCACTGTAGTAAGTCAATCAGCTTTTATATAGTGACTTCTGTTCAGAGTACAGTTGGTGATACCTTGGGAGAAAAATAGTAAGGTAGAGTACAGTGCAAAAGACACACACAGGCTTGTCCTTTCTTCTTGAGGGTTGTTCTTCTTGCATGTTGGTTGGCCACACATGCAAATGAAGACAAAATTTTAAAGCTGACAAATAACTATATAAATGAGTTGCATTGTTTGTATGCTAAAAGATCATATGGTTAATGCTGCATGGAGATCAGATGGTATTAACCAAATTTCCCACATGAGTTAAAACGTGAGTTTGAAAAATGAATGGAAGAGCAACAAGGAAAGTATGGGCATCATTTCTGCTTAGCTTTGGCTTGTATGCTCACTAGGCGGTAGTCAAATGAGCTTGACAAATTCTGGCCTAGAAAAAGTTAACTTTTATTCACTTAGAGAAAGAAGTCAGGTCAAGATGATATTTGTTGCCATTTTTAGAACTTAGTATTTAAGCAAAACTGTGACTGAGGTTAGTAAGAAAGTGTTATGAAGTTAGCAGATCCTTAGACTATTCATTACACAAAGGTGAAATAGAGACGTCACATCTAACATGTCTTTTCATTTTTATTCTGGATATTGTTTTTCTGTTGTATTTAGTGGTACTACTTCGTACACATACCTTTCAGATTTGGATGCATATTAAATTCTAGTGCTACTAGCTATGTAACACAGGCAACTACTAAACAATACAGCATCTCAATTTCCTTGTATGAAAATCACAATTGAAAATATTTACCTCAATAGTTGTATGAATCAAAGGTTATGATTTTACAAGGATTTAAATTATTTTACTTGCCAATACTTAAAAATAACTTTAAAATTGTTAAAATACTAGGTTGTTTATGATAACTTTCTGAATATAGAAGTTTTCCCAGAGGTCTTAGAAAATGTTGTATGTACAAGAACATTTATAGAATGTAACTGAAGTATGTAGAATAGCATGAGCATGAACATAAATGACTGAGCATCTATCCTGGCTCAGGAAATAAACATACGGTGTCTTTATGGTTCACTGTGTGCTCTGCCAGATTCTACCTCCTGAAAGCTGTATATCAGACTTCCATGCTTTTTTTGAATGTCCTTATTCATTTCTTATTCTGATCATTTATTCATGATCAAACCTGTTTTATAGCCTTTTATTGTGTGAAAATGCCACATTTTATTTTTTTGATGCCTGTTTAGGCTGTTTCCAGTGTGTGTGTGTGTGTGTGTGTGTGTGTGTGTGTGTGTGTGTGTGTGTGTAGGTATATGTGTGTTTGTATGTATATATGTGCATTGGTACATGAGTGTCTGTGTTATTGGGGAAGAAAAACTGTAGAAGAAAAGTTCTGAGAAGTTCAGCACATTAACTTCTTAGGTACATACCTAAGTCTCTGTGCAAAACTGCTAGGTCAAAGGTATGCCCAGCTTCAAAACCTACAAAAGGATGGGTTTTCATAGATTTTGTTACAGTTTCCACTTACATCAGCAATGCCATTACTTTCCCTAGCCCCTTTGTCTTCAAGTTCTCTGAAATTGTTAGATTTCTGTTCAGATTATTACCATATCTTTATGTCCTCTGAGGATATTTGTGGGGGCAGGATTTAAAAAAAAATAATGATTTTTCTGTGGCACTCTCTTAACAATAAGCATGATAATCCTCATTGTTAAGTGAATTCTGTTGGAGAAGCAGCTTTTGTCTGTGTTTAGCAGTAGTCACAGTTCTCTAACCAAACTGAGTGTAGACATCCTCAAATGGCTTTGAATGTTCGCTCAGTAATGGTTTTTGTCCAATATAGTGATAACACAGAGCTCACTTATGATGAATGAAAATGTCATCTGTGGACTTCTCAAGACAGCGTGTGCAGAGAAATATATAAGTCTTTATAGACACACAGATGGTTTCTTGCCCACCACAGTGATTTAAGCTTGTCTGTTGTTTGCCTCAAGAAAGTTCTAAACCCTTGAGCATAAGACTCCGGTGTGCTTGCCAGTCTCTCCATTTATGTCTGTCACCCACTTTTCATTTTCTTAGTAATTTTTTTGTTATCTATTATATTTTATACAGTTCATTCCAACGTTAACATCCAAAGTTGTTTTTAATGTTGTGATACCAGTAGCACTCAGTGGTCTATAATTTTAGCTGACAATACCAATGTTTACATCTTGTTAGGCACTACTTATGCATCTGCATTCTGAGGCTCCTGGGAAGGGATACATACCTTGGTTTAACCTACTAGGGTTGTCTAGTACTTAGTGAAAGATATAAATGTACTGTGCACTCATACATCAATTCTCTGTTCAGCAACAATCATTTCACTAATTGTCTTGGGAGAAAAATGACTATTGCAAATAGTTTTGTTAGTAGGGTGGCTATTTTAAAACACAAGCAAATACTGTAATCTTGAACTTCACTCTTGAAAAATATACATCTTCTAATTATGATGAAAAATAATTGCTGTTTGTCTGGGCACCATTTCTGCAGTCTGAATTTGTAGACCTAATTGGGCTTTAGATCCATGTATTTATCATAGCAACCTGCTTAGTTGTGTCTCATAACCGTAACACACAGGACACACATTGGACTTCCTTTTCTCACCTTGCTTATGATTGGTTTGTTCTAGAGAAAGAATACCTTTTTTTCCCCATTTTTAAAGCAAATATAATAAACGACTTTGACTTTCCTACTTCATTCATCATAACTGAAGCTTGAGTTCTGCCCTCTTGTTTCTTCTTCCCCCATCCCTGTGGTTGTGACCAGAGTTATTCATCCTGTACATTTTTACTTGCTGTACTACTTACTCCCAGGTCTTTCTTATAGCCAATTTACCATTTTTGAATTGTATTAGACTTTCCTGGAGGTGATGGTCTGTGTATCTGTTGTTGGAAGTAAGTTGTTCCTGGCTTTCTGCTCTGGGTCTTCCTCTCGCATAAATGGTACAGAGAGGCCAGATTCCTGTTCTTGCTACCCTCACTCAGTCTTCTCATGCCCAATGAAACTTGGTTCTTCCATTTGTTATGTGACATAGTTTTCAAACAAGCTTTGTTGGTAATCTCTGAACTAAGCACTAAGAGTACATGATGCCACAGATCAGGCAAAGGCGGGGCATACCTTAATTTTCTGTGTAAAGTAAGCATCTCTCCTGAGGATTCCAATGGAGGATTCAGATTAAATGATTTCCTTTTGACCTTCATGGACAGAAAAGAATCTGATCTCATTAATATTACTCATCTGATTTTTTTGAAGTCCCCATGTAAACCTAACAGTGTTTACATTAAAGAAAAAGATAGGCAAGGGTAGAAATTTTAATGTACAAAATGAAAAAGGATAAAACATTTAATGAAGGATTTATTCTTAATAAAATCCACTTATACCTAAATCAAGTTTGGAATTGAAAAAAAAATCATCTTAGATTTTTCTATAAATTCCAGACTACTTATTATTGAAAGCATTATTGTTAACCTTCTACCTGTAGCCTTCATGCACTAAAACCACCTGAAATCTACTAGACTGAATACCTCTGGGGATAAGAAGCAGACAGTAGTCATCTCCTTTACCAACAGTTTACTCAACCAAACTCTGGGGAAATGTATTTTTTCATGTGTTCAGTTTCTTGAAGATGCAGTCAGCCATCCTATCAGAAGAACAGACTAGTTCTTTGAGGAATGAAAGGAGAAAAGCATGCTTTTGTGTTTGTAAAAGAAAAAAAATGGGAGAAATAATATTAGTTAAATTTTACTGATAGGAAAATGTTTTTGCTAACCACTCTTACATCGTCTCTCTGATTAATATAATAAAATATTTGACCTGTTAAATATGCACATTAATATTTCAAATTATCAGTACACTATTAATTCATTCAGTATTATTAATTTACTTAGGCTTCAAAGTGCTTCACCAAACCTACAGCTGTAATTTAGTACTCTTAATTTAATGTCTTCTGAGAGACATAGTTCCTGATTTCAACTTCAACAAATATTAAAAATAAACTTGTATTACTAACAGATTCGAGTGTCTATAAATACACTGGTGAGATTAATAAATATATAAACTTTTGATAGAAACTTTTCTATCTCAAGGAAGATAGAAGTGCTAAATTAATAGTAAAATTCAGGTTATGCATTTAATTTTACTCTAATCTTACAGATGTTATACAATAAACCTGTAAATGAACATACAAGCTCAAAGTTGATCTGTATGTAATTACTCAAATAATTACACATGCAAAAAGTAGATTTATCTATATTATTCAAAAGCATTTGGTAAAGTAGTTTCCACTTGACTCATAAAATTTAGCTGTTGCTGGAACAATATTCATTTTGTTCAAGAGTTCACATATGGGTAAGAAAGCCATGAAGAGAAGTGAGTAGTGAATCTGTTTTCCTGAATTTAATTTTCCAATATGTTACCATTTATTCTGGTACTTGTAAAATCACATTTCTAAAAGGCTGCCTGGGTCTTATTGAATAAAAAACAAATCACAGAGAAGATGGCACCTTAAGATTGATCATTGTTCTGGGGAATCAGTGTCCTCAAGGATGCTCGCTTGGACACCAGCACATTTTAAAAAAGGTTTTCTTCTGTCTGTCTGCTGCCTGCTTCCTCCTGACTCTGATTGTGTATGTTTCTTTCATACTCAGCCAGCTGACACTTAACTTCCTTTCTCTGTGTCTGCCAAGCACTGTGTCTCCTTTGAATGGTGGCATCATTGCCCTTAGGTTAAAGTCTGCTTTCAGCTTAGAGGAGTTTTGGCTGCTTTTGAAAAATCCATTTATGGTTATTTGCTGGTACTTAACTCTTCCTTACACAGCACCTGTAGATAGGTTTGTTTAATTAAATAGGTGGTCTAGTTGCCTCTGAGAATTATGTACTGCTCAGTAAACTAGGCATTTTTTTTATTGCATAGTAACCTACTAGCTGCTGAGAACCACACTTAAGCCATGGAAGCCAGTGCTCTGGAAATCTGAGTCAGACAACCTTTAAATTTTGGGGCTCAGTTGGGGGTGGCCAGCAAGCTCTTAGTAGCTGTTTATGTGGTGGCCAGGGATTGAAAATGAGGACTTCATGCTTGTCTCACCCCATCTCCCTCGCCTGTATGCTTTTGGCAAAATTAATAAGAATAAAATGAAACTTGCTTTTGGATGGGATGATAATCTTAGTTTAACTGGTTTGCCCTTAAAAATATACCATAGTGGGTTAGAGAAGTAAAGTTTAGTTTCTGATGCCCAGTGAATTATCCATTACTGACACCAGCTACATGTCCACCTCTGCTTTTCCATTCCCTTTACAAGGTATTTGGCAGGTTTATTTTTCTTTGTTTTTGTTTTTGTTTTTGTTTTTGTTTTTGTTTTTGGAGGTAGAGATGGAGAGTTCTTTTTTAAACTGTTGTTAGGGTTATTTTGTTTGTTTTCCAATGTTCTTTCCAAAAGCAATTTCCCCTAAAGTGTGGTTTAGAAATACCTATAGGTTTCAGATTGCTGTTTAATTCTTAAATATGTTAATGGATACCATTTTGTTGAACAGATTTTTTTTTTTTTTTTTTTGCCTCTTGTTTTGTTTCTCTTTGTACAATATATTTCCTTCAACAGGAGTGGCATTCAGTTCACAAACAAGATGCAGCTGTCTGAAATATGTTCATTGATTCAGCTGGACATCCTGCAGTTATGCAACAAAAGTTATTTGATTTGGGGTGGTGTCACGAAATCAAAATAAGCATTCACATTCAGTTGTGGCTACTCTAATAAGTGTTGTGCCTGTAACTGCAAGTCTTGGTCACATGTAGTGCATGCTGATGCTGAGCTTTGCAGAGATTCGAGCTAACTGTTGAGACTGTTAATGAGAGAAGCAAGAAACAGAGACCAGTGTTTATTCTGAATTTTGATCTCCAAAGAAGTCAGATCTTCATCTCAAGATTGACTTGTGAAAGCAGACATCAATATTATAACTAAGATGAGGGGAAAAAAATCCATGTATGTTATTCAGTGAAAAGCAAGAGAGTACTTTTTTCACCAAAGAAAATCAAAGAACAAAATGGACAGAGCCAGAAGCACACTGGGAATGATGTCCCAGAAGACTTTTAGGAACTGTAAAATTGAGTGCAGCAGTATAAAACTCTTCACACATTTTATTAGATCCATATAGAGCTGCAAACTGATGGTCTCTTTGAGAAACCAGTGTTGTAAATATTTAGATAGGGAAAGAATATTAAGTCCCTAGAGTAACTGAATGTTCACAGTAGAATGGTGTGTTGAAGTAATAAATAATATATTTAGAAATGCAAGTTAGTTTAAAATTTCAATTTTTCTCTTTTTTCCCTTGAAATCTTATATTTTCAAAGCCTTTGTGATTATTCATCTCTGATAGCCAAAGAAAGATTAATGTGTTTGGGGAAGCTCTAAGCACCAGATCCTGAGTCATATTGAGGTCTTATTAAATCCTGGAATATTAGAAGTGCTGCCTTTCGTTTGGTCATTCACAAAGGAGTGAATGCTCTTAAGGCTACACTGTGGAGCTGAGTGTCAGCACAAATGCCTTGGATTCACTGGTGTGAGACCTTAAGATCTCTTCACCTGAGCTTCCTGAGTATAAATTAAAGTGATTATCTTGCACATTCACATATGATTCAGCACAGATTATAGAGGAAAGAGTGTTCTTATATTTAAATTACAGTCTGCAAAGTAAATATTAGTAGGATTTGATCTTTTCATAGAAAAATGCTTTATGTATACTCTGAACTGATGGAGTCTAGGATAATATGACGCCAGTCTTCAACATAAACGTGCTGTTCTGGGGAAAGACCCTATATGGGAAGCATTTGGTGGCCCTTTAGAAACTTCAAAGTTTATGGTTTTGAAATTATGTTATACTGTGGGTAGTTCTCCAAGATGACATTAAAGTGTACTGTTCAGTTATTTCGTATTTGAATCCTGAGAAAGCAGCTGAAATGAAGAATTAAAAGTATATTTGCTATCATATTACAGTCCTCCAGAGTACAGTGTTCCAAGTTAATTTAACCTTTCTTGGAGAATATTAGAGTCCTATGATAAATCTTATCCAAAAAAAACTTCTCCCACAGTATTTTTCCTTTTTATTAATTGTGTCTGTCATAGCAGTGTAATAGCAATGGGTGTTTAGTATATGTGGTGGTCCATACGTTGTGACAAATATCTGAAAGAAAATACTTTAAAGAAGGACAGACTTATTTTGGCCTAGGGTTAGTCTGGCAATGTGTAACTCACTGTAGCACTGGTCTTTTAATTTTTCATAGATTCCAAGTATACCGTAATTAAATAAAAAGGCCCCATTTGCACCGAAATATTAAACTTTTTTATCAGTTGAAAGTTCTTGGACAGGAAACCTTTGCTCTAGTAATGACTTTGGACTCTGGACATTCAGAAGGATGACTGACCCAGTGTATCGCTGCCAAGTACGAGAATGACATGGACAAGTGCGGTGTGTAGAGTTGCTTTGACTCTCCCTTTTCTTTGGCAGCGGCTGCGGCCTGTGGCAGCAGTACAAAATCTGTGTACTTGCACATTTCAAAGCTGCTTTTCTTAGGCTCCCAGAGCAGTTTGTATAGAGGTGGAGCCAAAGTAAGATGTCTACACACAGTCTCAAAAGCAATTCACATGTAACAACAAAGGACCCCTTTGAGGTTTGTCTTATCACTATATTCCCCAGACTTCTCTTAAAGCTGCTGCAGGAGAATTTTGGGCTATGTATGCCTAATAAATCTTACTGAGCTAAAACCTGGTGTAAAGTGTTTTCCATAGCCTAACTTTAAGATTACTTAGATTTGGAGGGGCTGCTTCTTCCAGGACCAGATGAAGTGAACCAGAGTTAGAGATAAGTAAGATAGTCAAGACATTTGCCTGCTTAGAGTTAGTACTTGCTTCCAAATCTACAATTTTCAGTCAATGTGTACATTTATTGTGTCAGAATCTGGTTCTGTGAATACCAAGACATACATTCTAAAATAACAACAATCAGGATTTTAACCATAATGCAAGTATCAGCTGCCCCAGAGGCTTGTGGGAATACATAGGATGACAGGAAGCAGTCCAAGAAGAAAGAATACATGGTGTATCTCTACCTACTCTGAGTGATGATGAGAGAAAAGAAAGTTAGGACTGTATTCTCAAATAATGAGAGTCAGCTCATGAATGCTCTCTGTGGGCCTGTGTTCTCCTAGTACTCACTGATTCTGCCCTGCTCTCTCATTTACAGCAAGTCAAAGGACCATGTGATGGATAACAGAAACAACTTCTTATGCTCAGTTCTGGAAAGCTGACTTAACCCCTTCCCACTGCTGTGATGATGGAGGATGACACAGTAACTACCTTGTTTGCCTTTCAGACCCACCTAGGTAGCATGACCTTATAGGATCAATGTGTAGAACATTAAGGTTTCTCCTAAAGGAGATATTAATGAAAACTTCTCATTTCTATTTGACAAAGAATAAAAAACTGAGTGTGGTTCAGTGGAAAGGGCTCTCTAACCATGTGATCAAGAGACCCTGACCTTGATTCTGCTAACTAAGCTAACCTTTGACATCTATGGGTCTTGTTTTTTCCCCCTTTATAAATTAGAAGATACCCAAGAATTATATTTGTAATCACATCTCCTATAAAAGGAATGCTTTCACTTTTAAAAGAATAACTCCCTAAGCTGAAATTATTCTGCAAAGTCTAGCACTAGGGTCAGTAGTACAAATGCAAAAGTTCCCACAGAAAAGAGTTGTGACAGACTGCATAAAAACTTTTCAAAGTAGTGTCTTTCAAATAAATCATTAATTTTTGTATTACAATATGAAAATATAAAATGTATCTAAAAGAGAAGCTTAAACCATATGTGCACTATTTTTAAAAATATGGAACAAAACCACTACCTCCTTCCATCCTAGTTTGCTTTATGTTGCTCTGATAAAACACTATGATCCAAAGCAACTTGGGAAGGAAAGGATTTATTTGGCTTATGTGTCCCAATCACAGTTCATCACGGAGGCAAGTCAGGGTAGAAACTCAAGGCAGGAGCTGAAGCAGAGAGTGTGTAGGAACACTGCTTACTGCCCCATTCCTCGAGGCTTTCTCAGACTGGTTTCTTGTACAACTCAGCACTAGTTGTCCAGGGTTAGCACCATCTACCATGAGCTGGACCTTCCCACAGCAACCATTAGCTAAGAAAATGCCCAGAGACTTTCCTACAGGCCAAATCTGATGGATGCAGTGCCTCACTGGATATTCTCACTTCTCAGATATGTCTAGTTTGTGTCAAGTTGAGAGAAACCAACCAGCACAAGTTCCAAACCTCTTCTGAAATAAACAGCCCAGGGATGGTCTATAGCTGTGTTATAATTTTACTTGATTAAATGTACACATTTTTAAAATGATGGGATAATAGTTGAAATGACTATTTGGACTGCTCTCTCAGCCCTCCATTTTGTTGTGTGTGTTTATACTGTGTTCCTTTTAGCATTAATTTCATCTTAACTGTTTACAACTTGTGTTGCTGACATGCCTGCTGGTACAAGAAGGCCTTTGCAGATGTGCTGTCACAGGCATGGCACTACTAGGAAGTCCTGCTGATTTCTAACTATCAGATGTAGTTTGGCTAGTTCAAGTAAATATGTTCACCGATGACATAGAGTAACAATAATTACCTTCCTAATGTAATTATACATCTTGATATAATAATCTCATATCATTAGCACTAGTAAATTAGAACATGTTTGTTAAACATGTTCTCTCCTTTCAAACTATATATGGGCCTTGATTTGTCTTCTGGGCAATTTAAATTCTCATTGGCCTGTTCCTGTCCTTTGTAATGGTGGGATAGGTTCAACTTCAAATTTAATATTAATATTAGCAATCATGTGTGTTATTATATGTTTTAGTCCAGCCAAGATCAGTAATTGGTGAGGAGAGGCTGTAAGAGTTGGCCACTTTCTCATGTAGAGGAACCTTTTAAAGGAGTATGTCATTCGGAAGTTTAGTATACACAAACAGAGAAACTTTACAAAACATCCACTAGATGGCACCTTATTATTGTATCCTAGACTTAGCCTGTGCCATTCGTGACTAGAGGGTGTAATTCAAACAGAAATTGTTTTCTCATAATCTTGATTGTTGATGAAAACAAAGATTTGTGTAAACTTTAAAAATCTTCTGACAATGAAAATGTTATCATAGCATACTTGGTAACATGTGTTATATTGGGCCTGCTTTCCTAATCGTTTGGATAATTATAATATATATATATATATATATATATATATATATATATGTGTGTGTGTGTGTGTGTGTGTGTGTGTGTGTGTGTGTGTGTGTGTGTGTGTGTATGAAATTATAGAGAAAATTGGTTACAACTTCCATTACTTAGACAGTCTTTCTTGTTGAACATTATGTTTTTGTAGGATATAGCTTTTCTTTTCTTTATGGTTCTAAAGTTCTTTAGTCTTTACTTTTCAACTATGTAGCTACCCCAAACTCTGGATCCTTTTGCTTCAGCTTCTGTTCACTGGTAGGATTCTAGGAGCATGCAAGTATGCTCAGCTTCAAGTTCAAATTCTTAAGGTTCTAAATGCTATTACCCTGATCGTCTGGAACATATCCTATTCATTTTCCAAGTTGTCAATAGAAATAGTAATAATAATGGAATAGGAGAGAGGGAAGGAGGAAGGGAGTGGGGGTGAGAGAACTTGGATCGATATGTAAAATAAGAAACAAAAAAGAAATAGTAATAATAATAGTACCTACAAGTTAAAGGTTGAACCTTGCTTAGCCTCTTGCAGTTTTAAAGAGTTTATGCTTTAGAGAAACAGTGTACTCAGATATGTTTTTGATTTGTTTTATTTTTGAACTGTAAGTTAAGGAAAAGCTAGAAAAAAAGCTAGTAAAATTATCAAAAAAAGGACAAACCCCCTACTCATAATCCTATTATAGAGACAATGTTATTTGTTTTTTAAAATTATCTTTACATTACCTGCACTTGATGTTTTGCCTGCATATGTTTGTGTGAAGATTTCAGAAATCCTGGAACTAGAATTACAGGCAGTTGTGAGCTGCCATGTGGGTACTGGGAATTGAACCCGGGTACTTTGGAAAAACAACCAGTGCTCTTAACCACTGAGCCATCTCTCCAGCCCAGAGCCAATGTTATAAGCAGAATATGTATTATTCTTCTGAGCCTCTAAGGCAAATATTTATTATTCAGTTTTACAAAAAAAAAATAGTCATAATTACTCTGTCACATATGGTCTGTCACTTTTCCAACTGTTTATTTTAAATGTATTTAAATACTAATGTGTTTTTATACATGTCTTTGATACTGTAAGTTGTTGTTGGTTGTTTTTGTTTGGTTTTGAGATCTAGTCATATTTGCAGCTTGGGCTGGCCTGATCTGGCAGCCCTCCTTCCTCAACCTCCTAAGTGCTGGGATTGCAAGCATGAGCTACCTTCCCCAGCATGAGCCATGTTCCCCAAGTAGATTTTAGTTAGTTTCCCACTATTTCTATTTAGCTCTTTCTCCTTTTTTTTTTTTTTCTTACAGATTTTGGCATACAGAAGTCTCTCTCTCTCTCTCTCTCTCTCTCTCTCTCTCTCTCTCTCTCTCTCTTCCTCTTTTTCTCTCTCTTGTAGTATTCACTGATAACATTAAAACATTAAGAGCACCATGAGTTTGATGCCAGTCTGGGCTACGTGGTAGTTCCAGGCCAATCTGGGAAAGAATAAAGAATCTTCCTCAAGCAGCAGAACTAAGGCTGGCACATCAGCCGTAGTTCTTAGGAGTACTGATGTTAATGAGGCCAATAGCTGTGGCTGCTAATTGCAACTTACTTATTCAAGTTGATTTTGAATGTTTATGTTCTCTGATGAATTGCAATGATAATAATAGATTTTTATATGCACTTACTCTGTGGAAGCCACAGTTCTAAGTAGGAATATGAGCAGGTATGAAGATTACTTTGTATAGAGACTACTGTTTCCTATTTCTATCTATAGAATGTCAGGGGCAGAACGATTAGATTATTTCTTCCTCACACAATGAGCAAGGAACCTGGTAACTGTGCGTGCACGTTATGGGTAAGAGAAACACAGGAGTCTGCTGTTAAGTTTCAGGTCAAATCACATGAAATACCTGGATATAGACAACTGAGGTTGAGCAAGTAATCCGGGATTTCTTTCAAAGACGTATTTAAGAACATGCTCTTCATTTTCTGATTGCTTTTCATTTTTTCTTTTTTCTTTTTTATTAAAACTTTTTTTCATACAATATGTTTTGACCTTATTCTTTCCTTTCTTCCAAATCCTCCCATATACTCTCACCTCCTTACTCACCCAATTTCATGTTTTTTGTCTTTCAAAATCACAAGTGAAACAGCAAGACAATACCAGAACAAAATGTGAAACAAAATGTGCACACATACACAAAGGAGTTCATTTTGTATTGGCTGACTATTCCTGGGTTGATATACCCAGTGGCACTCCATTAAAGAAAACTGATTCTCCTTTTCTAGCAGGTATTACTTGCCAATAGCTTCACCATTAGGGGTGAGGTTCTGTGTCTGTTTCCCTTTCTCAGTGCTGGGATTTAGTCTGGTTGTGAACTCCTGTAGGTCTTGTGCAAGCCGTCGTGGTCTCTGTGAGTTCATATGTATGTTACCCTGTTGTGTCCAAAAGGCACTGTGTCCTAGGAGTCATCTTCCACCTCTTACTCTTAGATTCTTTCCAGTTCCTTCTTCTCCCTAAGCCTTGAAATTGGGATTTTACTTGCATATATGTCTGTGTGAGGATTTCAGATCCCCAGGAACTGGAATTATATACAGTTGTGAACTACCACGTAAGTGCTGGGAATTGAAATAGGATCCTTTGGAAGAGTCAACAGTGCTCTTTCACTGAGCCATCTTTCCAGTCCCTGAAATACATATATTCTAAAGCTTTCAAAATGGTGCTATCAGATTTCTTATCGAATGTAGGGTTCTAAGTTGTAAAGTTCCTAAAGAAATCTAGATTCCAGTTATACATGACACAACTCAAGTCTTCCTTTATAAGGTGGCACAAATGAAGGGGCTTTTTTCCCCCCTCAAGATAGGGTGTCTCTGTGTCACTCTTGATGTCCTGGAACTCACTCTGTAGACCAGGCTATCCTCAAATTCAGAGATTGCCTACCTCTGCCTCCTAGTGCTGGGAGTCCTGTGCCACCATCTTTGGCATTGAGGGGGCTTTGATACCATCCTTTTCTCAGCTTTGTCTGTGTCATATTGTCCTGAATGTAGGAAATACATGGTCTCCCAATTAAAGAAACATTTATTTTTGGACATTCATTAAACACTTACTATCTCCCAGGCATAATAATAGCAGCAGGCGTTTCCTGATGAATAAAATCTAGCTTCTTCAAAAAAGGGCATAGTGAAAGCTTAGGAATAGTGGGTCTTTTGTATTGCCTTATCATTTGCATTGGCTAAACCAGAAATCCTGTTAGCAATTAGTAACTATAGTAAGAATCTTTGATCCAAGTTCCAGAAATAAGGGAAGCATAGGAGGAACCAGCATATATAAGAAATAAAATTTAAGATTTCAACTGCTTCCTGCTGAATCAATATGAATAGCTGTACCTAGAAGATGCAGACAAGGGAGCCTTAGTTTTGGATGACAGAAAAATTAAGAGCCCTACCTTCTTTGTTTGACAACATAAAGCTTTTTTGATTCGTAGAGTCTGGAAAATGATGAACACACAGAGTAGAGGTGAAAAGTGGTATACATGTACAGTAACATAAAAGTAGACTTCATAAACATATCTGAGCTCCCTATTTTAACTGGAGCTGAGATATAGACAAATACACCATCTTTGACAAAATGTCCTCAAATCGAAATAGGGTTTCAGTAGTCCAGTATTTCTAAAGGGGTCACGGAGCACATGTGGTATTATCATAGTCACATAAAAGGAAGAGTGGGTTCTGTATAAATTGAACATGTTGATTGATGAAATGAGAGAGCTAAATTGTGAAGGTGTTAGGGCTTGCTGTACCTGACAGTATAATTACACCATTGGAAGAAAGAGCAGAGAAAAGGTCAGTGTTCAGTCAGAAACCACTATTTATGTAATATTTAGAGGGAATAATCTGTGCTTCTGTTGAGTTAGGCCTTACAATACTTGCTTTTTTTTTTTTTTTTTTTTTTTAAGGCTTCTTTAGTTACTGAAAGGTCCTTCAGGCTTGCTGCACAATATAAGTAAAGTAAGGGAAGCACTAAAATTTCAGCTTTCATGCTAAGTCATTGTAAAATCATAATAATTTAAAACGGAGATTTACAATTCTAAGTAATCATAGATTGAAATTCCATTGCTCTTTTGCAAATTTTAGAATGTCACTTCATATTTTAAAACTGATTCATCAGCTTTGCATTGTTCTGCTCATTCGTCACCCCAAACTTGTGAAAACAGTCTTTCCCAGGAGGTCTCGGAGTGCTCATCTTTGTGCGACTGCTATGATTTAGCAGAGGGAAAGGATTCCTTACTTCGTACAGTTCTGACTAACGTGGTACCTTAATAGAATAAACCCTAATGATGGAGCAGTAATAATGTGGATAATACAGTATACCCACTTTATGAAGAGCAAACCTATTTTGATAGCTCATAAACCCAAGTAGAAGTATTAACTGAGACATTTTTATGACATGAGGATTATAAGCAATCATATTGTGTAAAAAGTACTAAGCCAGTCAAGGACACATAAGTATATAATGAATGCAATCTCTGAATTCTTGAAAATAACTAAGGGAAGTTGTAAGTCACTAAGGGAAAAAGCCCTGCTCACATTGCTTTCAAAAGTAGGGTTAAGTTATTTTTAAAATAGTAAATTTTATATAGTAGGTGGTGCAATGGTTCTCAACTAGGCCCCACAACCTTTCAGGAAGTGCTTAGAAACTTGTGAGACCTTGCCATTAGTGATGGGGTGAGTAGGTGTCACTTTATCTTGAGATTAGAGAAGGAACTTGTGTGATGTAGGATGGAGCAGTGAGTAAAGAGGCCTTGCTAATAAAAACCTGTCCCATCCAGAATGGCAGAAGTGCCTTCACCAGCAAATACTGGTCTAGCATAGTGTGTATCCCTAAGTCAGGCAGAAACAGTTAAATGACTGAAAATTTCCACCACTTGGACACTGAGGGTACATTTCATGTACATGAAAAATAAGGTAGATATGTTGTAGACCTGTTTCCATACTTACTATTTTGCCAATTTAAATGATCTTGTGTGTAGTCTTACTCAGTTGTTTATCTTTACTTCCCCATGGCACAGTCAAGCAAAGTGCTGGGAGAGAACAGATGTAAATTCCTCAAATTTTATACCCATAGGCCATAAAAGTCAATCTAGACCCATGGAGGAGGCTGTGTCCTTAGCAGCAGTAAACTATGTTCTCAGCAGCTGCTATCATGCTAGCACTGCAAACATGCTGTAAAATGACAGCATGTACTCATACTCTTCATAGTCGTGCAGTGTTATGATATGCAGAGGGTGATTCTTAGGAAAGACAAGGAGGCCCATAAATGTACTACATGTGAGCCAACTTAATTCTTCCTTTTTAAGTCAGTTTTTTTTTTTTTTTTAGTGCATTCATGAGACATTAGCAATGACTGAGAGAAAGAAAGATTTGGGATGCAAAACTTTCTTAAGGAAGAAACATTTTTCTCTCTTTGAACATTCTGAAGGTTATACATGATTCAGTGTTTTCTTCAACTGTGCCTGACATTTGGTCCCAAGCTTAGTTATTTTGAGGACAGTTCAAGTATTCATCACTCGGTGAACACAGCCTTTATAGTAGTCATGCTTCCACTGAGTGTGGAAGACAAACTTGCAAACAAAAACTTTTCTGTCCTAGGTGATAAAAGACCATCAGGAGCTGTGTGGGTGTGATACTACAGGGTGAGGGGCTCACTGCAGCAAGTCAGCCCAGGTCTCTAATCAAGACATTGGAATCACACAAGTTATGGAAGTGAGGCAGAACTGCGTCTGTACACATCCTGCAGCCCAGAACATTGGCTTATAAGCTAAAACAACCATGCCATAAACATAGACAGTAGAGTTTTAAAATTCACCACTAATTAGACTGTGATATGTTGAGTCTCTTTTATTTCTGTATATAGCCAAGTAAATGCTTCACTTCTTAATACTCAAGCTATAAACCTTCTGCAGTAATTGAATTATAGACAAAAAGGTTCATTTGCTATAGTTGCAGTAATTAAGTAGTGAAGCAGTTAATTTTGAACAAGTGTGAAAAGATGTCTCATGGTCACAAAGGATTGTTAAGAGAAAATGACTTTCCAAGGCAGCATATTGATTTGGCACCTCAGAAACTTGATACTCTGTCCTGCTAAATTACATTTAAATTAATTGTTTTTAAATTAACTTGCCAGTTTCTCTTTTGCTTGTGAGTCAGATGAGAATCATACTTGAAATCACAAAGGAAACTAGGTATCATCTACAGTGGGCTGACTTCCCTATCCATGTGTTTTTTGAGGTTAGCCTGTTCATATTTTCTTTAAGCATAAATGTACATATGTATTTTGTTTTTTTTTTTTTAATTAGAATCATGGTATATAAGTGTGAACACAATGAAGGTTGTAGAAAAAAACATTGATTTTTTTTGCCATCAAATTTTTGTGTTTTCTCTTAATTTCTTTCCATTTTAGTGTTTCTCAAAGGTAGTAGGATTTGGGTTGTTTTGTGAACTGTTCTATTTTATAAGCTACTCTCAAATGTGTTCTATATATCTGTAAAATTGCTATCATTTAATAAGAATGGAAGGTAGTGTTTTCTTTTTTAGCTAAAAAAACAGTCATTTTTTAGAGGACAACTTATAGTACTATATGGATTTATGATCACAGTTTACCATGATGATGTCAGATCCAGTAGTCCCACATGACTTTTCAGGTCATCATTTCTTAAATTTGAATTTCACTGACCCTGAACTATGTGCTCATGACTGAGGTGATTTGTGCTGCCATGCTATTAGTCTGTCAGTATTTTGAGTGCTGATTTTGTGGTTGAATGTCAAAAGTAAAGCTTTTGGGATAATGTTCAAACAAAACCCTATCTTTTGATGGGGTATTGTGTATGTGGGGATGCATGTGCGTGTACATGTGTGTGACTATTATTTGGAGGCCAGTGAAGACAACTTGGATGTAGTTTTTAAGATACCATCTTCCCTTCTCCCCCATTTTGGTACAATGCCTCTCAGGGGCCTAGAACTTTCAAAATAGCTAGGCTGGCTGGCCAGTGAACCTTAGGAACCCTCCTGTCTACCTCCCCAGCACAGGTATTACAAGTAGCACCAAACCCTGTTGCGGCAGGTTTCCCCGCCGGCCTCCCGGTCCTGCCGCCATTGTCCTGCAACCACGTTGGGCGCCATTTGTAGCATGTAAGTTTCCGCCAGCCCGCCCGCCGCTGGTCTGGCGTCCTGGCCCCCAATAACACGCAGGAGACTCTGTATTTGATACAATCCTGTTGGCCAATTACCATTATTGTTAATGGGCTAGCTCTGCCTTAATTATTAACCCATTTCTACTTATCTAAGTATTTCCACGTGGTCGTCTTATCTGGGAGCCGCGCGGCCGGCGTCCTGCGTCTTCCCAGGCTACATCGAACATAAAGATGGAAAACACAGAGAAATTTTGGATACTATACGTGCTTCTGTTGTCTTTAAATTATTTGATTGCTGAGAAAACAACTACTAATAAAAGAAATGCTGCTAGATTAATTCAATTTATATATTTTAAAAATGCTTTGACTCCAAAATTTGAGCCTAAGGACAAGTTACTGGGGAAAAGGATTTCTATTTTTGTTTCTACAGAAAATGGAAGGCTATGGATTCTTTCCAGACTTATGTGGTTTGATCAAGCCAGACCCCCTGAAACAACTCCCCAGGTGATCCAACATTCAAAGCAGTTGAGACAAAGCCTTGCAGACTACTGCCAAGATTTCTGCGTCTTCTTTGGACCCCCATGACAGCGCCCTCTACCAGCAGGAAGTAGTTTGGAAAGAACGACGCCCAAATTCCCAAATATTGTTTATAAATGTTTGTTTTCATTTATATGGGCTTGGTTATAAATGGTTAATGACACAAGCAATCCTTGTAAAGGTAAAAAAGGGAATTAAGGTATAGATATGAATACTTTGCTTTGGAATGGATTTTCTTTTATTGATACAATTTAAGGTCAATTTTATGATATGTATATTTCTCCTCTTGTTTAGGTATTGTGTTTATATAGCTCATTGGAAAATGTAATGTATAATTTAGTACAGATTATAGAGAGTTACCTATGATAGTTAAAACTTGGAGTTAAGTTAGTTAGGATTTCTAGATATGCAGAGATGGATATATTTGAGATGACTAGGCATTCTTCAAACCTTTCAAAGGCCTACAGAATATGGCATTTAAAATGGTTTAGGGTTTTTCTTGACAGTGAGGCACAACTGCTCCTGGTAACACCACCTACAGAAGAAAGGAAGATGGACATTGAAGAAACTCGTTATGAAGTTTGCTTCTAATATGGCAAGACTAGCCATTTGAGCAAGGTACTTCTCTTGTCTAGACTGTTTGACTTTATGTTGTAGAAACTGGACATGCAGGACCCACAAAAAGGTAACTGCTGATGCAAGATGGACATTGCTACAGGATTCCTGTTTCATGGAAGAGGCTGCCAGACAGCCAGATAGTCTACAGGACACAGAGAAAAGTTTCCTGCCTTATTGAGGAGTCTGGACACACATTATGGCCTATGGGCTGAAGATGGAACATTACAGAAGAACTTCGAGTGACTGACCAGGCAATGAGTTGTCTCTGTCATTTCTAGAGTTTATATATTATCCTTCTGTGGTCTTTGATGGAGTTGAAGACAGGTAGTTATAGTTATAGTTTTCCTTAATTAGGATTAAAGATAAGTTACATATAGGACTTTAGACTCGCAAAGATAGGATAGATGATATTTTCTTAAAGTCTTACAAAATGTTAATGGACTAAATATTGTTAACTGTGATTCTTATTTGATAACTGTTGTATGGTATATTTTGCTATGTTAAGGTTAAACCCCTTCTTTTTAGACAGAAAAGAGGAGATGATGGGAGATGTGATTCTGTATATATGTTTCTCATACTGTTAATAAAGCCCTGTGGCCAATAGAAAACTAGATAGGTGGGGCTAGGAGACTAGGAGGAGGAAGAGGAAGTAGTAGGTGGGTCAAGATGTAGCCCGGGGAAGGAGCAGGACGCCTGCCGCGCGGCTCCCCGATAAGACGACCACGTGGAAATACTTAGATAAGTAGAAATGGGTTAATAATTAAGACAGAGCTAGCCCATAAACAGTAATGGTAATTGGCCAACAGGATTGTATCAAACACAGAGTCTCTGAGTGTTATTTGGGGCTGGCGCGGCTGTGGGCCCACATGGCGGCAGGACCGGGAGGTCGGCGGGGAGACCTGCTGTAACAAAACCCAGCATTTTTTTTTTTAATAACTCAAGTCTTATGTTTTCAAGGCAAACACTTTATTGACTGAGCTATCTTCCCAGTCCTGCAAACCCTATCTTCAGAGAGCAGATAATGCTCTATCTACCAAGTGCAGTTAGGATTTACAGTATGTACAGATCTATCAGTTCTATACTTTGTAGAGTGTGCATATATGTTTATGTTTCTTTGTATGGCTCGTGTGAACTCCAGAAGCATAGTTATTTTCCATTAAAAAGTTCTCTTTGGAAAACTTTTACTGTGGTGACGAGATGTTTCTATAAAGGATTACAGATTGTCCTTGTGATTCGGTTAGAACCTGCTGTTTCTCCTGCTAACAACTTCTAGGGCTGCTTGTCATAAAAAATAAGAGCCTTCCTGTTAGTGTATGAGGTCAGTGTCTTTCTTTCTCAAGTTAATTAAGAAATTCTTACAAGCAGTGGCTTCTTCATCCTCCTGCCCTTCCTCTTCCTTCTTTCTCCTCCTTCTCGTCGTCATCGTTGTCCTCCTCCTCCTCTTCTTCTCTCCTGGCACTTGCTCTGTAGACCAGGTTGTCATCTGCCTGCCTCTGCCTCCCAAATGCTGGGATTAAAGGCATGTGCCACCACCACTCAGCTAAGCAGTGCCTTCCTAGATGAGAAAATATTTTAATAAATTGATAATGGTGTCATTTATAATCTTTAGTAGTTTAAGAGGAACTAATGTGATAAAGAGAGGTTGTTATAAGATAAGGGAGGTTTTTCTGTTTGTTTGTTTTTTGTTTATTTGCATTGGTGTTTTGCCTGCCTGCATGTCTCTATAAAAGTGTCAGAACTTGGAGTTATAGATGGTTGTTAGCTGTCATGTCAGTTCCGGGATTACAACCCAAGTCCTTTGGAAGTGCAGTCAGTGCTCTTAACCACTGACCCATCTCTTTAGCCACCAGATAGTGTTGCTTTGTAATGGAAGTACATGTCATCATTAGACATCTGCTGTAATAGAAAATGTGAAAGATTAAGTCTATATTCAATTATATAAAATATATTTAAATATAAGACTTTAAGGTCCTCAAGCTTTCTTCATCATTGTAGTTTGCTATGTCTCATATGTCCCAGAAGGAAAGATCTCCCTGTGATCTGATGGATGCTATTAGTATGGCATGCTTTTATGCCTTCACGAAGGCAGAAACATTCAAGGAGTAGCCTGATGACTAAAACCTGATAACTCATGTGGCTGGATTTCAAGGAACATTTATCCAAAACTTAAGGGTGGGATGCCTAACCAAACTATCGGTGTCTGCAGGTAAACAGGGAGATTTTCTAAATGCATTTGGCATCCTCTCAATAATTTTGCATCAATTTATATGCAAAAAACTGTAGTATTTTGTTATCTCTCATCAAAGTCTGCTTGTTTAGTCTATTTCCTGCCTTTTTTGCCTCATTTCATGATAGACTAGGGGGCTGGGTCATACTATCAAGGTGTAGTGATCCTTGTTCTGAGTTGCTTTAAAATATACACGATTGGTTAGATGTTTTGGAAAGTGAAAGTGGCTATCATGAAAATGTAGTGTAGGGTCACTAAGTGGCTTTCTTATGGCCTCTGCCAAATCAGTAGCAGAACACACAGTGCAAACTATAGAAAAATTGAAGAACAGAGAGAAAGAATTTACAAGCTTTTAACAGTGGCATACTGTGTAACAAGAGGTCAGCTGCCAGAGTCCTGGGTTTTAAAGAAATAGAAGTGTGACAGGAGACAGTCTCCACAGAGCAAAACCATTACTTTGGTCAGTTTGACAGCTTCTTATTCCTGGTCCATTTACCCTGGAGATATTTAATTTGCTTTCTCAGAAGAATGTTGGAAGTGGTAATGTGGGGGTCAGCCTTAAGGTAGTTTTAGACTCACACAAACAACATAAGCACAGAGACTTTTGTAAGTGAAATCAAGACAAAGAAGAAAGGGGGCATTTCAGCAGGATCAAAACTGTGGCCTGGAATGTGCATGTATGAGATACCCTCTCTTTCATTACCCTTCTTTTCCTTCTTTAGCTCTCACCAGCACTGGTATTGGGATAATTCCTGTCATGAGAATGGGTCCTGATTTTCCACTTCTTGGTTGCTTACTTTCATGAACTGTAAGTGACATCTCCCATATGTGACGGTTCCTCATGCTCTAGTGCATTTTGACTAATACTCTGGGCAAAAGTCCCAGAAACCACACACTCATCATTCAACTTTCCTGATTGTTGTCTTTACAGATTTGTACTCAAATTTCTCAATGCTGGTTTTTGTTCCCATCTTTATAACCACAAGGTTTTATTGTTTCTGCTACTTGGTGTCTTGTCTTTAAGATATTCAGCCATAGAACAAAGAACTTTGAGAACTGTAAACTGCCCTTTTTTGTCTGTTTTTCTTGTTAGGATAATAAAATAAAAGTGCCCCTTACGGGTTTTTTCTGTATTGATCAGCTCATTTCGAAAGCTGAGTGAGGAGAAAAAGCTAAGCTGTCCTTTCTGCATCTTTTATTATCAATAAACCTGGTAATTTTTAACATTAAAAAAATACTTTAGCCATTTTTATCTCACTAAATGATACAAATTCAAAATACTCTCAGATTTATAATATAGTAAGACAAGTGTAACTATGTCTATAGTTACACATTTATTTATATAGTAACCAGTTGTTCAAAAGGGATTCATGTTTTATATCAGTTCAGAGACCAAGAATGTTTATTTTTAAATCAGCATGGTGGTGCATGACTGTAATCCCAGAACTCATGAGTCTGTGACAGGAAGATTACTACTTCAAGACTAGCCTGAGAGGCATGGACAGTGTGAGGCAAGCCTGAAATATATAATGAGAGCCTGTTTTTAAACACACACACACACACACACACACACACACACACACACACACACACACACACACACACTCTCTCTCTCTCTCTCTCTCTCTCTCTCACACACACACACACACACACACACACACACTCACACTCACACACATCAAGTTCTAATTTAACTTCTTACAGATCCAGGGTTAGAGGTCTTTAGTGAGGTTTGGGCTGTGAGCATAATCCCAACACTCTGCAGCTTTTCTCACAAACTTCAAATGTCTGTTTCCTAGGAATCTAAATCCAGAAGTGACCTGAAGAATGTTATCAGGGGAATTCGTCAATTGTTTTTTTTTTTTTTTTTTTGTTTTGTTTTTGGTTAGAAACCTGACCAGTCATTTCTTACTGCCTTATCCTTCTCTGGCTGCTTGAGACAGTTCCTGAGAACCATGGTTACAGGTTAGAAACAGTGGATCAAGGCCTTTCATATTTCCAACTGAAATGGCTGTCAAAATTTGCATCTTCCTCTTCCCTGTACAAGTGTTTTCTTCATGTCACCGCACATGATATTTATAGTGTAGATGTGAAATTGTAAATGGGTTCCCATATAACTGTTTGTTAAAATACCTTCAAATTGAACCATAAAATTTTTTGAAGTTGGTTTAATAGACTCCTGAGTTATATGGGAAATATTAAAATAAGGCTTAGTAGTAAGAGAACTTATTTAATTTTTATGCTAATTTAATATAATCATATATTTTATATAGTATGTGATCTATTTTTATTTTATGTAATAAAGAGTGAAAAAATAGCTCAACAAAATAACTGAATTCTATTAATATTTACTTGTTTTAAAATAATCATTCAATGAACTCAAGGATTATTTAATAATTCAGCTCTTAAGACAGTGATTTAATTATAGTTAAGCTTATAATGTTAATTAAGGTGAAGTTGAACTATACTGAATCTCAAATGCTTTACTTGTTAAAGGAAGTCTCAGGTTAAAGGTAGTTACCATTTTTTCTTTTTCTTTTCCTTGTTTGTGTTTTGTTTCCTTATTTAACCTATGAGCTCTGTGATCTTTAAAGAACTTAGAAGAAACCTTTTAGAGTTGAATTCTGTCTTTAAATGTGTTATAGCAATAGTGGAGAACTCATGGCAAGTGCCGAATTGCACTGCAGTATTACGTCTAGGCTTCTAGGGCGCCAGTCCTACTCATGCAGTGTCCCAGCTTTCCTGGCACTCATACTGGACAAGTTCTTCTGTGTGCCTCTGTTCCTTATGTCAGTTCCTATTTCATAGTGCCATTTGGGGAATTAAATAGTTTAATAATTATTAAAAGTAAGAGTGGTACCTGCAATATTGGTAACCCAAGAAAGGAATAGAAAGGCCTACATACTCTTCTCCAAAATTTCTTGGTCATGTTTCAGAATTCTGATTTCAGTTTTGCTCCAAGTCCACCTTTATTTCCAAAAATTGCCATTGCAAAAGACCCATCTATACAGATACTACTACAGATAAACTTCCATGAGTGTACAGGTTTTTAGTGGAACTGTGTCTGTACCCTCTTTGTGGGTGTGTTGGGATGGGAGCATTCCCTACTACACTTCTGTTGTAACTTAGGATACAAGGTCAAATCACAGCATCAGAGTGATGAGACTATGAGGTTAGACCCACCTTCTTTTTGAAAAGAATTATTTTATCTATTATTACCCTGTGTGTGTGTGTGTGTGTGTGTGTGTGTGTGTGTGTGTGTGTGTGTGTGTGTGTGTTTTGGGGGGTGGTATGGTAGAGAAGAACACACATGTATGTGGACATGTGTGTGGAGATGAGAGGACAACTTTCCTTTTTCTCCCCCTCAAATTTCATTCAAACTTACTTTACATTTTAAATTATTTTACTATGCACATTAGTTGTACCAAATGGTTAGTTCTCTTGTAACATTTTATATAAGCATATAATATATTTTGATTATATTTACCCACCTCTGTTGCTCTCGTCTTCCTTCCTATCACCTCCAAGTCCCCTTCCTATTCCCAAATAGTCTTGCTTCTTCTTCTTCTGTGGTTTGTTTTCTTTAAATCTAGATTCCACATATAGAGAAAACATTTAATATTTATCTTTATGAGCATGGATTATTTATATAACATGATGATAGCCAGTTTCCATTTTTCAGATGATATATATTCACTCTTCTCTATGACTAGTAACCCATACACATTTATTTTCTTTATTCATGTACCTAATCTTAATCAGTGCATTTTAAAATCTGACATATTGAATGTCATGCTAATGGTGGCTCACACCTTTAATCTCTGCAGTTAATAGGCAGAGACAGGTGGGTCTCTTGAGTTTGAGGCCAGCCAGGTTTACATAATGAGTTTCAGGCCAGACAAGGCTACTCAGTGAGACTGTTTCAAAAAAAAAAAAATAACAAAACAAAAATATGCAAAGGATTTTTGCTTTTATAGTTAAAAAGTATTTGCAGTTAACTGTGGGAAGCTGCATGCTCCCTTGGGATTATATTATAGGTTTCTCTTCCCTGCTATGTTGCCTGTGGCAGTTACAAGCTGTTGTTATATCTGTTAAACTGTAAACTATGTACTGTGTACAATCCTGAATTTAGTTCAAGTAACGAGAACTCAGGATGTTTTTCCATGCCACCTATCATAAAAATTAGGTGGAGATGCATTTTCTCTCCATCAATAAGGCTTTTGAAAGATTGGTTGAGTACTGATTTCACAAGGACATCAATACTTACAAAATGCAAAGTACAGATACATGAGCTCTCTGTTCTGGATTCTTTCTGCTCCTTAGTGTATTCAAAAATCCAAACCTATGGAAAGGACTGTTTTAATATAAATGGATGTTGGTGATTCTGTTAATTATTGAGAGACATTAATGAAATGACCAAACAAAGGAAAGCTTTTTGAAGTAGTGATAGTTTCCTTTACAAAGTAAATATATTGATTAAACAGTACAGTCCAAGACAAAATTCAGATATAAGACATTACCTGTGTTTCAGGTGAAAGTACAGAGCATTTAAGGCTATGACCGTCAATGGTATTTGAAAGATACTATAAATCTCTATATGCTTCTCAGGTATGTTTATTCCTGCCTCACAGGAATGATATGTAAATAATAATGATATGTAAATAAATGAATATAATAGGTTTTACACATTACATAGTGGTATAAGATTACAAAGCAGCAACTGGTGGTGTCAGCGGCCGCATTATAAAATATATTTGGATCTTAATTAAAAGCACTCAAATTTCCCATTATAAGGTAATGTATTAAAATTAAAAGTTTCTAAGTTATGTCAGAAAATTACCTAATTAATTACTCTATTATAATCTATGTTTGACCAAGTCAACACCAGCTAGAGCCTCTGGTAGCTCTGGGTCCCAGTTGTATTTGTCAGGTCAGGAACTCCTGTGGCCTTGACAAATGAGCATCTGAGTGCAACACATCCTCCTGTGGTTCTTGCACACTGCTACATGACGGTATGGAAATATCCACAGGAGACTGGATATTCTAGGTAGAAAAGAGAGAAATGAAGGAGCAGTCATCTCAGTAGACTAAGCTCCCTGTTTATGGGCAGTCTGTGTGGATCAGTATTTATCCCTAGTGTACAAATGGACTTTGGGAGCTCATTCCACATAGAGGGATACTCTCTGAGCCTCTTTTTTTTTTTTTTTTTTTTTTTTTTTTTTTTGATGTATCTTATTTTGAGATTTTTTAAAATTTTCTATTGCTTTGTTTTGCCTGTTTATAATAAATTGCTAGATTTTACTTATGTATTGTAAACAAAAAAATCTCCTTGTTATTCCTATTTTGGGTGAATTATTTATTTCAGGTGCATGAATTCTCTGCTCATTTCTTAAGTATTATATATTATTTTCATTGAGTAAATAAAAATTTTGATAATCCTGTTTAAGAGGAGAGTGGTGTAAAGTTTTAAATACCAGGGCTTAACTCATCCTTGGATTGCCTGGGGGCTTCCTGAGGTCTCTCCCTAAGTTTGCACAGCTCCTGAGTGTGTTGAAGGGGACATTCACTCTTCTATACTAGGAACCATTACTTTTCTCTTCAAATAGTAATCTAGGAGATACAGAATTGGCCAGCAGAGGGAGCCAGTTTATGTAAACTGGGCTATGAAAAATACTTAGGCCAAGATGCCTCAGTGAACAAGGATCCTTAAAGGCACACCTTACAGAACTCTCGTGCTGTACAGGCACAGAGAAACAGAAGGACTTGGCTCTGGGTCAGAGTGAAACTTGTATCCTTTAAATTCTCACTTTGCAATCGAGGTTTTTTTGTTTGTATTTTTTGTTTGTTTGTGTTTTTTGTTTGCTTGTTTTTACCCCACTTGGCTTTGTTTTGTTTTTGGTTAGGCCTGCCCAGTAATGAATATTTTTTTAAAAAATAAATGTTATACATATTATTTAGAAAATTCAAACATTTTCAGTATGTAGCCCTGGAATTAGGCTATCTTCAGGTCAGAAACCTACAAGGGATATTAAGTGAGAAAGCAGTCATAAAGTGAGTTGTGAATATTTAGAACAGGACACTGTTAGGGACAAATCATCAGGAAGTACTGCTTGTTTCATGTATACTTGGTTAGGAATTAGTAATATATATTAAAAAAAACTTGCCAAATATAAAATATAAATCATGGCTTTCTTCTGAACTCTCATTCTATAGCATCCTGTGCATCCCAGCGAAATTCCTTGGCTGTTATGGTATCAAATTGACTCATTTGGCCAATTTTGTGAATAAATGCATATTCAGGGCTGTATTCTGAGAACTGGACAGTTTAAAGATGAGCAACACTTAACTCATCTTTCACAAGATTTATACATGAAGGTAAACTCCAGTATGTCAGAGTATAAAAAACTAAGCCATTGAAGATGCTGAGTCACTCGTGAAGACACTAGAATATTTGAAAAAAGAAGTAACAAATCATTTTTACTTTTGAAAAATGAGTATTTTTTCCTCTTTGCAACTATTTAGGCCAAGAAATTTTGTGTTGTACAGTGAAATAACTTAGCTGTCATGAAATTATTTACTGTCCCTTTAAAGAACAGTAGTACAGAATAAAGATATCCAATTGTTTGTATAGGGTGTTGACTTGAAAATTTAGTTCTTGTGATTGAAGACCATGGTGAATGATGAGACTGATCCAGATTTTTTAGATAACTTGTAAGCTTGACAACTAAATCATACAAAATAAAAGCAGTTCTTTTAAATTTGGATCATTGTGTGTGTACACTTTTGAAAAATATGTGTAATTACTCCTTAAAGTCAATGAGCTTACATAAACTGCAGAAGATAATGTAGGCAGAATTATGTAGCATCCATTCTAGTGTTTTCATGAGTGACTCAGCATCTTCAATGGCTTAGTTTTTTATACTCTGACATACTGGAGTTTACCTTCATGTATAAATCTTGTGAAAGATGAGTTAAGTGTTGCTCATCTTTAAACTGTCCAGTTCTCAGAATACAGCCCTGAATATGCATTTATTCACAAAATTGGCCAAATGAGTCAATTTGATACCATAACAGCCAAGGAATTTCGCTGGGATGCACAGGATGCTATAGAATGTAGTAATGGATGCTAGAGAAGAGGATAGTCATTTCTCCCATGAGATCAGAATTACTCATTGGGAATCATTCTTTCATCATGACTGCTATATAAAAACAATTTCCAAATTAATAAAATCACCAGGTGCTTCAGTTTGGTGATTTGAATGAATGGGTACAGAAATTTCTGAATTGGGTCACAGCAGGGTGTGGTAGGGCTAGATTAAGAAAGTAATGGAGACAAATGAGAACAAAAAAGATGGAAGGAGTCCCCTGCTGGAAACAGCTTTGGCTGTTTAAAAAGGAAGTAACAATTCATTTTTACTTTTGAAAAATAAGTATCTTTTCATTAAAAAGAAGTGTTTGCATAGAGTGTACCTGGCCCTGTGTCAGGCCCTAGAGCTGTCCTGGGCAAAGTGCAGCTCCTGCTCTCTGTCTTGGACTCTATGATGCAAAGAAGGAAACAGGCTGTTCTGTGTGGTACATGCATCATAGCGGAGATTCTTAAGCCTCTTCCATTTGCAACATGTTTTTTTTCTCAAGAAATTTTTAAGTGATCTTTGGTATCTAGATGTATAAAATAGATATACAAAACAAATATTTACTTGTAACAAAGTTACAAGTAAGTTCATTTCAAACCCATTTATACATATAATTTTATCATTTATTAATGGCAAGAAAATAGTGATGTATGTATTTGTCTATTTCTGCATAATTAAATCTTGGTTGACTAAATACTACAGGATGTGGAATATCTTTAGTGTTTTTCAGAGTTGATTTTTTTTAATTTTATATTATCAGCATTAATAATGCCAGCTTGCATAAACATATAGGAGATAATAATAGAAATATATTCAGGGGACATTTGAGAAATTGCTGTTAAAAATACTTTTAAAAATCCAATATTCTAATAATGTAATTGAAATACATACTAATTTGATAATTAAATGCTGAGGAATAATGGTGATAAAATGAGGAAAATGGTAAGAAATGTTGTTTTCTCTAGTTGGACCTTTATGTTTATACTCAAGCACAGCTCCTAGCATTGGTGCTTAAATAGCATGCTTGTTTATTTTGCATGCTATGACATGTGTAGTACAAAGTGTGTATACTTTGTGTCCAGAACTAAGACTGTGGCGAAGTCACAATGGAAGGAACATGGTGAGCGTTGCCAAAAACAACTTGGATTCATTATGTATCTGGCTGATTTTTTAATTAATTTGGTGATTTTCTGTTGAGAAACCTTATATTGTTGGCCAATTTTTTCATAGCAAAGTAACCTTTTGCTATAAAAGCAAGCAGGGACTAGGTCAAGAGGGTTTTGTAAGTTACGTAAAGATAGAGGTTTGGATTTCTGCTGTAGTATTTTAAGAGGTTGTTTAAAATATTCTATGGATAGATTGATTGGGATGTAGAAAACTGGTGTTAGTATAGGTTTAGCTGAGAAAACCAGACTGATGTGGAACATATGTATGAAGTAGAAGGGAGATCTTGGTAAGAAATTAGATGCAATAATTTGTGTGGAAAAGCAGAAAAAAATGTGCATTTTTTATAAATAAATGTATATGTTATAAGAAAAGCAGATACAGTTTGTAAAATGTTTCTGAGTATTTGTGTGAAGGTAAGATATTGGATAGGCTTTGGCATACTTCTCAGGAGTGGAGTGGAGGCAGAGGCCTGCTTGGGCTAGGTAACTTCTTTCAGAGTCTAGAAAACATGAATCAGTGAAATAGAGAGCTGAGGGCCTATGACATGGTTAGAAAAATCTACATGCTCTCTATAAGGAGTTACTGTTGAAGGTTAGCACCATGTCAGTTCACCACAAGGTGGACACTGTGAACAAGTAACTACCAACCAATTCAGCTTAGGTGCTAGCTTCATTGCCTTCCTATAGGCAGAGACCTGTCTGTCTGGTCTGGGAAAGAACAGTTTATACAAAGAAAGACTTGGTAAAGCAGGCTAGGGATTCAGAGACCTCTCAAAGAAGGTTTATATCTAGACCGAAGACAAAGAGATTGATACAGTAAATTGCTGACAGCTTGTAAAAGAAAAAAAGTAGGAAAAAATGGCTAGTAAATAAGAAAGACTGAAGTACAGTTGGGGTAAGGAAAGGAAGGGATTGACCTTGACCCTGCCTAAAAAAAGAAGTTTTGAATTGGCAGACCAGGTCAGAATTTGACATGTTAACCAGGAAGCAAGGACATTCTTAGAATGAGTCTCATTGTTGCGAGAAGGACAATTTCGAAGATGATTCAAAACTGAGGCTCTGGGGTTTGAAGACCCACTTTTGAATTCTAGCCCCATTATATGCTGGCCCTGTGGCTGTGGGTTGCCTTAGTTTTGTCATTCACAGTTCTGTTTTTTAGAAGTGATGACTATAGTACCTTATTCCAAAACTTTTTATTAATAATGAGTTAATGGCTGTAATTAATGAGAAGTGTTTAGTATGTACCAAATGTTCATTCAATAGTTTGTTGTTGTTATGAAACAGCATTGATTAATGGTCATGAACCAGATTCTGAAACCAGACATCTTAATTTCAAATATTGGCTCTACTAATTATGTGCTCCTGGTATGATTTATACATTTTATTTGTGGCTTACCATGTGATCAATAAGGTTGCCTTCTTGGACAGCATAATTGGACTGTACTCAGTGACATGTGTCTAGTGAAACTTTGATTAATTTATGAGGGACGAAACATTTCTCTATATTATATGTGCCTTGGTTTTACTATGTCTAAGAAGCAGATAATACTTATCCTTTAGTTGAAAGTGTTAATAAAAGTAAAAAAGCTCTTAGAATGTGGGACATAGGAAGCATATATGACTAGTTGCCATTATCATTATTATTCATGCTCATTACTAGGAACTGAGGTGAAATATATTTTCAACAAAGCTCATTGGGGCTGATAAGACAAGTAAGTCATGGTGTACAGGTGAGCACTGAAGGCCAACCTTTCACTGCAGAGTTTTGTGAAAATGTGAGGAGGACACAGGATTAGCTAGTAACCCAAGAATCAACCTAGAGAAGAAAGTTGCTCTAGGGATTTAGAGCTGGGGTTGTGAAAAGGCAGAACCAGTGATAGGAAAAGAGCACCAATAAATGAGTGAGGTTGGATACCGAGACCACAGACAGGTCCCAACTGCACTGGTAATGGAGTAGGAGGAAACACCTGTAACCATATTTCCTTGTGCTTCATCTTCTTGTCAATGTGATAATATCCTAAAAGCTAATAAATGCATCTAAATAAAAACCCTTGTTAATATGTAAACTAAAAGGCGTTTTTTAAAGTCAGCTGAAGAGTAGCAATTTAGCAATTAAGAACATAGACTCCTCCACAAAATAGTAAAAAAAAGTGATGGTTGCATTGTAGCATGGGTTGATAGGGATTATATCCAAACCTGCTACTGACTTCTTTCCACATCCTCTCGCTTGGTGCCTTGTCTCTTTCCAGATAGATGTTGTCTTGATAGCTGTACCTCAGAGCAGCACTTTATCTTGTTAGGCTTCCCCAAAGATAAAAGTTATGAAAGCTGAAAATATTAAAAGATCTTAAAAATATATTTTCCATCATGAGGTTTCAGAAGAGACTAGCACAGTGGTGCAAGCCTTTCTTTGACTACTAGGTGTCTTGTAATTAATGAAGAGCACACAGATAACATCATGACAGAGCTGGTTTTAATATGAAGAGCTTACTGCTTTTCAGTAGGGAACATTCTGCATGAATTGTAACTGCATGCTTCTAAAATGAGAGTATTTATTGAATGAAATTTTTCTCATTTTATCTATAGTTTAGGATTGTCACTAGATTCCAAGAAGTAATAATGATTATCTTTTGTAGGACTTTTATTTTCAAAAAGTTTTCATCTAATATAATTGTCATTTGGAGTCATCAGAGTCATGGTGTACTTTCTGCCATGAATCCTCAAATCTCTTCCCTCACTCTCAGTGTACCCTTTTGGGTTTCTAAGACCTTTAAGCTGTCTCTTG
This sequence comes from Cricetiscus sungorus, assembly GCA_030556225.1. Classification (NCBI taxonomy): domain Eukaryota; kingdom Metazoa; phylum Chordata; class Mammalia; order Rodentia; family Cricetidae; genus Cricetiscus; species Cricetiscus sungorus. Next base: position 28,140,660 of record JANBXA010000651.1, on the reverse strand, counting down.
TACAGGAAATGCTCAGGGTTGACAAACTGAAAGGCTTTATCCTCTTTCCCTTGGTAAGCACTTTGGTAAGTTAGACTTTCTGGTTCACCTCCCCTACCTGCTGTGTGGCCCTGGACAAGGTACCTAATTCTCAGTTGCTTCAGTTGAGATTCACAGTGGTATCTTCTTTGGAATGTTCCTATTAGGATTGTGATGATAATATATATTGCAGTTACACCCAGCAAGGGAAATATTGAATAATTTTTAGTTTGTTAGTACTGTTTTAAGATTTTTTTTTAGAGTATAGTAAAGTATTAGAAAGGGCAAATATAGTCATTGACACTGTTTTTCAGGAGCTGCTATGTGCTCAGGAACTAGGTTGTCTTTTTCCCAAAAGCTATGTTCCGAGGTAGATATTTGAAACTATGAACAAGTCCACTATTCTCTATACTAGATTTTCACTATATATTTCTACCTGTGGCAAAGGCTCATTTACATATGAGATATGTAAATGAATAATGATAAAATGAACAAAATTGAATAATTGTGATATATAATAAAAATATGGATATAATGAGCACTTCAATACATTTAATAAAATGTGTGTTGTTGGTGTAATGTAAATGTGTCAGTAGCCTCTTCATTGACAGGCATGCTTTCTCCAGTAGTATGTATATTGTTAGTTCAAACTTACTTCCCAGTCTGTACCACCACCTTAACTTAGAGTAAATGGCCTGTTGTCCCTCTGGAGAGTCCATGCTAATGCCTTCAGAAGCCTGAATTCCTTCTGGTGAAATATGCTACCATTGTCAGAACATGGTTTTTCTCATGTCTTTCACTTGCAGATTTAATGCCTTTTCCATCTTAACTAAGCACTTATAGCTTGTGGTTTTGAAGTATAACAGCAAAACTAGCATAGATTTCTCTTTTCATCACAATTTTTGACTCAAAAGCCCACCATTATTATAGACTTAGCTACTTCTGCACAGGATTTTCTTTCTTGATAATTGAAAACATTTACCTTTTTCCTTAAAGGAAGAACTTTACAGCTTTTCTTTGGCATGAGTTTTGCATATCTTAATCACTACCATAACTACTTAACTTGTGTGCTTCCTGGAGCCATTATTAAAATGAAAGTTGATTGGGAAGAGGTGGACACTACTGAGTCTGGCTTTATGTGATGTTTGTGGTAGCTCCCCAGTGACTAATACATAGGTAGTGTCACAGAACCAAGGCGTGCTTTGTATTCTAGGTAGGATGGAATTGAATGACACATTATTTCCTCATGCTACATAATGGTTTATAACTTAAAAATGAATAGTTTATTTCTTAAATTTTTCTCTTTAATCTTTTCGCCTATACTTGATCACATGTAACAGAAACTAGGGAAATGAAACTGTGATCAAAGGAGACTCAGAATGAAAGAGTGTTGGGCTTTGATTCAGGGCTTTCATGGTAAGAAGGCCTTAGAGGACCTATTTGACAGTGGCCTTTAAGGATGAGCAACAACTTAGAAAATGGAATTTCAGGCAAAGAAGGAGCAAGGCCTCAAGGTTGGAGTATTTGTTCACTTCTATAGAAGCACGCCTCCTGTGAAAAAACAGTGAAAATTGGCTCAGTTTATGCACTAGTAATAGAACTGCTATTTCTTCACAATTGCTTTTTGGCTACAGAGAAAAATGTGATGCAGCATTGTCTTCCTTCAGGTTAGAATGTGTGTTGCTAGCAGAGTTCATGAGCTCCCTCCCTTATCTTCTCCTGTGTCTGAGGTTCCATCCTTAAGGTTGGATAGGGTTCTCTTAGACATCGGAAAATGTAGACACTAAAAGGACCCTAGTCCATAGAGTTTTGTTTTAAAGGCGGAAGTGTACTGATGATGGTCTACACTCTAAGGCAATGTGATAGAAAGGCTGAGAGGATCCTTTTTCAAACATACTGCGTTTGACTACATGCCAATCAGACAAGGAAAGGATACCTCTCTTTTTTCAGTGTTTGAGGTTGGAAATACTGTGGGCAGTCTATGGACTATTGGGGAATGGGGGAAACATCTCTTTCCTAAGCAGAACCTTAGCTCTTTGTGAGTGGGTAGATGATGTGGGTTAAAGCTGTACTGCCTCTATGTGGTGTGGGAGGAAATGATTTGCTGTGTGAACACTGAAGGAGAGCCTCTGAGTCAGTGTGCTGGGCATTCTGTTGTCTACCAGCACAACTACTGTTAAATTTTCACAGGAGGAAGGACTAATGATGACTAACTCCACAAGTAATTGGTTACAGAGGGAGACATCTATTGCCTGCTGCTAGTAGATCCATTTTCCCTGCAGTTTTTTTTTAAAACTATCTTTAGTGTTGTTGTTGTTGTTGTTGTTGTTGTTGTTGTGGAGTTTGCTCATGAGACAGGTCTTAAGTGGGCTTGAAGAACACAGTTAACTGAAGTTCTCTCTACTGTATAGAATTGATTGACAATAAGGGAACTGAAGAGGTAGTTCAGCATTAATAGACTTACTACTCTTATAGAGGCCTTAAGTTTGATTCCCAGAACCTCACAACCACCTACCACTTTAGCTCCAGGGAATCCAATATCCTCTTCTGGTTTCTGTGGGCACCTGTATTCATATGCACACATACTTCCCATCTACACACATGCACATAAGTGAAGAAAGTAAGAAAATAATTTTAAAGGATTTTAAAACAATAGAGTAATGTTGAATTCAGTACGGTGAGTGTGTATTTTGGGACATTTATGCCTATAGAAAATGGATACACCCTGGAGGCATTTCTTTTATACATTAAATAAGTATTCAGTGCTTTGGATAGAAGTCTTCATCACTTAGCATTCTCAGCAGCAAAGTTTTGATCCCATTTAGTCTTTCAAGTACTGAGCCCATTGGTCAAGTAATCTAACATTATTTCTTACAGTCACAGAGGATAGAACAACCCCCATTTGAATGAATTGAATCCATCAATTGCTTCATTTCTTGCATATAGACTGCTAGCTGAATTTGTTCTTTATTGAAAAACAGCAGCCAGGGTAAACTATTGGGGCTTTTAGCAGTGATAAATAGATGGATAGAGAAATAGCAAGATTACCCTTCTCTCGTTATCAAAATTAATAAAATTTCCCCCTTCTTGTAGAAGATCAGTGGTAGCGTTTCAGACTTATGCTTCTTTGCTCTTGTCGCTCCTACTTTTTTCACTCTTCCTTTGATTCTTTATTTCTTACTGCTTTTGAGAATTATAATCAAGAATATCATTATCCCCTATTGTTTTACCTTCTTTTTACAGTTTGAAACTAGACTGATAGGAAATTAAAATCTGGCTTGTTATATTAGACAGTTATTATAACTATAAATTATTAAAGTGTCCAGTTCACAGCTGGATGTGTTTTACACCTTTAGATTACACTTTTGTGACGAGTCCATCTGAGATGTACTACATACAGTTCACTAATTCTTGCATTCTTCTGACATGAATGCTAAAATTAAATGTCCTGCTTTGTTTCTGACACTGTACTGGGGTTGTTGGTCCTATTTTCTCCAACTCCAGGTGGCTGTTGGTTTTCACTCACCACAAGCCACCTTGGTCTATATATCAGAGTTGGAACAGTTTTCATTCCCCTTTCCGACTCAGGAAAAGAATATCTGAGTTTAAAGAAATGAAGGAGATGGTGGTTATTTTGAAGTTACCATACTGTACAAAAATAGTATATCATTTCCACAGTTAAGTACTGGGGTTTGTATAGCTGTTTGAAAAGATGCTTAAGCCTAACTGATTTCAGTACTTTGGTATGTCAGGAGACAGACAGACAGTGTCTTGAACTGTTATGAAAAGGCTTAACAGCAGAGGAGAGTTTATTTAAATTATTATAATTCAAAGGAAAATATGGTGAAGTTGCCAATATAAAGCCAACATGTGCATTTCTGTGTAAAGAGAATTAATTTTGAAGTTATCAGAAATGGTATTGTGGGAGGTGGAGGGATGCCTCAGAGGTTAGGAGCACTGGCTGCTCTTCCAGAGCTCAATTCCCAGCAACCACACAGTGGCTTATAATCATCTTTGTGGGATCTGATTCCTTTTTGTCATAAAGGCATACTTGCAGAAAGAGTATTCATATAAATAAAATTTTAAAACTCTTTAAAAAAAAAGGTACAGTAACTAGAGTAACATGTGGACTATATAAAAACAGTGAGAACAGAACTGGGTGGTGATGGCGCACTCCTTTAATCTCATCACTCGGGAGGCAGAGGCAGGCAGATCTCTGTAAGTTTGAGGCCACCCTGGTTGAGAGAGAGAGAGAGAGAGAGAGAGAGAGAGAGAGAGAGAGAGAGAGAGAGAGAGAGAGAGAGAGAGAGAGAGAGAGAGAGAGAGAGAGAGAGAGAGAGAGAGAGAGAGAGAGAGGGGAGAGAGAGAGTTCCAGGACAGCCTCAAGAAAAAAAGAAAAAGAAAAGTAAGAACAGATCATGCAGGATGAGAATAAGGTGAGAATGAAGGCCCCATATACTATCCATTAATTTGATTCTTGATAGTCCATTTTATTTATGAATATTGACCTACTTTTGCTCACATATAAAGTAGATCCTCTATTTCATTCAACCAAAAACAAAAAGAAAAAACCTTGCATCTCTGCTGATCTTATACAGGCTTCTCCTCCTTGTCATTAATCCCCAAGTGTGTAGTAGAGCAATGATTCACATAGTAATTATATCGTGTTAAATGTTATCATCTAGAGATGACTTAAAAATAGGGAAAGATGCTTCTGTTTGTTGCTCAGCTTCATGTCACTGGCAAAATAAGACCATCAAGTTAAAGGATGAAAGATCATTGGTCATGTTCAGTCTGTGGTGAGTAGCCTCATTACTTTGTGCCTGTGGTAGTGGCACTGTACGTGGTGGTAGGCGGCAGATGCTGGAAGACACTGCTCACCCTGTGGCAGTCAGGAAGCAAAGGAAGATGAAGGGGTAGGGTCCCAGCATCTCCTTCAAGGGCATTCTTCCAATGATTATCTTTTCTGCCAGGCCCCTAAAGTTCCATCTCCTACCAGCACCATCATCTGGGGATCAAACTTTCACAACATTGAATCTTTGGGAATATTTAAGATCCATGTAACAGTGCGCTGAGTAAAATACTATACTTTTTATATGATTTTAGTATCATATTCAGATTTTAGTATCTGAAAGGTACTAGGCATATATGTTTGTGTATAGAATAAAAGCTTATTATATGTAAAACTAATAGCATAACGTAATTCATAAGTCTAGGAGCTTAAATACGTATTTCTAAAGGAACTGGCAATACTTTGTCATCTCCAATTGATAAAATGCCTAAACATATGGCTTCCCATTGATTTTCTTTTTTACTATTAAAATATGTTATCTCATAAGATATTGGGTCCCAAATATGGGTTTAATTACCCCTCAGAGAGCTTATCCTGAATGATAAATAAACCACAGAAGCAACCATTTCCTTTGCTCTCTGTATGGCGATGGTATTTTTGGAAACTGGACTGCCTGTGCCAAGCTTTATTTGTAGATAAAATGGTAGTTATTAAATGGCCTATCAATTCACAAGAAATCCTTGTTCTTTTATTAAGAGAATGCCAGATAACTAGTTCCATTTGAGTTTTCAATAACTTCTTGTGCTCTTAAAGTAGCCACACGAGGCATATAATTACTTCATTCAGCAGAAATTCTTGCCACAAGCACCACAGGGGCACTATTTTGCTTCTTATCCCTCCTCTCCTTCCCCTTCCCTTTATTCTTTTCTTTCCCACTCCTCCTTTCTTCTCTCCCCCTCCTGATTCTCTATTTGTTTTGTTTGTTTTGTTTTTGACCTAATCATAGATAGATGTATACTTTATGAAGGATTTTTATCAAAGGGAAAAAATTTATTTTCTTAAAATGCATATTTTATTGCTGTGTTTAGTAAGAGACTTACGTACCTCAGCAGTGAGCTGGTTGAATAAATTGCAGTGTAGTCATATTTTTGTATATCATACCTAATGATTTGAATTGATCCCTGGAACTTGTAAGTTGGAAGGAGAGAGCCAACTCCTGCAGGTTGTCCCTTACCACCCCCACCACATACACACATACAATAGAGTATTTTAAGGGTGCCAAATGACATAGTTCCCGGGGCCACTGAAATTGGTTAAAGTAGATTGGCAAGTACTTGGAGATGATGATTAACTGAATAGTGAAATGGACTTGTCTGTATGGAAATTTAGTATGATAAAAGTGACATTCTTGGGAAACGAAGAGAAATCTGGATATTTTAAGAAATGGTACTGGTACAGTTGGCTAACTATTTAGAATAATTGAGTAAACTAGATCCTTACCTTAATATTTTTTATTAAAGTGTCCCAGAGTCTAAGATGAAGTCATACAAGTTCTAAGAGAAACACTATTATGGATAGCTTTTGTTTTTTGTTTTTGTTTTGTTTGGTTTGTTTGATTTTTCAAGACAGGGTTTCTCTATATTGCTTTGGAGCCTGTCCTGAAACCAGTCTGGCCTTGAACTCACTGAGACCCACTTGCCCATTAGCTTTTGGTTTTGAAGTGAGGACAACCTAAGCATAACTCAAAATCCAGAAATAAAGATTATGGATGTGTTTGCTGCTGTGTTGTTTACAAAGCTTGAGAATAGGATTGCATCTTGATGCTTTATGTGCGTGGACCCAAGCGCCAAGATTGTTTTAACATGGTGTTATAAGTTCAGTGACACTATACTGCAAGCATTGGATTGGTACAAATATTCAGGAGTAAGATCAGGAATTGCGTTTGATCATAATTGTCAGCATCTGTTCCTGAGCCATTTAATATTTGACAATATTTCACTATACTGTCTGACTATTATATGAATAGTAATCTGTATCTTACATTGAATGAATGAGCAGTTATAAATAAGACAAAAATTACCATGTAAGAAAGTGTTTGGTTATGTCTGGACTCTAGGGTTGGTTGTATTAGAAAATAATAGGCATGTCGTTACAAACTGTCTGATACCATACATACTTTAATCTTCAAGAACAACTTTTTTAAGTCATTGAAAAATAATGCAGAATTTGGGGTGTAAAGGGTATTTAAGCCTGATTATCTCTTAACTGTTTTAGCCAATTATGCATTTTAAAAATTGTAAAGGTTTAAAACCCTTTTTTCTTTTTTAAATAAGGCTACGTGTATGCTGGAGAGATGAAAAAAAAGTTGATATTTGGTTTTTGTTTTTAAATTTTGTCATAGATAGGTGACAGGGATCACCCTGCTTTGTGACCCACAGTGTGTTCATGCACCAAGTTCTTGGAAACTACACAGGTTTTGAAAAAAATATATTTTACTGTATGAAATAGTTTTATTTCAAATCTAAACCAAGAATCAAGTGACTCTAGGAGGCACTTATTTCATTTAATATTACATGCACAGTTTTATCTCAGTATAGAATGCAGAATTCACTTGAAGTGGAATAGACGTGACAGCGCATGTGAAGGGTCCCTCTCAGAACCCTCTACTCCCTGAAAATTCATCTTTCATCTTGTGACTGGAAACAGGGAGCCACTATCCTGAACAAATATGAAAGAGTGAATGTATAAGTGGTAACCCCTAACAGCTTACTTATGTTTAAAGTTTTGAAGTTATGGAATGGAAAGTAGATTTACTAAGGCATTTTTTCATTCAATTTATTCCATTAAAATTAATCCATGTACTTATGATTCTCATTGAATCCAGTAAGTGTCTAAGCTGATAGTTTAGAAATTAAAATTATAATCCATTGAGAGCTAAGTGGGCAAAATAAAGTAATTTTAATCAGACTGACTTTGGTTCATATTCAGATTCACTACATCTTTTGTCATCTCCTCCCTCCAGGTTACAGTGATGAAAGGCAGTAATAGAAATAAAGATCATTCAGCAGAAGGAGAAGGGGCTGGAAAACGACCAAAACGGAAGTGTCTTCAGTGGCATCCCTTACTAGCCAAAAAACTTCTTGACTTTTCAGAAGAGGAGGAAGAAGACGAGGAAGAGGAAGATATTGATAAAGTGAGCCTTCCATTCACCATAGAAAACTCAAGTATATGTTCATTTTCTAGAAATCTTATGTTTTCTAAAACTCCAAAATTTAACTCTCACTGTTCCTTCTAATAGTTTAGAGTAAAAGGAATCCTTCTCTAGGAATTGCATCACCACACAATGTGTGATACAATGGTGAAGAAGGGATCTTTGTGAGGCTCACTTGGTTCCCCTTTCTTTGTTTCCAGCCCAGCCTGCCTCTTGCCATCAGAGATGTGCTTAGTCTTCATTGTTGTGACCTCTGTGGTATCTGGCTGTATTCACTCCCCTCCCCGAAGCCTTTGTGGCCACATTGTCTCAGAGTTCCCCTCTGGAACATTTCTTTCCCATGCATGAACAGTTAGTCCTAGGATTTGGTATAACTGAATTTTCATTATTTTAGTAAAGAACTACTTCCTTGAAGACTTGGGGCCAAATCATTGTATTTAAAGTCAGGGTTTCTCCGTAGCACTCAAAACTATTTGCCCTGTGGTTAGTTATGCACTTGTTTTGTCTTTTTTCTGGACCTGAGAAACTCTGTGAGTGCAGAGGCTTTATCCCTTTTGTCCTCTCTTCTGCCTCAGAACCATCTGTACTGCCTGGCTCATAGCAGACACAGAATACATGTATACTGAATTGAGGAACAAAAAGCATGTATTTGTCACTCCAGGTTTATTTCGAATATACGGTTTCATTGTTTTTCAGGCCATTGACACCCATTCAGTCATCTTTTTAGCAACAACAACAAATATCTAGCAGAACTCATCTTTTTATGAGGAGTGAGCCCATTCCCACAGTAAGTGCTCACTCCCATGCTATTAACATTAATCTGCTCATGAGGCATGTTTCAGTGCCCATTTAATTTCAAGATTAGTTTTGGAAGGGGACCTTCAAATCATTGCACTCTTGTTTCAGGAATTGCTGACTTTATGATTCATTTGACTTTTTTGATTAATTTGCCCTGTTGATTGCTTGGTCCTTGAGGTTATCCTCTTTCACGACAGCATTCCCTTCTATTCATGTAGCTTCCTTTACCTCAGTTTCTTCCTGGTTTCTTTCAATTGATTCTATATATATTACTTTCAAATATTTATGCTCAAATCTGGGTTTACCATTTTACAATTGTAATCTCAGTACTTTGGAAGTCAAGAGGATGGAGAATTTGAGGCTAGCTTTGTAGTAAATCTTGTCTCAACAAAACTAAATAAAGTCATTCATCTCTGGGCCTGTAATCTTAATGTCTGTCTTCATCCTGGATTTTTATTCTTAACACAATATTTCAGACTGTCTATCCATCTCTGCCTATCTATCATCTATTTGTCTGCCTTTATCATCTGTCTATCTATCTATCTATCTATCTATCTATCTATCTATCATCTATCTAATCTATATATCTATATCCATCCATCCATCCATCCATCCATCCATCCACCCACCCACCCACCCACCCACCCACCCACCAACCCACAACTCCTCTCAGCTATACCTTTTAAAATATGTTCTCTATGTGACCCCATTTAAAAATCTCTTAAACTGCCTTGGTGAAAGACACCACTATTTCTAACAGAAATTATTTTATTCCTACCCATCTTTCTGCTTCCATCCTTCCCCTTTCATTGCCTATTCTGCACAAAGCAGTCACGGGTATCCTTTTAGAATGGATGGCCAGTCATGTAACCTCCCTCTTTAACAAGGGCAGGGATTTTTGTACTCATTGTTCTGTTAGAACAGGGCCTGGTGCATGGCAAGTCCCTAGTAAACAATTGCTGAATGAAAGATTAAAGTCATTAGATCCTTTTATTCCATCTTAGAAATGTTCCTATCCCCACCCTACCATCTTTTGTCTTAGAATTTTTGATTATTTATATCCTGATCATTATCCCACTGGCAAGTATCCACCTAGCTAACCACAGCTCCTTCAAATGCAAACTACCCATCACTCTTTATTCTGCCTTTCCTGGGATCATTTTCAGTTTACAAAACAAGTTAAACACCAACAACTCTTAGTTCTATCTTGAATATTATTTCTGTTCTTATATCCTAATTCCTCTTTTCTTATCTGTATTTATGCTCTCTTTTTCCTAGATGTTGGAAGTAAACTTTTAATTGCCTTCTCAAGGTTTGGTTGCTTATAATTTAGTAAAAAAATAAAATAAAATAAAATAAAATTGTGCTCTGCAGAACCAGCAGCAACTCTTTCTATAAAATTTAACAGTCTGTCTCTTGCTTCAGAAATTTTTTCAAGGCTCTAAATTTATTTTAGGTACTTGGCTTGTTACTGCAACAAAACACCTGGCAAAAGCAACATGAGGAAATATGTATTATTACAGTTCCAGGGTATGTAGTCCATCATAGCAAGGAAAACATGGCAGCAGTGGCAGGAGGCAGCTGTCACAAGGTGTTCATAGTAAGCAGAGAGAAATAGATGCTATTGCTCTGCTTTCTTCTTTCTCTTTGTTCAGTTAGGGACCACAGCTCATAGAGTTGTTCTGCCCAAATTTAAGGTGCATCTTTCCTTCTCATTTAACCTAATCTAAGAAAGTCCTTAACAGGGATGCCTAGAGATTTGTTTCGATGATGATTATGTGTTTTATTCCTAATTTTTCCTTAGCTCCATAGTTTCAAAATACCAAATGTCCTTCAGAAATTCAGATTACTGCTAGTAATTATGTACATATATATGTATAATGAGGGAAAATAAATCTGTACTCTTTATTTTTAAGTTAGCCATAGTTTCAAGACATTATTATTTATATTTGACAATAATTGATGGTTAATTTGTTTTATTTACAATATATACTTAAAAGCATAAAAAGTAGTAATTTGGGACTGGTAAGGGATTTACCACAAAAACCTGACAGCATAAAAACTGATGGAAAGGAGCAGCTCAACAAAGTTGACCTTTGATCTTTGACCTTGACAATCATGTGGTGTCATGTCCTATCATACACACACATGCACACACGCACACATATATACACACTCACACTCACACACACACATACACACACACACACTCCAATTATTTTTAAAGAATAATAAATTGGAATAAACAAGTGTTTCATTCTACAGTTCTGTTAACTTCTACCTGGTAAATATTGTATAAAAAAAACACAATTGTCTTCTACTTGTGGTTCTAGAACTTCTGAGAATTGGTTGGAGATACTAATTCTTAGGACCCACTTCAGAGCCACACAATCAGAAACTCAAAGCCTGGCAATCTCTCTCTCTCTCTCTCTTTTTTTTTTATTCAAACAAGGCCCGAAGAGAGTTCAGTTCACTTCTTCTTATCAGTTCTGCTACCCTACTGTGTGTAATGCAGACTGATGGCCACTTTGAGCCATCTTGATTTTGACTGTAGAACAAGAAATGAAAGGCATGAACTTATGCAATCTGGATTTCTGTACATCTTTGCATTTATTTCTAAAAGACATCACAGAATTACACTTCAGTTTTAGAGATACTGATTTCACAATATTTCCTGAGATTCTGTGATCACAGATGTGCTTCATGAAATTCAATCTGGCAGTCATCTGTTGGAAGTGATACAAGGAGGATTAAAAGAGAAAGACTAGACCATAAGCCAGAGTGTACTACTAGGCCTGGAATTGTGTGGATTCAGAAGGGCAGTGTGTAGACACACAGTTTTGGTGCTTTATGGAAGTCCTTGAAAACATTGGATAGTGGTCAACAAAGTGCTTAGGAAACAATGATTCCAAAATGAAGGTTGACTATTTAAGCCTAGGGGAATGTATCCTTATTGCCATAACATCTTGGAAGATAAGACATGTTTACAGGATTAAAGATGTACTATGAGTTCTTTGAAACAATTGTGTTAAATGTTTATATTGATTCTTTTATAAGAAGCTCTTTTTGTGTCGTGTAAAATAGCCTGGGTGCTCTATGTTTGCTTTTTATTATATCTGCTTTCATGATAGACACTCTCATGTTATTAGCTATAAGGTACTTTTTGAAGAGCAGAAAGAGCTAATATACATGTATTTCATGTGGCTATCATTAATTTTGAGATTCCTAAACCAAAAAATAATTTTTGTTTGCTTAGCGATTGGTTAAATGTTAATGCCAGGTAATAAGTTGACCTCTGCAGTTATAAAGGTAAATAAGAGAATTTTTTCTCCCAAAGGTTCATTATTTAGTGAGAGGAAAAAGGTAAGCAATTATAACACAATGTAATATATGCTGTAATAGAGATAGTTTATCTTAGAAACTAAACAGGAAACATTATAAGTTAGTTATTAGCCACCAAGAGTAGTTAATGATTTTTAAATTACTTTTCAGTTTGTTAGATGTTTAAGTAAAAAGCATAATTAAGAAAAAAAGCATAATTTATAAGTCAAAACGGATGGTTAAATCAAAATAATTTGAGCTGTGTTAAGCACTTGGCTTTTGTTTTGGTTGATGATAGGTTCAACTTCTTGAGGCGGATGGCCTAGAGCAAGATGTTGGTGAGACTGAAGATGATGAGTCACCAGAGCAACGAGCCCGGAGACCAATGAATGCATTTCTTTTATTTTGCAAGCGCCATCGCTCTCTTGTCCGACAGGAACACCCAAGGCTTGATAATCGAGGTGCTACAAAGATATTAGCTGATTGGTGGGCTGTTCTTGATCCAAAGGAAAAGCAGAAATATACAGACATGGCCAAGGAGGTAGGTTACAAGGTGTGACAGTGATAATAGACAACCAGCTATATATATTACAATACGCAGTAGCCTTTGTTGATGGTGTCATCTTCTCTTGTCATCAAATGCCATGGTAAAGATGATATCTTCAGGTTAGGTTTTTATTATTATATCACTGGACTATATTGTGATCAAGTTCTGGTGCTAAATAACTCTGTGGTGTGTGTGTGTGTGTGTGTGTGTGTGTGTGTGTGTGTGTGTGTGTGTGTTCCAGTGTTAATCTCTGGACTCAGTGTTTTAAAACAATTGCTACAATGAGAAAGTTGAACAAAGGTTTGTATGCCTTCTTGCTCTGTTGTGTTTTGAATTGATTGTAAACACAATTGTTTGACTTGTTTTGAAAAATAGTGCAGCATGAAAATTTAAAAACTAATTTATGAATGAATGGCAGTAGAAGAGAGTGTTCTGTGACGTGTGCATGCTTGCAAATACTGTGTGAGCAGTAGTAACTGGTGAGAAACATTTCCTCATGAGAAGACTATTCAGAAAGATGGCACATGAATTCCAAAATAATAGCAGCAACTAAGTGCCTTCAAATGTTCTGTACCATGTTTCCATGTTAATCTGGAATCAATATGTGATCATTGTACATTAAATATATTATGAGTGGACTTAGTTCTAAGTAAGGAATAAATACTGTATTATAGTTAAGTCTGAAAGGAATAATTCTAACATTATTTCCTTAGAGTTTGAACTTGCAAAACAATTTTGATTCATGAAAGTTGTCGCCACCCTATTAACTTCTCGGGGGGGGGAGTGAACCAGCAGGGAATAAAATAATGTAATTTTAAGATATTTTATTAGACATCTCAGTATGTGGAGAAATAATGCCTTCAGTTGACATGGTTTTATTGAGTTGTTTAATAAGGAACTCTGCAACATAAAAATTTCCTTGAAAACATTCAGGGAAATTTGAATCCAGAGTAAATGACTAGTTTTGCTTTAGGAATTTACTAATTGTTATAGATAGAATTTTAACTATGCTGGGCATCTATAAAATTTAAAATCAATTACAGCAACCTACATGATTTTAAATGTTCAATAGATTTCCACAAGCCTAACAGTAATTAACAATAAACATTTCTCATTAAATAGGTTTATATCCTTTTATACTCATGCTTATATGATAAAGTAAATAATTATCTGAAACCTCACAGGGAGCTGCATATGCTTCCTATAATTAAACACTTGAGTTTGATTTTGGAAAACATGCAGTGTATTGCCAATATAGTATTTTCTTTTTCTTAAATACAGCTAATTTACAAACCCAATAGGTGGCCACTTTTAAGAGGAGGACCTATTATTTTTGCACAGGAAATCTTTTATTAATTACTTAATTAGCATCACAATTATTTGCCATTGTGGTGCTATAATAAAATCTGTTTAGGTAGCCCCCTGCAGCCTACAAGTAGAAACCAGAATGTCCCACATTGCATCTTGCCTTGTTTATAGTTATTCATATAAAATATTGTCTCATTTCTACTCCAAAGTCTAATCGATTCAGCTACTTCCCAAATTATCACACAATTGCTCTCTAGTGGTTATTTCTTTCAGCTTATTTACTAAATGTTTCACAGTACATTAAAGTGAATGTAATGGTGCTGACGCCTTTTTTTTGTTTGTTTGTAATATTGTAGTCTTAATTGGAATGTCAGTTCAGTCAGCTATCACTTATTAAGAAGTTTCAGTCCTCAAATTTGTGATAGTTGCTAGTGATACAAAGCCAGACCAAAGAAGACCTCTGGTCCTCATGTCCAAGCCAATTGAAAACTATTTTAGGTGTAACTTTTCAACTTTGAACCTCAATTTTGAATGTTTTACTAAACACAAGGCATTCTTTTAGCACAGTGCATTGTGAATATAAATGCTTTACATTTATTTGCCATCTGTATCCTTGCCCTTATTAGAGTGAGAATAGTCTAGTTTACTCACAGGAATACAGTCTCAAAATGTGTCCTTAGGCATTTTGGCAATTGTGCAAGCATCATAGTTTATTTACCCAACAAAGACCTTTTTACTGTATAGGTAATGTTATCTTATGAGACCACTATTGTGGTGTGTGGTTAACTAGATCATTATTATATAATTTTTGCCTCTCCTGATTTTAAAAAAGTGAGTAGCAATACAAATTTTTTTTCTATTTATGGAGTTTTCTTGACTCTTACTTTTCTCTTGCAATTCTGTTAATGGACTGCCTACTCTAAGATTTGTTGCCTTTTTCACAAATTATGCATAGTACTAATTCATACAGTTTAGGGGAAAAGGCTCATTAAAAATTCTTGTTTACCTCCTTTGTAATTAAAGAGTTTAAGAAAATTACTAAACCAAGTGAACATTTTTTTTTGAGAAAATGTAAGCATTTCATAATTCAGACTTTTTAGCACATAATCAGAATGGATCTTTACTAGATCTTTTTTGTTTTTCCTTACACAAACCTCCATCATCACTTTCTTTAAAGTAACAAGTTAAATTTTTTTATTGACTTCGTGTGTGTGTGTGTGTGTGTGTGTGCGCGCGCGCGCGCGCGCACGTACCATATACATGTATGCCTGTGGAGATCAGAGGACAGCATTTACTATGTAGGTTCCAGTGATTGAAGTCAGACATCATTTACCCACTGAGCCAATTTGTCAGCCCCAGGCTAAAAATTCTAATGAAATTCTGAATTTTTAAAAAACATTTAGTGGAAACTGATGAAATTTAGTGGAAAATGAAATAATTTTCTCCTAAATTAGTAAAACTACATCTTAAACATATTTGTGTTCGAAAAGGAACTGTCATTGCCACACCAACTCTTCTAGGATTTAAGTAGCTGTATCCACAGCTAACTCCGTTCATTTCAGGATTTTCTTTGTCTTTTCTGTAATAGAATAGCACAGTTGCATTTTCAAGTATGTAATTCCTGTTGACTAGCTTTGTCACAAATATCTCTTGGGTTAATATATAGCTTGAAATGCTTTTCCATCAAACCCCAAATCAAAATTTAGTGTTTTATCATGTGAAATTGAACTTTATTTCTGTTTTTAAAAACTGGCAAAAATAACTCACACCAAGTTGTTCACTGCACACCACTCTGTTCTACTGGCAGGTCTAAGTTTCTGTGAAGGAAAAGTTTTCATACTAAGGAGGCACAGATTCTTACCACCACCACCACCACCCCCACATACACAGTACAAATTAGACAATACCCCTCCCTACTGATTAAAACTACTTCTCTGTGCTCTGTAGAGATTAGGCCCTCCCCTATTGATTAGCAACACTTCTGTGCTGAGCTGTGACCTGGTTGTGTGTTGTAATTTCTGCCTACTGATGAAGAAAAACACAGCTCTAATAGAACTGACTATGATGAGAGGTCCTTCAGCTTCCCACCATGGATATGTATAAGATAAAATGTGTTAGAGCTCTTCTGTAAAAATGTAGATAATTTTCTATATAATCTCTTGACTGGCCTGGTAGATTTGATTTTATATATTTGTACCAGCATCATCTATCTTTGGTTGTTCAGACCTTTTCAGAATGTCTTATTGTAGACTCTTACCAGGGTCGCCATTTCTTTTCACTCTGTAGATAGAGGCTGAAATAATAACTAGAAACACTAATGAACATTGAGATAGCACCCCAAACTCAATTAAAACTAAATAAATGGAGAAAACCTTTCATTAATATTAAGGTACATTGTAGATCAAACTTCCATTTATGTAATGAACTGAAAAGCATTTATTGTTTGAGACCCCATTTTAAAGCATTAACATAATGGATTATTGTCTTTTGTTATATAATGATAGCATTGTCAGATATAAAGGAGGTAAAGCAGTGTGACAGAGGGTATACATTTAGAGACAGTACTGAATAACAAAAGAAGCAGCAATTTCTTTTTGTTATTGCAAAAAAAAAAATACAATAGTGGTTAGGGCCTAAAGAAGACATCATTACTGAATGCCCCCTATCAATGAGGAATTGTCTGTAAAGCAAATTTAGGTTAGCTTATTTAATCAGTTGAAAATTTGCAGGAAAAATGTTGAAGGCCATAAGGTGAATTTTGATTTTCATAGAATTTTGAAAAATCAGTATTTTAGCAAAAGTCTAGATATGTGTGAGTATTTCTTTAAAATCTTAGGATCAGTAACCAGTGATTGATGTCCCTGGAGGGTGGATGGGCTTCCTTCCCTCTCACCTCCAGCATAAACAGTCTGGCCCTGTGTGTCTGCATATATGGGACCTATCTCTTGAAGCCTTTCTTCCTTTGATGATGGATTTTGTACACATGGTTGACCTACATGGCAATTATTATACTTAGCTATTTGCTCCAGACTGTAAACAAAGTCTCCCAGCATTAATTCTTTTCCCTTCTTCCTCTTTGATTTCTTTCCTAGTAACCTTGTCATAACAAATGACAAGCCTTTCTGGCATTTCTTAAAAACAGAATCATATCAAATGATTGATGAGGGAACAAGTTCCAAGGACATAAAGACATCTTTACACTCTGAGGCTGCTTTTGCCTATGACCATACTTGCTTTCTGTCTGAAGCTTGTGTTGGTTTGTTGTCTTATATTAATACATTTATGGGTTATTTTTTTCTCATTCACAATTTTTAGCCCTTCTGGTCATTGTCTAGGGGGTCTAGTGTTCTATCTCAGTGGCAAAATGCCTATTAAGCATAAATGAAGCTTTTAGTTAAATCAGAGCAACAAACAAAAGCTAACACATAAAAATATTATATGTGTGTATTCAAAATTTACATTGAATTTAAAAGTCTGTACAATTCATATTGTGATAATTAAGAGTATTTTCCTTCATAGTAAATTGTAACTGTTTTCTAAAACTTCCCCCATATTCCAGGCCTTTCTCTCGTATACTTGTTGTCAACTCATAGGAAACTTGCTGATTTTTTAATATATATATTTTTTAATTTAAATTAGGACCAAGCTTGTTTCACTTATCAATCCAAGTTCCTACAACCCACCCCCACCTAGTTCTCCCCTGTTCCTTCCACCAACCCCTATCTCATCCCCTTTATGCTACCCAGGGAGGATGAATCTTCAAAGTCTGTCATATAATTTGGAGCAGGGCCAAGGCCCTTCCCCCATGTGTGTAAGCTGAGGAAGTATCCCTCTATGTGGAATGGGTTCCCAAAGTTCATTCCTATACTAGGGATAAATACTGATCCACTACCAGAGGCCCCATAGACAACCCAGTTGTCCCAACTAACACCCATTCAGGTAATCTAGGTCAGTCCTTTGATGGTTTCCCAGTTATCAGACTGGGGTTCATGAACTCCCTCTTGTACAGGTCAACTGTTATGAGTTTCCCCAGCCTGGTCTTGACCCCTTTGGTCATCACTTCTTCTAGTCTGCAACCGATTCCAAGAATTCTGCTCAGTGCTTAGCTGTGGATCTCTGCTTCTGCTTCCATCACCTACTAGATGAAGGCTCTAGGATGGCATATATGGTAGTCATCAATCTCATTATTGGGGAAGGGCATTTAAGGTAGCCTCTCCACTATTGCTTAGATTGTTAGTTGGGGTCATCCTTGCAGAATTCTGTACATTTCCCTGGTGCCAGATTTCTCTTTAAACCTATAATGGTTCCCTCTCTTAAGGTATCTCTTTTCTTGCTCTCTATTTTTTCCCTGACTCAATCTTCCTGCTCTGTCATGCCTACCTCTTCCCCTCCTCTTCTGCCTAACTCCCTCTCCCTAACTCCCTCTCCCCTCCCCCATGCTCCCAATTTGCTTGGGAGATCTTGTCCCTTTCTCCTTTCTCCTCCAGGGGACCATGTATTAGGGTCCTCCTTGTTTCCTAGCTTTTCTGGAGGTATGAATTGTAGTCTGGTAATTCTATGTTCCATGTCTAAAAGCCATATATGACTGAGTACATACCATGTTGCTGTTTTATAGCCCCATTGCAAAACCATTTTTCATGCTTGAGTTAGGACAAGGATTGTAGAGCATGAGTAAACAGCAATGTTTATGTAGTTAATTATGGATTAAGCAGTATAAAAGGAGGAACTCTGATTTGCCCTCTTTCTATTTCCAGTGTCTGAGTGTTTGTCTTCTGGTCAATGCTTACTGAGTCTTTGCAGTGAAGGTGCATGGGATACAAAAAGGAGAGTGATTTTATGTGCTGATTGTTGGTAGCTTATGCTATCTTCAGCACTATTGTAAATTAGTGTAAGCTGGCCTTAATTAGTATCATCACCTTAGTGATACTTAGTGATTCTTAGTAACGCTACTGGTGAAGGACATAATCAAAAACTGAATATGAGGAGGAGAAGGGCACTCTTAAGGAACAAGAGATTCCAGTATTGACACCATCTAGTCTCTTTCACTGCTGGGGCTTTGTGCTGAGAAAATTTTAACTACCAAGAAAGATCATTTTATTTCTCATGATAAATTTATTAATAAGTTTGTTTGAAAGTCTTTGGTTACTGCAAATGACTGTTCATCTGGTACACCTACCCCATGTGCCTTTTACTGAGGCATGATGATGATGATGCATGTGTCTATTTCTTGCCTTTTCACCCCTGCCTACCATTTATCACCTTTTACCTTCAGACAGCAGGCAAGGTTAATTGTCTTCCTCAGCTTAATATGTAAATTCCCCATTCACTAGAATTCACTGTGGCAGTGTATCTTCTTACATCAACTTTGTGTTTCCAAATTCATTCTGCTATATTATGTTTGTCTCTGGCCTTGTGTTTTATTTCACCTCTTTATTTTCTAGAATGATGGTTCAGTGGTTAAGTCCATGCTGTTCTAGTAAAGGACCAGGGTTCAGTTCCCAACACCCACATTGGGCTGTAACTTCAGGTTCTTCATGCCTCTGGCCTCCAAGAGCAGTGTGCAGATATACACAGACACATAATACTCACATCATTCCATTCAAATCTTTAATTAAAAAAGAAAAGTATTACTAGAGCTTAGGAACATATATGGTTACTTTATACACACACCCCTGTGTATCAATAGGTAAATTTCTGTCTTATACATAAAACAATGTCAGAATGATATAAGGTAATATTGGGATAAATATCATTGATTGTTTATTAATATTACATTGTTTAGATTAGGTGTTCTTTCATTATAACTTCCCTCAAAAGGGTAGCATTTACCCCTCTAAAAGTTATTTAGAGCTTATATTGAACATTACCATTTTAAAGGCAAGACTGTGAGATTAAAGAATTGTATTAGCTCAGTTCTTGGGAAACTAAACCAGAAATTGTGAATTTAGAATCTGACTACAAAACCAAACTATCTCAAAAGAATGTGTTAATAATACAATACAGTAGTGATATTTGAAGAATACATAGGAAATGTGTTTTTTAACTAAACAACTTAACTCTGGGGATGTACAATGGAAATGAATGAAGAGGTAGTAGATTTAAGGGGGAGGATAAAAGGATGAAACAACAGAAAAAATGGTAAAAGATGTTGCAAATGAAGATTTTAAAACTTACAAATAAAAAAGCATAAAGTTTGTGATGTATTGGTTATGACATGCCATATTGTTCATGTATGCCATCCTGTGTGCTCATTAAAAAATATTGGCAGGTGTGTTACACATTACAGATGCAGGAATTGGAGCTGATGCCCAGAAGTTTCTAGATAGAAATATATCTCAAACCCAGGTCATCAGATTGCACCCACTGTTCTTTCTTCATCTTAGCCCTGTGTCTGAAAGTAGCCAAAAAGTTGGTCAGCTAGCCTGCCTTGCTCCCTTTTGACTTGATCTTGGTTCCTTTACCTCATAATTGGGATTTGTACTTTGTGTGCATTTGCCTTACAAGAACACTGAGGCAGAGATTGAATTTTTGTAAAGCTATTCTTAGCAGGGTAAGTGAACCAATGGGCAGAATCTGGTTGTTACTGGTCCTGCTGTTAACTCATGCTCTGCAATGTATACTAAAGTGTCCTTTAAAATAGGTGTTGGGGGCTGGAGAGGTCGCGACTGGGGTTCAATTTCCAGTATCCATATGGAAGCTCACAATCATCTTTATCTCCCCTCTTTTAGCCTCCATAGGCACCAGGCATGCAAGTGGTACAAAAACATACTTGTAGACAAAATTTGTTTGATGGTGACAAAGTTTAATGCACACACACACACACACACCATTTTTAAAGCTTTAAGAGAAGAAATAGTTGCTGTGCTGTGCACTGTTGACAGTAACCTGAAGCGTAGCTGGTACTGTGCTGTCTGTTAAGCACACAGAGGACACCGCTCTGTGCTTAGAGACTGCAGCCTGATGTGGAAGGGCCTGAGTTTTATCCCTACCTTTTATGCCCTCAGAGCCTTTGGCTCTTTCTAATATAAAAGCCTCCTCTGCCCCCAGAGTCAGGCAACATTTTAAGAACAGGAACAATAAAAAGAGAAAGAGTAGAATATCCAAAATGTCTGGTCTCTGTATCCATACTCCACAAGTTAGATAAGTCTGCCCTGGCTCTAGATCTCTGTGTGGCAGTGTCATCATCTGTAAGGAAGGCCACTGAAGTCATGGAATGTGGTTTTCTAGGTCATAGTCTGAATGAGGGAAAAGGTGAATGCTGTTCAACTTCTTGGTCTGGATGTTAATTAACCCTGCTGTTTCCTTGTTTATAGTATAAAGATGCCTTTATGAAGGCAAATCCTGGCTACAGATGGTGCCCTACTACAAACAAGCCTGTAAAATCGCCAACACCCACTGTCAACCCACGGAAGAAACTTTGGGCCTTCCCCTCCGACTCTTCAAGGGACTTGCCAACCCCCAAGAAGGCAAAGACGGAAGAAATTCCTCAGCTTAACTTTGGAATGGCTGGTGAGTTTACACAATTTACACCTGTTTTTTAAGGACAGCACAATACCCTGAGTGTTTTAAACAAATTACACAAATTTGAGGAGAGAATTTTTGAGCAGTGTGAAGTACTGGCATATCATGGCTAGCCTGCCTTCCTCCCTTTTGACTTGATCTTGGTTCCTTTACCTCATAATTGGGATTTGTACTTTGTGTGCATTTGCCTTACAAGAACACTGAGGCAGAGATTGAATTTTTGTAAAGCTATTCTTAGCAGGGCAAGTGAACCAATGGGCAAAATCTGGTTGTTAGGGCACAGTATGCACAGAATGTATATGTAACTGAAGACGTGGTGCCAAGTTGTAAATACGATGACAGCATGGAAGTGTCAACAGCAATTTGGAACTTGTCAGGTACATAAGGGATTTTGTATTAACAAAACAGGTCCCCCCTTTCATTTACACTCCTCTCCCCTACTATTAAGCAGAGTAAGCACTGGAGTTATGGGTATTTAAAAAGCCACATTTACATAGATTGTTCAAGTATCTGATACACCAAGGGGAAGCATATGAACAAATTCATCCAAATCTGAGATAGATTGATGGATATGTCCTTAAGAGAACCCCCTCCTCCCATCACCATTAATGTTTGCCCCGAGAAAACTTAAAATTCCAGATGGTGCCATTTGCTATTTTACTCTTTGGGTGGTAAGGAATGCTAATGCATTTATGACCATGAAATAAAACATTTATATTCTTTCCCAGAATGGCTGGATCTTCCCTCCTATTCAGTGTAATTGAAAGAGGATTTTGCCAGGAAGAAATTATGTGATTAAATAAGGCAAAAGCAGGGAAGTTCATGCTGAGCTTGAGTCCCTATACCACATTACAAGAAAATATTTTATAATGTTTATAACATAGGAAGGTTATTAATAGGATGCAGTTGAGCCACACTGTGATAGTAAATTCTCCTAAATGATCAGTAGCTTGCATAAGCCTATGTATTTCAATGTTGGGTTTATAATATGAAAAGTGTATGTGATATTGTATGAATGCCAGAAAAATGAAAAACATATGGCAGTATCTTTGGGAAACAAAGTCTTCAGGTGATTGTTGAGTGCAGTGTCTATCGTGTAATTCTAGAACAGCTCCCAATATTTATCCCAGAAAAACAAAAACAGATCTGTTCCTGTGTTAGCTGTCACGTTGTACAGTTTTAGCTTCAGCGTACTTGTTATTGGTCTTTGTGAACTGTCTGGACTTTCAAGATGTAGTGTCTTAAGGAGCATCCATAGAAAATGTATATACAACTAAAGTCAAAATACTTTTTGACTGTCATGTAGCATCTACTGCTATTCTCTTAATTCTAGGTTATTGTGTCTAAATATTTTTAATGCAATTGTTCATCACAAAACAAGCAATAATTGTATGTAAATGATAGAAAATATGTAAATAATCTTTTAGTAATGATGATTTTGACATTAATGAATCTACCTTTTACTTGCAAAGTAGAAGTTGAAACTAGGCTTAAGAATTACATAGGTCAGCTTTCAACCTGAGGAAGTAGGAGCTCACAAACCCTAGTCTAACAGCTGGGGAACTAGCATAGGGCCGAACCAGGTCACCTGAACGTGGGTGTCAGTTAGGAGGCCTGGGGAGTCTATGGGACCTCTGGCAGTGAAACCAGTTTATCCCTAGTGCACAAATGGACTTTGGGAGCCCATTCCCTATGGAGGGGTACTCTCTCAGCCTAGATACACAGGGAAAGCCTAGGTCCTGCCCAAATGATGTGACAGACTTTTATGATTCCCCCATGGGAGGCCTCGTGCTCCCTGGGGAGTGGATCAGGGTGGGTGGGTGCCATGGGAGGACAGGAGGGAGAGGGAACTTGGATTGTTTTAAAGTAAGATTGTTTTAAATTTAAATAAAACTTTACTTGAAAAAAATAAAGAAGAAAGAAACAAACAAACAATAAAAAGAAGGAATACATACATATGTCAGCTTTTAAAAACAGTATTCTTTGGAGCAAAATACAGGAAAAGGCATTTATGGTCAGTAATAATGCCCTGTTATCACGTGTTGGAACTTCATGGCCAGAGCTTGCTCACTGCTTTGATATTCTTAGTTATGTCTCTATTCAACAGGATGAAAGTGAACCAAATTACCTTTGATTAAAACATGGTGCTTAGCTATCCGAACATAGGGAATACAACAGCAATTTTAAAGGTCATTTTAACACAGAATCTGTTTTGTTTTATTCTTGTTTATTCTTCAGTAGTCCTTGGCACTCCACAGTTTGCAATTTAGAATAGCCCAACTTAGTCAAATACTCGATTTCCACAGAAAGAGAAATATGTAGAATTTCATAAACTTACTACAAAGCTTCAATAAAGGCCAAGTGTTCTATTTATGTGAATGTATTTTTGATAGTTTTAAATAGTGTTATATAAGTGATAGGAAAATGATAATTTCTTGGTTTATCCTTTAGGATGAATAGCAAACTTCTTACAAAGTCACATTTGGTATATAACTTGAATTGTCATGTAATTGTATTCTTATTTTACTTTGTAATTTGAACTGCACATTTTTATCTCTTGAATGTTATCACTCAGCCTTGGTTCCTAGGATGCCAGCTGCAAAGTGTTTCACTCTCAAGCATCCTAAATGCTTGCTTGCTTCCTGCTAAATTCATTTCTTCTCTTGACTTTTACTTTTAAATAAGCATAAGTATATATTTTATCAGGCACAATACTTCTCAAACTTAGGGTTTAAATTGAAACCAGACACCTAAAATGACCACAGGGCTTTGTTTCATCAGGTGTTTTCTGTGTGTGTGTGTGTGTGTGTGTGTGTGTGTGTGTGTGTGTGTGTGTGTGTGTGTGTGTGTGTCCGTCCCCTCCCGCATGTCTGCCTACCAGTGTTGGGCTTTCTTAACTCACTATAATTTGATGACATTTATCTCTGTGATTACCTCATAGTCTCCTTATCTTTTTTTTTCTTTCTTCTCTTCCTCCTTCTCACCTTCTTGTGTGTGTGTGTGTGTGTGTGTGTGTGTGTGTGTGTGTGTGTGTGTGTGTCTGTCTGTCTGTCTGTCTGTCTGTCTGTCTGTCTTTCTGTGTGTCTGTCTGTCTACCTCAGAACCTTTTTCTCATTTTAAAATAAAAAAATTGTATACAAGATGCGGTCAAAATTGCTTCATGAGTTCTCAAGGCAGTAAGTAAAGCTCTACTTCAGGGCATACTTTTAAACAGAAATGTCTTCAGGCAGCCTTATGGTATCCTCATCCTAAAGCTAAAATACATGCTGTGAGACCTGTGTCCACCAGAGACGCACTGTCTGCTCTTTCATTGATGCTTTAAATTGTAACATGTGACACAGCCTTAGAGAATAAAGGTTTCTGATAAAAATGTAACCTGGAGCAGAATTCTACCACTTTACTGTTTCGTCTTTCTGCACCATTTACTGTTGAAAGAATTAAAGAAAAAAATGTTGGCTAACCAAAATGCATTAATTTTAAACCTTGGAGCTGTTCCAGCAAAAGCCCGATTATGCTGATGATCTATAATGTCTAAAACATATATATTATCTTAAATGTATTTTGAAAGTATTAAAGAGATTATTTTCAAAAAGCCCACTAGAATTTGGAAGCCATTGTGAAATTGCTCTGTCCTGTGTTCCCTGATAGCCTAGTTTTTGTTTTGTTTTGTTTTGATTTTTTTTGATTCCACATGGCAGCAATATCAATTTGAGATTAACAATCTAAAACTTCTCAGAAGACAAGTATGAGTACACTTTGGTTTAAAAAAAAAAAATAAAAAAATCTCATCTGAACACCCCAGTCTTGGAAGAAAGAAGGTTTGGGAGATGATTCATATGATAACAGCTGTACTATTGGGGTAAAGTGCTGTGCTGGAATGGTAGAAGAACAGTAGTATTTAAATGATTTAAAAGGCCAGGTGTGGTGGTTCATGCCTATTATCTCTGCACTCAAAGGCTAAGGCAGGGAGGTCATGATTCTAGTACAGCCTGTCAGCCTGTGCTTCATAGTAAGACACTTTCTGGAAAAAAGGAAAATACAGAAAAGAAGGAGTGCTCCTTAAATTATGTACATTAAGCACACATGTATCAGGTTATATAAAGAAAGAATTTTGGAATTTTTTCATAAAATTTATGTGGAACTTGGATTTCTGCCTTTATGAATATCCTTTTTCATTTTGTGTTTTTCATGTTCCTGAGTTGATTTTTGTTTTTGATTTTTAGATCCTACTCAGATGGGAGGCTTGAGCATGTTGCTGTTAGCTGGAGAACATGCTCTTGGAACCCCAGAGGTAAGCCAAGCCCTTAGACCTTTCTCGTCGTTCTTCATATTGCTCATGTGTTTCAGCTCAGAGAATCATCATTCTGTTCACCTTGTTGATGCAGTTCACTATTTACAGCTCATTGAGAAACTCTACCTGTATATCTAATGTGATGAGGGTAGCAGAAGTAGTTAGTGTACATGAGCCAAAAGGACAGAAACAATACTCCACTGCAGAATCTGTAGTTGTTTGAACTTCACGGTAAAAAATTCAGTACAGTCCATTGATTGTCATTTGTTGGGTATGTAGATTGCATCCTAAAATAAATCCACCCTGTCCAACACATTTCACATTTGTATCATGTTCTCATTTAAACTCATTTACTGTTGGGAAGCCAACAGTAAAAATATGAAACTGTTTGTCTCTCTGGTATCTGAATAATTCCAAACTCCTGTTTGAACATCTGGAATGACAGCATTGCAAAAACTGTTTCATCCTTTAAAATAGAAAAAGAAAAGGACTTAGGGCTCTCATGGCCTTGTTTCTGTGATCTAGTTATTGGTCTGCTTTTGCTAAACAATTTTTAGATCTGATTCTGCTCAGCTGTGGCAGTTAAACACACATAATTTGTATTTGTGGCATCTACTATTTTCTAGACCCTATTAACAGAGATCAGTTGAGTTAACCTGCAAGTCATGTTATTTGCTAAATTCTGGGTCTCCATTTAGAAAGTTTCCATTCAAACCAACACAGCTGTTTGGGACAAAGCATCGAGTGCTATCAATATTCCCATGGAAAATGAATCCAGCACCATACCTGCCCTTAATATTAGTTATTACTGCTATAGAAGCATACTGTAAACATTCTAAGTCATTTTTCTTTATTTTTTTAATGTTCGTGCTTTTAGCCTTTTAATTCAGTTTTATTTCACACCTGTGCTTTTTACTGTTGTTTTATATTTTAAATAGACCATATAGATTACAGTTAAAAATCTGTTCAACTATACAGGCTATTTATACTATGGTACTGTTGTTATTTATAGTTTATATGTGAGATACAGAGTGGCTGAGTATAGATTAAATTTAACAGATTTATTTCTTTTCATCTTAATGTAGAAAAAATATTAATTTGTGTACAAATAGTTATTATGTTGTGCAAATCTTCCACTGAAAAACACATGCATGTGACTCTGTACTTTTGCAGTTCATTATTGTGCATGTTTCTAGCTCCTAGCAGAAGCGCTGTTAGGCATCACTTCCATCCCTAATACACAGGATGATCTCCTAAGGGTAAAACACCCTGTCTGGAGCATAGAGTAATCTAAATCTTCCAAAGGTGGATGTGAATACAGTTGACCTTTCAGCAATCTGACTCTTGACCATTAAAAAAGTCAACATCACCTCTCCTCACCCATTCAATTATGTTTTATTCCCAACTTTTAGCATTCTTTCACCACTTCAGAACAAATATAAGCAAATGATCTTTGTAGATCATTGAAATTAATTTTCTACTTTGCTTGAAGTTTTACCTTTTAGGTTCTTTTAAATAAGTTCTGTGTCCTTTAAAAGACATAGCATTTTGAGACATGTAGTATAAGCACTGCAGTAGAGGACCTTTTTGCCCTAATGAAGTAGAAGCATTTTAAGAACTCTCCGCATTAAGAAACAAACAGTGCAGAAGCAGGTACCTATAACAATAGTTACATCCTTAGGAATCCTTCTTTCTGTTCTTGTTCCCTCTCCTAGTCTCGAGATATTTAGGTCATTACTAAAAACAATACAACAGTAAAAATTTAAATATCTCCAAATACCATTAGAGAACTTACTTTTAGAGATCAATAGACTATAGTTAGTCCATAGATTGTTACCTCTCCATTTTTTATTGCAAATATGTAGACTTGATAAATAGAACTTCTATATAGACATTATATCATAAGAGAAGTACAGTAAATATGTATTTAGGTTTTCCTATGGAAATTAAAATGAGAAAAAAGAGAGAAATGTCTTTTTTCTTTTTTTTTCCCGAGACAGGGTTTCTCTATATTGTTTTGGAACCTGTCCTGGAACTAGCTCTGTAGACCAGGCTGGCCTCAAACTCACAGAGATCCTCCTGCCTCTGCCTCCCCAATGCTAGTATTAAAGGCATGCACTAACAACACCCAGCAGAAATTTCATAGTTTTATTTTGGAATAATTGCTATGAAATCTATTTATACTATTTTGTTTGGCTAATCAAGTGACATTTTACAAAAATTATACCACCAAAAGGTAGTCGTAGAGAATGGGGGCTTTCTTTTTCACTGGCCTGAGATTTCTCCATATTTAAAGAGCTGTAAAGAGACGCTTTTTTAAGTGTGGAATTTAATGTAGGAACTAGGTTTCCTTAAATAATATAGGTATTTTCTTTACTGTAACTGAAATGATAGATTCTGCTGAAAAGCTTCCATTGACCATTATTACAGTGTCATGGATCTGCTTGGTGTACCCTTGCAGTTATAGAGAGTTCAGTTTCTTGAGATGTCAGTGGGCAAATTATACTGATGTTTGCATTTGTTTTCCTTACTCTTCTAATTCTCAGTCTTCCATAATAGATCTATGGTATTACTGGTTGGATATAATTATATACTGTTATTTCTGAGCCAAGCAGAACTGTTTGCTCTTGGTTGTAGTGAGCTGGAGTCCCTAGCAAATGGAAAGGGTGAATTTTGTTTCATAAATCTGATGTTTTATATTTCACACAAATAATAGCCTTCATGTCCACATTACATGTAAATACTTGAACAATTTGAGACAAATTTTAATAATGGTATTTATTCTGTAGAATTTATTGGAGAAAAAAATTGATATAATGAACAAGACAAAGACAAAAGAATGAGTCCTAACTCAAAACACAGCACACCTGTCTCTACTGAAAGCTTGTAAGAGACTGACTAGGTCTCATTAGTAAATGATCTCATCAAATTAGAAGAAATGAAATTATATCATGTGACATTGTGGCAAATTATTTGAGTGAGAAGTCAAATCAATTTGATGACCAATAGTATAGAAAGACCCTCTTCAGCTGTAGAAGTGAACCAGTCTAAATGAAACGTGCAGAGATTTAGGTGAATTCATTGCTAATTTTAAAGGAACAGGAAATTAAAAAGGCAAAAGAAATGAAAGTAATATTCTTTTCATCATATTCTCAGTAGAAGAGGTAGTTAGAGAGTTAAGCAGTTAATACAGTATCATTGAGTTATTGGAATATAAAAATACAAGTAAAGTGAAATATTTGATCTAGAAGTACTAAAAGTAATCTTCAAGATGGAGTTTTCCATTATTTGTGCTAGTCTAAAAAATGTAAATCTAAATTAAAGTGTAAAAATAAAAGCAGGAGTATTATGATTCAGAGATTATGTGGAAAGAACAATTATTCAGTGCAAAATGTATAAAGAAATTGGATCAATCTTGACAAGGGCATTTGCTGTTGTAACCAAGTGAGCAACAGAGTATCTTGGCTAACAGAAGGTCTATTCAGTTTAATAACCAAAGCCAGAATTAGCCATGTATGAGATTTATTTTAGACTTTGTGTGTCTAATTTTTGAATGCTTGGTTCTTTGGTGGAACAATTAGATTTGACAAAACATCTTTGGTCTTGCCACTCTTTGCCTTGCCTTCCATTCTAGCCAGAGAAGCAAATAATAATGCCTGCATCCTGCAACTCTTGAGTCTACTTTAAAGTTTAATTAAATAAAACCTGTAAGGCTTTTTTTTTTTTTTTGCTCCCTGAAAATTCTTGTAAATGTACAGGATCATCACCATAAGTTATTGTAGGCATTTCATATTTAAATCAAAAGCTTAAATTATATCTGTTACTGCTGCAGGCTTCACTGTGCTTTGCCATCACCAGCATCCATCATGCACACACAACACAGTTCCTTGTTCATTGACACCTTGGAAGAATTTACAATTGTAATTTATTCTCTTCACCATCACTAGAAGAAAGAGAAAAGATGACTAGATTTAAATTAGCTAATCTAGGTTCGTAAAAGAGGAGCTAGCAGGTGGAGGCACACCCCCTTCAGGGGCCTATCTGGTGAGGATGTACTTCAGGAAAAAATGGCAGTAGTGAACATGAGCATGTGCCTTCGTTTTGAACGTTTAGTCAGATGAAGAGTATTCATGGAATTTCTTTGATGTGTAAGACACATCAGGGACCAGAACATACACAAAAACACCTGCCCTTTCTCCAGCTGATACCTTTTAAGGCCCAAGTTTTCACATAAACTTTTGACTTGATGGAGAATCTTCTTGCTTTTCGTTTTTCAGCCGACAATATTCATATTTATATAAGAAGAAATGAATGTCTGATGGAAGTTTAAAAATGATATACTTCATTTCTTGAAACAATATTAATCTTTCACCTCCCTCAGAATGTAGATGATTTCTTGAGCCAAACAATTTTTTCTCTCTAATTCTTAATATACTTGCTTTTACCATTGTATATGTATTATAAAACTTAATTATGGTTAGCTTTATTATAAGCTAATGATAACAGTTTCATTTTATTCTTTTTTCTTATTTTTTTCATTTACTAAGTTATTTAAGAAATTGAGGATGAGGAATAACAAGATTTTAACTGAATACTAGCTAGCCATTACAGCAAACTTTCATTCAATATTGCTTCCTTTCAAAGTGCTGCTCTTAAACGCCTTGGGTATGAGCAACACCTCCTAACCAGCCCTGGGAGTTAAGTTTTGTATACTTTATGAATAAATACTAAACTATCCATCAGGTGAGGGATCAGGGGCAGTAAGGTTGTATAAATACCCATTATAGTCTAGCTGCAGTGGCAGAACTTAGCTGGTACTGCAGCAGGACTAGACAGTTTTTGTGTAGCACCCAAGAGATTTTGTGATTCAATTCAACCCACCCAGCCTCTACTCTGACCACTTCTCTTAGGTCCTGTGTTACCCATACTAGAGCTAGCAGCAGCTGCATGACAAGTCGTTTTGAGACCACTTCAAGCTAGACACAGAACTAAGTCCTTCACATTCGTTAACTCATTTTGTCCTCCCAAGAATCCCAAGATGTAGTTCCTTGTTGCATTCTTTGGAGCCATAGAAAGAGGAAGTCATAATACTAGGATTTAAATCCACCCACTTTTCACTAAATGAAGAGATCTGCAAAATGCAAACCACTGATACATAGTTTAAGTGATCCTATCCCCATTTTAAAACACTGAATATTGATAATATTGAAAGTTTTAACTTTATTTCTGATATCAATGGAATAGGAAAAATTCTTTTCTAACCTACCAGTACAACATAAATTAATTTGATATGTGCCTGTCTTAGTCTAGTATGCTTGGCTAGTCCAGGAGACTTAAACCCATTAAATTCCATTATCTTGGTTCATCTCTCGGTCCTTACCTATCATAACTTTTACTCTCTTTTTGCAGGTTTATAGGTTCTAAATACACTTTGTTAGGACATGTGCTGTGTTTAAATTCTGTGATGAAATGGAAGTAGGTGCCCACAGGGTTTGTTCCCTCCCCCCTTCCTCTTCTTCTTTACATGACTCCTCCCGTTATGTTACTTTATAGACAGCACTGCTGCTCATCTTGCCAAGGAGCAGCACTTCTCCCATCAGTATTGGGGCTCTGTAATTGTAGTTCTTTGTTGGGCTAAACAATAAAATCCTGGGGTCAGAAACAGAGGAATATGCTAAGAGATGTCCTTCAATGTGGTGCTACAACAGGGACCAAAGCCCAGGTAGTGAGGTACTTTTCCCTAATCTGTGCTGAGAGTCACACATGCTTCAAAATGGCAAGAAGACAGAGTGGCTTCCCACTTGATCAAATAAGGAAATGGAGGCAGAAAGATGTAGTCCTTTGTCTCAGTTTTATTCATTGGATGGAGTGTCCAGTGCTCTTGTATGAATGAGCTCGGCCACACCAACTGTGATAATAGGAAATCTTTATTTATAGGGTGGAGACAGGATTCTGCTGGCCTGGATGCCCTGAATGAAACTAGTGTCTCCCCCATCCCGATCCCTTTTTTTTTTTTTTAAACCAGGTTTTAGGAAGTACAAGACCCTCAGATCAGTTGACTGTGCTTTCCATGGTAGCCTAGTGTTATATACCAGTGTCAGATATACATTCAGACACACTCCTCTCATCCCATAGAATATACTCCCTGCCCCCATCAAGGCTTCCTCCTCCTCACATTTTCCCTTTCAGCTTAACTTACCATAAAGATACAGGTGTGGTCCGACCCTTCTGCTGATGCCCTAATGTCCTTCCAGACAATTACTGAGGACTGGCAAGTGTTATCTCTGACTTAATTGAGGCCCTACATCTCTGCAGCTTTATTTCACCTACCTTCTAATTGGTCTTCTGCCTCCAGTCACTCCCAGCCAAGGTTGTCTAATATGCCTCTGACACAATTATCTAAATGCAAATATCTGATCATGCTATTCCTCCAAATAAAACCCTTGGCGAAGCCTCTATTTCCTCCAGTCTAATTGTCAGACAGCAGAATTACAGTTTTTGTGAACCTGATTCATTTCCCACTATACTTGTATGGCATCTTATTCTTTACCTACACTGGAAAAGTTACCATTTCTCAAAAACACAGCAAGATTTACCTCCGTATATTCTCACCTGCCATGATTTTGTCATCCTCACTACTCTCTGAGAGAAATTCTGCCTTTCTTTCCATATATACCTCAGGTATTACTTTACCTACCTCCACCCACAGAATAAAGAATTTTCCTTTGTGCGCCCAAAGATCCTTTTAATATGCTTTCACTGTACCTTTCTGTATTGAAGCTGTCCACTTCACTTGAATTGCGAACAGACTAAGGATCTGGCATATTCCCTTAGTCATCATTTTATTCCCAAAGTGAGACTGGATGGAAGTGGCATTTAAATTTCCTAATGGCATCAATCCCCACAGCTGGTACCTAGTGTTTATTGAACAAGCGAATGAGAATTAAGTATTTGAACTGACAAGAGTAAGAATGGGTGGTTGATCTACAATGTGTTCTTGCTGTGTATTCATCATAGTGCCAAGCAGTGTGCAGCTCTCTCTTTGTGCTTTGCAAAGTAGGAATGGCCCTTAATAATACTTAGGTTCCTAAGTCACTTGTCATAACTGGCTCAATCATGGCTGTACCTGTGATTTCTCACTGTATGATTTGATCCTGTGGGAAAAAAATGTTAACTTGTTTTGTCATAATTCTTAATTATACTCATTATTTCCCTTCCTTTGTTATTGAGAATCGTAGCTAAGTCAAAGTGGGCAGCAATTGAGTATGAGAAGATTTGAATGTGCAGTTGAGCAGAAATCCCTGTAGCTATTTTCATTTTTGGGTACAGAGCAACACCTAGTGGTTTTATGTATTATTTCAGAGACTTTCTAGAAATGGGATGGCTTATTTTCCTGTTTTGTTTAATTACAGCTTCTTTCTTTTCTATTCAATAATTTATAAGGATATATGCTGAGGAATAAGTGTTGATCCATAAAAATCATTCTCCAATTAACACAAATAATTAATTTTAATATCTTATATAACATTTACACATTTCATAAGGTTGGGACTATAATAGGAGCCTTTTATAAGAAATTCACTTTCCCTTTCATAAGTATACAATTTTCTAATTATACAATGTGTGCATTTCCCATTATCATAGGCTCATTAATGTATTTTGAAATCTTTAGACAAAAATGCCTAACATGTATCACAGCCAATTTTACTTTGCTTTTAAGATATTCATCCTTACCTTGGTGACATGGAATCATAGTTACAAATGTAAATTACTACTTTGAATATATACATTCTGATGAAATTTTAATGGGCAATTTACCCTACCTTAATTTGTTCTAGATAAACATTTACATTAGCTCTTTAGTTTTCTTTAAAACTGCATCATCTCACTGCCTTGCTTATTGAAAATTGCATCTAAATCAAAGGAAGAATTTGGGGAAAGCTCTCCTTCTGTCTTCTATGCTTCTGGCATTGTTTGCTGTTACAACTCTTCCTTCCATTTTTATCTCTCTGCTACATTTCTGTCATTTGCTTCTCTTCTGCTTCAGTTAGGATCAGGTAACCAAGTCACTAAGTACATGCTTTAGTAGTATCCCAGTCCCCAGGCTCTTAATTTTGTGTAGTTTCCATTATACCTTACTTACTAAACTAATTCAAAAATAACTACATTTTGAGAAAAGGCATGGTCCACTGGAGTAAAATTCAGGGTTGGTGGTTCTAACAGTGCCACTGGTCAGCCTTTGTTGTACTTTTCTGCAAGGTCACACACAAGAGAATAGAGTCAGTCAACAATATTCATTATACATGTACTCTGCCTGCTTCATGCTTTACACAAACACACATATGCATAGACTTCTTTCTTGTGCCTTGTCAAACATGCCTTGATAATTTCTTATCTGTGAGCCTTTCATTCAACTGATGTTATTAAAACTGATCATCTTAAAAATTCATAAAGAAAATTGTTTAACTTTTAAACTTCATGATTTGACATGATTTTACAACTAAATAATCTTTTATGTTTTGTGGGAGGAAGTTAAAGAGAAAGAAAAAAAAACAAAGTTGAGTGGGTAGGAGGATGTGGGAGGAGTTGGGATTGGGAGGAACAATCAAATATATGAAAAATTTATTTAAAATTATACTTACAATTTAATTTTATAGTGTTAATATAAACTTTAAGCCTCCTCAAAGAGTTACTACCTCTCTTACCTCATGGAATCTGAAGTAAGAATACATGTAATGACATTGTAGCAATGGGCTGCATGTATGATTGCATCCCATAAAACCATATTGCCTACTGATGTTATAGCTATATATTCTCTGTGATGTCACACAAGTCTCAGAACCAGTCCCTTTGTTAAATTGAGCCACATCCCATGGCCTTAGTTTGTTTGGTTGTTTTTTAACCTTTTTGTTCCCCTAAGCAGGATCTCGTTAAGTTCTAGGCTGTCTTGAACTAATTAATAAAAACAACAGAAGAAAGTAAGAGAATGTTAAATGTTCATGAGCATAACATCTCACACAAAAACATTTCTTTAGGTAGACCCTAATCTTAAGATTAGGGTTCATGCTATAAATATGTGAAAACCCTGGGAAATAAGAATTTAACTTTAGTTTTATTTCCCCAGAATTATCCTGTTAGAGCTAATTTGTGTTCTTGGATAGTTGTGTAACAGGAAATGTTGAGGCAACATAGTACAGGGAAGTAGGTGTTCTCTGGATTTGTGACAGAAAGCCAGCAGTAAACTGTTAATCGTTATACACTTTCTGAAAGTATCATGCTATCTATCTACTATCTCTGTCATTATTTTGCACTTGAGTGGTCACTATCATGGAACTTTGTAGTGTATTAGTTTTTCATTGTTGCTGTGATGAAATGTCATGAGCAAAAGCAACTTACAGAAAAAGTTTATTTTGGCTGAAAGTTCCAGATGGCTAGCATTCATAGTGGCAGGAAGGCATGACATGCCAGCAGGAAGCTAGCTGATAGTATCTTTGTCTGCACACAGGAAAAAGAGAGCAAGCAGGAAGTTGAGGAAGTCTATAAACCCTCACCTGCCCTCTAGAAGTTTTTATAACCTTCCCAAACTGCACTGCTGACTGGGCCCTAGTGTTCAGAATCATAATTCTGCCGTGGATGTTTCTCCTTCCGGCCGCACTCAGCAATTACTTTTTTGTGGTGTTGCCTCAGTTGTTAGATCATGAAGTTGGCAATGCTTTAGGTGGCATTTGTCTGTCTTTTGTTGTCATGATGCTCAAGCTATCTGTCTGTCTTTCAGGCATCCACTGGGCCTTGCAGGCCTGATATTTCAGAATCACCTGAGTTTCGTCAAAAGTCACCGTTGTTTCAGTTTGCTGAGGTAAGGCTTGCATCTTACACTTAATTATTCAAGGAGTCATTTGTAAAGACAGCTTAAATTTATGCTAATGACAAGCAAGTGAAAACAGCCAAGAGCTCTACTTAGCTCAATTCATTATAATTTGGAACATATAATCAAAGTTTGTAAGAGATATGGGACTCCAGAGCTTTTTGTTTGATTGGTTTTGAGACTGGCTGATATCAAACTTATGATCCTCAATTTGCCAACTGCAGAGATTGCAGACACCCACTCACTGCTTTGTGGTGTCCTAAAGATTTTAATTGAGAAATAAATAGAATAGAAGCTTGTTAAATCATACTAGTTATTATTATGATTATACTAGCATTATTATTAAATTACATAACATTTGATCAATAAATACAAAGACTGAATAAACTTAGAGCTGTTTTCTATGCATTGTTTTTGTTTGTTTGTTTTGTTTTTTACCTATATGTTTTGTTTTGTTTTTCAAATGCATCTATTTATTTTACATTCCAGCCACAGCCTCACCTTCCATCCTCCTCCCCGAGTGCCTCTCCTCTATTTCCCTCTCCCATCCCCCAACCCCTCCTCTTCCATCTCTATCCAGGAAAAGGCTATGAGTATCAATAAAACACGGCATATCAAGTTGCAGTAAGACTAGGCACCTCCCCATGTATTAAAGTTAGGCAAGGTGACCCAGTATGAAAGTAGGGTCCCAAAAGCCAATAAAAGAGTGGGAGATAGCACCTGTTCCCACTGTTAGGAGTCCCATAAGAGGACCAAGGTACACAACTGTAACACATGCAGAGTACCTAGATCAATTTCATGCAGGTTCCCTGGTGGTTGGTTCAGTTTTTTTGAGCCTCTGTGAGCCCAGGTTGATTGTGTGAGCCTCCCCATGGTGTCCTTGACCCCTCTGGTTCCTACACTCCACTCTCCTCCTTTTCCACAAGATCCCCAAACTCTGCCTAATGTTTGGCTATGTATGTGTCTCTGCATCTGCCTCTGTCAATTGCTGGATGATGCCTCTCTGATGACAATTGGGCCAGGCACCAATCTGGTTACAGGAGACAGCCATTTTAGCTTCATATTGTAGCATAAAGTTTCCCATTGCCAGGGTCTCACATCATGGGACAGAACTGTTAACTTGATATCAGTGTCGCTGAAATGCCTCAGTTAATCCTAGTACTCAATATGAACTCTTTATCTTCTTCTCTCCCCTACCCCAATCTTTAAGCCACCTCTTCCTTCCTTAATCATTTAGATAATTTTTCATTTTTCCTGTCCTACCACAGTTTGGTACAGGACAACCATAGTTTTCAGATGTCTCTGTGTTTGCATTAGCACCTCCTGTCCTTTGAGGATATTTACCAATATTCCTAGCTGCTTTGCTTGTATCACCAGAATGTTATATATTTGTTGGTGGTATATTTCTGTCTCTGAAGGCTGTAATGAGTTTGGGTTGTTTTGAATATTGACTTCTGCAAGGACTAAATATAATGGAGAATTCATGCTCTGGTTCCTTTTCAACAGTTAGAGATATGCTGGTTGAGGTTAGGCCCAGTTCCAAGCAGATATATGCATAGTGAGTGATCCTTGAAGCCCTAAGGACAGAATGAACTCTGTAAAGTTTTATTTGAAATTTTGTACATATCACAGTATGTACACGTGGAGGCCACTATAACATAATGTAAGTTTGCAAAGCAATCTGTGACAATATTGCCTTTATTTGAAAGATCCTGACATTTCTTTGGGAGACCCTATTTGTGTCACTAACTGAAATCCTACTTTATGTCAACATTTACTTGTAAGAGTAATCTTGTTTAGCACTCATTAGATGCTTTTCAAATAAACTAGATGAGTTTTAATACTGGTTCTATTTGATTTACTATTTGACTTAATTCTTCATATATTATGGGTTAGGTTTTCCTTTTATATGAATTGTTCATTTTTTTTCTTAATTTCTATGGATGACTAGTAGGAATGAGAAGTATTGTTGTAAGTAAATCCTACTAGCTTCCTGATTCCCCAAACTGAGGAAAATCCCTGCAGCTTGGTGTTTGTAGTTTATCACACTTACACAAAGTGTTACCTGGGACTTAGAGAATTGGTGGCTGCTCCAAGAAAAGTTACTCAATTTCAACCTAGAATGTCTTCAAATCACTTGTTTTTATTTTATCCTTTTATGATGGTTTGTTTTTGTCTAGTTGATATTTACTTTTAAATAGTTTATCTAATTCAAAAGATGTGGTAGCTTTTATTACTGTGGTTTCAGTAATAAATAGTATGAATAGTCAGGCAGCCTTTATATTAATCTTGTTTCTCCCTGGTATATCACCTTTGATTCTGGTGCTGCCATATGACCATAATGTTCGCTAACTTTACTAAATCACTTTTATGTTTGAAGAATTGGGATCAGAGTGCATTTACTGCTAAATAAGTACTCTATGATGATTGAACACAATCTACCCTTTTCTCTTCAGAGTACTACCAATGGGCTGGAATGATAATACCCAGAGCGCCTGCTCACTTCCTTTCTGCTATGTAACTGAACTTTACCCACTTTGGGAAAAAATCAATAACTGAATTGCTGTTAAAAAATTCTTGCAAGTATTTTATTCCGGCCCTCAGAGCAGTTTGAGGTATCACTGTTATTACAGTGGAAACAAAACAACATATGGTATTGCAGAATCATATATGCACTGTTAGACACTGAAGTGTGTATATGTTTTGCTTGATGAGAGGCGGCAGGTGTCACAACAGAGGGAAATGGGGGCTGAGGAATGGCTCAGTGGGTAAAATGCCTGCCACATAAGCATAAGAACTAAGCTTGACTGCTCACCAACTATAGGGAGACATGGACAGGAAAATCCAATGGGGTTTGCTAACCAGCCAGTCTCCATGAAACAGTGAATTTTAGGCTCAGTTGTAGACATTTAAAAAAATATTGTGGAAGAGAGTGATTGAGGAACAACCAACATGCATGTGCACAAGTATGTCCACACAAAGAGAAGGAAATATTTTCATATTTGGACAGTTGTATCCTGGTCTATGACAGAGAATACATTTTTAGACTCATTTGCTTCTCATAAAAATTCTATAAAATAGGCACTATCACCATTAATATACAATTGGAAAAAATTAGTCTTGGGAAATTTAAATGAGTTCATTAAAACCCAGGTACCCAGATCCCACTTCTCTGTGCTTCTCTCATACAATTTGAGAGATGCCTCTATACAAAAGGCAGCTTGGAGGTTGTAGGGAAGAGTATGGCTGTATCTGCTTACAGCTTTGAGCTTTTAAT
Organism: Cricetiscus sungorus; assembly: GCA_030556225.1. Classification (NCBI taxonomy): domain Eukaryota; kingdom Metazoa; phylum Chordata; class Mammalia; order Rodentia; family Cricetidae; genus Cricetiscus; species Cricetiscus sungorus. Next base: position 28,101,711 of record JANBXA010000651.1, on the reverse strand, counting down.
AATATGTTTTCCTGCTTTGGGGAGGAGAGGTTTTCAAGATGGTTCTCTGTGTAGCCCTGGATGTTCTGGAACTTACTCTGTAGACCAGGCTGGCCTCAAACTCAAAGATCCTCCTGCCTTTACCTCCTTAGTACTGGAATTAAAAGTGTATACCACCATGTCTGCCTTTAATACTATGTGCTTTAAAAATTCTTTGAAATGTGTCTGATTCTGTTTAGTGCTGCTTGATACACTGGGTATTCTTACAAGGTTCATCCTTCAAAGTGAGCCTGCCTCTTTTTGTTCTTTACAGTCATTGTTTTTCGTGGACATTTTTTACAGATCTTTGAAGAGAGATTTAGAATAGTGACTCACTTCTAAATGCACATGGAAATACTTGGCAGAGTCTACTAGTGCAATGTAGTAAAGTATCCCCAAACATTAAATATGTCTTGTTTCCTTTTAGATATCTTCAAGGACATCCCAACCTGATGGTCCTTCAAAACAATGTCAAGCATCAGCTTTGTTTCAGTTTGCAGAGGTAAATCCTTTATTTCTTCATGCCTATTAGGTTCAGAAAATATGTTCATCTTAGGAAATGCTGAAAAGGAATCCTAATAATTTATGTTGCACTTTAGGCATGCCTCTTCCATTATTAGCACAATACACAGAGTATTTATGGCCTTTTGTTTCCACCGGCATAATCATAATCAACTCAGCTCTAGGTTTCATAACCATTTTATAAGCATTCATTAGAGTTCATTCACACCAGGCACTTACTAGTGATTCATTTATTTCATTTTACATTCTTAATTTACTTCAATTTAAAAAAATCAACAGCAACAACAACAAAACCTGCTGTCAACATAAATGTCATAGGCTTCCAGTTAAGTGTTTCCAGTAGTAAAATTAAATGCAGTAATTGATGAATAACTTTCTCACAGCAAACAGTGTTAAATATGATCTGTTAAATTGTCACTATGTAGCTTTCCACCAGATGTAGCTGCAGCCAGTATTTTATTAGAATCTAATCCTTGGCTCTGCTCAGGTCAGTTTTTATATGATCTCCAATTTCATCAGCTTGGCATCCAGATAGCGCGAACCAAACAGTATTTCTTAGTTGGTGCACTTGTATTGCCTCAACCATGTGCTCATCCCTAGAGAGCTCTATGACACATAGTAAGATGGACACAGATCATGAAAAAAAGCATTCTGCCTGCTTTCGGTCCTTGTACTTTTCATTCCAAGAAAACTCATATCAAAATCTAAGTAATGTTTTATAGAATCAAGAGAAACTGTCAGGCAAGACTCTTCAGTTTAATATTGATGCATTGAATCACTGATTCATTTGAGTAAGGAGGCTGCCTAAAAGAAATGTAAAATGATATCCTTTTGGCAAGGGAAAACGTAGGGTTTCACTTTGAAAATGAGAAAAAATTGCTTTTGACTCTTATATTAAGAAAAAAAAAGTTTCTTCATCTTGGGACACTTCTGAGACTCAGAGCACCAGCTGGCCTGCTTATTTCAGACCATTCTGCTGTAGTAGTTGCTTTAGTTGCTGAAGACTATTATGTAAAACTAATAACAAATGCAAAATATTTCACGAAAAATAATTTGCTTGACAAGTCTGAGCACATTAATATTTCATTGTAATTTTCTATTCTGATAAGCAGACTTTTCATTGTCTGGGGGGAAATAGTTTTACTTAGTATCATTTTCTCATTCTTTTTGTTATTGGTAATGATTTACTTCAGCTAAATATTTTTCAGAAGTTAAAAAGAATGCTGGTGTGTTGTCTGAATTTATTTAATGTTGACATCTAAGCCATTCCCATCATACAAGATAGAATTTTTTTGCTGTATGTTCTGCCCAATTAAAATCTGTAGCATGAATTAGAAGGGCAAGGTGGCTCATCTTGATATACCTGATATTTATGTATTAATTACCAAAAGGACTCAGCTTAATATGAAATATCAGTATGAGATGTATGTATGTATGTATGTATGTATGTATGTATGTATGTATGTATGCATGCATGCATGTACGTACGTAGTGTTCTGCCTGCATGTGGCTCTGCAGGCCAGAAGAAGGCACCAGATCTCATTACAGGTGATTGTGAACCACCATGTGGTTGCTAGGAATTGAATTCAGGACCTCTGGAAGAGCTATCAGTGCTCTTAATCCCTGAGCCATCTCTCCAGCCCTCAGTGTGGAATATCATAACCAAATGTTATATCTAATGTATATCTAATAGCATGATTAAGTGGTGCTTAAAAGATACCATCATCAGATTCATTAGCAGCCCACCAAAACCTGGGTCAGTGTTGAAGGGCTGCTGTCCTGTGATTCTGCAGAATGAAATTAGTAAATCTCCTAAAGGAAGTAATTTGTGCTCAGTGTACTCCCCCATCATATGACTAAATTTGGTCCTTGCCTCTCAGTTGTACTGTTTTTCCCCCATAGGGACAAAAAAGTTAATAGACCATCTTCAGGGAAGCATCCTTAAAGGTCACCCTGCTGCTTAGCAGCATTCGTCCCCAAAGTCTTCTGGTTGATATAAAGCACCTGTGGGATTTGAGGAAGCTTAAGATTGTTAATTTGAAAATTTAGCAGAAGCTGTTTCAGGGGATTGTAGCATAAGTCATGCATGACAGATAGCCCAGCCTGGATAATGTGAACAAACACAACTTCTGCTGTACCCAAAAATCTGATGCAGTCTTCTTTCCTTTTCAAGCCCTAGGAACTGATTTTCTTATATTTTGCATAAGATGGTAATATAAGCCGTTTTAATTTCTGAACAGATTAAAAGTGTGGCACAGGGGTTATTTAACAGTATGTGCTACATCTGCTTGATGTAAGAGAAGTCTGCTTATCTAGAGATTCATAACTTGTCTAGTTCTTCTCTTTATGATAGATGAGAACTTAAGTTTCAGTCTAGTTTTTTACCATCTGACCATATTGACTAAAGTTAACCAAATGAACTAATAAAAGTTGTTTGCTGAGATCTATAATAAACATTATACACACACACTAAATACAATATAGTAGAAATAGAATAGCTTGTAATCACTGTGATATATATATATGCATATATATATATTGTTTTTATAACTATTTCACAAAATAACATCTTTTATTCTCCTAATTAGTTCACAGCAAAGGTTTTCACATTTTAAAATAAGTCAGTGTTTCCCCATAAGGCTTGTTCAAACACAGAGAGATTCCTAGACTCTACTCTTAGAACTTCTGAGTAACAGACTGAGAAATTCCATCTGCAGCAAGATCTTTTTCAGGAACCATACCTTAAGGCTACTGTTCTCCAGTTGCTACTGAGTTGCAATATATTATTGTTATTGTTAGTGAACTTTCTCATACCCATTGTTCTGGTGAGGGAAGGGGAGAAACAGAATGTTTGATTGAAAATTGCCATGTATACCTCCATCTATTTTCTGAGTTGTTTTCAGTCCTATTATTACCTACTTAAGAAGGGAGTCAATGTTAATGTATTTAGGAAACATTTAACTCTGTAAAAGTGTTTACTTCTGAAATATTTATAAGAGAGACACATAAAATGCATCCTGCTAATTTCATGTATGAGCTCTTCAGAGGCATTTGACTAAGTGTTCTCTTAGAAAATCATCAAAGAAAACACACTTGTTAAAGTCTTCGACCATTTTTTTAAGTTGAAAATGGTTTTTGTTTCTCTCTTTTTTTTAAAGCAAGTCCGGGATTTTTGCATTGAAAGCTAAGGAGGACTTTTCTTCCCTCTTTGTAACTAAGTCTTATCATCTTAAAGCCTGTTGAAATTAACCTTCATGGAACCATGGCACTTCTTTTTTAATAGGTTCCTTATAAGTGTTTATATTAAAGAACAAAGGTAATATCCCTGCTTTATAAGATCTAGAAAGAAACGTGGTGTAAAGATTGCCTGTCCCATGTCAGTCAACCTCCTCTTTCGTGTTGATACTCATATTTCACCTAGATCCATCTTAACCTATCCAGTGTGCTATCACTCAGTTATTCTAAGCTCTGATGTATTCAGCTGGTCAAAATGAGTTCCGTGTCTGCATTTTTGTTGTTCAAAAGTAGAGTGCCACATCACTCACTTTAGATCTGGGTCTCAAAGACTGATGGCTGAATATAATGCCAGAAGGGAGCTATTATTTTCCATTATTTAATAGGTATAAAAGCCTTGGCCAATGCACATATTCTCTGTCTGATGTATGGCTGGCTCTTAAACCCAGTGTATATGTCTGCATTGAAAAATAACATGCTTACTAAAAAGAACACTGCTTATCTGTATGATTTAGACAAATTGATTTGGACATTAAACCTTTCCTTTGGAGGTATTTACCTTCCCAGTATAAGAATCATAATCATACCAAATTTAAGGTTTTGTCACAATAGGATATAAGCAGTAGGTACAAATTTATAGCATTCGTTTTCATGATGGAATACTTAATATTCACAATATTGCATTCCATAAAAACACTATATATTTCACTACAGCTAATCACAGAACATATTATGTGTTGGTTTTTTGTTTTGTTTTGTTTTTGAAGTGTTAATATTTAAAGTAAGCAATACCAGCTGTCCTTATATGTCCCCTTTGTTTTTTTTTATTCATTTGTGTAGTTCTCATTCATTTTTTTCCCAGACAAGAGTCTAATGCCTGTCACTATCACCAATTTGACTCTGATCTTTGCCACCTATTTTCCTTATATACTCCTGCATCTAAAGGAAACCAAATGAGGACTTTAACTTCAGAGTGATAATTTTTCTTAGCAGTTTTCTTCTGTATCTCAGATACTATTTTACCTACTTACTTACTATTACACCACCCTCTTACTAACCTTTATGAATGAATACTGTTTATCTGAATTATATAATAGTCAAAGTAATAGAGTCAACAGATTGGCAAACACCATACATATTGAGGAAAATAAAATTCACAACCATGAGCATCATACACAATAATCTCTCTACCAGTGTAGCAATCACACACACTGATAGGTAGGAAGCAGCATTTAGACTAGTCATTGGAAAGCAGACATCAATGGTATTGTTCTTACTTAAAAGGAAACATATGTCCCTTACATTGAAAAATTTTAACAGGAATGAACAAAATTACAGATTAACATTATATGAATTACTCTTGAAACCAAAGCCATCATCACATATGAAATTACTAAAACAAAATGTGTAACATAAAAAGGGAGTGGTTCCTAGAAGAAAACTCTGAGAAAAACTAGTATTTATATAGGATCACTGTAGAAAGAAGCCAGCAGAGATTAGCAAGGAATGGCCTTAGAGGTCATTTTCCAGAAATTGAAGCCCTGAGAGGAGTTTGCCAACAGAGATATTAGCATGTCAAATGCTGCAGAGAAATCTAGACAAAGGCTGAGCCACCTAAATTATATGTCCAGTCTTCCAGAAACCTCTGAAAAAATACTACCCACCCTCCACCCCACCCCTCCAAAAAAATTAAGTATTTGAAAAGACATGCTTAGGGGACATAATAAATATTCCATGAAAATTGAGAAACATGAACCTCTCCCCACACACTCACTTTTAGAAATCAGGCTTTTAAGCAGCCTTGAGTATTGTAGCTGTGAACAGGTGAACAACTTCTCAGAGATTTAAAAGAAGAAAAGGAAGCTGTCCTACTGTTTAAAAAATCACCTCAAGCCTACTACTGAGCAGTGCATTCACAGAGGGCAGGGAGCCCCTTAGTGTGACCTATACTGAATGACAGTCAAGTAACAGAAAACTGGAACAAAAGGAATAGCAGAGGGAGCTAATGGAAGATGTGCCAAGGTGGGCCTGGGTAGTGCAGCACATTTCAGCATGCTATCTCTCATGCAGCAAAACTGATAGTCTGTAAATTTTGAAACTATAAATTGTATTCTCAGACATTTCATCTCTAAACTGTTAATTTCATTGTGTGACCAATTTTTGGAATGACATTAAAAGTGTTTATATTTGTTAGTGATCATGATAAATCATGTGTTGATCGCTATGCCATCAATTGAGATGAACTGTGGCCTCAGAACCCTGCTGGTTATCAATATGAAATCTAATCCCTGCAGTATAATACTGGGCAAGCTTTCTTGTATTTTAAAGGCAAAATAAACGAGGTTCAGAGTCTTCTGAGGTTTATTTGCTCAAGTCTGCATAGCAGAAAGTAATGAAGGCATGTCTGGCTGGCTCAGAAGCCGTGACTTCTACATTATATAACCTTGGTTCAGTGTTTGATTCCTTAAGTTACTAATAGTCAGTGATAATATGTTTGCTTTTTTTGAGTCTAGTGATAGGCAAAAAATAAAATAAAATAAATTCCGGTTGTCTAGAAATAGTTAAGAAGTGGTATGCATCAGTGAAAACGTGATTAGTAGAAAATATTCCAAACTTCAGAAAGAGTGAGCTCCTTAAATTATCATCAGTAGAATCACATGTGATTGCAATGAATTTACTAAAAGTGTAACATCCAGGAGGAAAGGAATCTCATAACTTCCTCTAGCTAGACATTTTTTAAAAAGTAGTCTGTAACATAGTAAATATGTGTTTCTACAAAGGGCTGTTATTCCATGGGTATTCTAGAGAGAACTACCTCTACCAGTGAGCACCTGTCATACAGTCTGTTCCTGAGCTGACACTCCTTAGAATCGCCTTTGGGACCTAAGTCACTGCAAGTTACTGGGCCGGATTTCCTCCTAAACCAAACTGAGTAAAGCTTTATATAGGCTGAGAAAGAACTCAGAGGCATAGAAATGGAGGATGCTTAGGTCATAGCTACCAGCTCCCACGATGACTTCTCCAGGGGAAGAATGTTGTGTTTGTGTCCTTCCTTTTTTCCAACTCATACTGAAGCTAAAAATTGAAAATAAAGTTTACATAGGAAAATAAAAGTGTGTTGTTCATTTATAATATTGCCCAGACACTACTTAGCCAAATTTGCACCAAAGTATACAGGGAGTATAATGTCATGTGTGCTGATGCAACCCTACTAGTGCAGACATTCTTTAACCCTGTAGGTTTGAGGTCCATTAGTATTTAAGGATAGCTTATGCACAGTCTCTAAACGTCAGTCAATGTTTTATATAAAATGTGTCCCCTTCTCTAGCTCCTGTCATATTACCTACCACATAATGAGTTCTTTCTGCAGAAACCCAAATATTTCTTCTAAAAATAATTGATTGGCAAATGCATAATAATTCTATATATCTTTCTACTTGACCAATTAATGAGTTAGCTTTCAAGTAGAAATGAAAATGTATATCATGCCAATGTTAACTTTAAGTTGGGAATGTGAAGTGTAATATTCTTGTCTATATGGCCATCAAAGCAGCACTTATTTTTGAGCAGCTCAAATGGTTCTCAAAATGATCCCTCCAGATTTGATTTAGTTAAAACAGTTTGGTAGTTGGGAGTAGTGGGAGTCCTACAAATTTAAGAAAATTTCTAAACATGTAGATAGGAAAGCAAAGATGCTGGTATCAAAAATAATACTGTTTATATGAATTATTTTTGTTTTGTTTTGTTTTTTTTTTTGTAGATCTCTTCAAGCACTTCACAGTTGGGTGGTGCTGAGCCTGTGAAACGCTGTGGGAATTCTGCACTCTTTCAATTGGCAGAGGCAAGTCATAAGAAGTTAAGATCTGTAGACATGGAAATCACAAAATAATGATGATAGTATTTCTTAAACTGTAATGTCTCACCCATGACCTTAAATAAGGCGTATCTAGTTTTCAGTAGTGAAAACTACCTTTCACATTACAATATGGAACTCTACTACTAAAGTCCTTACACACTGGAAAAGATTACCAAGGGATATCACAAAAACTGTTTCACAGGCAATATTTGTGATAAGACCAGGTTAGTAAGTTTAAGATTAGTAAAATTAAATAAGTCCAGCCCAAGCTCCAAAAATAGCTTTTTTTTTTTCCTTCCTTTGATTTGTCTTAAACCACTTCTAAACTTCTAAAATGCACCACTTTCAGTCAGTGATTTGTGTATATGCATGAAATATTCAGATAACATATTCTAATGACTGGCTTTAGTGTATCAATCATACATTTGATGTGACATGCTACGATAACTCCCTTGGCAAAGGAAATAGATATGCAAAAGTTGTCATTAGTTATAGCATTTCTATCATGCTGAGACCACTCTGCCTAAAGGGAGTATTTCATGAACACCAGGATCACCTCAATTGGTATACGAAGTAGATAATGAGAAACTGATACTGAACTTTTTATTTTCTTTCTCTTTCCTTTTAGTGAGTTCCCTGTGATTTCTTTTGTGAATGGCATGATTCATTTATAAATTCTTGATAATTTACTGAACTTATTTTATCATAAAAATCTGAGAATTTTAATCTTTAAGTTGCTATTTTTAAATTGGACTTTTAAAGTCAAACCAGGTACAAATTAGCAGATGCAAGGACTAGAACAAACCAGTCCATTGTATCAGATGCCAAGCTTACCATGGTTCTTAATGCAAAACTAATTCAGATCCAAAGAGAGGACTGTGGAGACCAGAAACACTGAGGAAAGCTAGGAAGACAGCAGGGACTGGTTTTGAAAGGGACTTCGTGAGGTAGTAAAGCTCTCCTTCAAATATACACAACAAAGAGTCAGCCTTGCAAATGGATCTCAGTAAGCAGAGATAGACTGTGAGGTTATGAATTTCAGACTCTAGATTGTCAAAACAACTTATTTGAAATGACCATTTGTTTTTTTAAATAATATGGATGTATGGGCCATCTGCTTTTTCTGGCTATATAATTTCTCTCTGTGTATACATATGTATAAAACTATAAAGTATTAAACAACACCAAAATATAAAACAAACTAGCTTTCAATGTAGCATTTATCTTCATCAATCCTTTTTTGATGGTAACATATGAACCTCTGATCTGCTTCTCTGCTCAGTGTTGCTAGAGAAAGGAATCTGCTTTGTAATTTTCTTTCAGTCATGAGGATTTCTTATTAAATCAGAGCTCATTAGAAAAAAGCATTCTTCTAATTTGTAGGGATGCATCCCAAAAATGATACAGTTGCTATGGCTTAACAGATGCTTGGATGCTGGTGTCATAATTTAAAGGGGTAAAATAACTGAAATAAGTCTATTTCAGTCACAAAAAAATCAACTTAGCAACATTTGAGTAAAAATATGTGCTTCTGATGAAAATGGGTTGCTGAGAAATCATTTGCCAAAATCTTTATTATTATTATTTGTGCTTCAACATTAACACTGTGTTTTAGAAGAACATTCCAGTTGCCAGTTGAGCATCGGATGCATAGTAGATGAGCCTGAATGTCTAGTGAGCACCAGTAGATTAATGCTTTAATTTTTGTCCCATTCACAGTCTCTTGTTGTTCTTCTTCAACAAGTAGTGTATAATCATCTCTGGGACCTCTAAAATGTAAATATAGAGAAGTTCTGATTAAGACAAACTACCTTTTATACTTTGACAGGCCTCATATCACCACTTCAACTGTCAAATCATCCTAGCAAGTGATATGTGGAACACTGTGCCTTTTCTCTCTCCTAAATAGAGAAGTATTCTCTATTCTTTACCCTACTCTGTCAGGAAAACTGAAACCAGCTCTACTGTTGAAGATTAAGGAAGGAACAGGCATGCAGTATATATTCTTATGGTTTGGTGAGAAGCAAAAAATGCTTTAGACATAAATGTTTTGTGATATCCTTTACTTATCTGACCAAGCACAAATAAAACAAGGGAGCTGGCAGCAGGGAGACATGGAATGTCTTTCACTGTTCTTAGTTTTGACATTGGAACCCAAGGCTAAAGTAAATAAATAGAAAGTAGATTAGTTTGATCAAGCTGGAGGCCACTGGAGACTAATGGGGGAGGGACTGGCAGATGGCAGACCTGGAGCAGTCACATCAGAGAAAATATGAGAGAGCTGTCTTTTGCTCAAGATGCCATCAAGTACTGTGAGATGCAGAAATGACATTCAGCTGGATTTTACCCATACAGCTGTCTTGATCAAAATATTTGCCACTGTGAATTTAAAAAAAAAAAAAAAAAAAAAAACCTTGAGTCAGTTTCCCTCCCTGAACCCTGTAAGACCCATTTCAAGCATATCCCTTCTGATCTCTGCTGTGCCTCTGATCAGCATTTAAGTACAGCCCTGTCTGAGCCATTCCTTGAGGGAGTCCTTGAGACATATCAGCAACAAATGCATAAAGAAAAGATAGTACAGGAGTTAGCTACTCTGGCACAGCAGAGCAACACTTGAGAGAAGCAACTTAAAAGTGTTATTTTGTCTTGAAGGAGCAGGCGTGGAGATATCAGCCTGATTTGTTAATGGATGAGAGGTAAGGCCAGGTTATGAACTCAGGGCCCAGACTCCAACAACCTACTACTTCTAGCCAGACCCCACCTCCTGAGCATTCTGTAACTCTGAGATTCTTCCACATGCACGCCACAGCAGGCAGTTCTACCTCTGCCATGTCTCCAAAACTAAGGTTTTAGTTTTCTCAAAGGACCAGAAACAAGGCTCAGAGCTAAGCAGGGCCCCTTTTACAGATGCAATCCTTTGGTCAGAATGCAAAGAAAATGGGTGAGAAGATCCCCCAAAGTCAGGGTTCTTGCTTACAAGAACCATATTGGATCTGGGTAGAGGTGCCTGCCACCAAGCTTAACAACCTGAAATCAGTCCTCAAACCCACATTAGTGGAAAAGAGTCCCTACTCCGACAAGTTGTACACACACAGACACAGTAATTAATGTAAAAACTAATGTGGGATGTTAGCAGAAGGCAGAGATTTGAATTCTCTTGCATTGTCAGTTTGGATTTTAAAGGGACACCTCCCAGGTGAAGGCCCTAATTGGAACATATGGTTGACATATGTAGATATTTTGTATGTGGAGGTAGGAACATGTTCATATGCATGCAATACACATGTGAACACATGGGTGTGGAGGCCAGAAACAACCTCTGTCTTTATCCCTCTTCAGCCCCAGTCTACCTTATTTTCTGAGACAGATTCTCTCACTAGGGCCAGCAGCTCTCTGCTTGAGGCTTCCCAGCTCTTAGGATTATAAGCGAACCACCTCACCTGGCCTTTTACATAGATGCTGGTAATCAAGCTGAGGTCCTCGTGCCATCTACCCAGCCCCACAGTGGGTAGCTTTTAATGTCTGAAAGTGACCTGGAAATCCTAGGACTTGTTTCATCTATTTTGAAAGGATCTATCCAGCCAGGAAGGGAGCTTTCTGCTGAGGTCAGGAAATTGAGAACAACACAGCTCTTTTTGTTCAGGCCTCCACGAGGTTCATACTGTTCAGCTCATCAGTTCCTTATGCTTGCAAGTGCTAAAATGCATTGTTTCCAGTCATTTTGAGATTAATTAGGCTAATCATCTACAGAGCAGCACAGCAACCTTCCTAAGATGACAGCTGGGTAAGAGAGTTGTTGCAGTTTGGAGGATGCTCTGAAGAGAATCAGAAATAGCTCTTTATCTGCATTTCTTTAAATTCTAGAATTCAGTATCTAGAGTACCAACACTGTCTAGTTAACAAGCAGAATAGTGTAATCAGTAATTCTAACAGACAAGAGTGTTTCAGGGTTTCCTCCATGCCAGTAAGAGTGAGCTTCTGAAGTTACCTACCCATGTATACATCTTTAGTGTAATGAGAACTAAAACCTGTAAGCCATCTAAGATCAGAAATATAGGAACACTTCAATTTCATATAAAATTTGTTTCTTACAAAGTGACAGGGGTTGAAGCTATGTCTAAAATCATTGCTGTTTGTTTTGTTAGTTTTTTCTGAAATTACTTTTACTAGTGAGTTTTGTTTAACTTAAGGTAAGGAGGAGTGCTATTTATTATCTACTGTGTGTTAAGCACAATTTGAGTAGTTTATATGAATTAATTCTCACAACTGTGCTCTGAGACAGATACTGTATTCTTTCATGTTTTTCTTATTAGGAAACCAAAGGATGTAGAAGTTAGGTAAATTTGCCTGGTAGCTTGCTTAAGGTCATGTAGACAGTAACGATTAGAATCTAGGTTGGAACCCAGATGTTCTGTCTCCCTGGACCACGCTCTTAAAGTAGGCTTTTCTGTCTTGTTTAAGACAACTATAAAACACTGTGTATGATGCTTGTTATAGGTATTGCACACTTTGAATTTTTAAGGAAGACAGTTCACTCCTGTATATGCATGGCTGGATGAAATAACATGTTCAGGGATGCTGTGGAAGAAATGGATCCCAGATTTTCTTAAAATCTTGCACATTTGAAAAGCTGACAGGTTACGTACAATGCTTTCTATGGATATAGACATGTGAGCGTTATTGGAAATTAATTGTATACAACTCCAGCCCTAAAGGAGATTGTTCTTTAGTTGCAATCCCTCTTTAGTTAAGAAAAGAGACAAAGGCAAAGTGGCCCACTATTATATTCTTCCTTATCTCAGTTTATCAAGCTTCTTAGATATATGCCAGAAGCTGAAGAAACAGGATGTTTTCTCACAGATAAACCTGATAGAAAACAGAAAAACTACTGTAAATGTTCTCATTAACTATTTTATTAAATAATAATATAGGCACTCTCAGAAGCTTCAGCATCTCACTTTTTTTTTCTTAATTGCTATAATAATGTATAAATAAAGTAAACGCTGGTATTGATGAATTTATTGTAGTATCCATAAAAATCAAATTATTTATAAAATTGTATCTTAAAATGACAGGATTTATAAACAATATTGAAAAGGCTAGGTAACTCTGTGAATAATCTTGCTTAGCTGTTCTTCCTTTAACCCTTTTAACATTTCCCATTATTGTCAAGGATGAAGTGCTTGGCTAAAGTATGACTGTATATAAGTGTTCTGTGTGTCCTGAGTGTCTAACCCAGAACACAGAGCTGCAAATCTCAAACTAATTTCTAGTTCTAGAACTTTTAATTTTACAAGGGAACCTTTTCTTTAACGTTGGTGTGTTTATCTTTTTTGATTCTCTCTAGTCATTTAAACAACAGCTAAAACTTTTCTTCTCACTCCAAATTGCACCAATGTATTTTGGGGGGAGCTGAAATACAGAAATATTTTTAATAACTGTTGTTAACAACTTCAGAGAAGACATCAGATTGCCATATGGTACCACAATTCCCACCCATCCAGAATCCACAATTTTCAAGGAAATAGTCAGTGAAGAAAATATTTAAATTATCAATTCACCTGGCCCAGTGTTTTCAGCCAGCCAGAGGGAAAATTGTTTAACCTACCCAGATCTCAGTGCTCAGAGATGCATAGACCACTGTTCTGTGACCATTGATCCTGCATGATACAGAGTGATTTTCTTAGCAGCAATGTTGTGCTTATGCTCAGGAACTGTCAACTGTATTTTTATGGTTAAAGTACATGCATACACATACCCCCCACACACACACACACACAAATCCTGGTTATAATTAATTACATAAAAAATGCACATTTTAAAAAATGCTGCTAGCTGCCATCTCAGAGTTGTTCATAAACTATTTTGGTAGGTTAATCCAGTACAAAATGATTGTAAATATACCTTGGCTACAAAAACATTCGTTTTGTACTAAAACACAGGGATTTTTAAATTAAAAGTGGTTAGTGTCAGTAGGTATTTTTGCACATTGCCCTGGTTTTAGCTTAGTGAACTCTGAAAGTGGACAGTAAGAGACATAGTCTAAGTGTAAGATGATATAGCCCATCTTGAAGCTGCTTACCGAGGCTTAGGACCAGCCAAGAGATGACAGCTGCTTTTTCACTCCCCATTTCATTGTCTTTTAAGGCACAACAAAAATTGGATTAATATCATAACATTTGCTAAAATAAATAAATTTATGGTGTCTCTGAATCAGAGACAAAAAATTGATGTAGCATAAGTTTATTATTCTTTTAAAGCCAGTCCTCCTTAGCAGACCCCAAACCTAAAATGTGCTCTTACCTGAACTAAAAAAACAGGTGGTCTCCCTATACCCAGGAACGTGAAATACAGTCCCTTCACTGTGTTTTATCCCCTTCAGTAGTGGTACTTAGTTCTTAGTGTTTTGAAGAAGATAACCTGTGCATTGGTCCAGTATGTTATCTGTGAGGATTAGACTGAGTTCTCTTTCTTTCTTTGAGGAAGGAGTTACATAATCTCCAGCACATCACTGTTAGGCCTTTCAGCCTATACAGAGGGAAGGGACTGCAATGTACTTTCTATTGGCAAAGGAACTTTTAAATAATTGTGATTTTTCACACGTACTCTTGGGATGTGTAACTAAGAACACTGTGATTGTCAATGGAGGCCTGGCAGTAGTGTGGTTATAATTAGCATTGTTTTTAGAGGCTCATAAAATAACTTTTCCCTAGTTTGAATCAGAATGCACTTTAGACTCATGAATTACCTAAGGACTAATGAGCATTCAGTTTAACACATTATTTGTTGAAAACCTTTAAACCTTTTCAAAGATAGGAGCATATCCTTGGAGGAGAATACAAAGGTGAACGGAATGCATTCTGTGCCCATTGAGTTATAGCTGTTGAAAAATAGAGTAGGACCTGAGGGAACTGACAATAACTATCAAATATTTATGTTCATCTTTGACTTAAAACGTTAACATTTTAACTGCTTTGAATGCTACCCTGGGAATCCCATCACTGGAAGGTGCCAAGATAATTTTCTATTCTCACTTTTAAAGAAAGTTAGTGCTCAATTTAAATAATAGAGGGATAAATTGTCATTTATCATGTCAGGCAAAATTTCAGGGTTCTCTATTAAGGGCATCTTGACTAAATTAATAATAATCATTAATTCTGTATTTCCCACGATGCAGTTTTGTTCCCTGGAGCTCACATTCTTTATGTTCTTTTATGCCTGTTGCATGATTGACTGCACGCATGTCCATGCATGTGTAATGTAGTTTGTATGAAAATTCCTAAGCTCTACTGAATTGTGGATGCTTACACCCAAAGTAAATGTGAGTAGGCATGCTCATACATGAGTAAGAATGGGCACTGGAGAAAAGGCTCAACAGCTAAGAACCAAGCTGCTCTTGTGAGGATATGGCCTCATTTCCAGCACCTACACAGTTACTCACAGCCATCTTTAACTCCAGTTCCAGGGGTCCATCTCTGTGGGCACCAGGTACACATGTTATACACAGACATTCATACAGGCATACACATAAAGGTAAATATTTTTTTAAAGTTCCACTGGGAGTATATGACAAGACTTTTTCTGTGGAGAGCAACACATTTCTACTCATCCCAGGTAGTAAGCCAGGACAGACCGAAGTGTGGATACCACCAAAGCCCAACTTAGAGAACCAATGAATTTTTTGGGATTTCTTAAGAGGAATGTGGGTGAGGGGTTACTTACAGGAGCAGAAATGACTCAGACAAGGTCCATTCAAATGTAGGTGACAGCTCACAGAATCTGGAAACCTGGAGCACACTGCACAGCCTGCAGGCAGCTCAACGGATTGGAAAGTGTGCTTTCCAAATGCCTCAGTTGCTCTAACCTTCTGCAGGCAGCTGGACTGGTCTCAGTCTCCTGTGCACTTGTTTTGTCTGAGAGTGACTCTCAGTTTCAGGGCCTTCCTAAAGGTCCTGACTTGTTTGCTTTCATCTTAAGGAGCTTCTTTGCAGAATGGAATGTTTCAATCTCAGAGGAAACTGCTATGTAACAAGTAATCATAGTTACAATTTTTTAGAGTTTTTCTGAAAATAAGATACTCCTGAGCCCAATTTTATGTGTAGGGTTCCCCCTGCCCCTAGAGAATTATTGAACTCTAGATTTTAAAATGAGGACAAAGCAGATATCCAAACAAGGCTCTGGCATACTGCTTATGGTACTCATAATTTGCAGTTGGACTTTGGTGGAATCCACACTTCCATCTGTCCTGACTTATTACCTGGGATGAGTAAAAATGTCAATAATTCAAGTGATAGAAGCATCATTCATTAGTCTAGCTTCTGTTTTCTGTGGCATATGACTCCAGAGGAGTGTTAGCACAAAACATTGTCTTCACTCTGTTCTAGCACTATGAGTTCTGTACATTCCTAAGGCAAGAAGTATTAACATCTGTATATTATACATTAGGACCCCAAGGCACAGAGAAGTTTAGGGAAATTCTGAGAATAATCTTGCATAGTAGGTTCCCCTCCTCCAGCAACATAACCAATCTTTTGCAAAGCCCATCTACAGTCCTGAAGTCTGACCCCAGAACCAGCACCTTGAAACAACACCTTAATATCTAACTTGCTTGGCTCATAGGAGTCATTACAGCCAGGATCTGTTTACATCTCATGGAAATACCTAGTATGATGATGGAATAAACATTAAAAACAACAAATAATGGAGTTGAGTGGATTTTATATAATAGCCAGAAAACTTAGGTACTTAAATGAGATATACAGTAGAATGAGGATACATCAGAATCAGATGTATCTTTTAGACTTAAGGAAAACTGAGTTTCAGAAACAAACCAGCAAATAAGCCTAAAAGGAAGTGAAACCCAAAGGACTGATGACATTCAGTCTTTCTCACTCTCCTCCCTTCCCACTCTAGTTTTGCTATGTTATATTTTATTTCTGTCCCTGTACGTCTCATTCCTGCTCTGCTCGCCTCTGAATAGTATGAAAACAAGTATGACCTATAAATGCAAAAACTGCCAAAAAAATTAAAACCCTGCTATTTTTATTTTTTTAACTTAAAAGAAATAAATTGGCTAGTTTAAATTTGAAGAAGCAAAGTTATAAAGATCCAGGAGAAAGTAAAACTCCATAATTATTGTTTTGTACCATTGTGGAGAGAGGTAAGAAAAATGATGTTCAAACCAGAACATGTCTGTGAAGAATGTTAGTGTGTGGTAACTCTGGAGTGACATGGTAGTAGGATATTAATTTAGGTTTCCTACACAGAAATATCCCATTATAGGCTATGGCAAGACCTTGTAAATGAAATTTGTCTCACTTTTGGTAACCTTTGACAAGTTATAGAAAACAACTCAGAATAAAATGGGGAAAATCATTCTGACTTTCAAAGAATAAGCATTATTCCTAAATGGTAGGCTATTATTTCATAGAAACATTAAAAACTGTTCTAATAACACTGGAACTTGTCAGCATGAGAGTTTCCCAGACAAAGGCCATTGTCCCAGGTGCTGTCCTGGAGTAGGCTTGCTATGTTCTCTGACATCTCCGTGGCTGCAGACTACCTCCTTCTGTTCCTTTATGCTCAGCTTCCGCCTGCACAGAGCCACTAGAGAATCTGATGGAAGACTGGGGAAGGAAGGAGAAGGACCTGGGGAGGAACTGGATGTTGGTGAAGCCAAACCCTATTCTTCCAAAGCCAAACCCTATTCTTCCAGGGATCAGCTGCCTCCTGTGAGGTCCCTCATATTTCTGTCTTACACTAGCAACCTGGCCTTTGGGTTTCAGGAATGCTCTGTACCCCTTTGGCCCCTACCATACATAGCTTCCTGTTGTTGCTAACCTCTGGGTTTCCTTGCCAGTTCCTGTCTAGTCACTGTAATTTTCCATGAGCTATTACAACAGATCTATTCCCTGCCTGGAAGTTGCTCTACTAGTATGTTTCTGCTTACCCAGTTACATTGATTAGTGCATAAGCCAGCTTCGTTTTCTATTTAGTATCATTATCATGTACTTTCCTTTTTCAAGTTGTTGGCATTGTTGGTATGCAGCATGCAGTGTACAAGGTTCAACATGACCTTTAAAAACTAATTGTATACCTTTTGAACAGAATAGGAGATGGGATTATAACACAGTCTTAGATGGCTGAGGCTTATTAATGCTCAAAACAAAACAGATGAAGAGTCTGGAAGTTCACCAGAGGCTGTGTCCTTGTCACTGTCCTAAAGGTTTAGGCAGTCATGAAAAACACTTATTATCAAATGTGTGGCTGACACAAAGCTGGTGGACAATTCAAACTTTGATAGGGTAAGGTTTACAAGGAGAAATGGGAAATCATCCATCTAGGTACTAAATATATAACATAGAATTTTAAAATGTAGGGTTGAGATGACCAAGCTTCCTAGCATATTATATGGATAGAGGAATCTGGAGCTTCTAGGAACCAAAATATGATACATTTAGGCAAAAGGAAAGATGTCATCTCTGAGCACCATTAAAAAGTACCTAGTATCCCTACGGAGAGTTGGGTGTCTGATCTGGTACTGCAAGAAGGCCGAGTGTCATTTAAAGAGAATATTGTCACATTGAAATAATTGAAATATTTGTTCTCTCCCAGTCATTATGGGGCTCTTATAATTAACAAGTATTTTTACTCGTCTTTTTTTTTTTTTTTGCCTCACAGAACCCCAATCAAGGTTGTTCTGTTATATATTTCTCAGCCTGTTTTTGCTCCTTTGAGCTAAATCTAAGTAAGCTCTTTAGCTCACTGTGTAACTCTGGGTAAGTTCTGCTTTTTGGTTATGAACTCAGTTTTATTCAATAAAGTCTATTCTTACTCTAGGTCCTGTGACAAATAGGGTAATCAGCTTTTGCTCAATATTAAAGTTTTCAAACCTGCCCCCTCACACAGTAATAAGCTACCTGTCTTTGTGCAGAAGTCAATTAACTCTCAGAACACTGTAACATGAACCCCTATATTGGAAAGAATGTTATATGTGCAACCTCATGACACTCAAGTCTGGGCCAGATTTGGGTTTTGGTTGTGAACAGATTTGTGATTTGTGTTTGTGTTTGTTTTAATAGGAGAATTTGTTTTGCTTTTATAATTTTGCCTCCAGCAATATAATTGTATTTCTTATAATTTAGGATTAACATACTTTATTTGCAGGGGGTGGGAGTAGGATAGGGAGGCTACTAAGAGCCTAAGACAGGGTAGTAAAGCATAAATAGTACTTGCTGTAATTACCTATACAAGAAATATTATGCTATTTCCCAGAATATGTCCCCAGAGTGAATGTCTATATGTGTTCCATTTCATTCCTAGCTTAGAATCCTATCAAGGCTGATAAGGAGAATCATTTTGAAATATATTGAACAGAGAATAGAGTTTTCAAAGTAATATTAGGTTTGCTAAGTTGAATCTGTGCTGCAGATGCAAACTGTTGGCCTTGCCCTGCAAATGCCTCTGCCTAGATGAGAAAGTCCCTGACGTGACCTATGAAAGACAACCAAAGTGACAATGGCTGAAGAAACATTAAATTTATTTTGAGAATGTCATTCTGACCTACTTCTAGAACTAGTATATTGAGCACACCTGGGAGAGTTTGTAAATAACTAGGGCCAGAATAGTTAAAAAGAAAAATGATTTCAGAATTTGCTCATTAGAGTAAAATGTGCAGGGAAGAATAATTATGTCAGTGTTTTGGCAATAACATAAGATAACATGTGCTTCAGGTGTGTTTTCAGTTCGATACAATAAAGGGAAGAGCCCAGTGTGCATGTGACCAACTGAATTTTAAAAGTTAACGTGCTTGAGTCCAGGAAGGAGAACTCTGTAGCACATCCTTTATCTCACATCTTCCCTGTGAATTGTCTAAGCACTGGGGGCTCTTGTCATGTTGCTCAGGTTTTTTAGAAAGTGGCAGTATCTGCTTTACCAGCATGTCCAATTTCTTCCTGGTCTAAACATTACAGAATTCTTCCAGAAAGGTTTGTGATGCATTAAAAGTACTATTGCGGAGGGGGCTGAGGCGAAAGGCATCTGATTCTTAATCCAGTATATCATCCATTCAGAACTGAGTTTCACATCTGTCAACAGCGTAACAATTTGGGAAGACAATGATTCTGTAAAACAGTCGAGTTTCCTGCTCTTGTGCTGATTTTGTGCTGACTCAGCAAGCCCCAGGGCTCAATCTGTTTTCATGCTGTTAATACACAATAAATCGCATATGTTACTACTACTATGTCCTGTGCTGTGCTTGACCAAATCACCATCATCAGTCTCTTGGTAAATTCCTCAAAGACAGAAACCTAACACTGTTTGTTTTATATCATTAGTATCCTTCTTGGGGCCTGGCATTTGAGAGTTTGTAGTTAAGTGTTTGTGAGTGGAAACTAACATATTGAAAGTTGTTTACAATAAGCTGTAATTTCTTCTCCTGGAACATAGCCTGAATTTCAAAGTAATGGGGAATCAGAGATTAAGGTGGCAGTTTTACTCTAAATGTCCTCGATGTGGCAATTGGGGGTAAAGAATTTTTAAAGTTGACCAAATATAGACAAATATAGAGCAGATGTATTTTGGTATTGAGAAGTTTTCTAATTCTAAATAAATAAATAAATATATAAGTACAAGTATAGTGAATGTATCTTGCTCTATGTAGTGTGTCCAGTATATATTCAAAGCCATGAATATTCTGGTAGCAAAAATACAATAAACATGGTAAATATGATAAACTGCTTATGACATAAATAGTTTCAGTTGGCTTGGCTCCAAATCTGCAGCCAGGTTCAGATCATATAAGCTTTATCATCAGACTAGATTTAAAAAAAAAAAAGTGTTTAAAATGTCTCTGTTTCTATAGTTATCTGTTGGCATCTATAGACCTATAATGTGTGTTAACTAATTGAAACCTTTCATTGTTGTTTAATAAATCATAACATTTCTAATTTCACGTAGACCAGTGGAAGTTACTCCTGTTTTCCTTTTTCTCTGGGGTGTTGGGCCAAACATTAGAACAGAGTGTGGGGATTATACCCACATAAGTATATCATGTCACTTAGCCTCACAAAATTCTCCAAGATAAGATCTAGTCATTTATAAAGGTCTTGAGCAATAAGAAGTGAAATTCTGTGCTACAGAAGTATAAACCAAAG
This sequence comes from Cricetiscus sungorus, assembly GCA_030556225.1. Taxonomy (NCBI): domain Eukaryota; kingdom Metazoa; phylum Chordata; class Mammalia; order Rodentia; family Cricetidae; genus Cricetiscus; species Cricetiscus sungorus. The sequence goes on along the minus strand of JANBXA010000651.1, from coordinate 28,080,927 downwards.
AGCCAAGTTTATCTTTAAGCTCCAGAATCCATCCTCTATCAAATCTAATTTTCATAAGAAAAGTTTCTGATGATGCTAGAAAATGATTCAAGGATGTTTGTCTATAGTTCAATGAAGTTAGTTTGGCAGAAGTGATCTGATTACCATAAAGTTTGGAACTTTTCTTAATTTCTAAAAGAAATATAATTAAAAAGTAAAAACTAATTTTGATTATAAAATAACGATGTTTTGTGTTTTTTTTCTCTCACTTTTGTTTTAACTAGATGTGTCTGGCATCAGAGGGGATGAAAATGGAAGAAACAAAACTAATAAAATCAAAAGAATCAGATGGTGGAGGAAATAAAGAAATGGAAAAAGGGAAGGAAGAGAGAGATATAAAAATGGAGAGAAACAATGAAGCTGGCTTCCAGAAGGAAGCAGAATTTGAGAAATCTAAGGAAAATATAAAAGAGCCTAAGGACTTAAGAAACTTTGAGGAACTACAAACAAATAATGTAATGGCTATAAAAATGGAAGAGCCCAAAGAAATTAGAAAGGAATCTGAAGACGATCAGAAGTACGGTCACTTCCCTGATTTTTCTTACTCTGCCAGTAGCAAGATAATAATTAGTGATGTTCCCAGTAGAAAAGATCACATGTGCCACCCTCACGGAATTATGATCATCGAGGACCCCACAACACTAAACAAACCAGAGAAGATAAAAAAGAAAAAGAAGAAAAACAAACTGGATCGACATGGAAATGACAAATCCACACCCAAGAAGACCTGCAAGAAGAGGCAGTCTTCGGAATCTGACATTGAGAGTGTAATGTACACCATCGAAGCTGTTGCAAAAGGAGACTGGGGTGTGGACAAACTCGGAGAAACCCCAAGGAAGAAGGTCCGTACCTCCTCAAGTGGCAAGGGAGGCATTTTGGATGTCAAGCCACCAAAGAAAAAAGTGAAATCGAAAGAGAAGAAGGTTTCCAAGGAGAAGTGCTCAGACATCGCCAAAGAGTCACGACCTCCAGATTTTCTTAGTATTTCTGCCAGCAAGAATGCTCCTGGGGAGGTGCCAGAGGGCATGAAAGCAGAGCCATTGACCCCCACAGAGGATACACTGCCACCTAGCCTACCAGGACAGACCAAGCCTGAGGACAATGACGGTCACAGAAAAACAGAGACCTGTGGCTCCAGGAAATCTGAGAGGTCTTGCAAAGGTGCTCTTTATAAAACCCTGGTGTCAGAGGGCATGCTCACCTCCCTTCGAGCTAATGTTGACAGAGGTAAGTGACTTCTATAAACCTGAAAGGACTACAAGGCCTAGCAGAGTCTCCCCTTTAGGTCTGTTGAAAAATCATGAAGAGTTGCATGTCAAACTATACCTTGAATGAGTCATGCATGTATCATATCCATGTCACTTTACCTGCATACTTCCTAGCACTGTTAAGGGATGGTTTACATTGCTTTGTAGGTAGTCAGGATAGAGAAATTCCAAGTCACTATATGTTTGTTTGTTTGTTTCTCTGTTATGAGCTGGCTTCCTCAAATTAAATAGCACCTTTAGCATGAATGTTTAAATTGATGGAATTTCCTTAATGACACAAATAAATTTGGCAGGATCTTTACCTGTAGGCTCCAAAAGCAAATATCCTAGCTAGCTCTTTTGTTGGGTAATCAAAACTACAAATGAAGTGTTATTTAAAACATGGTAGCATTATACAGTATTTTATCTGTATTCATTTTATTTTGAAGCATCTGGCTAGGAAAATGATTCTTGGTGGGCTGTATTCCAACAAGAGATGTATGGTACTTAGGTCAAAGAAGCCCTGAGTGGAGAGAGCTTGGGAGTTGGGGATGTCTTTTAGTGAGTCTTGAGAAGTTTAGGATTAATATTGTCTATCAGCAACAGACCCACACTTTAGGCTGGTTCTCAAATGGAAAATATTGTAGCAGTATCTTGTCATCTTGAGTATAGTACCTGGTGAGCTATAACATGACTGCTTGCCTGAGAGGTAAGATTCTTCTATTATTAAAAGCAGTCCAACCTGCATCGCTCTAGGCACTAATAGCTATAAATAGCATCATAGAAATGATAGGTAAAAGGGCCAAGAAGTCACTTTTGAAGGATCTGAGCTGAGTTCCTCCAGCCCTAGTATTCTGAGCAAACCCTTTCGCTTGGGTTTCCTAGGGAAACGAAGCTCAGGAAAAGGAAACTCCTCTGATCATGAAGGGTGTTGGAGTGAAGAGAGCTGGACATTTAACCAGAGTGGGACCAGTGGGAGCAAGAAGTTTAAGAAGAAGCTAAGGGAAGACTCCTTCCTTGGGTAAGTGCCTGTGAGCACATGTGACCTTTACTGCATATGCTACTGTGGTAAGAGTGTTAAGTCTGAGCTATTTTTTTTTTTTTTTTTGTTAGCCCTTGTCTTAATAAGCCCCCTGCTGAAAGTAGATCAGGGTAATTATGTGATTCCTGCTCTTAACCAACTATATGAATGGTAATATCATTTACACTTTAGGTATAGTATAAACTATTTTAAGCTTGAGCCTGAATTTGAATGGATGTCTACCACAGTGCAGCAGTGTAATAACTATGCATACTTTATTATCAATTACTAGAACCCATTTTACCATCTGGAGCTTAGGATGAATTTTATTTGTGTATTTACATTATGTACATTTTATTGGTCATTATATTTTAGGGTTGTATTGTTATTGTTAACATTTCTAAATATAGGTACACATGTTTATAAAATAATGATAGTTGGACAATATGAGGTAAATTATGCTCATATTATAATGTTGGTGTTTTTAAACAACCTCCTGTTTGTTACTCTAAGAAAAAATTTTGGTATACATTACACACTGAAGTGTGGTACTGAGGAAGCAATAGCACAAATAACTATAAAAATCATTTAGGATTATTATTTTATGATTACTGTTATGCTAACATACTTAAAATTAATCAATATAAAGCATTTTGTTAGTAAGTTGATAGAGATAGTAGTTTATATTGGTGGAAAAAGTATATATTCACTTGTGCTATTATTCAAAGTCTTTTGAGTTTTCACATTAGCCTAATTTGAAAAACATACATTGAATGCAAATAATTCTCCATATTTTTCTTAAGTATTTTAAAGTATGCAAATTTTATGCATTAGGTATATTGTATATATTTCATTCATAATATTTACATTTCTATTTATGGAAAATATAATTTTTTTCCTTGGAAATAAAGTGCTTTAAAGTCTGGTTAATTCTAAGACTTCAAGTTGTCATGAAGCGGAAAGGTAGAGAAATAATCAGATACTTCCAGATTATTTTAAAATTCGTATAATTCAAGATTATATTGAAATAATGTATTTAAGTTTCATTACTTGTATTTTAAAAGTCCAAAGTACTTCAGATTAGTTTTATTTACATTATGCTTAAGTAATGATATGGAAATTCTACATTTGTCATTGCTAAATGATAATTTCAAATGCATTGTACTTCAAAAGAAAAAAAAAAAAGTGATCCTAGGATGTCTCTGAACAATACTATGTATTTTCTAGAACTGCCAGTACTTTGTGAGTCTGAATACCAAGCCAGAACAGGAGGCAGCTCAAGACATGAGTAGGGAAATAAAGTAAGCAGGAATGAAAGCTGAGAAGATAGCTCAGCTGCTGAGGCGTTTGCCACTGTAGCTTGAAAACCCAGAGCCCATGTCAAAAGTAAAGCTGGGCATGGTAGCAAACCCAACACTAGCAAGTCAGAAATAGGCAGATTGCAAATGCACTGGTTAGCTAGACTTAATCAACAAACTGCAGGCCGAGTAAGTGTCCCTGACTCAAGAAACAAGGTGGACAGCTATTAAAAACAATACCTGAGGTTCTCCTTTAACTTAACACACACACACACACACACACACACACACACACACACACACACACACACACACACACACACACATACACTTGTGTACACACTCACCAAAGTGGTAATAATATGCAGCAAGCATTAAGCTTGCCAATGAAATTGATGATTCCACTCAACAGTAAGGTTGGCATGGAGGCACATGCCCATACCAGTTCTTTAGAAGCAGAAGCATGAAGATCATGGGTTCATGGACAGTGGGGGCTAAATATGGAGTTCCAGGTCAGTCTCATCTACATAGATAGACTTTGTCTCTAACATGATCAACTGCCAAGTTGTAAGAGAGATATTTCACCATTTGCTGAGAAACAGGGTAAATGAAATCGTCTTTGAAAGTCTATCTCAAGAAAATAGTGGTGTGCAGCAGTATGTATGTGAGAAGCCCGGAACATCTAAAGCTGCTCTTCTTCTCACCATCCATTTGCTATCCACCAAGCTCGGCAGTTCTGCAGCTTCACCCAGCTGTCTGCAGTATGTCTTTGTTAGTAATTCTCATTGAACAAAGCCAGCAGCTAGCCTAGAATCCAGCAGGCATGCTGCCATTGCTGTGTGGGCCCCTTAGAGACAAAACCAGCAAAAAGGATTCCCTGACTTTGCCTGTCATTTGTGGTTTTCATTTCAAGTGGTGTTGTCTCTTTTGCCAGTCTTCATTGAAAACTGTCTTTACTTAGCTAGCTGACTGTTGTTTGAGTCAGTACTCCAGAATTTCTTTTCTAACATTCAAAGTTTATACTCTTTCTAAAAGCATTATATGCTTTAATCAAACACTAGTCAGTAATTTTAAAAACTCAGTTTATAAGGCTGTCAATATATCACATTTCCTATACACTTGCTAATGCATGAGCATTCATATGAATGTTTAGAATGAGACATGAGTAGAATATACTTTGTATTTTAACTTTATGAGACTAAACCATACCAGTAGAGAGAATGTCAGATTTTCCACTTTAACCGTCCTATATTTTTTTAAGGTGTGTGGATTTGTATTGATAGGTCTTCTCAAGAATTTCCCCTTGCATGGATTTTGTGTTTGTGTGTGTATGAGTCCTAATTCCCTGTTTTCATATTAAAAATATATCATTTATCAGTTTCTTTTTAAATATTTGGTCTTTTGCTAATTGAATCCCCTCTCTTTTTAGTAGTTCTGCAAAGCTGGATGAGGAATTTGAAAAGAAATTCAACAGCCTTCCTCAATATAGCCCTCTTACATTTGACCGGAAATGTGTATCTATTCCAAGAAAGAAGAAGAAGACTGGAAACGTGTCCTCAGAATCGACTAAAACCAGCAAAGGTTAGCTGTGGCTGCTCTGTTCCTTGCACTGCATCATAACCTCAGCTGACTTCAGCTTTCTGTAGAGAACTAAGTGATTAGAGTTAGAATCAGGCAAGAGGGAGGTAGAATTGTGGGTTGGTTCTAAAACTTTCTTGGTCCTTGCCTCCCTTCTCCTTTCTTTCCTCCTTAATTCTCTTCAACCTCTATCTTTGCATCATGTCTATATATTTGCTCTTAAAATGTACCCAGGGTTTTTCAAATGTGTTACTCATGGTCATATGGCCATGCTGCCACTTTCCAGAGCTCTTGCAATTTTGAGATTTTTGTTGAGTAAATTCTACTGACTGCATAATACTTCTATTTGGTGAGTTTGCAAGAGAACAGGCTATGGAACTATGCAAACCTACTGTTTGCCTGAGAAGCAGACACTGTCCTTTACTATATGTATAAACTAAAACAAACAAACAGAAAAAAACTACCTAAAATACTCCAGTAATATACTTTGTTTGGTTAAGTTTGAAAAAGTGCTTTGTTTACATATGGTTTTCAAGAACACCAACTTCACTGTGAGTTGTGTAGATCTCAGCACTAATCAGGGACAACATTTCCATTTAAAGGAACTTTTTAAGGGTGTTAGCATTTTCAGTGGTCTCAACACCTGGGACAGCTGTTGACATGCCTGCCCTGTGTGACAAGCCCTGGCATGATCTGGGTGCCAAACAAGGGCTCCATTCAGGCACAATGAAGAATTGGCCTACCTATAATATAATTATTGTTATCAACGAGAACTTTGTCTTTTGATTTGTGTTTAGGCCTAAAGATTGGTTAGAAAAGATTTCCCCTAGTTTTCCCCACAGATATGTCATTCAGTGAGCTGTCTGGCCAGGAACAGGAACTAGAGAGATGAAGCACAGGTTTGGTTGAGCTGTAGCTGTTTTAAGATCAAATTCTGAGCAGGGTTGGGTAGATGTGTTCTTTGTAGTTATCTTACAAAAGTGGCTACCTATTTCCTGCTTGTGTCAAATCAGTTGATTTCCTGATTTTGTGGATTTTGAGGGAATATTTAAGATATATAAACTACAGAATGATACATTTATATTCTTTTCTCTAATAAAATCTAAGCCATTCTCCCTCAAGATCTATTAACCTCTTGCACACTGTATTTAGCACAAGGAAGAGATGACTTTGAGATACACATCTCTAGATAGTATTGAAAGGCTTGTAACTAAAGGCTGGGGGCCATAAAATAACTATAGAATTACCCATCTCCCTCTGTGGTTGCTAAGAAGCCTGAAGAACTAAGAACAGGAAAAACAGGTACAGCACCTGCTTTTCCTAACTGAGAAAATCAAATAGTGTTCTGTGAAGATCTTCCAAGATAGAAAGACAAGAGGTGAAGTAGACCTGTTGACAGGCATTTGAACACCAGAGTCAGTTACCACATGAAATGGCAAGCTTTGTCCTGAAGATACTTAAGAATATGTAATGTAGTTCATGAGCCCAAAGATGTCAGCTGTCTTGAGCTCCCACACTTTTTGTTTTTGGTCTTTTGTGACAGGGTTTCTCTGTGTAGCTTTAGAGCCTGTCCTGGAACTAGACCTTGTAGACCAGGCTGTTCTCAAACTCATAGAGATCTGCCTGTCTCCCAGAGTGCTGGGATTAAAGGCATGCGTCACCACCACCCAGCTTCAAGAAGTTTTAAAACTTCTTGGTTTTAAAGACGCTGATAAATACTTCACAGGCCAGCAAAATGGCACTTAATTGATTGATGTTCAAGACACATTCCTTATCCCACTCATTACAGTTCAGGACATTCATTTTACAGCTGTGAAATTGGCTGAAGTATCTATCCCAGAAAATACTGATAGATTATTTTTCTAAAACCAAAACCCTGAAGTTAGGATCTATTTTCACAAAACCTTTCTTGATTGTCTATTACATGCTTTCTCCTCTCCAGCTAAGATTAATAGTATTTCTTTGATGTGAAAAATAGCTTTTTATAGGTTTGCATTGTGCTTTATACACAAGTAACTTGTTCGTTTTACTTCTCAAGCCACAAAGCTACTGGTTTTTCAGTGGTACATCAGTAATTATGTATGTGGGAAGTTTTCTGACTCTTTTTAGATTGTTTCTATATTATGTTTCATAAAACAAAATGGAATTAAAATAAAGCAAAAATTAAATAATCTATTCTATTTAGCAAACTGGAGAAATAGTATTCATAACCAATTTGCAAATTGGCATTAGCAGTGTACTAGACTGTGGGTTATTAATGAAATTACCATACCAGCTGTTCTATAATTGCCTGATCTTTAGGGGATTGAGAGATTGTTTTCCTAGACTCTAGACCCTTTGCACCTTTGCATAATGAGTCATTCAAAACAAACACTGTGTATGAGATCATTAGTTCTTTTGTAGATAATCATGTGTCCATAGGAAACTCATTTTTTTTTCTTCTTTTTCAAAACAGGGTTTCTCTGAGTAGCTATGGCTGCCCTGGAACTCACTGTGTAGAGCAGGTTGTCCTCAAACTCAGAGAACTACCGGCTTCTGCCTCCCATGTTCTGGGATTTAAAGTCATGAACAATCATACCTGGCTAGAAAACTCATTTTTAACTTTTTAACCCCAACAGCTTCCTATTTGTCTGTATTATTTTCTCCTGCATTCATTATCATTCAACATTTTTTTTTCTCAAATATACTTGTTGCCCCTTTGGGTATTTGTAGGTTATATGAACTGTATAAAATTTTTCTGAAATGTAATTTCTAGAAGGAATACTATTTATGATTTTACACGGATGCATATCAGAATCATAATACTTACTTGGGTTTACTTCTCTATTTTCCCATTGCTATCATTAGTTCTTTTGGGTATGTATGCCCTTTTATTTCTTTTTCATAGTTTTCCTTTTATTTCTGCTCCATCCCTTATGTCAAAAACCCTACAATGAACAGGATGACAATTACTGCCACCTCTTGCAAGTGGTCTTGGTCTATTTTGTTATAGGAGAACTCAGCGTGATGATTTAGGAATTGAATTTCTCTTTGCTTCTAAGAACAAACTATCCAGTAAGTTGTAATCCATCTAGCTCACAGTGCAGTTCAGCTAAAGAAGTCCAATCTTACATTGTTTTCCAGGTTCTTGGTTCTTTCTCTGTGGTTTTGTAGGGAAGCTTTATATGAGTCTAAGTTAAACTTTAACATCTGAGAGGATTCCTTTTGGAATATCAGTTTATCTGTACTGATACATATGAAGTGTTGTTTACAAAAAGCCTCAGAAGTCAGAGTTCTAGGAAAACAGTAATTTTCAAACAGCAGTAGGGTCCTGTAGAAAATGTAAATTGAGTTCAATTTGGAATGTTTTAATTAAGCTCCATCTTGATCCATGACTTCTCCTTATTCTTTATTTCCTTATATATTTATTTGGCCCTTGTCAAATGTGCTGCTGTTCTTTTTTTCCAACCTACATTATGTTTTAATATTAAAGTTAAAAATGTTTACGTGGAGAACTAGAGAGATGACTCAGCAGTTAAAAGCACTGGCTGCTCTTCAAGAGGACTTAGGTTCCCAGTACCCACATGGCAGCTTACAACCATCTGTAACTCCAGTCCCAAGGGATCTGATACCTCTTCTGGTTTCCACAGAGATTGCTTGCATGTGGTACAAAGACATAATACCGGTAAAGCATTCATACATATAATGTTTTAAAAAATAAAAATGGAAAAAGAATGTAAATGGCTAAACAGGAGCTAGGTAGGTACAACACATGCTTAGCATATATAAAATACTAATGTAAAATTTAATCTAGCTACTCTCTTCTCCATAAGATGCCAAGAATTTTTTTATTTTTGAATCATGGTGGTAATAAAAGAAGCAGTTTCACTGCATAAAAGTTGGAATCTGCTGCTTGAAGTTAGACACTTTCAGTCTGTGAGATAGCTAGGCTAGCCTCTCCTGCTAGGAACTTGTAGTTCCCAGTTTAGGCAGAACTTGGTCATTTTTTATTTGAGAGTGTTCATTTCTACTGAACAGTCTCAGGAAGACAGTGACAGCAGAGTTGCAGCTATAAAAGACACACTATGATGAATTTCTTTCATATTATGTTTACTTTGGTAAGTTATAATCTTGTAAGACTATATCCAATTTTACTTATGTTTTATTTGTGTTTTTAATTCTCATTCAAAGCAATGAGTTTTATAATGGTATTTTTACACATACTTTGTTGAGCCTCTTCCTCAACTCTCCTCCCACTACCTGACAGTTTTGAGTTCCTTAATCATGGGTGTCCAGCCCAACTAAGTAGCTCCACCCCATTCATGAATTCAAATTTAATAGTGGCTGATATACTTTCCAACTTACTCAGATCAATACCTGGCAGCTGGAGCAATTTGCTACAAATTATTGCAAAGGAATTTATCAATTCATTGGTTATACAACCAATACAAAAATACCAGCCTAGTCTTAGGGGGGAAAATCCTTATGCTTTTATATTGATTAGAACACATGAAAGTATAGAACCTGGGGGAAATAACTGGCAGGTAAGTTAGACCAGGCATTTATGACACAACAGCTTAGAAGTGCAAGTCTTACCTCTAGCCTTGAAAAATTACCACTAAAGTGACTCCTGTGTCTCTGCAGCACACACCCAAAATGTCCATTTTCTAGGACACTGAGCATTAATGCTTTGGAAAAGTTATTGTCAAGAACTCAGTGTCAATCTTCTTAACCCCTTGGCTTGCAGCAAGGCTCTACTGTTTTTACCCAACTGTAAGTTGGAGAACAATGTAAAAGTTTGACACCCTCAGAGTTCAGGAAATCCTTCCCCAAGTTACAAGTGGTGAACTGAACTACTTTACCTACCAGCAGGCTGCAGTTGATGCCAGTATTCTCTTAAGCAGTTTGGTGGGAAAAGAAATGGAGCAGAAGCCTGAAGTATAGTGTGAGAGAAGAACAATTATCTTTTCTTTGTTTTCTGAATAATTCTTTCTAGATCATTTTTTCCTGCTTTTGATTTCCTTTCTTATCCCCCAATTTGTGCTCCCTTTGTGTTAATGTAACAAAGGAGGGGGAGGTACTACTAAATTTCCTATTTTCCATCAGTTTTTTACTTTATTTTGTTTAGACAGCTTGTCAAACACATGTGCCATGCTAGTGAGCAGAAATGAAATTGTTCCTTTATTGACTTCCTAAATCACTGCTTTTCTGTGACCGTGATTAGATCTTACTCATTACTTTTCTTTCATGTTTTTGTCACTATCTTTGAAAAAGCCATCATTTGTTTACAGTACTTATAGTCATCTTTGGGGGATGGTTCAGAGCAAGGAATTTTTTAAATGTAAGCTTATGTAAGCTCTTCTGTATACAAAGCCACTGTGTGTGTGTGTGTGTGTGTGTGTGTGTGTGTGTGTGTGTGTGTGTGTGTGTGTGTGTAAATAGGAACAGATTAGTCTTTAGCTTTGACCTTAATTTAATTTACACTTATCAGAGTTCTCAGATAGGAGTCCTTTTCTTCTTTTCTTAGCCATCCCATACAACAAAGCAGTTTGTTTTTATATCCTTTTCTGTGCAAGCCAATATCTTATAATTCCCATAGATAAATCAGTAGGGTCTTTGTGAGTCCCAGAAGTCTCAAAATGTTTATTCTCCTTTCTCCTACTTACAATGATTGCCTACATGTCATTCAGGTGTACCACCCTTCAGGTGCCAGGGTTTCATAAAATATAGGAAGCAATGCTTGCAGACAAATTATAGAGAACATTGCTAATATCAATATAGCATGTGCATATGACAGGTTTACTTTGTACTTGTTCATTTATTTTCTCTCTACAAAAGCAAGCATAGAAGCTCTTTTTATTTTCATTGCAAACCACTTCAACTAATTCTGAATTATTTGCTACTGGCTATTTAGAAGACTCATTTGTGTCCATAATATTTGCAGAGATTTAGGGTATCATTGGTTTAAAAAAAAAAACTTAAAAACATACATTTTAATTTTTAAAATGTTTTTTAAGTTAAAAAATTCAAAACACTTTAAAAATACATTTCTAACACATTTTATGTCAGTTAGTGCTGTAGGAGATTTGTTATTTATGAAGTGAGTCTTTTTTTGAGAATCTGCCCTATACTAAACTCTGTTCTAGGCACTCTGATTGTAACTGTGAAATCAAAGAACCTGCTGTTATGGAGGTTTCATTATACTGGAAGGACCAGATAAATATAAATAAGCCCCAAGTAAACAAAATATGTTATGTGTTTGGAGGTGCTCTGAAAAATAATAGACTGGTAGAACAACTATACAAATGGTCAACAAGGAAAATGAGCACTTTAACCACATTCAAACAACTAGAACTAGCAGATAAGACCCAGCACTTGCTTGATGTGTATTTCAAGTATGTATGACACTCTCCAAATTAGATATGTGGTAGGCCATAAAACCAACTGGTCAATTTAAAATTAAGTTAACAAAGTATTTTCTCTGGCCATAGTAGAAAAAATATTAAAAATCAGTAGTAGAAAAAAATCTTAAATGATGAGATGAATGCAAATAAAAACAGAGAATCAAAATGAGAGAGTTGCAGCTTAAGCAAAAGAGAAATTTATGTCCTTATGAAAGAAGATCTGAAATCAGTAGTCTAACTAGGCTTTACCTTAAGATGCTGAGAAAAGAAAGGTAAACCCAAATTGAAAGGAACCAGAAGGAACAAAATAGTAAACATTTAAAAAAAACTTAATGTTATGAAATACAATAGAGAGACAATGTCAGAGAAATAACAAAACCAGTTCCTTGAAAATAGCAATATGTAACTAGATTGTGACCAAGAGAAACAGAGATTGACATTAGTAGAATTCTGAAATGAAGTAGGACATTACTATCAACTGAACAGAAATGGAAAAAAATGTGTAAGTACTACAAACAGAATACTTTAAACTAATAAATAACCTTGATAAGATGAACATTTCTCAAAAAAATACAAACTACCAAAGCCAACTTAAAAACAAACCTGTAACTGAGGTTGAAACGTTAGTCAAATGTGCTCAGAATGTGGGGAGCCCAGGCCCAGATAGTGCCACCTCTAGATTCTTTCAGACTTTTAAGAGAAATTACCTGCATTCATGTGGAACACATATATACTCAGGCACATTATATGTATACACACACGTACAAATAAGGAATTAGTACCAATTCTTCATAAACTTAAAAATTTAGAGTTGTCAATACCTATGGCTCATTCTGATGTCGAAGACATTACAAGACATGAAAACTACAGTCAATACCTTACAATATGAATGTAAAAATCCTCAACAAATAGTAACATACAAAATAAGCAGTATACACAATAACTAAATTAGATTTTCACCCTACCATTACAAGGTTACTTTAACACCCAAAAGTCAGTTTACTGGCTTTTAGTCTAGTAGCAATACATCCAAACCCCAAACTATATGAATTATCTCAGTAGATGTGATAACAGTATTTGACAGAACCTCATATTCCTCATGATAAAGGCATTCAACAAAACAGAGGAAGAAAGATTTGCCTAATCCTGACATGTGGCATCCATGTTCTATTAGCAGTAAAAGAGTAAATGCTCTCCTGTAAGAATCCAAACAAGACCAATATTCATTCTCACATCTCTGTTCAATGCTGTAGTTAAATCTTTATAGCCTCACACTAACAGAGGATCATTAAATAAGACATCAAAAGCTCATGTAGCAAAAGATAATACAGAGAAATAGATAAATTAGATGGTATCAAATTAAAATTTTTGTACTTTAAAGGACACTACTGTGAAAAATGAAATATCCCATAGCTCATACATCTAACAAAGGACTGATTCTTTTTAAAAATCTTAAAACACAACAATACAATTAACAAAAATAGGCAAGTGATCAAAATAGATATTTCTGCGGAGTTGTACAAATCACTATTAATTGAAAAGTTGCTCAAATCCTTTGAATGACCATGAAGACCGAAAGTAACAAGTATTAGAGATGGTGAAGAACTTGAAGCCCGTATGAACTGCCATCAGTAGTATAAACCAGTGCAGCTGTCTCAGTAAGCACTGCAATAGTCAGACATGCTGTCCACATGACCTAGTAATCTTACCCCAAGGTGTATGCCTAAGAGCAGTGATTACCTACACCCACAAAAACACCTGTGCATCAATGTTTATACAACAGTGTTATGATAGCCAAAAGGTGAAATACATTCATTCATCAGTCCCTAAACTGATCAAATTTGGGATATCCATGCAGTGACCACTCATCCTGATATATGCTTGCTGCAGCACAGATGAGCTCTAGAAATGTTATGCTAAATCTATGGACAGTCCAAAACTACTTATTATATTGCCTGACTATATGAAATTTTTAAATAGGAAAACCTGTGGAGATAGAACTTAGTTCAGTAGTAGTTTAGGGGTAGGGAAATACAGGATAAGATGGGTAGTTGCTGGCAGGTGTGTTTGATTTTTAAGGTAATAAAATGTTCTGTAGTTGGTTGATGGTGCATGTGTCTCTAGAGGGGAAAATATTAACTATATTTTAATTGAGTGATTTTGTTTGGTGCAATGGAGCTGTTTTGTGTGCTTGCTTTTTAATCATCTGAAATAAAGTGTTTTGGGGAAAGTGAGATCTCAAGTGATGGGCATGAGATTGGGCTGCAGCTTTGCATGGGGGCGTCTAGAGGAGTAAGCAAGTTAGCCTTGTTGATGTTTGGATACAGGCAGAGCCATTTTAAACAGAAATAACAGCTGACACGAAGATCCTTAAAGTAGGATTGAGACTACATGGGCAACTAGGGAGAGGTGAACAAGGATATGGGGTTGCAAACATGACAGTTCTCTAAATCTCATAGGTCCGTGTTTTATATTGTGAGGTTGCTGACATTTTAAGTACACAGAAATCTTACTAGAGTGTTGCATTTGTGAGTCATCAGCCTGTAGCTGGAATTTAAAGCAGAGACTACAAATAATCACCAAAGTGAGAGTAGAAAACAAGCAGCAAATCTGTGTTGTTCCCAACTTGGGGTGCCTAGCAAGAGAAGGAAGCAAAGGATACAGACAAAGATCCCTTAAGGAAGAAACAAAGTAAAAAGACTTGATCCTAGGTACTGTGAAGGAAGTGTTGAAGGAAGAAGGGTGTGTTCCAAGTGGGCAGTCATTGTGGGAGCTGCTAACCATCCCAGTACAATGAGAATCACCATTTGGCTTTCATAGCATTGGGTTGTTGGTGAGCTGAAAAATACATGTTTTCTTGAGCGTCAGGGAAGAAATCTAGTTGATATGGGTTTCACACACAACAGGAAAATGAGCTTGTAGGCAACCCTTCTGAGGACAGTTTTGCTACATAGGATTTGGGGGAAGGGGCAGTAACTAATGTAAGATATTTGAGCAAATGCCAATACCTCTTTTGTTTTTTTAATTGGGAGGAATAATGTCTGTACATTGATGCTCAAGAGGGAGGTGGCTTAGAGCACAGATGAAAAAACTGGCCACACAGAAACATTGGTAGTTTGCTGTCAGCCAGAAGGCAGAGCTTGCTGTAGACATTAACAAGTGGGAGATGCAACAGGGGGAGCCTGAGACACTTAAGAGCCTTTTGATCCTCACACTAACCCAGTGAATTAGGCACTGTGATGATCCCCATTTATAGATGAGATAACAGAAGCCATGTAAAAAATTATTCAAGCATGAAGATCTGCAATGTATAGAAAGCAACTAACTTCAAGAAGGATGCTGTTAACTCTGATCCTTAACTGGAAAACAGCAGTTCCATTTTATCTGAAAGGACTAAGATTCTGAGCTGTCTCTTTAGCAAGTATCATTCTGTTTTTAAAATCACAACCAGCACCCTCCTTCCCTTCCTAGCCTCTGTAAGGGCCAGAAAACTATCTATTGCTCCCAGCCCTTGCTATCTTTGTGATATCAGTTTCTTAGAGTGAGACATTCATTCTGTTCTTTTCCTTCATGGCATTTAGGAGTCTAAAGTTAAAGCCTTCTCTATTTCAAACCATCATCTCTTTGCTGTTAGCTGATCATAGTCTGTTTAAACCCACTATATCTGCAGCATCCTCCCAGGGAGTCCCAGCCCCAATGGAGGCTTTGCCCAACACATTTCCAAGGGAAATTTCTCTGAGTTTTAAAAAAGCCTAACAAAATGGGCTGAGCACTTGCTAGCTGAGTGAACCTGCAAGAGAACACTTCTTGCAACTCTTTTTACTCATTCCATAGAAGGGAGGAGGGAGTGATAATTAAAAACAACAAAACAAAACCCACAATATTGTTTTATGCAACATTGTGAACTTAAAATATATTTATAATATTGTCTGTAGGTCCTTTCCAGTCTCAGAAAAAGAACTTATTCCACAAAATTGTCAGCAGATATAAGCACAAAAAGGAGAAGCCTAATGTTCCAGAAAAAGGTATTGGTGCCTTCCATCCTCCATTAAGGTTTCTTGGTCACCTCCATCCCAGATTCATTCTTGAGCAAAGCTTCTATACACTTCTTACCCCCCCCCATTGCTTGCTTCAGCGCCATCAGCTCTTGACATGGCATCTTCACCCTCTCTAGACTCTGCAGCTATGCAAATACCCTTCATTTAGATTTCTGCTCAAATCCATTGTTTCTTTGATTACAGTTTTTTTTCCATGTGAATCCTAAAATTTCTGCCTCATTTATATTTGGTGCATTTCGCAATTTAGTCTTCTGGGCCTCTTAGCCATTTATTTTGTTTGGCTATTCTTATTTTTCTCATATTTGGCAACCTTTCGTACACTGACCACATTTTCCTACTTCCTAAAATTCTACAGTTTTATAGTCTTGTTGAAATCCAACCATTTTATATTCTTTCTGTTAATTAAGAATGCTCACAACTTTTTTTTTCTACTCCTAAATTGTAACATCTTTTTCTCATCTATGCTTCATTGTTGAGTGAACTCTTCAATCTCCTTCAGCCACAGAACCGTTTTTTCCAGAGGGTGTTAGGAATTTGTGCACCCTATCACCTTCTCTGAACTCGCCCTTCCCTGAATATCCATTGCTATTGTGGTCTTGATGGACCCTTGAACCTTTTCAGGGTTCATGTTGAGATTTCTAGTCTCATAACTCAAGACATTCATTCTTACATATAAAAGATAAGTTATCACATCTGGCTCAGTATAGTTGTGACCATGGAAATGGACTCTCCTAGGCGTCCTGCATGTCATTGTCACAGCTACCATAAACCTGCTCACCTAAGGCTTATTCGCATGCTACTTGCATGGCCATGTGTACAGCATGTTAGGCTTCAGTACTGAGACTTTCACGCATTATATATGGATGTATGTGCCTGTATGTTCCTGCACCTGCAGCCTTCACTTAATTTCGGTTTCATCATCATATCAACTTCTGGCATTACATGTTGATGATCTGCTTTCTTCTGCTTCCAGTCCATAAACATTATAATGTAGGTAAAATACCAGCTTTTGTTATTTCCTTTTACAGATCTTAAAGTCAAAATATTGTCTAACATATTTCACAAAGGACAGAATTTGCTTATTTTTATCTGTCTTGTGTAGTCTCTCGCTTTCTTTAGTTGGCAAATAGTTTCAAGAATAAAATAGTTGAAACTAATTTGTATTTGATGTGCATGTTTCATGTTCAAGTCACTTTGCACACAGCTATGTTCAGTGTTGTGTATATCTGTGCTGGGAGTAGAGCTTCACTGTTCTTTCCTTTTCTGTCCTTGTTTTAGGAAGTGGGGATAAATGGTCACACAAGCAATTCTTCTTGGATGCCATTCACCCTACAGAAGGTAAAAGAAACAGTATATTATTATATATACATGGTCTAACCTAAAAATGGAATAATTTCATACTTTTTTAAACAATTCAAACTCTATGTTGGTTCAATCAATATTAGACATATGTGTTCATATTGAGATTATTTTTTATTTTAAATGGCTTTGCTGCTACTCAGTGTGTTGTGTGGTATTTAGTTTGATAAAAGGAGATTTGAAGCCTTTGAATCACATTAATCCTTTGTATCTGTGATGCAGAAGCATGGGAGTCAGGACTGAAAAGTGGGGTCCTCCTGGCTAGCTGAGCATGGCAAGCGAACTGAAGTGATTTCTGATCTTACTGTTGTCCTTCACATGTCCATTTCCCAGTACCTCTAAATATGTTAAAACAGAATTCACCTGAGTCAAACTGGTCATAGGTCCTAGTACAGATGTCACTTTTAAATTTTCCATGCCCTACTTGTATATAACTGTCATTATAGTCATAACTGAACCCTTAGGTAGGTGCTAATTTCTGTAAGTTAAAGTGCCTGCCTTTTCTTCCTCTATCTGACCTCTCCCACATATATACACAATGCGTTCATTATAGATATTTTAAAAGACTTAATATTTTTAGTGATGAGTTGTAGGTTACTTCACTAGAGCTGGGTGTGTTAGTGTACCTCTGCCCTTGAGAGGTGGAGCTTAGAAGGGAGTTAAATGTTGTCCTCAGCTGCACTGTGAGTTTGAGTCCCAGTTGGGCTACATGAAACCTTGTCTCTTAAAAGGAAAAGAAAGTGACCTTATTTGAAAAGTCAGTGGTATCTTTGAAATGTTCCAGTTAAAGAGCTATATGAAAGTTTTATTCTCTTTGTATCAACAAAATCAAACCTATACATAGTGAGCCACCTAATACAAATGAATAAATTGGGTCAGGTGTAAATCCAACACAGGAGGAAGAAGTAGGATTACTATAAGTTTGGTAGCCTGGGCTACACAGTGTGTTCTAGGCTGCCCAGGAATTTTCTTAAGTCTAGAATGGACACTCATTGATTGAATCCAACTACTCCATGCAGTAGTGTGTGTGTTCAGTCGTGGAGAATGGAACACATACACCTGTGCCTGCATGTGCTGAGCTCTCGCAGAGGAAGAAGGTGTCCTACTGCAACATTCTTCGCCTTTCAGATAGAGTCTCTCATGGAATCAGGAGCTAGACTAGCAGCCAGAGAGTCCCAGTGACCCTCTTGTCTCTGTTCTCACAGTACTAGGGTTACAGGTACACATAGCCATTCAAACTAAGGTGCTCGTGCTTGCACAGCAAGCACTCTTACCCACTGACCCATCTCACCAGCCTCCTAAGCCCACATCTCTTAACTTGCATATACTCTTTTGTTCCTTTGCTATGGGGGATGGTGGGTGAAGGCAGGTGACCAAATTTTATATTTGTCCTAAATCACTCAGAAAAACTCCACATTTTAAAAATATTTATCCAAAATATGAAAGTCTGATTCAATAATCAAACTGCTTTGATAGTAACAGTATTAAGTAAGCCTCATCTGCTTTTTGTCATTTTATCTTTTCTAAAATTCCAGCCTGGCACTTGCTTTCTGACCCATTATGTCCCATTCACAACTTAAATGGAATACTATTTCAGCCTAAGGGCAGGCAAAATAGAATATGAATTATACAATTTCCAACATTAAATCCTAATATTTCCTAACTAAAACTTCTTGTGCATTTTAAAAGTATCTTCTACACAGATTTCCTAATAGTAAGGCACTAATGAACTGTCAGAGCAATCTCAAGGTATCTGAGCTCATGCTACTCATCACTTGTAATGATGCTGTTTTAAATAAGTTTTGATCCTACAGAAGTGCAGAGTGCATGTACAGAATGAAGTGGAAACCTCACTTGCCATGAATCAGAAGATCCATGTTCTCAGACCTGCCACTGATTAGTACTTTTTCTTAGGACAAATTGCTTGACTTCACTATATTTACTCTACATTTGTACAAAATACATATTTAATTCATTTATAGGGCATGAGAATGGCATACATGATAATAAATAAACTTTAAGCTCCATGTCCCTCTTTTTTTCTTTGTTTTGTTTTGTTTTTGTTTTTTTCAGACAAGTTTCTCTCCATGTACCTTTGCCTGTCCTGAAACTCACTCTGTAGACCACACTGGACTCGAACTCACACACCATGTCCCTCAAAATGCATACCTGAAGCTCTAATGCTCTGCCTTATGTGGAGACAGAAAAGGCAATCAGTTTTGAGTATGCTATGCAGTCCTCAGAGTTTAGTAGAAGTAGAGTTGTTATTGGTGACAATTACTTATATATTATTGATGTATATGCAACAGAACTTTGGAGGCCATGCTCTGAAAGTGTATTTCTTTTACTTACAAGAGAGCGCAAATTCATTTTACATGCCAGAAAACCAGAAATCAATTTAAGCATCAGAAAATCACTAGTAATTTAAATTGACTTATTTTGATTATTCATTTTCATGTCATCCCCAATACTTGCTTGTTCAGGAGGGAACTTTGTAAACTATCCAGGCTCTTATCCTTTCTTACACCATGGCCATATCACTGCTTATTAAACTTTGCTTTGCATGGTATAAATATAGAAAGACATGGGATAAAACCATAGTACAGGGTACTTTTAGCATTTATCAAAAGGGAGGGGGGCCGTTGTTCATGACCTAGAATTGACAAGATTTTTTTTAAAAAAAACATTTATTTATTTTATGCTGGACATAATTATACATGCCTTTTTTAAAAAAATGAAAACAAACATTTATAAACAATATTTGGGAATTTGGGCATCATTCTTTCCAAGTTGCTTCCTGCTGGTAGGGGGCGCTGTCATGGGAGAATCCTAAGAAGATTCAGAAATCCTGACTGTAATGGTCTGCAAGGCTGCATTGTCCCATTGACATTGCTTCAGGGGGTCTTGCTCCATCAAACCACATTATTCTGGAAGGGATCCACAGCTTTTCATTTTCTGTGGAAACAAAATTAGAAATCCTTTTCCCCAGTAACTTGTCCTTAGGCTTAAATTTTGAAGTCAAAACAATATATATATATATATATATATATATATATATATATATATATATATATATATAAATCCAGCAGCATTTTTTCCTTCTTCTTTTAATAATAATATAATTTAAAAATTTTACATGTGGATCCCAGTTTCCTCTCCCTTCCTCCCTCCAACCCTCCCTACCTTCCCTCCCTCCCTCTTACCCTCTTTCCCCTGTGACATGCACCCTGGCCACCCTCCCCTCCCATCTCCCCACCCCCATTCCACTTGTAGGACTATGCTACCCAGGTTGGGTCTTATAAATCTGTCAAGTCATTTGAAGTAGGGACTAGGACTTCTCTCCTGTCTCTAAGTTAAGGGGGTATCCCTCCATGGGGGATGTGTCCACAAGGTCCTTTTGTGCACCAGAAATAGATCCTGTTTCTACTGTCTGAGGTCCCCCAGACTGCTCAGTTCTTCTAGCTGAGACCCATATTTAGGGGGTCTGAGTCAGTCCCTTGCTGGATTCCTAGCCATCAGTCTGGGAGGCCCAAGCTCCTCCTTGTTCAGGTCAGCTGTCTTTGTGAGTTTCTGCAACCTGGTCTTGTCCCCTCTCTCTGCAACTGGATTCTGGTTCCACCCAGTGCTTGGTTATGGGTGTTTGCTTCTGTTTCCAACAGGTACTAGATGAGGACTCCATGATGGTGGATAATTTAGTTGTCAATATTTTTATGGTCAAATAAGAAGACCTACCCTAGTCTTTCCATGGAATGTGGTGACTAAGGGTTTCTAATTACTCAACACAACAATGGCATAATGTTAGTTAATACTTAGTGACACTTAGAGGGCTTTTCTTTTTTTATTGTTACTAGATTTTGATAGTAACCCCATTGAATTAGAGAGTTTATCAGTCCCACACACCTGATAAGAATCCATACCAACTAAATCTTAAAGAGGAAAGAATACTTAAGCATTGTAGCCATTGCTGCTCCATTTTTCCCAGGCAAATCTGTCAACTTTTAGCCCTCGTTTGGTCCACTGTAATCCCCATTTGGGGTTCTAAGGAAGGAGGGTTGCTTGAATTTTAGGGCAATTTGGACAATATAGTAAGTACCAAGTCATCCAGGGCTGCATTGCAAAATCTCCATCAGAGTAGTTTGTTTGCAATGTGTAATACAATTACAGGAGTCAGAGGGGTGGCCTATTTGTACAGGTAGGACTTTAGACTTGATCTATCCACCCAGCCTAACTTGATCTCTTTACCTAAGTTGGAACTATTGGTCTGTTACTCCAGGGAAGTCTCCCAGGATCATAGAGCTCCCAGATCTGGTTCCTTCATTCCATTCTCTTTTCTTTAGTTAGTCGGCATCTGACTTGTTTTAGTTCATGGGAGACCAACCAAAGGCAATGAGATTTCAGATACAGCCATAATGATTTCAATGCAACTTTGACTTTCCCAGTTGGAATGTAAATTCCTGGTTCTAATAGCCTCTTGGGGTTCAGTCTAAGTGCTGCATTGCTTTCCCAAAGAATACTCTCCACATTTGGGGAGTAGTTTGGAAAACAAAGCAGTCTCTTACTGCCACAGTCCTAATGTGGCTCCAGAAGTGAACTGGCATTATCACCCTCAGATGATGTACTTCACGTGTGCTATGGTTATTGTAGAGTGTGAAAACCAGCCCTGTGGACTTGTTCAGTGTGCTTGAGTAATTTTGTGTGTTCAATTAAAAGCCCAAAGAGAAATGGCTAATATGCTTCTGTATGTCAAAGCTTTTCTCATATTTCCGTTTGTTTGAGTAGGGGAAGAGGGACTTGATTTTTCTCCCTGAGCTGTTTTATTTCGTGCTCCACATTCCCTGCCTCTCACTTGTTTTGCTTTGGGTTGGTGTGGCTGAATACTGTTTTGTCATAGAGGACGATTTATTGGCTTACCCTTACCTTCCTTAGTTCTTCTATCTTGGAGATTATTCCTAAGGGCTGACCCTTAGTGTGGGCCATGATACATGGATAATTTTCAGATTGGAGCACGAGGCAAAAACCTTAACTCTCTGCTCTGTAACTCTCCAACATAGAGACTACATGGTAGGTTTATTCCATACCTTTGTCAAGTGGATCCGCAGAGCCCATGATTGCTTTTAGATCTGATAATTGGTTTAGATGAAATGTAAGCAGTGTGACTTCACTCTGGGGCACAGAAACAGACTTCCCATGGGTGACATAAACCTTCCTTTCACCTAGTCTGTAACTTGTTATTTCTTACCTTCCTCTGATAGGCTAACATCTACAATAGAGTCTTGCTGATACCCTTTCTTTAATTTCCTCCTCCTGTCTGCCTATAGACCGAATTCTCCATCCATACCCAGTCCTTTAGTAGCCATGCCTTTAGTCTCTAAGGTGTCTCTACTGGGTCATTTCGAAGAGATTTTAAAAACAGCAACTACTTAGTACAATTTAATTTACTTCAAGGCTCATCATTGAAAATCAACAAAAACATGCTAATCCACAAGTGTCCTTCCCACTTAGAGCTGACTAAAAGATCTACTTTTTTCTCTCTGATATAACCCTTATTGTAGATTGTGGCAATACCATCCTTTCAGGTCAGAGTATCTTCTTTAAGAACTAATCTAGCCCAGTTCACATCCCAATATGGTCTCACAGTTAGTAAGTAAACTGCAGTTCAAGAGGGGAATCCTGGTGCTTCAGCTGTTGTCTCTGATATCATGTAGTCTCTGGAAGTCACATGACTTCTCACCAACTCCTTGGCCTTTTCTTAGCTATGGCTCTTTTTTCTATACAGTGAACTTTTCATCTTTGGAACTGTGCTTTGCCCTTCTAGACTTTTTTTTCCAGATAGAAGTAGGGAAGTAAAATTGGTGTGCTTTGGGGATGGTTCACTAGTAAAGCAGTGATGATATTGAAGAGGTGAGTAGAACTCCTCCCTCTACTAGAGTGACAGGCGAGGGATCTGGATCAGAAAACAACAAAGCTGAAGCTTATAAATATGCAACATTATTTGATGTTCATTATAAATTTGGGTTTGGCTTCTTTAAACTTTTCTGAGGCTTTGAGTTTTAAGGTTATATAGTAATTAAACTTCTTTGGGGTGTTTCTAACCAAATTGCAGTTTTTGTTTTGTTTGTTTGTTTAAGTTAGAGCCTTTATTTTTAAAAATGTTAAATATATACTACCACTGACTTATGCTAAGAAGAGAAGTAACAGTAGTCTGAGCTTGACTGCCTAGCATCAAAATTATTCTATCATTGAACCCGGGATTTGGTCTAAAATTATAAGAAGGCTATTTAAAAAAAAAATAGTGGATTCTGTACTTGAAATAGTGTTTAGAAACATTACTTAAGAAGTGTTTGGGGGTATTGTTAAGGAAGTAATCACTGCCTTAAGCCTGTCCCCACACAGGCAATGTGTTGTAGTAGTGAGATATTGATACAAGGGCAGAGCGAAGCCCATACTCTATTTAGATGTAATTGGAGTGATTTTCCCATGTTTTTGGAATGTAAGTCTGTCTGCCTTTTTATTTCAGGTATCGATCAAAGGCAAGGGACCATGATTTACACAGCAAAATATCTTAAAATTTGTAGTCCTCCTTTCACGAAGATATACCTAAATCTCTAAAAATCTAGATTTAAAAAGTCAATTAGAGTTACAGGAATATTTATATTACTAAGTATGCTTCTCATACCTGGGGCTATTCTTACAGGATTGTCCTCTTTATCTTGTTCTTTCTTTTTATACTGTATGTTTAGGGGTGTTGGTTGGTTGGTTGGTTGGTTGTTTGGATGGTTGGGTTTCTCAGTGTAGCCCTGTCTGAGTGCCTACCCTCAGATCCATCATTGAATTTATCTTCTTTGTTTGGTTTTCTTAGACTTTGTGATGTCACATATTCATTTCCTGACCTAGTATTCCCTTTTCTTTGTCAGAAATGATTGCTATGCCTACCATTAGGAGACTGAATGCCATTAAAACTGATACAAAAATGCTTAACATTTTTCCTGTCCAAAAGTTTTTAGGCCAGCCACTGGCATTTTTTAAAAAGTCCCAACCATGAAATGATTGCTTTTATTTTTTTACATCTATGTATCTATATGATAGGTGTTTTACCTCCATGTGTGGGTGTTTTACTTGCATGTATGTCTGTGCTCACCAGGGCCCAAAGGCAGTATTGAATTTTCTGGAACTGAAGGTATTGAAGGTTGTCATCTGCTACATGGGTGCTGGGAATTAAACACAGGTCCTCTGGAAGAGCAGCCATTGAGCTTAAGTGCTGAACCATCTCTCTGTATGTCCCATAGAATATTTGTCTCTTAAGGTTTATTACACTAGTAACTACATTTTCCTTTTTTATTTCAAAATAAGGAGATAGGAAGGAGGAATACCTAAGGAAGTGTGTAAGACAAGTAATCAAAACTAAAGAAGAAAATTTTAATGGTATGCACTTACTCTTAATTTGGGAGTAACTAAGAATTCAGTCCTCTGTTATTAAATGATTTATTGGTTTTGCAATTACAGTGCCAAAATGCAATCTCCCCATGAACTGTGCTTCATTCAATTACCTCATTAAGCATGTTCACTCTGTCCTAGAATTCAGATTTCATTTGCATGCTGACTTCACGAATGTCTGTCCTAACCTCACTGAGAAATCAGTATGCATGAAAGAAGTTTAAACCTCACAGTTTTCTTTCCTGCTCATGCTAGTCTGGTACTTAAAAGTACTTAAAGCTATAAACGTCCATTTATATTTAAAAGGCACATATTTAATCTCTGAGTCTTCAAAAGACAAGAAACTACTTTTAGCATCCTGTCCAACTAAACTGGCCCAAAGGAACTCAGAAAGGTGCCCTGATCACACCCAGGACTTGTGATCTCTTGGGATGCATGAGAAAGGTTTGGATACATTAACACCTCTACCCTACCCAAGCCTGCCAGATCCAGAAGTGGTTGACAGGGAAAGAGCAGGCTGGAGAAATAAATCATGGTGGAATGCTTGCTGGTCAGATGTGATATCCTGTCTGTGTTACTTCACACCATAAAAGATGGATGAGGTGATGTATCTGAATCATGTGCAAATCTGAGAAACATAAATAGGAGCAAACAAATTGTGGGAATGTTTCTTTTTTCTTTCTTTCTTTCTCTCTTTCTTTTTTCCTGTCAATGTTTTGAAAACTCTTCAGTGTAAACTCTCTATTCAGATGGGTCATCTAGGTAGAAATATGTCTTTCCAGAATGGTGCTAATGCTTTGTGGTTTTGTGTATAACTATGCATTCGTCCTGTTTCAGCCATATTTCCAGAAGACAAAAACACCACAGAGCCTGCTTATAAGGTTAAAAATGCCCTATCCATTCCCAACACTCCAGAGCCAGCAATGCAAGAACCTTTGGTGGGCAGCCAAAAGAGAAAAGCAAGGAAAACCAAGATCACACACCTTGTCAGGACTGCAGATGGTCGAGTATCACCAGCAGGAGGTACCCTGGGTAAGGAGTGAGATCTTTTGGTCAAGGTTCTGAGAGCCAGCAGGTGTCCATGACAGCTGCATTGGCCAGCAAGTGATTATAAGCCAAGTGTTGTTTCTTAGCGAAAACCCTGTCTGTTCTAGTCTTTTTACTGGCCTCCACACATATGCTATTTCATGCTCTAAAGCCATTCATAGCTGTTTCTCCAATTGTGGCTCTGAATCCCTAGAAAGAGAAGGCAACCTTTTGGAGTATTGGCAGCTTTTCCTCATCATGCCCTGCCCCACCAAACGATCTCAATTAAGTAAATTCCAGGAGAACCTAGATTTTGAAAGCTTCTAGATGACTCTGTATAAGTTCATGATGTTGGTGTCTATTCATGACATTACAAGCCAGATTATTAGAATTAGAGAACCTGAAAATATGTTTAACACTTTCTGTAGTACTGATTCAAGCCACTAGGGGAGCCTGAGAATATATCTGGAAATCTTGTTGTCTGGTCTAAGCAGACAGTAAAATTACCATTTCCTGTCTTAGCTTGTGATCTGTTTGTTGTTTCTGGTGGTTTCTATAACATTCTGAAAGCTCAAGGTAAAGGATATCGTGGTGGCTGAACATCCCCTGAAAAATCTTGGGGTGCCATGCTAGTTCCAAATACTAGTCTTAAGTTGTTGCCTCCTAGCAGGTCTAACATTCCATTTGATCTGATTTGGGTTAATATCAGTGTTTGGAAGATGAATTGCTTGCTGAGTTAAAGGGCAGGGGCTGGAAATATGACTCAGTGGTTAAGAGCACCTATTGCTCTTCCAGAGACCTGGACTCAACTCCTAGCACCATATGGTGGCTCACAACTGTCTGTAACTCCAGTTCCAGGGGACCCAACACCCTTACACAGACATACATGCAGGCAAAACACCAATGCATATAAAATTAAAAAATTTTTAAAAAGAGATGACAATTGTTAATTTTGCGCTCTTCTGTTTTATATTTTAAAATAATTATTAGAACCTTAAGGCAGACTATAACTCTTAGTTTTAGTTGCATAGCAGAGGGGAAACTTTGAAGTGGTGGAATTCTGTGGCTGAATGGGAGGTCAGAGTAAAAACTAACATCTCTGTGTTGGTTCAAAGGGTCCTTCATCTCTTCACTTTATATTCTGATCTTTGCCTTTATTTTATTTTTCTTTATTATTAGTTAGCTATTATTAATTAGCTTATATTTTGTTGTATAAAATAGTAGGTGCCATAATGACATTCTTATCCATGTATATAATGTGTTTTAGTCATATTCAGCTCTCATTACTCTACCTCGAACCCCAACTGGTTCCCTTTCCCAAATGGTCCTTCTGCTTTTCATGTATAACTTTCATTTTATAGATTGTTACATCCTTGTTCATTTATGCCCTCATTCATTCTCATTTGTAGGAAAATTCTAGGTGATACTCTTTCTTTAAGAAAACACCATGCCACATTTATGTCCTAATTGTGACAGTCCTATCTTTTATAAGTTGCTTTTATATTTAAATATTATTAAAAATTATGTCTCTCTTACAATGTTTACATAACAAAGAAAGTGTTCTTTTTTCTTTTTATAGGTACCGGAAAGTCCTGTATTTTCATTCCATTGGGTCTTTTGAACAAAGTCACAATATAGGAGCTCACAGGACTGATTATCTGTTGTTCAGTTTATTTTACCTGTTGGAACTAAATTAGACTCTGAGCCCACATTACTGTGACAGTCTATGGTATGGCTTCTTGAGAAGTGCATACCCATCACAGAAGTCTCTTGGGTTTTGTTTCAGTCAGGGTTCACTTTCTTCCTTCTCACCACAACACTGAACCATTCTTTGATAAAGCACACCGTTTCTTCTGTCAGGTGGAGGGCAGAGTCCACAGTCTGAAGCTGCCATTGAGCTTAATGAAAGTGCTTTGTTGCCTTGGAGGTAGAAACTGTCTTTAAGCTTTGTTAAGGAGTGTAGCAGACATGAACAGGAAAGATAGCTCTCCACACTGTCTGGCACAGTGCTCCCTCAGTATCCTTCTCAGAGTGATCCTCCTATGATGGATTTCTCTTTTGTTTCAGATGACAAACCAAAGGAACAACTGCAGAGGAGTCTCCCTAAAGTAACCGAGGCATACTGCAGTGATGATTGCTCACACAATACGGTTGAGGAACCTCGGAGCAATACTCCAGAAATGCCTGCTGTGTCTGCATTCTTTAGCCTCGCTGCACTGGCTGAGGTTGCAGCCATGGAGAATGTGCACAGGTGAGTGGTCAAACATGAGTGGAGGAAGCAGTGTGGAAACCAGCCAACCATTGTAGAAGTGATTGGCATTTTACAAGCAATGTTCTGGGTTCCATACTGAGTTCAAAGGCACTGTTATTTATGAGTTGTTGCATAGTATAAATGTGAATTAGCAGTGTGGTAAGTATGAAAGAAAATGCCAACCAAGTATTTTATCTTGAATGTTGTAGTATCCTATGACTAAACTTTATTTCTATGAAATCCCTGTGAGTTGAGAAGCAATATTATCTAAGCATTCTGGAGTCAAATCTTGAAGCAGAGGTGTGAGGGGAGAACAATACAGTACCTGAGCATGATAATTACCCTCTTACTCCAAGCATTTGTTTTGTATAAATTTTGAATGAGTGGCTGTATTTGTTAATTTTCTGTTGCTGTGATAAATCTCCATGACCAAAGCAACTTCTAGAAGTTGGATTCTAGAAGTCAGGGTTTATTTGGGCTTACAGTTCCAGAGGGATAAGAATCCATCATGGTAGAAGTATTGGCAACAAGCAGCAGGTATGATGGCAGAAGTGGGTAGCTGACAGTTCCATCTCAACCATGAGCACAAAGTAGAGAAAGGAAATAGGAAGTAGAGAGAAAACCCTCTCAGAGCCAGCCAGGATTCATCCCTCCAAGGTTCCACAACCTTCCCAAGCAGCACCACTCACTGGAGACCAAGAGCTCAAGTGTCTGAGCCTGGGGAAACGTTTTCCACTCGTCTCTCGTGGAGATGTTATGTGTATGACATCTCAGTCCTAAGGATGGTGTTGGAGCAGTGACAATGTCCTCTGTCAAAACATTATGGGTGCAAAAGGCAGAAGTCCATTAATTTCTTCAACTTTATGAACTGCACCTCAGTTTCCTCACCTTACATAAGGATATCCCAAGAATCAAAAGTTGTAAGGCTCTGACCAGATCAGTCATGAGAACTGCTTGAACTCAATGAAGTTCCATAGAGATCACATTAAGTTCTATGTTTATAATTGGATCTTCTATTACTTAATGGGAAAGAAAGAAGGGCTTTTTGTAAACCTGTGTTAATAAAACATCTTTATTCAAAGCAGATTGCCCACTGAAAAGTAACTTTATTAGACTTTCAGTCAAGTACAAAAACTTTGAAAGCCCAGCAGATGTACAGTGTGCTAGAGCTTCATGCCCCTCTTACTCCAGGTAACCCTGAAGGCCCTGGTGGCAGCTCTGTCTGCTCCTGGCCCTTTAGCTGTCTGTTGTGCTCCCTCACAGTAGCCTCCAGTTGTCTCCAGGAAGTCATATTCCTTTTCACTTGTGCACTGCAGCTTCCCCCTGGGGAGTGAGGGTTGTCAGACATTGCTGGGAGATCTGCTAAGTCTGTGAGAAAGGATGCTTCTCTACTTGTACCTCAATGAAAATCATAATGAAGGGCTCAGAAAAGGCCACAGTCACCTCACTACTGCCAGCATTCTCTTCATTATACAACTGTGCTTGCATTATTTTCCTGTCATGTGTGACAGCAGAAAACCCAAGCAAACCTTTCCAGTCTCAGCAAACCTGCCCCTGCCCTCCACAGCCTTGCTATGCACTCATGGAAATGCTGGTCCCCCTCACAGCTCAGCCATACTTGCCTTTGTACATTGCCACAGGTGAATTGCTGTTCCTCCTTACAGCCCCTGTGGTTAGTCCCCTCTAAGACACCCTGCTGCTGGAGCTTCCATGTATCATGCAACTGTGTACATATCTTCCTGAGACCAGCTGCGCATTGGGTTGTAATTATATCTGTTGATGTTTTGTCTCCTGATAGATTTTGGAAACAAATCATCGGCTTTATTCCTTGTGTCCCACCTTAGGTGGCTCCTCTTCTTCCAGTAGGTGTATGGCTGCCTGACTGTGTAGTCATGGAAGATACTATGTGTAAGACTTCCATAATGTCCCATTAGAAAAACACCATCAATTACTAAAATTATACCATTGGCCTGCAAGTGCTAGTGTTCTTCTTTTCCTTGTTTTCATTTTTCCTTTACTACTACTTCCTGAAATTCTTTTCTGTCTTTAAATATAATTAGACAATCATAATGATTACAAACCAGCATTTTAAATCCATTTTTCTTGAGGAAAGAGCTGAACATATTGGACAGTTAGTACTTAACAGCAGCATGAATGAACAAATTAATAGAAATTTGTTCTTAGTATATTTTCTTTTTCTAAAATCCTTAGTGTCTTGTATTATTCAAGTGTTCTATCTCTCAGTATTATTTTCTTTTCTTGACATTAAATGTGGATATAATTATAAAGCAGGTATTTGGTACATTTAAAAATTGCTGCTTTTGTTTATTGAAAATGTATTGGAAGGTGAAACCTGTGGAAACACTGCTGTCACTTCATCTGTTTTCAGTGTTGTGTTGTGCAGTGCAGGCCAGGCCAGGGCCAGTGTGCTTGTCTGGGCATGACAGGCTTATTGGTTCACCCTAGCTTCTTAGGATGAGAAACTTGGCTGAAGTTACCAAAAGTTTTGAATAGGATTTTCATAACCATGAACCCATATTTTTTATTACTAAACCTACAAAATTGTGAAAACTGAGCACAGATTCCATCTAAATAGTGGAAGTTTCTATGAATTCTCCAGTTCTGTCAGGAATTGTCCCTCTACATACTGATTTTGGCCCAAGTATTGGCCTGGATGTTCTTGCCATTTAAAATTCAGTGTCACTGCTAAATTTCATCACTGAGAGTCTCTCCATGCACCTGTGAGACGTCATGCAAGGTTCACACTGCCCCTTCACTTGCTTATTTTTGTTCTTTTTGTTGTTATTTAGTGTGAATCTGTCTTCAGGGGAACTTAAGTTTTAAATTAGGTGTATTATCTATCTTTGAAAAATTTCCTCTGTGGGCACATTGAGCACAGGAAGTGTCATTTTAAATCTCCATGCATTAAGAAGAAGGTGTTCTCACAGAACATCACTCTTGCCTGAAAGTTTTCCATGTCCTAAGGAGTTGCTCAGCTCTGTGGGTACTTCAGGATTTAATTTCTAGAGTGGAAGGCCTTAGTGTTGGATGTTAACAAGAAAATATATTGTTAGGGTTAATGGGAGTCAAGCAGGGAGGGAGGTGGTGTGGTGTATAACTTCAGAAAGAAAGAACAGGAAAAGAAAAGAGCAAAGTAAACTTCTAAAGACAAAACCAGTTTTAATTAAATGACTAAGTAGCAATTAATTACTGTTGAGTGAGACAGGAACATTCTTATTACCTATTGTCCTTGCTTATCTCAGGATATATATATCCTCAATAAGTGACTTTTTCCCTTTTTGTTTTACAGAGGTCAGAGGTCAACTCCGCTCACCCATGATGGACAGCCAAAAGAAATGCCACAGGCTCCTGTACTTATTTCTTGTGCTGACCAGTGAAGCGCCCTTTAATTGTAAAACATTGTGCTTTACCTACTACCCTAGCCTTGTCTTTACCAGGGATGCTAGCGAGTCCATGTGGTGGGAAGTACAGACTGCAGACAAGTGCTTGTTGCCCCACACGGCCCAGAATCACTTGAAGCAGAACTTAGCATTCTTGGCTCATTTGTTTCAGAAGCCACAATTTTTGAGGACAGTGTTACAGTGTGATACTGAGCAAAAGCAAAGTGATTTGGACCTTTGCTTTGCATGGAAGGAAGGCTTTTGACAGTGACCAGTGGTAACTTGGTAAAAGGCTGCCTTTACTGTAGCTCATCCAGCATCTCTTTTACCAACCAGAGAGTGTGAAACTAGTTTCATATATTACCTAGTTATTCTTTCAAAACAAACAACAAAAAAAAAACCCTGACGCACTTCACTAGTTATTATTAGATATTCTTAGTC
This sequence comes from Cricetiscus sungorus, assembly GCA_030556225.1. Taxonomy (NCBI): domain Eukaryota; kingdom Metazoa; phylum Chordata; class Mammalia; order Rodentia; family Cricetidae; genus Cricetiscus; species Cricetiscus sungorus. Next base: position 28,049,391 of record JANBXA010000651.1, on the reverse strand, counting down.
TTTTGTACATGAAGATTTAAGTTCTAAGATGGTTTATATAATAGGTTATACCTACATTTATATTGTAGAATAAATATTAAAAAGCCTGTACCAGAGACTCCCAAGCAGCATGGGCAGGCAGATGTACCATTGTTAGCGGTGTATGCTCGGCCTTGTGGTCCATATATTCTGCACTTTTATATTTGCCACCAGAATGGTAGTGGTAGTTTGCTGGCAGAGAGAGAGAGAGAGAGAGAGAGAGAGAGAGAGAGAGAGAGAGAGAGAGAGAGAGAGAGAGAGAGAGAGAGAGAGAGAGAGAGAGAGAGAGGAGAGAGAGAGATTTTGAGATTGAGAAAGAGACTATTACAATTCTTACAATCTGAATTTTTTTCTTAGCCTTGAGTGACCAAGAAGAATTTGCTTGGGGCAAATTGTGGCAAATATTTTCCCAGACAGGGGAAGCATCCTGCAGATTACAGATTACTGATGTTTTCATGCCTTGAGGATTCTTTTATTTTTACACAGGGGTCTAAGTGACCAATGGATCGTTCATACAAACAAACAAACAAAAAAAAAGACAAAAATATTATTCAGAAGTGACCTTAGTATTACTTCATTATTCTAAACACATTGAAGATGCTCACTTCATATGGACTTGGAGCTTCAGACCTTTTACATTCATCACAGACAGATTGGACGGGTTGCGATTGCTATGCACAGCCTAATAGGCACTGCAGGTTTTAGGAGCCATTTGGAGTTTGTGTTGTTGAGGAGGTATTGAGTAAACGAGGGGGGGGAGGTGTCTGAAGTGCGCCTCTCAGTCAGATCCACCTACAAGTTTCTGTTTCCTTTCATGTTTTGTTGCTTTTAAGCATAAAATCAACCATATGCCAGTGCCAAGTGGATTAACTGGCTTACAACATTCAACATATTGACTTAACCACCTGACGTTCACAGTGTCTTGTTTCCTAGCAACAGATGCAAAGTGATACATCAAAATTAATCTGAGGCTACAGATCTTACAGGGTATTTGTTCCATAGCACAAAGTATTTCCCCACTTTGCATTACAGCACAAAATACCAAATTTTAATTTTTGGATCCCAGCAATAATTTTTAATAGTTTTCAAACTGGTGGAGTTTTGATAGTGTTAGCTGGAATTTGAAGCTTTTGAATTAGATCTCTAAATGGTGACAGTTTACATGGTTTTATCTAGCTTTCTTATTTATACTTGACTGAATTGTAATGATTTTTTTTCTAATTGTAATTTGACCTAATAGCCATATAAAATGATTCTATTAATACTGTCTAGGTCTAGCTTCTCATGGTTGTAGATATTACTTCAGTTCCGGTGCTGGAAAATATATACAACAATACTAACAGAATTGAAAAAGTAGAGGTTTGTTTTGTTTTGTTGTTATTTTTCCAAAGCAGGTAGGGAGGGCAGCAGAGTATTAAAATTGTGTCCTCAAAATTCATGTTCATTGTGGGGATGGAGGAAGCAGGAGTTAGTAAAAGGTAAATCAGTAGGTATAACTTAACCCCACCCATTCACATAGAAATAAATCACGTGAACAGCCCCAGATTTTAGCATACTATTTTTACTATTATAACTGTTTTCATAATATTTTCTAAATTTCAAAACAAAAAAAAATGAATGTTTGGAAATTGCTGGGTCCTGATGTTGGTGGCTGTTGGAGTTTTGGACCACTTGCTAGCTGTAATTTAAAATGATAATTAGCTAAAACCCAAAAAAAATAGTAACAAAAGTAGAAAACCAACAATTGCATTGGTGCAGAACATGCATCTTGACAATGGTACTAACTTGTTATTCTCTAGAGTACATTAGAATAGATCTATTTTTGCCAGAGCACCCTCCTTCAGTCCTCCAAGTACATTTCAATAGGGTCCCTTAAGAGATTGCAGTATATTCCTGAGACCTTTTTTTTTAAAAAAAAAAAAAAAAAAAAAGCAAATAAGAGATGACTTTTCTACATGGTTAATATCTTACCTGGTCTGCTTCCTGAACCCAGTGGCTTTTCCCATAGGCAGGGTGGGAATGGGAGGGACTTCCTGGATATGACTGTTTTCGGATGCTTTAAAAACAAACCTTTTGTAGAAATGCTTAATTTTTAAGCGGTTAGGCACTGAGAGTAGCAGAAATCCTGCAAAGCTTTATAGTTCTCTGAGTGAGGTCTTGATTTCAGTAGCTGTACTTCTTATGCCCCAAATCTGCTAGAGAGAGGGGGGTTGGTATTTTCAGGTAACATTTGTTAGCACAAATCCTTCAGTCCGTTATATTGTAGTCCACTGTATAAGTGTCGTCATCCTCATTTCACTTCTCTCCTTCTGGAAACTGCTATTGCTCTGATCTGTACTTATAATCCGTCAGCAAGCACCATCTACACTAACATTTGTCTCAGCATCCTCAAGAAAACAAGTCGCTGCACCTTATGTATATCTCAAGCAAACCAAAATACAATGTTCTTCTGCTTTGTTATATTCTAAATTGTTGTAGCATATCTTTCTGAAACCACTTTGCATTTAGTTGAAATTGTCAGTATTTATGCTTTTAACCATAATTTCTGGATTCAAATCTGTATATAAATCTTCTTTTGAAAGGTGTCCTTGCCCTTCTCTGCAGTGCTGGAGTGGGAGGTTCTGTCTCAGGTGCAGACATAGGACTCTTCCAGTGTTCTTTAGCCTTTTATTTATTTTAGTTATTCTGGTATTTCCAATGTAATTTTGAAGTGTCTAGAGTATATTATAGTAACTAAAACTTCAGCTCTTAAGCTGAGTGAAAGAAAAAATACTATAAGACATCCTTGAAGTTTTGTTTGTTTGGACACTGTAAATGAGATCAGGAAAAGGAAAAAAATATCACACAGCCACATTGGAAGCCACAGGTTCTTGTCCCCAAATTAGATTAGTCTCAGGTTGTGGATCAAAACTCTTAATTCATTCAGCCCCCTCATGAGTGATCTTGTCATTCTGGCAGTTTCCCACAGTGTCAGAAATTATTTAATTTCATCAGATGTTGTCCAGAAGCCGTGCTGAAATAATTCCTATAGTATCATTGTTATTCTACTTCCTGCCTTTATAGTTACTAGAGAAAAATGATTTCAACACTGTATGTGGAAAGGAGCATCTGAACCCGTCTGGGTTTGGAATCTGACATGTTGATTCCGTATTGTTTTTTTTCCTAAGTACAAAAAAAAAAAAATGTGTTTGCACTCTGCAGTCTTTGGCTCCGAGTATGGAAGTGTTTGCACCATTGTAAAAATCTCAAGCAAATTATAAATTGCTATGGAACAGACATTAGCTGAAAACTGAATGACATGTTTTGTTTATAGGGTGGGGTGGGAAATGCTACATAGCTCTGTTACAAGCTTGGCATTTGATGTTAATGTGAAGCAGTGGGACCATGCTGCCTGCTAAACTACTGTATGCGTCCTAAGTGTTCTGAAGACCAGCAGCTGGAAGCTGGAGGACAGCACCCATTCCACAGGAGAAGCACCTGTGGTGGCTCCTCGGGGGAAACCTGCAGTCCCCATTTGTAAGGGAAGTGTTGGGGTGTAGATGATGCTATTGAGATTCAGCTTTGATTGTACTGCTCCACAGAGTCCTCAGATAAGGCCAATCGTCATGGGCTACCTCGGCTTCCAAAGTTAATTTCAGTGAGTCTGTCTTTCGCTTCTGCCTTCAGTGCCATGACTTTCCACTGCAGTGTTTTGACTTACCAAACCGGCTTCTCCAGAGAGATCAACATCTTGCTGAAATGAGCAGTAGGAGCAAGTGCTTATCACATTTGACCTGCTAAAGTGTTTGGAGTGACTGCTAGGTGGAAATTGAATTTAGCTTCTCCCCACATATCCTTGTTCGGCACTTTATGCAAAGTGTACTAATTGCTAATTAGATGTTGTTTCTGTTTATACAAGCATTCCCAAAGAGTTAGACTGGCCTTGGTTTTATTTGAGTTTGGGGATTGTTAAAGTCTTACTTAGATCAACAACATGTGTATAATGAAAACAGAAGCATCTGTGTAGTTCATGGAACCATGGGTTTGGTGAAGCATCAGGGTTTGATGGACTACTTTGCTTGTGTTTGGAAGTGATAGCTACGTTCCTTATACTCTATGCTGAAGGACTGTCCTTTTCAGTGAGGACATTATTACCTTCTTACATTTCAGAACAAAGAAGTAACAGAAGTAAATAACATACATTTGACTTCTTTGTATATCTGCACCTGTCTGTGCTACCCTTCCCTCCAGATATATAAATATACATTAAGAGGGAAGGAAAGTTTCCTCTTTTGACCAAATTTTATCTGTGGTGGTGTGATTTTTACTAATAAAGTCACAGGAGGAACTTTGTAGTTAAAAGTTCTGTGGCCTTTGTTTTGTTTTGCTTTGGGTTTTTGTTTGATTTTTTTTTTTTTGTTTTTTTTTTTTTGTTTGTTTGTTTTTGTTTTTGTTTTTTTCTTGGCAGACAGTGCTCAAACTGATCATGCCTTCAAATTGATTTTCATGCGCAGAACTAGTTGTTGTGAACATTATTACTACTTCCAAAGATTTTCCGATAACTTGGGCCAGAACTGGTGACTGAGTAACAAGGATCTGATTGAATGCCTCCAAACCCACCCACAACACGAATCTTACCTCACAAGCTCTAACCTAAATCATAGAGACACTCATGTTCCATGGAATGTCACTGACTTCTCTGTTGCTCGCCAGAAGGTGTTTGCTCTTGTCTCCTGACTCCTCATGCTAGTGCCTCCGCTCTTGGAGCAGCAGAACCTAGGGTCGGGAAGGCTGGGGACCTTGAGCTTAGTGATTGCTCAGCCACATTTTCATGTAATTAGCACTAAGCAAGCCCCTGGCTCTCAGGAATTTGTCAGAAAGTTGATAAAATCTCCTGAGATTCTACGCACCAGGTTACAAACTGGTTCTCATAGGTTTGAATTACTTACTTACATGTCATAAATTAACCATAGCTTCATTTGACCCCTGGTCTTAAGTCTGTTGACAGTTTCAGCATGACCTATTTGCTCATTTATTTTATTTTTATTTTTATTTTATTTTGCTTTGGAAATTGGCTTGGTTCTCTTTAGAGTTGGTGTAAACATGCCATGTAATAAATGATTTCCAGTTAATGGTACAACAGAATTATTGCTTTCTTAGATGTATGTGTAGTAAAAGTCAATATACACATTTATATAATTTCTTCAAAATCTTATACCTAATTTGATATTTCTAAAAATTGCACATGTAAATCATGTGTATAACATGCTAAAGTACTTTAACTGTGATCTTAAAACTGAATAAAAATATTTAATAAAAATTTGAAATATTTTAAAGATATTATTCAAATACATTTCTTTATGTTCACACTCCAACTATAGACTATGTGCCTTCAATGTTCCATGTTCACTAAAAACAGTAGAGAAAATAATAAAGGATTCTTCAACTATTTCAGAATATTGGTTAATGGTCCCCCTTCCACTGTGTTCAGCTGAGACTGACCACTGTGTTAGGAGTGTTGGCTGCCCTCCCCTAATATGAAGGGGAGTCCAGTGGAAGAAGATTCACTTCAGGCTACCACTTGGGATGAGAGCTTTTAGGGGAGCTCAGCATACTCTTGCCTTAGGTTGGAGTAAAACTATGTAAATTACATCATGTAGGCAATGGCCACCCTTAATAGCTCAGACCTCAAGCTGAATATATGGAGTGTTCATAAACCTTGTCTTATTTTAAAAGTCCTTGGAGCTAAATGTGGTACTCACCTTTATTTCAGCACTTGGGGAAGCAAAAGCAGACAGTCTTACTTTGAGGCCAGGTCCCAACCAGTCAGGGCAATGTAATGAGACACTGTCTCAAATGTAAAATCCCAAACAACCAAAGGCCTCTGGAAACATATGTATTATCAGCTTAGGTGTATAATAACATATTTGATACCCAAGTTCTGGCCATCACCGATTTACCCATAATGAAAGTGGTTGCATTACTACCTAGCATTGCTTTTGGGATAGAAAATGTTGGCATGGTGCCTTTAATGTAATATGTACATTAAGAGCTTGTTATTACATGTTCAAATTGGCATGCTTCTTGAGTATATTCAAAGGATGCTGAGGGGCCACTTATGGTTGGTTGCATACAATGTTATCCCTGCACTCAGGCAGGAAAATTGAGAATTTCAGGGTAGCTTGACAGTGTGTAATGTTCTAAAATTAAATTGTTATGGAAATTTGATGGTGTAAAAACTCTACATGGATTATATTCCTATCCATACTTTGGTATGTAAAATGTTTCCTGTAAAACTACCTAATGAATTACCAATGTCACTCCATACTTCCTTCCCATTACTGAGAATAAAATCAGGAGAGGGAGGCTGGTAAAAGAGGGGGCTCCTTGCTAAAGATACAAATTCTGTTAGAAAAAAGTGACAGGGTATGCATATGTATAATTATACAGTGTTATATGTATCAATACTGTTGCATCCTTTTAAATAGAATGTGAAATTTCTCGCAAGGAAGAAAGTTATTAACAGTTAAGTAAGGTAAAACCAATATGACTGACTTCATACACATCGAAAAGATGCTAGAAAGGAAAATCATCATACTTTATCCCAAGCCCTCTTGCTTTGTTGGGATTATAGAATTCCAGTACATGCAAAAATAAAGTTTGTGTTTTAACCCATCACCTTTCAGCCAACAACACCAGTGTTTCCTAGTTCCAGTTTTATCTGTGTACCACTCATTATCTCCACTCCATATCCCAGCAACAGGTGACATATGTACTAGAAATAGTTCATCTGAACATTTCAGACACAGCCTTTGAAAAGGTTGGTGTGCCTTCATTTTGTGTTGTTGATTCTCAAAGATTCCAAAATTTGTCCACAGTTAAAGAAAACAATGAGGCCAAAGCAATGATATTCTAGAATAGAGTTGTTTAAAATTGTAGAAAAACTGTTAAGCTTGGATATAGATAGCTATTTACCTCTCTGACCCACAATCTCAAAGTAGATTTTTAACTTGTCAGAACCCTTTCTAAGAGGTTTTGTGTGTGAGTATGTGGAGGATGGCAGATCTTATGATGTGTTTTTTCTCCATATTAAGTGACTTGGAAAGCCCAAGAGCTAAAACTTTAAAATGTGTCTGTATTGACCATATGTCTAAGCCCCTCTGCCAGCCCCATTCTGTCTATTTCACACTGTGCCCTCCAGGCTTCCAGGGAGTATAGAGATACTTAGGTGTGCTCTGGAAGACAACTCTCCAGAGATTTAGACTCTGAAAATTCTGATCAGCATGCTAGAAATTAAAGCACAAAATGAAATCCCAGACTTGCCCTGCTTGGAGATCCTTTACCTTAAAGGATTTTGCAACAGGTATTATTGTAGAATTGTATGTAAGAGAAAAATATGAGGGTTGAAAGTTTCTAAAAAGTGATGGAGAATTAAGGAAAAGGAATTTATATGTTTTAAAAGTCAGTATGAAATGTGCTCAAGAAACGTTCTTAAATGAGGTTTTTTTTTTTCTGATGGTATCAGTGGAGTTAATGAATGGCCAATTAAACAAGTGCGTGCTCTTCCAGAAATAAGCATAGAAAAAGCACTGTGAGACATATAAGCAGTAGACACATAATAGGTATAAAATTAGTTAATGATTGGCCACAGAATTTGAAGCTCTTACTGGAATGAATTTAATAGGAAGAGCAGTATTGATACAGTTTCCCCCAAATACATATAATTCTTGACATACTGGAAATTTTTAGTCACTGCTTTGTAGAATAGAATTTCTCATATTCTGTATTTGCTTAATTGTATGTTAAAAATAGAGCAATAGTCTTTGCACAAGCCCTTAAATATCCAAATCCTTTAAAGTAGAATCTGTAGTGTTTCACACTTTGATGCTAGCCCCACCTAAAACTTGTATGTCAAAACCAAAACTATACTTAGATGAAAGTTGCCTAAAACCTGCTTTGTTCCACGGTTCTCAAAGCTCATGGAAAATTGCTCTGGTGTGCATGCCTTGGTTCTAGAGGGTTCTCAGCTGCCCACAGCTCAAACTCACCAGATTGCTACATTGTGCCTCCTTAATGGCAGTGTTTCCATCTGCACTAAGTATTCTCTATGTACCCAAACTGGACTTTCTGTGACGCGCTGAAAGGTGCTGAGGTCTGGGAGATAGTTCAGTGAATAAATTTCTTCCTGCAGACCCGAGGACCCAAGTCTGGAGTTCCAGCACCCACATAATATATAGGGTGGGCAGAACAACTTTTGCAATGATCAGAAGGAGACAAGAACCCTGGGGTGAGCTCTGGGTTCAAGTGAGAGCCTGCCTTGGTGTGTATAAAATCTTTTTCACCGAAGAGATTTTAACATAAAGGAAAAAATACAAACTACTATGACAAGGCTACCAAGCTCTAAAACTGACAAATGTGTGATAAAAGACCTGGAATGAGGCTTGTGATGATTATCTTAGGACATGGATGTCTCCTGACAGTACAGACTGAGGAAGATGTGGGGCAACACCCTCACCCTTACCCTCCCTTTGCTCATGCTCCCTTCTGCCCAGTCCTGGATCATGCATACTACTAGAATTAAAGTACTTTCGGTATTTCTCTTGAAATAGGTTATTGCAATTTTTTACCTTTTTACTTTTTCCCCTCTGAAAAAACATATAAGGGTTTTTGTTTGTTTTAATGTGGGTGAAAGACTCAGGAATTCCTTCTTAGAAGGATTTCTAAAGCAAAAGACTTTTGTGGAAGAGTCTACCTATTGACAGGTGTTAGCACAACATTTTGGTTCTAATCAATGGGAGCTTTCTCTTCCTAATGCTTAGCCTTTGAAGACTGCCTCAGAAAGTTCCTATTCTGTTGGGCTCTGGGATTATTTCATTTAGTGGTGCTTGGTTGGAAACTCCAGCTTGCCCCATGCACATGATCTAGAAAGCCCCATTCCTGTTTCTCTCCAAACCCTGCTCGTTCAGTCTCAGAACAAAGGAAAGGCCCCAAAAAGCCCAGTTCTGGTGGCTATTGAGCTTCCTTCCTGAAGCTGCAGGTCACCCAAGTCCTTGCCTAAGTGCCAGTTTTGACTGTAGTTGGACACAAACTGAGCTTGTGATGGACATGCCATCACTCCTCACCTACAACCCATATAATCTTCCTAATTTCATACAGGGGCGCAATTTCTCTGGCCTCAGTCTCTGGTCTACCAGAGAACCTGCCCAGGAGTTGCTCTGCTCAAATATGCCTCTTGTTATTCTTTTTCAACCCCTCTTGATCTGTCAGAGAAACTTACTGGTAGGTACTGAAGGTTTTATACCTGCTCTTGAAACCAAATACTCATTTTAGTATGGCCTAAGTGTGTGTGTGTGGGGGGGGACCCTCTGGGGATTAGTACGTGAGTCTTCTTTAATTTCAAAACCATCTGCTTTAAGAAACAAGATCATGCCTCTTACATATGCAAACTGTACTGTAATTTATGTGAGTTTGTAAAAAATTGTAGAAATGTAAAGAGTTTAATTTGAAGTTCATCAGGCACCTGTCTGTGTTGTCTTCTTCCTCTCAGAAAACTCAGACAGTTAAGCCTTTGCTTCCTTTCCCCATTTCTAAAGGTCTGGTATGAGGAGCAGATGAAGTTCTGAATTAATTTTTGTTGCTGACATGATCCAGGCCAGGTCAAGGACACTGTCACCTCAGGCTGCCAAAGCCTTCCTGGGCCAACCTCAGGAATAGCCAGATCTTTCACTGGTGTGGTGGTTTTGAAAGAAAATGCCCCCCAAAGGAAGTGACACTGTTAGGCCATGTTATTTTATAGGAGGTAGTGTGTCATGGTGGGGGAAAGGGCAGGGAGATGCTTTGAGGTCTCATTTGTTCAAGCTGTGCTCCGTGGTAGGCAGTTCACTTCCTGTTGCCTGCCGAGCAAGATGTAGAACACCCAGCTCCTTCTCCAGCACCCATGTCTGCATGTTTCCATGTCCTGCCATGATGATAATGGACTAAACCTCTGAAATTGTAAGCTACCTCAACTAAATCTTTTCCTTTTTTGTTTTTTTAAGAGTTGCCATGGTCATGGTGTCTCTTTACAAAAATAGAAACCCTAAGACACCTAGTGAGAGCATAGATGTTGGTCAGTGGTTAATCTTCAGCTAAAACAAGTCAATGCAAAAGGTGCCACCACAGTTACCCTATTGTGGATGACTGCAACCAGAGACTGCTCCCTACAGCAACCCCCCATCAAGCTAACTCCCTTCTTACCCCACTGCATATTAAAAATGTTAACTTTCCCCTCTGCTTCTGGTGCATCTCCTTCTAAGCAGATGGCCCACTTGATCCCAACATTATATAGCTTGTTGCATCTGTCACTTCTTTATTTTTCATCACTCCAAAGTCCACAGCTATGCAAATGTCACTCAAATAGGGGCTGCGTATGGGGAACTTGCACCCATTGAGGGAAACACACATGAAAAGGTTACAAAGATAAGGGAAAGCACATTTCTATGCATCGGGTATAAAACAAGAGTGAATCTAGACATGTCAGTTTTTGAAGAAGATTTTGAGGAATGGAAGAAGTAAGGGGATAGCTTCATTAATTCTTAGCCTACATTCAGGAGTAAATTTGGCTACTTGGAGAAAACAAAAATTAAGGGATATATACACAGCTGAAATATCCAAATATCTTTCCGTTTTTACTTTCTGTTTATGGGGTTTTATTCATGATTCCATAGATCAGAAGCTATTTCCTCATGAAAGAACAGAGGAGGTCAGCCTCGTTCCCTTGCCCCTCTGGTTATGAAAGACTGATACCTTGTCCCTGAGAGACAGCCACAGATGACCAGGGCTACGGCTGTGGTTCCAACAGTCACCCCTGGGACCTACAGAGACAAATATGATTCACATGTCATATGTGTCCTGACCAGCCTGGCACCCTGGATGTTGATACTAAGTACAGTTATTACGATATGTCACCCAACCTGTGGTGAGATTGCACCTTGGATCTGGTCCACTTAAACATTTAAGGTAACCTGGACTCCTTTACAACAAACCTTGTTTAGGGCAAGAGATCTCGGGGAAGACACTAATGGTTTTAGCTGTTTTCCTGTGTTTTGAGTGTAACAAGTCTTTTTCTGTGCCATACCAGCTCCCAAATAATGTCACAGAGACTTACTATGAAAGCTTAGCCTTTAGCTTAGGCTTATCTCAACTAGCTCTTATTATTTTTCTTTTGTTTTAATTTCCACCTGTGAAACACAAACATGAGACTCTGCCCATGTGGAGTTTATTGGTAGAAGGGAGGGAGAGCAAGGCAAGAGAAGAGAGAGGGGGAGCAGAGCAAGAGAGGAGAGGGAGAAAGAGAAGGGGGAAGAGAGCAAGAGAGAGAGAGAGAGAGAGAGAGAGAGAGAGAGAGAGAGAGAGAGAGAGAGAGAGAGAGACTTGCTTTAAAAGGGAAACTTGGCGCATGCATAACTGAGTCCTCTACGCAGCCAGATAAAGCATGAGCAGCCAGGTAAGTCGTGACACAGAAAAGACATGGCCATGAGCATCCCACCCATCATCAGGGGGCAGAGTCAGCAGACCACTGGGTTCCAACACTTATAACTTAAATTATTTAACTCATTTATATTAATCTATGATCTGCCACATGGCATTAACTTTCTTTGTACTGCCCACCCTGCTTCCCCTGCATCTGGCTGGTAACTTGATCTTTCTTCTTCCTAGAGTCCTCTCTATCCTCAGAGTCCTGCCTAACCTCTTCCTCCTAGCTATTGGCCATTTGGGTCTTTATTACACTAATCACAGCAGTACATCTTCACACAGTATATAAATGTACCATAGCATTTGATTAACCTGATCCACAGAATCCAAACAAAATGGGCTCTGGGCTCTGTTCAACTATTAGGGGTAGACTAAGGTGTTAACCATATGTTGCTGTCCTATGTAACCCCTTTCCTTGGTACATATTTTTCTTAAGATCTGTAGAGTGGCCTTGCTATGGTACCTATGTAAAAGATTTAAAAACTACAGTTAATAGGAGTTGAGGCTTCCAAGTATACAATGCCTGTCACCTCCAATGGAAAAATGTAGCGCACATAAGGTTGAATGAGTGCTTGGCTATGCTCCTTGGAAACACTGCTTGTTTGACACCTCTCATACTTACAACATTAGCAGCACCAACATTGTTCAGTGTTCCACTAATGGCTCCACAAAACGTAATAATACAAGCCTTTGGCATGAGCCTGTAGTTGGACTAGCCAAAACCTTATCATAAGAAGATGGAAATAAAGAGTACTACCAACCTTTTTAATATCAGTTGGTTAAGTGATAAAGTAGATAGAGGATTACAGGGTTTGCATTCAATACTGCTGTGCTATCTTGACTGACTTGTCTACTTGTCTCTTGCTCTGTGACTGTCTTTGTCTCTGAGTGTGTGTGTGTGTGTGTGTGTGTGTGTGTGTGTGTGTGTGTGTGTGTGTGTGTTTCTGTGATTCTGTCTCTATCTCTCTGTCTTAAACACATGTGCACATGCGCACACATGCACACACACACACACACCACTTACGCTCTCAGACGTTGACCAAAATGCATGGCTTAGCTCCCTCAATGCCACAGTGTTGTTGCTGGGTGATGAGATCCAGGTCCTACAAATTAGACAGGATTTAACAAGTCCAAAAATGTGCAGGTCATGGCAGTCTGGCTTGAAATGGACAGATGGAATTGGAGCAATGCTCCTCCAGGACCCTTTTTGTATTGAAGACTGAGGCTGTTGCAACAGAAGACAATTGCCATCAAACAGACCCATGAGCCTACCCATCTTAGCCTCTGAGCACCTGACCTGAAGGCAGAGCAGTTGACTCTTGGGCATGCTGCCTTTCCTTATAGGATACTTTGAAACTGGAATCAGATCAAGAATTTCTGTTCTGTATATGGGCATTTATCCATGTGAAGTACTTTTTTGGGCTCCTCTTTCACTCCTACCCACACATCCAATATTCCATATGCCTCCTTTTAAAAAGCAAATGGTTTTCTGGTCTGGGTGTGCACTTTTCCCTTTCTGAGTTGCCTTTGTGTGACATTCTAGCCTGCCACTACCAACACCTGCTCTTCATCCAAAGATCTATTTTAGCTAGAATATATCCCAGCTTTTGAGCCTACTGCAGAGAACAGCAGCAGCACAGATTGGTGGTGACATTACATTAGCTGATGAATAATGTTTCCAGGGGAGTGGTTGAGTTTGGCTGACATTCAAAGACAAGGCAGGTCCCACCCAGCAGGGAGCTCAACCAGCAGACTGGACTTGGAAGATGCAAATCACTCAACAATAGCTCTGACATCCCCCACAGCCTGTGAAACAAGGAACAGGCTGGGCCCAGATTTGGGCTACACAATCCTCAGGTCCTAGGCTCTGGTAATTTCTTTCTTTGTAAATTTTATTATGGGGTTAAGATCTTTTTTTAGCTTTTTAAAAACTATTTAACCTTTGAAACTCATATTACTCTGAGTTTGAGAATCAGGCAGAAGGGTTTTTCATGTGGCCTATGGTGGCCCCCTTTGTCCGCATCAGCATAGTTCTCTCTTGTCTAGGTTTTCCTCCAGACACTTGCAGTTACTAGAGTTTATCCAAGGTCTGAGCATATTAATTTGAGAATTTCCAGAAATAAATTCACACATCTTAAGTAAATTTCATCACAGTACATTTGTATGTTAGCATAAAGCGCAGCTTTCTCGATGGAAAGGAGACAGGAAACAGTTCACTCTGAACCAAAAATGAGTGACCTAGGGACATAGATTTAGGTTATTCAGAATGATGGGTTCACTCTGCAAGCAATTACATGAACTTTTTATAGTTATAGACCAAAATAAATAATAAATTAAGGAATTAATCAAATACATTGGTGGGAGAAGTCCATGCTTTAAGTGTGAGGTACTATTGGATGACAGATATGGACTTGTAGAAACTAATAAACTGGTAATACCTTAGTTACTTAATATGCTCCATGATTTTACATGATAGTCAAAAGGTGAGTGATACATGATTATTAAAAATCACCCAATGTAATTTTGGATCTTGATATGAAAATTTCTAACTCTCCCAATCACAGAGACTTAGGCATGCTCAGAAGGCCTTCTACCATTGAGCTGTATCCCAAGCCCCTCTCTGTTTTTCTCATAAAGCTAATATTTAAAGCTCCTGTGATGCACTAATGACCCAGGGTGTTTAAATAGGATTACATGTGCTATAGTTTCACTCGCCAGCCTCATTCACCTTCTCCAATTTTAAAACAATCTTCTCTTGTCCCTGCACTGGCCATGGACTGTCAGTTTACTGAGTAATCATGGCTGTAAGGTTGAATAAACCTAATTTTGTTCATTCCTAAAAAGCCTTTCTGTGATAGCCATACCAGGTAAATGTGGTTCTGTTTATAAACCCTGAAGGCACAGTCTCCTCAACCTCCGTGCCCTTCCGACAGCTGACTCGGGACTCATGCCCTCAGAGGCTGAATAGCTGGCTTTCTCCCAGATTAATATGAGCAGTGTTGCCCTGCAACAAGGCCACTGGGGAACCAGAGAGAGGAGGCAAGCCCGGGATGGCGTCCATTCATTTCAACATTGCATTTGGCTGCAATTATCACCCAGAAAATATTCTCCTGAGAGTGCTGAGACCAGGTTTGTTTCAAATGGCTTCAAAAGGACGATGCTCTCATCCCACCCTTGAGGAAATTACTGACTGTACAGAGGAAAAGAAGCCACATTCGGGAACATGATCAACGTGATCGTGCACATAACTCTAGAAGGGAAAGCAATTTAAATGTATTACTGGACAAAAACCATTAGCTCAATGAATGTAAATAAGCCTCTAAAGAAGGGCACTGTTCCCAGAGAACTTCCTCTGGAGTGTGGAGCGTGGAGGAAATGTCTCCACTGGAAAGTCCTTGAGTGTCATCGGAGTGCTTTGCAACCCCAGCTTGTTATCAAGGAGTCAGCTTGCTCTACTTGTGTAAACAGCCCCATTGGAATCACTGTGATACTCATTTAGGCGGGGGAGCCAGAAACTACATAGCACCAGAACCAGGCAATTTTGCTGTGAAAGAAAGGCTGTCAACTTGACTCTTTCTCTCAAATTATCTCCAGCAAATGCTGCCAAATCCTATTGATGTCACCCACACCATTTGCCACTCCATTTGAATCTTTGTATTCCTAATGCAGAGGCTGAAGCTCCAAGTCCACAGGACTGCTCTTAGCAAGCCGTGCACCTCAGAGTGGGTAGCTTCGTGCATAAATACTTCGTGCAGCTTCTTGGGGGCCCTGTGTGTTCTCAAGGAGTAGATCCACCCTCCAGAGAAGCCAGAGAGCCAGGGAATGCTCCCCACTGAACCTAAAGGCAAAACTCTCTCCCCCGCTTCTCTTTTCTCCTCCTCATCTCTTCTTGTTTCCCTCCCTCCTGTTCTGTTTAGTTTTCATATTTGCCAAAAGAGCAGAAGGACTGTCCAGTACTTTTACCTTGAAGAAAAATTGTGGAGTTGTTGTTGCGGTTTTTGTTTGCTTTTGTAGTGTTTTTAAGTTTCTTTGCCAACAGGGTCTCACTCTATAGTCCAGGCTGTCCTAGACATCACTGTGTAGCCAGAATTCTTGACCTCTTGACGGTCTTTTTGTCTCTGCCTCCTGTGTAGTAGGATTACAAATGTGTTAAGATAACAGTTGTGATTACACCATGCACACCTGGATTTTTTTTTCTATTTTATTTAATTTTAATCTTACTTGTCATTTAAAAGTTGTGCCTGTCTCTGGGAGAGTCATGGTATTTCATGTGCACCTGTGTAGACAGAGTAATATGAACACTCATCAGCTTAAGGCTTACTTCTTTATGTTGAGAACATTGCAGTCCTCTCTACTGGCTTTTAGAAATCCATAATTTTGTCTTCATATTTCTATATCCATGGTGCCATTGCACATTAGAAGTTGTTTTTCTTGTCCATCTGCATCCCCCCCTCCAGTAAGCATCCATTTCTTGAATGTCACCAAAGAGAAACAAACAAGTGACTGAAAAGCCGTGTTATTTCCTTATTGCATTAATACATTAGGTAAACCAAGTTTTCTAAAAAATACAATTTTCCAAGCTGGGCAGTGGTTGCATATACCTTTGATCCCAGCACTGAGGAGGCAGAGACAGGTGGATCTCTGTGAGTTCAAGACCAGCCTGGTCTACAGAGCAAGTTCCAGACTAAGGCTATTATACAGAGAAACCCTGTCTCAAAAAACTAACAAGCAAACAATTATAATTTTCTTCTTGGGGGAACTCAATAAGGCTATTTTTTTTTTGTTTGTTTGTTTCTTTACCTCCACTTTGAAGGTGAGAAATAAACTATTGGTAAGCTTTCCCTGAATTGGTCCAGATACAAAGATGACTAGTGAGCACTTCTCTAGATGAGCTGGCATCCTCTGGAGGAACAGCCAGCTTTGCGAAGGTGCCCTAGCTCTGTTTATAGTATGAAGTAGGATTCTGGGAGCCTGAGCTTCATCTTCACCGAGGCTTGTTGGTCTGGACCCTGTGTTTACCTGCACTGCAGAAGTGTTTTAGAAGAATGAATGACAAACTGCCACTGCTGTGACACCAGGTGTGCTAATAACGGTTAGTGACTCAGCAAGGCAGCACTTCTAGGGGCAGACTCCCCATTTAGTGCCCTTCAAAGTCTCCTTCCCTTTATTTTCAGCTAAAACCTTCTGGTACAAGCTGAACATCCCCACAGGCATTTCTTTCTTAGCTGTCTTCCCTTCCTTCTTTGTTTTTTGTTTGTTTGTTTTTTATATTTATTTTACTTATCAATCCCAGTTCCCTCTCCCTTCCATCCTCCCATGCCCCACCCCCCCTGCCAGCCCCCCATCCCATCCCCCATCCACTCCCCATGGAGGGTGAGGCTTTCCATGAGGGATCATCAAAGTCTGTCAAGTCATTTTGGGGTAGGGCCTAGTCCTAGTCCCCTGTCCTGTCAGATCACCCGCCTCCCAACCACCAACTCCCCCTCCCCCCTGGGCTGGTGGGAGTATCCTTCCATGGGGAATGTGCTCCCGAAGTCCTTTTTCACTAGAGCTACATCCTGGTTTCATTGCCAGAGATCCCATAGACTGCCCAGTTCTCCTAGCTGACACCTACGCTCAGGGGGCCTTGTTTGGTACTATGTTGGTTTCCCAGCAGTCAGACTGGGGTCCATGAGTTTCCACTTGCTTAGGTCAACTGTTTCTTTGTGTTCTTGCCCCTTGTTTTTGTGAGACAGGGTTTCTCTGGGTAGCTCTGGCTGTCCTGGAACTCACTCTGTAGACCAGGCTAGCCTCAAACTCATAGAGATTCACCTGCCTCTGTCTTCCGAGTGATGGAGTGCTGGGATTAAGGGCATGTGACACCACTGCCTGACTACCCAGAGGCATTATCATCCATCAATTTAATAAATGTGCTCTGAGACTTTGAGCTGAACACACATATACCCTTCCCCAAGTGTGACACACGTACACCCTTCCCTGAGTGTGTCTACTCTCCTTTCTTTTTAAATTATGACCTTAGCCTAAGGAACCAGCTGACCCTTTGTGAATACATAGAGGTGACCAGAATTAAAGCCTTGCTCCCTTGAGTGCTTTGCCTTGGAAATGACTTGCCTTATCCACTGTGGGTGATGCATCTCTCCCCATTCTTTAAGGTCTTGGCTGTGCTGTTTTCAGCTTTGCATTCACCAAGACACAAGTCTGTTCATTTGACTATAACATGACACTTTTAGGGGCCTAGAAGGAAAAAAAAAGTCTGAGAAGTATTGGCCATATAACACAGACTGGCTCAAACTCCATAAATAGTTAGGCTGATCTTGAATTCCAGATCCTCTTGCTTCCACATCCTAAAGGCTAGGATTATAGACATGCACCATCATGCCTGGTTTTTACCCCAAGCTCTCTGTTGTGAGAGCTGATATACCCTGACTCCGTGCTGATCATTTTATAATAAGTTAACACAAGCTGGTCACTTTGCAAGAGGGAACCTCTGTGATGATATTTTATTCATGCTTTAACAAATAAAACTTTCCTGAAGATCAGAGTGTGGAGCTAGCCATTAGTTAGCCATAGAAGCTAGGCAGTGGTGGTGCACACCTTTAATCCCAACACTAGGAGGCAGAGTGAGTTCAAGGCCACCCTAGGCTATACCAGATTGATCCAGTTAAAAGAGAAATAGAACCAGGTAGTGGTAGCTCATACCTTTAACCCCAGTACTTGGGATCACACTTCTTTAATCCTAGCACTAGGGAGGGGGAGACAGAAGTGTTATGGCTGGGCAGAGGGAGGAATATAAGGCAGGAGGAGACTGGAAGGAGCTCAGAGCATTCAGTCTGAGGATTCCTAGAGACAGGATCTCTGTTTACTTTCTTAGACCTATGTACAACTATGTATACATAGGATTAAAATCAGATGTATTATGGAAAGGGGCATGCACAGCAGAGAAAGGATTATGTAAACCATCTATCAGTTAAAGTAGAACCTCCCAAACTCTGCCCCTTAATAATGCAGTCTTTCCTTGAATCCAACAAAAAGAAGCTCTGAACAATCAGCTTGGCCTTTGACTACTGTCATTCACGTGGCCCTCCCTCAGTCTTGACATATCCCCTCTCTGACCTGCAATATCACTTTGCCCCAAGTACAACTATCTTACTTCTTTTGCAATTCTCAGTGAGCCCATGTTTTCAATTCTCTGGTGAAGAGGCCAAGAACTGCAAACCCTGAGTCTAGACCCAGATCTCCAGTAACCATTTGGCAGGTGGGGAAGGACTTGATCTATTGACACTACACTTAGAGGAGGGGTCTCAGCAAGGCCAACTGACTCATATCCTCTGAGACCCTCATCTTTAGAGATAAAGCTGCACACTCCCTCTTCCACATCAGAGCCTAGTGACCTGCTTCAGGATGAGGTCAGGAAATGGCCCAGGGTCTGTTAACTGCTTCAAGAGAAATGGCAAAGGGGAAGGGAAAATAACATGCCTGTTTTTCTCAACTTTCTTTAGCTTAAAATATTTACTATGCAAAGCTGCCCCAGTTTGGGACAGCATGTCCTGAACCTTATCAATATTGTATTAGTCAATTTGCAGCAGGAGGTACTTTTGAACAGAGCAAATATGAAGTCCATAAAGGAATTATTTACCAAAGCCACAGCAAGAAATATACAAAAAAAACATGGTGCCAAGGACCAGATCTGCTAACACCAGGCCTGAAAAGTGAGGTCCTCAATGGGTGACCAGAGCCTGGAAGAATAGGGGGGAGCAATTAGAGAAACATTTTACCCCCCCCACACACACACACACCACTCCTGCTGTTCCAGTCCCTCTGGAAGGCAGACATCAGCAGAATTTACTTAAATAGTTCATCAATGCAGGGACCCCAACTCAGTAAAATGTAGAGAGGTAGAGATCAGGGCAAGGAGGAAAGTAGAAGGTACACTCCTTGATGGTCGAAAGACCCGGAGTGTTTTTGCATCTCAACATTTTGTTTTGAGATATAGAGTGGGAATGAAGCCACCCATTTTTCATGCTTCCAAGTCTTCATTTGGCCTAGGTGTATCTGGCTGGGGGAAAGGCTGTTTCAAGCTGGTATGTGTCATTAGTTTCTAGCACAGAATCCTCAAGACTCTAGAAGGACCACATGTTCTGTCACTCTGACAACACTGGATTCTGACTTAGCCACACAGAGGTGCTGTCACTAGCACCTATCACATCTGTTTAGCCTCCCAGACTCGAGGGAAAGTCATACTTCAGGAGACAAGCTATTCCATTAAATGGGGGGAGGGGGAGCATGTTTCATTGAGGGTTTCAACACAAGCCAATTTCAAAACTAATGGAGGTCACTATACAGGACTCTGATATAATTTTCTAGGGGAAAAATGTTTGTGTTTTATTTAACACTGTTGATAATGTTTACCAAGCTCTCACCCCTAACAGGCAGCAAAACACTTTCATCTGCACTCGACACCAAAACAGAGCATCTGTATTTAAATATTTGAGTTAAACATATCTTGTGTTTGCAGAGCATAATGCTGTTGACATTGTTCCACAGCTACACTCTTTAGGGAGTTGGAATCTGTCTTCAGCATTAGTCATCAAGACACATGAAACATTTGAATGGGGATCAAGGCAGTGAAACTACTCCAAGGACCCTTGAACTAAACAAAGGAAGTTGCTTCAGGGAAAGATAGAGAAGCAGAGATCTTACCAGGAACTACTTCTACTCTCCTGGCAGTTCATCTCACAGGAGAGAAGAGCCATTCACCCTGGGGTTACCTACACAAGTGTGGCTTCCAAAGAACAGCTGGGCTCTTATGAGTGATATGCTCCATTTCCCTGACTGCTGTGGACCTTCCTTGACTTCCTAGAAACTTTCAACTATGGGCTAAGGTCGGTGGGCAGTTGCAAAGTGCTTGCTTAATATGCATGTGACCCAGAGTTTAATCTTTGGTACTGAGAAGGAAGAAAGGGAGGGAGGGAGGGAGGGAGGAAGAAAAGAAGGGAGGGAAGGAAGAAGGAAGGAAGTTCTCAGCATAAAGGAGATTTATTTGCTCCAGAGGAACAGAGGACAAGGAATAAAAGACAAAGATAGGAGATAGAGGACAAGGGAGAAAGGGAAGGGAACAAGGGAGAGAGGACAGGAGTATTTGTTCCTAAGGGATAGAGAGGAGACAGACATGGCCCATAGGGAAATGGCAGTTTATGAAGGTGAAGTGGGAAACCCTGTGTTAGGATGAGGTGTTTAATTTTAATTGGGCATGTTAATTAGGTGAGATAAATGGGGGACTTTTGATAGCTGAACTTCAATACTTTGACGCCTGGGCATTGGTAGTCAGCCTTAAGAGGAGGAAATAGCCAAATAAGGGAAGAGACCTTGGTGACCATCTTTAGTAATGTAATCTAATGGTTTCTAATGGTTTTGTCATTGTTGTTGCTTTGTTTTGTTTTGTTTGTTTTTTGCTAATTTTTTGCAATGCAGAGGGATTCAGGGAGAAGGGCAAGGTCTGCCAGAGCCATGCTCACCATGTTCGAGCTGGCCAGCATTTCTCAGGGAGGAAGAGAGAGAAGAAACATATTGATCCTGCCTTACACACAACACCACTTCCCTCTACTCAACCTAGCTCCCAACTGGAAACCGAGTATACACCCATGTTAGAGGACAGGAGGTAAGTGTGAAGCTGGAGCTGGGCTGTTGAGCAGACCAAAGATGGAAATACCAGAAGGATGCCACCTGCAAAGGTCCACCTGGCTCTACATCCTCTGGGTCTCCATCTCAAGAACCCTTATTTGACTCCTGAGACCCTGTGTGTCCCTGTGTGCCAGTGGAGGCCCATTGGTAACTTGTTCCAGTTTCCAAGAGTATGACAGAGAGGAGTGGGTTCAGCACCCTCTTTTCTATTCCGACCACGCAGCCTATGAATTGTTTCTGTTTCAAGAGCCCAGGTTTCAAGAGTGCTTAATTTAATCGGCCTCATGTGAGTTAAGAAGGAAATTAGAGAGCCAACTGAGAGCTGTAAGTTTCCATCAGAGACAGGAGCCTGGCCTGAGGCATCTGATTTGAAGAAACAGGACTAGCAAGGTCAGATCTGTGTCATGGAGAAGCCCAGAGTGTCCATGGTGATGGTAGTAAGGGTGTCAGAGCAGATGGCCCTCGACACCCTATTATTCACAGTACTCTGCAGCCTACTCTCCTAGTATTCCTCTGGCATTCCTAGGCATTCCTCTGTCCCTCCTTTCCCTGTCTCCCACTAAACCAGGACCCAAC
The DNA here is from genome assembly GCA_030556225.1 of Cricetiscus sungorus. Lineage (NCBI taxonomy): Eukaryota > Metazoa > Chordata > Mammalia > Rodentia > Cricetidae > Cricetiscus > Cricetiscus sungorus. The sequence continues at coordinate 28,027,623 of JANBXA010000651.1, read as the reverse complement.
CACAGTGGGCCACACTGCCCTATGAGGTGGATTTTACCTGTTACTGCAATTTGACACCTGGATCAGTGGGGAGGTCAGAGCTGAAATGAGAACATGCCCAAGTACGGTTGTGAAACCCTGACTCCGGATTATTGGGGTGAGGACATGTTTCTGTCACTCACTAAAAGCCAGAGATGTGCCATATACATAATAGTCTGTTCCCCCAGAGAAGAGGGCACTTGGTCAACAGAGACACATATGTGTCCATGTCCCAACCAGTCCTTCTCTGCAATACCATACAGGGGATGCTGACATTCCTTCTCCGCTACAGAAACATCCAAGGATACAGGAAGCCAATATCATCTCCCTTCGTCTGTTATCCAAAAGGCACTGCTGCTCCCAACACCAAAGCTTAAGTGACCTCACGCACTAACCTTGCTGTTTCACCTGTTGACCCCTTGGCCTTTGCCGCATTCTCTTCCTTTAACATTCTTGGCCCTTCAGTAGCCTACTTTCCCTGTTTCCCTGCTGCCTAAGCTACCTTGTCACCTTCACTATCCCCACCAAGTTTTTGAGGCCTGTGGTCATGAGTTCTTGCCACCAAATCAGTGCCTAAGGCTGCTGCATAATAATCTTCCTTGATTAGGGCATCTTAATTATGCTCAAGGAATTTGCTCAAACAGATTAATCATTCTTGAGCACAAATTTAGAAGCTGTGCTTGCTGAGGGATCAGCTCTGATGTCTCCTGAGAAATTTGTTGATTACACCTGCCTGTTGGGCTCTTGTCAAGAGCTGGGTTCATTGCAGGCTCAGCCCTGGGCTGGAAACTACCTTTCACCCCTACATTCTTAGTTTTGTTCCTTCCAGTCCCCTTTCTGAAGGCTAGAGCTGAGACCCCCATCTGGCTGTGAAATAAGGGGCATCCCAGTGGCCTTTTCCTTTTATAGAGTTCTCTCTCTCTCCTGAGGAGTGGGTATGTGGGCCACCTTCTCAGCGAAGACAAAGCCCCATCCATTTACTGATTTGAGGTAGCCTGGTTCTCACAGTGAGTCTTAGCAAAATCCCTACTTTCCTCCCCTGCTGGCCTTGGGAGTCTGTCTCATCAGAATCCCCAGGACTGGGCATCTTAAGGACAGAGCTGGTAAAAACAGAACCTAGAATGTGATCTAATCTGCAGGGAATGAGGTGGATGTTCAAAAGCCCTTGAGAGTAGGAGGCAATGATTCATGGTACTTCAGACTACTTATGAAAATGATCCCCTCTTCATACAGTTGTCAAGGGGAAGGTTAACTAAATTTGTGTCTGTACAGACGTTAGCCCAGGGCCCATCTTGCAGGAAGCCCTTAGAAAATCTGGCTCTCAGTACTTGCCCCATAGTCCACCAACATTTAGCTCAAGGATGAAACAGAATGTTCATATAAGAGGTAAGTAGATAAAAGACAACATGGTGTTTGTAGTGGACTTTTATTCCATCATAAAGAGGAATAGCACTATGGCCTATACAAGAAAACAGATGACAGTAGAGAGCATGTTAAGTGAAATAAGCTTGACTCTGAAAGACAAATATTTGTTTCCTCTCATTTGTGAAATCTTGGGGGTTATAAGCACATACCGTCATCCCCAGCTTTTGACACAAAGTATTTTTTTTCATTTTTTGAAATTAAAATATAACTATATTTCTGCCTTCCCTTTCCTCCTCCCATCCCCATCCCCCCAAAGGTCCCTCCTTGTCCTGCTTTTAAATGTGGACCTTGAGGGTACATCTCGGGCAGGTCTTGTGCTCAAATGGAGGCAAGCACTTTACTGGCTTAGATATATCTTCCCAACTCTGAAACCTTTATTTTGTGTGCTAATTATTTTGTTGTTGAAAGAAGGAAAACTATAAAGTCAGGAGGTGTTTCCCAGTAGCCACTGATGAGGCTTGACCTGGAGCATGCCAATGGTACTGTGTCCTTTGTTCAAGGTCAAGGAATAGGCAGAAGTCGGTGTGTGCTTCTTCAGATCTAAACCCACATGATGAAACAGAAACAGGTGTGTCTGTCATTTTGTGATTAGCTTGGGGGGGGATTAAGAGTTTTGAAGAGAAGGAAAATCAATCAAACAAAACTAATCTACTAAAAACGTGAATTCACGAAACAAATGCAAATAATGACTACGAATTGCACACCTGCCTTTCCGGTCATCACCGTAGTCAAACTATGCTTTCCCCTTTAAATCTGGTCCAGATGGAAACTGCTGAAAGTTTGCAATTTCACAGGCTGTCAGGGAGAGGCTGGCAAGCCAGAACTGGCAGAGCTCAGTGTGGTCTGAAGAAGGCTTGCAACTCAGTCTGGCTAACTATGCACAGTGCCCACAAAGAGACAGAGGAAAACAAGCAGGCAACATGCTGATCTCCAGTTGCATGCTGCTGCCTGGAGGCTGAGAGATGCCTTTTGTTAAGCAGCAAGAGGAGTGCATGAAGTGTTTATAAATATTTGGAGGGAAGAAACACTAGAAACATAAACCTGATCAGGAAATGTGCTGAATCAAAGGAACAGACAGATGCGAGCTGAGCTATTTAGGTACTTTTTAGAGTTGTTCTTAACACATTCGGGTCTTCGGGGAGAAAGCATAAGCAATGAGCTTTTAACCCACCAAAATATCTTTGGCACCAGCAACTATGTTAAGTAAGATAATATTTTTAAGAGAAATAATGAATACTTTTTCTTTCTTTCTTTCTTTCTTTTTTTTCCTGGACGTTGGGAGTAGTACCATGACTTTGCCCAAGCCACCTGAGTGCTATACATTAAACTATGTCCCCCTTCCCAGAAATTGCAATTGTAGGGTGAATCATTTCCTTTTTAATTTTAATTTTGTTGTTTTGATAGTCAATAAGTTATCAATAGAAAGACATTTGGCTTTTTGATTCACTTCAGCCCAAAAAAAAAAATCAATGAGCAATTTCGCTTTTGTAGATATTAATATAAATGCTACTGTAGCAAATTCTAGGCTAAATCAAACATCCTAGTAAGGACAGAAGGGAAAGCTCACCCTGGGAGGAGGACGGTCTTGGGAAAGAAAGATACACTGGGCACTAACATGCTAACCTTGAAAGCTCTTTAACAGGCTAGAGTGCAGCATTGTGGAGAGGTGAAAAGTGAGGGGGGATTTGATGTAAGACTATCCTGTCAAGGACTGTCAAGGTCAGCTCTGCTCTAGACTATAGTTTTCAGCCTCAGTCTCTTTGTCCACACGCATCGCAGCTGGAGCATGCAGGCTGGATCAAGCTGTTCCATTCCTGATCTTATACAGTTTGCTTCTTAGGCTTCAGCAGAAACTTCACCCACGCCTCCATCAAATTTCATCTCAGTAGCAATTTCCAAATAGGTGAAAGTTCACATACCGGTGAAGGATTAGACATGGCCGGCATCATCTCATCAAGATTGAGATAGGAGCAATAGAAATGTGGGTAAAGAGTCAATATCGAAAAGTCATTTTCTAACCTTCAGAACAAAAATAGAAGGTGTCCTTAGCATCAAGACGGACAGATTCACTTCACCAGAGGTGACCCGCTATGAACTGGAGAAAACTAGAAAGGGATAGCTGAGTGGAGACAACATCACATGAGATCATTGCCGAAAAATTTATCATGCCATCAAATAAAATCCCATTCACATGCAATGAGGCTGAGGGGGTTTCCAATTTGATTTTTGCTTCAGTGAACTCATGTTAGTCTAATTCTTTTCCTTTTCTTACTCTTTTCTCATATAGTTCTATTCTGAGTATGTTTTGAAATTAATGTGCATTTCCTTTGACTCTTTTCTTGAAGGCAATGACTCCAACAGAAAGTTATTTACCCTTAAATGTTCAAAACAAACAAACTAACTAACAAAAAAAAAACTCTTCTGACCTCAGGGAGGATGCAGACAGATGATAGACATATTAGTTCTTTTCTTTTTACGTTCAGAACTCATAACTTCCTTTTGTCATTTGTTATAACAACCAAACGATAGGGATTAAAATTTTTTAAATATTTATTTACTCAGGAGTATTTTGCCTGAGTGTATGTATGTACCACATGTGTGCTGTGTGCCTATGTAGGTCAGAAGAGGGCATTGGATCTCCTGAAACTGGAGTGTCAGGGGCTGTGAGCCCCTGTGTGGATGCTGTAAAATAAACCCAGGTCTCTGTAAGGGCAGATATTCTTAACTGTTGAGACATCCTTCTAGCTGGCTTTTCATTTTCTTATCAGACTAAATTTCTAGACTATAGCAAAAGGAATTAATTATAGACAACTTAAGCTGTACAACTGACTCAACTCCTTGTTTTTTACACCCATCTTATCAGCTTCTTGAAGATTCACTCTTCTGGCAATGAGTTTTGAAACAATGCTTAGAAATGGGGTGTTGTGTTCTATCTGAATGCTCCAATGCGTGGAAGCATCTGTTTCTGTGCAATAATTCTAAGACTCTGAGTGTTCTTAAGTTGATCACGTGGCCTATTTATGTCAATGGAATTAATTAAGAAAAGGTTCACAAAATACTGGGCACATGATATGCCAAATTTATCTCTGGGATAAAATACTCTCTGTAAAGTTTGAGCTTGTTGTGTTCAGCCTAAGCTCAGCTCTGATTTCTCTGACTGGTCAATCATATCATCCTGCAGAGGCTCATCAGAGATATCCACATATGTCCCAAATCTGCAAGACTGACCTTAGTCAGCATCCATTACTGACCTAAACAGTGATACATTTGGGTGGTAGGGGCAGCTCTCCCATAGGTAGAAACTTAATGCACTTTTCTATTCTAGAAATGTCTTCGTTTTTATGCCCCAGGAGTCATATGGCAGTACTATAGTGGTGATGACATGTATTTTAGTCTGTGGAGATTTTAACACGTGTGCACACATGTGGTCCCTAGCTCTCAACATCACCTGGAGAGCTATCTGCAGTGGTTTAAGTAAGAATGTCCCCCGTGGACTCTGACATTTTGATACTTGGTTCCTAGTTGGTAGTGCTGTTTGGGTTATGTGGCCTTGCTGGAGGAAATATTGCACTGGTGGCAGAGATTTCAAAGCCTTGTGCCATTGCCAGTTAGCTCCCTCTTTATGCAGGTGGATCTTTGTGAGTTCGAGACCAGCCTGGTCTACAAGAGCTAGTTCCAGGACAGCCTCAAAAGCCACAGAGAAACCCTGCCTTGAAAAACAAAAAAAAAAAGAAAAGAAGGAGAAGAAGAAGAAGAAGAAGAAGAAGAAGAAGAAGAAGAAGAAGAAGAAGAAGAAGAAGAAAAGAAAGGAAGAGGAAGGAAGGAAGGAAGGAAGGAAGGAAGGAAGGAAGGAAGGAAGGAAAAGATAAGACTTTTAGAGGCTGGGGAGATGGTTCACTGGCTGCTCTGCAAGAGCAGATACTGTCCCACATGGTGGCGCACAACCACCTGTAACTATGCCCTCTCGTGGTTTCCTCCAGCACTGCACTCATGTACTCGTCTGTGTACACACAACACCACACACACACACACACACACACACACACACACACACACACACACACACACACACACACATCAATAAATATATCTGGCTTGTGTCATTCCTTCCTTCCATCATTCCTTCCTTCCTCTTTTTTCTTTTTCTTTCTTTCTTTCTTTTTCGTTTTCTTTTTCTTTTTCCTTTCCTTTTCCTTTTTTTTTTTTTTTTTTTTTTTTGACAGGACATAGCCCTGGCTGTCCTGGAACTAGCTTTGTACACTATTATGGCCTTGAACTTAGAGATCCATCTGCCTCTGCCTCCCGTGCTGGGATAATAAAATAAATCTCAAGAAAAAAAAGTAAGGATTTTCATCTTTAACTAGTAAAATGAGGGACTGGGAAGAGGTTTATATTAGAAGATGTGAAGACTATAGGTGTCTAAAGTATCAGCCTATAGGAAAAAGGTGGCAGGGATTTCTTGAGATCAGAAACCTTAAAAGCCATTGTCTTTGGCTGGAGCGATGGCTCTGTTGCAAACCACTGTCTTGTGCCAAATCAGCATGATAGCTGTTTTTTTTTTCCTTTTCTTTACCCTGGTGTCCATCCTGCAGAATGCTATATTGAAAACTGTTTCCCTTTCAATAGCCTTGAATCTGTTATTGAAGAAGGGTTTTGTTTCTCAATGTCAACAAAGGATTGGGTTCAGAACGCTCCATCTCCTCAGGACACTGAAATCCATATATACTCATGTGCCTTATATAACATGGCATTTATGTGCTTAGGAATTATACATATAGTTTTGTTTACTCTAAATCATTTCTATGTTGTAAAGTACCCAGTTCAATATTAGTGCTATGTGAATAGATGCTTTATTTTATTGTTTGGAATGGTAATAGGATAAAGTGATCTGATAGGATAAATGGTGATAGCATAAATTTTACAAATAAAATTTATACATGTTCAGTGTGGGCGCAATCCATTTACTTTCCAAATTGTGTGTATATGCGTTCATTCTTATTATATGTACATATGTGTGAGCATGCACATGTGTGCACACGTGTGTGCCAAGGTAAGAGGTCAATTTGGATGTCTTTTCCTATTGCTCTGTTCCTAAGCTTTTGAGAGAGGTTCTGTTAGTGAACACAGACTTCATTGTTTGGCTGGGAAGACCAACCATGAAGCCCCCAGACTTTGCTTGTCTCCACCTACTTCCTCCCATTGCTAGGGTTACATAAACGTGTGCTTCTATGACTGACATTTTACATGGGCACTACGGATTTGAACTTGGGTCCTCATGCTTGTATAGCAGGGACTTCATCAAATGAGCTAACTCTTCACTATTTTCTAGTCTGAGGTTGGTTGGCTCCAAGAGTGCAGAATTTGCAGGAAGGGGGAACACTAAGTGGTCTTAGATGGAGCCTGGGTAGGTATAACTTTGAAACTTTTAAATCTTACTGGCAATTCTAATGTGCAAGAAGGGCTGGGAATGGCAGCTAAATCTGATGGTCATTTCTTAGAATGTGTTTATTTATTTGTTTTTTATTTTGACACGAAGGCTAAGTGCAACAAGAAAAAAAATCTTATTCTAAATACAAGGGCAGCATCATTCCAGCTGCTGAATGCTGTTCGAGCTAATTCCAGATTCACTTACTGTCTTAACTATTACACCCACAATATACATAGTTGTTGGCAATAGAGTACTTATGCAGTTCTGAATATCCTCTTAAAATAATTCTTATTGCATATCAAAAAGAGTAAGAAATGGGTCACCACCTCGAACTCACAGACACTTTTAATTTGTTCTACTCAGCAGCCCTCAACAAGGCACTTACAGAAAGCTAGCATTGTTGAGCAAACATAGAGATGCTGAATAAACAAGTGTGCTATTGAGGAGAGCACAGGAGTAATATAAAACAGTTTAAGCAAACCAGGCTTATCTCCAATTAATGTCATCCTGAAAGAGCCCATTAAACCTGTATTCGGAATTAGATAGGGTACCATTATCATTCATCATATTGCATCAATACTGACAGGATAAGCACACAGATTTGAACAATTAAAAAAAATGTTTTAAACAAGTCACTGAAATCAAACACAGGGTGGGCGTCATTAAAGATCCACAGGTGTGGTTCTCTGCGTCCATGCCCTGGAACTCTCTTTGAGAGCTCGTGTCAGGGATAAGAAAGGTGTGAAGGAAGTTGTGTTTGCTTTCCCCACGCTGGGGATAGGGTCCAAGGTTCATGCATGCTAGACAAGTGCTCTACTTAGCTACAGCCTTAGCACAAGGGAGGTGTTTTGTTTTTTATTTTCTTTTTCCTTACACAGAGAGCTGAGAAGTTCTGGCTAGCACATAGACTATCCTGTCAGCGACCGTGACTCACATGTTTTCGTATAATGGTAATGTATTCCCAATGGAGTTCTTTCAGACAGATCTCACTAAATGGGGGAGGGGGCTCTCAAACATTGTGTGACATTTGAATTTTAACATTTTGAAAACAGAATAAAAACTAATGTGAGTTGAGACTGCCCCGGTGAAAGCCTTGCCACTGCAGATGCTTCCTGCAGCTGGGATGTGGCAGCTGGCCGGTAACACAATGTCATTGAGAGCAGGTGTCCATGCATTTCTCCTCAGAGGAACCACACATAACAAAACAGAGACACTACCCTGGGTATGAGGAAAACTAGTTGTCTGCTTGTATGCCATGACATTTTCCATGGAGTACTTATGTTTGACAGCAGATAAACCCAAGCTAGGGTTCCCATGCCATATGAAGCTGGTCTAAGAGGATGTGCATAGAGGGAGCTGTTCCCAAGCAAGGGGGGTGGCATTGCATCCCTGGGCAGAGGTGCCTGGGGGGCTCAGCTTCACAGCCGGTGCCTCTGGAGGCCATGGGTGACTGCCCTGCTAAATGCACAACAAGAGCAGAAAAATCCCAGGAAATGCCAGCATCCAAAGGGATTCTAAGCCAGATAGCTGAAACTGGATGTGAAGAGATTCAAGGTCAAAGGCCAAATAAGCAGAAAAAGCACATACACAGCGTGGGGAGGGGGAGGGGTATGGCGGGGAAACCATACACATGTGTATCCAGAGAACAAACGAATTTAGACTGGGACACTGTGGGTGCCTGGGCACTGAAACCCCATCCAGGTGGCCAGGCCAGGTGTGACAACTGCTTCTATGACTCTCTGTCATTTATTTATTTATTTATTTATTTATTTATTTATTTATCTATCTATTTATTTATTTCCTGTAAAAATTTCAAGCTCATGCTCAGCATCTTCCTCAGCTTGGAGAAATCAGTACCTAGGTGCAAAGCTTAAAATTACCCATGATTTTCTGGGAAAAGCCATTCTCTGATAAGTTTCTTTAAAGGAGTCTGCTGTATACTGTCATGTTCTGTTCGGCTAAAATAATGGGCAGGTATCTCAGATTATTTTAATATGTTGTAAGTCACACCAGCTCATAAAATCCAGACATTTTCAATCACAGTTTTTGTGCGGTTTGCAGATAGGTCCACGTTAATCTCCATCCATTCCTGCTTCCTTAGAAGCCGTCGGATAGCACCTTTCAATCCCCTCCATTTCCAGACTAGAAAGGGTATTAGCTTTCTTCTTCGCAAACACATACCAGTGTGTCCCTGGTACAAGTCTTTATCATTCATCCTCATTTCCAAGCACGAACCGAGCTTACAAAGATGGATCCTCACTCAGGTTTGCTTGGTGCTCCATCCACAGAAACCACCTCGCACACTTTTTTGCAAGCCCTGTTCCTTTCACCTTGTGAGCCATATTTGTTATCTGTCTTGTCACAGGAGCTGATTCAACACACCCTGGGTTATACTCTCCCCTTCATCTCATGCAGCAGCAGGAGGGCAGCTGGGATAAAGGCAGTATTTAAATCTGGGTTCAGAAATGACTTTGCATGTGGCTTTGAGGGCTCACTAAATATTTCTATATCCACCATTCTGGCCACAGCTGATGAATGAGTCACAGGCTGGCGATTTCCTTGCAGCCATATTCTCACTGTGAATACCCTCGTGTCTGTGAATTCTCCGTGAGTGGAGCCTGCAGGGTTATGCACCTAGCAGGTTCTGGCAAAGCGAATACCACTGCCACCACTCCTGTCCACAGATCTAACCCTGTGCTGTGAAGAGCAAGACTGAGGTAGGAAGGGCAAGAGGAGTGTGGGCGAGAGAGGAGTCTGTGAGAGTGGACCATGAAGGCCAGGGGTGGAGAACTCACCTAGCAGGTATAAGGGTCTAGGTTCTACCCAGGGGATTCTGGCCCTGCCCTTGCGTGGAGTAAGTGCTAGGGTATGGATTTTGTTATAATAAGAGAGCCTAGGAGACTGGAGTAGGATAAACAGGAGGGACTCAGACAGAAGGCTGGAGGGGCTAAGCAAACCTCTGCCATGGTCTTAGTTGCAAGGGCCACTGTGACATCCTGATGACTGAGTTGAGTCAACCCAAGGACCTGAGGCACAACCTTCCAATACATGCAGATATGACAGCATCCTCCTCTGTGTGGGAGCTGAGCAGCCACACAAACCCTTCAACTTGCTTAAAGCTTGGATGTTACCTTCTAGACACTCTTTGCAACTACTGAACATGGGCACTGGTGTCCATTTAACTGGTATAGAATCCTGGGGAATGTGTGACAGCAAGAGGGGCAATATGTCTCTTTAGGTGATAGGAGTCTAGCCAGAGACAGACCTGGGACAAAGCTCCGTTTCATACCACGCACTGCACCCCCTCACCGTACTTGATGTTTGCATGAAGCAGCCTTCACTTCCCAGTATTTTTACTGTGCCCTTGAATGTGTCCTCCAAAATGAATGTGGGGAACATTCTCAATGCAACAGTGCTGGGAGGTGGGACTTCTTGATGGTTAGGTATCAGGTCTCTGATGTCACAGACAAATGTTAGTCCAGAAGAGGGCTCACTGTAATGGGATGTGCTTTATCTCTATTTCTCTTTCTGTCTCTGTCTGTCTTTCCTCTCTACCCCTCTCCAGATTGTCCTTTTGCCAAAGGACAACACAGTACAAAGTCCTCATGCATGCAGCCCCTTTGTCTTGAACTTTTCAACCCCAAAACCGTAAGCTAGACAAATTTCCATTCCTTATAAATGTATCTCTGTCAGAAATATTGCTACATTAGCATAAATCAGAAGCAGCCATAGACCATTTCGACTTTAACCACCCTCCCCCATTCCCACGCCAGAGGCACGGGCTTCATCTATCTTGTTTACTCCAGTTTCTTCAACAGCACTTGGCACCTGTGTATTGATGCTGAATGAATTAGGGAGGGCACTTCTAGGTCTCAGAAGAGACAAGGTCTACAGGATCTCAGAGGAAGTGATGAACTTAAAGGAATGTGTGCAGTTGGGAAGGCCCTCAGGTCTCTGCACGAAGCTCAAGCAGCTATGTCCGAAGAGTTCCGCGCAGGCAGAGGTGGTGCCCTGTGTCTCAAGGGGAATTGCAAGGAGTGCTGCTTTGGTGGTCTGGCTCCTCATGTACATCCCTCAGTCTGTCAGGAAACTGGGGGGGCAGGGCAGAGGCTGCAGGTGGGAGAGTCTCTAGGGGAGCTGAGGCAGCTTCAATAAGATTGGGGTTTGCCGGTAGTCAATTCCTTCAAAACTGCCTAAGGGAACTGTTCAGATTGGCACATGATACGCCATTCTAAGTTGGCTGAGGGTCCAGAGGCAAAACTGATATAAAGATGTACTGAGTTGTTCACACCCAAAGTGAAGGAAGCAGCTTCAACAGGTATACAACGCATACTGCTCACAGGGCTTGTTCAAGATCTCACTGAGGAAGCCACCCCTAACATATCAGGATTGTCACAAAACAACTATTGCTATCTATAAACGCACCATGTTCATAGAACATTATACACTTGGCTTCCAATTCTTGTAGGTAGGGGTGTCCTGACCCTGGAATTGACACAGACCCGAGATAGCAGCTCTTGTCCTTTTTGCAAAATGTTCGTAAACGAGTAGCCTTCCCCCACTTGCACAATGAACATATCCAGGTTCTATACCCAACCTCAGTACATGATGACAGTGCTTGTGTCCACATGAGAAAATCAGAAATAGAAAAGTGAAGTTGTCCTCCCATTGACCTGACCAGCATCTTAAGAAACAAGTTAATGGTAGTATGGCCATATTGCTGAAGACAGCACCTACAAAACTCTTGGAACACAGAGAAGTCCAACCTACCTAAAGCCTTCATCCTTTTGGACTAATGCTCATGGAATTGGAAGGTACTCTTCATGCTACCAAAGGACAAAGGTAGACACTAACTCAGCTACTAACCCTTCCGTCTACAATGGTGATATGCCTGCAAGATACGCTAGTACAATCCCGGCACAAAGCTTGTGGGAGTAATCAACCAATGTTGAATTTGACTTAAAGCCCACACCTTTAGGTGGAACCCACACCTGACATTGCTTGTGTGACCAAGAAACTTGAGACTAGATAGGCCAAGGACCTGGGGGAAAACCAAGTTGGGTCCTAGAGCTGAGAGATGTGAATACATGTCCCATCCCTAACTTAGAAGCTATCTCCAATGGGAAACTACTTGCAAATGGAAGATTTGTTTTCTGCTTTCTCTGAGGGAGTCTCACTAGGGCAACAAATCACTCTTAAGCATGCCCCATGCCCAACAGTAGATGCCAATACAAAATGAACTCAGTGGCATCTTCAGGGTTTTTTTGTCTCATATTTTGTGTCAGTTTTTTTTTTTTAATCTCACAGGTCCTTTGTGAAACATTATGACGTCTGGTTATGTTTTATGGGATTCCAGTGTGTGTCTCTTCATCTGTATGTGTTTTTTTGTGGCTTTTCCTTTGGCTCTTTTTCTTGTTTGGTTTTTCCTATTTCATTTTGTTTGTTTTATTTTATTTTACTATTATCCCTTATCATGCCTGTGTGTTTTCTAAGGAGAGACAGAAAGAGTGTGGATCCATATGGTGGGGAGGTGGGGAGGAAATAGTAGGAGTTGGGAGAGGGGAAACCATAACCAGAATATATTATATGAAAAAAGTCCAGCTTTTTTATAAAAGTATGGGTTGCTTTGTGGCATTTCTCATTCCTGAATCCATTGCTTAGTCAGTCAGTAAAGATGTGTGAAGTTCACAAAAGGCACACTGCACACTGCACACTGCACACAAGGAATACTGCTTCTGACTGTGGAGCCCTGACCTGGTGGCATGTCAGGTGAATGTCGCTGTTGAGTGTCCTGCTAACAGAGCACACAGTTTACCATGTGCCAGCAGATAGAGGTGGAAGATTGGTACAGAAAACATACCTTTTTAACTTAGGGCAACCCTACAGCCTCATCAAGTGTAAGACCCACTGGAAAGAATAGGAAGTGAGTACAACTCACTATCATAGTGGAGCTTGTTTTGCCAAGGCCCCTCTGAAGCAGGCACCCCTCCAAGTCATATCATGTGCAAAAACAGAGATGATCACACCTGCCTGCTTGTTCTGCCCAGAGACAGTGTGTGATTAATTAAATAATGACTGCCAAGAACACCAGGCTCCTTGGAGCTGAATGATCTGCAAATGCGATCTTCGGTGATTATTCAGACTTGCATTCTGTAAATGTCAAGACAGACTTTCAGCTCATGAGAACAGGTTCACAAAGACCACAGCTGTGCTGTTTCAGGTCCCCAGAGGACTCAGAGCGTGCCTGGAAAACTCCTGACCACCAAACCCACACTGTGCTAGACATTATATAGACACATCAAACCAATTTATGTTCTCATCTGGAGTGCCTGTATTGGGAGTCTTGTGTTCAGTGCAACTCTGCATCCTTCCAAATGAACATCTCTTCAATAGGAAAGGGCCTTGTTCAGTTGATAATTGTAGTGATATTTTGTTTGTAGTCTAACAAATAAAGCTTACCTGGAGATCAGAGTGCAGGGCTAGTTAGCCACACACACTAAGCCACTAGTTAACCATAGAGGACAGGCAGTGGTGGCCACACCTTTAATGCCAGCGCTTGGGAGACAGAGGCGGATGGATCTCTGTGAGTTAAAGGTCAGCCTGAGTTACGTGAGAGTGAATCAGTCTAAAAGAGAAACAGAGCTCACACCTTTGATTCCAGTACTTGGCATGACACACCTTTAATCCCAACACTAGAGAGGAATATAAGGCAGGAGCTCAGTGCAGTCTCTGAGCAGTGGGAGGTTTGGTAGAGAGCATTGCATTCTGAAGTCACTCTGAGGATAAGATACCCCTCTTTGGTCTTATCCTTGGTAGGGGTAAGAACTCTAGTGGCTGGCTGCTTTGCTTTTCTGATCTGTAGCTTGAACCCCAATATCTGTCTCTGGATTTTTATTATTTGTGCTACAGATAATCCTTCATGTGGCTTTGTCTTCATCACTGTAAACTAATATCACCTAGTTTGACTGCACGTAGGACTTCCAGTGGCAGAACTGGGTAGTCCTGAGGGCCCTGGACCATTTGGTGATGACTCTAAAGGACGTTTTCTATTTAATGCTGGGATCTAACTCAGTGACTCATATATGCTAGACAAGCACTCTACCACTGCTACACCTCTGACTATAGGCTTATCAATAGTAATAGAACCAAATTGTTTTGTGATCTCGGGAATGTCTTTGTGAGTCTTTGGGATAATGATGAACTGTTTGCACAGGCACGGTTCCAAGTTCTTTATACATAATACTCACCAACATTCCTGAAGATATTGTAGTAGCATTCAATATATATATATATATATATATATATATATATATAGAGAGAGAGAGAGAGAGATGCTTTTGCTGAATGTCACACAGCTAGAACCTGGCCAAGCTGGAATCTACAGCTAGGTGATTAGGTTCCAAGCCCACAGGACCCTGTTCCTAGGCACTGTATAGTACCACTTTTCTATGAATTTCCCAGAACTCAAAGTTGAAAATTATTAGGCGAAAAGAAGTAATGTTTCTCTATTTCTGTCTTTTATAACCATTAGGTAAGCTCAGAGCCCAAATCTGGGAACATGATTTCTCTTTAACTCCAAGTGAAAAACCGCAAAGCAGCTAAGAATCCCGATGCCAAATGAGCAACAAATTATTTCCCCTTAGGCTTCTCTGCCATTGAATTGTCCCATGCTGCAGGCAACACAGGGCATGTGAGGAGCCAGGCACATCTAATTGGGAATGCCCTGGTTGTCCTCTACCACCACACTGTTGCTGGCTTTGTTGCTGACTCCTGGCTTTTGAATGTTAGGCTCCAGACTGATCTACTCACACCAGGACAAGCAATCACTACTCCAGTATTCAGCTGTCCAAGGTGGACCAAACGCTTTCATGGTGCCAGTGGTCAGGAGAGACTTGATTTGCTGGGGTGCAGCTTCAACAGGCACTGGGCCAGAGTCTTGCTGGTGTCTACTCCAATATGGCCTCCTGCTACCTCCTTGCTCCCCAAACACTCAGGTATATCAGGACCCTGTACTTACTGCCTTTCAACAAGCAAACACTAAGTCCTGCTCCCAACTGTTTGCCACTGAAATCGAGCAATGTATTCACAGAATGTAGAGCAGCCATGTGACTCAGCCTCAGCTCTGGCCACTAAAACAAAATTGCCAGGGCTGGGTCATGTGAAGGTTCAGGTTCTTTTTCAGAAGGCTGGGAGTGTAAGGGTAGGTGCCATTGTGATTAGTTTCTGATGAGGCCAGTCTTCCTGGCTTGACAACAATCTCTCTCTCTCTCTCTCTCTCTCTCTCTCTCTCTCTCTCTCTCTCTCTCTCTCTCTCTGTGTGTGTGTGTGTGTGTGTGAGAGAGAGAGAGAGAGAGAGAGAGAGAGAGAGAGAGAGAGTGCATGTATATGACAGAGGAGAGACAGTGTGTGTGTGTGAGAGAGTATATATGAGATTGTGTGCGTGTTTGTGAGAGTGTGTATGAGAGAGAGGCAGTGTGTGTGTGTGAGAGAGTGAGTGTATATGAGAGGGAGAGAGAGTGTGTGTGGAGGGAGTGTAAAGGGTGGGAGAGAAAAAACTGAAGATTCTTTTCCTATAAACACACTAATCCTCTTGAGGGTTCCATACTTATGATTTCTTCTAAGTATAATTGTCCCCTAAAGGTGTCATCTCCAAACACCATGGGGTCAGGACCTACGTATTCTGAAGGGGACACAATCTAATATATAACAACTAACTGATTATCTCTAGGGATCCTATGCCCTCCTACTCAATTCCCATAAAAGCAAAACTACCTTTGGTAACTTAAAAGTGATTTAATCTCCTTATTGTATCCAAGTCAAAGTGACTTATCCTTCCCTCTATTATTCCTGCAGGAAAAGAAAATGATTTTAAGCTCCAGAAAGTTATCTTACACTGCCTGTGAAAAATAGCATAAAAAACGACAACTTCCCTCACCTAGCTTAGGGTTCAGATTCAAGGCCTGTAGTTACAAATTGACCTAAGTCACAGTTAACATCTTGCCCTTGATTTTGAATTCAGAATAAAAGGTAAAGTGTTTCCATCAAAAGCAAAGTCTTTCCCCCCATTCTATAATTGTCCTTCACCACTCCCTCCATATTAATTCCTGGTCCCACCCCATTTAGTTCTCTGGCATATGCAGAACCCATTTTACAAACTGACAAGTATGCCACAGATAACACGGGAAATGCAGCGGGTAGGACTGGGTTGTTGAGCTGAGAAGATTGACAGCTGGACAAATGGTCTGTGATTAACTCTGAGGCAGGCTTTGAGGTCTCACTTGGCTTATTGGAGGTGCTCTGCACATCTCAAAATTCCACTGGTGCTTCTAATATCCAGTTGATATGTCTGTCTGTTTGTAAAGCCATGCCCCATCCATCTACTACTCTAGCCTAGGTTTCCTGGTGTGTGTGGGGGCATTTAAAAGGTTAAATGTTTTCAAGTGCAACCTCCCTGTGAACACCATTTATTGTCTGTTTTCATAGGAGGATGGGTTCCTTTGAATAAGAAAAGGCCTCCATAATTGCCTGGGAAGGGAAATTAGATCAGATCTACTGGGTAAACTGGGAGGGGGAGGGCAGGGAGTAAGGGGGGTAAGCAGTGGAAGAACATTGAAATGGATATCTTAATAGAATAAATACTATGGAGGTAGGGAGAAACGTGGTGCTAGGGTAGGATAGAAAGAGGTTTTTTTTTCTTCTCTTCCAAGGGGAATCACATTGGTGCTTAATGTAAGCCCATATTTTAGGAGAGGAATGGGTCTATAATGTATGGACACAGACATTTGGCTTATACCTTATGCTCAATTTTTAAACTCCTAGGAACCTATCTGTCCCACTCTCAAGTATTACACAACTATTCCTGAAGATGAAGTCTGAATGTTTCCAGCCAAATTGACATTTCCCCCTGAAAACTTATAACATTTCAACAGCACTAGCACATGAATGTGAAATTTTTGTGTTTGTGTATAAACTGGTATTATAAAGCTTGTATTAAAACATGTATGTTCAGTGTATATAATTTAATCACACATGTATAGAATCTAATCTTTGTTCTGAACCTCTTGAGTGATTGGCTTTATGCTGAATAAGTGTGCAAACATTTTCTCCTCCATCTCCTTGAGGCTACTCTTACTAGATCATATCATGGTTTTGCAATTTTCATTTACTTTTTGGTCTTAGTTGAGTAGGAGATGAACCATCCTTTTTAAAAATTCTTTTTTCTTTCACTTACCAATCCAAGAGTAACAGTGACATTCTCCCTTAAACCATTTATCTTCCCACCTAACATAGTCTAGGATGTGCTGCTACCCTCTCTCTCTTGTGGAAGACCTCTGTGAATCCCGTGTTCTCACAAATCCCCAAACTCCTTTTTAGGGTGCTATTACCCATGGTTCCTCCAGAAACTAGCTCCCCTGCAGCTCACCTGGGGCCAGAGTTCTCTCTTGTTTTTTCATTGCTTTTATTTTCTGTCTTCCAATCCTTGCTCTTAATCAAGTTGATCTCAGAAGTCAGATTCTCCCTTTCTCTTCTTCCCCAACCCACGCTCACCTTCCACCTCCTTTTTCCATGTACAATTGCATTTTCAAGCATAATATGATACCAGAGGGCTCAGGCACACAGCTAGGTTTGTGGTATGGAACCTACAATTATATGATCAAAGGAAAGTCCAAAAGTACCTTTGACATGGGGAACACACATAAACTCTCTCTCTTTCTCTCTCTCTCTCTCTCTCTCTCTCTCTCTCTCTCTCTCTCTCTCTCTCTCTCTCTCTCTCTCTCTCTCTCAAGAATCCAAAAGGATAACCCCAGCTAAGACTCCTAGCAATAGTGGAGAGGATGCCCTTTGTAATCAGTTTGGTGAATACCCTAATTATCATCAAAGAGCCTTCATCTAATAATTGATGGAACCAGATGCAGATATCCACAAACAAGCACCAAGCTGAGCTCTGGGAATCCAGTCAAAGAGAGGGAGGGGGGAATATATGAGCAAGGGAGGTCAAGATCATGATGGAGAAATTTACAGAGACAGCTGAACCAAGCTCATGAAAACTCATGAATACTAGCCCAACAGTTATGGAGACTCCAGGGGACTGAAGTACACCCTCTGCATGTGTGAGACACTTGTGATGCCTGGATTATCTGAGGGGTCTCTAGCAGTAGGACCACGATACCACCCTGGTGCTTGAGCTAGCTTGTTGGAGCCCATTCCTTATGGTAGGATGCTGTGCTCAGCCTTAATGCATGGGAGAGGAGCCTGGCCTTGCTCCAATCTATTGTGTCACATTTTGTTGACTCCTCATAGGAGTTCTCACCCTTGAGGAGGAATGGACTCAGGGTGGGCTGGTGGGGGGAGGGAAAGGGAGTTGGAGGGTGGGTGGAATGGGGGTTCGGAGGGAGAACTGTACTTGCAATGTAAAATGAAATTTAAATGAATAAATAAAAAAGACACATCAACAACAAAATGGACCCCATAGGCAAAACTGTGTTTTTAAGCTACCATTTAGGTAGAATCCCTTATTTATCTTCTCGTGCAAAATTGGGTGTGTATTTGATTAAAATTAGATGCATGTGGGAATAGACATGCCCAGTAGGGGAAAAAAATGAACACACAACATAATATATCAATCAAAATAGAGAAGCACCCAAACCACGAACCTGAGTAACCAATTCCTCCTTTTCTAGAACCCTAAGAAAGGAAGCCTCATACAATAATCAGGACCCTGAGTCTTCTTACTTATACAACCCTCTGTCAGTCTTGACAGTGTACCCTATACAACCTGCATTGTTGCTTTGTTCCACGGTTACATTGTTTCTTCTGCAAATCTGCTGGGTCCTTCTTTTCCATTGTTTGGATTAAGAAGCCAAGGACCTAGAAACACTTGGCCAGGATCACAACTGGTATCACTCTCTCCTCATAGTTGGACATCTTTGTCTTAGGATCACTGTAAAACATTAACTCAAATGATTCATACACATAACCCATTAGCATGATGTGGTATACAATACATTTTAGTTGATCTTCTATCTTCCTTAGCCCGTGGGGAAAGTCATTTTTTCTTTATGTGACCTAAGAACAAGCAGCTGAATAAAGATTATCTAGACCAATGGTTCCCAGAACTTTTAGATTTCAAGGCCCATTAAAACTTTAAAAAAGAAATTAAGATTGATAATGGGACACTAATTTATTTTTTATTTTTTTCCAAGCTGAAGCAAAGGAAAATAAATTTTTAGCTAGCAGCAAGAATTTGGGGTTACAAATAAAAGAAGATGCACTGCAGATATAACAGCTAGTTAAAATGGAATGCGTTTAAATTATGGATAATCGTATCTATCATTTTTCCTCATGCTGCTAAAGAATAGGAGAACCCTGGCAGCCTGGAAGCCTGGCATGGGGTAGAGGCTCTCATTTAGAAGTTACCTTTGCCTTCATAAGCCATCTTGGTTACATGGTTGTCTCTCCTGGCTTGGGGTTTTGGGAACATGAGGATTTCACAGTCCTCTTGGCAGCCTGTTCTGAAGTTCATGAGGCATAAGACACATGTGAGTCCCAGAGCCACCAAATCTGACCAGTAAAGAAAAGGCAGCCTGAGCTGTCAGCTTTCTGGGTGGACTATGCCTTATTGGGCATTGAAATTTATGATCAAATCTCTTTGGGGCCACTGGATTTGAGGAAGAACTGTACATGGAGTCAGCATTCACCAGGCATTAAGAGAAGACTAAAGGAAGGGAGTGGTGTGTGTCTCTTAGGGAAGGCTTCTGCCCAGTCTCCAGTCTGCAGACATGCTTACATTCTTGCATGGAAGGTTCTTGCATCATCAGTTGGTCCTCTGTTATCTCTGGGTTCTAAATTTCATTATTCAACTGACTAAGTATCAAACGTGTTTGGAAAAAAAAGTCAATTTTATATGCTGAACATATATAGGTTCTCTCTCTGTGTCCCTCTCTGTCTTTCTCTCCTTCCCTTCCTTTTCTTCCCATCACCTGTTTCTTTTCTTTTTACACAAAGTCTTACTCTGTATCCCATTTGACCTGTAGCAGGATTCTTTCCTCAGCCTGTCTGTCAGCCCTGATACTTTTTCATCTTGTTACTCTCTAAACAATACCATGTAACAATCAGCGACCATTTATAAAGCACTTGCCTTGTTTTTGGTATTATAAATAATGTACAGCTGATTTTGAGTATACAGGAAGGTATGTAGAGGTTACACACAAATACTATTTCATTTTGGAGACTTGAACTCTGTGGTTTTGGCTTACACAAGGAGTCCTGTAATCAGTTTTCTATGGGACACACAACACAGACAACAACAACTTAATGGGAGATGTCATTTATTCCTATGCCAAGTCTTAGGGTCTTCAGTTGGAATAAGCACAGAATTAAATCCAATTCACGTTTGTGACCTGATGGCATTTCTTCACAGGAATCCTGAGCAGCCACTGAGATCCCAAAATTACTTACTTCATCCAAGTTCCTAGGTTCCATAGAAAGCCTTTGTATAGTTTAGGGAGCTTCCAGGGGGGAAATCAGATCTTTCCACTTGACAATTTGTAACAATTAGTGAAAGAATCTCAAGTTTGCTGTACTTGAAAATGCTCCGGAATAACCTAGACGGGTCTTCATTCCCTACAGGGCTGAGTAAAGCAGAATGATTGATTTTATTTGTTAAGAAGATTAACTCATGCTGCAAATAAGCTCCACAATGGGGCAGAATTTTCTTCATCCTTTTAAAGTAAAGCCCTAGTGCCAAATATTCACCAATTCTTTTGTGTCTTTCACCTGGTCTGTACAGGCAGCTGGACGATGAATTTGCCTCATTATTTGCATGCGGTTGGTATCTACAAATAGCCCCAGGATGTCGGGATGCTCAGACAGAACATAGATTTAACTGGCAATAATTCAGAGGATAATCAAAGGATCGATTTGCTCAGAAAGTCTCTTTGGTGTAAGAAATGAAATAAAGATGAGCAGCGGTGGTCGTTTGGAGGCGAGGATGATGCACTTCCCTCCTGTGAGGCTTATCAGGATGAATAGGCCTCAAGGCCATGACTGCGTAGTGAGGTGTGTTGGGGAAGCACAGAAAAAAATACAGAGTGTGGAGGTCCAAACACATGGGCTCTTAAAGGGGGAAATGTGGCAACCCTTCAAAGACTGGAGAGAGAGAATCTTCATTAAAAGAAAGAATGAGAGAGTGAGACAGGGAAACAGAAAGGGTGTGTGTGTGGGGGGGGGGGATCTTCAGAGGGCACCCTTCAAAACAGTCTCCCAGGAAGCCCTCTGAGGAGTCCTGGAACAATTCCCAGAACAAAGAAAAACCTGAATTTTTATAATGTCTTAGGGCCATGGGAAGTTTCTCATCGTAAGATTTAGCTCAGCATAGTGTGTGTGACAAGGAGCATGGAGGAACCAGGTACCATAAATTGAGAGCTGTCAAGCCTTAGTACAGACAACTTCTTTACTCTGTCTCAGGAATATCTGCAGGGAGGTGTGCCCTGATTCAGGAGATGGGATCTGGCCTCAAGGTTCAGGCTAGTCTTCTAACAACAAATAAGTATTTTGAAATAATGGTAGATATAATAAGGTCTTTTCCGATCATGTCTCTTCATTTAAAACCATATGCTCTTCAGTCTTTTTTTGCTGTTGCTGTCATTGTTGGTATTGAGTTTTTTTCTTTTATTGAAAATAAGATTTTTTTTTAAAAGAAATACAATATGTTCTGATTACAGCTTCTTTCCCCCTAATACTCTCCATTCCCTCCCATTTAGATCTACACCTTTTCTCTCATTAAAAAAGAACAGGAATAATCTAAGGAATAAAAATAAAATAAGATAAATAAAAAAAAACAAACAAATTGTAATAAGATGAATCAATAAAACAAGGAAAAGAGCCAATGGGAAAGCACATGAAATTCATGTAGACACAGAGACACACATGTTCACATGCACAGGAATCCCATAAAACCCAGAAAACAGAAGATACAATATGTACATAAAGGACCTGTTAGGTTGCTGTTCAGTCCGAAGATGATATCTTTTGTATACCCCCAAGAGAAGTGATCAATAAAACAGAATTTTGATTAGCCTGAAAAATTCAGGTTGAATGGGTTCACTATATATATGAATGTGAGCAGAAAAATGATTCTAGAAAAGAATCACACTGAGCTCTCAACAGACATGTTAATAAGTTCAAAAACTAACTTTGGGATAAATCAAATGAATTCTTAATGATTATTTGTTTTGTGTGCATTGGAGTTTTGCCTGCATGTGTGTCTGAGGGTGTGAGATCCCTTGGGACTGGAGTTACAGACAGTTGTGAACAGACACATGGGTGCTGCACATTGAACCAGGGTCCTCTGGAAGATCCCCCAGTGCTCTTAACTGATGAGCCATCTCTTCAGCCCCAAATCAAGTGACTTTTAATACACATATAAGCTCATACATTTATGTCATGGACCAGAGAATTGTTAAGAACATGCTTCCCTAAAGGACAACCAGCCTACAGTTCACACCCCCAGAGAAGCTAGGTAACAAAGAGGACCCCAGAGAGACGTACATGGATCTGACTCAAAAAGATAAATAGACAAGATCTCCTGAGTAAATTAGGAGTATGAGAAAGGGAAGGGTGGAAGGAGAGAGAAGAGAAAAGAAGGGGAGGGAGGAAGAGAATATGAGAGAATGGCATGGTTGAGTTAGGGGAAGGACGGAGAGGGAGAGCAAGGAAAGAAATATCTTGATAGAGGGAGCCATTATGGGATTAGTAAGAATCCTGGCACTAGGGAAATTCCCAGGAATAAACAAGGATAAAACTTTAAGCAATAGTGGAGAAATGGACTGAACTAGCCTACCCCTGTAATCAGAGTGAGGACTGCTGTAATTGCCAGCCTAGAGCCTTCATCCAGGAACTGATGGAAGCAGATGCAGAAATTCGCAACTAGCCACTAAGCTGAGCTCCTGGAGTCCAATTGGAGAGAGGGAGGAACAATAACTGAGCAAAGAGATAAAGACCAGGATGGAGAATCCCACAGAAACAGCTGCCCAAGCTAGGAGCAGCTCTCACTGATTCCAGACTGACAGCTGGGGAACCTGAATAGAACCCAACTAGGCCCCCTGAAGGCAGGTGATGGTGTTTGTGGGGTATTGGTAGTGGGACCAGGATCTACCCCTAGTGCATGAACTAGCATTTTGGAGCCCATTTCTTATGAAGAGATACCTTGCTCATCATAGGTATGTTATGGCAGGTTGTTCCTTCCCGCCGGCTCCATCCCACCTGCAGCCATTCTGGGCCCACAGCCGCACCAGCCCCAAATAACACTCTGAGACTCTGTATTTGATACGATCCTGTTGGCCAGTTACCATTATTGTTTATGGGCTAGCTCTGCCTTAATTATTAACCCATTTCTACTTATCTAAGTATTTCCACGTGGTTATTTTATCCAGTAGCCGCAGCCGGCATCTTCTTTCTTTCAGGTCTCCATCTCGATTCCTCCCTCCTACTTCCTCTTTCCTCCTTGTCTCCTAGCCCCGCCTATCTTGCTATCTCATTGGCCCAATGGTGCTTTATTAATTAACAAGTATGAGAAACATATATATACAGAATAACATCTCCCATCATAGATAGGGTTAGGGTGGGGTGTGGGGGGGTGGTCCTGCCTCAACTTTGTCATGGGACAGACTTCCTTGACTTCCTGTGGGAGGCCACACCCTTTCTGAGAAGCGGATGGGGGTGGGGTAGGGAATAGTGGGGGGAGAGGGAGAAAGGGACAGAGGGGGAACCTAGGATTGATATGTAAAAAATGATGATGATGATGATAATAATAATAAAGAACATGCTTCCCTTGCTGCTTACAGTGCAGCTACTGTGGACTGGATGGTTTTATGGTTCCAGATTAATAAAGGTTTCTGTTAGCACCAACAAAAGAAGTGCTTCCAGGAATCCCAGAAGATAGCTGAAATCCAGGAAGTGTTCAGCATCAGGGTTCTCCATTACTCATTTAAGCAAATGTATCTTGCCTGAGCGAAGGAGTGTGCTCTGGGGAAGGCTGCAGCACGATGTTCCGCAGGAGCCGTCTCTCCAGCAAGATGACTGTGTAATACGTTCTGAGAACTGAAGTTACACAGTAAAAGCAGATTTGCTCTACGATGCGGCTGTATTTTGAATAGGGGCCAGAATGTACCTTTTGGCACAATCAAAACAACAAAACCCAAATACAACAGTTTTAAAAAAAATACCAAGAATCTGAAAGTACAAGAATTTGCTCTGTAAGACTTTTGACAAAAGACAAAAGGACGGCCCTATCACTGCTGAAACAGAAACAGAAAAGGCTTTCACAACCCAATGTCTCTTGTGAACACATTCAAGAAACTAGGACATCACTAGGTCCATACACTGTCTAGGGATTACCTTTTGAATACAAAGCACAGCCCAGACTGTTTGAAGGGCAAAGGACACAGCAGCAGAGATGCTGAGCAGTGAGGATGGTGGCGATGTTTCAAGGAAGTTTGAAGCAAGTTGTAAGACAGACCATGAGAAGATGACCCTTTCCCAGACATGTTTAAATTATGACCCTCCAAGGTACAAGTGTCCGTGTGTGGATGTATGCCCATAATGCTGTCGTATCTGCTAATGCATGACAGCCTTCCTGCTATTTATAATCAACAAAATTACAAACGCTGTAATCATGCAAGTTGGGTGATAGTAATTATGACAGAATAAATAGCAGTCAGAATGCTTTTGCCTCAGTTATTGATGTTGATGGCAAACAGCCAAGGAAGGTTTTCCTTTTTTCTCTCTCTTTCTCTTTTTGAAGGGAAGCAACCCAAGAGGGTGGCACCTGCAAATGTTTGCCAGGAGAAAGGTTTTACGTGCTATTTAAAAATAGACTTCCAGTGAGGAGATGTCAGGGAGGTGCATTGCCTCTTTAAATGCCTGGGATTTATGAATAGTTAACTCATTAAAAAAAATAATCACTTCCATGTTTATGTAAATCATACACACAAACATATGCTCTTCCTTGTGGAGAGGCCGTGGCTAATCCAAATTCAGCCTGTTCCCACTGGAGAGGGATCACACTGATCTCATCAAAAGCATGTAGGAGTGTGTATGTGTTAAGGTCCCTTCTGTGCTACTCGGAGCCATTCCTTGCATATTTCTTATCACTGTGGTTGGGTAGAGAAATAAAATCCAGGAGGAGCCGGACATTGGTGGCACTCGCCTTTAATCCCAGCACTCAGGAGGCAGAGGCAGGTGTATTTCTGTGAGTTCAAGGCCAGCGTGGTCTATAGCGTGTGTAGAGGACAGCCAGGGGTGTTAAACCCTGTCTCAAAAATCAATCAAACAAACAAACAAAACAAAACCAAAATATTCAAAGACTTCTCTATAATTAAGAGCTCAGTGCTACTGGTGATAACTGAGGATGGAGTTGTTGGTGAAGCATATTTATTATCTTTGAGGCTGGTTTTATTTCCTTGTGTCTTCAATTATGAGTGAATGTTTTCCTTATTGCTTACTTTCCCCATAAGTAGTCTTTTCAGTATCAAAATCATTACTTTCTTAATAACTACCAGGCAATAAAGAGAGATGTTTCTTTGGGAGACACTGAGTGCACATTTCAGTGACTTCCTTGTCGTAATTTCCAAACAGCAAACAGCGGAGATTGCCAACACCCCCGGAGAGGGCGGCTTAACACCGAGGAAGTTAGTGCCCAAGTTTTGTTTCCCAATGGAGGGGACCGGTCATGACATACTCAAGGATTCATCAGGCAAAGCAAGTCGAATCAAATAGATCCCCCACAGTTAGACATTTTGCAAAGTCAAAGCCTGGTTTGTAAATGACCACACCCTTTGACCCTCCAGTGCTGTTTCCGGGGTTTTATCTCAGTTGAGTGCATGGCCCAGGAACACATTTGGGGACATTTTCCCTGTCTGTGTGTCTCACAGTCTCATTCGGTTAACTTCCGTGATGACCTTGGGAGGCAGAAGAAGAGAGAAGGGGAGAAGACAAAGATTTAACTTGGTGGGTGCTTAGCTGCTGGGGTTCCCTCTACCATATCTTCTGGCCCTTGTTCCATGGCCTCTTCTGGGTTCCTTCTGGAAGGACTGGAGAAAAGACAAGCTCTGCTTTCCAGTGACTTGGCTGCCTGAAGAAAGGGGATGACTCTCCTTTCTTTTCGTCCAAGGCTCTTTAGATTTGGGGAATCTCTTGTGCTACTTGGGGTAGGCAGGAATCATGAGTTAAGTCTGGCCTTTCATACACCCATTGCAGCTATGGTTGAAACCAGGCTGGAGACTAGAAGCCCCAGGAGGTAGATTAGGTTCGCAGCAAAGATGTACTAATCCTTTAAATGGTTTTTCTCTGTGAACACAATGGGATATTTGACATTCATCAACAATTGTTTCCATGTTTGTGGACAGAAAAAGCCTTTGCTAAACAAAACAAAACAAAACAAAACCAAAGTAACCAGGTTATAAGGCAGCATTTATGGTAGCAATTTATTTTTGTTTAGAATATTGTAACTATGCAGATGTTTGCCAGATTACAGAACATTCACACAACTGAGATTTGTTCCATGAAAATGGCACCATAAGCACATAGTTTTGTCTTAGAGATATGGACATTTTCCCATCCCTTGCAGACCACAGTAGCCCAGCACAAGGGAAAACAGTGGACAATGCAAGTCAGAGCCAACAGAGGCTTTGCAAAAGGCTTGTTGTTTGCATGTGCTTCTGTTACTTGCTGTGTTCACAGTGCTGCAGTCATGCTAATTCTGTGTTGTTTGTGTCACCCCCCTTGACTGCGTTCTAATTATGACTGGAGAGCAGTGATAAGGACCGAGGCTAGCAGCCAATTTGCAGGTGTGGAAGGGGAAATACAGCATCCATAGTTCAAAGTTTGTACTTGTCATGGGTGGTTGAATAGCTTTAAAGATCTTGTCCATTTTTTTTCCCACCCTGAATCATTTTAACAGGGAAAGGCAGTGCACTGAAGGGCAATACAAAGGCAGCAAACACAAACTTACAGCATTTCAATGTACATGAACATATGAAATGTGATTTGCTCAAGACCTTTGAAAAACCAAGTGACTGCATAAATTGGCAAAGGCCCATATTCTCTGGGAGAAGTAGATCTCTATAGAGGAAGGATTTTCAAATTATGTCCCTTTGCTGGATGTTCCTCCAGTATTGTATTTCCAAAGATTTCTAAAGACTGTATTAACTAAGTAACAAAGCATGATGATGAAGGAGATGATGATGATGATGATGGAGAAAGGGTTGAAGAGAGAATACCACCCTTAGTCCATTTTATACACACAAAGAAAGGCATTTGCAGACTGTGGGTGCAGGAATCTGTTGGAATAGTGCTTTCTCCCAGCACTTTACAGATAAGAAAGGGAAATGTCATTGCAAGGAAATGCCTTTAATTCTTTTTTAAAGATTAAAAAAATTATGTGTCTTTGTGTGAGCCCACATTAGTGTATGTGCACCATGTGTGCAGTGACCACAGAGGTCAGAAGAGGGCATTGGATTCCCTGGAATTGGACTTACAGATGGTTGTAAGCCACCATGTGGTGCTGGGAACTGGACCCATACCCTGACAAGAGCAGCAGTGCTCTTGATTCCTGAGCCATCTCTCCAGCCCCAATATCATTCTCTATCATGTATGATTGATGCAGTCTCTATCCTGTTCCCACCCATCCCTGACATCTAACCCAGTCTCTCTGTGAGACAATGCCCAGGTAACTTGCCAAGAGACAGGAGTTGGGCTTGGATCTTCTTGCTTCCCTTTATGGGACAAATCAGCTTTCTGATGTCATGTCAGCACAAGGGCAGGAAACCTGGGACATGGCTAATATGACTTTACGAAGACTTTCCTATTGTCTGGCTTCTCTGGTCAAGTAAATTAGTCCAAATGGTGAGTCCTTGGATGTCAAGGACTGTTCTGCATGAGACAATGCCAGGGGCATCTGGTGGACAATACCAGTGAAAACCAGTAGACAGGGGTCTTTATATAATAACCACTTTGCTTGGGTTACTTTACTAATCATAGTAGCTTCTACTTTAAAAACACACTTATTTACTATTTTTTACATGCTATATATACATATATAAGGTATACACACACACACACACACACACACACACACACACACACACACACACACACACACTCTGGTTTTTTGAGGCTTGGTTTCTCTGTGTATCCATGGCTGTCCGGAACTCACTTTGTAGACCAGGGTGGCCTCAAACTCACAGATCCCACCTGCCTCTGTCTTCTGAGTGATGGGTTTAGAGACATGCACCACCACTGCCTGACTACATGTCATATTTTTAAAATGCATCTGTGTCTTCACTGACTGGGACAACAGTAAATTCTGTAAAATGGAGTTAATAAATATTTAGATGTCTCAGAGCATAAAAAATAAAGTTGATGGATTCTAGGAAGATCAGGGACACTATTTAAATTTTGTGCATGTTAATGGAAGCAAAGGCTCACTCCTCATCCTCCCTTCATTGAGAGCGGTGATTTTTTTTTTTTCAGGCTTGAATTTTCTGCACCCTGTGGTCTCACCAATTATCCCAAGGGAGGCTGCACAACTGCCATCACTTCTTTCCCAGCTCATTGCATTCATTGATTTATTAGGTCCACCTGAACATATTTCAAAGACAGTAATTGAAAACGCGGCCTGACAGGTTAGCAGGAAAACAGGGGGCTGGGAGGCAGAGTTTGTAGAAGAGGCTGGCTGATGCTTCAGCTTCAGCGGGTGTGGCTACTCTAATGCTGCCACCCAGGATGCTAACCCAAAGTCTACTAAAGACTGGAGGGCAAGAGATAATTGCATTCTGCAAGCCCTTCACCTGCCTCAGAGAAGGGCTTAGAGGAGTGTCACATGGCAATTTTGCTTGCTATGTATACAATAAGGTTCAAACCAACTGTGTTAGTGTTATGAAGACCATGTATTATTTATTCTTTTTCTTTCTTTCTTTTTTTTTTTTTTTTTTTTTTTTTTTGCATTTCTTGAAATCTCCCATTTTGTTTGTTGTTTCTTTTTTCCCTAGGTGGGCTGTTTCGAGCTCAACTAATCTGGATCTATTTCCACATAACCATTCTTTTTTTTATTGGGGGAAGTAACAGAAATGTAAAATGTGAACTTTTATAAAATATTAATGGAGCCTCCCACCTCTGTCGGGGTCTCCCTCTGCGGTCTCAGTTCCTTTGGTTGTCCAGGCAATTCTGTGCTCGCTGCTGCCAGGGAGGATGCGAGAGTGGAGCTAAGCGAGGAACAGCGAACACACTTGACCTAGGACCTCACAGGTAAGGCGAAGGGCTTAGAGGGAAATTAAAACTTGAGGCAAAACATAATCAGGGCTCCTCTGGAGATTGGAAGGGATGAAGGATTTCCTCAGACCAGGTGAGGTAAGCAAAGAGCAAAAAAACCTCAAAGTTTCCTCTTTGTTAGTAATTAGCTAGCCCAGCGTGTCAGAGGAGAAAAGTTGATGGAGCTCAGGGCCAAGCAGATGCCAGAGAAAAACATCATAGCAACTCTAGGAAGTGGGGCCACAAAGAGCCTCACCAAAACTTCCTATTTTTCCAAGAGTGACAAACATCACACGGAGTGCTGTGGGGTCCAAGGCCAGTTAGAAGAATGATGTGTCCCTGGAAACCTCTGAGCGTTAACAACTGAGGATGTGTGCATGCTCAGCAGGCATCCATGCAGAGTGATGGATGCCTCCGGCAACCAGGTATCCCTAGTTCCTGCCACACCCATACTTATGTTCTCTGTATCCCCAGGACTCTGTAGGAAGAAGGAACAAGGGTGACTGAGATTCAGTATTGAAGCCTGAAATAGGTTAGTGTTAAAAACATACACTAGTTTCTACACCTGATTGTGCCTAGGATTCATGCCACCTGTAGCATTGTTTATTCACAGGGTAAAATGGTTAAACATGCAGTTGAAGATTTTACTATGTCAACACATTTCCAAGAATTGAAAAAAAATGCATCTTCTCCTAAACTGTATAAGGTGGTCAGGAAGAGTATTATTCAGTAACATAGACTAGGCCACTGGAGTAGGCTTTAACCAAGGGGTTTGCTCAGCATCACAGAGCTGGTGCATCTCATCTTACTAAACTAGCACTTCTCAGTCCTTTTCAATCTCCTGCAGCCATCTGCTTCTACCAAGTACCACTTCTTTTTCCTGACATTGAAAACATTCCTGCATCTTGTTTAACACATTATTTTAAAAGTGTTTTAAACAAAATTAAATAATGCATTTAAAAAAATTAAAATAATGGAACAAAGGACTGATTGCTTCAGAAGTCCGACCCACCTGCACACACTGTTTTGAAATATTCCGGCATTAGTAAGCTTTTCCAGGACAAAGGCCACCTAGGATTCATCCTCTATTATGTTTTGCATTGAGTCAAGTCAGGGAGCTGTTCCCCTCATAGATTCATCCATTCTGAGCTGTTAGGGTTAGGATTCTCTCCAAAAAGATGGCACCAGGAACGCTTAGGAAGCATCTGGTGGGATCTCTTTCTATATATGTAGGAATAGTGTTCATTGTTCGAGTTCACAAAGCCAAATAGAGACAAGTTAAGTGGATTAACACTCAGCTTCCTTATTTCCCACACAATACCCTTTCTTATATACTTTTGTGTCAGTTAGATGAAAGAGACGTTCTCATTGGT
Organism: Cricetiscus sungorus; assembly: GCA_030556225.1. NCBI lineage: Eukaryota > Metazoa > Chordata > Mammalia > Rodentia > Cricetidae > Cricetiscus > Cricetiscus sungorus. Next base: position 27,997,071 of record JANBXA010000651.1, on the reverse strand, counting down.
ATATTTAATAATTCCCCAAGAGGGCTGGAGAATTGGCTAAGAGCACTTACTGATTTTCCACAGGACCTGGGTTAGAGTCCCGGTACCCACAGGGCAGCTCACAACTTCCTGTAACATACTCATAAAAATAAAGCACTTAAAAAATCACCATGCTCTCATTTATTAAGGAAAAATTAGCTCTTGAGCACAAGCAATTTTTTACCTTGACATATAATGCTCTCCTTACTAGAAATGGTTTAAACTTTTTTTCTACAGAAAAAAAAAGACAGACACAACAAATTTCTCATATTGAAAATGTCAAGTTCCTATTTGTTATTTGATGATGTCAGTGACTACAAATAGGAATTTCTGGCTAAGGATGTAAACTCTACAGAGTTGAATTCCAATATCTGTAGATATGAGTGATAACCAGAAGATTGTTTTGCAGGAGTTGCTCTGAGATAGTTGTGACTGCCATTGTTCAAAGCAAGCCTGTATCTGTGCATGTCTGAAAGAGAGATCACTGTTGCTGATATTTGTACTTATATTTGTCACTGTCATCAAACTCTAGAGCAGATATTGCCAAAAGGTCTCATTTTCATGCAAGAGATTTGTAGCTAACAATGGGAAGGGCAAGACATTAATATTTGTTGAGTATCTACTATGTTTGGGGACCATGCTAGGAAAATGGTGTTCTTATGTGTCTGCAAAAACACTGTCTGGCCTATAGTGACTTGAACACACTATGACTAATTTATGTGTCATTCTATGTACATTCATTCAACAGACAGTGGAAAAATGTGTTCCTAGAGAAGTGTAGACACTGTTCTAGGTGCTAGGGTAATGACAGTGAATAAAGAGAACCATGTTCACCCACAGACTACATTCCAGAAGGGAAAGAAAAATCAATAAGAAGAAAAAAAAATAAATGTCTAAGATAACTATTCTCTGTACTATGCTAAGCATTCAATTGTTCATTTATATAACTTAATTGTCAAAAGGATTTGTGGGTACTATTTCATTTAAAGTTATAAATGAGCAAAATGAAGGACCAAGACTAAATAACCACCCAGTGCTGCACAGTTCATAAGAGAATTCTCAGAAATGCTAACCTATGGAGCCTTATTTCAGTTCTCATGTTCTTAGCCACTTAAAGTCACAACACAGTGCGCATTGTGTCCCCAGAAACTCATTGGTTGAATTTTATATGAGATAGGGTCTTTAAGTCATGAGTGTAACATCCTCGTAAATACATGTAACATAGCTGATGATCATTCGACACTGTAAAATCACCTAGATTTACAATAATCTAAGAAGCACTCCACTAGGTATGTCTGTGAGGTAATTTCCAGAGAGCTCCAATTGAGAGAAGACTTATTCTAAACATGGGTGGTACTAATCCATGGTCTAGTGCATAGGACTGCAGGACAAGGAGAATGTGGAGCTCGGGAGATGGCCAGCTAGGTGGTTGAGAGCACTTATTATTCCTCCAGAGGATCCAGGTTCGATTCACAGTACACACGTGGCTGGCAACCATCTGCAATTCCTCTTCTGGTTTCTGTGGGCACCACACATGCATGTGGCATGTGGACATACATGCAGGCAAAACAGTCCGCCAGCACTCAGTTGTGAGACTCTATCTGATCACAAAGAAATCAAGCAGGTACTGACCTGGAAGCTTCCTTCCCATCCTACTAGACTATAGCACAGTAAGGTGTTACATAGGCTTCTGGGGGAGGAAAGTCATCAACCCAGCTTTGTATCTATTTGCATTTTCAGTAATTTTATTTATACTCCTCACCCTCTAGGTGTTTGATAAGGGCTGAATGAATGTGTTTTGTTTTTCTTTTTTTCTCTGTAATCCACAGTCCTCGGAAGCAAACTGATTCAGAACTACAATACTCCAAACATCCCATCACTAGTTAACACATGCCTCTCTCAACAGGAAGGAACAGGTTTGATCTTATTTAACAAAGAACAGCAGAAATTTAATTGCAAATGGGCAAGAATATCTTGATTGCAAGAGATCCTGGATTTCAAATCTTTTCTTTCCCTTGCCTTTATCACATCTAATATGAATCAACAGGTAAAAGTTCAATTACTCAGTCCTCTTAGTTCATCCTTAGTTCATCACCTGCTGTAGAGTTTTAGCATCACTTGGCTGGGAGAGTAGCTGGACAAGATCTAGGATAATTTCTCTGGCTTCTCTTTACCTAAGAAAACAGTTTAGAGAGATGGAGGAAAGTTGGGCATTAAATTCTTCCTGTAGAGATAGAAAGTAAGGCCAGCACACTGACTCTTACTTTATCCTTTTAAAATAAGCGGGGATTAATACCACCATGATACATCTCCATTTTTATGCATAAAAGAACTCTGGGAAGATACAAAGAAACTTCCAGTGAGTGGTGTGAGGGCCGGAAGAATAAGAAATAGTAGAGTAAGAACATTCATCTTCATTATATCACACATTCATTTAAAGTTCTTTGAACTAATAGATTAATATTAACTAATTACTCATTCAAAAGCTATTTCATCTCTAGAAGGGGTAAGTATGTAATTCCTGGTTAAACTATTGTGAAAATTGAGATAAAGCATGGGTAATAAGAGTCTTATAACATGAGGATAAAGAACATGTGCTATATCCTAGTGGGCTCCATGTGGGGTGAAGGAAGGGGGGAGGAGTTAATAGCAATCACAGAGCCGAAGTCTGCAGAAAGTACCAGGAAAAGGCCACTGACATCTGGGCCAGGAATCTGACATGAAAAATTAAAACACAGAAAAATGACAGTGGTCGAGATGACCAGTCATCGAGCACTTTGTGTAATTTGAGGCTGCCCTCAAACTGATAATGCCATTGGCTCAACCTCCCAAGTGCTGGAATTGATACCACAGCTGGTCCTTGTTTTAACATCTACAGATAGATTTGTGAGCAGAGGGTCTGTCTCACTGTTTCCAGAATTCTGGTTTTGGTGAAGATGTGTTTTAAAAATACGTGGTTGAATTCAAAATATCAAAGTTAGATAAATGGAGTCTTGACAATTTAAGATATGAAATTATTTGAATTCTTTTTGTTTGTTTGTTTTGATTTTTTGAGACAGGGTTTCTTTGTGTAGTTTTGTAGAACACTCTGGTCTCGAACTCACCGAGATTCTCCCCTCTCTGCCTCCTGAGCACTGGGATCAAAGGTGTGTGTCACCAACGCCCACCTAATTATTTGAATTCTTGGTCAAAGATGATATGTACCATGAGTCATGGGTTTCAGTTTACTATTTGCTTGTAGTTTCAATTTAGCAAATATTTCTGGAAGGCCCAATGTATCTGATCTTAAATGCTGAATGGACTTCTAAAAAATTGTATGCAATATGCAATTCAGTTTCTATCCTTGGTGAGATTATTTTCCCCTTTGACCAAAATGTAAGAAACAGCAGATGAGTGCAGGTGTGCATAATGAAACCCCACAACAGGAGACGTCCATGCTGGAACGGATTGTCATGGTAAAGAGAAACTTAGATGAACTTGTAAGGATTAGTCTCCTGGGATGTGAGAAGACACAAAAATGAATTATTTCCATTAATAACTGTAATCTCTATTTCTTCACAGCCAGGCAGATTCAAATGTTAGCTGCACATTGCACTGGAAAAATTAAACAATGAATATAAAACCATGAAAACACGAGCACCACTAAGTCTTTCTGCTTAACTGTTTGTCTCTTCCTTCTGAAGAATTGTTATGAGAAAACCGGGGGCAGGAAGTGGCTTCTGTGAACAGCAAAATAAACTCTGAGGTGTGGAAATAAAATCTCCTTCTTTGCTAGGCCCTGAGACAGCAGCAGGCATTGTCACTGCAAGAACGGCAGTCCCTGAGCTGGAGCTCGAAGACCTTGAAAAGAACTGGGGGGGAAAATGGGCTCATCATGAGAGAGATTATTGATTTGACACAAGATCTTAAATAATCACCATCTCTGGGACTGGGACAATTGTGCAGCTGGGAAAGTAATTGCCAGGCAGGCACCAGAACAGGAATCTCTGGTCTTCGCATCTGTGTAAAAGCCAGCATGATTTCATATTTGTAATCCCAGCACCTGGTAGATACACACAGATGGATTTCTGGGGCTCACTCTCCAGCCAGCCTAATTGGTGAGCCCAAGGTTCCAGTGAGAGATCTGACCTCTAAAACAAGGTGGCATGTTCCTCAGGGGTAACACCTATGGTTGACCCCTGTCCTTCATCCACAAATGCACAGGCCTAGGCTCCTATATTCAGAATAATCAATGTTTCTGAGAGTATTGTCTCCTGACTTGAAAGTATGTATGTTACAGCATATGTACAAAGGCAGGCACACATACAAATATGTATAAGTATATACTCATAGGTACATCCAAGTTGTGTGATGAATTAAAAAGCAATAAGCCACTAATTATCTAACACCATTATCCCACATCCCACTAGTTACAACAGTGTGGAAACTTGTTCCTGCCCCAGTCTCCTCCCTTCCTAGGTACTGCTGATGCTATAGGTTCTGGGAAGAATCTCTTGCAGGAGGACTGGCCAAGAAGGAACCAAGAAATGCAAGAATCCTAGCTTGAGCTTCTGTGAAGAGCATTCCTGCCTCTGTACCAGAAGGGATTCTTTCAACTCAGAAGCCCTGGGTAATTCTACCAAGTGAGGTCACTGTCACTGGTCACCATCACAATGCTAATAAAGCTAACGAATTGACTAATTAGATGCAGACCTTAGATGCTATTGTAAAGGAGGGGATGTAGTGCCTGCCTAAGAGGCTTATGACCTCCAGAAATACAGACAGACCTCAATTTCTGTTTTCCTCGCTTGAGTGAATGTATCTTACACTGTTGTGTCAAATCAGAATGGCTGCATCAGGGAGAATAAGCTCCCTTTAATATGTATGCAGAAAGAAACCCGAAGAGAGCCAGCAGGAGTCACGTTTTCCAGGGCTCAGTAAGGGTCCATGGAGACACAGCCTTAAATCCAAAGGTGCAGTCCACAGTGACACTCCAGAACGTCATCTTCAAAGTCAGGAAATTAATAGTTGCAACCTTCTTTAAAGGATACTTTATTTTACTTACCTAAATTACTATTATTTTCATTTCAAAATCACAGCCCTTCAGATTTACCTTCTTAATGTTGTCATATTTCCTGGACCTGAAGGGGGAGGCACCATGTATCAGAAGAACCGTACCCGACAGACAGGAATGGAAATCTTGCTGTTTTTCTGGGAGGGAAGTCTCTCATTTCAGTGAGGATTGAGCTACATGGTGCCTTATGAGAGTGACCTGGGGGAAGGGCCACTGGCGGTGAATGAAAGAATTAAAATGCATCTTGGGGATAAAGGCAGGCTATATCCACAGGGACGCTTTTCCCTAAGTCCCAACAAGGACTTTGCTATTGAGCAATACTTTATAGGTACTCGTTTAAGAGCTCTGCTGGGTTATTTTCTATCTTTTCTCCCCCTGGCAAGTCAGTTTTTCTAAAGCGAAGGATCTACACTCTATGCTGTGTTTAGGGATCGAGACTGAATTTGTTCAGTGCAGGAAGGAATGCATTTGAAAGCAAAGCCAGCCATCCACATCCTCAGGTCTGATACAACTTCAACGTTAGGCACAGCCAGGTCTTTCCAGAAGGCAAAGGGGCTCAGACCAAGGTACCTTCAAAATCAGCGTTCACACACTGCTACTTGGTAAGGACAGTGGGGCTAGTCTCCCTGGACTTGGGCCGTTATTGGAGATGTCTTATTTGATGCTAGAATGTTTTTACTTTGAAACCTGGTTTTTGACTTTTATGATTCACCTTGCCTCCAAGTCCTGTGATTGGGTGAGGTCAACCTTTATTGTCTGTTTTTGTGTCCCAGTTTTACACTTGGTTCCTCCTCAATTTTGTACCATGAAAGCCTTCAATTTTGTAACATCAAAAGTCTTCCATCTTGAAACTCCGGGAAAAAAATGCAGTTTTGGAAAGGCTGCTGTGTCCTTAGCACTAGGTCCAGCCACTAGCCACAGGTGATGGGCAGGATAGACTTTCCCCTTGAGCTTGGTAGTGTACATTTGAGGAAGCTCTGGTGAGCATCAGCCTTCAGTACAGAGAGATCTCAGGAAACAGAATGAGATGCACTCTGGGGAAAATAATCATGAAAAAATGCGGAAACATCTGAGTTCTGTGTGACACAAACTGCCTGATTATCATAAAGGAAGAATGTGACAAAAACCATTACATGGGACTAACATCTGGTTGTACACACATTACAGGATTAATGAGATTTAAAGGTTCTTTTGATCAAAAACATCTCCCCTAGTGGCCTGCCAAAGCATCTGAAAATTTACATTTTCATGTCCAGAAGGCCTCTGCTCAAATGCATCTATCTATTCTGGGAGGTTGCATATACAAATTAATCAGCATCAATCCATCAGATACAGTAAGTGACTGTCCTAGCAGAACAGGTTCTGGAAGTAAAAAAAAAAAAACAACAAAAACACAGAGAAAGACAGTTTAGACACTGAACATAGAGAATGATTTAGAGCATCGGTTGGTCCTTAGCTTGTAATTTGCAACCCCCACAGGGATCCCATGCCATATATCCTGCATATTAGGTATTTATATTACAATTCATAACAGTAGCTGAATTACAGTTATGAGGTAACAATGAAATAATTTCATAGTTGTGGGTCATCACAACATAAAGAACGGTATTAAAGGGTCTCAGCATCAGGAAGGTTGAGAACCACTGGTTTAGAGGGTACTTCTCAAGACGATGGACACTGGCTGTGTAGCTACTTAATCTTTAAGAAAGGAAATAGGTTATTGCCTCAGGCATGCACTTGGCCATTGCTTATCATATCACACAGTGCAGATGTACACACTTCTCATTACTGGAAGCTTTGCTGCCCAGCCATGGTCTACATGGACTATTGATGTTTTTATATTGTGCTTAAGATTTGGAAAATAGCCAAGAAACTGCTGAAAGAGATGTAGGCAATGGGTAAAAGATCCTATAGAGAAATAAGATCTTATCAAGTCAGGGTGGCAGGGAGAATAAAGACCAACATTGTCTGTTTTGCCATTTATTGACAGTCATTCCTTACATTCTATTATGAAAATATCTCAGAAAGTCACGCTGGAGTCAAAGTCTGGGTTTGTCAAATACTAGCTTTGTATCTATGGACAAATCACTTAACTCCTCTTAATTTTTTCCTACCTATAAAATAGAGGTTGTGATTCCTACCCCCTACTGATGGGAGATGTCATGCTGTAAATATGTTTCTCTTATTGGTTAATGAATAAAGCACTGTTGGCCAATAGGAAAGCAGGATAGGCAGGACTAGGAGACAAGGAGGAGTCTGGGAGACTCAAGATGTAAAGACTTGAGAGGAAGAGGTCTGGACCCTCTCTGGTAAGATAAGACCACCTGGAAACACTTAGATTAATAGAAATGGGTTAATATATAAGACAGAGCTAGCCAATGAGAAACACTAGTAGCAGGCCAACAGCTTTGTATCTAATACAGTGTCTCTGTGTGTTATTTGGGGCTGATGCTGCTGTGGGACCAGGCTGTTGGGAAAACTACTAGTAACACCTTACCACTGTCATGAAGATAAATGGTAATCCATTTGGACCTGGTGTATGGTGGGTGTAGTTTCAGTGAAAAATACCCCTGTAGGTATCTGAACACCTGGTCTCAGTTGATGGCACTGTTTGGGAACGTTAAAGAACCTTGAGGAGCCATGCAGAGGCTTTGAGCTTTTACAACCTCACTCCACTTTCTGCTCATCTGTTTTCTATATAAGGACAAAAAGGTGATTGGCCAGCATTTTGTTTTGACTGTTTGCTACTGTATTTTCCTTCCATTATGGATGCTCCCTCTAAAACAATAAATTCAAATATCCTTTTTCTTTTATAGTAAGTCTTGCTTTCAGCCATGACATTATATCACAACAACAGGAAAGTAACCAACACAGTAGATAGGTGGTATGTTGGAGCTATGACTTTATGAAACCCATTTCTGTGCCTTGAACCACTGGCTGAGATCCCTGTACCTCTAAATCTTTCCTGTTCTCAGCACATAGAAGATGCTGCACATTCAGCTGTTGGATTTAATTGAACTGGAGTACTCTAACCTTTCCTTTTACACTCTCATTTTCATTATGAATGAAGACCCAGTGCAAACTCTGATGCTATTAGCATCCAAGGAGTAATTAACATGAAATAGGATCAGAAGACAACAATCCCTTGGAAGCTAATCCTTTTAAGTTAATAGAATTGAAATATTATAATTCATGAAATAACACTTAAATAATACTGCTTGGACAGTAACAGCTTGTTATTTATATTTGTTGAATTTTTAAAATTATACCCTTCACAGAATTGCTTGAGGGAATGAGTACAAAGAATTAATACATTAATTATCATAAATGAATCATTAAACAGCAACAGTCATAAACAGCTTAAGCTAATGTCTTAAAAAAAAAAAAGCAAACCAAACAAACCAACAGGCTAAGTGTTCTCTATACAGGAGAGTGAACTTAGGGAGCAGCTGATTGGAGGGACATTGGGTGTGATAGAAGGGCCCCATGTGCTTCTCTGATCCCTTTTCTTCTCTCCATATTAAAACCAGTGGGGACAGGTAACCCCACACTGACAGCCCTTGATAAAAGAGTTTATAGTTTTTCTTTGCCTGTATGAATCTACTCTTTGACATCAATGATCAATTTCCAGGTTTTACTTTCTGTTTTTCCAAATGAGATGTTTCTGATTTTCCAATGAAAACCTATAAATTTTGGCTTCAGGGAGTCCAGAGCCAATCAAAGCCTTAGGGAGCAAAAAAGAGCAGGAACCATAAGCATCGGGTGACCTTCAACCTACTTAACTCCTTCCCTGCCTCAACACCTGCCCCTCAATCTTGTTAAGCCAGCCAGCCAGCTTAATTGGTTTGCTTTAATTGGGTTTGAAGGAAAGGATTCAACAACTTAAAAATAATTATTCTACTAACTACTAAATAAGAAAGTTTCAAATGTTCAGGCCTGTAATTATCCATCCTCACCTCCGGTATATATTTTTATATAGTCAGATTAGGTTAGTTCTCAAGGGACAGTAGTATGTAAAGAATTCTATGCAGAAGAACTTCATTTATGATCAAAGCTGAGATCTGCTGCTTGGTTCAACTGTGCTATTCTCTACCTAAGTAGAGACCAATAGGGCAGTATCCACTAGAGAATGGAGTTTTGTACTGTTAGTTGTGTTCACATTCTTTTGTTTATTTTCCCTTATGTTTGTACATACAACACCATTCCTATCTTGGCAATAAGCAGTCACTGTCATGACTCTTAAACCATTTCCTGTCATTTAACTCTACTGCTTTTTATTTGTTATCAGGATGCTGTTGCATTGAATTCAGGTGGTCTGTTTGGCAAGTCTGTCAACATATAAATGTTGAGTTTGCCACAAATGTGTTAGGGTATGTTTTGCCTTATATGTGTGATGTTTTATGATGACTCTGAACCTGTTGTTACACCTTGAACACTGTGATTCACAAGAAGTTATTTGAACTTAGAGAGGATTTGATTAATGTGTCATTAAATGTGTAACTATTTAGTTGCTGTTACCCACTCTCTGGCCTGCTGCTTGCTATTGCTGTAGTACAAAGATCAATTTACAAGGTCAACATTCTGAGCCTTCCCTGGTCACTTTTGTGGTCTGGATGGATGGCCACAACATTGATAAACAAGTACCAGGTGCATAAGGGCACAGGGTAGGATCTGTTCTGAATAGCCACAGCTAGCATTGGTATGGGTGTTTTCCCACTCAAGGGGACAGACTGTCTCCCTCTCTCCCCTCCTTTCTTCTGTCTTCCTTTTCTCATTTCTAAAGAGCCAAGGGCAACATCATAGATAACCACATACTTCGTATCTTCACCTATAAATCTTAACTTTTTTTTTTTCAGTATTCGAAGGATTCAGTCAGTTCTTAGGTTAGGAAATAGAAATCCCTCAACAGAGTTGAAGCTGCCTGTATAATTGCTCACTTTCACTAATGGTTCCCACATTTTGCTACACTTCAGAACCACCCGGAGAGACTTCAAATGCCCCTTACCCAATTCTCATCTCATGCTAATTAAATGAGAAATCTAGGGAGGCAGCCATTAGTACTCCCTGAGCTCTACAAGCCATTATGATATGTAAAATTAGAGAAATACTATCCTGTCCCCTACTCCAGAGGAAAGGACCATGTCACATTTAATGTTCATATCTATACTGCATAATATTCATAAGCAATGTAGTTTTGTATGTTTAAAATGACAAATTGTGTAATAGCATGAGTTCTGTCACATGCTTTCAATATTTAGCATGGTTTTATCCATGCTGACACATGCATAATTTCTTCATTTAAGTATTACATACTTAGTTCTAAATAAACCAAATTATTTGTTCACCATTCTATTGGTAGATATTGTTCACAAATTTGGTTTATATTTCCATTTATGTGGGTGAGCTTTTAGATGCTGGTAAAGTAATCTCATGTAGGCTTTCCCCCTGCACATCTAGAGTTTTTCTACTTATCATCATGGTGTCTATAAGCCACTCATCTCATTGGTCACTGGCCTGTAAGAATAAGAACAGTTTTACCGGGGTAATTTTGTATCCTTGCTGGTATTTCTTACTTGCTTTAGGATATTTTCTATAGACTCCCTCACATTCCATTTGGAAGCAATCATGTTACCTGTAAAGAGCCATACACTTTTTCCTCTCTCCAATCTTTGTAAATTTTGCCTTTTATTTTCGTGCACTGTTTAGGGCCCCCGGGCATAATATTCAATAAAATTTGCCATAGAAACCCTTGGCATCCTTTCAATGATGTGGAAAGTGCTTCTAATATTTCACTTTCACTTTTAAGAATCATATCTGGTTTGGACTGGAGGCCCACTCCGTGTGATGGAACTCATCCCTGACACAGTTATGGTGGCCAAGAACCTGAAAGCAGATAGGCCAGGAACTTGGGGGGAAAACCAAATCCTACTGTTCTGCTAAAGGAATGCAACAATAAAATGACTCTGAATGACATTCTGCTGATCAGTCTTGCTCAGCCATCATCAGAGAAACTTCCTCCACAGCAGACAAGAACAAACACAGAGACTGACAGCCAGATAGTATACGGAGAGTGATAGATCTTGGAACACTCAGTCCTGAATGGGACACATACATCAATTCCTTCCCCTACGGCTCAGGGAACCCCATAGAGGAGGAGGTGGAAAGATTGTAAGGAAACAAGGCATTCTAAACACAACACTACTGATGCACTTATGATCTCATAGACTGGCAGCATACACAGAATCTGCCCGGGTCTGCACCAGACGGAGTTCTAGCTCTGAGAGGAGTGTATACAAACTCCCATCCCTAACCCCAAAGGTATCTCCAACTGTTAACCACTCAAGAACAAAGAATTAATTCTCTTCAATGGAGTCTCACTGGGTATACAAGCCACCTTTAAGGGTAGGCTGCATGCCTAGTAGTAGATGGCAACATGAAATGAACTTTGGAGGGTCTTTGTCTCATAATGTTTTGTCTGGGACTCCCCCCGCCCCCATACAGACCTTTTGCGTATACACTCTGTCTTCTGGTTTGTGTTTGCATGGGATTCCTGTGAGTATGAACCTGTGTGTCTCTGTGTTTCTTTCTCCCTTTCTTCTGTTCGTTAGTTTTGTCCTATTCTAGTTTGTTTGTTTTTGTTTTATTATGTAGAGGCCCGTTTGTTTTTTAAAGAGAGACAGGAAGGGCATTGATTCAGATGGGAGAAGAGGTATGGAGGATCTCAGAAGAGTTTGAGGGAAGGAAACATAATCAAAAAATATTGCATGAAAAAATCTATTTCAATAAAAGAAAAATAGAGAAAAAAGAATTACATCTGCTATAGGTTTTCCCCTAAGCTTCGGTTATACATTTAAATTTTATTTATTTTTAGCTTAGAGTTTCTGTCATAAAAGATGATGAGTTTTTCCATGTGCTTTTCGTTACATCAGCAAAAAGATCATGTTTTTTCTATTTTAGTCTAATAGGATAAATTATATGAATAGACCTTACTTATATATTAATGTACTAAAGTTACATATATGAACTTAATTTAATATATACTTTACATATATGTATAATTAGGAATCAGATTGTATACTAATGTCATAATGGGTCCAGTTTTTGAGGAAACTATGTTTAATTATTTATTCTGGTCTTTATCTCATTTAAAATAATAATAATAAGTACATACTGATTTTCTTTGTTCTGAAGTCAGTCTTGGCTGACATGATCAAAGCTCTTTGCTTCCCTTGGTTAGTACTAAGACAGGGTGTCTTTCTCTGCCCCTTTATTTTTTAACTTATCCTGAATCCTCATATTTAAAGTGAGTTTCTTGCTACAAAATGTAGCTGAGTCTTTTTAAATCCACTTTGACAATTGATATAATCATATAAATATGCTTATAATGATCAGAAATTTATGACTATTATATGTATATTATAAACTTGGGTTATCTACTGTATTTGCATTTTTCTCTTTTGCATTGATTTTTAACTTTTTTCTCATCTTTTTCCCCTTCTCTGTTTTAATTGAAAATGTATATATAGCTTACTATTTATTTTTGTGTGAGTGTGTGTGTGTGTGTGTGGTGTCTATGTGTGAGCATAAACATAGTACATGTGTATGTCAACACATTGCAGTAGCTGTTTCTCTTCCTCCACAAGACTGAACTCAGGTTAGCAAGCCAGATAGGAATCATCTCCTCAGCCCAAATTAAGCATTTTCTATGGAAGCTATCTTTCTTCTCTCTTAGCTTATTGATTATATCTAAAAAGTTTTATAATCATTTTCCTTGAGTTTTGCAATGTGCGTTTGCAACTAATGTAAACATACTCTCAAGTTACATGATTTCACTTCTTGGATAGTACAAGAATCTTTTTTCTTTTAAGATTTATTATGTTTATATATCTATGATTTACACGCCAGTTAGTGCACTGGGTGTATGCTTGGTGCCGGCAGATGCCATAAGAGGGCGCCAGATCCTCTGACACTAGCCTTACAAATGGTTGTGACCTGCCAGGTGGGTACTGGGAAATGAAGCTGGGTCCTCTCCCTAAGAGCAAGTGCTCTTAACAGCTGAGCCATTGCTGCTCCTGACTCCAGACTTTCCATAGTCTCTTTCAAGGACTCTGGATTCATGTAAAAGAAGGAACCTAGGTAACGGAACAGGCCTTACTCTGGCTCTGCAAATGTTGTAGCCAACACTCCATGCTGCTATTCCTCTGGGTTTCTGCTTCCTGTTTCTGGTGATGGCCACTGGAAATTTGTTTTATAGTATTCAGTGATGCCAATTTAAAATGATATTCATTTACAGTCGGGCATTTCTAGGCATTTGTTAAATGGAGGGTTTGCTGGCTACTCAAACAATTTTTTATAAAATGATAAGCTGATCAGACTTGTGACTCCTGGACCTTACTGGTCCAGACCAAGGCCCTTAGGAGGGTAACAGGTGTAGAATTCCAACAGACTTGCTGACCTCAGTGGATGCCGACTGTTCCAGCTCCTGCTGCGTCATCAGGATAAAGCCTGTCTTGTTTTGAGCTCCTTCTATAACCGTGGTCAGGCACATTCCAAGCAGCATCAGCATCAAGCTACACTCTGGCTGACCCAGATTAGCTTTTTAAACCCCTCCTACCTGCCTCTGCCTTATCTAGAGACTCCAGTTTGTGAGTTTTCCCTCAGATAAAGGATTTCAAAAAAATTTGCCTCTTTCTTTGTGTGTAATTTGCTCTTGTAAAATATGGAGCTTTGTCCCAGGAGCATATTGAAGTTAAATCTGTGCAGTTACTTTGAAGAACTATGGGATTGGATGCCTAAATGGTCAGTTTCTGGAACTTAATTTACCTCAATGCCTGAGGTCTTATGGGAGAAGAGGCTACACATGTGAAGAATTAAGTATTTCTTTCTCAATTAAGTATTTCCTTCCCAATTAAGTATTTTTTCTGATGAATTGAGATTAGTGACTGAAAAACAGGCATGGGGGAGGGGTCACAACTCATTGCAACTCCACTCCAAAAACCCTTGAGTGTTGGCACACTGAGGCCTAATACTGAAGTGGGTTTTGTTTGTTTGTTTGTTTGTTTTGGTCTTGGTTTTTTGAGATAGGGTTTCTCTGTGTAGCCCTGGCTGTCTTGGAACTCACTCTTGTAGATCAGGCTGGCCTCAAACTCACAGAGATGAGTGTGCCTCTGCCTCTGTCTTACGATGTGTATCATTACTGCCCCACTTAAAAAAATTTATTTTCATTAAACAAACTAAGAAAGAAACCCAGCCTTTCCTTCTAGTGTCTACTGCAAAAGCTGTCCTTGCATTTGCTTCAGTGTACCTTTCAAAATAAGTTGACTCAGAATAGAGTATTCAAGATTACTAAGAGATTATACATGTGTGTATATGTATTGTATATTTAAAATTTTAAATTTCAAATTATGCATGTGTGTATGTACACATGAGTGCAAGTGCCTTTGGAGGCCAGGAGTACCAGATTCCCCTGGATATGGAGTCACAGGCAGTTGTGAGCCACCTGATGCGATTGCTGGGAATTGATTTGAGTCCTTGGTAGGAGCATTATACTCCTTTAATCGATGAGCGGGCTCCCCAGCCTTTCAAGACTCTTATTTTGTGACTGGTTTCCCACTTAGGTTGCAGGCAAATGGATTTCCTGGATTAGTTAAGTTGGGTTTACTTGAAGGGTTAATATTTTTTCTGTGGTTCTGTCAAAATACCCCAACAGAAGTAACTTTAGGAGGAAAGGGCCTATCTTGGCTCACAGTTTTAGGTTACAATCTATCATGGCAGGGAAATCACAGCAGCAGGAATTGAGGCAGCCAGCCACCATGCTTCTGTGCCAAGGAAGCAGAGAGCCATGCATGCTGTCATTCAGCACACTCTCCTTTTTATTAAGTCTGGTTTATCTCCCAACTTTAATTAATTTAATTGAGATCATTCTTCTCTGGCATAGCCAGATGATTGTCTCTGAAGGTGACTGAGATTTTGTCAAGTTGACATTCATTGCTAATCATTATACTTAAAGAATGTCAATTCTGGGCTAGAAATTTTACAATTTTGTTATTAAGAAATAATAAAACATAATCCTTTGGTTCCTTTTCTGAGACTTAAGGGGGTCCTTCCTTCTTTCCTTCCTTCCTTTTCTTTTTTCTTTTCTTTTCTTTTCTTTTTTTTGGTTTTTCAAGACAGGGTTTCTCTGTATTGCTTTGGAGCCTGTCCTGGAACTCACAGAGATCCACCTGCCTCTGCCTCCCAAGTGCTGGAACTAAAGGTATGCACCACCAACGCCCAGCTAAGGGTTTTTTTTTTATATGCCTGTGTCCAGCAACATTACCCTCTTTATCAAACTATCTTAATTCCTAGCTACTGTTTCAATATCAGAAGGAATTACCCTCCCTTGAGAATCTACCCTAATTTCTATCTAGTTTATCATTGCCTTGCTTCAAGGCTCCTGGTGCAGAACTACCCTGTGACAGCTTGTCTTTGTCATTGTTTACAACCATATTCTCGATATCTATTTCCCCCTCAAGGCTCCTGGTACCCTCAGGACAAATACTGTGTTAATGCAGTGTACTCTTTTCTTCCTTGGGACCAGCATGTACCTAATTGTTTCAATGTATTATGCAACTTTTTATTAAGCATTATCAAATCCAGAAAGTTTCATGAATTGTGCTTGAATAGTTCAATTAATTTTTAATAGTGAATGCATTATGGTAACTAAAACATATCAAAGAATGGAAAGATTATAGCAGCAGCCAAGAAGCTCTATTTTCTCTTGCAATTATACCTGCTGCCCCAATGCTAGTACCCATTCTGACTTCTGCTGCCATACACTACTTCTGCCAGGTTTGGGACCTTTATAGAAGCAGAACAGTAAACTTACATTCTTTTCCATTTGTTTCTTTGACAAAGCTGATGTGTTCAAGCATTTGAGGTACGCCAACATAATTAACCTTCTAACCGGAGAGTATTCTATCATAAGAGTGCTCCACAGTTTAATTAGTCCCCTGTTGTTGTGTATTTAGGTTCCCAATGTGGGACCATTGAGAGCAGTACTGCTGTAAATTTCCTTACACATACACATTGTTAGATACATCAAAAATTCAAGAGTATACTTGAGGGGACAGCAGTTTATGATCTTGGAGAAGAGACTTAACTGACAATTTTTATAGGGTACTTCTCAAAGTAAGACAAACAAAAGAAAACAACCCCCCCCATACACACACAAAACAAGTGTGAGTGGTAGAAGTGGACAGCCAGTCCCTGCCCTGTTAAGAGTTTTCCTGGTGGGTTCTGATTGTGAACAGTGGCAGTTTCACTTTATTATTTACATCAAGTCAGGCTTTAGTTTACTTATATTGCCACCCAAGGTATGGAAAGCATCTTAATCAAATGGCTTTTTTTCCATTTTGTTTTAGACAATGTGGTTTTTTTTTTTTTTAATTTTGCATATATATTTTCATGGCTAGGACAAAAATCAATGGGTTATAGATACAAAGGTTGTGTTAACTGTCAATTTGACAGAATCTAGGGTCATCTGGGGGACTGACCTCTGAGTATGTCATTTAGGATTGTGTCATTGGGTGGAGGAGAAGGTACACCTACCATGGGTGGCTCCATTCCCTGGCTGAGTCTTGGTCTTGGTCTGTGTAAATGGAGAAAGGGCTCAGCAGAATACATCCCTTCACTCCTACCTGATTCTGATGGTTGTGGTGATATTTTGCTTATGATCTAACAAATAAAGTTTCACTGAAGACCAGAGTGCAGAGTTAGTCAGGCAGTGGTGACACACACCTTTAATCCCAGCAGCTACACCAGTTAGCCATAGCAGCTGGGTGGTGGTGGTGCACATCTTTACTCCCAGCACTAGAGGGAAATATAAGGCAGGTGGAGACAGGAGTGCAGTGTATTCAGTCTGCAGTCATACTGAGGACAAGATCACCCCAGCCTTGGTAGAGGTAAGAACTCTCTAGTTGTTGGCTGCTTTGTTTCTCTGATCCTCAGCTTGTACCCCAATAAATGTCTCTGTGTTTTTATTATAAATACCAATGAAAATTCATGCTACAGATGGTAAATGCTATGTGATGGTACTTCAAATACCTACTGTCCTAACTTCCCTGCTGTGATGAACTGTGCTTGAACTGTAAACTAAACCAAATCCTTTCACCCTAAAGATACATTAGTCAGAGTATTTTGTTACAACAACAGAAAAATAAACCAAGACAACAAATTTCATATATTTTCAGCTTTCATGGAAGGCACCAATTTTCCAGGAAGCTTGCATTGATTTTTAACTTCTAGCATCTACATTTGAGAGTTCAACAAATGCATTTTGAGTAAAATAATAAGTAAAGAAATTCTTCTTCAAGCTTAAATGTTGAGAGGAATGGTTTTCCTTGCTACCACGAAAAGAAAGGGTTGCTGTTTCTTTCTTCTTTTTAATTTTCTGTTTGTATCTGTTAATGATGACTTAAACTAGGGCTAAATGGGAGTTTTCATAAATGTTACCGATGAGAAATTCCCAAGTCATTCAACTATGTTGTAGATGTTTCCTTTTCCTGACAATATATTATAACTGATTATGACCATTCTGGGAGCAACTAGCTTTGCTGTGGTATCATTTTTGCATAATTCTGAGAGTATATTTAATTTTTCAAACATGTGCTTGAATAATAATCATCTTCCTTTGTGGGATTACTTAGATTCTCCTCATGCTGTAAACACATGGCAATCAAAAGTAACTGTGGATTTAAGCAATGGAGACCGATTAAAGTACAATCACTGTTGGCTATGTGAGTTCACTACTATGAATGTCTCTCTGTGAGGGGCTCTAGGCAGGCATGTTCCTTTATCTGTCCTAAGCATCCTCAACTCTCAACAGGTGAAAAAGATGGATTGACAAGAAAACAAACAAACAAACAAACAAACAAACAAAAAGCAACAACTCTATTCTATATGTCATTAAGAGAGGGAAGTAATTTTTTTTTTTCAGGAATCCGCGGTTCTGAGATTGCCACTTAACTGGCTTTCCTGGTCTGAATAATTGTGTAATTTGCTGGTGGGGGTGGGGCAGTTTAAATTTTAGCACAGAATTCAAGAAAAGATGGTCCAAGCCACGTTACTGCATCTTATTCACAAGGAGACTTGATTAAGTAGCCTCTTGTGCTGGACCACAGCACTGGGGCTTACTAAGTAGTTGTTCCTATTGCTAACAGTTTGGTAGCCTTTCTTCAACTCACATCTCTTATATCCACAACCCTGCCTGAAAACCTGGCAAAAGGGAGACCTATGAAGCTTAGTGCTGTAGTTTCAAAGACTAGAAACTATTAAGGAGCATATGCAAAGGTGTGAGTCATTCTTCTGCCTGCCATCCTTCACTGTCTCAAAAGGTAGGTCCATGAAGGGTTGATGAATGTGAGCCTCGGTCTGCTGACATCAATGTAATAAAAGGCTCCATCTCTGTGCTGCAGCTTCATTCTCTAATACATAGTTCCTGTAAACAGTGTGATGCAGGATGAATTAAACAGGCCAGAGAGTTGCATTGTCTCCAAATTGAATCTGTGTGGACTAAATGAATTCAATTGAACTGGTGCTGTAAAAGACATGGTGGAAGAGGCTAATATGTGATTTCTCTGTTTCTAGTAATCTCTTAATCTCATACTTGATCAACATAAAATAAAGCACTCTTGATGGCTGCTGAGTCTTCTCCTGTCATCTTTGAGAAGGAGATAGTCTCTGCTTTCATGCTCCAAGATAGAACAAGTCAAAAGAACTGTACAACCCACAGCCTGGGTCCCTTGCATTAAGATTTCCCTTGCTTTAAGACTTTCAGGTATGAGGACCAGTGTCAAAGTCTATCATTTGGTCCATAAGGAAAACCTTGGGATATAGGTTAATTTAAAGACCATTTTATTTATGACACAACAATAGCATCAGTGTAGGGTCAGTGAGGAAAAATTTTCCTTTACCTCTTACATATAGAAACTGAAGACCTGAAAATGAAGCCAATGAAAGACACTAAGGAGAGAAGAAACAGATGGTAATACTTTAAAGAATTATTTATTCATTTATTTTACTTGCAATTATTGATTGATTGATTGATTTATATGTATACATATACACACGTGCTCACAGGACTTGGGGGTCCAAGAATGGAGTTGGTAGGCTTGGCAGCAAATGCCTTGATTGGAGGCTCAAAGCACAAAATTGTGTTTCTCATCTTTGTTTGTTGCTGTTATTGAATGCACATATGGATTTGCATATACTTACATATTCCTAAAAAAACACATGTGGAGTCCATAAATGTTACTTGTATGTATGTTTTCAGGAAGGACTACTTGGAACTACACAACCAATTAGTGTGTCCATCCTTGGAGAGGGTCAACTCTTCTTCATTCAGCTTTGTGTTGCCTGTAGTTCTTTGTGTAGGGTTGAGGTCTATGGGCTTTCCCTTGTTTACCATGGCATGATTGTTGGTGTTGGGAAGACTTTGCAGATGTAGTTTTGTTTCTGGTGTTACTAGATACTAGTTACTGTAGCTTGTAGGTTTTCCACCAGCCAGTCTGCCGCCGGTCTGGCACACAGCCGCACCACCAGCTCCAAACAACACGCTGAGACTCTGTATTTGATACAATCCTGTTGGCCAATGACTATCATTGTTAATGGGCTAGCTCTGTCTTAATTATTAACCCATTTCTACTTATCTAAGTATTTCCTCGTGGTCATCTTATGGGGAGCTGCAACCGGCGTCTTCCTTCCCCATCTACATCTTGACTCCTCCCAACTACTTCCTCTTTTCTCCTCCTGGTCTCCTAGTCCCACCTATCTTGTTTCCTATTGGCCACAGGCTTTATTAATTAACCAGTATGAGAAACATATTTACAGAATGACATCTCCCATCAAGTTACTAGTTTTTGATCTCACAACAAAGTTCCTGATCCTCCAGCTCTTACAATCTTTCTGTCCCCTCTTCTACAATGCTCCTTGAGGTTGAGGTGCATGAGTGTTTTGTAGAATGGGACTGGGATCCACAATTCTGCATATTGACTGATTGTGTTTCTTCAGTAGTAGTCTCTGTCCTTTCAAAAATGTTTCCATGAGGAGGGATAGAGACTAGACTTGTCTGTTCATATAGAGATCAATGCTTATAGATTATTATTATTGATTATGATAGTTTAGTAAATTAGTGGTCATATATTCTATTTCAACAGCCATAATTTTACTAATGCTGGATAGTTGGCTCAGTTTCCAGTACCAGGCATGGTATTCTTCTTGATGAACAGGTTGTAAGTCCAATTAGGGAGCCTTTAGTTATTGCCAAGATATGTGTCCCACTACTGCACCTGTAAGTTTATTATGCCAGCTGGTCATGAATGAAAAGCACACATTTTTGATTAATCTTTCATATGCATAGAAGTTCACACACAGAAAAAGTGAAATTCAAAGAAGCATTTAGACCCTATGGGGTTCATATTTCCTTCTTGACCAAGGAATTAAAGTTTGACTTCAGGGGATAATAAAACACCATGACATGAGTGGGAAGTGGATGAGAGAGCTAGCAGGTTAAAAGAGCTGTCCACATCTGCATAGTCATCTGGGTGTGAACTTCTTGTTTCCCATCATTAAGAGTGGCATTTCACCCCTTTCGAGGGATAGTGAGGGAAAATGGGAAAGTCACACACAATGTTGTTGTATCAATGCAAAAACATAACTCTTACCCCCAAGAGGATAAGAGATGAAGCCAGATATGAGTGACCACCACTTAGGAACATTAGGATAACTTTGGTTGTCCCCATTTCCATGTTTTGATGTGATATTAATCCCATGAAGTTTTTACATTAACAGAACAAAGAACAAAGCAAGGCACTTTTTCAAACACAGAGGGTGGCAGGGTGCAGTGAAGTGGGGAAATCTCAGATACAGGCTTCTGGTGCTGAGGAGGACATTCTTAGTCTTTGGGATGCTAGGAATGAGGCTATGTTTGTACATTACAAAGGATTTACTGAATTGTCACAGAGATGTTATGTCCCCTGCATAGGAGAACAATACATGCTTATTAAAGGAGGCTAATGATTGGTTCAAGACAATTGGCCTTTGGACTTGTAACATTCCAAACTCTCCACAACACCTGAAGAGCTAATCTGTTAATTGTCCTTACAGAAGGTTCAATGGCAGGTGTGGATCTTGCCAAGTACTCTTGTTTATAGTCATCTTAAGATCAAAATAACCCTTTTGTCATATGTTGAGACATCACATTCTGACCCCTTTCAGAAGGCACCAAGCTTGGAACTATGGGGACAGCTTTCTGATTAATCTGCATACTACCTACTAAGGCCTTAAATCTTCCTTGAAGGCAGTCACATAGAAAAGTCCTTTAATCCCAGCACTGGGGTGGCAGAGGTAGGCAAATCTCTGTAAATTTGAGGCCAGCTTGGTCTACCTAGGGAGTTCTAGGGCAGCCAGGACTGCACAGAGAAACCCTATCTCAAAAGGGAAAAAAAAAAACCAAGAAAAGAAAAGCGAATACTTGGAAGTGTCACTTTTAGACAACCAAGTAAGGAAATAGAGAAAATGCTCTGGAGCCTATTGGAGATGAAACAGAAGTCAGGGTTGGAATGGTGGAGACTGGGGCACTGAGAAACCTGACATCCAGTCACCAAGAACATCTGAGTATGGAAATGGTCTGCAGAGACAAGAAGACATCTGCATGGACTTGCCCTTCAGCATCCACAAACACAGAGGGCAAGAAGGCAGGAGGCTTTCTTTGAAATTTTCTTGAATTGAGAAGGGATTCTATTAACATTGAAAATCCAGAAATGCTGGGTAGTGATTTAAGACTGTTACTGTGTGAAGTAGATGGTCATCTTGGACTTAGAGCAACAGCCATGTGGTAGGTTGCATTAAAATGCTTTCCCCCAATAGGTTCATGTATCAGAATGATTGCCTCCCAGGTTGGTAGAAATGTTTGGGAGAGGTTAGGAGTTATGGCCTTGTTGGAGGAGATGTGCCACTGGGAGTGAACTTTGAGATTTTATAAGCCCATGCCATTCTACTCGGTACACTCTGTCTCCCTCCCCCCCCCTCTCTCTCTCTCTCTCTCTCTCTCAAGAAGAGGCCTTGTGCTTGTTGATCAGGATGTAAGCCCTCAGCTACAGTCCCAGCATCATATCTGCTTTCCTATTGCCATGCTCCCCACCATGATGGTCATGGACTCACTTTCTGGAACCATGAGCCTCAACAAACTCTTCCTTCCTGTTGGTCAAGGTGTCTTATTACAGCAGTGGATAACTAACAAAGACAAGTTGAATTCTTAAAAATTACATCAGATTATTGATGAGAAAAGGGAATATACCCTGGTTAGACAGTCTGGGGACAGATACTTCAGCTCTCAGTGGAAGCCAGGAATGTCTGACTCTATCCTACTGGGAGGATAGAGATGCCAGAAAAAGGGTTCTGGTTCCTGTTTTGGATTCTTGTTTCCTCTTTTCTTTTTCTATGCAACCTAGGTGAGCCCTGTTGCCTGGAAAATTTAACATGAGGATGTATGTGCACAAACGCGAGACTCCTGGATACCTTGTGGGTAGACCAACTAGGCTAAACAGATCATCTCCCAAGTTGCATCCTCGTTTCTATCATAGACCCTATAAGATGTTCCTAGTCTACCAGCTCAGTGGTCCTCCACTTCTGGGACCTGCTTCTACTATATAGAAGCCCTGCTTTCTTTCTTTCTCTTAGTCCAACCTATGATCATACAACAAGTTTCCTTTCTAAACTCACTCTCTGTGGTCTGTGAAATTTATTCTTCAGGCTCAAAAGTCAGAGGACCCCCAAACCATTGTCTGGGGCAACTCTACTGGCTGTTGGATCATCTGACACTTAAGCTCTCTGAAGTATGCAAACCTGAGGAGAAAGGGGCTCCATAGGTTTTGAGGACACTTACTCTTCTCCTGTTCTATGTTGATTCACAGATTAGGGAAAGGGGTCTGAGGAGGGAGATTATGTGGATCAACATGCTAGTTTATTCCTACTTTACCTTTGCTCTTGTCTATCTTTCTGTGCATGTGCAGGATGGAGGAATGAACTGTGCTATTTCCTATCTCCCCTTTTCTTCTTTTCATACTCCTTTCACTGAGGAACTAAGTGGATTTCTGTGGGAGATTTCTGTTGCTGATGTGGCCAGAGGCCAGGAGTTGAAAGAGTATACTTGGTCCCCTCGCTAAATTGATGCCTGCATAAGATTCCAGAAGTGGGAAGCCAACAAGTTACCAGGCTAGGGACATATTTTAGGACATATGGAGGAAATTCAACTGAGGGTATTGTGATGATAGCCCATGATGTTCCCTTCCATGGGTTTGGGAACTGAAAGTGACACTCACTATAACCAGAGCACTGAATAATCAGGCCATATAACATGACAAGCAACTTCCTCACCAAGTTCCTCCTGGTGTTAGACTGAAAGACAGTCAAACGTCTAACTTATCCTCCCGTGGCAAAATATGAAGAAAGGGAATAGTTGTGATTATTATTGATCATTATTATGTACTTCTCCCATTTCTGCAGATCTCTATAACCCAGAGGAATGATCAAAGAGATGAGAGAATTTGCAGAGAATAAAAGTTGTGCACAGGAGTCTGAATTAGAAGACTGAGCTAAGGAATGGTCTGGTTGTGTCATATATTGGCTATAAGACCTTAGTGTGTGTAATCATTTTGACTTTTATAGGAAGTAGTATGTGTCTCATATACTCATTGGAAAAAAAACAGTTGATGGGAGGTGTTTTGTGCACATTGAAAATGCATACAAATAAAGGTAAAATATTATATGAGAATTTTGAAGTAAAAATGATTGCTACTTCACACCCTTAAGATGGCTATAATCAAAAAGACAAATAAGTACTGATGAGGATGTAGGGAAATGGAACACTTAGACACCGCTTGTGGGAGTGTAATAGGCACCTTGAGAAACAGTCTGGCAGTTTCTGAAAAGGTTAAATATAGATTACCACATGACCTAGAAATTCTCCTGGGTAGATGCCTAAGAGAAATAAACACATGAATTCCCACAGAACCCTGTACATGAATACGTGTGTAACAGCATTATGATAATAGCTAAAAGGTAGGGCAACCCGAATGTTCATCTGAGAAATGGATAAACAAAATGTGGGCTGTTCATTCTACAGAATTTTGCTTGGAAATGAAAAAAATAAAAAGGATGACATGCTAATACAAGCTACCCTATGAATAAACTGGAAAAATTATGTTAAATAAAAGAACCCATTCACAAAAGATTACATATTGCACTTGGTCTTAGCCAAAAGGCCAGAAAGCATTTACAGCCACCTACTGCATGATTCCGTTTGTATGAAATGTCTGTCAGAGGAGAATATATAGAGATAGAAAGTAGGTTAGTGGTTGCCCAGGGCTGGGAATGGACTGGGGAGAAGTGAAGAGTGACCGTTAATGGGTATTGGTTATTTTGGGTGCAATAAAATGCAAGAAAATTGATTGTGGTGATTGTGGCTGCAAAACTCTGTGACTACACTATAAAACATTGAATTATACGCTTAAAGAAACAGGGCTTTCTAGCTCTGTGAAGCACAAGCAACGAAACACTAATTAATTAGCAAGAAAAGAGATTAGGAAATGATGCATTTAAGTAAAGATATTTAGGCATTTTTTTAGAGTTGTGTTCACATGAGTGGGTCAATGGTAACTGAGCTGCATCTTCAGCCCTTATGATGTTCTCATATTTCTAAGTTTTATGTCTCTGTATCATATACACTTGAGATCTTGTGAGGTAAAACTTCAGGGGCAAATGTCTTAATTTCTCCAAGTCTCACTTCTTTACTGTGCAGTTGATGAAAACAGGAGCTGAAAAACTGGCAGGCAGCTCAGGGCAGGGACCCCAAAAGCAGCAGTTCCAGAATGTCCTGGTTCCCTGATCATCACCTTTTGACCCTCTTGTGAACAGCTTTGGGGCTGAGCCTTGCTATCCATGCCTCAGGTTCAGCCCAATTCCTAAGTGATTTCAGGTTTACCTCTTCAGAGCAGGGACTGTTACATTAAAGAATGGAGTCTATACACCCAGGTGGAGGTGTGGCATTGCCTCCACTCTTAAGAGCTAATCTAGGGAGAGGGTAGTGTTGGAGATGGCTCAGAGGTATAGAGCCATGGCTGCTCTTCCAGAGGTCCTGAGTTCAATTTCCTGGGAACCACATGATGACTCACAAGCATCTATGATGAGATCTGATGGCTTCCTCTAGCCCATAGGCACAACACTGTATACATAATAAATAAATAAATAAATAAATAAATAAATAAATAAATAAATAAATAATCTTTTAACAATAGAGCTAATCCAATTGGGCAGATCTATAACCCAAGAAACTGCTTCTTAAGAAGACAGGACTACCCCTAGGTCCATCTTAAGCATTTTAAAGAGGTAAGTAGAATAATCATCCTTTTAATGAGATAATATATTTTTTCTTTTTAGAATGCTGACCCTCAGTCCAGTTTGTCTCACCCACCTCACCACCGAATTATTGAGAAAAATTGTAGCTTTTCTTCTTTCTGTTTTCTAAGCATACTTTTTCTAACATTTTGGGCTCATCTTCTCACTAAAGCCCCACTCTGAACCATGTGGCTGCTTTTATGTCAGCTGTTCAGTCTGTGTACCAGCTTAAGTGCCATGGGTTCCTTCCTCACCTCCTACCTTCTCCTGGAAGCTGCTGAGATTTAAGGCTCACCTACTCTGGGCCTCTTTTCCTTTAAACCCAAATGAAGTTGCCCTTAAGCTTCTATTTTACTCCATTCTTAAACTGTATATTAGTGAGACTGAAAACCCCAAGAGGGGCCCCAATTTTCCCAGTATAATCTGGAAACCACAAAGTAACACCCAAATTCCCAGGAACATGAGATGTAGGAGCTCCTTGAATACAGTATATGGCTACACAGAAAGACGGAAAGTAAGGATCAGTTCCCCAAAGTTTTTCCCTGATGTCCCCATCATGTCCACACATATACAATAATAAACTATTGAAATAAATAAAAATTGGTACCCTAACAGGCCGGAATGTTTGCAGTTCACCCCCCCTTTTTTTTTTTTTAAAAAAAAATCAGCATCATTTTGGAAAATCTTTGTTTATTTAGGCCAGAGTTGGAAATCTCAGAAATCTTTGCATGTTTTAGGCATTTTTATGTAGCTTCATATCATATTAATGTTATCATCTGTTCATTTGCAATCTCTGTACTTTTCACTTCACAAGGCTATGGGAAGGAGCTGTAGAGTAGGCTGTACCTTTGGTATTCATGTGCCCCCACCCCCCAAAGAGGCATTTTACTCACAGCAGAAAGAAATGAGTTAGGTCACTAGAGCAGGATCCTCACGACAGTTCTGCTGTTCTGAAATCAGGCATGTCTTGGCAGAAGGCCAGAAATGCTTAAGGGCAAAGGTTCCTGTTCTGTGTTCATCTTTCTTGCCTGTTCATATAGCAACCTAAAGAGCACAGCTGGCTAGAAGCGGTGTGATTAGATACTTCCTTGACCCTTGAAGGTGTGTGCTGAAACTCTTGTCCTGCCTGGGGATCTGTGGTTGGGCCAGCTGGGCTGAACAGTTCACTTCCCCTTCTCTCCACCTAGTAAGATCTCAGATGTTAGGATCTTTCCATCCCATGTGCTAGACACTCAAAGAACAATTTTCAGGATGTTCAAGTACCACCTATCTGTTCTCCAACTGCAACTATGGAAACATCTTAAAAGGAAACTAGTGAGCCCAGCCAACTTCCCACATCTGGTGAGTTAATAATAACATGATTGTCTCACATCATTAAATTTTGATGTGGGCTGTCATGGCATAGATAAGAAAAATGCTCTTGGTTAGTAAGCTAGTGAAAGGATACAAGATGAGGTTTAACCTCATGCAGAAGTCATACAGGTTATAAATGTAAGGTTGTGATGGTGACTCGGGAACCAAACTCAATAAAAGGCAAAATCTCAGAGAGGAAGAACAGATGTTAGCATTATCAGGAAAGCTAATTATGCTAATGGTGGGGTACCAGATGTGACGACCCGAATCGTGGGGACAGTTGCCAGCAGGATTTATCAGTGCCCATCTATTGGTGTTCACTTTACATCTGGTGAATTATGGAAAAAGGAATGATTTATGGGATTTGCCCTACAAGCTGAATAACAGATCTTTCAGGACCAACTTTTTCCTGCTTTGAGCCACTGAGGAAGCTTTTCCTTTTAGACATATCAGCAGACAGCAAACACGATGGCCAGACTGGTGCTCAGAACTGTGCCTATCCAGGTCTGTATAATCCTGCCAACTGACAAGCATGATTAAAGTTTAAGCAGCAGTTTGTCTGATATTAGCTATTGTAAACCAGTGACCTCTAACTCTAGTACTACACCAGAGGGTATCTTGAAAATCAAGTTCCTGGATGTACAATTCTTACAAGTGTAAACAGATCCTGGTAACTTCTGGATGGCTTTGTCACTGAGGCCTCCCCTAGCCTTGGCTTCACACAGCCCAGTAAATATTTCACTCTCACCTGACCAACAGAATTACTATTTGAGATAATCAATTTTGTGATGGCATCCACCTAAAGCTTGCACTTTCTTAAATGCTGGATTATCAGGCGGATGCTCACCTTAGGTTTAATAAGAAATGGATCTGTCCCTAACCTGAGAAACAATGATGGAAATGAGACTGTCATTAGACAACTGGTAGGATCTAGTTCCATCCATTTACCATGTGGATCTCAAGGCTTGACCTCAAATGCTTTCTTAGCCTGATCAGGCCCATCACTATTTCTAGTGAGGGTTTTAAAAATCAATATTTAGTAGCATCCGCATTGGTTTCAGCTGATGGTTGAGATATAATTTACAGATTAAAAAGTATCACCTCTGGTCGATTCTCTGACTTTCCATGTGTATACAATGATGCAAGCACCATGCAGTACAAATATAGGACAGTTCCATTTACTGTCCCCCCAAAGTTCCCTGTGCCAGCCCCTCCCCCTAAACTCTGGCAGCTACAGATCTAGCATTGCTTCTTATAACTGCCTTTGCCAGAGTGGTATGTACATGGGACCACATGGCGTCTCATATTTCAAACCCAACCTCTCTAAGAGTAATGCTTTCCACTATGTTCACTGACATTATTACATTGATTGTTTAGTCCTATTTAATACTGAAAATTTTTCATAGTGTAGCAATTTTATTTAGTTATTCAACAGTTGATTGATATTTGGGTTATTTATAGCTTGGGGGGCAATAATGAAGAAAGGTGTTGAAAATTATGAATGGGTTTCTGTGGCAAAGTCTTCTCCTCCTCCTCTTCCTCCTCCTCCTCCTCCTCCTCCTCCTCCTCCTCCTCCTCTTCTTCTTCTGCCATGGGGAATACCTAGAACTTGCCATTGTCAACTTAACAGACAAAGGGTTTTAAATGTGTACTTGATGCCTGGCTTGGTGGCATATTACTTGTAGTATCAGGATACAGGGGGCTGAGGCAGAAGAATCACTCATTTGGGACCAGAGTAGGCTACACAGTGATATTCTGTCTGAATATATATGAATATATATATATTCTGTCTGAACATATATATATATAGTGTGTGTGTATGTATATGTGTATATAAATATATGTATATATATTCACACACACTCACGTACATATATATATATATATGTATGCATATTCCTCACAAGCAGTCATTTGTGGAAATTATCACTGTTAGCTCATTTAGAGATGAAAGCTGAAAGCTAAGACATACAGACATTATGTAATTGTCTAAAATTACATGGCTAGTGGAAATAAACCAGGTTATTTTCCTGGACACCCTACAGCCTTAACTATTTCTTCTTCTTCTACCTCCATTCACAGCCAATGTCTGCATTGGAAACAGAAGTAAAGGGTGTG
Source organism: Cricetiscus sungorus (assembly GCA_030556225.1). Lineage (NCBI taxonomy): Eukaryota > Metazoa > Chordata > Mammalia > Rodentia > Cricetidae > Cricetiscus > Cricetiscus sungorus. The sequence goes on along the minus strand of JANBXA010000651.1, from coordinate 27,968,096 downwards.
ACCTCCTCACCCCACTAAACAAGTGTGATAAACACTTAGTTTCAGATGGAGAAACTGACAGATTAAAGCATAACATGAAAACCTTTATGGAACCAATTGAGGAGAACATGAGCTCACAAAGAAGACGATGTGAGTTAATTCAGAATTCAGTTCAAGATGAGTTCTGACCTTTACGTTTTCATGCAGTTCAAATACTATAGGCTTGTGCCTCACTTTGCATGTAAGCAGTGCTGATGGATGATGCTTCATAAGACCTCTTTGCTGTTATTGCATACTAAATACCATATTCGCACCAGAGCAGGCATAACATGCCTACCCATTCAAATACACCCGTACGTTTGTGATTTTTCTAACATTTCTTTGTCACAATAACAATAGTAATAACTTTAGTATATGAATAATTAACATCTTTAACAGTTGCATTTTCTATTCACATATATACTGCCTTGGATTCCAAAATGATATTCATAATATGAACAAAAGAGAAACTGTAGCAAAGATTAACCTCTAAAAATGCACTGTGGAGGTTTGGGAGCTCTTCCATAGAATTGAAAATAATGAGAAATTGACAGTGAAATATAAAAGTAGATCATGAATAGTTAACACCTAATTTTTCTTTGATGAAGGAATTAAAATACAAACTAAGTAATCATCCCAATGACAATCTGAGGCAAATTTGTCATCGCCAGTGCCTAGCACCAGGTCTTGCATTTATTATATGCAGAATAAACATTTGCTGGGTGAAATTTAATCTTTCCAGGATAAATGTTTGTAGAAATAGTGAGATAATAGTGGCAGCTACTCTGTATAAAGTCTATGGGTTTAGCATTAATAAAGGCAATGCACTTTTGTCTTACTAAGGAAACCACAAAGGAATGCAAATGTTATTATTAACATGGTAACTGGCTTCCTGAAAGACATCCAAGATGAGAGAGAGTATCGACAGTTGTGACTGACGATTGGTCTCCACGTACTAGTGCATTCTGTACACACAGAATTTAGATGTTAAGGGTTGGAGATATGATACATTGTGTGTTTAACATGTGCAAGGTCCTGGGTTCAGTTTCTAGGACCGTGGTTCTCAGCTTTCCTAATGCTGTGACCCTCTAATACAGTTCCCCATGCTGTGGTGACCCCCAACCATAAAATTATTTTCATTGCTACTTCATAAGTATAATTTTCTACTGTTATGAATCATAATGTAAATATCTGATGTGCAAGTTGGTCTTAGGTGACCCCTGTGGAAAGGTTGTCTGACCCCAAAGGGGTTTCAACCTCATAGGTTGAGAAACACTGCTCTAGCACTATAAAAAATGAGGAAAGCTATGATGAAGCCTTCCTAGCAGAAACAAAAGCAAATGGAATCCAGCTGATCGAATCTTTCACCTTTGAGCAGAGCTTGAGCCCCAGCCCAGGAGCTGAAGCCATAGACAGCAAGTCTCCTGTTCCCTTGCAGCCAGGGCATTGGTTCAGTGTATAGATTTTTGCCTATAGCATGTACTTGACTCATGCTTCATTTGGAAATTGATATCCTGAAGGAGAAAGAGCTCCATAGATTCTATTCTCGTAATTCTTGTGCAGAGGCAATGTAGCTTCTAGGTTTTAGAAAATTTCAGTAGCAAAATCCCAGGGACTTTTACTCTCTGTTCACATTATTAACATGTCATGTGTCACTCTTGTGTTAGTACACTGCAGGTAGCAGAGATGTCTCCTGGGGGTTAATTTTATGGTGTGAGGTTGAACGCTGTCCCTGGAACCTTATCACTTTACTCTGGAAGTAAGAACCTTAATTTACGTACATATTTAATAAGATAATGGAAAGAGTCCAAATGCATGAAGTATTCTTGAGGAAGAAAGTAAGTCAAGGCATACTGGTTACTCTAGAAGATAACAGAAATAACAATAGATAAGTGTAGATGATGGCTAGGGACTAGAGTCAATGGAAAGATGAGGTATTTGTTAATGGTTCAAGAACAATGGTTAATTATATAGTAAGATCTTGCGTCAGTGGTCTTGGAAGCCAGAGCTGTATTTTGCATAGCCAGCCTCTACAGTATTCTCATGTTAGAGAATTATTCATACTACTGGGCCTCTGTAGGAGGTAATTTCAAGATTTTACTGTCTGGGGAATACAAACGCATTCATTTACTCAAGAGAAACAACATGAGGTTCACCTGCAAATGCAGAGATCATCTTCCCAGAATCCATTCTCTGTCTCCATTTCCTTTGATAATTGTTTGAAGTTGATCTCACAGCCACTCAAGTGATAGTTCTCAGGCAGAGTGCTTGGGGCAGCATACTGATTTCTCCCAGAAAGAAGCTGGGCACCTTGTGAAGAAAATAATGGAGAAGTTGCTCCCTCTCCCATTAAGCAAATGAGGGAGAAATAGTGCTGGTTGATATTGTAACCATGTTGTAATCTTGAAGAGTGATAACTTTAGGGTTACTTGATGCTGGAAAGGCTGAGTGGAGATACAGAAGGAAAGTGGGCTTTGGGCTATTGGGGTCTCTGTCCGCCAAACTTTACCCAAATATTCATTTGACACGTTGGTCGAGCAGGAAGGAAGATGAGGTTACCAGAGTTCAAGCTTCACTGGGGTGGTACCTATGAAAGAGAAAGGCAAAAGATGCATACAGGAGTGGAAAGACTTGATGCTCATGATGCTCATGATGACACAGGGGTCAGGGAGATGCATGGCGGACAGGGAGACATAGGCTCTGATACAAATTCAGGGTGGATTGCTAGTTGGAAGAATGTTACTTTGGGCAGAAGTGCCAAGTCCTGCTGTGCTCAGTTTTCAGGAAGGTTGGCATTGCATCTCTGCTCTGCACACTGTACCTGAATCTCCAGTAACTGAGGCCTATCGGTTATTTGCACATCTGACAGCCAATAGCCCATCCTCTTTTGAAGGAAGGTCCAAACAGTTTACCTTGTCTATCTCTGGAGTTTTTCATTTACTCAAAATCCCAAACTTACCTGCTATTTTGTGGATGTTGCTGGTTATCATGATTACTAACACAGCTTGACTTCTGGTTTCTATTACCATCATAGAAAGAACTCTGCTAGCAGGTGGAAGGATTGTCTCAGATCTTAAAAGGGTTATCAGTTCATTTCAACATTCATTCACTGAGCAAACTATTTTAGCTATTTTTTATTTTGAAAAGCAAACAGATGACCAAACATGTCACAGAGCTGGTATGTAGCTGGCACATAACTAGTGGCAGCTATTATGAACTAGCATCATTAAAGCTGTGCTACTCTGTATTACTTAGTGATGTAAATTGAGCTATTTGTGTCCACACAGTGCTAGGTGGGTTTTCTCTTTGTTGTGTAGAAGATTATAATTATAGTTTCTTTTATCTGTGTTTATACTCAACTGATGAAAGATATATATATTTTATAACTTAATTTTGTAAGTCTTTATTTTTAAGTTGTAAGCCTTATTAATATATTTGCAAATCTTAATATTTTGGTTTGAACAATTATAAACACTTTATTTGTTATTTAATTAATGTTCAATTAGCTTTAAATTTTGATGTATTTAAGTCCTTTAAACATTAACACTATTTAGAGACTTCCGTGATATTCCAAACTATAATTACCATTTTAATAAATGTATTCTCTAAATATCTGAAACACCTAATATTACAACCTTATAAATCTAACATGCACAGTATTTGCAATCTTTATCAAACCCTTATAAAGTTAATAATTCAGGCTTATAAATTTAATAAAGTTGATTTTGTTATCTCTTTCCAACATCTTAAAATGGATAAAGTGTTCATGAAGTAACACAGAAACTAATAAACAACTTCCCAATAAAGATCAGCTCCTTTCAAGTTTATATCTTTGTGGCTTGTACATTTAGTTGCCCAATAAAAGGAACAGGTACCACATGATCTTGCTGTATTTCTTGGTTATAAACTTAGGATAAACAGAAGGTTGTTAAGTTGGGTTAGGGTGGCAAGGAACATGGCCTGGGAATGGAGTACTAAAGGCAGCAAATGAAAAGAGTTAATGGCTTGATTGTCCAGTGGTCTACAGGGCAATACTAGTATCTGAGTCTGAGACTATGACAAACTCGAAATGATTTTTACTTATTCTGCCCTTGGCAGGCTCCTTCTTGTAGTTTTCCACTGAGATCAAATTCAGTTTCCCAACTTAACACATGCTATGTCTTTTGTAAATGGTTCAAGCTTTGTCCTTAACTCAGTTTTCAACTCTATAATATTCAACTGTCAGCATCCCCTACCTAAATTTCAATGTACATCTTTGCTGCCTGATTTGACATAATGAATTTAGCGCTTAGTGTTTTATTGTTTCAGTTCTCTCAACTTTGTGGCAAAGAATAATTTATTGAGGAGAAAACATTTCTGTTCTTAGGGAGTTATTTTTCTATTGGAGATAACACAGACATGTTTATAAATCACCTATCATAAAAGGAAAAAATGGAGACTACTGTGAAAGTGTATGAGCATATTTCTGCAAGATCTGTGGTAGAGAGAATGGTAAGACTTCCCTCACATCCTGATCCCCAGTATTGCTCATGAAATCGTCACCATTACAAGACAGAAGATGATTTACAGGTGAGATTTGGAATTCATCTACTGATGTGTTATTCAGATGGGCCTAATTAATCACCAAGCCCAGTTTTTGCAGGGATTTGCCTTTAGCTGCTATCAAAAGAGCAAGTTGAGGCCTGAGAGAGAATGGATATTATATGGTTTAATTAAAAAAAAAATCCATCACAGATGTGCCAAGTCATCTTGGGTTTTAGGTAATTCCAGATTTAGCAGAGTGACAACAAAGACTAGCCACCATAGATTTGAAAGAGGTACTCTGTTGTTAAGATGAAGGAGACCTCGTGACAAGGACCAGAGTTACCTCTATGATCTGACTGTTGTTCCTAAGGTCTCAGTTTCAGCAATAAGGAACTGAATTTTACAACAATTTGAATGAGTTCTGAGAAGTACTTTCCTCAAGAGGGTCCCAATAAGAGACTAACTCCATTGACACCTTGATTTTGGCTTTGAAGATACTGAATGGAGAACTTGGTTGGGCTACCCAGACTTTGAATTTATAGAACTGTGGGCTAATAAATAGAAACCGTTTTAAATTGCGATTGTGGTTTTTGTAATGCAACACTAGATCAATTCACTCACAAATCAGCTCCATTTCAGTCTATAGCATCATTGGAGGGATGAGACTTCACACTCCACAGTCTAGTGTTTTTAGAGACATTAGCTGATGAGACTACAAGGTCAAGGTTTAGTTGACTGGGCAGGGGTCTCTGTACCTAGGGGAGGGTGCTTAATTGAAGAGCTACCCAAAAGGCTAAATTTTCCTCTATTGACCTTGATAGAATTGTTCTGTGCCATTCTCTCATCTTCTAGGGTGGATGGCACATTTTGAGATTATTAGTGAGAGACAGTCAGCATAAGCTAAGAGTATGGAGTTCAGGATAGGCGGATGCTGGGAGGAAAAGACAAGATGAGAGAAGGTAATGACACAGAGGTGGAAAGAGGTGCAAGTGGGCCATCATGTAGAGGATGTGGGAAACTTCCACAGAGAAGTTCATGTACAGAAAGCATGAAGGTAAAAGGAAGAGTGTGTCACCACACTGTCATGGTGCATAGCTCCTGCCTGATCTGAAAGATGTGTGACAACAGATGCAATCTGTGTTTATTTGTCCTTCATGAAAGCACGCTGGAAAGAGTGTTCTGAAGCAACAACTTATGTGTGGACGTTTCTCCCATATTCTTTCTGGGAAACAGCAGTGACCTATAATATTTTTAACTGACGGAGCACATTCGGCTCCTCAAAAGTGCAGACTCTATAGTGACCTTTCATTTCCTGACTCGTCATGAAGATGAAGTTGATAGTCATTTTATTGCTACCAGTGTGACATTTTTATACACTTTCCCCCATACAGCATAGAATGTGTTAGCCCCTGTAATTGCTTTTATATACTACTTGATTTAAGGATTGTTTCAACAGTTTTGCTCCTAACTCACTTTTATTTTCAGGGATAAATGTTTTTAAGAAGTACCAGTTTCTAAGTAAAGGGTATAGTTTTCCCTTCTTTTTTTTATGACTCCCAAGGTAAAATGCTGTCAAGTTTTTGTTTGTTTTAAAGAAATGGGACTAGAAGAGAGCTTAGCCACCACACTCTATGAGCTCAGCTGTTACTATATTTACGTGTGTGTGTGTGTGTGTGTGTGTGTGTGTGTGTGTGTGTGTGTGTATTAGTCCCCCCTTTTTAAAACTAAGATTGTGATTGGACAGTATATCCCATGTTCTCACCAGTGGTATTTTTATAAGTGATAATAACAAATTGCATCTGTGAGATCTCCTTAGTGTGCCAAGCGATTTTAGAATCTGTACCACTGCAAATTTCTACTTACAGTCTTACTAAAAACATGTTATTATGTCATATATATGTTTTTGAGACAAAATATCACTACATAATCCAGGATGGTTTTGAATTCACTATGTGGCCAGGCTGTCATTGAATTTGTGATGTTCTTTTCAGTTTCCTTCATGCTGAAATTATAGGTGACCAACATTCCATTTGTCTATGTTATCATTTTTTTAAGGTTAAAAATAATTTAAAAAGTGCTATTACTAATTTCTTATCTTTGTCATCCTTATTTTGTAATTTTAAGTTTTAAGGACCCCGTTGATCTTTATTTTGATTTATTTCTTTGTTGTAAAGATCCTGGGAGTGATATAAAAATATCTCTTTTCTAATAGAAACTTAAGTCTTTTTCAACATATACTAGGGAGATAGGGTTCTGTTATTTGTCTCAGTTAGGGTTTCTATTACTGTGAAGAGACACCATGACCACAGCATGTGTTATAAAGAAAACATTTAATTGGATTGGCTCACTTATAGTTTCATAGGTTTATTCCATTATCATCCTGGTGGAAAGTATGGCAGCCTGCAGACAGACATGGTGCTGGAGAAGGAGTTGAGAGTTCTTACATCTTGATCTGAATGCAACAGGAAGTAAACTGAGACACTGGGGCTTGCCCCTACAGTGACACACTTTTTCCAACAAGACCATACCTACTCCAACAAAGCCACACCTCCAAATAGTACCAGTCCCTATGAGCTTATGGGGGCCAATTACAATATCTTAGTCCATGAAAATACTCCTCAGGTCCATGATTCTTGCCTGCAAGAACTCGACTGAGGACACAGATCTGTAAACAAGTATAATCTGATGATGGTTTATTCATTATATTGCTAGTGATCATACTTATATAAAATGTAAGATAATATTTGTATTTAAAGATAATTAGAGTCTTAGGATGAGGGCAACAAGACTGTGGGATAGGGATTATTTGGGTGAGGAGAGTAGAGTCATTTTCCCAAGACAAACTGCAGGTCTCCTAGCTCCCACCATCATCAAACAACTTTGGATGTAGTATTATAGTAACATTCCTGTGCCTTGAATTTTCATTTATAGTCATCATTACTACTATTATTATAAAGCAATAATTATGCAAATATTATTTATAATAAAGTTGAATTTAACATATGATAGATACAAATTGGTTGGCAAAAGTACTTTTCCCTCCCATTTGTCTGTAATGTCTTTAAAATGAAAATCAGTGCTCAAATTTCTACCCTTTAGGATTGGCATTTTCTAAAAATTAAAAAACAAACAAACAAAAAAGCCCAAACACAAATTCTGATTTATGAATTCTATTTAAGTTTTGAATAACTTAGGTTGTAAGTAATAGACACTCATCATACTGTACAGAGAAATCTGATTATTTTATACACCCATGAGTTCAAGGCAGATTATTGCACATTGGTAGTGACACATGAGAGTATCTCCTTTTACTTTCCATTCTGAACACCATCAATCTTTACTCTAAAGTTGTTAGGTGCAAGTCACAGAGGAGCCTCATAGTGGGGACATCATGTTCAAACACCAGTATTTAAGCATACAAGGGAGGCCAGAGGGAAAAATTCCAAAACCTAAACAAAACAGAAAGAGGCCTTCGTTGGAGGTGGCTTGTAAGACAAACACTTAATTGGGTGCTTGCTTACAGGTTCAGAGGGCCCAGAGGCCCACAAGTTGCAGGGAGAGAGATATGGGAGGGAGAGAGGGGAGGGAGAGGGAGAAATCTGATTATTTTAAACACCCATGAGTTCAAAGCAGAGAGGGGAGAGGGAAGAGGGATGAAGGAAGGGGAGGGAGGAAACTAGGGAGGGAAGGAGGGGGGGGAGGAGGGAGGGAGAGAGCCTTTTGTGAGCTTTTGAAGCCATAATCCTCATCCTCAGTGATAAGGCCACAGCTTATATTTGGGAACAGTCAACTAACTGGGACACAAACATTCAAATATCAGAGTTGATGGGGCCATTTTCATTCAAACCACAGTGTTTCTGGGAAAGCTTTACTGTTTGGCTTCTTCATGTGACCATGCCTTTCTGAAGGAGTTGGGAAAGCAAACCTTTCAGACCTTATAGTAAAAGGCCCATCAGGGATAGGACGAGGGCCTCTGAATAATTGTTGAATTTGTAAGTGAAAGAGTCACCCAGTACATGAGAACAAGACACAAACCAAGTTCTTCCAGAAACTACTGGGATGAGCTCCACTAGTACAAACACGCAAGCTATAGTAGAATCTAAGGATTGGGGCATTCTGGAGCCAGCACTTAGGAGGATGCAGTGCTGCTGAGGGAGACAAGCCAAGAGTTTGAGTATTATTCTGTCTTATTAGGTTTAAGGTATATTTCAAAAAAAAAAAAAAAAACAGTGAGGTGATAAGGTTTTGAAATGAATGAATGGAATGAATGGATGAGATTTTTTTTTTTTTTTTGGATTGGGCTTCAGTGTCTTTCTCGAAGTCACCAGTCTGGCTGTACCTCTCACCTCCACAAACTTACAAAATTACTCAACAAACAACTGTATTTATTTATAATAATTACCCACACAATAAGTGTTGGAACCTTCTCTTAAGGAAAAATAATGCAATGAAAATCCAATGGTAATTATCTAATACATTTTGTGGCATCTCAAAAAACTTCAGAACCATTTTTTTCTATGCATGTGTACTGCTTATTTTTAGTAATGTATTGACTACTATTAAAATATATGATTGTAAAAAAAACATACAAAACATCAGGAAAAAGAAGAATCACCTTTAGAGCTATAATTGAGTGGTTATGATGAAAGAAATTACAGACTGGTTTCCCAGAGTTAATAGCACCGCTGGAACAAGCTAGCATGCCTAGACAATGGAATACTTGATTTGTGGAGGTTTCATGCCCTGGCAGTTTTGCTTCCTAGCATCTAAGAGTACATGTGAAGTCACTTAGGTCTTTGACTGGTTAATCAGAATCCTAGAACTACCGTTGTCTAAACAGCTGAGTGATCCTTGAAGGAAAGGCTCCTGAACTAGAAGCTATGCCTCCTCTTTCTCTTGAATTTTAAAGGAAGCTAATGTTTTCTAAGCAAAATATTGGAGTGAGTCAAGAAATCATGTCATTATACCATGGTCCTATGCTACCTTTGTCCAGATTCTGTAGTGTCTGGATGAGGCTGTGTTGTGGTACCATCACCTTCCACTGTGTGACCACGAGGTGTTTACAGCTTGAACACAGATGGTATTGTCCACACCATCAGCACTTCAGGCTCACCCATCTCCTCTAGGAAAGGGTTAACCCAATCTGGAACATGACAAGATTTATTCATCTTAATGCTTTGCTATAAAGTTTAAGAGTCAAGCTGAGCATGGTGATACATACCTATAACCCTAGCACTTGGGAGACTGAGGCTGGAGAATTGCTGCAAGTTGGAGAACAGCAGGGGATACATTACAAGACCATATATAAAAATCAAACAAAAAAACAGAAGCAAAAGAAGAAAGTTTAAGATTACTGGATCTTGAGTACACAAACACTGTGGTTTCAGTTATCCTAATGTTTCTCTAATATTTAAGACTAAACTTCTTGGGTTTTAGTCACAGTTTCTGAAAAAACCTAGGTGGAAAGAGAGCCATATATTTTTCCCTGAAAGTATAGAAACATAATTACTATATAATTGTTAAAACAATCAAAATTGTCTCTGCTATTCATATTGCCTTGCAGATGCCCAATAGTGTTATTATGCTTGGCTTGTATTTATAAGGCTGTGACACCAGGACCACTAGGAAACTTTTTAAACGCTGATGGCCTGGACAAAACCCTGAGTTTCTATATCAGATTTGAAACCTTTATTGGGCTTTTGTTTGTTTTCATATTTTTAAAAATGTAGGTAGTTATTATATACAAGATGCTGTTTTGAAATATGTATAATCAAGAGTCTTAAAACTTGTTATCTTACAAGTTTCCAGTCAGTGCTGATATTATTGGTCCAGGGAATACACTTGAGAACTGCTATCTATTAGAGAAGTGATAGAAAATTCTGGTTCTACAAAGAAACCCGTAACTGGTTATGGAGCAGAGCTAAGATCATGTAGAATGTTCAGCTCTAAATGGGACATCTATATTAAATCCTCAAGGCTCAGGGGTCAGTGTAAAAGCCAGAGACAGTATATGACATGACTATGAGGAATGTTTCCTGGACACAGTAGGGTAATTGAATAAACAGTGGTTGTGATAGCATGCCCAAGACTTGTGTAAGCTCAAGGCAGATGGAACCAGCATGGAAAGGAGAGGTGGACATGAAGTTCCCACCCTTAGCTGAGGAGCTATTGGCAATGGATAGCACCTGGGAGAGTCAGTTTTCTTTACAAATGTAGCCCCTGGTAGATCAACCACACTCCAGGGGAAGGCCACACATCCAAGAATATATGGGGAACACAAATTAGACTTTATGATTTAAACAAGAAAAAAAAAGACACAAAGTTGGGTTGGTAAGGATTGAGAGTAGATCTCGGAAGGAGGTTGGGGAGAGCATGATTATGATAAAAACATAATTCACTAAAATTTCCAAGAGTTAATAAAAATGAGACAAATAAATAAATAACCAGAGGAAACAAAAAAGCAAACAAACAAAACCCTTGAAATAATTCTGGTTCTAAACATACCCTTTTCTTTTGTATGGGTACAGTTTCCTAATTATTTGGGCTAGATGGCAGTGGTTTTAAATTATTCGGGCACTAATTGTGAGTTGGTACTGAGAGTAGAGGACCTGAAGTGACTTTGGCCAGGCTAAAGCTTCAAAGTTCTACATGAATCTTTTAGGAAACATGGCTAAACCAAAACATGATGCCATGATTCCAGGCTTGCACACCATGCTTCTAGCCTTAGTTAAGGGATGATAGGAGTGATGAACAAACCCTCTTTTCAGTTCCACATAAGAAAACATATTACCTTTTTTCAGTCATAAGGCATTTCTTTGCACATGTCTGTTTAGGGTTTGTAGAAGTGGCGGGCTCCCAGGGATGTGTTGTTGTCTGAAAGCTCACAAAGCTGTGGCAAATTATATCTTTGCACAGGTTATATGGACTTGACTTGAGGGGGAATTGCATTTATACAAGCCATACTGTGCCTCCTGGGGCATAGAAACCATTGTATATACCACTCCTTCTTTCTTAATGAGGAGATTGATTTCTCTATGAGGGTGTGTGCGTGGGTATGTGTGAGTGAGAACAACCTTCAACACCTTAATTGCGGGTCCCTTAATAGCACTATGAAAATATTTGCAGTTCACAAGCATTAGTCTAACCTGAGTCCTTAGTGTATCTCTGAAGCTTTTATGATCTTTGAGGTTTCCAGCCCCCTCTTGTTTTTTTCCAACTTAACTTGGATGAAACTTGTTTTCCCTCTGTGTTGCAAGTTTCCTGTTAAAGTGTCTAGAAATTTCCAGGTGGGAAAAGCATGGCTAGGATTTTAGTTACACTAGCATATGAATTACATCTTTGTGTTTACTTCTGGAACACTGTATGGAGGGTGTACACTTAGCAAAAGAGCTTTGCTTGAGTCTGAAGACCTAAAGTGATGGGTTTCTCACTCAGTAGTCAGTGAACAATTTACTCAAAACCCTTGAATTCTGGAGGGCATTCTGGCATGGTTTGAAGTTGGACACATCTGTCACTACATCCTCAGAGTCACCAGATGCTTTCTCTAAGCATAAGTTATTTGCTTTAATGGCCAAGTACCATGTCATCATTAGGATCAATGGTTGACACCAAATAGGTGTTGTAGAGAGATTCCTGAATGAGCAAATAAGTGATTATCATCAATAAATGTAGCTAAGCCTGTCTTAAACCTAGATATATGCCCAATCCATCATACTTCGTGGCTTAATGAGGTCCATAAATTTACTTTCTGTCTTAATAAATATCACTTCCTTTTTTGGCCTTAAGGTTATCCTTTCTATAGAATTGCTGAGGGATGGCAATCCCATTTCTAATATTCTGCAGTTTGTCTCAAATCATGGTCAAGGCATGTATTAGTTGTGTGTGTGTTCATATGTGCGTATCTTTGTGTGTGCACTCACACATGCGGTATGGATGAGATAGGACAACCCTGAGAGACATTTCTCAGGTTCTGTCCATCTTTATTTTGAAACATGGACTCTCCCTGGCCTTGGAATTTAGGATAGAAAGGTTGAAGGGTGGGCCCGGGACTGAAGACTGGGCCCAGGGCTCCATCTGTCTCCCTGTCTCCAGTGCCGTGATCACATATATATGCTATCTTGCCTGACTTTAAAAACAAAACAGACAGACAGACAAACAAACAAACAAACCATGGGGATTAGACTCAGGCAATAACCTTATCTGCTGAACTACTCCCTCCCCCGGAACATATATTAGTTACCTTTGGCTGCAAACCAATGACCTCAAAGCTCAATAGCTAAAAACCGCATTTGCTATCTGCTAAGCATTCTGAGGTCAGCAAGCCAAGCACCCCTCAACAAGGCTCTAGGCCTTTTTTTATCCACTTCCAGAGAACAGGACAGGGCAACAGGGTGTGCTTCTAAGGTGGCTCATTCAGCTGCCTGACAGGGTACTTCAGCTTCACATGTGCCTCTATGGAGGGAACAAAAATGTCCTCTCAGACACAGAAGTCGGTAGACAATGCACAAGAGAGCAGGCACATGGGAAGAGATCCACCAGTCTTCTGTTTTCTAAATGTCTAGTCAGGGAACTCTTGTACCAACCCTTCTACTTTATTTAGTCCCTTGAACCTGGCTAGTCATCAATTCCAACCCACACTCAAAGAGAGGAGTCCGGCTCTGTCTTAAGGGGAGGGCTACCAGCAGTGTTTGCATTGGGTGTGAGTGGGAGTCATGTAAAAATATCTACGCTTACCTTGTGCAGAAAGAACTCTTTCCTCCATGGCAGTCGCAGAGAGAGAAAGAGCCACAGATTAGAAGAAGTATGTCAGAGTGATTCTGGAAAGATGAGAAAGAACGCCCTAGGGTGGAGAGAGAAAGACCCCCAAGAGCTGTGTGTGCAGAGGGGTAACAGCAGCAGGTACACCCACTGAAGAAACACCAGGAGCTGCCCTCTTGGTGACCAAGTGTGGCAATACAGAACACAGGTGACATTTTACTGCTGGCGACAAAAGGTCTTGTGCATTGTGGCTGTTTGTGCTTCATTACTCCGCAGCTTCTGAGTCATCTACTGGGCCAAGGGTAGAAAATGTATATTATGAGAGCAACAAAGTATATTATGAGAGCAACAAAGCTTTGCTGATATGCACTACATTAATTAAGGGCCAGTTTACCAGGGAAAGGCATTCCCATGCCCATTTCCACTAGAACATACAGTGTTGATGCTTCTAAGGTAAAATTGATGGAAGGTGATGCTTGAATAGGTATATGGTTCTGAATCTTCAGCCTTGTTTGAGTGATACAAAGGTGACAAACCATTTACTATGAGCAGATGCTAATCTTCAAACCCTGCATGCACCCTGTAGAGGGAGGGTGGAGCCACATCTTCTCTGAGCACTCCTGTTCACACTGGTGTGGGCTTGGACCAGCCTAGAAAAGCAATACCCTTCTGTCATGTGCTCTAGACCCAGAATGAGTCTTTGGGACAGAAATTGAGGAAGGGTGAGTTGGGCTACAAAAAGAATGTTGGGATTGATTTTAGAGATGTTTTACTTGATCAGAGCCCATCATCTAGAAGGCCTAGAGCTCTCAGGAGGGACAGTGGGAAGACAGAAGGATTCAGGGGATAATGGTAGAGGAGGTGGCCATTCAAATTACTGCCTTGGTGAAGACCATTGGTGGGCACATAGTATAAAGGACTCAGATACCCTTTTTTTTTTTTTTTTTTTTTTTTTTTACTATTGTTTAATGAATTATTTTTTATGTGCATTGGTGTTTGGCTTGCATGTATGTCAGTGTGTGGGTGTCAGATTCCTTAACAGACAGTTGTGAACTGCCATGCGGGTGCTGAGAATTGAACTCAGGTCTTCTGGAAGAGCAGCAAGTGCTCTTAACCACTGAGCCATCTCTCCAGACCTTCCCTCCCTCTATTTTTAATGACTTTTTATGTGAGGCTCAGATATCTTAACTCCCAGTTACACATCAAGAGAGAAGCTAATGGAGTGAAAGGAAGTATTCCCAAGCAGAAAAGAAATCTGGGAGACAGTGCAGGAGCTATGAAGGGGGGGGGATTTTATTGAAGAGAATGGCTTGGTGTGAAAGAACAAGTTAAAGGTAAGAAATCATTCTCCATGGGCTTTGGTAAGAAATTGTTACTTTCTATGGAAAGAGTTATTTGGGGGAACACTGACTATGGATATTTGCTCAAAGAACAAAATAATGAAATGAAGATAAGAAAGTAAAGTAAAACTTGAATATTTATACTATGCCATATATACACACGTGTGTGTGTGTGTATATATATATATATATATATATATATATATATATATATATATATATATACTTAGATTATTTACAGAGAGTGGTTAAGGCCACAGGGACTTTCTCATAGCTTTTGGAATTTCATTGAGCAAGCATTAGATTTCTCTTGCCCGCGTGCAAGCTATGTCTATCCTCAAGTGTCCACCCTCCCAACACAATTCCCCTGTTGAGCTTTCTCACTGCAGTTCATCATGTCCAGCCCTGAAGCTTTTTCCAGGTGTGCACACACATTATTTTGTGCAAAGGCTGAAGAGTACTTTCCATTTTGTCTTCAGTTATCATTCTACTGATAATGGGAATGTCATCTCCCTCTTGACTTCAGCAGCATGCCCATTGTACATTTGGGAGATTTTTTTTATGATGCAAAGTTTTCCCTTTTCAGAATTTGCATACTTGTACTCTGCACAAAAAGACTCTACATATTTATTATTTAGATGAATACTGTCAGGGGCAACAATTTTGGAGGCATTTATTTTTAGTTCTTATTTTTCTTCCTTAAATACATTTTCTCTGTGTTCTTATTCTGAAACTCAAATATCTGACTCAATTGTTTTTCTCAGCATTCCATTATATCATCAAAGCCTCTGTGGTCCTAAAGCTGTTCCTTCACTGTGTCCCTCTTCCAATAATCCAATATATTATTAAATAGCACATTTTTCCTGGTGACTGTAATACTTATGACTTTTTTATGCAAAAAAAAAAAACAAAAAACCACTTGTCCCCTGTTTGATTGTCTGTCAATCATGATCTGTTTTCCTCTCAGGTATATGAAACTATTGATGTGTGTTTGCACATACATCCATATGTATGTGGATGTGTGTGTGTGAATACACATGCAAGTGTGTGTACATTCATGTGGATGTCAGAGGTCAACAGAAGTTGTCTGTATCACGACAAGAGTCTTTCACTTGAACCAAAAGCTTGGTGATTTGGCATGTCTAGGTAGCCAGTTTGCTGCCAGGATTCCTGAATTCTGGGCTTATTGGGTGGGTTGACATATCAACCTGGCATTCATGTGGGCTCTTGGGCTCTTTTTAAATTCATGTAAATGTATTTATTTTTGATATTATTTAAGATTATTTTCCTTTTCTCCCTTCCTAATCTTCCCACTCTTCTTCAAATTCATGGCCTCTTACTTCATAAGTTGTTATTGTAGGCATTATGTTACTTGTCTGTATATTTTCAGGGTTGACCATTTCACACTGGATAGCAAACTCATGTGTTCTTCCCTGAGTAAGACTACTTTTCTCATTCTGGGCTTTCCTCGGTTACCTATCATTCTTTAGGGTTGAGGCCTCATGGGCTTCTCCCTGTCCACTTTGGTTTGTTCACTGGTGTCTCCCTTGTGTAGTTCATGTTTGGACAGCCATGTTGATGAGACTTTATGGGTGTGGCTTCTGTCATTACTAGTAGACACCATCTCGTAGCAAACTTCCTGATCTTCTGGCTCTTACTATTTTCCACCCCCTCTTTCGCAATGTTCCCTGAGCCTTTGTGTAGGAGTGTTTTGCAGATGGTTCAATGTGACAGGGCCCTATGACTCTGCATTTGGATTGGTTGTGGTTTTTTGTAGTGGTCCTCCATCTGTACAGAAAGAAGTTTCCTTGACAAGTGGGTGAAGACTGCACTCATCATGGGTTTGAGGACAGATGTCTACAGACTGTTGCCTGGAATTCATGCTTTATCTACTGAGCCATCTTCCCAGCCCCTTAATGCTTACTGTTGACGAACATTTATCACAGTGGGTTCCCACTGCAACTCAGATTGACAATGGTGACATTACCCTGGAAACAAAATCTTGTTGAAATGTTAAAAAAAAATGAAGATAAACTAAGTTTCTTGAAATCTCATGTTTTGGTACCTACTACCTCCAAGCAGTCTACTGGCTCTTTCTGGAATAATTTCCTCTTATAGAAATTATGATGCTTTATTTGTGATATGTGCTGAAATGTTCAGTGTTTCTACAATTGATAGCATTATCATTTTGCTCAGTATTCTGAGGTCTGCCTGCCAGGACCTCATCAACTGCGGCAGGCAGGGTGCCTGTTTTGATCAATATATACGCAATTTCAACTATAAATTCCCTAAAAATGCTTGGGTGAGTGCCCATAATTTATTTATTTTTGCTTGCCAATTAGGCCTAGAGAGCTATAATAATAGACTCCCTAGAAAATGAAAGAAACTGTTGAGAGTAAGAGCCAAAGCACACAAGAAGAACTTCCTCTTCTCCACATTTACTGTAAACCCATCACCATTTTTGTTTTATGTCAACTAACTGTATCCCTCAGAATTCATCTAGTCTCTAAAGAAATCTTACAGCTTGGAGAGTTTCTCCATCAGTCTGGACTTTGAAAGTTCTTGTGAAATATATAGCTCGTGTGATCAGGGAATCTGTGTGTATTGGTAGCTCATTATTGCAATGGCACTCGTGGGCGTTGGGAACGATAATGTCTATATTTAATGGTATTTGTGGCTCGCCCCTGGCTTGCAATTACCTGCCAAGTGTAGTGGCTGGATTGAAAGCATGATTGCAGCAGCCCATTTTAAGAGGTCTCCTACTGGCTCCTTGATGATAATTTGACCTAAAGCATAGTGTGTGTGTGTGTGTGTGTGTGTGTGTGTGTGTGTGTGTGTGTGTGTATACTAAGAAGGCTTACACCATTTCCAAATTCCCCTTGAGCAGTAATAGGAAACTTTCCAGGGAACTGACCAATTTGACCTAAAGCATAGTGTTTGTGTGTGTGTGTGTGTGTGTGTGTGTGTGTGTGTGTGTGTGTGTGTGTACTAAGAAGGCTTACACTACGTATTCCCCTTGAGCAGTAATAGAAAACTTTCCAGGGAACTGAACAATCCAAATAATATTTTTTTTTAAGTATTAGCCTTGCTCAACCAGCTGAATATCCTTGATAAAACAGCAAATGGCACTCCTTGGTCTCATACCCTAGGCAAGAGACACCTGGTCCTTGGAGAATGTGGTGAGTTTGCATGTGATGGATGTGTTACGAGGCCGTAGCAGAGGTGCCTGGTCTCAGGAGGGGTTGATTGTCCACAGAGATGGGTGGTTGACAGTAGCTTTTGTTCATTCAGCCTTTTTGCATCCATTTGTCTGTGGTGAGTGGAGAGGCAGTGACTACCTTATTACATTCTCTGTAGAAAGCTCTGCACAGCTTCGGCAGCTGTGAGAGATCACCCTCCACCCCTGACAGTTGGATACTGATGGTGCATTTACAGAGTTGGCTGCAAACAAAGCAACATGGAAGGCAGGATCTCAGGTTCCCACTGCTGGGCAAAAGGAGAGATAAAAATAATAGCAGAAAATGTATGCAAATGCAGACACCTTGGTCCTAAGAGCCTTCCTGTTTCTGAATGGAGCAGCTGAAAGCTTAAGGCCATTGTTCTCTGATGTGTTGCTTTAACTGTCTTAATTATTTTATTTCTGCATAGAATAGAAATTAATTAATTTGTCTGACAATTATTAAGAATTCGTGTTACAAAGAGATTTTTGGTTTTACACATTTATAAAATCAATGTTTAATCACTGTAGAAAATCACAAAGCAAGAATAAGCGAAGAAAAACATAGAAAATTCTAACATTTATATTACTGTGTTGCCAGTACTGGATACTATAATAAATAATTTTAGAAAGTCAGTTTTTTTTTTCTGTTTCAGACAGGGTCTCACTATGTGTCCCTGGTGAACCAAGAACCTCTTATATAGATCAGGCTGGCATTGAACTCACAGAGACCCACCTGTTTCTGCCTTCTGAGTGCTTGGAGTTGCTTGTTTAATTTTCAAAGCAACATTATAAAGTAGCATTTTTACTTGCCAATATTTTATAGATGAGATGACTGAGGAATAGAGAAGCAAAAGACCCAGCATGATGTTGTGGTCTTGTTTTTGTCACATTGTGCTCATCACCAGCTCTATACACCATTTCACCACAAAGATATTTCAGTTTACCCCCCAAAAGTATTAGGGTCTCTTTCTATTAGTATTACAATGAATTACAGTTCAATTGCATATCACATATGTATATTTGGTTCTTATAATGACTTTTCAATGTAGCCCTTTTTTATGGATGAGGAAATAAACTCACCCATAGAGGAAGTGAATGGGTTGTTCCAAATCTCATGGTTTTGGTGAAACAAAAGAAATGTGTTTGCAAGTCCCACACCTCTGCGAACTGAATGCCTAATGTCCTCTGGTCTGAGTTGCTGCATGGCCTTTCAGTGTTTTAGTGTGGGGAAAGTGTACATTCCATCATCGTAGGACAGGTTTCTTGGCAGAAGGTGACTGATGAGTTTTCCTCCTGCTGCATCCAGCTGGGCCTTACCGCCTGGTGCCCTACATCACCCCTGTGCTGGCTATGTCCTCTTCCAACTGCCCTTTAGAGAACCATCCTTGTTCACACCACCCGACTTAGGACAGGTAGGGAACTCTAGTGTTGACAACATGGCATTATCCGTTGATCAGAATCAGTGCCTATGTCAGGACCAGAGACACATTTTAGCATTTCACAGCCGTTTTCATACCATTTGCTCTGAACTAGTAGAGACAGCTCCATTCACAAAGTCTGAGAGCTATGTTCTTAATATTAAAATGTTTTCTTAAAGTGACTTATATGAACCAAAGAAAGCCTCAAAATCATTTCAAACATTTAATTCAGGGTCATTTCTCATGTTTCCACATTTCCAAGCTTTAACGCTTTTCTATTTCAAATCAATTGCTTTCTATTCATTCTTTAAGCACACATATTTTGGACTTATAGCAGAAGAATAGCAGAAGAACTCCCCTGCCTTCCCCTTTAATTTAACAGTACCCCATCTTTCCATGCCCTTTGCTGAAATCTCCTTGTTCTATCACTGTAATTTCACGGTTAGCTTTCTCCTACTAACTTCCAGTTCTTCTTGTTACTCAAGTGTTCTCTGGTACAGCCACCTCTCTGGCGCTCTCTCCTAAAAGGATACTTCACGGGCACCCTAACTTTTTTTTTAGAAGTCACATGGACTACAAGATCCAAATAGTTTTCACTGTTTTGTGAATGTAAACCACCATTGTTGTTTATAAATGGCTTCCTTTGCTTTGGGACTGGAAATATTAGCTAGAAGACATCCTAGAAGAATTATTCAGACAATGCTCTGATCCTTCAAAAGTGAAGACTGTCAGCACGCAATTTAGTGATACTTGACTTTTCCTGAGTTTCTGTTTCCATCCCATCCCTGGATAACTCATTTCTTACCTCTTTTGCATGTTTCTCTAAGAGTCTAACCTGCTACCTGCCAGCCTGCCTCTCATGTGAATCAATACATCCTCTACAGGTGTGCTAACACAAGCTTTTCTTATCCTCCTCACTGTGACATTCACATTAAGAGCCAGTCCTTAACATTTATAGGACTAGAATAAAGCACAAATAAGGTCCCTGGATCTTGCCTCTTCTCACTTCCAACTGCACCCCACAATAAGGAGCCAAGGAGGAATGTCTAAAAGAATTCAGCTAGCATCCAACTTTGTCCTTAACTCCATAGGCTCAGCTTCCACGCCCCTCTTGACTACTCTTGGATGTAGGGATCTAGAGTCTTGATGGGTAGACCAAAGGAAGACTCTTGCTCTGGCCCTAGAAGTCATGTAAAGCCTTAAAGGTATCAAATTCCAGGGTTCTGGATGTAAGTGATCTACAAAATGAGAGAGGTGTTCAGGCAGAGCATGTGGCTCCTTGAGGGGTGTGGTTGGTGCAGAGACAAGTAGAACCGTATCAAACACACTTCCCAGGGTTTAAGGACAGTTAAGAGGCAGTCTAGAAGATTTACTAAAGTCTAATTCCACTTTCAAGTTTTCAGCACAATGTCACACTGTTTCCAGGTGTAATTGCTACAGTCACTGAATGGTTCACTCACATCTTCCGGGCAGGATCTTCCTCATCTACCCCAATGACTTTTCTCATGCTTGACACCAGGTCCCCACTTTACAGGGACCAGGGAAACAGTGAGGGGAAATATCACACTGGGGACAGCAAGCCTCTTTTAAATGCCGGAGATATTTTCATCTCCACATAACCGGATGCACAAAAGACTGAGTTGCCATGTTTCTTCTTGTTAGGATAAATTAGAAATACAGATTTTCACAGGGAATCTCCAATTTTGAATCACTGACAACTGGGCATGATAAAAAGCTAAAATACTGTTAATCAAATAATATTTTGTTGTGTTTCCATTTGTGACCTGTTTACTTTTTCCATGCTGGCCTTCCTCAGTTCTGAGGATCTTTCTTGTCTCTCCACAAGGACTCAAAATCTATCAAGACTTTCTGGACCATCCCAAACCTCCTCTGGAATGTTATGTCACTTATGACCTCTTCTTCTTTAACATCTCTAGTTGGATTATTGAAGGAGAGCAGAGGAGCTAGAATTATACTGTAGTGACTCAATAATAGATATTTGTTGAATCAAATACAATATAAATAAGACCAACATTTGCCAAACTTTAAAAAATGTGTATGTACTTTATACAAAGGAATTTAATTTTTAGCAGTTTCTTCTAGAAAAACGAAGTATATGTGCACAAAGTTATAATAAAATATTTATCATAGCATTACCAGCTAAAATGAAAAGTTGGAAAAATTTTAACTATTCATCAAAGCTTCCTGAATAAACAAAAACCATAATGATCAATTTGGTATGTTGAATGTCTCTCACATCCTTTCCATTTGTAATTCCGTCCACCATCTCTCTTACTTGTTATTTCCCTGCAAAGACTCTAGGCTGTTTACTTGGCTTTGTTGATGTAATATGACTGATTCCTATGCCATTTGTATCGCTTATAATCAGTGGCTTGCAGATTTGCATTCGAAAAGATTGGATGCTTGGGGGCAAGACTACTTTAATGCTAAATTAACAAGACTACTTCAACACACAGATCTGATTGACCAAGCAGAACCAACACTACTGCTTTGCTTAGGAGGCTTGCAGCTCAGCCTGGCTATGCTCCAGGCTCCTGGGTGTGTGAGTCTTCCCTGTGCCTTCCCATTTGGGGTTTACCCAGTGCAGTGCATAATCAGACAAGAGTGTAAACATTACTGGCAGAAAGACTCTAAAGCAATGAGTACTCCTCTACTTCCTGGTTCATAAGCTTTTGTATTGATAGCGTCTCCTGTTTACAAGCTATTCCTAAATACTACTATGCTATAGCTGTTTGACAGTGCCTTCACTGTCCTACTCAAGTGTCACTTTCTCCCATTGTTTCCCCCGTGATCCTAGTCTCAATGTTGGTATCCAGTCATGAAAATCAGGACTTTAATTAAAAGTGAGAAAGAATCCAACCTTGTTTCTTGTCCTCTCTCTATTTCATGATCTCATTGTGCTCTGTCTTGGTTTCTCTTCTTCATTTCTTATACCACTCTATATCATAGCTAATATTCCATTACTCATATCCATAAGACCAAAGGCATCTACAGAGCTCTTGCCAACTCATATGTCATTCATAGTTTGATGCATATGATGATGTTTTAGTCCTCTCAGAAGCCTTAGGGTTTAAGAATTGTGTTCATTCCTTACAGGAATGTGTTAGCTTTCTAATTTATGTTCACACCAAATGGGGATTCAGCTCAGAAGATACCTAGCTTGTCCACCACATTTTTTCATAAGGTAGAGTTGGTTCAAATTCATGTCTATCTCAGTCCAGGATTCAAACTTTGCCATTATGCCTTGTGGCCTTCTTTTAAAAAGAAAAGGAGAAATATTTCAATTATTCATAAGTGGAGCTCTAAGAATCTATGATATTTGACTTCTGTGTTTAATTATTTGATCTCACATGTATTTCACACTAACCCAATAAACCAACCATTTTGCTCTTGGCTTAATTTCCATAGAAGTAGGCGCTAGAATTCATGGCGAGGGCCTGAGGAATTGCTTCAGTGGATGGACTACTTATCTACTTTTGAGTTCTAGAATCACATAAACCAGGAGCGGACAGTGCAAAAGTCGGGATCCCAGCATTCTAGAGGTGAAGGCTGGAGATAACAAGTTCAAGATCTACTACACAGTGAGTTTGAGGCTGGCTTGAGATACATGAGACCCTGTCTCAGTAACAATGACAACGCATGGTGATAAAACTTAGGGCTAAACCAAGTCCTAATAGGAAGGAAACAGAGAGCAAACCATCTAAAGGTAACAGTACAGAAGGAATGAGAGCTACAAGACCAGGGATTATCAGTTGAGAGAAAGGAAAAAGATGGAGAAGAGAATTGCCTACTAGCAAGAAAGGAGAGTCCCAAGCCCTAGGGCCAGACGTGCTTCAACGTTTCTAATGCAGACTGAGGAAATTAGTAGATCCTTTCAAAGGCATGCCTGAAAGTCAATCTTAACTTTCCCAGTAATGCCATCTTTGGCACAAACTCTTTGTAAAAACATTTCTTTAGAAGTTTTAATTGAGCAGTGTGTCTCATAGACAGTCCTTTGCCAAGAAGTTGATTTTTTTTTCTTGGGTACTTCCTTTTGGGACAGCCCAATACTATATACAGAGTTGGCCCTATTGCAGCCTGCTTTCTGAGATCTACAGAGCTGATGGACAGAAGAATTTTTCTTTTTAGTATATCACACGTGTATCCACAGACCAGTTTGAAGCCCTTGGGGCTTTAGGTCAAACCCTCAAGAAAGAACATAATAAAAGCTGGGAATGTCTCCAAGGAGCTAACTTTCATAGGAACAAATTTGCATGTACTGGGGCTTTGGAAGAAAAGAACTTAATCATGTAAATCTAAGACGTTGGGAGAAGGTAGACCAGGTGATGCTTGGGTATGCATGTGTCTGCTCACACTGTATGAAACAGACAAATCCTGTGCCCTTTCCTTCTGTGGCCCTTTCCACAGTGGAGCCTCATTGTCTGTATACTGGGAACTTCAGTATCAACCTTCTTTAGGCAATGCATGGTCTACTCTCATTTTCTATCGCTCTTCCTGGATCAGCATTGCTTTGCTCAACTGTGTTTAAACAGCCACCAGCCTTGTAGGAGGCTATCTCCTTCAGCAAGATTGAAACAAAGCAGAAGAACACAGGCCTAAGCACCCTTCAATCATGGAAAGCCAAGGTCTTCCTAAGAGGCTCTTGGGAAACACACCAAGGGACCAATTCTATTTCTTATAACTTGGTAACTTGTGATAAATTAATTTAATCATCTGGGTTAAATTGCTTTTCTACTTTACCCTATTCATTGACTTCAAAGTCACAGAGTGTCCTTGGTTGTCACAAAGGAGCAGTGTCTGGGTTGTGTAGATGGCCTTGTCCTCATCCTGCCTAGAGCTCTACCTGGGGCTCAAGGTGTGCAGAGAACCGACTGAGCATGATGTTCACAGGTTCAGTAATAGAGTGTTTGTCTAGTGTGCAGGAGTTTTGATCTACAGCCCTGCTAAAACAATAAACAAATAAATAAATAGCCAGAATGTGTAGAGAGATCAACAGTGTCTGCCCCCAATACCAAGTGGAGCACACTGATGCTTCTTTTTAGTGACATACCTGTGTATCTGTCTTTACTTTTGTGTAGGAAGATGAAATCTTTTTGATAATTTCCATCTACTTTCATAATTCCACATCAAGGTCTGAGGTCTTCCTATGGAGTGGTGTTGACTGAGGGGCCCAATTTACATCTTTGGAACAGTGGAGATCCCAGCTCTTGTCTTTCTGGCCCAGCTTGCTGATTGGTGTGAGAAGGGGGCAATGCTGTCATTCTGACATCACCCAGCAAAATCACATTTCTTGTTGCTTCTACACACAAATTTCAGTGTTCAGGGCCAGTCAGTGGTGGTAGAACATAGTAGGAATTTGTATTTCCTTTCATAGTCATCATCTACTTTTTCTCCCCACTCCTGCTTCTTTATCCTATACCAAATTCCTTGAGTCAATTCTTTTTCCATATCTGAACTCTTAAAGTATTATTTGAGAAATCACCATATGGTGGAAATGTCTGATCACAGTACAAAAACTGGATCTTCACTGAACTCCTTAGTCTTTAGAGCAGATATGTTTTTAAAAGCAGATTCTTAGCTCAGTGGTGAAGTGCTTGCTTTGCCTAGTATGTGCAAGGTCCTTGGTCAATTCCTAGTGCCATATCCCATACAGATCCTGAGCTTACTGATTCTCAATGCTCATTGTGACACAAATCCCATAGGAGTGGCTGCCACAGAGAGATCCTACCTGAAACCTAGTTACAAATCAGGGAGGAGGGAAGTGTGATAGCGGGCAGGGGAATGGGCAAGTGGGAGAGTTGATGAGAGAGGTGGGACATAAGTTCTTAGCATCCACTGTCTCCCATTCTTTTATTATGTTATAGTTTAAATTAAGGCTGCAAAAATACACATAGAAATCCTAACTCTTAGAACCCATGAATGTGACTTTATTTGGAAATAGGATCTTTAAAGACATAGTCAAGTCAAAGTGAGCAGTCATTCTGAAGTTGGGCAAGCCATTATCCATTATGGATAAAGGTCCTTCTAAGAGGATAAACACATCGACCATGGTGGGAAGATACACAGAAGACTGTTGTGCTCGAAGAGCAAGAGAATGAGTGGTGCTTGAGCACATCCAAACCCAGAACAGGTCAAGCAAGTTCTGCCCTGCAGGTTTCTGATGATTAGGTTGCCACAGGCACTTGGGTCCTTTGACCTCAAGAGCTGGGAGATGATACACTTCTCCTATCATAAGCTACCTAGTTTGTGAGACTTTGTGAAAGCTGGATTAGCAAGCTAAGGAACTCCCCCCAGTCCTGTCCTCACTTCTCTCCCAGGTCCCAAAGGGCAGAGTCACCTCTCACAGTCCTACCAGACACCAGTCTAGCTGTGAGTCAGTCAGCATGCTGCTGCTGATCTGGTCCCCTGGGAAGCATGGCATCCATGACCTTTGATTCCTTCCTGATCTTTCAGAGAAAGATGAACAGGATGTATCCTGTATTGAGGCCCTGACCTCAAACATTAAACCCAAAGCATCTCAGCTTACAGGGAATCAGGGCAGAAGCCAAAAAAGCCCAACTTCAGTTTTAAATCCTTTGTTTTAGTGAAGCTATGGAAAATGGACTTTTTGACTCAGGATGGGGTCTAGCCAGAATGCTAGAAACATTCAGATGCCCAGTGGCCTAGGTCTTCACTGCTTTGTGGTCAGAATTTCTTCAAGGGTATCTATAATTTCTTACTAGGCCCTATTTCCTTTATGCCTATGAAGAAAAGAAAATGGAGTGGCATGTAGTTGGTAATATGATTCTAAAATAGAGGGGGTTAAAAAGTGGCAGCCACAGTGACTAGTCCAGAGTTCCTGTGGTCTGACATCTCACTCCACTCTCCGATACTCTTATTCATTGAGTATGTTGCTATATGGTACCCTGAAAATGACAACAGTCACGAATACTATCATTTATCAAACTCTGTACACTGTAGACCCCCATCATATATCCTCACAGTGACTCGCAAAGGCGCCCAGTGTTCCTTTTATACATTAGGTTTAGAGAGAGAACAGAATGTGTTCGTTCAAGCTTGTGAAGGCATGGGTGGCTGAAGCAGCAAGCAAGTCCAGACATGACCATCTTCCCATTAGACCTCTCCACTCACCCATAAAGGCAAACATTAGCTAGCCTTGAGAAACTGAGTTCTCTAGTAACCCACATTGCCCTTGAGTTGGAATAGCCACCTCCAGGCTAGGACCATTCTTTACAGCTCTCATAGCTATTCTCCATCACCTCAGCATTTCTGTTGAGAGATACAACCATGGAAAAAAGATAGAGAAATTAAAGCTCTCCTAGGTCGGGCAGAAAGAACAAATTGTTCTGATTGCTCCATGGCTTTCTGAAGGCTGTACTTCACTAAAGCTCAATTTGCATTTTATTGAAAGCTTTTGCTATACCTGTGGTGTCCTTTCCACCAAGTGTGCCCAAGCATTTCTGAAGATCAACAGTATTCAGAATTTAAGGGGTTAGAAAAGGGAAAACTTCTAAAGCCCATGAGGAATCTGGAAGCATTTCATCATCATGACTAAAGGCCTTTGGTTAAGAAGAAAGCCTGGAATATTCCAGAATTTCTGAATAGTGCCTGACAGACAGTTTAGACTTTTGCATATGTATTACTGAGCTGTGAACCTGTTTAGCAATGAAGCATATGTGGGAATTGTAAATTTTAATCCTAGATAAAGGAGAGATTAAACCAAGGGGATTAGGAAAAAAGTTATTTAATTTTTTTCAGTGTTGCAAATTGAATTCACACTTTTACACATTGCTTTGTGTTCTACCATTGAGCTATACTCCCCACTACTAGATCATTAAACTTTATTGTAGATATCCATTTGTTTACTCACTCACTCACTCACTCAGCAATAGGTTTCAAATAGTCCAGGCGGGCCTAGAACTCTCTATGAGGAGAGTCAGCTGAGGATGACCATGAACTTCTGATTCTCCTCACTCCACCTCTTGAGTGATGGGATTATAGGTATGCATCACTGCACACTTGGTGTGCAGTGTGGTGTGATTGGTGCTGGGAATTGAACCCAGGGCTTTGTGTGTGTTATACAAGCACACTAGTGACTGAGCTGCCTCCTCACCTGGGTTTCATTTTGAGAGTTGATGGGAGATACTATTGGTTATATGAAAGCTTTCATATGAAGTTGCCTGCAGGGATGGCACTGGCCAGTGTGTTTCTAACTCTCCTGAGGCTGTACTCGAAAGGTAATCGTGTACAATTTTAGATAGACATAAGATAAAGCAATGTTTTTTACAAAGAGTAAGGGAAGATATATTTCCACCTTTGCAGACCCTCAGCTCTGCCATTGTAGCATGGAGGGGTATAGACAACATATAAATCAAAGGGTGACTGTGACCTGGTCAAACTGACAATATGTCTTGGATGTCTCAGCCTATGAAGGCATCTGTCTCCAAACCCGACAACATGTGTTTGATCCATTATTGGATGGAAAGAAATAACTGACTATTGCTAGTTTTTCTCTGACTTACATCACGCCCCCCCCCCCAAGTGCAAAATCAAAATGACAACAAAGCCAACCACGATCCTATGTCAGTGGGTAGTATTAACTCTATGGCTATGGTTTGCTGACCCATGACATAGAACCTAATATTAGTCAGTTTCCCACTGCTGAAGCAAAGCATCAGAGGCTGACAATGTATAAAGAAAAGATCATTTAGTTTTGGAGATCCAAGGCTATGACACTGGCCTTGACTTTACTTGGGTAAAGATCTTAGCATGCATGGTTTCACAGTGACAGGAGCATGTGGAAGTGTGAGAGATCACTTGATGAGATATGAAGACAGACTGATGAGGAGGCAGTCTCACAGAGCTCACTGGGGTCTCACAAAAGCTACTCAACTTCTGAGGACAGTGCCCTTAATGCCATCCTGCATAGCCTTATCCCTTAAAGATACTGCCACCACTTAGCACCAGTACACTGATGGCCAACACTGAGGAGGCACATTCAAATCACAACCACACCATAACAAGCATCCAGGGTAAAATGTTATCTAAGTAGGAATAATTGGTTGAGGTTTTCCTTCATTGAGGCTTTTGAAAATCAGAATGGGCAGATATTTCCTTGGGTTGTCTTGACATACATGAATTCCCCCATTTGACTATTGGTTCATCTTTGCATTAGAAAGCTCTGAATGCCAAAAATACTTTGTAGTCCTTTTGGCACACTGGTGTATCTCATCCTCAATGTTACAGAACCACTGAGCACCAATGACTCTTATTTTTCTGAACAGATTCAAGCCTCAGGGATATATTTTTCTTCAGGTCTTGTCCTACATCAAGAATACACCCGAATGCTATGAGGAGCCATGGGTACAGCGAGTGGGAGGAGCTGAGTCTTGAAATATTGATAAGAGAAAATGAAAATTAATTGACCATTATTTTTTCCCCTAGATTGCAAAAAATGCAATCGATTTTTGTAACAAAGAATCCTTCCCAGTAGGGCTGAATTTCTATTCTCCAGCTTCCCTCTGTGATCCATCTAATTTACTACCCAGAAGGGCTCATGAATAACATGGCAGTCACGGTATTTGCACATGGTAGCCAAGAAGCACTTTGCAATATTGAACAGTTCTAGTAGTACTTAAATGTTTACATATATAAAACTGTACATATGTAGAGCTAGACACAACATGCAAAAATCATGATACTGACTGTATCAGCAGTTAGATAACTATTTGATATTAAATTGTGGATATTTGGTGCTAGAGAGAAAGGTCAGTTGGTGATGCACTTACCTTGCAAGGATATGATCTGAGTTCACATAGCAGTGCTGGGCATGATGGTGTGTGCTTGCTTAGAGCTGGGGAAGTAAAGACAGGAAGTTCCCTAGGGCCCAGTCTAGCTTAATTTGTCAGTTTCAGGTCAATGGCAGATCCTGTGACAAAGGAATAGACAATATGTCTGAGGATGACACTGGAGGTTGTCTTCTGTCCTCCACATCCATGCACACACAATGAAAGTGCACATGTACCCAGCAGACATGTATATACACACACATAAATTAAAAAAGAAAAAGATGTTAGCAACTTACTATAAATATGTTTAATAAAGGGAGCTATGTTTTTCTAAAATTATATTTTTATTTTATGACACATTTACTTGAAATGTATTGTTTATTAGCTAACTCAAAGCATCTTAATTTTTAAAATTAATTTCTTAATTTAAATTAAAAACAATTTTATTTTACATACCAATTCCAGTTTCCTTTCCCTCCAGTCCTCCCATCCCCCCTACCATCTCTCCATCCCAGCCCCTATCTACTTCTTAGAGAGGGGAGGGTGAGGCCTTCCATGGGGGATCAACAAAGTCTGTCACATCTAGGTTTAGATAGTATCCTTCCATAGGGAATGGGCTCCAAAACCGTGTTCATGCACTAGAGGTACATACTGGTTCCACTGCCAGTGGCCCCATAGACTGCCCAAGCCCCTCAACTGACACCCACATTCAGGGGGCCTGGTCCTATCATGGCATTTGAGGTAGCCATCAATGTCATCATAGGGGAAGGACTTTAAGTGGGAATGCAAACTTGTACAGCCACTTTGGAAATCAGTATGGTGTTTTCTCAGGAAAATGGGAATCAGTTTACCTCAAGACCCAGCAATTCCACTCTTAGGCATATACCCAAAGAATGCACATTCATACCATAAGGACATTTGCTGAGCTATATTCATAGCAGTATTATTTGTAATAACTAGAACTTGGAAGCAACCTAAATGCCCTTCAACAGAAAAATAGATAAAGAAAATGTGGTATGTTTACACAATGGAGTACTGCTCAGTGGAAAAACAAAATCAAAAACAAAAACAATGAAATCTTGAATTTCACAGGTAAATGGGTGGAACTAGAAAAAAGCATCTAGAGTGACGTAATCTAGGCACAGAAAGACAAACATGGTAGGTACTCACTCATAAGTGGATAGTAGACATAGAGCAAAGGATAACCATTCTGCAATCTACAACTCCAGAGAAACTAGGAAGTGAGACATATATGCCCCCCTCCATGCCTCTGGAGAAGGGAAAAGAGACAAGATCTCCTGAGTAAATTTGGAGCATGGGGAGAGGGGTAAAGGGAGGTAGGAGAAAAATGAAGAGAGAAGGGGAGGTCGGGAGGAGAACATGAGGGATCAGGAAAGTCTGGTTGGGGGAAGGACAGAGAAGGAGAGCAAAGAAAGAGATACCTTGATAGAGGTAAACATTAGGGGCCAAACAAGAAACCTGGCACTAGGGAAATTCCCAGGGATACAGAAGGATACCCCCAGCTAAGAATCTATAGCATCTTAATTTTAATACAGGTTTTCCTACATGTTTCAAAAAGAAAAATACATTTTTTTTGAAATATGAAAAACTCATCATTATTTTGAATTAGCTCTTTTTAATAAATATATATTAAGATGTATAACTCATTGTCATTAAGTCTATATGACTTAATGTTATATAAGTCTATATAACATAATTTATGGTTTTGTATACTAAAGTTTATTTACTCGTATGAAAAAATACATAACTTGTGATTTACATGTTTTTATTTTTTATTCATTCATTATGGATACCCAGTCATATATAAGATAGTCAAATGCAAGCATATTTTGACAATGCTTATTATACAGATATGTGTGAAAGGTACACACTGAATTAACTGTTATTGAATGATAGCAGATCTCCATTTTGTCCCATCAAGGAAGGACCTGCCTCAAATCATTGTTGTACATATGAACAGGATGTTTTAATTCACGAATAGATGACTCAAAACTGCTTTTAGTTTAAATCCTCTTGTTAAAAATTATTTTCAGCCTAGCTGCGTTAGAAAAGTCCTTTTCCTGCAATTTCTAACTCTCCAAATCCCTGGGAAAAAAAGTTCCATTAAAAAATCATTTTGTGCCAAACTCTTTTGGTGGCAAAAGTGAACTGGTTTGACACGGGCTATTTATAGCTCTTCTGCATATCATTAGAATTCACATGTTCACTTCTGGGTATGGAGGATCCACCCCAGTCTCTGCTTCCAAGGTCATGTAAGGGACTGTTCACTTCATGCATTATATTGCCTTTCTAAAAGCTCAAACAGCATGGATTTGGAACATGTGTGGTCCAAAGTTTGCTTGCCTTAGTAAAAGAGAAAAATTGATGTGTGTGAGGAGGGTGGTGGTGGGGGACATGTTCAGAAAGTTACCTTAGAATAAAGGTATAGCATAGAGAACATTTCTTATTGTTTTCACAGCATAGGACTTTTGAGCAAAAGCATACTACAACCAAGATGATTTTGGGGGGTAGTTTTTCGAGACAGAGTTTCCCTGTGTTACTTTGGATCCTGTCCTGGAACTTGCTCTGTAGACCAGGCTGGCCTTGAACTCACTGAGATCCACTTGCCTCTGTCTTCTGAGTGCTGGGGTTAAAGGCATGCTTTACCAACACTTGGCCACGATGATTATTAAAAAGATAAATTCTATTTTTAAATCAACTTTGTATTTTTTGGCTTTCTAGAAATGTGTTCATATTGTCTAGGTTATCTTTTTTCCTTAGAATACACTTTTTCATAGCATCATCAAAAAGAAATAAAGACAGATAAATTCAAAATCTATTCTCTTTTTTAATCTCACTTGACTTTTTTTTATATAAAGCTGAGTTTGCAAAATAATTATAGTGAAGTAATACCGTTAATTAGATGATTTTAATTCACACTGATTTACATTATATTGAATTTACTTTCTACAGTTAGGTCATAGCCTGCTTCATTCTGTATCCTTAGCTAGTATTTGGAGTTGTGGGAGCTGAAAGAAAGGTAAGGAAGTCATCTTCTTTCACTGTTGCTTTGGAAATATTAGGTAACAGAATCATTTCAGAGTTCCTTATGGAGTAAAGATGCCATTTGCATTCAGGTAAGGACAGGATTTGATCCTACAATGAGCTGGAGGATTTGAGAACCATCACTCCAATCAGTTGAGGGCTAACTGAAGTTTTTCATATCCACAGGAAAGCTACAAATGTAGGACAATCCTCATAACTCTGACTGCAGATTTCAGTCTCCTGGGAAGTTTTAATAAACACAAGTGCCCATAGCCTACCCCCAGATCAACTGCTTTACTCTCCAGGGACTATTGTAACAAAATACCATAGACAGTGTGGTTTATACAAGTTATGCTTGCAGTTCTAGAGGCTTTGAAGTCAAGGACCAAGTTGCTAGTAGATCTGGTAACTGGTGAGAGTCTGCTCTCTGCTCCAAAGTTGTTGCCCTCTAGTTGTGTTCTTACAAGGTGGGAAAGTAGTGCAAAAAATATAAGTGCAAAAATCACATTCCCGAGGACAGAGCCTTATGATTTCATCACCTTCCAAAGACCCCAACTCTTGACACCATTGCACTAGAATTACAAGTTTGTGTATGAATTTTGGAGTGACTCAAATTTCAGGCCAACACAATGTTCAGATTTGCAAATCAGAATGGTAACTTCCTGATGTCAGTATGGTAAGAACCTGGGAACTTGGGGGTACTTTAGTCACCTGGAAATAAGATGGTCTATGAAATAGAGACAATGACCTTGGAAGAGTTGAGGTCTCAGAATTTTTGTGAAATTTAGTCTGGCATAAGCTGATCTTATTTAAAACTAAAAACAAACACACAAAAAACCTGGGAAGGAGGTTTTCATTTTGATGCAACATCTCCAGTCTCCATTTAAAAAATGCTTTTTGCAGCATACACTTTCATTTACTGCCAGTTCAATAGGGGCATGCCAGTAACCCAAACTGGAACCAGGGTGATCTGCTGGATTACAGAAAAAAAGTATTAAAACTGCTATTTATATGCTTCCTTACTTCATCCTATTACAATTTCTGCTCTCAGAGATGGCGCACGTGGAATTGAAGCATGCTTGAAAACGTACCAGTATTAAGTGTGTGCATACTGCGTATATTGATATGAGAAGATTCACTAATATAGATGCATAATTAAAAATCTCAGGCTTATTGTACTAAACCATAAACTTATAGAGCAAGAAGATTACATTTTCATCTCCTTTTCTTTCCATAATTCTTTGCCTGCACATAGTAGACATCAGTTGGTGTGGAAATGAGTATTTTGGCTTACTGTTATATTTTGAGAAAATGCAACTAAAATTTCAGCCATCAGAGGAACTTAAAAGTGCCAAGGCTTTAATATCAACATTCATCCTGCTCCAGGCTGTGGGTGGTTACATACCTATCTCCAAATATGAGTCCTTTTCTGCTTTTAGCCTAAAAGCAGCAGCCATACTTGACATTGAATTTTTGTCAATGTCATGGAAAATAATCACACTCTTCATTTTAGATTTTATTGCCACCACATCCTTTGTGGTCTCACTTTCCAAGGCAGTGTTTCCCCCAAGCATCTCTCCAAACCATTCTTCCCACACTGTTGCTCATCTGTGGAGAAACAGCAAGTGCTGGGAGCGACTTTCCTCCTCCAAAAGTAATGGGAATGGGGCAAAGCGTCCCACCAAAATAACAGTGCAAGGGCTGGGAAGTCAAGGAAAGCAATTTTTAAAAAGTCTTCTAAATCCAATTCCTCTGTCTAAGCAAAAAAAGCAATTCTTCTTGCATGTTAGTGAACATGTGTCTAGAAGCAGAAACAATAACTTAACTATGATAAGGGAAACTATTTATTTTTAAAAAAAATAGGTCACATAATACTCAAGGGCAACATGGGCACCAAGATGCCTATATTTTGGTTTTTCCTAACATTGCCCCATAGAAGGAACTGGGACTCCTAATAGGAAAAGCTTGTTCAAGGGGTGGAGTGAAGAATATTCAATCTAAGCCTGGCTTATTCAGTGGTTCTAAAAAACAAAGAAGTGCTGAACACACACACACACACACACACACACACACACACACTGTAGTTGAGGATGTGTCAAATGAACACAGATGCTAACTAGAAAGAACTCATAAGTCTGAGAGATGGAATAAGAAACAAAATATATAGCGAGGTTATTGTTTTGTAACCCAAACCACATAAAATAATCACTATTTACTGTTCAAAGTGATATCAAGAAATTATTAACTACATCAATGGGATAGATAGACAAATCTACCATAATAAAGTATTTGAAACAATTTATTTGGCTAGACTACTTTGAGGCTCCTCACCCTTTAAAGGTGCCTGTGATAGTGACTTCCTTCCAAGAGTGTGGGATGGAAAATGAGAAAACAAGAGTGATTTCTGAGTAAAGAGACCTGATCAATGTATCCATGAAATCAAGGTCAACAGCCACAATAATAAGTCATGTTGACAGCATGTGCCCTTGACACAATCGATGGGAATAGCGTTTACTATTAAGCTCTTCCTCCATAAAGCCCCCATCCTAGACTAGTCACATGACGGACATCAGCTGACCTCTGGTGAGCTATTCTATAAAATGCCCAATGACTGTTCTTCAAATTCGAAGTAATCAAAAGCAGGGAGATTATGAGAAACTCAACACTGCCTAAGGGACTCTAAGGAAATGCAATAACTGTTTTTTATTGATAGTGTAGATGGGGCCCTGGAGGCTCTGGAGTAGGGAGTGACATTATGTAAAAAGAAAGGAAATCAAAAGGCAGCACAAACTTTACTTAATAAACACATCAATATCAGCTTATTAGCTGTGGTAAATGGAAAACTTAATGTATAGTATATAGGAACTCTGTGCAGTCTTTACTACTTTATTAATCAAAATTTCATCTAGAAGGTCTGATAAACATATGAAGAGATGTTTGACATCATTAATCCTCAGGAAAACTTAAGATAAAACTATCAGCGGATACTCTAAACTCCTGAGAAACATTAACATTATAGACTGATGGCAAGGACTTAGAGCTGGGATTTTTATACCCTTCCTGTGAAGATGAAAAGCAGCAGAATTTCACTGTGGAAAAAAATAGTTCAGACATTTCATGAAATCTTATGTATAATATCATAGGACCCAGTTATTTTATTACTATATATTTACTCAGGAGACAGTACAATATACTTTCACATGAAGAAGTGTACGTGAATGTTCATGGAAGATGTCTTTTTAATAACAAGTTTCCCTACAGATAAGACGATAACTCAAGTGTCCATCAATACACACAGAGAGAGGCAACTTTGGAGCTGGGGCATGCTCACACAATAGAATGCTACTTACCAATGAGAGGGAACAAACAGCAACAACAAGAATGACTCTCAGGATGTGCTTAGTGAGACAGAGGACAGCACACTCCATCACAGCACTTAAATGGAGTGTTAGCAAATACACACACTGTTACACAGGACAGAAAGCCAAGACCAAATGCTCACTCAAAGGACCAGCTATTCCCTTCAGAGGGGCCAGATGGGAGATTTTGGACCAATGAAGTGGAGTGTGATGATTATGTTACTAAATGAATTTTTTTTGTTGTTGTTGTTTTGTTTTTCAAGACTGGGTTTCTCTGTGTAGCTTTGTAGATCAGGCTGGCCTCAAACTCATAGAGATCTGCCTGCTTCTGCCTCTGCCTCTGCCTCCCAAGTGCTGGGATTAAAGGCGTGCACCACCACCTTTACTGGCGCTAAATAAATTTATTAGTACTATCAAATGACACATTTATATGGAGCATTTTTTATTATGTGAATTTATTTTAATGAAACAGATTCTTCTTAAAGGAAGGAGTCCTTAAGGGCTCTAAAGATGGCTGTCTGAGATGCCTCAGGAATGACCAACCTGTCCTTCTCCTGCTTCATGGCCTTCCCACCACACCCTCTTATGCCATCCCCTTGCATCTTTTTCCACCTCCTCCTTTGCCTTCAGGCTGTCTGATGTGTCCATCAAGTTTTGTTGATGCCTGATCCTCAGGTTATTTCAGAAGGCAACAGGTTTGGTGTAGTGATTTATGCCAGTGTAGTATAAAGTGATCCTACAGCATGCTTGCGAAGGAGGAGAGTAGACATCCTTCTCTGGTTTTCTGTGGCTCACAGGGCACAGGAGAGGCTCTCTGGGAACACAGCGTCCAAGGAGGGGGCCGTCAGGATGCATAGCTGCTTCTCCATGGGAAAGAAGTGCTCAGCAGGGGCTGTCTTGTGGAGCTAAATACAGACTCTGGAAATCACACACAGTCACAAGGAGACTGGCAACCGAAGCCATAGGAATAAAATGGCATGGAAGAAGAGAGGGCCCGCTCCCCACAACTCATTTCCTCTGAGAAGGAGGATTTGCCACTCTTCCTTGCAACGAACAGATGTGCATAGATGGTGTTGGTTTGGGAAGCTTGGGACTACGAACTGTGACCAATGTAATGACACTGCATTTTGACAGAACATTCACAGAGAGATGGAAACTTTACAAACCAATACTGAATTACCCAAAGAATCACTGGACCAGACTATGGCTTAGAAAGGTGGTTAAGATACATGCCCTGAGTAGAGAAAGTTTCGAGAAGTTTGAGAATATATTAAGTTTCATTTAAAATTTTTGCATTGATGGGTCTTGGAGAGATGGCTCAGCAGTTAAGAACACTAGCTGCTCTTCTCATAGTACTTGAGTTTTGTTCCATACATCCATATTAAGTAGCTTACAAATGCCAGTGGGTCCAGCTCTAAGGGATCTGATGTTCACTTCTGGCCTCTGTGGACACCTGCACGTGTGTGGCATATACCACACACACACACACACACACACACACACACACACACACACACACACACACACACACTCACACACACCATTAAAAAAATTACATTGATATATCACAAACCAACTGCTTTATTTATGCATTTACAGTATTTTGTGGTGAATTTTTATTGGTTGGTGTACTGTATACATTTGTCTGTCAAGATATATTCTTCTATAACACAATATTTAATGTCTATGCAATGTTTCACTACAGAAATATACATATATATTACCTAACTAGTTGTTTATTGTTGAACATTAAGTCTCTTTCCCCCCATAATATAATTAAATTTGGTGAAGAATCTTATGCATGTCTTTTTCACACCATCCTGAGTGTTCCCATAAGATAAATTCACAGTTGGGAAAACTCTGAGACAGAGGGCATTTGTGTTTTAGGCTTTTTAACACCATTTTCAAGGTGTGTACCAATTTACACATCAGCTAGAAAACAGCAGTCTTTAAAGGATTATTTCCTGTTTATTTATACATCTATTCTGGTTCTGCCATGAGATGAAAAAAAATGATCATTACAATTAGGATAAGTTTAGAGCTAGTCACGTGGGCATTACTAACAATATTGAAGCTTAATCTTAGTTGAGCTGCAGAAATCAGAAATCACCATGCCTACAGAGTGATGGTAGTAAGAGTGAACTTGGCCAGTGTAGAGAGACCACACAGTAGGCAACATTCTCAGTGCTCTCCAGATATTCATAATCCCTTGAATTATTACACCCCCCATTTTAAAGCAGAGGAATTTAACCACACAGTGCTGCCTTGATAAATGTAGTCATATTAATGTCCTTATTAATGGTAGCATTACAACCTGAGCCATTTTAGTATTTCTTTTAATTTTCTTCTTTTACATACATATGTGTGCAGCATGTGTGTATAGGTGTGTATAGGTATGTGTATTTTGTGTGCAAGGGCTCTCCTGTATGCAAGGTATAGATGTAGGTGCATGTGGGTGCCTGTGAAAGCGAGGTTGATGTTGGGTATCATCCTTTATTGATCTTTCACTTGATTCATTGAGGCAAAGGGTCTCAATCAAACCCAGAGCTCACCAATCTGACTGGTAAGAATGTTGCTAGTCTTGCCAGCCAGCTTGCTCCAGTGATACCTTATCTTTGCCTTACAAGGATGGACTTACAGGTGGGATACTGTGTCCACTGCCATTTATATGGGTCCCAGGGATCCAAACTGTAGTCTTCTTGTTTGTATAGCAAGTAATGGAACTGCTAAATCGCCTTCCCAGCCTGCTTTTAGTATTTCTGCATATTGTATTCCACTTAATTTGCCTTAAGGCTTGAGTTAGTTTGCTCTTACACATATGAACTGCCAACTCACAGAGGGACCCGTGCTTGGAATATGAAACAGTACACTTGACCAGCAGGGGAGGCCCATGTGGTGGAATCTGTTAATCACTCACTTCATCTTGAAAATGGGAACAAAGAACGGTTGTAAATCCTAAATGCAACAATATGACACACTGTTCAAACTAGCTGTGGGGTTTGTCAAAAACAATTTGTTGCCAGGTGTGGTGGTGCGTATCTTTAATCCTAGCACTTGGGAGGCAGAGACAGGTGGATCTCTGTAAGTTTGAAGCAAGCCTGGTTTACAAAGCAAGTTTGAGGTCAGCCAGGATTGCATAGTGAGACCCTGTCTCCGAAAAAAAAATGTCATAGATGATAATGTTCTGCAGTGTATGAATGGCACTTTTCATGTCACTTGGAGTGGATGTAGGCTTGTCCTTGTGCTAAGGTCACATCCCTCCCATTTGTTCCAGTGCGCCTTCAAAGTAAGGCAGAGGGTGGTGTAAGGGCTAGGGATGTCCATTTTTTTTTTTGACTGTACCATATAGCATACAGAGCGTGTGTTCAAGAATGACGCAACCAACCCCTCATAATGTTTTAAATGCTTACAACTTTAAGTTGGGCTGCATTAGTTCAAAGCTTGCAACAACCTGCAGTCCCTCTTTCTCCACAGCAGGAGAGTAGGAGGCTGGTACATTTGCAAGCCTCTGCAAGGGGAAACACAACTCCTAACTGAAGGAAGGAACTGGAAGGTAACCATATTAATCCGAACAGCAGGAAAAAGCCTGTTTGCCTCAACACAGATGTTTCCTTCATCTTCTTTCCCTAATTAGTGCCAGGGAGCTAAATGCAGACTCTACCCACAACAACAGCAATAAAAGATGAGCTGTTTGCGCCCATCTAGAGATGGAAAGCACCCTGGTGATGCTTCAGCATGTTGAAGGCTACTGAGATAGCCAGGAGAAGAATGGGCCGTCTTAAAATCTTCATCATTAAAGAAATGTTTTCCCATTGATGAACAGCTTGCTAAAGCCAGATAAGCAGGCTGAAAAGCATAAAAACAGGAGCATTCTTAATAATTCATTTACTTCCAGTGTCTGGAAAGCAACTGCCATCCTTTCCCTCAGCAAGTCGGGGATAGTCTGCTAATGTTTGCAGTACCCTGTTGTCTCTTTCCTTTGTTAATATTGACATTCCAGGATGTGAATGTTCTTGCTTGTTGATGTCACTGCTAATTAAGTCAATGAATCTCAGGGGATGCTTCATTCATTAACTGTCGTTGTGACAAACCATACACTAGTCCCATCCAGAAAGACCATCTCCAAATTAATACCCATATTCAGGACCAGCACCAACCTCAGGAAGAATTCAACAAAGTGCCATTTTGGTATGTACTTCTGTGTGTGAATGCGAAATCCCTTTTATTCCCTAGATAGTAGCCTGGAAACCTGTCCTTCTGAAGAAGTGTGTCTAAGAGAGATGGTTTAGTCCATAAAAGGAAGCAGGACACAGAGACCTGTTCTCCCTTCTCTTTACTTATAACTCACTATGCGACTCTGGGCAAGGCACTCGGGCCTCTGAGTGTTAGTTTGGTAATAGGTATAATATGATCCTTTCCAACTCGAATAATGTGATTCACTTTGAATGTAGGACTGTCAACTTCAGTTTGTGAGTTCCATACAAAGACAGAGAGTTACCGCTAGAAGATCTTTGGGTTCTCCAGTCTCCAGGTTGCATACTAAAAGCAAGTATATTCGTTACTTTTCTGTTGATATAATAAGACACAATGACCAAGGCAACTAACTTATAGAAGAAAGAATCTTTTTGGTTCTAGAGGGAAGAGAGTCTATCACATACGGGAAGCAAAAGGAGTGGTGGGGAGAGTGGGAAGCTGGGAGCTCATGTTTTTTATCCACAAAGTAGAGATAAATTTTATGTGTAAGT
This sequence comes from Cricetiscus sungorus, assembly GCA_030556225.1. Taxonomy (NCBI): domain Eukaryota; kingdom Metazoa; phylum Chordata; class Mammalia; order Rodentia; family Cricetidae; genus Cricetiscus; species Cricetiscus sungorus. The sequence goes on along the minus strand of JANBXA010000651.1, from coordinate 27,927,861 downwards.
GGCTCAAAAATTTAAACTCCCAAAGCTGTTTTCAGGGATGTACTTCCTTCAGCAACCTATGCCTCTCAACCTTCCCAAGTAGCTCCACCAACTGGGACCCAAATGTTCAAATGCAAAAGACTGTGTGTGTGTGTGTGTGTGTGTGTGTGTGTGTGTGTGTGTGTGTGTGCATGTGTGCTTTCCTTCCTTTCTTTCTTCCTTCCTTTCTTCCTTCCTTCCTTTATTTTTTCTTTCTTTTTGTTTTTTGTTTTTGTTTTTTTTTTTCTTTTTTTTTGATTTTTCTGTGTAGACCTGGCTGTCCCGAACTTGTTCTGTAGACCACACTGGGCCTCAAACTCACAGAGATCTGCCTGCCTCTTGTTATTGTCTTCATATCCCATCTTATTCACCACAGCATAACTATTTACTTTTGTGGCTGTGGAGGCACTATTAGTAAATACAACAAAGTGGGTAGGGTTGCTTCTCATGTGTATGGAGATTAGAATGATTGAGACAGGATGTTGTGTAGCCACTGCTCTCCTGAAACTCACAATAAGAAGAGGCTGACTTTGAACTCCTGCCTCTACTCACCAAGTATTAGGATTTAATTATTTGCCATTATGTCTGGCTCTAAGAAAATTGTTTTAATACAGATGTCTCAAACCATTCAACACTTACTTTTGAATTCTTTCTGTCTAGGTGGCCAGCAACTCTCTCTCTTTCAATGAGAAGGTGGCTCAATTTGTTTCTTTTCTGGTGCTGTCTAGATTAAAATATGATATCTCACTCAATATAGTTCCTCAAGCCAGGAACAGAAAGGGCATTTGAGCCTACCTGCCCATCAATCACACTGACACATCACTAGACATTGAAGACAGCCCACCCACTTTTCTCTGTCTCTAGCATGCCACTTAATCCAGCCCCCAACACCTCCCATTCAACAGAGATTCTATTAACTCCAGCACCCATCCTCCAAGTATTCTCCTGACTTCAGCAAAAGCAATCTTCCTAAAGCATGACTCGCTTGCTTTGTTCCATTATCTACATTCTAAAAGATTTCTAACTACACTGAAGATGTTCATTTCACCTTGGTTTACAAGAACCTTATGTGGGTTGTCCAGCCTCTTCTCTCACTCATTCACCATCCTCCCAACACTATTTCCTTCTTAAGACTATTTCACATTGTTCCATAGTGGGATAGCTCCCACCCTGACCTGTTAGCTCCCACCCTGTTCTGCTGGCTCCCACCCTGACCTGCTAGCTCCCACCCTGACCTGCAAGCTCCCACCCACCCTGTCCTGCTAGCTCCCACCCTAACCCTCTGGCTCCCACCCTGACCTGCTAGCTCCCACCCACCCTGTTCTGCTAACTTCCACCCTGACCTGCTAACTCCTATACATGGCATAGCTCCCTGTTTGAATGTCATTACCTCAGCCTAGCTCCTCTTAGTTCTTTCTTTCATTTGTATTTTCATCACAAATTATAATGGCAAGTTTTTTTTTTCTTATTTTATAACCTCTTTCCCTCATAAGGTTCTCTGAGGAGATGGTACACTCTGACTTAGCATGGTAACCCTCTTGCAGTAAAATGGCCGGTTCACTGTAAGCTTATCTTTGTTGGCTGAATAGAGAAGTGAGGGAAGTTCCTCTCTTCCAATGACATTATTTCTACACTATCAAGCTATTTTCATGGTCAATGCTGCATGCAATAATGTCTGCTATTTTTTTTTTTTTTTTTTTTTTTTGAAGAGTTCTCCCTATGAAGCGCTGGGTCTGGCCTGGGTGAGTCTTATTAGAAAGCCACCATCTTTCCTTCACATGCATACTTTTTTTGCTGAGGCATAGAGAGTTTCCAACAGCAGAGTTCTGCTGTATGGTTTTCATTGTTAGGAAGAGACAGCATGACAAAAGGCAACTCGTCTAAAGAAAACCTTTAATTGAGGTGACTTGCTTACAGTTTTAGAGGTTCAGTCCATTATCATCATGTCAGGGAGCATGATGGTGTACAGGCAGACATGGTGGAGGCTACATCTTGGCTTACAGGCAACAGGAAGTTGACTGACTGTCACACTGAGGGAAGCTTGAGCAGAAGTGATACACTTCCTCCAACAAGACCACACCTTCTAATAGTGCCACTCCTTTTGGGGGGCATTTTCTTTCAAACCACTCACAGCATGTCTCAAGAAATTTACACCACCATCAGGATCTTACTCTGGACTTCTCTTGTGACCTCCATGGAGAGAATTTAAAGGAGATACATGGTTTAGGTTAGAAGATAGACAGTTTATCCCAGAGAAAAGAATCACTTTCAAGAGGTAAGAGTGCACAATGGCCATAGAGACAAACTTTAGGTAGGCTTAGTTCCAGAGACCTTGGGACAGCTTTCCTAAGGGACATTTTTCTGTCCAGGTGATTGGCAGGCTCATTTGGATCAACTCTTACAGGATTGGGCATTGGTATGTATGTCCTTGTTCTTGTTCATTTAGACAAGATCTTGTGTATCCTGGCTGGCTTCAAAATGGAACTTGTTATGTAGCTGAGGGTAACCTTAAACTTCTGGTCCTCATGCTGTCTCCTTTTGAAAGCTGGATCATAGGTGCCACCCTGTCTGGTTTATGTATTCTTTGGTGGCCTTGCACTTTCTTAGAAGATTTCCAACTACACAGTAATCTTATACAGTTAAGGTTTTCTGAGTTCAGATTTGCATAGTTATCCACTAACAACTTTCCCAGCATTTCAGGGTGTCACACTATGTCTAGAGACATGACAGAGCGAGTCCAATCCTTTGCTTTTTGACGTTGTTGATTCTGAGAAAGGAGCCCAGCATAAATAAATGTCCTTTAATCTTGCTAATATCTGATTGGCTACCTAGCAACAGGATGATTGTCCTAGTTCCATTTCAGTTGCCACAGCAAAATATCTTGATAATGAGCTACTTATGAGAGAAAGGCCTTATTTCTGGGGACGTCATGGTGGCAGGGGTGTGAAGCACTTATAGGCTGGAGCAGTGAGAAATAGATTCACATATGCTTACTTGCTTGCTTGACTCTTATACTGCCCACGACCCAAACCCACAGAATAGTACCAAATATAGTGGGCTGGGTCTTCCCATGCAGATTATCCCAATAAAGAAAAAAGTCCCTTCCGGGCATGCGCATAGGCTAGCCTGATCTAGACACTCCCTCACAGAGACGGCAAGGATTCAATTTCTTTCTAGGTACTTGACTTTGGGCAAAGACTGTAGCCTGTTTCTTAAGCTCTAAAATGAGTTAATAATAGAATCTGATAGGTTTTCTTGAGGATTTAATGAGGTAATGAATGTAATTATAATGGGTAGTGCAATGCCTGACCTGCAACAGATGCTTGGCAATCAGTAGCACTTACTAATAATGTTTTACTCAATCAGGAAATGCAAACCCAAATCGTGGTGTGTGTGTGTGTGTGTGTGTGTGTGTGTGTGTGTGTGTGTGTGTGTGTGTGTGTGTGTGTGTGTGTGTGTGTGTGTGTGTCTGTGTCTGGAGAGGTATGTATTCTCTTTTCTGCCCACCCTCCACATACACTGTATCCGATTCTCCACAACTGAACAGGTAATAAACAAAAAAATGTGGACCTTCATTCTCAACCCTATTAAAGCTGGCTTTCTGAACCAGCAGTGTGAAATTGCTGGTACCCATTAAACTTTGACAATATGAATTATGTTTAGAAATAATATGCATACATATAGTGGGCATTTTGTTTGTTTTTGCTGTTTTGAGACAGGGTCCCAATTTCTAGCCCAAGCTGGTCTGAAGTAATATTTTTAAATTAAGTCATTTTCCTGGAGGCCACCCACATGTTGGCGTTTGATGACAGCTCAGTGAAGGCAGAGCAAAGGTGGGAATATAAACCTTTCACACAGAGGTTGCTACACACCGAGTGCCAGGACACCAAGAACTGCCCTTCCTCTTCCAGCATGGCTTCTTGTGGGAAGCAGGTCCCTGGTGCTCTGTGTAGGTAGTGGAGTGGGAGGAGGTGTACTGCAAGCTTTATTTCGTCCCGCTGCCTGTCATCCAGTTCTCCGCGTTTCTGTGACTTTCATGAGTGATGAGGTCATCCCAGCGAAGAAAATCAAACTGCTATTTTTCCAGATTCAATGAAGGCCAGCGTTGTTTAGTCTGTATAAACAGAGGCCAGACGGTGGAGCCAGGAAGACAAGAAGCCCGCCCTCTAGCGGTCACACTGGGCAACGCTCGTCACTCCCGGGAGCACCGAGAGGAAGGCGGGAGCGTGAGGGCTAAAATGTAAGTTAAAATTAGATCAATAGTCAGCTTGGCTGTCTCAATCAATGCTTCGCAGGGAGAGCATTACAACCATCTATTTATAAGCTAAACCCGGCATTATCGTCCTCTTTTAGGACGCAGAGATCCATTACTGCGCGCAGCAGGGGAGAGGATGCTGCTCGGAGCTGGATCCTGCCACTTTACAGCTCGCTGGCTCCAGACCTCACCAGCCTGAGTCGGGACATAGCTGAGCAGGGGGCGGACCTGCCCAGCTCCTGGCTGGCTCTCCTGCTCAAGACTGTACCCGCGGCTTGTCCCCTAACCAACCACTCCCAGCAAACCCCTAGGGCGATTGACTGCATCATAGTCTTTAAATTGACAGGCCAAAAAGTGGACCGGGCACAGGAAGGGGAGGCAAATACATTAAAAATAACAGAACTCGAGGGCCCTCCTGCTGACACAGGGCGGACATCAGCTGGATTATAACCACAGGCTTGACTGCCCTTTGACAAAGGTTTCCAAACTTGCTTCCCCACTGTCTTGAATTATTTAGTCCTTGCTCAGGCAATTATTGTTGTCAATAGCTGTGGATCCCCTTCCTCCTTCTCCTCTTCCATCATCATCATCAAAACACAAATAGGAACTGAAAAGCTTCTGTAAGGCAAAGGACACAGTCAACAAGACAAAACGACAGCCCATAGAATGGGAAAAGATCTTTACCAACCCCACATCTGACAGAAGGCTGATTTCCAAAATATACAAAGAATTCAAGAAACTAGTCACCAAAACACCAAATAATCAAATTAAAAAGTGGGGTACAGAACTGAATAGAGAATTCTCAATAGAGGAATCCCAAATGCCTGAAACTGAAAGTGCTCAACATCCTTAGCCATTAGGGAAATGTAAATCAAAACAACTCAGAGATACAATCTTCCTCCTGTCAAAATGGCTAAAATAAAAATACACCAGCAATGCTTTATGTTGGAGAGGATGTGGAGAAAGGGGATCACTCCTCCACTGCTGGTGGGAGTGCAAACTTGTACAGCCACTTTGGAGATCAGTATGGTGGTTCCTTAGGAAAATGGTAATGGATGGAGAAAATGTGGTACATTTACACAATGGGAGTACTACTCATCAGAAAAACAAAAAATTAAAACAACAATGGAATCTTGAAATTCACAGAAAAACTGAAGAAACCATCCTGAGTGAGGTAACCCAGTCACAAAATGACAGACATGGTATGTACTCACTCATATATGGATTTTAAACACAGAGCAAAGGATTATCAGTCTAAAATCCACACCACCAGAAAAGCTAGGAAACATGGAGGGCCCTAAGAGAGATGTACATGGTCCCCTGGAGAAGGGGAAAGGGGCAAAATCTCCCAAACAAATTGGGAGCATGGGAGGAGGGGAGAGGGAGTTAGGAGGAAGAGGAGGGTAGGGGTGGGCATGAGGGAGCAGGAAGATTGAGTCAGGGAAAGAATAGAGGTGAGCATACCATAATAGAGGTTTAAAGGAAAATCTGGCACTAGGAAAATGTCCAGAGATCTACAAGGATGACCCCAACTAACAATCTAAGCAATACTGGAGAGGCTTCCTTAAATGCTTTCCCTGGTAATGAGATTGAAGACTACCTTATATGGCCATCTTAGAGCCTCCGTCTAATAGCTGATGGAAGTGGAAGTAGACACCACAGCTAAACACTAAGCCAAACTCCTGAAATCCAGTTGCAGAGAGGAAGGAGTGATGAGCAAATGGGTCAAGACCAGGCTGGAGAAACCCACAGAAACAGCTGACCTGAACAAGGGAGAGCTCATGGACCCCAGTCTGAACTGGGAAACCAGCATAGGACTGACTCAGACCCCCTGAATGCGGGTGTTAGTTAAGGAGGACTGGGCAGTCTATGGGGCCTCTGGTAGTGGATCAGTATTTATCCCTAGTCTACAAATGGACTTTAAGAGCCCATTCTACATAGAGGGATACTCTCTCAGCCTGGACACATGGGGGAGGACCCAGTCCCTGCTCTAAATGATATGACAGACTTTGAAGACTCCCTATGGAAGGCAGAAAGGGGATGGGATGGAGGATGTCCATAGCACATCCTACAGATTTACTTCTTTATTTTTGTTTTTCTGTCTCTGATAATGTTCTTTCATAAGCATGTACTATTTTTATGATAGAAAAAGTTTACGGGCCCAAAGAATTTTAATACTAATATAAGTGTACATTAGGTGTATTTTTAGAATCGATCTATTAGCTGCTATATCATTTGACATAAAAAGGTTTTGAACTAAAGATAGGAACTGTTGAATTCTTTATTTAGAAATAGTCTCTCCCCCTCTTCCACATCTTGTTGGCATCCCTCCAAAACATTCTGCATCTGTCCCTTTCTCACCATATACACTGCTCCTCTTTTAGGGACCAGTCACCATTCATTATCTTTCACCTGTATGCCCAAAATATCTTGTCTGCAGTTCCTACTTCCATCTTTCCCCAATGAAGCTCCTCATGGCCACAGTAGCAAACAGATTTCTCTTTTAAAATGCAAATCAGATTTATCCTCTTCTCCTTTCTAAAGCCCACCTTGGCTTCTCACAGATCCTTGGTTAGACCACGTTCTTTCCCACAGCCAGAATGTAGCCTATCTTCTCTCCACTGTGATCTTGCCTGGGTTTGGAATGACCTGGAAGGTGGATGATCCCCTGGATGTGTGTGTTTCCAGAGGTTTAACTGAGGCACTGAGATGGTTCATAAATATAGAAGGCATTAATCCATGGGTTGGGGTCTCTGACTGAATCCAAAGGGGGAAACAGGGAAGCCAGAAAAATGGCTCAGTGGTTACAAATGCTTCCTGTTCTTGTAGAGGACCCAGGTCAGTTTCCAAGCCCATGCTGGGTGACTCACATCCTCATGTAACTCCAGCTCCAGGGGAATCTGATGGCTCTGGCACTTGAATTTAATGCACACACAACCCCACACAGGCATACTCACACACATAAAAAAATTAACCATTTTAAAGTGATAAACGATAGACTTAAATAAAAGTCCAAAGCTGTGTGTTTGTGGAGGGGAGGGAGGAGGCAGGGAAAAAGGAATTGATACCAACCCCCTCTCTTTTCTTCCTAAGGATGCAATGTGAACACTCACCTCACACTACCTTCCACATGCTTCCCCAGCCATGATGGATGGTTTCCTTCACATGGTGACAAGTTGGGGTGAATACTTCCTTAAGTTGGGTTTGCATCTGGTCACAGACACAAGAAAAATAACATATAAACCTGCCATCTAGCTCCTGCCTGCCTGTGACTTTCTGGGAATGTTGCAGTCCTGTGCTGGAATAGCAGTTTTCATTATTTCTTTGTGGGGCACAAACTTACAGCTCCTTCTTCCTCCAGTCCCAGCCCCCTTCTACTCTGTAAATGAACTTGGGTTTCAGACAATCTCAAGTGTGCCTCATATCATTCTGGTCTCAGATTGTGTATCAGTGCCTTTTGCCCCCTAAGATTTGTTAACCATGTTGCCTTGTTTTATTTCACAATACCTATGTTTATTGATTGATTGATTTAAGGTGTGTGTAGAACTTGGGGGATTTCTTTCTTTTCTTCCTTCCTTCCTTTCTTTCTTTCCTTCGTTTTTTGTTTGTTTGTTTTGTTTTGTTTTAGGTTTTTCGAGACAGGGTTTCTCTGTATTGTTTTGGAATGTGTCCTGGAACTAGCTCTGTAGACCAGGCCGGCCTCAAACTCACAGAGATCTGCTTGCCTCTACCTCCCTAGTGGTGGGATTAAAGGCATGCACCACCAATGCCTGGCTGGGGAATTTGTTTTCTCCTTCTACTCTATGGATCCTAGGGATCAAATTCAGGTCTCCATGGACAGGTGCCTTTATAGGATGAGCGATGTTGTCAGTTTGGCTCTATTTTATTTCAACACAGCAATGATCTATCAGTGGAATTCTAGTTTCTCTCACACATTATAGAGTATAAGCCCTCACTACCTTCTCTTTGTGTTCTAGAATAATGCTTGGTTCATCGTTGATGTTCAACAGGTGTTTGTTAAATGAATTATTGAATATGATTTCCTAGTAACTGGCTTATAAAAACTGCTTGTAATATGCTGAGTATTCTGCTTTGAATTTTAAATTCATTTTTGTGTCCATATGCTTCCTCCTCTCAAGTGTGAACTCTGGGAGGCGGGATCATATTTAGTTCATTTCATTTTCTACAGCCTTATGGAGTCTGGCACATTACAGGTGTTTAATATATTTGTTGGATTAAAAATTGCAGTAAGTGAATGGATAATAAGTTGACTCAATGTGACCTTGTCTCAGGTCTGACCTTTCACCAGGGAAAATGAAATGAATATTGATGCCTAAAGGGGTAGATGGTTACTTTGATCTCTCTCTCTCTCTTTCTCCCCTCTCCCCTTCTCATCTTTGCCCCTCACACACACTTGCACACTTGTTCGCAGACTTTTCAAAGGATATTATCATATTTGTTATTTTATTTGATCTTCATATGAGCTGGTATGTAGGAGCAGAGGCTAGAGGCATTAACTGGCCTGCTCAAGCTTACACAGCTAAAATGAAGCAGCAAGGGCTTGCTAATCTCAAATACTTTCACACCAGCATTTGCCAACATCTCCCCTCCTCAACCACATTTCTGGTTCAAATAGAATTATGAATTCAAAACATTTTCAATGGGGTCTAACACATCTCAGGCTCCCAATAAATGGTTCTTCCCTCCTCTTAGTCACACAACGGTTCTACCATCTCCCCACCCCCACGCAGAATGCTTCTGTATTTGCTTCATTCTTTCCCCTGCCTGACTGATCTTTCACATCTTCCTTATGGTATGATTTTACTGTATCATATTAATTAGATATTTTCACAGATCTAAGCCATATTAAGTAGATTTGTTCACTGACAACTGATTGCTCTTTTAATCTTTACTCTGTACATACACCAGTGGGTATGTTCAGCACACACTGGTGAAAACCCACTAACTCGTAGCTCAGAACGTCACCAGTGCAGTGTCAGCAAGGAGACGGCACACATGGTGCCAGATCTTGTCAGTTTTAACAAAACCACAATCACAGAACAATGGGAGAGGACAAGGGATGAACAAAATTAGTTTTGCTATAGACCAAACAAATTAGAAGCCTATTTGAATCATTCATTCACTTGTGCATTTACTTGTTAAGTGTATTTTACATTCCAAGCATTGCACTAAGTTTAGGAATACAGAAGCAAGCAAAAATAGACTGAATATATACTGATTTGGCTCCAGTAGAAAACATCCACTTGAAACAAAGGATCACCCAGCAGGCTTCCATGTGATGAGAGAGTGAAACAAGAGATTGGCATAGTTCAGAAACTTCAGTGGTGACTTTTTGAGGAAGTGATGATTAAGCTACAGTATTTATTGAGTTTCAACACAGGTCAATGCTCTAATGACCAGTAAAAATGGAGAAAGGGAAGAGAATGGTGGAATAAACAAATAGCCATGGTAAACAACTTTCTAATAAAGTTTTGAGTGTTTAATATGTGTTTTGGTAGTTATATAGATGATTAGCACTGTAACAGAGGCCAAAAATAAAAAAAAACCCACAACGTTTTGAACTTAGATTGGGGTGAGAAGGTACACAATAAATGTATACAAAATTAAAATATCAAAGTATGTTAAATTGGTATTTTTGTTATGGAGAAAAATAAGTCAAGGAAGTTAGACAGGAGATGAGCTTGGGTGGAGGAGTGAAACACTAGAGAGGAGTGAATGTCACCGTGAACAACATAGCAAGTCCCAAGTGCTACAGGAGCAAGGGCTGGGAGTGGGTAATGAAAGAAGAAAGAGCTTTCTGGAAGGTAGCTTCCACAAGGGCAATGACTCCGTGACTGCCATGGCCCTAGTGGCAGTGTACTTGAGGAATTGCGTAGCCTGTGTGCCTAGTAAGAGCATGCAAGACAATCACAACCAGGCTGTGAGATCAAGGACCTGATGAATCCGGACCATACTGCAGATGACACTAAGGAAAACTTGGATTTTTCTCTAAGAAGAGTGTGAAGTCACCAGAGGCCTTAGAATGAATGGCTGGCGATGTCTCACTTTCACAGTCTCTGGAAATGTGTGAGATTGTACTCACTTATTCCAGGAGTTAGCCTAAGCATTTGCACCCGTGGATTTCTAGCACCTTCTCAATTCTAGCATCTTAAAGAGGAGAGAAGTAAGGCATAGGGAATTTAAAGACCTTACACAAAGTTGCAGGTTCACAACTGACAGAGTTGGAGTTAAAAGCTAATGTCACTCTACCACCTAAGTAGCTGCCACCTAGGTAGAGTGGGGAGTGATGCTGGTGAGTGTTAATAATAACCATTATTTATTGTGGGCTCACTAGTCATTGCTATATACTTTTCTTTCAGTCTATTTTGTTCTCATACTAACTATAAGAGAAATAGAACCATTTTTCTATTAGATACAAGGAATATGCCACATCCTAAATTCAAATTCTTTGAATTAAAAAATTCCATCCAAGGTTCCTCTTCACCAAGTCCCATACCTTATTTCTTTCTAGATAATGATATCAAATCTCAAAATGGATGCCTCATAAATAATCTAGAAATGATTAAAAATGTATCATGTTAAATTCTGTTTCTCCTCCTCTTCCTCCTCCCCCCTCTCCAGAACTTTCCCCTCTTTTTCAATAATGTCTTTTGTAACCCAAACTGACCACAACCTGTAGTGTTAGCTCAGGATATCTCTGAAGACTGGATCTTCCTGCTTTTCCTCCCACCTGCTGCAGGAGGAAGATTGTGATTTAGATACCAGCTTGGGTTACATTGTGACATCTTATCTGAAAACACAATGAAACCTGTTCTCCTCTTTTCTCTGAGGTAAATGTTTCATAAACCATTAGGCTTATTTCATGAGTTCTGATGAGTTCTTGATGTTAGAATTTGTGTGTTTCAAGTGCAGTATGATTTTTACCCACTTGCATTCTTGTTTGAAATTCTTAAATTTTGAACCCATAATTAGTTTCCCTTTTTTTTTTCTTTAAAATGATAATATTAATTATTTCAAAGTGGTTTTCTCACAGTTCATGTATTTGGGGAAATAAGTATGACCATTTCTACTGGTGTGTGTGTGTATGTGTGTGTGGTTTATTGTGATTGCACGTATGTGGTTTATTGTGTATGCATGTATGTGGTTTATTGTATGTGCATATATGTGTTTTATTGCGTGTGCACATGCATAGCGGCAGAAGATCACTTAAGTTGTCTTCATCTATTATTGTCCACCTTAGTTTTGGAGACAGGGTCTCTCATTAAACCAGATGCTCACCATTTTGAGTGGACTGGCTCACCAGTGAGCACCTGAGCTCCACCTATCTCTTTCTCCAGCCCACTGAGGTTAGAGGAATGCAGCCTTGCCTGATAGCCTCATAACTGTTGGGATTTGAACATGTCTTCTTGCTTTAACAGCAAGCGCATATGTCCACAGAGCCACTTCCTTAGCCTCTACTGTTTGATTTTTGTTTATTACTTTAAAAAGTTATTTAGTTAGTGTTAATGCGTATGAGTGTTTTGCCTGCATGTATGACTATGAACCAAGTGTGTGCCTGGTGCCCACCAGAAAAGGCATCAGATCCCCTGGAACTGGAATCACAGATGGTTATGGGCCTCAATGTGGGTGCTAGGAATTGAGCTGGGATCCTCCTGGAAAGCCAGCAAGTGCTCTATTGTCTGCTTTAAATTCTTGATATGGATCACACTCTCAGTTCTTGTTTCATGCCAATGGAGCCAATGGACCTGAGCTGGGTTGCAGGTATTGGGTATGAAAATCAAGGCAAATGGACTAACCAATAGGACAACCCCAGAACGTTCACATGAAATCTCCTTTATTAGCAAGGCTTTTTTCTTTCCTCTAGAGTCCAGACAAACAGAAGTTATGCTATGTCTGAGATTGATTTAAAGTTTAGAGCAGGTCTGAGTGCACCCCTGGCCTAACTCTGGTTTTGCCAAGGTCACTTTGGGGTCTTTAATGGGAAATTTAGCAGGACGCTGTCTCTTTCTCTCTCAAAGTTCCATTTTTTGGGTGTTTCAAGTTTCTATACCATGAAGCTCTACTCCACAATGGCTCACAGTCTGGTAGATGGTTCAAGGAGAATTGTTTTGCATTTGTATTTCAAACTCATATTTCTGGTAGGATTTCATTTTTTAAGCACTACAGATTATGGGAGATTTCATCCTCTATTTCTGGCTCAGCCTAGCTAAGCCTTCCTCCAAACCAAACACAGGGGACAGAGCAGTGTATTTTTGCCCTCTTCCATTTTCTAGTCCACCTTGCCACTCCTGTGCCCTGACCAAATCTTTTTCTGGCCTCTCATCCATTCACTTGAGTCCTTTTGCTTGGCCTGAATCTAGTCTTTGGTCTCTACCCCAAATAAGCAGCTGTACTCTGGAAAGCAGCTAGTTGATGCTTCTAGCCTTCTGATTTGAGTTTTGGTCTTTTGCATCTGTCATGATGTTTGCAACTTACTGCTTCTCCCTTCTCCTGTGCTGTAATGTATATGTTAGCAGGCTGTGTCCACCTACACTCTAGCCAGAACTGAAAGTCCCCGTCAGCTATATTATGAGGATCAGACTTTTTTACAGCTCAGACATATTTTGGCATTCCCCAAAAGCACATGTACTTTCTTGGGCAAACAGACAAATATAGCTTTAAGAAAGTGAAATATTCAAGGCTCAAAACTAATAAGCCTAGAAACTGAGTTCAGTTGTGAGGTAGGTCTTGAGATCCAAGTCCCACATTTGAAGAGGACAAAAAGAAGAACAAGGGACAGAAAGATGGAGAATGCAGGAGGGCAGGACCTTGTCTATGAAGGAGGCAGGGAGAAATTCTGGAGTCCTGGCTGTAGCTGTTCAGGTGAGCTGCCTTCAGAGATTCCTCTGGAAAAAGTATATTGAGTTCTGCCTGAGTCAGCCATTAAATCAAACACCTACTTGCCCCACCTTGTTTGAAAACAGGATTTAAAAGTCATTGTCAATGATAAGACCTAATGTGGAGACAGTTACAGATGAGGTACACAGGTGGTAGTGTGGAAGGTAGGAAGGCTATAGAAATAGAAGACTGTGACCCTGGGCAGGGGAATATTTATAGCTGATGGTGTTTCAGGACTAGGAGAATTGTCTGCTTATGAGTTACAGAGTAACTGAAACAAGATCTGGGCCCTTGTAATTTGAAAATAGAAAAGTGAATGGTTTTATTCCTTTCTATAGGGAGTCTGTTACTGTCAAGTCTTTCTGCCCATGATTATTAAACTAGTCCCGAAGGTAAAAGAAAGGAAGGGTAAAGTACATGATTCCAGATGAGCAGAGAGACCCATTTCTTCCTTGAAGCCTCTGGCCTTCCCACCCTGTTACTGGGGACAAACTTCCCCTCTCTAGAGAGCTAGGGGGGGAATCAAATTTGTAGAAAAGGAAAATCATGAGGAAAGACATTACACAAAAAGCATTTTATGTTTAATCTTCTATGTGATAGATTTCTTTAAGATTTGTGATATTCTATGATTTTCTGTTCTTGATTGAAATTTTTTGTCTCTGCTCAAGCCAAGAGGAGGGGTTGCTAAGCAATTAAACATCATAAACAAGTCAGAGTAGTGTTTAGAAGCAATGGGAAGCAGTCTGTCCTTGTATTCTCAGGAGAACAAACTGTATTTAAGGATGTAAATGCATTATTGTCTACATGCAAAAGTACTGATATTTGTAAATGAATCCTTTCTCTCTCTCTTTACATAATTCTTTATTGATGCTTTGGAAATTTCACATCATGCATCTGGATCCTGCTCACCTCCTAGTTTCTCCACATCTGTCCCACATCCCTGCAGTATGCCCCTAAAGTTAAGAAAAAAGAAAACCACCACCAACAACAACTATAAAAAAGTTGGTCCGGGCTACTGGGATTCCCTCTCAGGTGACAGGCAGGGCCAACTCTTGTAGGCCCATGCCATGGGGCCAGTTCTCCCAAGCCTCTGGTGATGGATGGAACTATCTCTCCTGAGTATGGGGCCAGTTCTCCCAAGTCTCTGGTGATGGATGGAATTATTTCTTCCGAGCATGGGGTCAGCTCTCCCATGGATGTTGAGGCCAGTTCTCCCTCTGCAGTATCCATTGAGAGGCAGGACCAGCTATTCTATGGTCAGTGAGGGGCAGGGCTGGCTAAGAATGGCCCTCAGATTTCAACATGCATATTTCCTATATCCCCCTGGGATAAAAGGTGCCATGGACATCAGCTCAGATCCTGGCTGCTATTGGGCCATAGATCCATACATGACCATGGCAATATTTCAGGCCCAGATGACACCATGGCCCCAGATGGCTGTGCAGGTCACACAAACTGGCATGGCCCTCAGACACCAATATAGTCTAGGTTTTGGCTCAAACCCCAGGTATCCATGTGGCCTTTGGTGGTACCATGGTCATGGATAGCAACACAAACCCTGACTGTGGTAGGACCATGAATCCAGACATGGTTCTCATTAGCAGCCTGGGTTTGGATGTCACCTTGACCCCTGGTGGCAGTGCAAGCCACTCAGATCTGCATGCGCTCCATAGCAGTGACCCCCTCAGATGCCAACATGACCCCAGATAGCAGCCTAGAACCCTGGCACCCATTGGTTTCAATAGTGTATCAGGATCCATGCACATCAACACAGGACCAGGCTGCAGTAAGGATATGGACTCAGACATGACCCTCAGCAGCAGCCCTGGCTCAGATGACACCATTGCATGGCCCTGGCAGCAACATGACTATGAGACACCAACTTGGCCACAGGATGCTACCTAGACCATGGGCATCTGTGTGGCCTTTGGTGGGAATTGTCTCTTTTGAGAGCGGCTGTCTACTGGCCATCCTTACAGCAATTCCAGTGACTAAAAAACTCACCATTTCCTTAAAATTATCCACTATTGAGAATAGCTCACACAGTGCTATGAGCCAGGCACACTCCTAAACAAGGGGCACGTCACATAAGTCACATTTAATCTTTATATTAGTATTAGGAGGTAACAGCATATGGTATTTGTCTTTTTTAGCAAGTTTGTATGACTTATCAAGGACCATTCATGGGTAGGGTCCTGTTTGATCTGATCCATGTATCAATTAATTCAAGCATTCTAGAATGTTCCTTCAGTTGCCTCAAAGTGTCACATATATTTCTGTTTCAGTGATGCTCAACCCAGTGGGTTGGTTTGTAACCAAGACTTCCCTTTCTTTAGTCTCAGCCAGAAACCTTGGTGACCAGCTTTTTACTTCAGTCAATGGTGGTTAGACAGCATTTTGTGAAGTTTGAAAGACTGCAGTTTGGGGAAGCAAGACTGATCTGGTATACTGTCAATAGCAGCCCCTTTGTTGGTTTCCAGTACATCACCTTTCTAATTGCATAGCCAGAGTCAATTAACTCTGGTAATTTTCATCTATAAAATTGGAATAATATTAGCAACCTTGCAATGTTGCTTGGAAAATGAGAGATACTGTATAAAAAGTGTATCATTCAATGCAGGTACCTGGTAGTATTTGTCAACTATGAATTCCCTTCTGTTTCCTTTCCTATCATCAAATGCATTGGATGCTGCATTCACCTTTAAAGTTGGCAATGTGTCTAAGGGAATTCTGAGTGCCTTGGTTTGACATGCAGATTTCATGTAACCTTGGAAGGATTGTGAAATGACCATTAGCACACTAACAGTTTCCCTATTTGATGTAATGATGTTCCGATTTCCATGTTATCTCTCACCTCTAACAAAGGAATCTTATGGAAACACACCGAAAAAAACATGAGACTTAAGAGTTCCAGTTCCATCTATTCATTTGGAGTCATCTGGAATCAGAAGTGTTGTTCTGGAATGGATTATTTTTCTGCAGGGATGAATTTGTCTTCTTTGGCAAACTCAAGTCACTGGCCTCCAGGTGGAGCTGCATGAGAGAAAGAGAGAAGGGAGAGTGAGGGGAAAACAGGTTGCTGCCCCCAGAGAAATAGCCAGGGGAAGGTACAATGAAACACAAAAATGGGGCATGATCCTAGGGGATTTTCCTGAAGAGAAGTGCCATGTGAACTCATTCAGCCAGTTTAATTCCACGGGGATCTGAAGGGACTACCAATGTCCTCTAGCCAGCCCAGGCTAGGATGCAAAAGAAATGAGACGTGGTCCCTGAGGAGCTGACAGTCTGGGAGTGGCTGCTCACTGACTCAGGGATGCATTGCAGAAGACTGTGTCACTCAGAGATGAAACTGAGACGCAGACAAAGACATGGTTTCCAAGGTCAGAGACAGGCTATTAGCTTCATGTGTGCTGCCATATCCCAGGCACTGAATTAGAGGAGTCAAATAAATGATCTCATTCAATTTAAGCCTAAAAACAAACCTTTGACATGAGCCTATTTTGATGGTGAGGAAATTGAAGCATGAAGATTAAATACTCTGTCAGTGATCCAGCAGCAAGTGAGCATCAGGAGTCCAAGCTGAAAGTGACTGAATGCAACTCTAACCCTCTGAAGATGCAGAGCCTCTTGCTAGCTACATGACTCAGCTCTTCTAACTGCACCTCAGTCTCCCTAGGTGACAAATGGACATTATATATGCATATACTACATTGTTCGGGGTTGACACTTTGCTTGTACCTTCTATCAAACAATCTGCTCCTCACTTTAGACCCTGACAACTGGGCACTACTGGTATCTAATCATGAGACTCTATATTGAAATGGAGGATGCTCAGAGCAGGATGAGGATGTGACCCAAGGGAGGGAGGACTGGTAGCAGAGAGGGAGAGATCTACTGATATATCAGTTTTGTGTGTCCTGGGCATAATGCCAGTGAGCCTATATTATAACCTTGTAGTAACCCCTCACCCCATCCTGCCCTGTTTTCTTGGGCTAAATTGAGTTTCTGTTACCTTCGACCAACAAATCCCCAAATACAACAAATGTGTTCCCCATTTTGGGGAATCTGTGAGATAAGGTAAATTACAAAGGGCAAGGTTGATGAGACCATGGCTACTTTATCTCAGTGAGTAAAATAGCAATTTGGTTTTTGTAATTGGGTTCCAAGGTTTTCAGTTCATGGAATGTTTCAGTACATCCAAAGGAAGACATGCATACATTTCCCTTCACTGTGTTCTGCCAGGGATAATCAACATGGTTGATAGTCATGTCAAAATCAAGTCTTATCAAGTCTTAAAGCCATCAGGTTTTCTGCATTTGGGGCAACTTGAGTGGCTCCAAGTTTGGTCATCTGGTAACCACTTTAAATTGGGTTTTCACTGGAGCCAGACAGTACCTTTCAAAATCTTCTCTAGGGACTCAGATAGTCTGGCTGAGTGACAGACACTCTGGCTGAGTGACGGTTGGCTGACCATGCTACTATCTCTTCCTGTGTGATAATGGTTTTGAGTGAGGTTTGACTGAGGATACTTCCTATTTGATTTGGTTCAGTTGTGTTGCTGGTCTGTGTCACTCAAGATCACCAAAGCAACCGCACAAGCATACAAACAACAAACATGGCTGGAGGGACATTGGTGCTTCTCTTGAATGAAAATGCAAGCAGACTTAACACTAAGTTATTTAGTGTCACAGATGCTCTTTTAAATGCTCTTTGGAAGTTACATTTACTTATGTGTTTGGGGGTTGGGGCTGGGCACTGTGTGTGTGTGTGTAGAGTTCAGACAACAACTTGCACATTTGAATTCTGGGAATTGAACTCAGGTCCCCAGGCTTGGCAGCAAGTGCTTTTACCCACTGTACCATCTCACTGGTCCTTATCATGGATACTCTGTCTCTGGGTTGATGATTCCATCCTGAGTTTATGGAGAAGGCTTTGAACAACACAGTTCCCGCTGGTATTTTATGTGCCATCTAACAGGGTATATATTGTTTTATTTATCACGGACCTCAGGGTGTCAGCTCCCTCTTTGTCTATTAGTCATTTCAGTATCATTAGGGTGAAGATGGAAGCATTTTAACTTGGCTCTGTTCCTGGACCCCGCCCACATTTTCCTGGGGGTCGGGCCTTGCATTCTCTGCTTAACTAAGGCAGTAGCAGCACAATATTTCTGTGAGGGTTTCTTTGCCTGTGGCTGCTTTATTACTTAATGCAGACCATGTAAATTACCCATCAGTGGGTTGCCTGACGGAAACTCGCTCTGAATCCTGACTGGCGACATAGGTGGGAAGTCTGTCTTCTCCTTCTTTTCTCTGCTCTTACTTCCTGTGAGTTAGCCTTTTAGGATCAATTATGCTTTTCTTTTGAAGTGTCTTTTTTTGGGGGGGGGTATTCTTAGGCATCTGTCCTCTAAGACATTGACACCAGTGTGTACCTCTGTAGGAAGAATTTCAGAAGGTCTGAGGGCATGGATCAAGTGCCATAGAGACACCACGGTGGCCTTTAAACCAAGTGATTTCTCAGATGAAAATGCTGACTCTGGCTTTGTGTTTTGTGCCCTCCAATTACCGGAGGCATGAGAAAGCACTCTAACATCATCTCATACTGTGGATTCTACTAGAGACATCAGATAAAAGTCTTTTAGAAGAGTTCTCCACATGCTATGTGGGGCTAGGAACACTTTTCTGCTTGTCTGTCCTGTGAGCTAGAATCTTGGTGGAAAAGATCAGGTTGTGGGACTCAGTGGTTAAGATGACCCACGTTCAATTTCCAGCACCTACAGGGCAGCTCACAACCATCTGTAACTTTAATTCCAGGGGACCTGACACCCTTTAATGGCTTCCACAGGCATCAGGCACACACTCGATGTAGAGATATATATACAGAAAGACATTTATATAATAAAATATAATTAGAGAGATTAATCAGCTTGGGTTTACCTGGTCAGTTATAGACATATGATACTCTGATGGGTTAACCTAGGACTTGATCAATAAATGTCTACCACAACAGTGAATGCAATTAATTGAAACATGAAGTAATGCCAGGCATTCATTCTACCTCATACCACAATAAAACTCAGATTTATCCTGCTCTCACTATATACAAATAATGTTTCCAGGTTCATCTAATACTGTTATAGTTTGGATGTGAAAAGGCCTTCTTTATGTTCATATGAGCAAACACAGCCTAGCTGGTGGCCCTGCTGGAGGGGTTGTAGCATCCTTAGACCATGGACTAGCTGGAAGAACTAGGTTGCTGTGGTCAAGGCTATGAAGGGGATATCTGCTGGTTCCAGTTGGGCTCTCTGCTTTCTGATTCTCTAAGATGCTAACAAGCCATGCCACAAGGTGCATTACCACAGAACTGCAGAAGGAGAAGGAAGTCACAGGCACCCTCGTCACAGTGGGCACAACCTCTGAACTATTATTTAAAATAAGACCTTTAAGTTATCTCTATCTGGTATTGAGCCACAACAATGTGAGCACACTAATACAGGCACAGATTTAATTAACTCACTGGACAGATGATGTGCCTGTAAGTTTTTGACAGATTTTACATATAAGGAAACCGAAGCCCTCCAAGAGATTAGGGGAATCTCCCAAGGTCACATTGCCGGCAACGGGTGAAGATGGGATTGAAACTCAGTGGTCTCATTTCAAATCCAAGCAATGAACTTCAACCTCAGCATGGACGGTGTGGACTGCAAAAAACACATGAGGGATATGGTAGTATGAAATCTGAGTTCCCTCTGTGATTAGAGGAATAATTGCAGCTTCCATGGGGCTGGAACTTCTCTGTGTCAGATCTGTTGCCCCTTACTGTGGATGTCACACTGTTTTAGCCAGGAGCAGCCTATGCCAGAACGATGAATGCTTGTGCACCCTGCTTGCTATGTGGGAATTATGCTGTACCACTGTTCATGAGATTTCTTGTGTTTCTCTTTAAATGCAGCCCTTTTCTGTTGATTTCTATGGTGACTGGCTCCCCCAACACATTCTGCAAAATACCTGCTTCTAATTGCCAAGAAATGCCTCTCTCTGGGTTTGTTTACATGACACTTCGACTCTGTCTGCTTAGAACTCTGCCCTGTGTGCCCTGTATGCGTTTCTCTCCTCTATTAGTATTCTCTGCTATGTTATGGCTGTGAAAAGAGCCATATTTCCCTGCCTTTGCTAGAAAGAAACATTTTAATATTGGGATCACAGCTGGAATGTGAAAGTCCTATGGGCACTTCTATGATATAATTAAATCTCCCCTGTAATGGTAGCTCTGGAATATTCTGATTTGTTCTAAGACTCCTATACCCATTATGAAGTGAAGTATGTAACCCAGGAAATAAGAGTCTGGCCTCTCACATGGGAACAGAGTGACAGAGGGGAATGAACATAGATCAAATAGACTTCAGTGTACATCCCAACTCCAACATGTGCTGTGTGGATACATGTATATCACATGTACATGTATGTGTGTATGTATGTATGTGTGTGTATGTATATGTCTATGTATGTATATGTAAAAAATTCTGAGCTTTCCTGGTCTGTAAAACATAATAATATAATACCTTGTAGAATTCTTTGTGTGTGGTACATGTTTACTTGTTTTTGTGGATGTATAGATGTATGCACACAAGTGTGCGTGCATATGTGTGCATATGGAGGTCACGGGCCAATCAGATGTGTATCAGGTCTTTTCTTTTGGGCCACCAATGAGCTCCAAAATCATGACATGAAGACTTAATATTAATTATGACTGCTCGGTCTTATTCTTACTTCTTGCTAGCTCTTTTAACTTAAACAAACTTGTTTCTCTTTACCTTTTGCCTCGGGGTTCTTTCACTTATTTCTGTGTATTCTACTTACACTGCTTCTAGTGTCTGTTTGTCTGGCAGCTGCCTGGTTATCCCTGGGTGTGCTCCTCTCTTTTTCCACATTCTCTTCTCTCCCTTTCAGTCATTCCCTTTTTCAGATTCCTCCTCCTGGTTTATTCTCTCTGCCCGCCAGTCCTACCTATCCTTTTCCTGCCTTGCTACTGACCATCCAGCCTTTTATCAGACCAGTCAGTCGCCTTAGGCAGGCAAGGTGAAACAATGCAACCCATCTTTACTTTGAGCCACATATTCACTGTTCCCAAGCCTCAGTTTTCTCATCTGTAAAATGTGAATTATAACTGGACCTATCTCAAAGGATCACTAAGAGAACAGCATGAGACCGCACAAGGAAATTACTTACCACAAGCATAGGGAAGTACAGTTAGAAGTATGGCTGGCACATTGTCCTCCTTCTCTTGTTCCTCTTCTTTCATTTATTAATTATTTTTTGAAACAGGGTCTTGCTGTGCTCAGGCTGGCCTTGCACTTACAGTCATCCTCTTGACTCATATAGCATTTGTAAAATTAGGAAAGTAGGTACCTGAGAGATTAAGTATAAAAGCCAACTATGGGCAGGATAGGAAGTTGGCGAAAGAAAAGAAAAACAAATGCAACATAAACAAATGGAGCACACCTTTATACAGTTAAAGTAATATTCCACAGCATAGCCAATGTACACATCTTTGTTCGGTTAAATATTCTATAACACAGGTGTCTTCCTCAATTAATTTTCCATTTGATTTTTTAAACAAAGTTCTCTGACTGAATCAGGAGCTCAATGTTTGGCCACACTAGCTGACCAGTGAGCTGCTTAGATATACTTGCTTCTACTTCCCCTTCCAGCTCTGAGTCGCAGATAACATGCTACCATACTTGACTTTGGGTACTGAGAAGCTAAACCCAAATCTTTATTCTTTTATAGCAGGTGCTTTACCAATTGAGTCATCATCCCATCATCCACAGAACTTAAAATAAACATAATTATTATTCATTTATTTGGGAAAGGCAGAATGCACTGTAGTGTGTATGCATGCCTGCCTACCTGCATGCATGTGTAGGTCAGGGCTTGTAGGAGGTCAAACTCGGGTGGTGGGTCTTGACTGCAGATATTTTCATCATTGAGTCGTCTTGCTGGCCCTAGAGCCTTTTGAGAGCAAGAAACAATGGGAGGTGTGGTGCGCTCCATACGGACAAGGTACAGAGTTGTTTTTCTTTTCTTTCGCCAACTTCCTATCCTGCCCATAGTTGGCTTTTATACTTAATCTCTCAGGTACCTACTTTCCTAATTTTACAAATGCTATATGAGTCAAGAGGATGGCTGTAAGTGCAAGGCCAGCCTGAGCACAGCAAGACCCTGTTTCAAAAAATAATTAATAAATGAAAGAAGAGGAACAAGAGAAGGAGGACAATGTGCCAGCCATACTTCTAACTGTACTTCCCTATGCTTGTGGTAAGTACTTTCCTTGTGCGGTCTCATGCTGTTCTCTTAGTGATCCTTTGAGATAGGTCCAGTTATAATTCACATTTTACAGATGAGAAAACTGAGGCTTGGGAACAGTGAATATGTGGCTCAAGGTTATTTAACCATCAGTAGGTTAGAAAGTGAAGATTTCAACCCAGAGCCTGTATATATGATCAGTGCTCTGAACTGTAGGACTGAAGGCCACTGATCCTTGGAGAAGCTCTACAGTTCCTGTCAACGCTCATGAAAATCTATACCACGTGCCAGAAATGGCACGAAATGTGGTGAATGTGTCCTTGCCCAATAGGTTTCCTAACAAGACACAAATGCAGGACATTTCTCTAAACAAAATACAAGTGGATGACAAGTTTTGATTTTCTTACTTATGGATTAGATGGTTCGTCCTGGGCAAGCGTTATCCTCTTCTGTATCCAAGTTGAGGGTATCAGGGCCTCTGAGCATCCCCCCACCCCACTGTCTAGTCCTTTAGCTCTAACAATCTGGGACTAGTGACCAGCTTACTAAGGCTGTAGGGTAGGGACTGTGCCTTCAAGAGTAAGTGTGCTTCGAGGAAGTGCTTCCAAAGCCTGGAAATTAAGACATTTCGGTGTCATCAAAGGAAAGGAAAAGCCAATCAAAAATAAATTGAAGCCTTCAGTGATGTCCTGCACAGCTTGGCACCTTAACCTGACCAAAGGTGGTGAGGGACTGAGGAAGTAGAGCAGTAAAGGAATAGCACACAGAGAAAATGCTGGAGTCGGGCAGGCTGTGCACCTTCTGATGGAGCGGCACCAACTGTGTAAGAACCCAGAACCTCAGTGTGTTTATTGGGGATAGCACAGGGGAGAGGAGTTAGCTAGTCTCAGTGTACAGGGGCGAGTGTACAGGCAGTTTCCTGCTGTGTACTTCTATTAAGATGAAGCTGCAGTTGCTAGCTTTGCACACAGTTGCCAATCCTTTGTAAACACCTGTTCCTGGACCAAAGGAAGGCTCTGCCATTCTGAGTTTGATGTGAAGAAGAGGTAAATTTCCCACAGGCCGGAGGCATTGATTTGTGACATTCACTCAGGACATCATCCACTCCTTACACATCCATCTCCTCAGGGCTTCTTCAGCTCCCACAGTCTGTCAAATGTTTATACTAATTTGCATACATGAGTATACGGGTGTTTATAAGTGCTACACCCACATTTGACTCCACTTAAGTGTTCTGTTCTTTAGAGCTGTTGATCTCAAATGCAAATTAAAGTAGTAGTAGCTGTACTCAGCTTCCTCACATTTATTCCCTAAAACACAAGGCACTGATTGTGGGTGACTTTATTGTCAGTGTTTCAGGAATCCACTTCCCTCGTAAATATTTGTTGGCTGGAATCTGATATCCACTTTTCTCGGATTCATAGTCTTTTTATTCTCCTCCATGTATTTTGGATGGTGGTTTAACATTTGAGAACTTTAGTGATGGTGATGTGCTATTTTCTTTAACGTCTGAAGTGAACATTTACCCATCAACAGTACTTCAGATCGGTTGAATTTTTCCCCACTTTTAAACCACAACAAACACTAGAAAAGCTGTAGGATTCTGAGTGGCAGCCAATGCTCTTCATCAGAGAAAGTCAAACTTCTTCCCAAACATTAATCAAACCTCACTGCATTGTAGCCCATTTGTAAGGTGATGTTTTTTTCTTTGAAAGAAAGAAGAAAAAACAATCCAACAATATAAGCAAGTAGGTGGCAGAAGTACAAGGAAGAGGGAAATGAAAACTTAAAGATGCAGACTTGGGTTCATAAGTACTGAGGGCACAAACGCCTTTTCAATGAAATGATATTGTCAGCCCCTCATCCCATTCTGTCCTTGTTTTCCCATATAGAGCTGATAATCAAGTCACCCTTTCTACGAGCTCTACTCCTTGGCACTGGTAGACACATTTTATCACCATTAGCCATGTTAAGTCTGTGGTCTACAGGAAAGCCTTCCAAGATGACAGAGCAGTTGGATGCGTTCCCAGGGTGCTACCTTGAACATCTGGTCCCTGGGAACGAAAAGACTGCAAACCAAGTTGAGTCTCTTTGAAGTAGAGGGATCTAGGGGATGAGTACATGAATGACGCTTTCCAGATGGAAGCTTTTCTTTCAAATAGAAACTTCTAGAAGGCTCAGCAACTGATGAGAACTTCAATGACTGTTGATAATTCAGAATGTTTCAATTACAGAGCCAAGTTACCTTAGGCTGTCTTTGGCTCTCTTGGAAGCCATGTATTTACTCTGTTCTCTGTACCTGATCTGACAGCTTTGTGACCCTCAGTTAAATCATTTGGATTGCTCAGAGTATTAGTTTTCCAACAAACCAGAAAGTTAAGAATATTATCCAATAACATCCCAGGTCTGTAGTAGAGGGTTTCTCAGTTTGTTTCAACCTGCCTGTATAATGCTTCTGCTAACGTATTTACAAAGTATCTTGATTTATAATTGCTTTGTTTTGTTACTATGAAAATACCCTTAAAGTGCTTCTATGTTGGAATGTGGAATTTGGGGTGACCTAAATCTATGTTGCCAGGTCATGGTTGGTCATTCCCATTTGGCTTCAGAATAAATTGCCTCTTAGTCCCTTATTGGTAACAGTACTTTTTTCAAATTGATAAATACTACAAAGATCAGGCATGGTTTTTATAAAGCTTGGGGTTGTGCTTTAGGGTCATGTGAGGAACCAAAGGAATGTGGCTGCAGATGGGGCTGGAATGCAGGCACAGGTGCTCTCTCCCTGCCCCTGTCATTCTTCCTTGGTTTTCTGAGTCATTTTCTCAGTTGCTGTGGCTTGTGTTTAGTTATCTCAATGACGAGACAGCAAAAGCGGATGTACAATGTCAGGCTTGTTCGCCAGCCATCATAGTCTCAAAACCCAAGGTGGACCCTAAGGATAAACACCTGAGGTTGTCCTCTGGTCTTCATGCATGTGCACATGCATGGGCACGCACACACACACACACACAAACACAGAGTGTGGGATGAAGACAGAGCCTCACCTGCTTAGCTTAAACCTGCAATATTCTTTCTCCTGAAGCCCTCTGACTCACCCAGACAACAGAGCCCCACAAGCAGATGTCAGTTGGCAGTTTCCTGGAAAATTTTGAATGATCTTGGGTTTGTTTATTGCTTCACTCCTCTAGACTGATGAAAATAGGTTTCCTACTGTCACAAGTTCCATAACTACTGGATTCAATATTTTTGAGTATAGTTTATTTACTATTATTGCATTTTCATCTAGTCTAATATTGTCACCACAGGCATTTTAGTTGCTGGATTATCAGTGTCCTTGAAACAAGAGTAATGCAGCTCGTCCACAGTCTACACAAGTAGACTTATTCTGCACAAGGATAATAAAAACACCTTTCACTTAAGATTATTTGCATAACCGTCATCTCAAGTTTGGATTCACTTCTTTATTTGCTCATTTATTCACTCCCTCAACCAAGAGACTTCTAGGGTCTCATTGGGGATGGAATGATAATTAAAATGAGATGTCTGATTTCCAGGCACTGGCAGTGTGGAGGGGAGAGGGAGACTGCAAACAGATGCTGAGAACATGAGTGCTGGGCTGGGCTTATTCCTCACATCCTTTCATTTACCTATGAGAAAAAGAGGCAGCCAAAAAAGACCTCCTCAAGGTCACACAGAATAGAAGGGAAATTTCCAGGCCTCTGGTTAGTAAACCACTGAGGTTTTAGCCATTCTGCTTCTTTTATTCTTTAAATGAGAAGTTCCCTGAAGTGTAGCCCCAAAACCGGCAGTACTGGCATCATTTCTGAACTTGTTAGAAATGCAAATTTTCAGGCTCCACCTCGATAATGCAGAACTGAAAATTTGAGGGTGGGACCTATTTCTTCTTCTTCTTCTTCTTCTTCTTCTTCTTCTTCTTCTTCTTCTTCTTCTTCTTCTTCTTCTTCTTCTTCTTCTTCTTCTCCTTCTCCTTCTCCTTCTCCTTCTCCTTCTCCTTCTTCTTCTTCTTCTTCTTCTTCTTCTTCTTCTTCTTCTTCTTCTTCTTCTCCTCCTCCTCCTCCTCCTCCTCCTCCTCCTCCTCCTCCTCCTCCTCCTCCTCCTCCTCCTCCTTCTTCTTCTTCTTCTTCTTCTTCTTCTTCTTCAAAAAAGGCTTCCAACAGTGAAATCCGGATGCTCTCTAAGTTTGAAATCGCTGTTCTCTATCAAGACTTCCAAAACTTGCATGTGTATAGGAGAAGCACTTGAGACCTTATTAAAACGCAGATTTAGATTCAGTAGTTCCGAGAAAGTTTTCTGATTTGCATTTCTAACAAGCTCCCGGGCTGTGCCTGTGCGTCTGGTCTTAGAGACCTTAGTTAAAGGGTAAAAATACACAGGGAGTTAATGCTAGTGGAGAGTACTGTTTAAGCTCAGCTGATGAGTAATGCTGGGATGTCAAGTGAACTCAGTAAAATTGCTGCCTGTCATCAGAGAGCTTAAAAACCGGCACAGATGACACTCAGGTAGATATAAATTTAAGGCTGTGAAAGGCATCAGCTACTGAATGAGTGTATGTGTGTGCATGCATGTGTGTGATGTGTGTAAAGGCATACACACATACACATGCATAGAGTACAGACAGCATTACAGGGCTGCAGCTTTCTTATTAGGATACTGAATATGCAAGGATTACATACTTATGAACCAGGTGGAGGTCAATAATATTTTGCTATGGTCTCTCTCTTTCTGCATATATATACATATATATATATGTATATATATATATATGTGTGTGTGTATCCATATATGTGTGTGTTTTACATATATGTGTATGTATAAATATATTTTGTTTATATTATATATTCAAAATATAATCAGTGTCTATCATTTTTACTGATAGATTTAATAGATTACTCCATTAAATCACTACTTACAGTCTTTTGGGGTTATCTTAGACAAAATTCTAGCACAAGTACATTAAAGACAGACCAGAACAAGTACACAGGATAGACAAGTGTCAAGATGCCATGGGCAAGCATTCAGAATAAAGCAAGCCAAGATGGTTAGAGTGTCACTAAAGACACGTCAAGGGGAAACTCCTAATGGTCAAGAGAATAAAATCTCTGGCCTGGGTTAATCACGGAACAATTCCTGCCCCCTAATTCAATGTCTTCCAGAGCACAGGTATAAAACTCCATAAACTCTTAAGGAAAAGCATCACTTTTCCCTTTATTTTTTTCTTTTACAATTCTAAGCAAGCTGTGTTTGTTTCCGCAGATGCTTTGTCCATCAAACATGAATGTCAGAGAAGTTATAGGTAGGTTAATTGTATGTCATGTGGGCCATGTTGTGGCCAGGTATTTGATCAGATGTTTTTCTGGATATGCACAGTAATCAGCTTAATATCACTGTGGTAAAATAGCCAGGAGAAAGCACTTAAGGAAGGGACATTTATTTTGGCTCATGGTTTCAGGAGTTTTCATCCATGGTTGATTGTCTCTACTTCTGTTGAGACAGAACACCATGACAGGGAGTAATACATTAGTGGACTAAAGCTGCTTAGCTCATGGCAAAGAGAGCAGAGGACAAGCAAGGAAAGGGGCAGGAACAAAATATACCCTTTAAAGTCTCACCTTCAGGGAATTGCTTCATCCAGTCAGGCTCCACTATTTGAAATTCTACCACTTGCCAACAGGCCATTAAAATACAAACCCATTTTTGAGTTATCCCTAGTGCATAGTGAACCAAACCTTCAACCTGACTCTTTGAAAGACATTTCAGATTCACGTCAAAACTGCATGTGGAATATTTATGGATAATCTAACATTGAACTGGTAGATTCTGCCCTGTGTGTGTGGGTGGGATGGGGCTGCCATCCAAACCTTTGAGGAGCCAAATAGTACAATGTGACTAAGGAAAGTCCTGCCCAATCACCCAACCTGAGACATCAGTCTTTCATTGTTTTCAGACTACAACATGTACCATCAGCTCCCCAGATTCCCACACCTTCTGACTTGGACAGGAATGCGTCATTGGCAATGCTTGCCTGAAGATCTTGTGACTTCTTGGCCATTATCATAGAATGAAATGATCTATTTAAAAATTGCCTGTTTGACTTGGAGGAATAAAGCTAGACCTGACCTGATGTCTCCTCCCTGAAGTGTAGCTTTCACAGTAACTGAAGATGCTATGAAAGCCACCAAGGGAGAGAAGCACTCAGTAGCCCTTACCAGCTATAAAGCTTGTGAACCACAGAAATGACGCGACAACATGATATTCCTATAGGTGTGATAGTGGCACTTGTAGCTTGACCGTAACCAACAGCTGTCTGTGACTTAATGGTCCACTCAGTGGGAGTGAACTCATGCCTGGTACTATAAACCTAGTCAACTACTCATGGTTGATGAGTTCATGGACTCTAGAGGAAACCTACTACTGCCACATTCCTAAAGCATTATTTTAACTGTATACATACTTTTCCTTATGCCCACAGGTGAATATAACTCTTACCCTTCATCAAAAAGTTTCTCTTTATTGTAGACAGATACCATTACAGAAAACCATAGCTTGTTAAAGTCCAAAAAAACAACACGGGGTGCACAACTCCAAATCTATAGATAAATCTATAATATAACCTCTACACCTAAGGCTCAAGGAGCATCATGGATGAAGAGGAGGAGCAAGAGTAATAGTACATCTGCTGTGAGATAGCATCTCCTATAAAGGACAGGGAATCTGCACCCAGGAAATCTCCAAATATGGTTAAAAATGCCTACATAATGAATAATGACAACCCAAAATAACAGGCCAATATGAACTGGGAAAACCTCAAAATACCCTGACCTTGGATTAAGAGCTGTAGGCAATCAAAGATTGCTAAGACAAAGAGAACCAGTCTTCTCCATGGACAGACTCCTGATAGGTCATTGAATCCCAAGACTCAGTCTTAAACGCATACACATGTGAGCAAAATCAAATAAACTCAGAAGATCATCTTCTATATATGTGTGTGTACACAGATACATAATAACCACTAAAGAAGAAGTAATGAGTTTGAGAGGGAGTGGGGGAGGAACAGGAAATGAGTTGGTCGGCCAGAAGGGAGGAAGAGGTAGAATCCCATAAATACAGTACTTATATATGAAAATACCAAAAAAGGTTTAAAGTGTGTATGTGTGTTGTTGTTGTTGTTCTATTTCTCTGGGATGGCCCTGGCTAACGAAGGTTGGAGTTGTACATTTGGACAGGAATTATTACAGATAAGTTTATTATCTATGACTCTCTGCATTGGTCAAAAGGTTGTATTGTTCATAATTTATTTACAGCTGGGAGCAAGCAAATACAAAAAAAAATAATGCCTCAACTAGAGAATGAGTTCACTAGTCTTATGCTACAGAAGATCAAAGTTAGATAGGACTTTGCCATTGAATAACCCACAATGTCATTAAGACCCAGAGTCGTATTAATTAATTAATTAATTAATTAATTAATTAATTTGTATTTTTTTAATGAGCTATACATTTCCCCCTTCCCTTCCCTCCTGCCTTTCCACTCTATCCCTGTCCCTCATGCTCCCAATTTACTCAGGAGATTTTGTCTTTTTTGCCTTCTTAGGTGGATCCATGTATGTCTCTCTTAGGGTCCTCTTTGTTGCCTAGGTTCTCTGGGCTTGTGGGCCCAGAGTCTTATTTTACTTAGTCATCATCCTGGACTTAAGAGTTTCTTA
Source organism: Cricetiscus sungorus (assembly GCA_030556225.1). Taxonomy (NCBI): domain Eukaryota; kingdom Metazoa; phylum Chordata; class Mammalia; order Rodentia; family Cricetidae; genus Cricetiscus; species Cricetiscus sungorus. The sequence continues at coordinate 27,897,662 of JANBXA010000651.1, read as the reverse complement.
ACAAACATGGTAAAAGTTCTGCTCCACTACCACATGCTAAGTTTAAGTCCCAGACTAGGTAAAACTGAAAGGTAAAGACCAAGATTAAGAAGTCAAAGCATATGGCAGACAAGTCCCTTCTAAAATAAGGTTTTCCTATATAATATATACTATAATTTCATGGCGGCCAAAAGTGGGTTGTATAGCCATTCTTGGTTGTGTGAAAAACTTTTATTTAAGTCTTTGTTTTACAATATGTTTTGAAACAGAGATTCATGTACCCCACACTGACCTTGAGCTTAATACATGGCAGAACATACATGACCTTGAACACACAATTCTCCTCTCTCCACCACATAGGTACCTGGATCACAGTTGTGCACCACTATAACTGATTTATGTGTTTCTGGGGTTCTGTTTCAGGGCTCTGCACATTCTTGGCAGGTATTCTACCAACGGAACTATATCCTTGTCCCCGAAAGCTATTTTAGATTGGACAGCTGGACCTTGAATAAACTGGTAAGAAAAAACGGGGGAAAATAGGTAAGTTTATTGGGTAGACAATTCACAATGTCTATATTTTTTCCTGTGTTTCACAAATTTTTATTAAAAATTGCTTATTTTTGAGATAGTAATTTAATTGTAATGTTTCTTCCATTCCTTCTCCCTCAAACCCTCTCATATACCCCTTTCTGTTCTCTTTCAAGTTCGTAGCTGCTTTTTTCATCAATCATTATTGCATGCATGTAGGTATTTGTATGTATATGTATATTCTTAAAAATAACCTGTTGAGCCCATATAAGGTTATTATATGTATTTCGGAGATGTTGTTTGGCACTGCACAACCAATAGTTGTGCTCTTCTCTGGAAGAAGGGATCACCTCTTCTGCTCCCCATTTTACTCAGTTGCCTGTGGTTCTTCTCATAGATTTGAGAGCTCATGGGTGTTTTCTGGTCCATTTTGGCATGCTGTTTGTGTCATCCTTGTTCAACTCATGTCTAGGTGGTCTTGTTGATAAGACTTTATTGGTATAGCTACTGCTGTCACTAGGAGATGTAGTATTACAGGAAAATAGCTTTACTGATAACAGAAGATGCTGTGCAAGTTTCCAAAGGAGGGAAGCAACCAAACGTCCTTACTATGCCACCTATGAATCACATCAATGACCATCATTGCACAATAACTCCACGGTTTCAGTAGGGGCACACGTATGTTGGTGGTAAACAACATCTTTCTAATTGTACTTAAAAATACCATGCCTGGTCCTGAAAACCAGACTAACTACTCAGTGATTGTGAAACTGTGGTTATTGAAGGAGAATTTACAACTACTAATTTACCAAACCAGCATAATCCCTAAGGACAAATTATAAACACAATATGTACCTTTAAGGTAATCATTGAGGAGGTGCACTTGAGTGGTGTGATGGAGAGAGAGGTCAAGGAACTCCAAAGAAGTTTGGAAGCATGGCTAAAGAGGTGTTACTAGATAAGAGGGCCATAAGAACCATTATATGTCTTTAAGGAAGTGTAGAGTTGCCTGATTCAAATTAAAGGTCTATCTTTGTGTTCTAAAACATGCCACTCTGCCTGATCCTCACTACCCCTAGACTCTTGGAGGCAGCAAGAGCAGTACTGAGTGACAAATGCTTCAAATATATTTGACCTTTCCTTATTAGTAGACCTAGTCTTCTCTCAATTCAGTTTAATTTGAGAGAGATAGTTGGCGGGTCTCTGGGCAATTGGAAAATCTATTATGGAGGTGACCCTTTTGATATAGCATGACTTTAACCACCATTAAAGGGAAATGGGGGCATCTTCACAGTTTTTGCAGCAGCCTGGGTTTGTAGCAGTGAAATCTATAATACTCCATAAAACAAATGGCTGTGTTATATCAGAAGCTGGTGCGACTCTAAAGAAAGCTTTATAAAAAAATCATTTGCACCAGCCTAAAAGAATAAGACTTCACTCGATGCAGTCGCTGAAATCCTTCAAGAGCTGGCCTCATCAGAGAATGTTTAAATTATCCTGAAAAGACATGATGTCCTAAAGACTGGCCTTACCTTTGATGTAAAAGAAACCATGCTCCAGAAAATGGAGGTAAAATAAGTTTTCTTGTATGCCCTATTGGTGTTGTGCTTTATTTAGATTCCATATCTAGAAAACACCAACTCTCCAGTTGCTTTGGGGTCACCCTAAGACATCTCTCTGTCATTGTGTGTTTTGTGAACACTACCTTCTTTACCTGCCTGTATTATGAACTGTATTGTAGACTACTGGTATATCCTGCATAGCTACAAAGGTGTTGGTCTTCTTTCACCTCTGTCTTGGCGACCATGACAGGATTTGTTCCTCTCAGACTTGATATGTGTATGCTTGGAGCAAGAGGGAAAGCATGAAGGACAGAATCCGGAAAGAGAGTAAGGAACATGTTTCTGGAATGTGGCTGTGGAAGCAGTTGAATCAAGCTGCCAGCTGTGATGAGTTTCTAATAAGGAAATTAGAGCAGAGTCATTTCTGGCTGTGTGACTCTGCTTCTCAATAGGTTTTACAAAGAGACTGTGATTGAGCATGGAAACACAAACAAATCTGCTGTGCAGAATAAAGGGCCAAACTACATTTTGGTTAGAAAACTAAAATGCTTTTATGGGAGGTGCTCAGGGAGAATTGGGGGGTGTATTTTAATGATAGCATATGCAGGTCTGAAGTAAGTTGGCTGGAGTGGTTTCCCTTCAAAGAGCAGGAGCTGAGAAATTCAAGACTAAGTTTTTTTTTTTCATGGGGTCCCTAAAAGAACACAGGATTAAGGCAGAGAGAATGGGGGAGGGGTACATATCCAAAATTCCCTGGAAGTCTAGATATTGGAAGAGGACATTGAGGAGATACCTCAGTGGATAAAGTACTTTCTAGAAAGCCTAGGGACCAAACTGGAGTTGAGATCCTCAGCTCCTGTGTAAAAAATGAGACAGGCATAGTGGCTGACTACTCAGCAGCACTTTGGAGACAGAGAAAGGGATCCCTAAATATGGTAGCTAGACTAGCCACAAATGGCAAGCTGTCAGTTCAATGAGAGACCCGACTTCATAAATAAAAAAGAAAGTGATTGCAGAGGACATCTGACACTTAAGGTTTCCAAACATTCACATATGTATGCGTATGTATGTATGTATGTATGTATGTATGTATGTATGTATATATATATGTCTCTATACATACATATATACACGCACAACACATATATGCAAAATAAAGATATTGGAAAAAGTCACCATTACAATGAAAGTCACACTATTTGCAAGAAGATGGGTGGAGCTTGAAATAATACTATTAAGCAGATTAAGACAGTCTTAGAGAGACAAATATTGTCATTTGTGGAACCCTAGATATTAAATACAATTACACAATTATGTATGTATATATGACATGAGAACAGAAGCAAAACTGTCTAGGGGACAAATGACTAAGGATGAGGAAAGGGTGCAAAAAAGGGGAGTAAGATGGTATGGGAAGGCATGTGCTCAACATATAATATGTACTTGTATAAAAGTGAAGAAAATTAAATTTAGAAATAATACATCTTTAAATATCAGAAGCTTAAAACATAGTCATGTCACTAATGTCCCTTGAATATTTCTTTTGTCTGTAGACAGCCAGGGACAGAAGTTCCCCAAGCTCTTTCAGTACATTCTCACTTATAAATATTCATGCCACATTCCCATGCCTCCCTCATGGATTTCTCCCAGACTCCTCCTCAACCTCAAAGAAGAGTCGGTATCAGTTGAGCTGTGAAATTTCTGGGAAGGTTCAGGTTCAGCCTCAGACATCCCAAAGCCATTTGAAAACACCAAAGGCTTTTCAGTCAAGATAAAAGGTTGTTAAGTGTCTGTGTGTTCAAGCTTATACCACACATGAGATTAGCTTTCTCTGTGCCGACTCTCCTGGTTGTTACAAGCTTTCTTGATTTTGTGTGCTTTGCACTTCACACAGTGAGGAAATGGATCTGTAGATTCCACAGATGATTTCCTACCCCTTTTCTGAGTCTATCGGTTACTAGCTAAGGCACGATCTGTTATTGAGTTCAAGTCAGGAAAATCCCTCTGGACATAGTCAGCTTGTACACTTGAAAATATATACTACCAGATCTGGCAGACACCAAAGTGGACTGGCTTGCAGTGTGGGAATTTAGACCCATGTTACACACAGTGCATTTTACTGTCTCAAGATGTTCACACAACAGACACATGACTTAACCACACATCCCCTGTGCTGACTTCTTACACCCTGAATATTTGTTCATAAAAATCTAGAGTCATATGTAGTCTATATAGTCAATGTTTATCCTTTTTTATTTGAATATGAGTGTGATGGCTAATTGTCCATGTCTACTTGATTGGGCTATTTGGTGTACAGATACCTTGTAAAACACTATTTTTGGATATGTCTGAGAGTGAATCAGTAGACTGAGTAAAGGGGCCACATTCACTGCTCTGCATTCTACAACCTGGGGTGGGGGCACAGAATGGAATCTAAATAGCAGAGGGAGGACAAACTGAATTTTCTTGAGCTGGGTAGTTAACCTTCTGTTTGGGGGACAGCAGGGGTTCAAATCTTGGGTGTAGACCAGTACCCACAGCTCTGTCCCACCTTCAGACAATATTCTATTATTCTCTTGTTTGCAGATGACACGTTAAGGGGTTTCCCAGCTCTCATGACTGCACAAGGGAGTTTTCAGGCATGAAATAATCTTTAAAAATTAATCTCTCATTCTGCCTGTCCCTCTATCCTACCCCCCTCTCTCTGAAGAGTACTGGTTAATGCAGCGAGATGCCTCACTTAATCTCTCCCAGGAAGCACTTTTGGTGACTAAGTCATTGAGGAGACAGGGCTTATATCTATACCTGTGGCTATGGCTTCACTTTGTGAAAAAGAAAATCTTAAAAATGATATAGGTAAATTAAATACTTGCTAAAGGAATGCTATATTTTCTGACATTTTCAGAGATACTTTTTTTTCATTTATGATTCAGCATTAATGAGGTATTTAGAACTAACATTTCAGTCCACTGTTGACACTTGGGCTGTCAAATATATAAAAATTTACAAATAAATTACCAGGTGAACTCCTTATTTAAGATGAACACTTAACTCATTGTGAAAATAAAATTTTTGCTCTCTTTAATTTTCACACTCAATATAAACAGATTATGTTCTTTATGGTGTTTTCTTAAGTAGAAAAACATTTCAAATTGGACATTCTATTAATTAGACCATAGGCATTGTTTCTCTACCAAAGGGTGTGTCTAGGTAAGTCATACATGACAGGATTGCATCAGGAACATTGAAGGGCAAGCATCCAGACTTTGCCTCCATTAGACAAGATTCTCTACAGAAGCTGAGTTACATGATGTCTGTAGCCATCTCTATCTACCTCTTTATTAATCTGCCTGCATTTCAGCCTATCATCTATCAAGAGATTTATGCTAATGAATTGGAATGGGCTTGAGTGATTATGGAGAATGTCAGCTCCAAAGTCTGTGGACTGAAGATCCAGACCAACCTGCAGTTTAATTCCAAATCTGTGCCTGGCAGAATTCCTTTTACCCAGGAGACATTGCTTTTTCTTTCTATTCAGGCTTTCACTAATTGGCTGAAAATCACCCATATTATGGAGACTAATCTAAAGTTGACTGATTTAAAAGTTTTGGGGCTGCAGAGATGGCTCAGCAGTTCAGAGCCTATGTTGCTCTTGCAAGAGGAGCTGAGTGAGTTCAATTCCCAGCACCCAGGTTGGGTGTCTCACATCTACCTGTAACTGCAGTTCCAGGGGATCTGCCACCACCTTCTGTACTCTTCAGACACTTAAACTCACATACATATAGACATACATGTATACACAGGTACAGATATAATTTAAAGACAATGAAAATAAATCTTTAGAAATAAAACGATAAAAATTCATCTTTCATTTTGAAAAGAAAATTCCTTCAAAGAGATATCTAGGAAAAAATTTAACCAAATATCTGGGCACTATTGTCTAATTTCCAGTGGCAAGTTGACCCATACAGTCAGCCATCAAACCAAGCACCTGAATCATTTGAACACCTTTTTAATCAGACTTCTGACCTTCATTCTCAGAGATTCGGACTCTAGTTCTGATTATAGTGAGCTCCATGGGTGGAGGAGGAGGCAGCTTTCCCAGAAATCATTCCTGTACTGTTCTGGGTATGTCACTGTAAGATCATGGCCTCACCTACTCTACAGATGGTAAAGCTAAATCCCACAGTTGTAAATTGGCTCATCTAAGGGAGCTCACATGAATATTTTAACCTGGATCTTCAAATCTCATCCCAGAATTCTTCCTGCATAACATATTTCCCAACATCTGGTGCAAATAAAACTTTCTCAGGTTGAAATCCAGCCTGGAAATCAAACCTTTCTAAAGTCTAAAATGAACTAGCAGGGTTTTCTCCCAAATGTCATAAATTGATCCTAAAAGGAAAGCTAAGGAAATTCCGAAGAACAGCAACAAGTGAAGGCTCCCATTAGTACCTCCAGAGGTGTTGTACAAACTACAGTAAGTGAAGAAACATGTTGGTGACAAGCCACTGGAATAGAGTTGGCAACTACCCAAAGTCATGCTAGAGATACATACATTGTGAGGGGAAGCTAAGATTCTAATAAACTTACTAAAAATGGCATTGTAAGAAAAAATGCAGACATAACACACTTAGAAATAATCCCATATAGAAACATTTTGAGACTTTTAGTTATCATATTTGTTGATGCATTTTAAAAGCTCTTGTAATTAAAAGGCAGTATGGTGTTGACAAACATTCTACTTAAAGCCACTGAATCCATGATGGAGGTACATTGTGAAGAGTCTATGAATGTTGCTAAAAATGTTTATCCATGTGAGAAAAAAAACCAGACTTCCTACACAGACCGCACTTAGAAATAATTCTAGTTGAATGCATGTAGGAACAAAAAAATTGAAACTTGTAATAAAAAATTTAAGAGAATTTTTTTATAACAGGGAGAAGAAACATTTCTTTCCTAAGACATGAAAAGTCCAAGCTGTAAAGTAACATCATATAAGCATATTAAGACAATATTTGTTGTGCTATCCTATATATTTATTTTATGATATTCTGAGTACATAATATGTACTAACTCATAGTATTCTCATGAAAACACCATGAGGCAGTGATCATTACAGTTTTCATAAAAGATGGAGACCTGGAGAGGTCATTAGTACATGCATTCTAGCTCTAAAGCCACAGCTGCCTACACCTTCAAGAGAGGAGAGAAAAATCAACCACATTCAAGCTAAAGGAATTCAGAATACATGAACTAATCAAACCTACATTGTAAATACCAGGGGAAATATTTTCAATGCATATAACTATCATGGTAACACATATATTATATTAATTCTTTCAAATCATTATGTAAAAATGGACCCAGATTAGGAACAACCAGTATATCAGAAAGGCAAGCCCATGATTATTATCATATGAAAATAGGCATGCTGATAGGCTCATAATTCACTGTTGTCATTTTGGAAATAAGTTGGCACTAACTACTAAACTATAACATGTGGTTTCTTATAATCTAGGAAATCTTTGATGTCCATAGAGATAAAGAATAAATTGAGTAAACTGTATGCTAATTACATTTTGAAATCCAAAATTTTGGTTGAAGCAGATAAGTTCAGTAAGCTACATATTACATTTATATCACTTGGGTAAAACCTAAAACCTCACCAACACTCTGTGCACACTTTCATGGGTGTCTACACTGTCATATGGCTTATGATCAACTTCATAATAATGGTTACCCTGTGTGGCGGGGAAGGGAATTAATGATGGAACGGAACAGGGTATAGGTATAGAAATTGAAATTTATCTTCTTTGTCGTAAAAGAACACATGCACAAGAAAATACAACAAAATGTTATGGCATTTAAAAGTATAAGTGGTAGGTATTTGTGATGGTAAAACATGATTGTCAACTGGAATGAACTGAGAAGCACTTAGGAGACTAAAGCCATATTGGTTGCATTGGTGAGGACATTTCTGGAGAGGATTAGCTGAGAGAGAAACCTGTCCTGAATATGAATTGCAGAGATAGGCTGTAGCCAGATGGGAAAAGGCCAAACAGCACAGGATCCCCTCTTTCTGCTTCCCAATCCACTGCGATGTAATCTACTCTACTGTGCCACTTTTCCCACCTTCATAGGTAGAAGCCTCTGAAACTATAGGTAAAACATATTGATTCCTCTTCATTTGTTTGTGTCATGCATTCTTCCATAGCATTGAAAGTCTAATAATACAAAGTTAACTGTTTTTAAAAATTATTTTCTATATATTTGATATTGTCCATAGTTACACTTAAAATATATGCATGTTCTAGTCAATCACTTTAATTATAACTTTTTTTTCCCTGAGAACTATCTTGCATGGGTTTCAGTTTTCTACATATTAATGATTCTTAGTATATTTTTTCTACTTATTATCAAAGTTTAGAATAGAAGGAAGACCTTGAGGGCATTTATTCAAATCTTGTAAGCTCAAGTTAGTATTTTAGGCAAAACCGTTCCTCAAATTTTCCTTTATGCTTAATAACCTGGAAAATATGGCTTTTGTTAACTGTATTTTTCCCCAGCAAATCAAGCTTCACCAATAATGAATTTATAAGATGTAGAACATAGTTGGTTACACATAACATTAATTCTGTGTGGAACATGTGACTCTCTCTGCAATGACACAGGGCCTGTGGGGAACCTCAGAGCTATTAGCATAACCATCAATTGTCATTATTTTGGTAACATGTAGAAGCAAAGGTTGAAAGAGATCTGGTGGGTAAATAGACAGATACTGCAGAGTTAATGGTAGAGAGTGAATGGTGTGGTTCTTTTGAGGCATTTTAGGGGATACTGTGGTTGCATAGGTGTATATGGATCTTGCAGCAACTAATTAAGGTAGATGTTGTTACCCTCCATTTTCAGATGATGATAACAAGATTCACTGAGATGAAATGATTTCCCAAAATCTTAAGAAAAATGACACCAATCCCAAAAATAAGACACATGCTCTCCCTATACCTACTACTCTTAGCTGTAGTCACGTACTTTAATATTGAACATCTTTGCTAAGTTAAGGAGAATGTCCTCCAAAGCAGGGCAATGAGGAAAAATAGCACTATTAGAAAAATAGTCCTGGTTTCTAATTCAAATAATAATAAGAAAAATGAGGGTGCATGTTGCAGTTCTAGATGGTTCTTTTGTAATACATAAGGAATGCTATGGTCTCCCACAGGCACATGATTTGAACCCTTCTTCCTAGCTGAAGGAGCTACTTTGAGGGGTATAGAAACTTTTAAGAGTTTATACCTTAGTTCAGGCCTGCTCTCTTTGCCTTCTGATCTGCCAAGATGTGAGCAGCCCTGCTACATGCTCCTGCTCCCACAGGTAGTGGAGTTCCCCACTGTGCAGTCCTAAAAAATGGCGGGAAAGCTCTCTGAAACTGTGAGCCTAAACAAAACCCTCCTTTCTCAAGTGGCCTCTTGCAAGTGTGCTGTCACTCTGGCATAAAAGTAATCCAAATGGAGGCCTTATCCATTCAACCCATACAGTTACCACCTCATATGCATTTCTATCCCCTGATCAATAAAGAAATGAATGGAAAGGATTATCTACTATTTCATAGTACATATACCCCTTTATGTATTGAATGTACTGTATATGTTTAGAATCAAGGTTACAGGCCACTGTTTCTGCTACCGTCTCTACCCTGTGCCAAATCCCTATAAACAAATGTACTTTATAAAGATGTATTCTATAAATTCTAAGCACATATATTCACAGAGATATTCTGTGAGACCTAAGTCATTCAAGGAGATGAGTGGAAGAAAACATGAAACTATGATGTGGTGATTTGAATAGGTATGGCCCCCATAGACTCAAGTGTTTGAATGTTGGCCCATAGGAAGCGGCACTATTAGGAGGTGTGCCCTTGTTGTATGTCCTTGTTAGAGGAAGTGTGTTACTGTGGAGTTGGGTTTAAAGTTTCATATATGTTCAAGCTACCCCCAACACACAGTGTTTACTTCCTGTTGCTTGCAGATCAAGATGTGGAACTCTCAGCTTCTCTTGCACCATGTCTGTCCACATTACACCATGCTTCTCACCATGCAGATAATGGACTAACCTCTGAACTGTAGGCCTTCCCCAATTAAATGAGTTTCTTTGTAAGAATTGCTGTGGTCATGATGTCTCCTCACAACAATAGAAACCATAACTAAGACATATGGGTTGCTTTTTAAAGACCTGAAGTAGTATTATTTTTAAGAACTTTTATGAAAATATTTCAGTTATAAAATTATACCCAGTATTTGTCCTTGTCCTTGGCTTCTTAATTGATGAGGAGATAAAAATGGTATGCAATCAGCTTATGAACTGGAAGAAAGACATGGGCATCTTAAATGATTGTGAAGATTATTCTCTTAAGTGGGTTAGGCAACTCTTAGTTTCACTATGACCATTTCCAGATTTTTAATTAACACAGAGCATCTTTCTTCATTGGGGAAAAAAGAATCAACAGAAATGTTTGAAATACAGTCTTGGGTATATAAACTGAGGATGATCCATTGAGTCAACATTTTTTTCCCTATACATTTTATCAACTGAATGAGCTAATTGGCTCAGTCCACATTGCTGGCAGCATCATCTTGAAGCAAAATGTTGGACAAGGTCTCCTGGCAAACGGTGGCCACTGCCCTTTTGCCCAGAAAAGGGGGCTACTGTTGTACCATCTGGGGCCCTGTGCTGGTGGGCAGCACTCTGAAGAGCTGCCTGCTCATGCTAATGATCTCAGACCAGTGCTGCTCTTATTGGGAAGTGGGTGGAGAGAAGTCCATGCCAAATTCTTGCACAAGGTCAAATGTTTCTGGAGAAAGAGAGCCAGGGTTAAATTAGCAGTCAGGCTGAGGTAGGGGTAACTAAGTGGAGGAATACAACAAATAACTCAGTTCAACCAGGAGGGGTGAACTGGAAAGTCAAATGGACACAGCAATAAAAAGTAATTGCTAACACATTTCTCAACTTGGAAAGCCAGCCACATCTCACACCAAGGCCAGATTCAGAGCCCTTCTGTTCCAAGAATGTTGGAGCAGGCTCAGGGACGGAAGGGATTGTGCAAGCCAACCGTCTCTCCCTGGCTTTGGAACCATGCACCCTCAAAAGGCAAAATGCATCTTGAAAGAGAAAATGAAGGACATGTATTTCTCAATTCCCCCCTGTTTGCTAGTAAAACAAATAAGTATCAAAGCAAAGGAAGGGGGACCCTTTTAGGAAAATATAAGCTATGGCAAACCTAAAATACCTCTTTTCGCCTCTGCTCACCAACATCACTGCAGCAGAGAAGCTGTTTGTGGGAGGGACACATCAAATGGGAGGAGGTGGGAGAAAAGAAATAGTGGGTGGAGGAGGTGCTGCTCTCTGGTGTCAGGGAGAAATTTGTGACAGGATTGACTGTTTTGGATTGACTATTTTGACAGCTGATTTTTATCCCTCCCCCCAACTCCAGAATCATGACAGACGATTACAGAACATCAAATTGATGAGTGAACACTTCATCAGATATGGTTGCCTTAACAACTAAAATAGCCAAAATGTTAAGACAGTCAAACAGGATCGATTATTTTTGATACAATCTGTGGGTGATTGACCCAGGAATTCTCAGCCTAATCATGCACATAAACAGAGGCACTATCAACCAATGCAAAGGCAGCTAAAGGACAAGAAAGGAGGCATCAATCACCTGTATCCCTTAGCTCTCTGATGCCACTGGAAAGATGCAAAGCAACAGCTACCACAGCCTCTGGATGTCTCTAGGTGATGGGTGGTCCAGGAGGCAGCCATCTGTGAAAGCTGGGATTCTGATTCCTGCAGCTTCTAGCGAGATGAGAGTCTGGCTTGGATGGAAAAACAGATTGCCCCAAATCGTTGTCTAGAGGTGCTGAATCATGCATGAATGTCAGGACATGGTGCCAACTATGGCATCTTTTCCTGAAGGCCTTATCTGGTATGAACCCAGAAAGTTCTGTTAGGATTTTAAATTTTAAAACACACAGAGATAATTGTTGTGTCATATACCCAAAGGGAAATTAAATCTTTTCCATAATTGGATTTAATATTTGCTGGCTTCTTAAGGGAAAGAGAAATTTCATGAAAGATGCCTTAAAATCTCAAATTAAAACATTCATGTCAAAGCCTAGCATAATAGCACATGCCTGTAAATCCTAGAAATCAGGTGTCTGAGGCAGGAGGATTGTGATTTTGAGGCTAGTCTGCATTAGCTAGTGAGTTCCAGGTCATCTCCAAAGTGGTACCCTGTCTCAAAAATTAAAGACTCTTAAAAATCCAAATTCCATCAACACACCAGATGAGCCAGCTGCGATTGTGCCAGAGAGACAGACGTCTCAGCCTATTGGTGTGGCAATAGGTACAAAAGGCCCCCGAAGCTTCATTTTTGTTTACCTATTTGCTTATTTCTGTCTTTTTCTTCTCATTCCGAATTATGAAATAAATTAGTTAATAACTTGGCAGCAGTGTAGTTGGCAGTATATGTTGGAAAAACAGGAATTAATGAAGAATGTGACATTGAGAGGGACTGAAAATGAGTAGGGAAAAAAAGCTTACAAAGCATTTACAGTGCAATTTTCAGATACAGATTGTAGTAGATAGCACACACAGAAAGATACATTCCCAAACCTTTGTTATTGAACAAAGACAAATTCTTGAGTTTTCCACTTTTAAAACGAATGCAGAAAAAAAATTACAATGCTAAGATAGAAAACAGCACTGTCTACATTTGAATGGCTAATTGCTTGAAAGCTGATTCAGGCTTAACTCTTGGAGGTCCTGAGACAGCAGGCTTGTGGTTGAGTAGTAATGAAGGTAGAAGTGTTAGGGAAACAGTATCTACCTTGGAGTAGTCTGCTAGAATAATCACCAAAGATGTTGATATATAGATTTGGAGAAATATGAGTTTCTGGATATACTCATGTGTATTGAAATATAATACTCTTTTTTCTTCTTAGAGCATCCTATCTTCTGTGGTCCTTTCACTTTCCTTATTTTAATTGATCCTTCAGAACAGGTTGGGGTTTACACTGGAGTATGCAGATGAATGCCCAGTCTTGCTGACCTGTCTTTTCTTTCAGGCTTCAATTGCTGGGGCCTGAGCTTGGTGGTATTTGACTGTCTCTTCATTTGTTTCACAAAAATGACTGCTAAAGAATCATAAAAAGAATTCAAAAAGAGGGATGAGACTTAAACACAGACAATCTTGTTTGAACATAGCAAACCACCCCTTTCTTGGGAGTTTAAACCAGCATATTACTAAGAATAACACAAAGCCATGGCTAGTGCTGAAATGTCTTAACATAGATAGATGGCAAGTCAAGGGAAGGCCAGGAAGCTAAGTCAAGAATTGTAAAGGAGTCAGTAGAAGTGACAGGAAATGGACACAGAAATAACAGAAAATGGGGAAGGAAGGAGCAAGGAGGATAAAGTGAGAGGGAGAGGAGAGAGAGGTCTGATAAACTCAGGAGCAATGGGGAGACTCCCTGACTGATAGACAGCAGCCTTACCTTCAGCTGAGGAGCAGCTAGCTATCCTTCTGGTCTTTAGCTGGGTTTTCCTGGCATCCTTTGCTGACATGAATAAGTTTCTATGCTTTGCATCTAAGAGTTTGTCTAAAAAGTCTTGTCTAAGTTTAAAATCATCCTAGTTGAGAACAAAGAAACTTATCTTCATTTGAGGCTAATTAGGATTGCAATCTTGAAAAATATAGACCTCAGAGTCTTAAAATATTTTATTTTAGATGAAGTCACAAAAGAATATATGGCTTCCATCTAGCCTTCTGGGGGCATGACTGCTTTTGGAATATAGTCACCATGTTGTGAGGAAGCCCAACATGGAAAGGTTCTGAAACCTTTCCATGAGCTGAAAAAGATGATGATAACGAGGAGAAGGGAAAGGAGGATGAGTCTGCACAGCTCTAACTACTCCCATCCTTCCTCCAGCCCTCCAGGACCTATGCCCAGGTACTCAAACTAGACTTTCCTAAATGAGGTCAGCAGTCAACAGCACCTATCTTCCTTAACCACGCTCCACCTTTTTATTTGTTTATTTATTTTGAGACGGAGTCTCACAGGGATGCAGCATACAAACTTGCTTATCAGATAAACTGGATAAGCTGCTCAGTGAGCCCCAAGGACCTTCCTGTCTCCACCTCCCCAGCACTGGGATTACAGTCATGTACAGACTTCCCTGACCTTTATATAGGGTATGGAGATGATGCTCAGTGGGCATTTCAACTCAGGGATAGTCCCAGGCCTTTAAGGTGTATTTTAAACATAGCAATAAAGATCTTCAGAACACTGTTACCAAGTACATAGTACGCTACATGTAGAACCCAAAGACGCCTCTCTGGCACTGTGCTTCTTGGTGGTAGGAGAAGCAATATACAATTATTTGTCCATTGTCATAAAGACAATGCTGAGGCATGTCCAAACAACTATTGTCTGCCACCAAATTTTCTATCCTATTTAAAATACAACATCATGTTGTTGGAGAGATAGCTCAGTGATTAAGAATACTTGATGCTCTTCTAAAGGACCTGAGTTTGGCTCTCAGTGATCTCTACAGATACACACACACACACACACACACACACACACACACACACACACACACCATAAATTTACACAGAAACACATATCAATAAATATCGAAGAAACATAAGATGACACTTTTGTAAAACACTGTATGTTTCACAGTACCTTTACTTTTCTCATTTTAGTTGATCTATGTCATGGTCCTTGAGAGGAAGTTGCCATGTACACTGTCTTGTGCTGATGATCCCAACTTTTTCTTTCCAGTTGATTTTCCTGGGAGCTGAATCTTATTTTACACAAGAATGTTTGTGTGGATAAAATATCTAGAATGGCCTTTTCAAAGTATCTGAAATACCTGTTTCTTCTTTTCTAGAAGAGTCACATACGTGGCTGTCAGGAATGCCAAGGGTAGTCACTGGATTTTGAGAAACAAGAGTTAACACAGCTCTTGGACAGATAAATATAAACTACACTGATCTCAACCCGAGTAAATGACTGCATGCATTGAATAACACCAACTCAACAAACATGGTTTTCCTAGTCTTTGGCTTAATAACCAACAGAGAAACCATGGGTGGATGATCCAGTTGCCTAGGCTGCAGTAGCAAAACCCAGGTTTATAGCTTCTGGCACAGATTGTAAGTGGGAATTCCCACAGTCTGCTCTTTGGGTTTAGAGAAATTCCCCAAACTTGGGGAAAAACTCTTATTTTTTATCAATTTATTCAAAAGAATAAAGGTAGGTGCAAATGAAAGCAATAAGAGACACCCGAGATGATGAACAGAGTTATGATTTCCCCTCATGCCCCACCCTCCAGAAATTTAGATGTGATCAGACATCAAGGTGTCTATTGAACTCTGTCATTCAGGTTCAGATAGAGGCCTCATTGCATAGGCATGGAGTCCATCATCCATGTATTACTAAGTAACCTTCAACCTCTCTCCCTTCTGGGACGGGGTGTGGTATTGTACATTACTTTTATCAACATTGTGATCAATTCCTGAGAGAAACAACTTGAAGGGAGGAACTGTTTATTTTGGTTCATGTTTTCTGAGGTATCAATCTATCTTGGCAAGGTAGAGCAAACCAGTTTACATCATGCAGGCCAGAAAGCAGAGCCAGAGAAAGTTAAGCCCTCAGACACACTGCCAGAGACCTTCTGGAAGAACATCCTGCTCTAGACTCTCCAACAGTGTCTTGTATAGGGTAAATATATTGTCTAAATCCAAGTGATCTGTGAGGTGAGGGCTGGGACGCCCAGGCAACAGGAGTTGGACTTAGGCACTATTTGCATCCCAGTCATAGAGATCAGTAAGACACACTGGGAAATTCACTCTGCTTGGAATCAGAAGATAAAGAAATGTAGAGTCAGTCTTGTCTTTGCCACTCATTAGCTAAATTATGCTGAGCAAATCACTTAACATCTCCGATTCTCAATTTTCTCAACTGGAAAATGACTATCAGATGATGATATTATGCATTATGTATTTTACAGGTAGCTATAACCAACAGAGAGGCAATGTTTATGAACTATAAATACCATCGTAGTGTTCGTTAAAAGGAGAATTTCTTTAAGGATTATAACAAGGGCTTTGAATTGATTCTATCTTAAAACCTCATTAGATTTGAGTCCCTAATGGGCAAATATTTCTGAATTATACTTCCTATTTGGTTACAATGGGTTTATCCTTTTTATAGGACGTTAACTGTAAACACAAAGGAAAATATGCCTGGTGTGCCTTATTGGCAGCATAGATGCTTGATTTGAAAACTGCCTCTTATGGTATAGAAAAGAGTTAATTCAAACAAATAATTTACTAATAGAAAGTACCCAAGCATTTCCACAATAGAAACCAGAAGAATACCCACAAGAAGACCTCATTGAGTCTCCTGGAACAGCAACACTTTGAAAGAACTGTGACAACAGGGACAGAGTGGAGGAAGAGGAGAGGTAGGGGGAGAAGTAGAGGTAGAGGGAGGGAGGATGGGCATGGCAGAAATGCTTTATGTTTACAGAGGTGCCTTCTTCCTTTGATTCCCAGACACTGAAAAACTCTAATTGGCTAATCTTCACATATTCCTTTGAGGTTAAGTGGGCAGCAAGCATTATCCCTGATTTTCGAAAGCACAAAGAGCTTAAGTGTCTTGCCTGAGGTCACAAGAATTGGCTGGTGACAAAGCTAAGAAATGACCTGCTACAGGACCCCTGCCTTCCAACCCTCTCCCAGCCTTAGTGACCTCACTCAGCAGAGTCATCTGGGGTCTTTTGTTATCTTGCTGAAGCAAAGTCCTTGGTAATTCATTTCACCAGTGACAGATGACAAAGTGACATCTTTATTCCTATATAGCACTCACTTTGCACCAAACTACGTATTTTCAGGCATGGTGAACTTTTCCTCAGTTAAGTAGTTCTCAGAGGGAGGCAGAAAAGGGCATTTGGTTGTGTGTGTGTGTGTGTGTGTGTGTGTGTGTGTGTGTATGTGTGTGCGCGCGTGTGTTTGTATGTTTAATTTTCAAAAAAGACATTGATGTTCTTTTCTGGGGCTGAACACTCTTTAAATCCAACAGCAAGGCTGAGCTGTGAACAAAACAATTTCTATTCACTTCAAACTGTAGTCTCTTTACTAAACTCTCTTCAGAGAATTCCAAGCTTTGTTTAACCGATTTCCAAGGCTTCTCTTCAAACCACCCAGCTGACCCCTGTTCATCTTGTTGCCACGGAGTTGCCAGGAGAAACAGACCATCCTCAGTGGATTAAAGCATTAAAGCTAACCAGGATATAAGGCCATTTTGCATCTAAAATTTTTTTTAAAAAGCATCCCAATGAGAATTACTAAAAAAGCCTTTAGGTATATATTCGGGCAGAAAATCTTTGGTCAACAAGAATAGAGTTATGTCACCTTAATGCAGAACACAGAGCTTTTCAAACTATGGTCATTATGTGGAGAAAATGAAATTTCCAGTCACTTTCTCTTAGGTGCTGGATTATATTAGGGCATCTCAACCCCAACCAATGGCTTTAGACCTGTAGCCAGCCTAATGCTTAGTCTGTCCTAAGAAAGGAACAAAACCCTGATTCTTCAATATGCAGAGGAAGAAAGAGTAAAAAGATATACTTATTTTTTGAGAAAAGAAGAAAAGCAAATTGAAAAAGAACAGTTTGTGCATAACATAGATACTAATTACTAAGCCTTGAATTTGAGTCTATCCATACTCAAGGTGAGAGTCGGTGAGCTACTTGTCCGAATCCCATCAACCTTGAGCCCAGAGGCCCTGGGTTCAAGGAGAGCTCTGATGGTCTTGGGCAAGGATTTGGCCATTTATAGACTTCATGTTCATAACAAATCTAACAAGGGAACAAGGTGTGCTTTAAATTCCTGTCTCACAGTCTCAAGACAATGACCAATTGGCACTCCTGCCCTGTGTAACTTCCCTCATGATCAGTCCATGTCCTGCTTAGCTGGGTCACTTAGCCATTGCACTTGTCATTTTAGTACATGATGGTCTGACCTTGGTGGCTGCCCAGATGTCACCCTCTAAAAGACAATTGGAAGGAACATGAGAAGAGGGTGGGATCACGGAAGGAAGGAAGTTGTCTTTGCAAAGCCAGCCCTTAACTCATGAATGCCATGTGCCTGTCAACTCTGAGAGGGAAATATCATTGAGCTTATTTAACAGATGGGAAGAGGGACTAACAAAAGAGATGAAATCACAGTCTGAAGAATGAAATTAGGAGTGGTACATAAATTGTGGGACTGTGTAAAACAGAAGAAATCTGTAGCCTTTCTCCAAATGTTATTAAGAACTGTGATTCTGGGGCCCAGAGGGTAGGAGCATTTGATCTTGAACAGTACCTCCCTTTACTTCCCAGCACCCACATGACAGCTCACAACCAGTCCCAAGTGATCTGACACCCTTTTCTAACCTCTGTGGGCACCAAGTACAAACAAGATACACATGAATACACACAGGCACAACACCCATACACATAAAATAACAAAATCTATAGATGTAAAATAAATTTAGGAAAGAGAATTCAAAGATAGAGCAGGAGACATAGGTCATGCCTAATGTGCATGACCCTTGAGTTCAATTCCCAGTACACACACACACACACCCACACACCCACCCACACACACACCCACACACACACACACACACACACACACACACACACACACACACACACACAGGAGCCCCAAAATGCTGAAGACAGAGCATTAAACCACATAGGACTTCCGTGTCTATGAAGTCACCCTGAACAGAGTCATCCTCCCTCCTGTGCTCTTTTCCTGTATTGTCACCATTCACTGCTTCTGATCCACTCCTAAAACTTCTCCATCAGGCTCTGTGCTCGAGAATGACCATTTGGACTCTCCTGGTTGAGTTAAGAGGGGTCCTTGTAGGAGGTGAGAAGGAGGTGGGGGAAGTGAGCATCCTCCCTACAGTCTGTGGTTTGATAGGTCTTCCCTCCCTCTCAGTTGACATGGAAGTTTATGGGCAAGGCTCCTGTAGATTTCCTTCTGGATTTTCTCCTCATCTCCCTCAGGTCAATTTTCCAGTCTATTTTTCTATTGCCCATACTACTTTATGGTGATCAATATGGATTTTTCTTTTTTAAAAATTGAATGTTTGTCTCCACT
Source organism: Cricetiscus sungorus (assembly GCA_030556225.1). Lineage (NCBI taxonomy): Eukaryota > Metazoa > Chordata > Mammalia > Rodentia > Cricetidae > Cricetiscus > Cricetiscus sungorus. The sequence goes on along the minus strand of JANBXA010000651.1, from coordinate 27,878,360 downwards.
TTTAATTTTCTGTCTGTGTAGGGAGGTATGAATGTTTGTTGGTGTGTATTCAGGTCCATGCACTCATGTGTGGAGGCTAGAGATTGTTTGTTACCTGCATCTGTGTCACTCTTCATCTTCTTTTCTTCTTCTTTTTAACCTAGTAATACATGCACTTGTTTATTGAAGTATTAACTGACAAGTTCTAGGACAGGTTGAATGTCACAACTTCTAAGAAGTTCTGAATATAAATGATGAGAATGTTTCTTGAAGACCTCTGAAGCCACAGCCATGTGATGGGGAACTACCCATAGTTTCCATGGGTAGAAAAGTCATAGTCTCATACGTACTTCTCTGTTTTCTTGGCTACATTCCTACCTGAAGGAAATGCTATTAGTTGAAACTGGGCAGAACAAGAAAGTATATATTCATTTACACTCAAGTTCATTGACCCCCAAATTGGGTGTTTTCAAGACAGAAGTTCGGAGTCTCATTTAAGACTAAGTTACTTGTTTCCAGTTTCCCCAGTGATTCAGGTGTCCCTGATGTGGAAAACACCATGTAGATTTTATGCAAGTAATAAGTAAACCTGGGTAGACATTTCTCAAGCCCTACTTTCACGTGGTGTTGGAACTTATATGTTGATGTCTACACAATTGCATGTCCCATTTCTATTTATTCTCCCTTCCTGGTGGCGGTGGAAGTAATAACGCTAAATTTTTCATCCCCACATTATTTCTCAAAATTGCTTCCTTTGTTCCCCTTATCCTGTTTTCTTTTTTCTTTAAATTAGAAACAAGCTTGTTTTACATATCAATTCTAGTTCCCACACCCTCCCATCCTCCCCCACCATTAATGTCCCTCAATATTAATGGTCTTAATGCTCCTATAAAAAGACACAGGCTAACAGAATACGATATGAAGCTAATGGATATGAAGCAGAATCCATCCTTCTGCTGCATACAAGAAATACACCTCAACTACAAAGACAGACGTTACCTCAGAGTAAAGGCTGGGAAAAGATTTTCCAATCAAATGGACCCAAGAAACAAGCTGGTGTGGCTATCCTAATATCTAACAAATTAGACTTTAAACTAAAATCAATCAAAAGAGATGAAGGATATTTTTTTTATTCATCACAGGAGAAATCCATCAAGAAGAAGTCTCAATTGTGAATATCTATGACCCAAATACAAAAGCATTTGTAAAAGACACCATCTTATTTCCTGAGACTGGATCTTGCACTGAAACTGGAGCTTGCCAGTGAGCCCTCAGGTTCCTCCTTATCTCTACATTCCCAGGGCCATCTCAGAGCTGTGTTACAGACACCACCATACTTAGTGTTTCATGTGAGTGCTGGAGATCCGAACTCAGGTCCTCATCCTTGCACAGCAAGCATTTTACCCATTGAGCTGTCTCATAAGCCCTGACATATGTTTCTTGTGGGGTACTTATTGGGCTTGCCCATCCACCTTTCCATTTTTGTAACAGCAACCTACTTTTTTCTTAGGGAAAAATGTACTGCCGCAGGTATCCTGGGGTTCACAGAAGTCAAACCTGTTGGAGTTTTATCTTTTACCATTTATTGTCTTAAAGATATTGATGTCTCTCTGGGACCTTCCTGCTGGAACTGGTGGCAGCTGTGAGGGACTCCCATCTTTCACAAGTCAGACAACAGTTCCCATAAAGGGTCATGGAATAGGTATTTCGGTCTTTTTAGGGTACAAGCAACCCTGCCACTTAGCCTTCTTTCTTCTTTTGCTTGCTTGTTTGCTGTGTTGTAAAAAATTAAAATAAGTTCTAATTCAACATGGCAGGGAAATACAAGCACAAGCAAGCAAACCTGGAGCTAGCTCAGCAGTTAGCATAACAAAAGAAAAACAAAGGCAAAGAGACAGGTGCCCTTTCTAGGGTTGCAGTGGAAGTCAGCACACTGACCCCGAACATTCATCCTGATCCAGTACACATACACCTGCAGGTGTGGAGGTAGATATGTGGGGTACACACACACACACACACACACACACACACACACACACACACACACACACACACACACACACCAAGGAGAAAACCTGGAAGCACAAGGCCCCCATTCAAGTCCCCAAAGCTCTGGTTCTGCAACTTTTTCCCTCCTTGATAGATACCCAGCATGTTTCTCAGTTACTCAGCCTGAGCCTGTCTGAATGGCCTTTCTGATGCTTCTAAATGACCAAACCTGAGCTACTACCTCCAAAACCCACAATGAGAATTTCCACTGATTCTACTCATCTTCAGAGAGATCCCCATGAAGTCTGAGGAGGAGCCAATCAAGGACAATTGATGGTGTATGCCCTTGCTGAGAGATTCCCACAAGTGTCACACAAATATTCTGAAAGAGAACATGAGAAGAATAGAAAATCATCACAAATGAATGCGACCTGGAATATTCTGTGTGCAAATATCCAGAGGTTATAGGTCACAGTTACGAGTCATTGACATCCCCAAAGTCCATAGAATCACATGTGGTAGCCAGAGGCTGGGAAGCCCCTACATCTGATCACATTGCTTTTGAAGGAGTTGGTACTTTGTAGTAAGTATGTGGTACAGTTCATGTTCAGGAATTGCTGTTACAGAGGGCCTGGTGTGTGTAGCTGAAAGAGGTGGTTACTGTAAAGGCAGGTACCTCAAAACACACTGGCAGCTGATGCTGGATTGATGAATGGTCCAGCCCCATCAGTGCGGAGATTAACCTACAAAAGCAGAGGGAGAAGGGAGTAGAGCTCCAATGAAGACTATCTGAGAGGGAATCTTTTGTCTGTAAAAAGAAACACTTGGAGGGCCGGAGAGATGGCTCAGCAGTTATACAGCATTGGTTACTCTTCCAGTAGTCCTGAGTTCAATTCCTAGCAACTACATGGTGGCTCACAACCATCCATAATGAGATCTGGTGCCCTTTTCTGGACTGCAGGCATACATTCGAGCAGAACACTGTATACATAATAAACAAATACAACTTAGAAGAAAGAAAGAAAGACTTGATGGCTGGAAAGATGGCTCAGTGGCCAAGAGCACCAGGTTCAGTTCCAGCGTTTACATAGTGACTCACAATTATCTATAATTCCACTTACCTCATCTGAGGCTTTTCTGGCCTTCACAGACTCTTGCATGCATGCAGTGCACATATGTACATGCAGACGAGACACTCATACACATAAAATGAAAAAGTTAACAAACCTTTCTTTAAAAAGGAAAAGAAATGTTTTAGCAGAAAGACTTGCTTTTTTTTTTTTTTTTTAAAGAAATCATTGCTACATAGCCTTTGTGACTAAGATAAAATTGGATGGAGCAGTGGACCATTTTAAAATAATTCTCCACTCTCCTCAGAGAAAGAAAAATGGTTATGAAATAGGAGTTAAACATAGCAACTACAAAACTCAATGTCCAATATTCTGCCTCATGGTTCCCACTAAGTAAATTCACATTTGATTTGGTCACGTGCCTAGATTTGAGTTGTAGGAAAATGTTCCCCACATGGAGAACTAGGAGACATTGCCCTTTGGAATGGAGTGGAGAGGGTGGGTGGTCCCCTTGAGGGAGCCAGCCAGCATCTGTGCCAGACTAGACAACAGTGCCTCAATACTGATGTTCGTAGAAGTGTTCTGGGCTTTCTTGCTAACAAGCCCATTCTGATCCAGTGGGTCTTGGCTGTGGCCTGAATACTACATTTCTAACAAGTCCCTGAATGATGCTGGAGCTGCTGATCTGTGGTTCACCATGAGCCACAGGGGACCAGGGCAATAATAGCATCCCCAAACCAGTGGCCTTTGGTCGCTAATAAATGTTAATGATAATAGCTTACATGCAAAATAACGAACGAGAAGAAATGAAGCCACAGAGCTTTGGGAAGGTTGCTAAAGATTGTATGGAAATGTTGTTCTGCCAGCTGTTTCACAAGGGCTTAGTGTAGGCAGAGAAATATATGGGAGAGTGTCTGCCTTCATCCAATGAAAGGTGCAGACCACTCCCAGCCTAAGGGGTTGGTGGATCATCTGATCCACGTCATGGGCTCAGCCAGGTTCAGTAAAATGTTCTTGGCTTTAAAATGCACACAGCATGTACAGACAGAGATGAACAGAATGATCCTTCTAACCTTGAAGAAAAGGATGGCTGGATGAATGGAGGAAGAAAATCTGACAAATGGTAGCTTATACACAAAATACAGAGGAATGGTGTGCTCTTAAATGTCCCGTATCCCTACATGTGAGAAATGAAGAATTCAGTGCTGGCATCTGCCTTTGTTTCTTCAACTGACAGTAAAACATAGGGTTACAGCAAACAAATTATCTAGAAGGGAATTTTATGATTTCAAGCAATTTTATCACTTAGAAGAAACCTGGATCCTAGAACTTCAGTTGCATGGGGTTATAACCTCAGCTTTTGTGCTGATGATGCTGTGGGCTGCCCAGCTGAGAAGAGACACAGTCAGTTTTCAGCACTGTCTACCCCTTGAAAGGCTTACAAATAGATTTTTCTCTCTGGCCTCTTCTCTAGAAGTTTCTCTTGTAGCACTCCAAGCAGAAGCAGCTCCAAGCAATCTAGGACACAAGGGAAATTTCTCTTTGAAGTTTCTCCGATGTTTCCCTCCAGACCTTTTGTTCCCACGCTCCTCTCTGCCTCCTCTGTTTCCAGTTGTGAGCTCATCTATAAGCACGCAAGGTGCTTCCAGGGACGGCGTAGAAACAGCCACTTGGATATTCTAGCCATTTGTACTTAGTTTATATCTTCATGAAAAATCACTCAGTTTTTCTTGTCACAAAGCAAATAGAATCATGACTTATGTTATATAATTTATATAACCAATTTCATATACTTGTCAACTTCTTATCAGATTTCTGACTGTTATAAATCATTTCCCCTTCTGGAAAGATGAAAATATGCCCTCCTTCCCACCTGTAGCCATCTCCAAGATTATGTTTCCATGCTGTTGCTCACTGTGGAGTAATCCAGCACATGAAATATTTGCTGATGACAGCTCAGCCTGTACAGGCGAAAGCCTGTGGTGCCCACACACCAGAATGTCGTCCTGGAGACGAGGATTTGAGAGAGAATCGGGGTAGAGACAAGATGCCCCTGTGGCACTGTCATCTCTGTTCCATGAGTTTTCAAGGTCAGAAATGCCTAAAAGAGTGTGAAGAGTTAAAGCTGTGGGGGTTGGAGGGTTGCTGCTTGTGGCGAGAGAACATTCTGTGCTGACTTCAACAAAAACTTTGATTGCAATGGTGAACAGCAGTGATTATCCATGATGGGGTAAAGGCTGGCTCCAAATTATAAAGCTATTAAATAAAATCTTGAAGACACTGTACAGTGAAGTCGTAGAAGGAGGAGTTAGAGTTCCATATGCTAATAGGCTCCTGTCTCTAAGCACATTGTTGGCTAAAAACGTAAGATGCAATTTCCTTTCAAAACCTATAAGTCTATTATTGGAATATGTATATAACATTTCCTGAATAATACCATAATAAGAAATATTAATAATGGTTATAATAGCTAAGAGGAGCCAATGCCTTTAATATATGTCCTTTTGCATATATAATTCCTCCATTAATAATGATATTATTCATTAATGTATGATATTAATTAGTGACTTTGTGGTCTTCTTTAAGCACTTGATAGATCTCATCTCATTTAACTGCCCAAAGCCCCATGTGGCAGATTTTAATTTACTCTCGCATGAACTTTAGTTTTTATTCTGTTGCTTTGCATAAACTGAGCCACAGAGATGTTAAGCAATCTGCCCCAAGGTCACACAGCTAGTAGGTGGCAGGCATGAGACGAGCTCCCCATGCCGAGCACACCAGGCAACAGCATCTCTTTTGCCACCTCTTTCAGGGGATGTAGAAGTGAAGGCATACCACCATTTAGAAGTGGATTCTTCTTTCTTTCTCTCTTTTTATTAATTTATTTTTTTACATTCCAATCTCAGTTCCCCCTCCCTCCACCCCTCTCACTCCCTCCACTCCCTTCTCCTTCTATATGTTCCACAGAGAGGGAAAGGTCTCCCCTAGGAAGTCTACTAAGTCTGTCCCATCATCTAGTTGAGGCAAGACCAAGACACCTCTCCATCTCCACACCTGTGACTAGGCTAGGCATGCTGTCTCTCCATATAAAATGGGCTCCACGAAGTCAGTTTGTGCATTAGTGTTAGATCTTGGAACCACTGCCAGTGACCTCATATATTGTCCCAGTCACACCATTGTCACCTATATTAAGGGAGTCTAGTTTGGTTTTATGCAGATTCCCCATTTGTCAGACCCGAGTTAGTGATCACTCACTAGCTCAGGTCAGCTGATTTGGTGAGTTTCCCCATCATGGTCTTGACTCCTTTGTTCATATTTTTGCTCCTACCTCACTTTGATTGTACTTCAGGAACTTGACCCATTGGTTAGTTGTAGATTTCTGCATTTGCTTCAATCTGGTTCTGGAAGAGGGTTCAAGCTTCTCTGGGGTTATGGACTTTATGCTGGGTACCTTTTGCTTTATGTCTGGTACCCACTTATGAACAAGTATATACTATATTTGTCTTTCGGGTTTTGGGTTAACTCACTTAAGATTTTTTTTTCCTAGTTCTGCCCATAGACCTGCAAATTTTTGGATGTCTTTGTTTCTTACTCCATTGTGTAAACATAGCACATTTTCTTTATCCATTCTCCAGTTGATGGGCATCTAGACTGTTTCCAAGATCTGGTTATTACAAATAATGTTGCTATGAAAATAGTTGAGCAAATGTCCTTGTGGTGTGAATGTGCCTCCATTGGGTATATGCCCAACAGTGATATTACAGGGTTTTAAGGTAGGTTTATCCCTAATTTTCTGAGAAACCACTATACTGATTTCTACAGGAGCTATACAGGTTTGCACTCCCACCAGCAATTGAGAAGTGTTCCGCTTTCTCCATGTTCTCTCCAACAGAAGCTGTCATTTGTGTTTTTGATTTTAGCCATAGAAGTGGGTTCTTGAGTCTAACTCTGGTATGTTATATGATATCTCTTATTACTCTATTTGACCTTCTCACAAAGCAGATATATTAATTTCAATATTCAAAACAAATCTAGTTGGAACAGTGACACATTGGGTCATTGGGATAGGTGGATTACAGTTTAATGAGGTCAGGCTGGCTGACGTAGTGAAACAGTGATTTGTTTTCTTTTTCAAAAGAAATACTGAGCAAAAGTTGAAGATTTTCCATCCATGGTTTTCAAAACACTTGAGAAACCACTACGGGCTCAAGGCTCAGCATGCTACAGGGGATTCTTGCAAATGAAAGAGTAAAATACGCTTACAGGAAGTATAGGATGCTTTGAAGCTCAGTCTACAGACACAGGCTACAGATGGGACAAGGAGGAAACCCCTGATGGTAATGTTTTAGCCGAATCTGCGAGGGTGAATAGGGAGACATTAGCAAATTTGGAACCTAGAATGTGGGGCAGGTCATAGGAGGAATGGGGAGAGGGCAGAGGCACAAGTACCCCTATGAACCACAAAGTTTGAGACAGGTCAAACACAAGGTGAGATAGTTTCAATAGCTAGAAATTAGTTTGAAAGGGTGGTCAAAACCAACTAGTGTTTTGTGACTAGTTTTCTCTCAGACAGAACCCTGTCTCCCAGATCAGAATGTCAGCATCTCTGGCTCACATACCTGGATGTGAGCCACCTCCTAGGCACTTGTGAGCACAACCTTAAAGCTAAATTCCACCTTCTCTGAGAACCTTGAGGCAACTTTTGTTGGTCATCTGGGTGAGGGGTTTATTCTAAAGACATCAGAAAGCAGGGGAGAACAGTTTAATCATGTTTGTTTCTCAGTAATAATGGTCATGTTGATGGATTCTGTAGATTTTGGAGATGGGAGATAATTAGAGTGAGGGAAATTATATTGAGGTCATTGCTTAACAACAAGGAAGAAATTATAAGAGGTTAGAAGGACAAAAGGGAGCAAGAAACAGATAAGACAGTTACAGAAATTCCATTTAACATGTGTACCCCCTGGAAGTTGGATATTCAGAAGAAAGCAGCCAAGGATGGTCTCTGGGTCTCTTGGAGATTTGGAAAGAAGTGGAAATGTGCCCTAGGAATTATGGAAGGAAAAGATCCATGAAAGGAGTGGTGAGTCAATTGAAGACATCAGATTGTGACATTTGTTACAGCTAAGCATGGATATCCAGCCACTTGAGTTTGGGAGGAGGCTGGGTTGGAGATCTGTATTGTAAGTACAATAGAGATCATGGTCTAAATGGAAGCAAGTGAACTTGAACAATGGGTATGTGTGCCCGGTATCATTTCCTTGGGAGGAAGAACCATTAGGTAACCACATGTAATGATCACCATTTACTTGTTCTTTGACCTACACTAAACATCTAAGTAGGAGCAGCCTCATCTATTCACAGCATTGCTTCCCTATCACCTCCTTAGTAGAGCAATGTACCTCCTGCTTAGATGAAGTGAGGAAACTGGGAAGTTGTGACAACGGGAAGACTTTTAGGGTCAACCAAGAGAGGCAGGCACTGAGAAGTTACTCTGCCTCAGGTCTGAGGGCTTTACTCCGTGGGTGAGATCTCACACACTACAGAGAAGCAAGTCCTTTTGCCTTCCTTTGAGGAACATCCAGGGAGACAGACGTTAGCAAAGGAGCACTGTACAAATAAGTCAAAGAGATTTGGGTCCAAAGAAGGTAGATGAAAGCCAAGATCTTTGGGACTCTAGTTCCATCCTGTTTTCTTTTGTTTGAAACAGGCTCTTGCCTTGTAACCTGGCTGGCTGGGAACCTAGGGGAATCTGAAACTCAGGGTAATCCTCCTGTCTCAGCTTCCTGAGTACTAAGATTACAGTGGTGAGCTGCCATCCCTCGTGTGGTAGTCTGAGTGAAAATGCTCCCCATAGACACATAGGGAGTGGTGTTATTGGAGGTGTGGCCTTGTTGGAGGAAGTGTGTCACTGGGGGTGGGCTTTGAGGTTTCAGATACTCAAGCCATGCCCAGTGTGTTACTCCCTTCCCGCTGTCTGCTCACCCAGATGTACAACTCTCAGCTCCCTCTCTAGCACCAATGTCTGCCTGTCTGTATGTTACCATGCTTCCCACAGTTATGACAATGGACTAAACCTAGGAACTGTGAACAAGCCCCAATTAAATGTTTTCCTTTATAAGAGTTGCTGTGGTTATGGTGTCCCTTCACAGCAATAGAAACTCTAACTAAGACACCTGGTTTCAGGGCTTAATCTTTTTGGAATGGCCCTGCCACCCTCTCTAGGTCAAGAAGAACTCAGCCAACCAATTACACTTTAGAGTGAACACACACATCCCTGTGTTACAATGTAAGACTCCTCTTGAGTCAAGAATCCTGTTGTTGTGGGTGTGTTTGAGAGTTTCCTTATACCTATGAGAAACCCACTGTGTAGGTGTTTTTCCTTCCTAGAACACTCAGTCATTCATCAGCCCACTACCCATGTTACTGGTCACCATGTCCTTAAACAGCTTAATAGAATGCCACTTCCCATATGCCATCAATAGTAGAGGGATAAATATGAAAGATGGCCACATTCCTCTCCTCTGATTTTCTAGTCCCCAAAACACTGCAATATGGGAGCATTATAATGACATAAAACATTTCTGAGGGTTTGTGTATATCTAAAGAGGTTTACATTAGGGGATGGATTTTATTTTATATACAGGTATTATGAGGGAACCCATTCCCCATGAATAGCTTACATCGATTCACAATCAAGATCTTCTAAGCAAAAACATTTCCAGCTGAATTTAATATGTTTGCATAAGGAGATGTTCAGGATAGTAAAGCTTAGAGACATCTCCATCCCTGGAGATGCTTCAAAGTAGTAAAGATAAAAACCTCCCTTTCCTCTACCCAAGGATTAGATGAAATTTCATAGTAAAGATAATGTTTTACTCTGTGGGGAGGATGTGCAGGTCTCTCGAAGGCCTGTATAAGATCAGAGATTCTTAATTAACTGGGTTCTCCAATACTGCTCTCAGCTGCATGCCTGGTACCCTTATTCTCACTGCAGAGCTTTGTGGAGGATGTCACTCTGTCTTGAGTTCCGAATAAGAAGTCAGAAATGGGCTTTGCCTCTGACACAAGGTCCCATGGATTCTGTGCCTAGATGTGTTTATATGTACATAAGACCGGTTAACTGAATATGTATCTTTGTATAGATATGCACATGTATTCATATATGAATGAAACATGCATCTGTGCATATGTACATATACATAAATGTGCGACTAGCTAACTTACTTTTAGTAAGTGAAAAAAAATCTTAGATATTTTACAAATTCTAACTTAGCAGTCTTATATGTAGATCCCTTCTAAGTAAAACCACCCTCTTGTGGAAGAATCATCCTGGCCCGGGATCCACAGCCTGTTTTTCTCAGGAAACAGTACACAGATTTTTTAGGGTAATTTAGGATGGATCATGTCATTCCACGTTCAGGACTCTTCTCACTGTACCATGCAGGGAGAGTTACAGATGGTCTCCTCATATTCAAGGTCAGCCAATAAATAATCATTGGTTCTGAACTATACTCTTCTATGCTAATAAGACCCACAACCATCATTAAATTTCAGAGATTGAAAGTTCCGGAACTTTAGGATTAGCCATGGTTCTCATGGCCACACTGACCCGGACTGGACTGGGCATTGCTGCCTCTAGGAATCTGCACACACTACACTGACCTGCAGAACAGCCTTTGTTCCTCATTCAGTTTCAGGCGGTGTGTGTTTCAGGGTCTGCAGATGCCATGGTATGGCTTCACTAAAGAGGAATTGTTACTTCATGACCACCTCTTAGCTACAGACCCGACAGCCATGTGTGTTTCTTCTGACACAGAACATCTACAGTGGCTTTGATGACACTACGTGTCTGTGCACAAATACTTTATACCTACAGCTTGTTTTCTTCTCTCCTCACCTAGAACATTCCCTAAGTTCCAGCTACTCTTAGTATTCATAGAGATCCAGTCTAATCTAGGATTTTATGTGCTATGACTATAGAAAATCTATACCAGCTTATTTATATTCCCTTTCCTGAGTTCTAATTCATTGGAGCTCCCTCTTGCTTTTTCAATATTTAAAATAAAACAAATCCAAACATGAGTTGTCTTGCAGGTCTTCCAGGTACCATTTGCCTTCATTACTGCCCTCTGACCCTCGATTCCCCACATTCCATTTTCTCCCACCTCCACACCCCTACAGTTGCTCACAGCCTTCTAGCATCCTGGACATGCATGGGACCATGGTCAGTATGGAAGATTCAGCTTTGCCTGGAGGGAGACAGCAAACCTGTTCTATCAGTCACATTCATAGCTTCCTCTGGAATAAAATTCACACTGCCCTGTTGTGTGGCACCACCTGCCCATTTGTTCAGAACCATGCAACCACTTGGATCTTGGAGGACGAGTGGAAACTGAGGTGATTTTATGAGTTACAGAAAGTTGGCTGGGGAGTCTGGCAGGTTTAGCTGGAACAAAGGATTTCATCTTATTCCATCTAACAGCTCTTTAGAATAATGCATGGCATTATCCTCTTTTGAGACTTTGGGGTTAATAAAAAAAAAATGTGTTTTCTGGGCTGGTGAGATTGCTTTGTGGGTGAAGTCATTTGCTGCCAATTTTAATGACCTGAGTTCAAATCCTGAATCCAATGATAAAATTAGAGAACCAATTTTCACAGATTCTCTTATCTCCACATACACACTGTGGCATGTTTATTTACACACACACACACATACACACACACACACACACACACACACACACACACACACACACACACACTCGATGTAAGAAGAAAGTTTGTGTTTTAAAGGAAAGCATTGTCTTCAAACACTGAGCCTAACTTCTGTTAGGGCTTTCTCTTTTTTCTCTCTGATCTCCCACAGCCAAGGACTTTCTGCATGAACTGAATGACAGAAGGAAGATATGGGAATTCTGGACCAGACTGAATATCTCTTGCCCAGTGCTGTTACCTGTGAAGGCCTGCACAATGTTAGCCCACTTTTAGGATGGAAGAAACAGCAGCCATCCCTGAGAATTGAGGCCTTTTCTCCTGGTAATGCTCTAGTTTCTAGGAGTCATAGCATTTACCTTAACAGCCTAACATGAAGCTGTTTCAAAACCTTTCTAAAGCAAAAGCTGGGACTAAAGAGGTGGTTTAGTTGACAAATGTCAATGATACAAGCCATGAGGACCTGAGTTTGGAACCCCAAAACTCACATGAAGACCTGGGCACAACTGCTCTTGTTTACCCACCACAGCTTGATGGTTAAGACCCTGTTGTTGAAGACACTTCACACGTTGGTCACAAGACATGGAGAAATCAAACTGCTGCTGACCAGAAAGCTCCCTCCTGGCTGGTTGTCTTTCATAGTACTGAGAGGTGTTATAGGTAGGCTTCAAGGGGGAAAAGTCATCAACAGTCTTACCCAGCTGGGAACCATGTGATCTATAGCAATGACTGTCATAGAAAGATATGCCAAGGGTTGAAGTAGTGGCATGGGTGTTATGGGTCTAACCAACTGCTTCTCTAAGTGGTTTAAAAGCCCACTCCACAGAAAGAATTAAATACCTAGTATTATAAAGCTGTTTGAGAAACAATGGGGAGTTTGCAGGCCCCAAAAGTAAATCTATTACTACTCATTTGCTAACTGAACAGAGTGGTGAACTGTTCTCTCAATTTGTATCTCTATACCCTTGTGCGAATGAAGCCATCAGTCCTCATCAGAGATGTTTCTTTGTGCAGTGGATGGTGGTTAGCGCGGAAACTCACAAAGGATAGAAGTGGAGAAGCTGTCAGCAAAGTGCGCATTCACAAATGGAACATCTACATTTTTCCCTCCTTTGGATCTTAGGAATCACCTCTCAAGAGGGGGCAGGAAGATATAATAGTCAGAGGTGGGGGAGAGCCAGAGAGAAGGTGGCTTCTAGACATGGCAGCTCTGCTCATCAGCTCACAGCATTTATGTCTGTCTGCACAATGCCTGCATAGGATCAAGCTTGTCAGCATTTTAGCATGGAATGGGAATGGAGCCATGGGCCCCTTACCCCCAGTGAAGAACGATGCACAGATAGACAATTTTCAGGGAGAATCAGTTTCCTTTAATGGTGTGGCCCCTGGTAGATCTGTCATGCTTCAGTGGATAACGCCACACCCAGAATTATGTGGGCAGCACAAACTGGGTCATAAAAAAAAGAAAAGACATAAAGTTGTGGGAGTGGATCTAGAAGGAATTGGGGGAAGAGTGAGGGTGAACATGAAGAAGCTAAACCGCATAAAATTCTCAAAGAATTAATCAAATATGAAAGCTGGATCCAGTTTTGCACATCTGTAACTCCAGCACCTGAGTCATAGAGATGAGGCTTTGGGAGCTCAGCCAATTTAATGTATTTGTTGAGCTCAGGTTTAGGGAAAGATTGTCTCAAAAAATAAGATGGAAAGCCATCGAGGAAGACAAGACACTTGATATTGATCTCTGGATTCTCCATAAACACACACACACACACACACACACACACACACACACACACACACACACCATGAAAAGAAATAGCCCTTGTTGAAGTCAGGACTTTTAGTTTAATGGATGGCTGATTGATGATCAGTGAGCAAACAGCATCTAAACAAGTACATTAAGTTTTGCTTTGTACAAGGTCTAGGATGAATTGAGTGGGGGGGGGAGCACCGATGTGTGGCCATGTAAAGGGGTATCTCATGGCAGTTAATGGCCAGAAATCTATTGAGGGGTGATGGTCAGAAAAGGGGAGGACAGTGAGGAATTGATGTTACTGATGAAAAAAGAACAATGCCAATAGAGGCAAGGACACAGTGAATTGTGTTTTTAGTGCAGCTATGAGTTTCTCTCCCTCTTCACTTTTATATTGCCTGAGAGGAAATGGGGTGTGGCTGTGCAGGAGAATATGAAGGAAGATAGCTGATGCTTGCCATAGGAAGGCCCAGGGAAGCTGTCCTTTCAAGCTGCTCTGGGATCCCAGGCTCCTTCATGGGTCTGACCATGTGGATGAAGCGAGAAGTGCTGAATCAGAGAACCAGACCCAACCCTCAGGCCAGGAAGGACTGAATTTTAGAATCTTTGAGTCCACTCTGTGTGATGCCCTTGTGTGGTGAGCAACTGTACCACAGCTGGGGAGAAGTCCCAGAGGGTGAATAGGGACCAGTGAAGTTGGATGTCACCTTCTAGGCAGCCTTTTCATGGAAGTACCAGTTCTCCAGCATGCGACACAGCTCCAGGATTTCAGGGCAACCCGATTACATGATGGCAAATGTCACAGCTTCAGAGTGTCATTTTTTTCCGTCAGTAAGACATCTTTTCCTCTCAGAGGCCACTGTAATTAACCTGAGAGAGAATAAGTCATCTTTAAAGCTAAAGAAGGCGCTACCATCATGATTTGACATGTTCTGACTGAAAACTTCTTTCTGGGACTCACCCAATCTATATATCCTTCCACGTGAAAACCCTTAAAGTCAATGTTTCTTTAATTTTTTTCTTTTATTTTTGAGATTATAATATACTTAATCATCTCTCCATCCCTTTTCTTCCTTCTAATCCCTCCCATACCTCCCTTACTCTTCTAAGTTCATGGTCTGTTTTCAATAATTGTTGTTACAGGCATATGTGTATATACATACATATTTGTAAATATAACATGCTCAGTCTGAATGTTACTTGCATATATGCTATCAGTTGGTGTGATGCTACACCCATGACTGCCTAAACGTGAACTGAACAAGGACATCACCAACAGATATGTCAAGGTGGACAGGAGAAAGCCCATGAGGCTTCAACTCCGCATAGAGAACTGCAGTTCCACATAGGAACAAGAGAAATATGTTATTTTTAAAAAGGAAAGAACAGGCACAAAATAATTCCCTCACCTCTATCTCACCCTCCTTGGTATCCACACCAGGTCTAACTGCTCAACCGTCTCTATGAAGGAGTCGCTCTGCTTGTTAAGGAAATTAGACAATGCCAAGGTGGGGGTGTGCACACACTCCTTTGTCTAAAAATCACAAATTGTTATAGATTTGCTCTGCATTTCAGAGCCAGTATCATCACCTTTTAATTAGCCTGCTGTAATAATCAAAAGGGAACAGCAACATCCGAGGTCCCTGTCCGGTTTTCAATATAATTATTTGTCAGAATCATATTAACCTGATGTATGACAAACCCGTAAAATGGATACATTTCGGTCTCCAGGAGTCCTCCCTCATTAACTCTGATATTTATAGCCATGGCTCTGATGCTGCAATCTCTCCTCCTGTGAAACACAGAGCAGGGATGGCAGGCTTCTCTGATGCTATTAGGGGACTCGTTTGTTTTGCAGTGTTGTGAAGAAGGGTGGAAGAAACCTAGCCTTGATTCCAGGCCCTCATGAGTCCAGAATGGCTCCTCTGCCTGCTCCTCTCTTTTTAGGGATGGGGAAGAAAATCCATATTAAACATGTGTGTACAAATCCTGCGTGGTTAATAACTCACCAGGGTAATGAGGCAGAACTAATTGGACAGAGCTATTCGGGGGATGGCTCTTAGATCAATCTTTCTGGGATCAAAGTCTGACTTTGCCCCTGACTTGCTTGGGCAGGATGTTGGATTTCCTCTAGCCTTGGCTTCCTTGTGTGTAAAATGGGGACAACAACAGTCCCTAACCTCATAAGGCCAAAGTGGGAATTCAATGAATTAGTACAGGGAAAAGCAATTAGACTTTGGCATGTAGTAAGTAGCACAAATATTACATGAAGGTATCACTGCAACTTCTTGTAAAACTGTGAGGCCTGAGGATGCAGTCCAGCATGCAAGAAGCCCTGAGTTCTAATTTCTAGCCATAGCGTGGCATCTACTAGGATGGTAGTTTGCACTTGTAATCTTAGCACTTGAAAAGTAGTGATAATAGGACCAAAATTCAAATCCTTAACTACATTGCCAGGCCAAGGCCAGCCTGGGCTACACAGAGTTCTATCTCCATAATAACAATAATTGCTGTCATTTCCTGAGATCACGATCCTTCTGCAGATTTGCAGTCTAGCCAATCTGGTTTTACACTGTTTTGAAGAGCCTGGGACTTGGACAGAGATGGAAGTGTGTTCGCTATGGGAAGTGGAAACAAATGCCTGTCTGTCTTTGTGGATCTAAGAGCTAACGCAAAATGCACCTTGACTTTTACTAGTGCTTTAGTCCAGAACTCACTAAAATGAATGGGATAATAAGTATTTTAAACTTTGATGGGCTTATCAGTTCACTGTTAGATTTTTTTATTAGGTTTTGTTTCTTTATTTTACAATGCCTTCAAACACATCTCATAAAAAAAAAAAAAAAAAACAAAACTCTGCAGCACATTAGTACATTTAGCCCATACTCAATCGTTTCCAGACCTGGATAAACCATCATCCTTATTCTTTGTTTTATTAATTCTTACAGCTGATGCCTTTTGTTGACATTTCCCCCAAACACAGACACATTTTAGGATACACAATACATTGCATTTAGTTTCCATGGGTCTTCAGTTTCTGCTATAATAAATAGTATTTAGCCTTGTATTTGTGTCTTCTTTAACTCCCATACATATATGTATATAACAGCAATTAAGGAAAAAGGAGGCTATGAATTTGAAAAAAAGCAAGGAGGGGTATATAAGAAGGCTTGGAGGGAGGGAAGGGAGAGGAAAATGATGTAAATATAATCTCAAAAATAAAATAAATGTTTTTTTATAACTTATATGCCAGTTATTCAGCAAAAACCCTTCTGTTTAGGGAATGTGTATAATGATTCCTCATAATTAGGTTAGAGATATGGATTTGTCTGGGAACACCATTTGCCTAAGGCCATGATGCTCCAGTTTCTCCTCACAGCTGATGTCCTACTGCTATTGGTTAAATCAAGGTGGTGTATACCAGGTTGTTCATTGCAAAGTTACTATTTCCCCCTTTGTAATAAAAAATAATGTAAGCAAAATTGAAAAAGCACTAAATCTTGTGCTTCTAAAACTAAACTTTTTTACCTTCTCTGCCCAAGTTTATCATACATGAGGCAGAACCTCTACCCTCTCATCTGCTTTATGAATTAGAATTCTACACACATCTTCCTTTAAAGAATTGGTTCCAGGCTTGCTGCAGATTGGAAACTCCAGTTCAAGGCATCTATGACATCTACAGACTCAGCCTATCCGAGGGGCCCTATGAACATCCATCTGCACTGACCATCTAGAATTCTTCATGGAACTGTGACCAGGAGGCCCAGCTGTCATAACCAGGAGTTGTTCCTTACTTTATAATTTTGCAGCATCACATAGATACATGTATTCTAGCATGCCAAGGCTTCTTGGGGGTTGTAAATGCCTGTGTTGGGAATGTCCATGAGGAAAACAGAATCCTCAGCCTCTGGATACTAGGGTCAACAGAGATGGCCATTAATAATGATGGGTCTAATTTCACAAGGACATTTCTCATAATGTGGTCTTCATGTGTGAGCTTGTTCTGCTAATTGGGGGGCATTGTGCTCTCAAACTGCACAACTGTCTCCTAGAGATCCAGCATAGGACACTTGTAGTGAGCTCAGTTCTTTGGAAGTGTCCTGTTTGTCTCCCACAAAGTCCTCCAGTATTGATTTGTTAATTCTTAACAATAATGAGATTGCAAAGAAGCCCTTCCTCTTCATATCAAATGATCTAAGTCCATAGGGAACTTGAATTTCTTCCCCCCTCAGATGTCAGATAAAGTCTAAAGTCTTCAGTCAGGCTTTTAAATTCACCCAACAAACTTTAACTTCCCATTTAAAACAAACTTTCTGATAGAGCAAAGAGATTTTATCACTAGCCTCTTTATCATCTCTCTCTCTCTCTCTCTCTCTCTCTCTCTCTCTCTCTCTCTCTCTGTGTGTGTGTGTGTGTGTGTGTGTGTGTGTGTGTGTGAGAGAGAGAGAGAGAGAGAGAGAGAGAGAGAGAGAGAGAGAGAGAGAGAGAGAGAGAGAGAGAGAGTCATTCCAAGGAGCCTTGCATAATCTAGGCAGTCTCCATGAGTTACAACTCATGCCCTTGTTCGTTTGTGACAGAGTTTTTTTCTTCACTTAGCCCAGACTGATCTTGAGCTGTTTATCCCCCTGCCTCTATATTTTAAATGCTGGAATTCCATGCATGTACCAACATTTCTAGCTTTGATTCCTTTATTTTCTGAGGCTCACTTGGCATACCAAACGGGATTGCTCTCTTCTCGGCTCTACAGCTGTGTGTCCTACCTGCCCTGATTATTTCAGTTTCTTAGTCTATGGTGACAGCTGCAGGAGTAAAGGGTCAATGAATAAGAACCCATGGAGGTTGACTACACATACATAGACAGGAACTCAAAGAGTGACACCTGGCCCAGGGAGACAGTGGGCCAATCACCAAACAACCAAAACACTGATGAGGGAATCAGCACGCTCATTATGAGATAGGCTATTACATGAACATAGTGTCTGGGTCCCTTTTCTCCTGCATCAAAATGTCAAGGAAGCTTAATTGGTCATTAGGAAGTTCAGCAGACGTTGCAGCAGAGATGGGAAATAGCTTGTCAACTATAATATGGGTTACAGTGAGAACTGGTTGCACACCCCCATTCCCTAGCAACAATGGGAACCTAATGACCAAATTCTCAGAACTTTGAACTCACTGTCTCTTTGTTGAATATCATCACGTCTATAATGAAAATATTTGCCTAATTCTTCACTGTCTCAGTTCACAAGACTGACTTCTTCCCTTCCCAGACTAATTAATTTTATCTTTTTATTCAAGGAATACTTGTTGAGCATCATTTCTAGGTGCCAAGTGTTGGGGATATAAGGGTGAGCAGCGCCCATGGTATTTCCTTTACCACTAATTTTATTACACGACTTTTATAGGCCTAAAGGCCTATAGAGCTGTGTGCATTTGCATGCATGTGCATGTGCACATGTGAACATACACATACAGGTGCTCTTACCCATGTGTTGACATTACACAAGAAATTGACACTGTGTGCCATCCTCTACCTCTCTCTACTTTGCTTTTTGAGGCAGGGTCTATCCCAAACCTGGGTGCTAGGCTAGACTGGTTGGTCGGCAAGTCCTGGAATCCATCTGTTTCTGCCACTCCAGTAGTGAGCGAGGTAACAAACACAAGCTCTCTCCCCTCATTTTTGCATAGATTACAGGACTCCAAATTTCGATTTTTTTGGGGGGGTTATATGTATGGCATGTGTATATGTTGTGTCTATTCATAGTGTATGTGTACATTATATACATACATATATGCAGGTGCTTGTGGAAATCCAAGGTTGACAGCAAATGTCTTTCTCAACCACTCTCCACCTTAATTAATTTATTTATTTTAGTTGAGATCCCTAACTGATCTGGAAGTTCATCAGTTTAGCTAGGCTAGCTAGCCAGATGAGTTTTGGGAATCCTCTTGTCTCCACCACTCTGTACTGGAGCTATAGGCACAAGCTGCCATGCTACACTTTTTATATTGACGTGGGCTTCTGAACTCACATCCTCATGATTGCGTGGCAGCCACTTTGCTGAATGAACCATCTTCCCATCTACCTGCCTCTTTCCATTTAAGGTGGCTTTGGCAGATCAGGTCCTCTGTTTTGGTAACAAATTATGCATTGCTCACTTACCTACTTTCCTGAGTGAAAGTAAACTGGTTCTGCAATATTCTAAATTCACAGAATGCTGAAAATTACTTAGTGTTCATCATGGAATCCTTATGGTGTCTCCAGAAATGTTGTTCATGTAACAGATACTAAATGTGTGTCTCTCCAGGGGACACTGGATGTGGTATACCCATAAGCAGACTTCAGGGGAAGCAGTCTTATATGGTCTTATTTCAAATCATCCCAAACCATTGGTCCACAAATTAAATCCAGCCAGCAGACATTACATTCAACACACACTGAGTTTTACTTTAGTAATTTTTTTTTTTTAACAAGCCAGTGCTTTAAAAACTAAAATCTCCCTCTTTCTCTAGACTCCCTTCTTTGATGCTTTTTCTCTCCTCAGAATTCAAAACGCCTCCAGGTTTTCAGCTTCTTTGGAAAAACTGGAAGACTTGCCACCCTTAGCCTCACACCCGCGGGGCAAAAGTGCTGGCATACCAGTGTGTTGGCCACGTCAGCCAGCCATGGTCCCCAGCCCTCCGCAGCGCCTGTCACTGGGAACCTTGTCACACAGACTGCCTTCCTTATATAAGAACAGAATCCTGAGGCACTGGAAATCAGTGTCTTCTGTGTTACCCAAAGTCGGGATATGGGAGAGGAAATGGCTCCCTCAACCCACAGCCAGAGAACAACAGCTCCTATGAGCCGGCATGAAGTCGGGCTAGAAGGCTGTCCCCCTGCGCCTTGGCCCAGGGCCTTCCTTACAGGCGGCCTTCTCTGGAATGTTGGCTTTCCCTGCTGAGTAGCCGACTGGGGCTCCAAATGGCCTGTCTCCTCTTATCCATGCTATTTCAACACGCCTCCCAGGCTGGTTTCCAGCTTCCCTGAACCCCATCAGCAGCTCAGTTCCCTGCTCTGCACCTGCCAAGAAATCTGCCAACCTTCCTGTCCCCTCCTCTACCTCCATCCTATTCACTTCTCTCTTCACTGCGTGAGCATCCAGGCCTCAGTGGAAACTGATAGGGAGGACAGTAAAAAAAATGAGAGCGAGAAAAAGAGAAACTGAAAAGGTCTCAGGCCACTGTAAGTGGAGGTGTGTGTGTGTGTGTGTGTTGTTGTTGTTGTTGTTGTTGTTGTTGTTGTTGTATATTTGGGGTAGACTTTCTTAAAAGCAAAGAAAGGAAATACAAAGGTTAGAACAAATTCATTATAATTATTCTTTGAGTCAGAAAAGAAATGCCATAAGACTACTGAGCTTGAAATTTGGACCCCCAGTATCCATGTAAAATACAATGAGCAAACCACGTAAATAATAATAAAATAAATGGTAAGATATTAAACAATAAATACAACAATAAACTTAACAAACCATGTAAAATAAAACCTAGGTGTGGTGTATACAATCCTAAAATCCTCTTGCTGAGGAGACAGAGGCAGGAGGATCCCTGGAGTGCACTGACCAACTAGTCTTGCCAAATTAGTGAGGTTCAATGAGAGATTCACCTTAAAAACATATGGAAAGCAACATAGGAAGACATCAGCTTCTGGCCCCCACAGACACATCTGCATGCATGTGTGCACATCTCTCTCTCTCTCTCTCTTATGCAAACACACACACACACACACACACACACACACACACACACACACACACACAGAATAGTGAGCTTGTCACACATGAGGACATTCCTCACTCAAAGCCTGAGTTCCTTCAAGGAAGCAGGGTGTACGCACCAGTGTTTATGAAAACAGATATTGCACATAGAAGATTTGATTTTTAGATTATAGATTAATTACTTGCTCATTATAGGAACTTCAATAAATTGTGATATTAAAAAGTAAAAGAAGTGTAATAAAATTCAACCATAATCATATCACACAGAGATAATTTTTCATTGATTTCCCATTTCCATGCATAATATACACATCTTTATATAGTTGAGAATTTCTGTTGAACAGTAAAATTTACTAGCTTGCTTTTTTCTTCTTAAAAGTTATAAATGTATGTATCCTAATAACACAAAAGTCCATTTATACTCATAACTTTTATAATTCCTCTACAAACATACTGTAGATTTTGTGTTTCAAACTCCTTATGTAGTGCATTTAAACTGATGAACACTTTTTTTTATCTTTATAAGTAATACGCTAAGAATCATCTTTATGCCTAGATGCTGCATTCAATATTATTTTGTTGAAGGTGGGTTTCTAAAGCTAAAATTACTGGGCAAGAAGTAAAAATGTATTTGACATTCATGAGTTTCATATTGGCAAATTTTACTTCCTAGAAATGATATTACTTTATCTTTCCAATATTTTTGCATAGAAGTGAATAGCAGAGCCAGGTGATATGGGTCCTACCTGTAATCCTAGACCTCAGGAACCAAAGGCAGGAGGATTACTGCAAGTTTGAGGCCATCCTTGACCACATAGTGAGTTTTAGGCTGACTATGTCTTTATAGAGAGACCACTATAAAGCAGTCTAACAATATGTTAAGGGGCGACAACAGAATGCAGACAGTTTTTGACTTATAATGGTTTGATTTAATGCATTTTTCATTTATGGATTGTCCAGAAATGATCTTCATTCTGGAGAAACCATGCTTGGAGTTTTTATCTTCTTCTAGTCCACTGATCCATAGTAAGAAAATCTCTTATATGTCAGGGTAGTGGGTTGCTACAGTCCCCCCAGCCAGATTCTTGATAATGAAAGAAAACAAGCAACTGTCACTCTACAGTGTAGTGTGTGCCTAAAACACGCTTGACAGCTTACTTAAGAGGATTAGATGAATTCTTGACTAACAGTACTTTTTAGTCTTATAATAGGTTTACTACAATATAAGTGAAATGGTTCCTCGTAGTTTGAAAGGATGCTTGTCCAGGCCTCACCATAATACAGATTTCCTAAGAGAAGTCAAAGGGGGGAAACTACTTGACTACTTGGTTTGGTCACAGATAGCTCTCAACTCCCCAGACATCTCTAATGTCCTCAAGAGTTCAGAGCAAACCTACTGTGACATAGCACTTGTGGAGGAGTACACTATGCTGCTGTCAAAGTAGTACACTAAGCTACTGTTTTGTCCATCATCCTACTGGCCAGAGGATGAGGTCCTTGATGTACAGAGTCTCTGTGGACTCATCTTCTACCCATCCCACTGGAAATGCCCATTATCTTCTAACATGCGGCCAGTTTCTTCTCTCCATATTGAATGCCTGCCTCTGACATGAAAGACAGCAAACCCCTTTCAAGGTAGGCTTCCAGTTTCACAGCAGTGATGTTTTGTGCTGTGGATGGTTTTGTGTCCCTTATTCCTGTTGTGACTATTACTTGTGCTGTCGTACAGAGCCCTTCCCTTCTTCCTTTACGGAGCTGGTTGCAAAAAGGCCAACCTGGCACCTACCATTGAACTTCTATGCTTAAGGAAATCACCTCTTACTTCAGTTGTTCTGCTCCAAATTGGAGGGGACATTGCTCCATTATGTAAACTGCCTGAATGGGGGGGGGGTAATACATGTATATAGAGGGAAACTCTGTTAACCTCTGAGGTCATAGAGAGCCAGGGCTCAGAGTTCATCCTCAGAATTCATAGTCCATTTCCTTTGCCCTTGAGGCTCCTTGATCCCCCTGTGAATAGCTATTTAAGTTTTGTTCTCTTACCATCCCAAGAGTTTCAATTTGTATAGGACATGGGTTCTCACTGGATCCTCAGTTACAGGCCATTTATCATACAAGTATTGTTCAAATCCAGTTCCTTCCTCCAAAAATATCTTTCCTCTTATCTCTTCATAGGAGAATCAGCCTGATTCTCTATCTGTTGCTAATCCTTATGTTTAATTCAAAATGGCCATTGCCTTAATCTTATTAAATTTTGCTTTAATTGAAAAAGAACCCCTAGTCTCTATCTCTGAGTGCCAATGTTCTGCATCTGGCAATATGCAAGAGTCTTGATATCTCTGCCTTCACTAGACAGAGCAGAGAGACTTTAAGGCTCAACAGTGTGTGAAAAGAATTACATCATGGTTAAAAATGATACTGCATGGATTTTAAAGTCTGACCCATAGTGTCAGTCATTCCCCTGGGACACAGATCCCAAGAGATTTGCCGTTTCAATAAGCTAATTCTCACAATCATGGGCCTCATGCCCTAGTCTCAGAAATTTTGGGTCCAGAGCCACAACCCTGAACAGAAATCACTTGTTCAGAGACCTCCTTGCCTTCAAAAACTTGTTTAAATTAAAAACAATATCATTTTACATACCAATCCTAGTTCCCTCTCCTTCTCATCCTCTCAAGCCCCCCCCATCTCCCCATCTCACTCCCCAGGGAGAGTGAGGCCTTCCATGGGGGATCATCAAAGTCTATCACATCATTTGGGGCAGGACTGAGGCCTTCCCCCCTGAATCTAAGCTGAGAGAGTATCCCTACATAGAGAATGGGCTCCCAAAGCCCATTCATGCATTAGGGTTAAATACTGGTTCCACTGCCAGAGGTCCCATAGACTTTCCAGGCCTCCCAACTGACACCCACATTCAGGGGGCCTAGAAGGTCTAATGTAGGTTCCCCAGCTGTCAGTCTGGGTCTGTGAGTTCCCACTTGCTCAAGTCAGCTGTTTCTGTGGGCTTCCCCAACATAGCCTTGACCCCTTTGCTCATCACTCCTCCCTCTCTACAACTGAACTTGGCTCAGTATTTAGCTGTGAACATCTGCTTCTGCTTCAGCTACTGGATGAAGGTTCTAGGATGGAATTTAAGGTAGTCTTCAACCTCATTATCAGGGAAGGGCATTTAAGGTAGCCTTTCCAGTATTGCTTAGAGGTCAGCCTTGTGGACTCCTGGGAATTTCCCGAGTGCCAGGTTTCTCATTAAGCTCACTTTTTTTTTTAATGAGACAAAAACAGAAAGAAAAAAGAAAGAAAGAAAGAAAGGAAGAAAGAAAGAAAGAAAGAAAGAAAGGAAGCTCTTCACTGAGGTAGCCCATATAGATAAAGAAGCCACCTTAACAGACTTTTAAACTAAACTCAAATTGTCTCTTTTAGAATTTTTCCCTCATGTTAACAATGTTATTAAATTTTATTATGGGATAATAAGTGAATAGTTTGCAAATAATAAATTAAAAAAAGAACTCGCAACTCACCAAAGACATTTAATTTTTGGCATGTATCAAATTAAATCAAATCCAACATAATTAAATAGAATTATAAGTCAGGCAAGTGGTGCACACTGGTAGTGCCAACTACCTGGGAGGCTGAAGGAAAAAGGATTGCTTGAACCCTGGACTTTTAGACCAGCTAAGACAGTTTCATAAACCCTTATCTTAAAAATAAAAAATGATGCTACTGTGTGACAATTTTTGCTTTTGCATTGGATTTGAACATGCAAATCAAAAATGAAAATTTAAAATATTTCTCCAAAAGGAAGCGATATTTGGGCTGGTGGACAGGCAAGAAGCAATAGTCCTATTATTCTGGGATGTGAGGTGATCCACAAGGTGTCTTCTGTTGGAGTGTTTTGTTTAGACAGTGACAACAGAAGTACCACCCAGGTGGGAGTCCCAGTCCACTGACATGGCTGTATCACTGGCCCCTTTCTTTGTTAGAATTCAATATTTCACAGACTCTTCTTAGTGATATTATTTAAGCTGATGGTCTTCTCTCTGCTGTCAACTTAGGCAGTGTATAGAAGTCATCTTCTTATAACATTCTACTTTTCTAATCACTGCTATTCATACTTAAAAATACTTCTATAGCTCTATTGTCTAAGACACGGCTTACTTTTACTTTAAAGGCTAATATTTTTTATATAGTTTAAATTGTGACACTCAGACAAATATCAAATGAACAAATGTCAAAGATTTTATTTAACACATTAATTAATGAGTAAGTCAGTGAGATGCTCTATTGGGTTCAAATGAGAATTCAAAGCAAGCACATATATAAGCAATCATGAGTGTTGGGATGAATAGATGAATACCCACAGGGCAATATTCAATTTCATTGCATAATTTGATTTCCTTTTTATGCACAAGAGAACCCTGAATTATGATCAGTTTCTAGAAGTGATAGATTTATGAAATGGCTCAAAGACAATAAAATACAAGATAACTCCTAGACAGGACACTCAGTAAGTTATGCTTTTTCACATATAAAAAATCCTTCAGATTTGATATTTCTGTATCCCTAGCTACATGACCCTCTTCAATGTAGCTAGTTGCCATTGAGCAATGTTGGTTTTTGCAACAGAATAAACAGTGTTGTCATTCCAGGAATGATGGTGACAAGCTAGAGGCATGGGTTAAATGTATTTACCGTACCAGAAGTTTTATTAAGAAAGTTTACTTAAGAGAACACACTGCCAATAGAGACAGAGAGACAGAAACATACCCACACAGGGAGACAGACAGACAGCACACACACAGGGTTTTAACACTCTGACTACGCTAATAGGCCTTGCCAGTATCTGTTTCACTGGGTATAATTCATCATCCAA
Source organism: Cricetiscus sungorus (assembly GCA_030556225.1). Taxonomy (NCBI): domain Eukaryota; kingdom Metazoa; phylum Chordata; class Mammalia; order Rodentia; family Cricetidae; genus Cricetiscus; species Cricetiscus sungorus. The sequence goes on along the minus strand of JANBXA010000651.1, from coordinate 27,852,227 downwards.
CTCTAGCCACAGTTGCAATAGAATATTCAAATAAAGGCCATGTACACTCAGCAGACAGTGTGTGTACAGATTGGCCAGGGCACTGGGCAGCATCTGGAAAGTCTCAAGCTGAAGCACGATGACCTTTCTGATCAGAGGCAACCATCAAGCCCTCAGGAGGGTCCTGGTCAACTGGGGACCACTACTCCTCTTAGATGGAGGTGGGGGTCCTCACCAAGTATGTCCCATAGTTTTTGGTCAATCTCTGCACAGTCACTAGTACCCATTTCCTCTAATCATTTTGATTCTAGACTGAATGAAATAAGACACCCTGCCCCACATTGTTTGCCTGAAGGAGAGTTCTGTGTATCTAAGAAAGAGCTGGGCCAAGGCAAAGGTCTATCATTTGGAGACACAGAAACCTGTTTTCCTTGGGAAAACTTAGCACAGGCTTCAGAGAAGAATCACACAAGGGCCACTGTGTAAATACTGTACAACTTCCTGGCTGCTTGTGAGTCAGGTCATTATTATGCAGCTTCATCATTTTGTTTAAAGGGGATTCCCAGGATTGCTCAAGTCTGTATGCAATGCAGAAAAGCCTTCCAAAATAACAAATGCTGTCACTGAGCCTTGAGAAGTTCCATTCCTCCATTTCCTCGTTTTCACTAATGAACTTATGCATGTTGTATAATTACTGTGTGTTAGGGTACACATTTGCATCTTGTATGTGGTCTGGTAGACACCCTCAAGTTGTATCTGTGGGCTCATAAGCCCTGTGATCATGGCACGTTGCCCCCTGGCTTTGTGTCAGTGCACTCATCTGTGAGCTAAGGGAAGGGGGACCAGATGGTCTTTCCACTTCCTCTGACTCTATGCATACACTCTCATCTTCAGACTAAGTATGACTTCTGAAAGGAAGGGTTGCCAAGAACCCTGTGTCTGCCCAAACTCTTGGAGGATGGTTACAATCACTTAGTCCAGTCATTCAAGTAAGGGCAAACATCACTTATATTAGTATTTAATTAAGGCCCATCTCCCTTGCTAGACACTAACCCCCATGCGGTCAGGGCCCATGTCTTTCTTTCCCTGGGCTCTAGTGACAGAAGCTTGGTGTGACCCAGTCATGTCAGTGCCTTTGGAGCTTTCTCCATAGTTGGCATGCTTCTCTACTTGCCCCACAGGGGGCAGGTAGGGTGAGGTGGGGGCAGGCGTCAAATTAACTACTTCACTCTCAGTGCTCCAACCCAGCCCCTTAACCTCCAGCTCTGAGTCCTTTACAACTCTCCCATCCAAGTGCTAAGCAGGCCTAACTTTTGAGATCACAGCGATTAAAGTATATTCAGAGTGGTATGGCCTTGGTTGGACCTTTCCTGATGCAATTTCAGCAAGTGCAAGCTGCTGAAAGACATCCAGATGGATGCTAGGGGTGCCGGAAACCTCATTATATTCTCCTTCCCAGGGGTGAACGCTTCCTGATGTGGAGTGTTTGGTTTTTTGCTCTTTTTAAAGATTTACTTTGTTTTTATTTTTCCTACATGTATGAGGGCCTGCATGTAGATATATGTACCATACGTGTGCCTGGTACCTATCAAGTCTCAGATACCATGGCACAGAAGTTACAAGTGGTTGTGTTACACGAGGATGCTGAGAACCAAAGCTAGGTCCCCTGCAGGAGCAGCTCTTACCTGAAGAGCCATCTCTCCAGGCCTGTAGTGAGGAGTTTTCCAGAGGAAAAGAAATTTTAAGGAGCTTGGTCAGGTCAAACTGTGACCAGGAGAGTAACTTTTAAGACTTTGAATAAAAGCAGCCTTGTCAGAAGTATTCTTCCTTTGTTTTCCTTTAATTTCTCTTTGTCTTATATAAGGCAGCCCCCCCCCCCTTTGTGAGACAAGGTCTAACTATTTAGGTTAATAGTCCAGACTGATTTCCAACGTACATCATCTTACTTCCCTAGTGTTAAAGTTACAGGTGTGTGTCATCATGCATGACCTGTTTTTTGTTTTATTTTGTTTTAATTTCTGGGTCCTGCTCCTCCTTTGGGCTCTGAATTCTCTACTCCTCTCTTCTTTCATTATTTTTAGTTTTTGCATTTAGTGTGTGTGTGCGCATACACACATACGTACATGAGAGTCTGTTCTCTCCTTCCATCATGTGAATTCCAGGAATCAAACTTGCACCATCAGGCTTAACATTAGACACCTTCATTCACTGAGCTGTTTTTTTTCTGGCCCTACTCTTCTCGTCTATAGCACTGAAGAGCTAACAGCCCATATATGCCGGATATTCAATACATGTGTGTAAAAATAGAGGACCTGAGCATTTGTATGAAGTGAAGGACTTTCTGTTTGTCTCTGCCTGCAGTAGCAGAACCAGCCACCCTCACTACTTCTTCATGAATCCATCAGCTCAGGGGTGGTAAGAAGGTCCAAAGAGGTTCTGGTGTTTCCGCATCTTTGCTCAGCACTGTGTCTCTGACAGGAGGGAACCAGGCTTGATGAACATGTGTCATCTTACCCACATATGAACCGAGCTATTTCGCCTACCATGAAGCTAAACTTTAATGACAGTTTTAAGCTTAGCAACATCCTTTACAATTCCCCCTGTGTTCTGTTTCATCCTGGAGTCTGTGATCTCTACCAGAGAGCTCTGAGAACATACAAAACTAGGAATAGCCACCGTTGGAGGTCACTCTAGCAGTGTGATTGCCTGTGGCAAAGAGAGATCTCAGCTGTTTTTTGACAGGCTCACTTTATGCCTCTGGGGCTTACATGCTTCCTAGGACTAAACTATCTGGCTAATATTTGTTTTCTATAAACACTGCCCACAAATTGTGATCAAAGCGAGTGTGCTCACAAACAAAGACAGATGCTAACAAATGCAGTTTCTTCTTCCCTTTGCTTAATCTTAGACTCACAATGCCAAGTCTTAGGGGTGTACTTGACCATGTCAGCATCCATTTTCAAATGCCTGGTCATTTATCTACATCACCAAGAAAGAATAAAAATGAACAGAATATGTCTCTTTTATAAATTGCTGAACAGAAGATTTGTAGTCATAACAGGTATTTGAAGGTCACTTAGAGAAAAAAAAAGCATTTACCCAAAATCTACAGGGAACAAAGATATTAGATTTTGAGTGTGTGTGTGTGTGTGTGTGTGTGTGTGTGTGTGTGTGTGTGTATAAATTCTACAAAGTATGAGGAGGGAAGAGTACAAATGATAGTAGAAACCCCTTCTATTTCTAATAATGAGTAGCACAATGGACATGATTTAGTCTGGGAAGCCCTGCCGTATTCTCTAAAAGCCCTTTGTACACTGCTAAGTGATTTGCATACTGCAGGGGCAACCAGGTCCCTGCCCAGCATTCCCCAGGCCTTTCTTCTAGTTCCTGCTTCTGCTTTCTTCTTCCACTAGGAATATGGTACTAATTAAGCTAGCAGGAAACACAGAGAACAAAAGACGCAGTGGCAGCGCTCAAAGTCACCTCCTACTTGGAACTTCATAAAGATCTGGGGACGGATCTGCTCTGTCACCTTTTCAGAAGAAGAGTCTGCCAACATTATTTTCTCTCCTCTAGAAAGGAAACCCATACGAGGGATTATGAATGTTACCCAGGGTCTCGGTCTGAAGTTTAAATCTTTTCAAGCATGTAGTTATTAAGATGCCAAGTTGCCTCACTTAATTACAACCTTTATTATAGTATTGAATACTTTAAACACACTATTTATCACACCTGAAGAGAAGAGTAGTTCTACATTAATGGACCACTCTCAGTGGGCCATCTATTGATTATCTTCTCGACTGAATTAATTCCTAGTAATCACCCAGTGAGCAGTCATTACAGGAAGAGCTTCCTGTGTGCTTAGGGCTGGGTTGAAGGAATGTGATGGACCTCTCAGATAACAGCAGCTTTGTTTCTGTTGTGGTATGGATGAAAATGACCTCCAATAGGCACACTCATGCGTGTGAGTGCTTGGTCCTGGTTAGTGGAACTGTTTGTAAAGGATTAAGGGGAATGGCCTTGTCAGAGAAAATGTGTCATCAGAGGTGGTTGTGAGGTTTCAAAAGCCTATGTCATTCCCAGTGGGCCCCTCTCTGCCTTTTGGTGGTTGTTCTTTTAGGATCTGAGCTCTCAGCTACTGCTTCAGGGCTATCCCTGGCTGCTGCCATGCTCCTTTCTCATCATGATGGCCATGGATTCCCCGTCATGATCCTTCTACTAGGAAACTGTAAGCCCCCAAATAAAGCTGTGTTTGCTATAAGTTGCCATGGTTATTATGGTGTTTTAACACAGCAGTAGAAAAGTAATTAAGACAGCTTCCCTTGTGTTATTTGAACCTATGTCCTTAGAGAACAGAAAAATCCCAGGCTGGGGTGAAAACTCTGTCAATAAAGTGTTTGCCTTGCAATCTGAGAACCTGAGTTCCATCCTCTAGAACCTATGTAGATAACAGCTAGTAATGGCGTCATCTATTTGTAATCCCAACCCTGGGGAGTTGAAGTTAGAAGGATTCCTGGACTTGGCTAGACAGCCAGCCTAAGTTATTCAGAGTGGTCCAAGGCAATGGGACACCCTATCTCAAAAAGCAAGGGGAGGAGTCGAATCTGGGGTGGTGGCTCAGTTGATGAGACACTTGCCATGCAGGCATGAAGAGCTGAGTTCAGATCCCCCAGAACCCACAGGAGAAGCTAGACCTGACAAAAGACTCTGAATAGCTGTAACCCCAAGGGAGGGCATGTGGAGCTAGGCAGGTTCTCCTAGCCAGCCTAGTCATTCAGTGAGTTATATGGTCAGTGAAGGGACCCTGTTCCAAAAACTAAGGTGCAGAATGACTAAGGAAGAAACTCTGAAGTCAATCTCTGGCCTCCACAGGCAAATGCTCAGGTGCACACACACACACACACACACACACACACACACACACACACACACACAAATAAGTAATCCAAGGTGGTTGGCACTAAAGAACAACAACCAACGTTGGCCTCTGGTCTCTTCTTGGACATGTATACATGTAGATATGCACCTGCACACATGAACACAGAGAGAGAGAGAAATTTAAGGGCTTTCATCTACAGGTAGCCCCATCAATACAAAGCAGACACTTCTTTACTGATTGTCTAATCAAGCCACCTATTGTCCCCCTCACTGCTCCCCCAATACTGAAACAGAGACTCCAAGTCTGGACTCAGTTGGAGGCTAGTGTTTTCAGAGTTTCCACCATGGTAGGGAGATAGGGGCTTGGCTTGCCATAGGACATTGGCCTCATTTCATTGACTTTAATCCAATTATTGAATGAGCCCCTTGCTCAAGAAGCTGACTTCAAAGGGTTCAGTATCAGTCCAGGGTTGTGAAAAGCACTCCCTGAGGGTCAGCAAGGGGTGGTGTGATGTTGTCCAAGCAGATAATAGCTGATAGGTAGTAGCTCTGTCCTATTTCACAGAAGAGACGGATTTAGTAAAGCAGCATGCTGAAGACGGAGACTGGAAGATCAAGTCCACAGCTGCCGCTTTTCCCCAGTGAAAGACAGGGGTCCCCACAGCCCCAGGATCTCCCTGATGACCCGCATTCTCTTGTGCTGTGTGCATCCCTTTTGGCAGCCTCTCTCTAGAACTGTGTGGAACTTGCCCACCACAGGCACAACCTTTTACAAATGAACTGCCTCCTTTAACTCAATACCAGTGCAGTGCCAGCAGCAACCCCTTGGCAAAGCTGAGCAAGGAGTTGTCTAGTTAGCTGTTTCTTTCAAATTTCCCTTTTCACTTTGGAGGACCACACCCAGAACAGCCACTCCCTTCTTTGACTTCCTTTGCAGAGCAAAGTGGAAACAAGTTTTGCAAAGAGGTCAAATGTTGCGGCTGATGCCCATGTTTACCCAGGGTTCACAAGTCTTCTAGGGGACGCACTCAGAAGAACAAAGCATTGATGGATTGAAATGTCACCACCCTGTGATGCTTCTTACCTTATTTGAGTCCCAAGCTTGCTCCCTGCAATCTCATCTCTCCTTGTGACACTGTACAATAGCAACAATGCTGGAAAACAAAACAAAACAAAAGACCATCTATTTATTAAACATTTACTCATGTATGAAGCTCAGTGTTTTATATATTATTTCATTTAGTTCTGATAGCACCCTGAGTTAGGCATAGTCATCTCCTTACTAATTAAAGCCTGGGCGTGTCAGCTGTTGCTGCATTTTATAATCATCCAGGTTTTAGCTGCCCAGCAGCAGAGGCTAACAACCCTTGGTTCCTAAGGGGAGCTGCCTTGGAAAAGTGGAAGGCTAACCTTTCATCCCACCTTCCCTGAACTTGATTTGATAGGTCTTGGTTGAAACCCAGGTGTTGCAACTTCTTAAGTCTCTCCAGATGAGTGAAAGGAGCAGTAAAGATGGATCCCTATAGCAGTAGGTTTGAATAACGTGCTTGCGATCTGCAGGAATCAGGGAGTGAAGTAGGAACTAGCTAGGCCTGGGTTGTGAGCTCCTGCTATGCCTAACCTTTTCGCTATCCCTCTAACACCGGCAGGGAGCCGTTCATTATTTATAGCCTCATACTGGTGCATTTGGTAGCATTTTTAAATCCCCCTTTCCTCTCTGTAGAAGGGAAGCCACTACACACCATGAGAAGCATTTTAGGTCCCTGGAGGCTGGTGGAAGCAGTGTGGAGGTTAGCAGGAACCAGGGCCCCGCTGTTTCACAGCAGTAGCTGCATTTGTGACTGACACCAAGGTCATAAATCCTAAGGGTGTCTTGGGGCTGGTAGGACTACAGCAGAGATGTGTGTGTGTGTGTGTGTGTGTGTGTGTGTGTGTGTGTGTGTGTGTGTGTGTGTGTGTGTGTGTGGCTGGGACTCAGGGGCAAAAGCAAAATGCTGGTCTCCTGCTAATCCTCTTGATTAGCATAGCTACTCTCATTTTGCAACTTAATCCTCACTCAAAGGGAAAAATTACAGTAAAATTTTTAAAAATAAAAAGCCCTTTGTATCTCAGTATTTTTAACCTTTTCAAGATTCCTCTGCATAGTGGAGATCTCCACTATCCCTGTTATGCCAAATTTGCCCCTGACACTTTTTACTCCAGCCCTACTGGAGGCTGATCCTGCAGTGTTTGAACCCTGGAAGTTTTCCTTGGGGCATGCAGCCCATCTTTCCCTGAAAAACCACACTTTCCTGGAGGGCTCACACTGTTTGCGCTTCCTTGGCTGTTACTCCCTCAGTGCAGGTATGCAGTTCCTATCTTTACATATTTCCAAGGGCTTGAGGGGTGTCCTGCATCCAGTGTAGAGGAAGTTCTGCCTAAGGCTTTGGTTATTTTGACATCTCTCCAACTCTATCCTTCTCCCTGGGCACTGCGGGGGAAGGGGGGGAGGGGAAGGTGTCACAGCTGGGTGCTCTTCCAGGAAGGGAACCTACAAAGTCATTTAAATTATTAATTAAATGTGTTCACTTGGGCCTGGCAAGATGGCTCAGCAGCTAAGAGTGCACATCGCTCTAGCAGCAGCCCTCTTTGGTTCCTAACACCCATATCAGGTGGCTAATGAACGCCTGTGTGACTCCAGTTTGAGAGGAATCTGAGGCCTCTGGCCCTATGGACACCTGTACTTATGAGCCCATATATCCACACAATCACACACATACACATATTCTAAAAATAATCAAAATGGATCTTTAAATTTGTCCTTTGACATTTTCACCCAAGTATAAAATGCATCCCAATTACTCTCATCTCCCACACCTGCCAACACCCTGTCACCCCTACAAATCCTTGCCCCATGTGTGGCCCTTTGAGTTTTTTGTGACCTTTAAGTTTAACCAAGGTGTTTTGTGTCATCCTGGGCTTGCAACTGGCCAAGGGAGTTCGATGGGCTCAATCAATGGGTGCACAACTCAAGACAATGATCCCCTTCTCCCAGAACTTCCTGTAGCCAGTAGCTCATCAGGGATGGGGCTGGAGAACAGTGCCATGATGAGCTCCTTCCCTGACCAAAGGTGACCATTGGCAGGACCAGTCTTTGAGATCCAGGCAGGTAACATGAGCTTCATTGATTTTTAAGATTTCCCTGGCTTGATCATAGCCAGAAGACAACATTTTTTTTTCAGCTCTCATCCATACCACGTAGCTTTTGTATTCTTGTCTCCTCTTTTCCCTCAATGTTCTCTCAGTGATTTTAATAGAACCTGTTCTCTTTCCAGTGTTCTTCATATCTTTTTCCCTGGGAGTCAGAGGTAAGTGGAGACCTGCACTAAGGACAAACCAGATCTCTGTTTACACTGGAAGTTCATTGATAACTAACATCATCTGTCTGCTCACTCTTCTTTCCTTTGCTTTGGAAATGGCTCAGTTCATTGGGTACCTCCATGGTGACTTCAGTGGACATATGCTCTAAACACAACCTTCAAGTTGACCTGTGCTAGAAAGGCTGTCAGTCTGCAGGGTCCCCAAACCTCCAGAAGCACAGGTGGTAGAAAAGCATACTAGAAGTGTTAAGCTAAAGCAGACTGAGTGTGTCGGCTGCTTACTCCATCTTCCTTATGATTGCAACCTTAGCATGACACTTGCCATCTCTCTTTCCTTCCTCCCTCACATTTCATAAGACACCTAACCTTGAACGTTTAGAATCCATTGGGAATAAGACTATACATATCTCACCATCTCAACTGTGTCCAAAACACAGTCTTCTCTTCCATCAGCTCCAACATTTCTCTTTTGTCTCACCTTTTGTTGCTTTTGATCAAAGTTAAATCAGATCATGTCACCCTACTGTTCAATACCTTCCTACCATCAGCTTTCCAAATGGTCTGGAATGAAATCAAATCCAGCCCTTGGGATAACCCTTTGAAAACCCTCTGTTGCTTTTTCCAGTTACCTCTACCTCAGCCACAGGGCATCTGGAGTCCTCTGCCATCAGTCTACCCCAAACTATTGTTCGAACAGGTACTCAATTGTTTTGCATTGAGTTCCAAATTCAGATTTATACTTTAAGTCTTTGTTTTGTCATTAATCAGCTAAAACCATGTGAAAGATCACTGACAACAACCCTAGAAGAATCATCACAGGCAGTTCCCCTTTTGTATTTGACCCAGGCGGGTTATAGATTATAGTGAGTGGAAGAAATCTGTCCACTTGCTAATAAGAATATCTCAAAGGAATATCTAGATGAACCCTGGGCAACGTTTGACAACCATTTATGACCACTAAGAAGCAACTGAAGTGTGAATTTACTTTGAAAAATGACTATTAGTAATGAAAATGTCAAGCAGACACTGACATTCTGTAATGGGAGTCGATAGATTCACCTTTTTGCCAGGCCACAGCACTCAAAATGAACAGGCTCTGCTCTTTCCCCAGGATTAAAACCTATTTAAGACTGTGGCTGGAAGCCCACACAGCAGTAGCCCAGAACGGAGCTATGCTGCTATTTAAATTATGGCTGTAGATGTCTCTAAATTATTCTTAGAGCATGAGCAGGGCCAGCCTGACCAATTGAATGCACTCGTTTTCTAGTGGGAATGTTTCACAGATTGGCTGCGACATGGAGATACAAAATTCATATGCGAAGCATGCATTTTGGTGCCATCTCCGTTGCTATCTGTTTATATAGTATATATTTATCTAGGATTAAGCAAGAAGACATTTAGAAGAACTGGCTTGGTGTCAGCATGAATGACAGACTAGAGGTTAAGGCCGGGTTTACTACTCGTAAGATCTCAACCTCCTCCTCCTCCTCTTGACCCATTAGTTGAGTGTCCCTGAGTTAGAGTCCCTCAAACTCTCATTCTGTCAACCCTCAGAATTCGCTGCCAGAATTGAAATGGATCAGGTTTATTCTTATGAACCAGTTGACTTTTATAAACTCACAGCTCTGTGTTATCAAAGCCCGAGGTGATGAGTAAACACCAGCCACTGCTTATCTCTACATATACCCATCCTACCGTTCACCACATACTTAATCTCTCGTTCAGAAATGCATATTCAAAAGGAGGAGAATTTGAAAAGTTTCTGAATTTGCTTCATGCCCTCACTAGCACACACTTAAGGCATTCTTTGATGCAGCTGCCAGGCTGCCCTGCCTGCAGAGGTGTCTCGGAGAAGGAAGACATACTATACTCTTTAGGATAGGCCATGTCAAATGAAAGGACCAGCTGTTTGCCTCTGGCTGAGCTGAGAGATGAAATTTAAACTGTAGTCATTTATCTATTGGCATCTGCTTCTTAACATCTTTGTCTTCTCTCTTTCTCTCTCTCTCTCTCTCTCTCTCTCTCTCTCTCTCTCTCTCTCTCTCTGGGGGTATTTTGAGTTACTTCTAGTATATCTGCTTGCTTTCAAATTCAATGAGTATCACCATGTCTGTCACCTGTGGTATGCCTGACCCAATGCTAATCACTGGAGATATTTAGGAAAATAAGCAGAATATCTCCTCAGAGGGTTTCTTTAAGATGTGGGGTCATTCATATAAGCAATTGCTTCCTATGGCAAAGCACCAAAGATACACACAATTAAAACTCAGTCATATCCCCATAGTACAATAAGAGAGGAAGTGGTAATTTTAGCTTGTTTCTAAGAATTTAAAGTCTTCAGTGGTTCTAGACTTTTCTCATGCATGTATAAATATGGCTTATGTAAGCAACCGTGGGGTTATACACATTTCTAGAAGGACTTCAGTATTAGTTTTATTCTCAGCTAAGATTTATTACACTGAAGTGATGGAGTGAGCACAATCAAAAGGCTCATAGGACAAAGCTGAAAGAAGCTAAGTAAGCATCAACATCCAGTGCTGCTGTCCTGGCTTAATTCTTCAAGGCAGCATGGGGAATGTCTTCAGTTAGGAAAAAACTTCAGAGACTGTGTGTTCAGTATTTAAATTGGGGGTTGATATCATAGACAGTCTCACTCTGACTGGTACATATCAAAATTTTAGACTCCCAGAAGGAAAGCAGATGGTCAACATAAAAACTCACATTTTATTCATGGAAGCAGGCATAATGTGCCATTCTATTTAGTGGGAATAACGAGAATGCTCACTTTCAAGTTATCTGATGCTGTCCTAATTTATAAACTATGATGTCAGTAACAGACTTGGGATGTAGACCTTCCAGTGTATAGCAGCAGAGCCTTCTGTATTGATTCTTTCCTGTACATTTCTCCAATTTATTTTATACCGTGGCATTGTGCTCTGTCTGCAACTTTTTAAAGATAACACCCAATCACAGACTCATTTCCATGTCAGTTCACGTAGGTCTACCTAATTCTCTGCCACGGTTTTATCACATTCCATTTTCTAGCCAGACGGTGTATTTATTATTCTTGTAAAGGCAGATTTTTTTTGAAAAGGGTAGTATAATGATCACCCCTGTGTTTACATTCTTTATGTATGTTTGCTGTTTCTGTTATACAGCCTTCTAGAAATAATATTCCTGGTTTTAGTCAATGTGATAAGGAAGAAAGGTCACTGTGTTGGAATTTTAGTGGATGTATGAAAGAGTACAAAGAGTATAGGAAAGAGGAGAGTCAGGAGGTAGATGACAAGGTCCAAGCTAAACCATGGAATGGAGCTTGGCAATGAACAGAAATGGTGTGGACTTCATTGGAAGGTAATATGATAGTCCCTAATGATGGATGAGAAAGGAGCGTGAGCAAGGATTAGCTGAAGATGGCTTTTAGTTATATGGCCCAAAGACCAGCAAGTGGAAGAGATGTAAGAACAACAACTATGGGGCAGTTATGATGACTCAGAAGAGCAAGAGGGGTCACTTATATTTTCGGTTGTTCAGCCATCATTTATTCATACATGTTGGGTATCTGTTAAGTGTCAGTCACTCTGTTTGTGCTTGCCATTAGCACAACTTTTATCCTTTCCCTTTTTGTTTTGCTAAAAGCATTGAGCTAGCAATGATACTCAATATAGATTCTAGATAACTTGGCCATTAATTAACTTCATTGCTATTCTTTTGTGAAAGACACAAAGCTCAATAAAAGCCATAGAGAGTTGGTGATGAATCAGGTCCCAGATGCTTGAATAATTTGCACACACTTGAGACTGAAAACATAAGAAGGGAGTGGGGAAAGGAATTATGAAAGCTGAGACGATCTCTCTTGTGTCTGCTTTTCAAGATAGACTCCTTCCAGAGCTCGCATTTCAGATGAATGCCTTTTGTGAACATGAGCAGGTGATTGGCCTCCCTCCTGCCTGCAAAAGTCCTCTTTCCTGAACATTTCCGGGTTCCCCTGTGTGGGCGTCAGTGTGATGTGTAAGAGAGAAGCAGTAAGCAGCTCTTTATTCAGTTCATTGATTTGCTCTTCCTTTCATATTGGTCTCTCCTTCCCACCCTGGGGTCTAGAAACGCACCCATCACCTGAAGCCCCAGCACAACTTCAAGGATAAGGGAAACTTTATTCTCATAGAGTTTTATGCATCCTTTAGTAGTAATCAAGTGCCATATGCATTTTATTTGGCTGGTTTGAGGTTTTTTTTTTTTTTTTTTTTTTATTGGCGTCTGTGTCTGGATGGAGTTTAGTTGACTGGGCAGAGCACCACCATTCTGCATTTATTTGCACTCAGTATCTGTATGGCATGCAATCTCATCCCTTCCTTGTGAGTTTGAATTTCCTTTTATAAAACTCTTATTAGGGGAAGAGGTTACTTTCTTTTTCCTCCTTAGTTACATGGGTGTCTATATTCTTCTTTTCATTCATGTTCAAAGCCAAGTTACATTCTCCAAAGAAGATACATAACCTGTAAATACTTGAACCAATGTTCAACATCTTTGGTTGTCAGTGAAATGCAAATCAAAATCATAATGAAGTATCAATTCTCACCCATTAGGATAGCTTTTATCAAAAGAGCAGACCACAGTAAGTGTTGGTAGGATATGGAGAAATCAGAGCTTTTGTACATTGCATGTTGGAAAAAATAAAAGAATTCTGTTGCTTTAGAAAACAGTGTGGTAGTTCCTTCAAATTAAACCTGGACGTTACAGGTATACCACACAATCCTGTAGGACAACCAGTTGTAGAAAGATATAATTGAATTTTAAAAAATGCTTAAGAAACAGGTAGGGGGAAACAAGACCCCCAGAGATAGATTGCATGTTGCCTTATTAACCTTGAATTTTCTAAATGCTAATGAGAAAGGAACAACAGCTCCAGAGAGACATTGTACAATAGAAAAGACTACTGAGTTAAATCAACCCATGTACTTTAAAGATATGTTGACCTCAGAATGGAAGCCAGGATATGTGTTATGTCCAGGTAGCCAGCTGTTTCCTGTCATTTCTTGTATCTTTTAGAAGTCACTTGCTTGCACTTCCTGCATATTCAGGTAATATTATTTTCCTTCTCAGGTCTTTGATGGAGTTGAGGACTGGTCTGTCTTATATTAGCTAAGGTGTATCAAGGACAAGACTTAGACTCTTCAGGATGGGACAGCTATTGGAATAATCTCTGTTATTTGCCAATTACCTATACTCTAAACATGTTGGTTGTAGTTCCATTTTTGTTATTACCCTTTCTTTCTCCTGGGCAACACTTGATAATTGTTCTTATTGTACATAGTTTAGTAGTAGGTGTAGAACTTTCTTATTTAGACAATAGAGGGAAGTGTTGTGGGAACTCATTCTACCTATAGCCTTGGAATATGGTCTTGTCTTCTACGAGACAACTGATAAGCTGGGGGCAGAGGCTCTCGATCTTTCAATCTTGCTCATGCTTGGTCCAGTTGGAGATGAATCAGTAGGGAGGCAGCAAGGTTGGTGCTCTTGACCCCTGGGCAGGACGGCTGGACCAAGGCAGTGGGATCATCGTGGAATGTGCTTTGCTCTGTATCTGTGAGTTTGTCTTTTCATTAAACCCCTTAATAAATTAGTTATCATACTTTTGTGGGTTCTTGCACCAACCCTGGGACTCAGCAATTTTGAGTAGAACTTTTCCCCCCATAGGAATTGAAAGCAGCGCAAATATGAGTGGTTATTTTTATGCTAGCAGCTTTTTTCACAGTAGTGCAAAGTGGAAGCAACCCAAAAGTGCATTAAGATATAAGTGCATAATAAGACATGGTATATCCATTTCAGGAAGTCAACTTTAAATGAATTCTGACATATACTGCAACATTATTCCAGATGAAACTATTCTTGACCTCAAAAGAAAAGCATGCCACAGTTCTGTATTCTAGGTTCTTGGGCCCATCAGTTCATAGAGATGGGAACTAAGATAGAGGCTGTCAGGGGCTAGGGATAGGAGGACATGAGTAATTTGTTATTGTATAATTGGAAGAAAGTTTAAGTTTTGGGAAATATAAAAAGTTCTGAGGTTAGATGTGGTGATCTCAGACCCAGAAAAGTTAAGACAGAAGAATTATGCACTTGAGGCCATTCTTGGTTACATTATAGTAAGACTTTATCTAAACATTAAGAAAAATGTCTAAAAGTAGATCATAATGACTATACAACAATGGGACTATACCTAATGCCACTGAACCACCCACTTAAAAAGGTTGTGAGTGTAGAGTAGGAAATAGTAAAGTATTTGTCATGCATGCATGAGGACCTGAGTTGGACCTTCAGTTTAAAAAGCCAAGAGTGATTGTGGCCACCTGTAATCCCAGTGCTTGGGATGTGAAGACAGACAGTTTGATGACTAGACAGTCTAGCCAAATCCATGAGTAGAGACTGTCTCCGTAAACAAACTCAATAGTACGTGAAGAATGACACCAATGCTGACAACACATATTTCATTGTAAGTGTATTTTACTACTATTTTCAAAACTAAGTAAATTAATACAATCAGGACTTGCCTAGTTAGGGTTACAATGACCAAAAATAACTTGGAGAGAAAAGGGTTCATTTGGCTGATACAACCTAAGTCACACTCCACTGAGAGAAGCCAAGGCAAGAACTCAACCCAGGAGTGAACCTAGAGGCAGGAGCTGATGTGAGGCCATGAAGGAGTACTGCTCATTGGCTTGCTCCGTGGGATTTACTTTTATAGAACCCAGGACCACTAGCCCAGGGTGCTACCATCCACCATGGCTTTGCCTTCCCACACCAATCACTAGTAAAGAAAATGTTCTACAGGCCTGCTTACAGCCCAGTTTTATGAGCCATTTTCTCCACTGAGGTTTCCTAGTCTCAGATGACAGCTCATGTCAAGTTGACATAAAACCAGCCACAACACTGAAGCAAATGTGCTTTTTGCCACTAATTCGTTCCTTTCCTCTTTCCTGCTTACAGTACTTCCTCTAAGGACAAGCTCTGATGCAATCTATGATTCTCAGGCTACGAGGCCTACATTCTATGCTTATTTGTAATTTTAAATGCAAGGCTGTATTTCCCAGTGAAGAAGGTCTTCTTGGGCTTCTAAAACTATGTTCCTAATATCCCCACACCTTCCCATAGAACTGTGATGATGCCTTGAAAAGAAGTCATGGTAGATATTTCAACTAAAGAAAAAATTATTTTAAAGGTGAAAAGGGTGTTCACATCACACAAACACTGGGTACTGAAGTCTTCCCCTTCAGCTGTTATAGTAACCTCTGAGGCCATCTGTGTGAGCATGGAATGGCTTGGAAGTATCTTCATTGGGTACGGAACTAAAGACTGTGGCTGTCTCTGCTCTGAAACCATCAGTATTGGTTCTTATTTTAAGTGGGTTCCTTCATTAAGAACAAGCCCTATATGGTCTCCTCTGGTTCTGAAAGTCTACCCTCCTCTGCAGAGTAGATACAGCCAACAGTACTGCTTTCTTGGTTGTGAAGAGTGTACCGAGTCCTGAACAGAAGAGAAAAACCAGGAGACCTCTGATTTCTACTACCAAGCAATGTTATCATTATCTGTTTACAGTGACTGCTGTAAGGCATAGCCTTCAACTTTCCCAAACAGAAATATCTGCTCTTCTGATTCTAGAGAATAGGTTCTGAAATGGAGGTCTCAGCAACCACACTGAAGGACAATCTTCAGCCTTTCTGGTGACCCCAGGTGTTGGGGGTGGGTCTTTCTTCAGTGCATATCAACTTTTCTATGTGTCTCATCTCTTCTGTCTCTCTGATGGTTTCTGGTCTTACCTGGATGATCCAGGATAAACCCTTCTCAAGATCTCTAACTTAATTTCACAGAGACCTTTTTCACAGGTTCCTGAGATTCCTGTATGGTGCCATTTTGTGCACTCTCCATCCTGGGGAACCTGGGAAGAAAGGCTGGCTGCTTCCTTCTCTGTGGGTTGGTCTTTTGATGTGGGCCTAATCTACCCCCTCCCCCCGCCCCACTTTGCTCAGTTATTTCTGGACAGTACCACTAGGGAAAGAACATCAGCTCTCTTTAGGCACACATTAGACAGTCTGGTGTTTACAAACACAGCATTGTTTTCCTGCTCAGCTACACAAAATTAAGCTCACTCCAACCTCATCTCCAGGCAGTCAGTAATCAAGAAACTTCCAGATCTGCAGTGTGAGGCATTCCTTCGAGCACTGTCCCTGCCTCTCACAGAAACCACTTCAATGGCTTTCTTTGCTTTAGGCACAAGAATACCACATTCCATCCTGCTTTCTTCTCTCTAGACTTTATTTCACAACAGTGTTTCTCCAGATTGCCTCACCTGTTCCTGAATTACTTCACTGTTAACCTCTATGCTGAATACACAGAGGCAAACTTCCTGGCTCCTCCTGCTCTACACAGGGCCATTTGCCACATTTTCATGTCTCCTTCCTTCCCAGACTGTCACTAATATGATGTTAAGGTACAGCACTGAGGTGATGATATCCTCCCATGAAGTGGAAGGGAGCAGTAGAAGAAATTTCTCTTCTCTGGAACTTCAATGCAAAAGATGGCTTCCTGTCTCCAGCCCAAGAAACACTGGGTTACCTCTCTTTCAGTGGTCAGTTCCACAAGACTCACAGGCTATCACTGTTCAGATTTTTATTCCACTTAGGGACTCATCAGGTTCCCCTCCTGTGCCTAAATACAATGTTCTGGAGGGTCTGGCTTGTGTCTTTAATAACACATGGACCACTCTGGGCACAGCTGCTCCAAACTCCAAGAAATAGTCCCCATTTGTACATCTCCAGCTTTGGCGACTGCTCACATCAATTTTTGTTTACTAATGAAAAGCATGAGGCAGTTGGCTGGAGATCACCACCTTCAGTTTGCAAACTGAGAATCTGTGCTTGGATGGTTGTTACCGAGTCACCAGCCTGGCAGTGGCAAAGCCATAACCTAGGAAGCTTGGCTGTGAAGGTAATTTGTTTCCTGTACTTGGACTATTCCTTGCAGTCTTGCTTTCTGGTTGGCCTACTTTCTTTTCCATTGTGGTGATAAGCAGTCACCAAACCTACCTCTGCGACAGGTTACAGCCCGTCAATGAGGGATTCCAAGACACAGAAACCCCGGAGGAATGCTGCAGACTGACTTACACAGCTACTTTGAATTCACAGTGTTGGTCAGTC
Source organism: Cricetiscus sungorus (assembly GCA_030556225.1). NCBI lineage: Eukaryota > Metazoa > Chordata > Mammalia > Rodentia > Cricetidae > Cricetiscus > Cricetiscus sungorus. The sequence continues at coordinate 27,834,817 of JANBXA010000651.1, read as the reverse complement.
TTCCAAGGGATGGCACCTCCCACACTGTGCTGGGCCCTCCCACATAAATTAATAATTAAGCAAATACACATAGACATATCCACAGGCCTTCTGAGTGTTCTTCAATTGGACAATTCTTCATTTGGATGTTCTCTTTCCCCAGGTGACTCTAGCTAATGCCAACTTGACAAAAGCAAATCACCACACCCCTCTTGGTTTTCTCATTTCATCCCTGCTCCCATCTTAACTCAGTTCTCTACCATCTGTCTTCCTTTATTCTTTCTGTTACAACTCCTGGACCTACATACACTTGCTTTGCTACTACCTGTATAGTCTTAGGCACATTTCCTAATGTCTCTGAGTTTCAGCTTCTTGGTCTGAGAAGAGGAATATTATTATTTTATTTTATGGAGACTATGTTTCTCTGTGTAGCTTTGTAGACCAGGCTGGGCTTGAACTTAGGGAGATCCACCTGCCTCTGCCTCCCTAGTGCTGGGAGTAGAGGCATGCACCATCACTGCATGTCAAGGAATATTATTCATTTCCAAGTAGGACATGTTTTATATTTGATGAATACATGAAGAAAGATGAGGAAAAAGAGGATTTAGAGGAACTACATGTGCATAATTAAAACTCAATGACCTGGTTGGCAATCAGCAGACATTTCTTTCCTCCATCTTTAACTGCAGGGACTCACAGCTAAGATGGTGCATGTTCCTTCCCCATTCACCTGAAGCATCCTTACTGTAGGCTGTATCTGATTTATCAGGGGACCCTGGCTGTGCCACTGTGACTATGAGCTGTGACCAAATGAGAGAAGCCTCATAGATGCAGTCAGAGTGATTAATAGCATCCTGTCTCTAGAGCTGTGGGAGTGGCCAGGGCGCTGCTATGCCCTGACTCCCCTTCTAATTCTGTATTGTCATTTGCAGCTGTTTGGCCAAGCGGAAGCCCCTCCATCTCAGCACAGTGTCTGGCTGTGGGCCTTGGATTTCCTGGATGACCAAGATATATTCTCTGGGCACTGGCATTTACCCAGAGCAGAGTATGAGCACAGGATGTGTGTGCAACTGCATGTCTGCACTTGACTGATTGCATTTCAGGAGAAAGTGTGGGTCAGAGGAGGCACAGCAGAGTCATGCCTGTGTACGTTCTGTCTCTGCTACTGTAATGCCGTTGTCTGGAGCTTTTGTGATGAGCTATCCATCAGTAGCACTCCGCGCCAAGCAATGTTAAGGGCCGAGTCTAGCCAGAGAAAAGACAGGTCTGATTTGCAGATATTGTGGTTGCTGACAGTGATGCATCTTCTGAAAAATGAAATAGTAGTCTTTTGCTACACCTGGTACTTACCAATTTCCCTTCTGCAGACATCCATGTGCCTCTAGACTTAGGTCAGGAGGATTAAACAGAAAACAACAGCAACAACAACCAACAAAAACAAACAAATCCAAACTCAAGGCAGTGAGTACACTACTAAAGTTAGCCCCTCTCCCCCATGTCTTGACTTAGAACACTCACTGATTTTATTCAAGGAAAAAACTGCAGTAAAAATGGCTTATTTTTCCTCAAGCCAGCTCATCAATAGAAACAGTTTGTAGGATTGTAATCTGTCAGGAATGGGGAAGTCGAGGTCCTGCCCTGCTGGGCCAGCCTTCCTGATCTCACCCCCCACCCCAGCAGAGTTGGAAAAAACACTGCAGTTCTTATTTCAAATTACACAGTTGGATGATGTTTCTCTTGGCTTCAAGTAGAAAGGCTGGTGCCCAGAGCCATTTTTTTGGCAAAAATGCAATGTACGAAGTTTTTCTTCCTTTCTAACATTCTCAGCATCACTCTTAATCACTTCTCTTTTGATCTTTGTCCAAGTTTCCCTAGACTGATTTTTTTTCCTTGTTGCCTCATCTACTTGTGAACTCTGAAACAGTCTTTCCATCTCTACAGTGTGGAGCAGTGTTTCACAACTATAAAGTGGACATGAACCTGCCTGCTTAGTCCTGTTTTGAGAATAAAACACCCGAGACTCAATAATTTATAAAAGTAAAGAAGAGATGTTGATCTAATGCACAGTGTGGGAGGCTGGTATTGCACTAGTTCTGATGAGGGGCCTGCTGGCTACATTATATTATAGTGATGGCATCAGCAGGGATCTCTCCTACCAGAGGGAGAGATGGCTTGGCAAGCCTGGAAGCCCTGGAGGGCAGGGAGGGACCAGGATTGCTTTGTTATAGCAACCTCTTCCAAGAGCAATCCACAGTGTTCACAGAAGGTGTTTTTTCCTTCCATTTCATATATACCCACCAATATTAGTCACCTAATTTCTTCCCATTAGGCTTCACTACCTCCCAATGGTATGGCATCTGGGCTAAACTCAGAGCACAGGAACCCAAGGTGGACATACTCAAACACAGCCAAACTAATCATAGTATTACTAAAAGGAAAATTTGATCCAGTAGTTTTGGAGTGGAGTCTGAGTCTGTATCTCTAATACACTCCTGGCAAGGATGATGTGACTGATCCATGATCTATACTTAGAGTAGCAAAGCCATAAACCAACACCAGGTGAAGCCATTCAGAATAGCCATGACAATATTTAAGACAGGGAGAGGAGAATGAGACAGGTGCTGAAATCCCTGAAAAAAAAAATGATGATGACCAAGGCCTGAGCTCCTGAAGGCTATTTTAGTCTAGGAATTAAGAAAGGATTGCTCATGTTTCTAGCTTCATGAGGCTCACACTCAGGAAACATCACCAGCTGGACACCTCCATTCTGAATGTCCCCAGGGAAGGAGGACCAGATTAGACCTCATCCCACCATGATTGAAGTGTTCCAGTAATGGGATTTTTGAATAAATTAGCTATTCATAGTGAAAGAGGTATTATAGATAAATACCATACCTCATTGCTATTCCAAGCTGTCCACCAGCCATCTCTTTTAAGGAGAAAAATAGAAGAATTAATGTGATTCTGAACAGTGATCTGCTTAATGATTTCAAGGTTTTTATCTGAAGAGGATTTCAATAAACTACTTTAAAAGGAGTGGAAGGAGAAAAAAATGTGTGAAGGGCTGGTATAATTGCCGAAAGGTTGGTTCTCTAGGACTAGAAATCAAGAAAAAGGGTGAATGTTATAGGGAGACGTTTAAGTACTTATTCAGGAAAACTAAATAGAAAATCAATCAGAAAAATAAAAAATTCATAAATCCAATTGCTTCTAATTGGCTTAGCACATAGTACAGAATTTCAAATGTTTGCCTGTGAACAACTCAGTCTCTTGAAATGATGCCTCTTAGCACAGGAGAGAGAATTTGGGTCGCATTTCTTTTCCTATCAAAGAACACTCCTCAAGCCCACAGCAGCCCATCAAAGGCATGGACTGAAGAACTCCTCATGGTGGCTATTTATGGAGAATAGTGGAGAAATTCCCACTAAAGATTTACTTAAGTCAGGGAAGAACACATTTTCATTTCTGATCTTTTAAATATTTATTAATTTCCTACCATGTACATAGCACCAGACTGGGTCCCTCAGGAGAGACACCATGTTGAGCAAAGATTCTTGGAAATTTGTGATTTTTTTGAAGGGGAAAGAGATGAAAGCCTAATTAATTGAAGAACAAGATTGATGTTGAGCGATTACTAACAGAGATCTCGCCACACACGGAGTGAGAGGAGAGATGGGAATGGTTTCTGATGAAAGTCTCTCTAAGGAGGTGAAACTGATTTCAGTGGGTATGCAGATAGTTCACACAGTGGGGGAAAACCCACAACTCTTTGAACAAATGCCCAGCAAAAATGTGAGGTAGGCTTGAAGGATACAGACAGACTTGTGGCTTAGAAAATTCCTCATGTGAAAGTCTGAAGAAGTGACAACAATGTCCCCTGTCCCTACTTCTCTATCTCTAACTTGAGCTGACATTCAAACTTTGTCCACTTCCTTTGTTTCTCTTGTCAGAACAAGTCTCCCACTAAGGCTGACAGGACAGTGGGTAGAGTCCTAACTGCTATTCCAGAAGACTGGAGTCGGATTGACAGCATCCACATCTGGCAGCTCACAACACAATATAACACCAGCTCTACTGTACCCAATATTTCTGGCCTCCAGGGACATCTGCATAACAGGCACACACACACCCCTATAGACACATACACATAAAAATAATTAAAAAGAAAAGTAAACCTTTTAATAAAATATTCCACTAAATGTCCTTGCTATTGACAAAGTAAAATTGTACCTTCCAAGGACTATTTGCTTTACTTTAAAAAAGCACCATTTCTTTACTGTGTACTTGTTTAAGAAATAGAAAAATTCAAGATGTGAGAATATTCATAATGTAAACAGTAAGGTCAACTTTAGGAAGCTGCTGGTCGAGCCCCTACACCCTTTTTGTCTTGAGCATTTTTATTATTCTAGACATTTTTCAATGTCTGTTTTCATAACAGAGACAAAGGAAACAATGACATTATTTTCTAAGGTACAATCTTTACCCCTGGAGGAATTTCTGGCATCTGAGTGATGGTCATACTTTCAGGCCAGAAAATTTACCAAAGACCACCCTCTGGGTGCTACCTTAATATTGCACAAAGAGCATGTGTTTTACAAATGCAAGTTCCGGGATTTGATTTTAACTCCACCCCTCAGAGCAATGACTGGGGGTCAAACTCCTCTGCTTCTCAGAGCAGAGACATCTCTCTGTGCCAACTGGAAGTGAGTGGTTGTGACCAAGGCCAGAGTACAGCACAAAGTCTCCTCTGATCATGACAGGAGATGGCAGGTGTAATGTTACCCATAAGCAAGGCCATCTTCAGCACAGATGCAGTAGACATGGCTTGCCAGAAGGACCCCAGACAGCTGCAATATAGACCATGGGGTCCTCTGTCTGCCTCTAGTTTAGAAGAACTTCACACACTCCTGCCACAGCCCTTGACAACACAATGCCACTCTCTTTGTCCAGTTCCTGCAGGCTGGGGTAGTCATCACTTGCCTCTTAGGGGAAGACTGCTTCTTCTCGGAGACTTTGCCCGACACAGAGTAGGCGAGGGCTGATTTCTTCTCACTCCTATGGCAACTTCTAATTTACCGACATTCAGTGTTCTTACTCCTTAGAACATCTACATGGGTAAGTACTAGCCTGGTCTGTAGTGGATGCCTACAAGTATTCTTGAGTAGGTTGGCAGCTGCCAAGGAAAAATCAGAGGCATCCCTCATTAATATGCCATAGTCTTTCTGAAAAGAACAAAAAGGCTGTACAGGGGCTCACTTGTTCCTACAGGCATCAGTTTTGCTTTCCATGGTGCTCACGAATGTTTAACCACCATCATCATGATCCTAGGGCCTCGTGAACTTTACTCAATAGATTTCCAGACTGAGACTCTTCTGTGGCTCAAGAGACAGCTTTCATAAGATCGCTCACCTGCTTTACAAACTGGCTGTCTTTTACTAAGTAGGGTAGATGAATATTTTAAAAATAGCCTTTCAGAGAAATCCCATCGTAAGGCATTCTGCTTCTGTTTGCTATGCAAAATACTTGATAGGGCCTGGGATGGGGAATTTGAAAGGCTCTCCTCATTTTTATCCTAGCTGCATACTGGGAGTCCTGGAAAGGAGGGGGTGAGGTCACAGAGAGGTGAATGTGCTCAGTGGATTTAGAGCTCGGTGTAACGAACATCTATGGAGCATTTAGTGGGCTGAGTGGCTCAAAATAATGCCAAGCATCAGATACCTAGCATGTTAATAATTAAAACACAGTATGCAAGAGTGGTGTCGGATATTAAATTGTTTGACTCAATCCTATCACCTCTTACCTTGATAGCATATTGCTCTTGCTCTAGTTTTACCAGACACAGAAATCAATTTAAAGTGTGTACAAACAAATACACACTACAGGGCTCATAGTCCTTAAATGGTAAATTCAGGAATTAAGCAGAACAATTGCTTCCTCATCCTTGGGCAATATGGGTCAGGTACAGGAGGTGGGAATGGAGTGGAAAGACAGTTCTTATCTTGGAGAAGCTTGAGCCATGGAGTACGTGGCTGGAGGAACTCACACTTTGGTATTTCTCATGCTTCCTCAACTTTGCACTGAACCTCCCTTTTGAACTAGTGTGTCCTCTATTGTGACTTGGTACTGGCTCGTCCTATAATCCTCTCATGTCCCTCTGATCCAGTAGCTACAGCTGACTGGCCCATAAATAGTGGAAAAAGAAAACATTTTCTAGGCAAAGGAAATGGCTTTTCAGGTGCTCGTTGCAATAATGCCTCAGACCTTAGAAGAGCGTGGTGTGGAGAAAGGCAAAAGAAGGAAGAGGGCTAAGTCTAGACTTAGACTCTCTGTCTAGCCCTGTAGCCCAACAGCTCAGCAACCTTTAGGATGTTAGTCTTTAAATATTTATTCAGCATTTGTTTAAACTGGAGACTGAAATCTGCCAGGTAAAAGGGCAGAAGGAGGCCATATTCATCTGTCCCACAGTTCTATCTTAGCTTTGATCTCAAACATTATGTTAACCCATCAAGGCAGAGAGTCTGAGGTAAAGAAGATCAGCTTCTCTGCATCTTCCTCCACTTCTTTCCTTGTATCTCATTGTTTCTGTCATGACATTCCTCCACTCAGGTCCAAGTACCTTAAGCTTTCAAATGCACCTGGTACTCTCTGAGAAGAGTTGCTTCTTTGTAACCATTTGGTACAAACTAAACTTAAATGGTTCTTCTGCAACAGTGTTTCTCAACTGTGGACCATGACCCCTAAGGGCCACATATCAGATATCCTGCATATCAGATACTGTTATGATTCATAACATTAGCCAAATTACAGTTATAAAATAGAAAGAAAATAATTTTATGATTGGATGGGTCACTACAATACTAGGAAATGTATAAAAAAAAATCACAACATTGGGAAGTTTGAGAACCCTTCTAGAATATTCTTTACTGTTATTGACCCAAGCCTGTCGCTCATCTCTGCGAGAAGAAGTGGTACATTGAAAAGGTGAGTTCATGACCATACAGGGCCTTGGCCCAAGGGCAATAGGAGCCACTGGAAGTTTTAAATGGAAGTACTGTGGTTTGTGTTCTCCAAAGGATGCTGTGAACAGGAGGGTCTGGCTGTGACTGGAGGGTCTGCAGCACTGAGGGACATCGATTAGAACCTCTCAATCCCTGCATGGGTGTGGCTTTGGCATTTCTTTTTTCAGAAGTAACCATTGTCACAGTAGTCACTTTGGTCTTTCTAATCCAGAGGGCCCAGGACAAAATGAAAATCCAGGCTCTCTTAAGAATTCCAAGATAAATATCAGCCAGGTTGGAGCTGGAGTTCACAAAGCCTGCTATGTCTTTCCTGTTCCAAAATTTACTGTAGTAATCCAGCTGTTTTCTGTTTCAACATCTCCATTCTACCGTGCTGACTTTACTGTGCCACTATCTGCCTTACCATCTGCTTGCTGCTTTTCTGAATGTCACAGTCCTACTGGTCAGGGTGTCTCAATAATTTATGTTCACCCCCTCACAAGAGAGAGCATTCAATAGGGACTGTTTTTTGTTAAGTGAATATTAGCAAAAATTAATCTCAAAATCATAAGCTGACTTCGACTCATCCATCCACTACTGGGCAGGCTGGCAGGAGCCTATGGCAGAGGGGGGCTGGTTGTGTGTGAAAGGCAGGCACACTTGTATAATAAACCACACTCCTATTAAAACAGTATAGAGATGAGCCCTCACCCAAGCTCTAGACCTGCAAAGAATACTAAGACAATATAAGGGGCCAGAGAGATGCCTCAGATGTTTAAAGTGAGTGTTTGCTGCTCTTTTGGAGGAAGTGAGTTTGAGTCCTAGCACCCACATGGTGGTTCGCAGCTATCCATAACTCCAGTTCCAGGAAATCTGGTACCCTCTTATGACCTCTTTGGGCACCATATGGTGTGCATAGCATACATACATTCAGACAAAAGACTTACACACATGAAAAATAAAAATAAGCAGAGTATTGGTGGCACACACCTTTAGTCCCAGCACTCGTGAGGCAGAGGCAGGCAGATCTCTGTGAGTTTGCGTCAAGCCTGGTCTAAAGAGCTAGTTCCAGGACAGGCTCCAAAGCAATGCAGAGAAACCCTGTCTTGAAAAACAAAACAAACAAATGAACAAAAACAAAACAAAAAAAGAAAGAAAAGAAAAGAAACACATCTTTTAAAAGAAAGAAGAAACATAACAGAGTCTTCTTGCACTCAAAAGCTTACAAAGGTACTGAGGATTAGCTGCTTTTTGTCACTTTAACATAATAGCCAAGCCTGAGTGATTAATAAATAAAATAAGTTTATCTGGTTCAGGGTTTTAGAAGTCCAAGAGCATGATGAGGGCATCTGGTTAACCCCCCACCCCCACCCCATGCTCTACCATCCTGTGCTAAAAGATGGGCCAAGTTTTTTTTTTCCTGGAGCCCACTCTCACAGTAATGCAGCCACTTCTGCAATAACAGTTTCAGTAGCTACAAGATGCTAGAGACCTCATCACCAAATCACTTCTTAAAGGGGCACCTATTAATGAGCATGGATATGATATTTAAATTTCAGCATGGCTTTTAGAGGTTTCCTTCAAATGGCAACCATGACATAGGGTATAGAAACTTACACCAAGCGAGGAGGCACCTGCTAGAGCTATTTTATTGAGATAGGGAATCCACAAACAGTTGTAATGACTTGTAAAGAAGACAAAGAAAAATGGGGTGGGGGGGTATTTTGGTGACCATTAAGACCACCAAGATGGTGGTGTATCTGGCCTAGAATTGACCCTCCTCGGCAAATTTAATTAAATATATGGTAAGATCTTTGCCCAGGGGGAGCAGTAACTCAGTAGAGGCATTGAGCCATAAAGCAACTGGAAGTTACCTCCCTTCTGGGAATAGGCATCATACTTAACTGTTGTCTGTATGATGATACATATACCTGTAAGTGGGGGTGTGCTTCCTAGGGGGTAGACTGCAGGGCTCCTTTACCTGCAATAAATTTGCTTTCACTACAGAGCTCACTGTGTCTACTTGCTTCCCTACATGAGAAAAAGACCACCTGACAATAAGACAGGCTTCTCATGCTCATCTCTTACTCTCCTGGGACAGGCTGGCAAGTCACCTTGCCCACATTGTCACCTGGCCTACCACCTGCTGTGCTTGTCTTAGGCAAGCTTCTTCATCTCTTCAGGGCTTGACTTTTTTCATTTACAAAATTGGTACAGCAGTTATAAGGTCCCAATGTCACAGAGTTTTGTGAGATAAAGTGAGAGAACATCAGCTCCTAGCTCAGCAAATTATTTGACTTAATGGTTTCTACCATGAACTGCCCATGTCCTTTATGACAAAGCTCCCAAGCCTCTGTTGAATAGGTAATCTCTGTTCAGATGAATCATGCTCTTTCTTAGCTCTTGGGATTTTGATGGCAGTATTTCCACCACTCAGGTGTCCTTTCTCTTAACCCACTGTGACCTCCATGAAACGATCTTTGATTGTTTTGACCTTAAGGCAGACAAGGAAGGCAGTGTTGATCAAGAAAGCCCTCAGACCTCAGAGAGCAAACCCTACTGCCATCCTGGAATTTGATGTTGGCCATGTCCAAGGTCTAAGGCTTCTTTAGTGACCTCCTACTTAGATCGTTCTTTTCAGGCATCATAACACTTAATCACCATCGCCTCTGCTCTTCCGGCTTCCTGTTCTAAGAGCTCCCCAGCCTTCAGTGCTCAGATCAAAGGAACCTTTCAACTTTTCTTTTGTTCCCCAGAACAGACTAATCTCAACAGCTAGCCTCTCTCAGGCTACCTGTTCTTCTCATTGGCAGACTTCTCCAAAGAGCACTGAGGAGTGCCTGCTGCAGTTAGGTATCTAATGCCCATCTCACTGGAATGAAAGCTGCTACTGTTTAAAGATCAAATGCTTCCTGAGCACTACTGTATGGAGTGTGCTGACTACTAATGACTCCACAGTCACCCAATTGAATTGTTCCCTGTCTTCGGGAATTCTATACAAAACCACACAACTGAAAATTGGGAAGGAGCACCTCAGATTTATGGGATCTCTCAAGAGCTGCAAGTACCTCTTAAAAAATAAAGAGATCTGGGGAATCCCTCCTCTAAGTCAAGGTGAAACAGTGATGGTATTTCTATGGTCAAACAAAAACTGAATGAAATGCCTCATACTCCTAATAAAAGAAATACCACATTCTTTATTAAAGGTTTTGGGTTTAGGGCCCAAGAGGGATACTGAAGTTGACTGTCATTTTAGATAAGAGATTTATTGGGAGAGTTATCTGTGCCATGCACAGATAAGCCAATAGTAGCATGGTGAGGACTGTATGGGCAGTATGAGGTCCTTCCTTACAAGTGTCAGGGGAAGCAGGGTTCTATACAACATAATTGTTAAGCAGCCCATAGTACATCTTTGCAGGCATGCAGTCTCTAATCAGCTGTGAGGGTGGGGAGGGCAAGAATCTAGAGACTGTCATAATTCAACTAAAATGGAGGCCTACAAAATGTAAGGGCCCTTCTAACTAATACTTGGGGAGTCTATAAGTCATATCCTGTTTTGAAGGGTAAGGCTCAATGTTTGCTTTAGTCTTAGCTCTTAGTGCCACTCCCTCCCCTCAGCTACTGCTTGTCTTTCAAGGAGCAGCCTGGTGCTCTGTGAGGAAGATGGTAGGTAGTCATGAGCATCCAAATCTTGGTCTTCCTGTGTTAACTGATGTGAGTGTAAGCAAAGATCTTCACTAAAGTTCCAGAGTGTCCTTTACAGACTGACTCTTTAAAACAACCACATTCTTGTGGAGCCTCTCTGGGTGACCTTACTAGTTTTCTAGGCTTTGGATTGGGCACTTAAGGAAATGTCCATCTTCTGGTGAGTTTGTTTGAAAATATTCTCTCCAGGGGTTAGGATATTTGCCCCATCTCCAACTATAGGTTTTGGTCACCTGGTGGTCAGTTTTGCTTAGCCTTCAGCAGCGGGCTCCGTATCAACAGGTTCCAACTGGAATTATGGTCTTTCTTCTTATTCCTAACCCCTGAATGATCCCCGTGAAGTAGAAATCTGAGTCGTGCTCCTTGCTCTCTATTCAAAGGTGGAAGCTGCTGTTTTTACCTAAATACTGTTAGAATGATTTTGACTCCTGTTCCACTCCTGTTTTCCTCCTTCCTCACCCACCTTGGCCTACATCATTACACCGATACTACAGTGGAAGGTACTCCATCTTCCTCACTTTGCTGAAGACACAGTGACTGTTTTTTGTTTTTTATTTTTTTTCTGAATCCGATCTCCTTAGGTCAGCTCTCTTTCCAGTTACTATCCCACCATTTCCCACCAAACCCAGTCACACTCAGCACTTTTCTTCAAGAGGATGGGGTGGTCCCTGTGAAATGTCAGGAAGGACACATTTCTGGAATGTCTATCTCACTATAAAACATTAGGGCCCTCCCGTCATTGTGATTGCCAATGCATGTAGAAACATCCAAATATGTCTTGGTACCTCTTTTCCTTTGTGTCAGGTTCTTGCTTCTCTACCACAAGGTCGTGAGTCACATGGATGTGGAACAAAGAGGGTTTAATCAAGAGAAAGAGAATGCTCTCGGCAAGAAAGGTTGTGACAAAGAAGCTGTGTGTGTCTAGCACTGTAGTTCTCAACCTTCCTAATGCTGTGACTCTTTTATACAGATCCTCATGTTGTGGTGATCCCCAACCATTAAAGTATTTTCATAGCTACTTCATAACTGTAATTTTGCTACTGTTATGAATTGTAATATAAATATCTGATATGCAGGCTATCTGACCTGCCACCCCTGTGGAAAAGGCTTACCAATCAGGAGAAGGCTTACCAAACTAGGAAGGATTCTTTGTGAAATTCACTGGGGTTCCCTTCCTCCCAAGCTCTTGATGTTACAGTGTTTGTGGGGGAGCCTGAAGGGAGAAGTAAGCCTTTGGTTGTCTTAAGGCTTGCAGTGCAGAGTAAAACACCTTAAATCCCATGGTTCTTATAAAGGATGGGAAGTTGAAGTTTCCATGTTGAGATCTAGAGAACTGAATATTTCCAACAATTTAACCTCAGCACAGAGAAGACAAGTTACCATGTCTAGTCAGGGGCTATTCTCACCTGTCTTATTTAAAAGGTCTATTTACCCCTTTCTTGTATCACTATCCAGTTGATAATCTCTCTTAAGAGTAAAATCTGACCTTTACCAGACCCAACACTCTCTAACCCCTGGCCTGCCCTCTGACCCTATGCACTAGTTCACTGTCAACAGTGAACTGCTGTGCTCTTCTGTACCCTGACAATACCCCCTTCTTCCTCGCCTAAATGATTCCTCATTCTTCAAGGCTCAGTTCAGAATCTTCTTCCTGAAGCCTTCCTTCCTTCATTTCCCTCTTCTACTTTGTTTCCCCGAGCGTCCTGGACTGGTTCTGACTCCAATACTGATTGGCAAAGTGTTTCTTCAGGCACACTCAACAGCATGGCAATACCCACAATGCTGAGTCCTATCAGGTTACAGTGACCTGCTTTTGCCTGATAATTCCACCAGTATTTCTGGGACAGCTGTATCATCCAGACTTTATTTCAAGGGGGACTTTGGTGTCTATATTAGTTTTCTGTAGCAGGCATAACAAAGTGTAACAACTAAAGTGAATTTCAGCACTGTTATGGAGATCTGAAGTTCAAAATCAGGGCTTCAACAGGGCTGTTCTCCTGCTGACAGCTCTAAGGGAGAATCCTTCTTTGTGTTCTTTCAGCCTTTGGTGACTCCTGGGATTCCTTGACTAGTGGCTGTATGCTACTAATCTTTGCTTCATTTCGTTTATGTCTTTTCTGTCCTCGCAAGTACCCTTGTCATGGGACTTAAGGACCTCTGGTCAATTCAGAATAAACTTATCTCAAGATTTTACCTGTGGTTGGAAACCAGCAGTCTGCTGACCCCGCCCCCTGACCATGGGCGGGACATGCATGGCTATGTCATCCCTATATCACTCATTACGGGGCTGCGTAGGGACTCGGCTTCCCCTTTAAAGCAAGCACGCTCCCCTCTTTCTCCCTGTTCCTCTCACACTTGCTCTCTTCCTCTCTCTTTCTCTCTTCATCTCTCTCTTTTATTTTCTCTCTCTCTCCCCTGCTTTGGTTGCCCACCAGCTACCCTTCCCTTTCTCTCTCCTCTTCACCAATAAACTTCACGTGGGCAGGCTGAGTCTCATGTTTGTGTTTCATAGGCGATATCTGCAACAAAAGAACAGAGTCTGAGTTGGATGTTCTGTGGTTTATATCCAAAGCATTGAAATAAAGGTTCCTTTAATGAAGTGTGTGTTAGTTACTTTGCTACTGCTATGATGAAACACCAGGACCAAGGCAACTTATAAAATGAAAAGTTTACTCTGAACTTACAATTCCACAGGGATAATAGTCTGAGCATGATGGTAGAGTAGATGCAGCAGGTAACCAAAGCAGCAGCTGAGAGTTCCCTTCTCAAACCACAAACAGGAGGCAGAGAATGCCATGGGCATGGCACATGGCTTTTGAAGCATCAAAGCCCACCCCCAGTGACACATCTTGTCCAACAAGATCACCCCTCTTAACTGATCCCCAAACCTTCACCAACGTTGTGACCAAGTATGTATCTATGAGAGTCTTTCTCATTTAAGCCACCATCCAGTTGAAGAGCTTGGCCTTTATAGGGTATGATATTAGCACATGTGGTTCTCTGTTTTGGTTGATATGTTTGGACTATGTGAGCCTTCGCTTACTGTGCATGAGCCTTCCCATGGTGCATCCCATTGTTTTTTGTTTCCCCTTTGGGAACAGATTTTTTTTTGTGTTATAGTTTTTTAATTACCTCTTTGAGAGTTTCATGCAATGTGATTTGATCCTATCCACTCCCTATTTCCCAACTCTTTCCAGATGGGCCCCCTTCCTTATCCACCCAAATTGGTGTCACAAAATTTTAGTCATTCAAGACCAATTTATGTTGCTCAAATATTCTTGGATATGTAGCTTTCAACTAGAGAGTGGTCAACTTACCAGGGGCTATGTTCTTAAATATCTCTCTCATTAGCTAACAATGATGCTGCTGGTTTTAATCATATGCATACATAATTAATCACATGCATACCTAATAATAAGTAGGAGTCTTCTCTAAAGGTTCACTCAGAGGACACAGTTTTCCTTACTGGTATACATGCAAAACTGGTGCAGCCTGGATTGACCCATTGCTCATAGGTCCTGTATGTGTTCCCAGATGTGTTTGACTAGAAATGAGCATTACCCAGGGATCACTAAGAGAAATAGCTTACTTTCACTTTAAAAGCAGTTATGCATACTCTGGTGCAGGTGAGAGTCCCTGGTTACCATCAGGTTGCAATATGTATTATTAGGGTAATGCCATGCCAATTTCTATGACTGCCTGCCTCAAAGAAGTTTGGCTTAATTACATCTTCAGCTATTCTTTTCTATGAAAAAAAGTTCTGAAGATTAAGATAAGTTATATTTTTGAGAGAGTCTACTACCAAACTATGCATACCAGGCTATGCCCTGCTGTGAGTTCTTGACTTTCTCTAAGCTGTGTGAGACAGGGGTTTTCACACTGTGCTTGCCCTGAGTGACTCCATTTTACAAAGCATCATTTGGCTCCATATTGAGGCAGAATGACTCTGCATCTCATTTACCCATGAATTTACCATCTGTCCAACATCAACCATGAGGAACTAATAACTGATAACTTTTTCCTACAAATAAAAGGATACTGCCTATAAACTTAACAAAGTAGATCAGAAACACATGGGTACATGGGCATATTAAAACCACATGGGACAAACCAGGCTTCTGAACTTACCAAACACACCAACCAGACTAACAGAGAATACAACGTCCTGAAGGAGAAGTCCAGAAAACAAAAGACAGCAAACATAGCTGTACCGGCTGCTTTTGCCATCATGTTACAAACCTATACATATCTGGGAACAGGATCTTAATAGATAAAACACACCCAGCAGAGTGTACTGTAGGAAAGTCTGTGGAGCATTGTCTTGGTTAATGTTTGATGAAGGAAGATGCCAGGGGCAGTGCCACCCTTGGCAGATGGTCTTGGGTTGTATAAGAAAGCAGGCTGAGCAAGCCATGGAGATCAAGCCAGTACGTGGTTGTGAAGATTTGAATGAGAATGGCCTCCATAGGCTCATAAGTTTGAATGCTTAGTCCCCATTTGGTGGAACTGTTTGTGAGGGATTGGGAGGTGTAGAGTTGTTAGAGGTGTGTCCTGAGCAAGGGCTTTGAGATTTCAAAAGACGTGTGCCATTCCCAGTGTGCTCTCTGCATTCTGTTTGCCACTGGAGATCTGAGCTCTCAGCCAGATCCTGCAGACATGTGTTTACTCCACCACCATAAATTCTAAGCCCCTGGAACTATAAGCCCAAGTGAACACTTTCTTTGATAAATGGCCTTGGTCATGAGGTCTTAGCACAACAATAGAAAAATAACTCGTGCAGAAGTGTCCCTCTATGGCCCCTGCTTCCAGGGTCCTGCCTTGAGATCCCCATGCTTCTGTCAGTCACTGACTATAAACTGTAAATGGAAGTAAACCCTTGCCTCCCCAAGCTGCCTTTGGCCATGGTGTTTACCACAGCAATAGAAAGCAAATACAGCTGCAATAATGGTGGGACCTGTCATGAGTCATCCTAGTGTGGTCTGTGTGTGGTCAGATGATTGACAGAGAATCCCTGTCACGGAGGATTCAGTTTAGTAGTTCCTACTGTCTGACACCATTCACTCCAACATCTATCCAACTATCCTTCTTTTCAGGCCTGGACATGGGCCTTTCATAATGTCCCTTTGCCTCCATTGCAGCCCTCAGCATTTAGTCTAATCCCACCACAACCACCACCTCTACCAAAACCATGACTGGTTTCAATAATACCTCACCCCTTGCAGTGACTTCCTCTGCATCTGTCTCAACTAGCTCCCTGCCTCCAGCTTTAGGTAGTCTTTAATATCCATGGATTATTAATAGTTTTGTAGCCATTCTACAGTGTGTGAAGTATAATACATGACCTTAGAGCTGATATTAGGGATTAAGATTAAAAAAGAAGAAAATGTGATTGCAGATAGTCACAGTGTCAAGGGAAATTCTGATTATCTGGTAAATTGTAATCAATGAAACCAGCATAACTTGTGAATTTGTTGTTATTCAATAAATTCTGATATTGTGTAAAGGCACAAATGTGCCTGTGTTTCTGGCATAGAGTATGCCTGATTTCAGTGCACCTTTCAATGGTGGGGACACTCCAGTTATCAGTTCCACAGAAAATTTGCCTTAGTCTAGATTTCCTGGTGGTTATTAGGATGAGTCACTGAGGACTAGTCAGCTTCTGTCTGGTAAATGACTGGGAATACCCAGGGTCAAATGCATTCTCATTTATGTCCCCTGCATGACTCACTTTCTTTGAGTTCCCTTCAGTGTGAAATTTCTGAAATCCTTTAAGTCTCCCATCTAAGATGTCAAAGCTGCCAGAGGAGGCAGCTAATAGGTTTCCTGCTCCTTCTGGACCAACCCTCAGGATAGGGGAGCCTTGGTTACTTCTGATGAGCAGTGAAGTGTGGGCTTCAGGGAGAGAGTAGGGCCAGCTTCTTTGGGGTTCCGTTTCTGGGGCCATGAGTTGAGACTGACCTTTGATGTCTGGAAGTTTCCAACACCAGTCTCTTCTCTGCAAGTGACTATGTGTAGACTGAATTCACAAAGAAAAGTTCCATGCCTACTGTGGGACCCCACTGGACTGTACAGCGAGAAGGACCTCCAGCAGACACGAGAAAAGGGAAGGAAGTCCACCAGCTTGAAAAACCAGGGGGCAGAGGACACTGTCATCTAGATGAAGAGGGAGTGGGCTTCCCTGCATCAGATTGTCTTTGGGAATGAAAGAGCATGGGTAGCCTGTTGGAGGCAGAGTCTGGAAGGAGTTCCAAAACAGGACAGGGATGGGAGAGGTAGGGGTTGGACTTCCAAATCTTCTTATCTCCTCCTCCTCCCCCCCTACTGCTCCTTCTCTCCTTCCTTCTCCTCCTCCTTCTTCTCCTCCTCCTTCTCCTTTGTTTTGGACTGGGTAGAGCTCTTGCCTTGCCTATACAAGGTCCTAGGTTTGACCCCAACCATAACAAAACAAACAAACAAAAATTGTTTTGCTTTTAGGGAAATTGTTCAAAACACTAAGAAAAAGTGAAAGAGGAAGCCACCAGGCAGTAGAGGCTCATGTCTTTAGTCCCAGCATTTGGAACATTTGGGAGGCAGAGGCAGGCAAATCTCTGAGTTCTAGGTCCGCAGCCAGAGCTACACAGAGAAATGCTGTCAAACAAAAACAAAAACAAAACAAAACAAAACAAAACAAAACAAAAAAACAGTAAAATCAAGACAACAATGAGAAGGGGGCACAGAAACAGGGCAGCAGGAAACCAGCTTGAGATGCTCCTGCAGTATCCAGGTGTTCAACAGGCTAGGACTTAGAGCCAAGGTGCCACTGCTGTTAGAAACCCCTGTGGGTTGTTGATTTATTAACTGGTGTGAACTTTAAAGGGAGAGAAATTTCATCACACCATACTGAAAGCCTGGGAGACATTTGAAAGTACAGATTTTCCTTTTCCTAAGATGAGCTTGCTTTGGGACATGTTGACCTGCCTTAATGTCGTGAAATTCAAGTGGAAATGCCCAGCTGTTTGTTAGAGATGCCTTGTGGCTGCCCTGTCACTGCTGCAGGTTTGTCCTGTCACAGGTTGGCCTAACAGGCTGTCTCTTAGGGAGACAGCTTCCTGTTAACACCACAAAAGCTTCCTCTGTCTTATCTTGAATGTGATCTTTCCCTTTATTTATAATATCTACTCTGGAATCTTTCATTACGGTTGTATTCACTTTCTACTCTCTTGTAGCAGGAAGAAGGTCAGGACAACACACATTTATTTGTTCAACAGATGTTTATCAACCATTTTTGAGCTAGGCACTGTGTTAGGGCTAGATGTGCAAGAATGGATACAACAAACACGATCACTATATGGTGGGGCAGATAAATGACAAATAAGTGGGACATGCATGAAAAGAAAGGGCAGGGTTTTTAGGTGTGCACTGGGAAATTTGGAGAATTCAAAGGTACAGTACCCATCATAGTCAGGTTGTGCAGGAATTTGTGAACCAGTCAGAAATGATTCGGCCTCATTCTAACTTAGCTTATGAGACGTTAATAATTATAAACCCACTTATCTGTTTGTTAATTTTCATGTGAAATTAGAGTATCTGTCACAAACACCAAAGATTGACATCGTAGAGGTGCTGACTCATGTTAAGTAAATCCCCAAGGCATAAATATATGCAAGGCAGCATGCCGACTTGCTAATTTTCCATGAGAACCCAAGTCTGTCTATCAAGCAGACCTGAGATTGACAACCTGCCCTGTTTCTGTATAGAGGACTCCCTGGGAAGCTTAATTATCCTAGTGCCTCGTGGTGAGCCTGGGATCGGAGTCAAGAACAAATAGTTACATGACCTGCAGATTTATGGACCTCAGCCTCTGTGTCAGATGCACTCATCTCTTGTGAGGACAGGCTCAGTGGGCTTGTCAAGAAAGAGAGCAATGTTGGAGCACAG
This sequence comes from Cricetiscus sungorus, assembly GCA_030556225.1. Lineage (NCBI taxonomy): Eukaryota > Metazoa > Chordata > Mammalia > Rodentia > Cricetidae > Cricetiscus > Cricetiscus sungorus. The sequence goes on along the minus strand of JANBXA010000651.1, from coordinate 27,816,218 downwards.
GGCGAACTCTGTATCTGTGTTGCCGAGCTCATTAACCCACCTGATTCTTACATGCCTCTTCCTGGGCTTAATGTGTTTACTACATAATTTTTATAAAACCAACAGTGTGTTGACTTAATAGTTTAGTCCTATTGTTCACATTCTTGTGTGGCTTTCCGGCAGTCCTTAGGACTCGCCATATCTTCCAGTTAATTTGAAACCTTAGTGTTTGGTTCCCTGAAGCTCACATGCTTTTCGCCTCCAACATAATAGTGTTGAGAGATGAGACCTAAATGGAGGTGGCGAGGTCGCGAGAGTTTGGGCCTCGGGAAAGGAATAATGCTATTCTAACAGGAGTTGGGTGGCTGTTGCCAAAATGGATTTTTGATAAAAATGGGTCTATGCTCCTTCCCCCTCTCATGCATACATGACATCTTATCCTTCTGTGCTCTGTCACAGAATGTCACAGCAAGATGATCCTCGACAGGCGTGGGCCCTCTACCTTGCACTGCTAGTCTTTAGAGCTGTAAGAAATAACTCTCTCTTCTTCATAAATTACCTACCCTCAGACATTCTGTGAGAACACTGCAAAACAGGCTAAGAGGTTGGACTGTCAGCAACCGCAGGGATTGTTCGGGAAGTTGAATGTAAAGCTCCATGTAACCAGGGAAAAGGCAAGAGTCTTCCCGAGATGTCAATTAAGTCATTTTGTCAAGAACTCACACCTTCACACTTTCTGCTGATCTCTGCTAGGCCCAGTGCAGGCCTGGCTACACACCTTCAGGCTCTGGTCTTCTGTATACTCAGTCCTGCTCAGCTACATAGTGTGTGGATAGGATGAAGGCCTTTGTCTTATTCTGCTTTGTGTTGCTATAACAGAAACAATAGTCTAGATAAATTATAAACCTTTTAAGCCTGTTCATTTCATGGTTCTAGAGGCTGGGATGTCCAGACCCACATGGCACTGTCCACTCTAACCTCCAGATCTCTGATCACTGTACACATTGGAGGTGGTTTCGGTGGGAGCTAAGTCCTCAGGGTTTGTACAGGAACTCTTAGTTCTTATGAATGGTGGATCAGCACTAAACTGCCAGCTTACTGTTGCCTGTGCGTAAAGTGTGTCTCCACAAATACAGTGTGGTCACTTGTGTCTGCACAGAACCCCCTGGAGTGCTGATGAAGATTCGGGCTTCCTTTGAAGCTACTTGTTCGGTTCAGCTCTATAGGGGGCCTGAAGCAAGATGAAAAATAGGTCCAAGATCCTCATCATGATGCAGGTTTCATATCAAAATGCACAATCAACTGACTGGAACAGGAAATAATTAATCAGGACATTACAAAGTAGTTAAGTATAATTAATTCATACAAAAGAATGTGAGTGTATGCAGTTTCAGCAGCCAGAGTGATTTTATTTCCCTGCAAATTTAACTCCAGATAAACAAACATCAGAATAATCTTTTCACTTTTTTTTCATGACTCATGGGTTATTACTTCCTTTTTTAGTTACCCCAAATATTAGAAAACTCATTTAAAAACACCTCAACTTTGGTCATGTATTCCTAAACAATTGTCTGTTCTTGGGTAAGAGAAATCATGTTTTAGTTATATTAATGCCTGTGTGTGTGCGTGCGTGCGTGCGTGCGTGTGTGTGTGTGTGTGTGTGTGTTAGAAGGAAACTATGCTGTGGTTGCTGAATAAGATCTAGAGAAGTTTTTATTTCTGCACAAACAACTTAAAATCTGAGCAAAATGCATAAAAAATTTATGCTCTGAAAACATCATCTGAGAAAGTAACTTGATCCCAAGGGTAAACTTACTGATATTGTGTGGATTTTTCTTTCCTCTTATCTTTGTTTTTTTTTTGGGTTTTTTTTTTCTTTCCCTAGAACCGGGAGCTCTTTATAAAGGGAGAGGTGAAAAATGTATGGCATCCTGAGTTGGCTGCAGCAGCAGTTATTATTGGTCTTCAACCTAGTTCTCTTGTCATAGTAGGGACTTAAAAAGTCAAAAAGCCATGCCCAGTGCAGAGGGTTTTATGTAGAGATGGCAAAATTCATCATATAAGAGTGTTGGAGGGATGACTTCCTCCCCTTTGTGGCTTCAGGGAGCATATTGTGCTCTGCCGGGCCAGAGCTGGAGAAATAGAACTGAGTTGGTGTGATGAGCAGTTATCGTGTGGAGGTGCAGATCCATCAAAAGGCTAGAATGGGAAAGGCAGGGCTCAGACAGTTTGCCGTGGACCAGTGGGGTCCTCTCTCCCTGGCAGATGTCTGCAGGGTCTTGATTTACTTCTCAGATCCATCTGACCACAATTAATATCACCGGGCTCATACGTGAATGTCTTGTCATGTGGCAAATACAGTGGTGTTCCGGTTTCTGGTCACAGCCACAATGCAATACTCATTTATTTCCAGGCTTAGTCCTTGCAGCTGGAATCCGTCTGGTGCCCAAGAACTTTGCTTTGATGTCTCCGTCTCCACCTTCACTGTAGGATATGCCTTTCAAGATGAAAGTTATGACCCACCTGTGCTTTTTAAAATACATTTAGTGGGTCACAACCAGCATTTTTATTTTATTTTTTGTACAAAGAAGTGGAATAGAAAAACGACAGAATATGCCACACCTAGCGGTAATGATAGTGCTTAAAACCTTAGTTTGAAAGTAAATGTGTGTTCTTATCTATGCTACCTTATATACATTCCCTTACACACTTAGAGGTTGAATTTGCATAATAAAAACTAACTGTGATGAGCCAAACATTAGAGTTCCTTCTGTGTATGTGTGTAGCCCTACTATGTCTCCTAAAGGACTATGCAGACCAAACGAGATGAAATTAGTCTATAACTAGGGGGAAATAGTGGGTACAGACAAAAAGATGGGGCCATTCAGAGACACAAGAATAGTGCTTACTCTGGTCTCTACAGCTGCCTCTGACCCTGTTGAGCTTTCTATTTCTGTTCACTGACATGAATCTCTCTCTGAGTGCCTGGGACAAGCCTTTTACACTCTTTGCTATATAAGTACATGGCATGTATGAGTTTTCATATGCCAAATGGGATGTCACTGGTAAACTGGGGGTGTGTACAGAGTCTCTGAAGATGAACACAGTAAGTAGATTATACAGGAAGAAGGAAGAGCTTCAATACCATAACTCCTGTGTTGTGCTAAAAATCATGAAATCCTATGCGGTGCTACACCCTTGATGGCCGGGCGCATGACTGTTGAATAGGAGCTACTTGCAGTCACACTCTGTATCTTTGTTTTACGTTTTTAGATGTTCAGTAATTTTAGGAAGGATTCTGTTATAGAAATTCTTGCAGTCTCTGTCACCTCTTTGTTCCCGGTTACCTGAAACAAAGGCTTGTACAATGCTATTTAGTTTAGATGTGGTTCTGTGAACCCATTATGCTTAAGTCACTGCAGAACACACTGAGATGTGAACAGAAAGCATTATTCTTCCTCGTAATTGAAAGCATCAAATGCTGAACAGGAGGCATATGGCTAGTGTCTCAGACTTACCGTGTTTAAGGATATTGGAGGGGGCAGTCCTAGAATGTGGAGCAGTCATATCAGAAGCACTGATTATGACAAAAGCTAAGCAATCATTAATAGCTACTGACAACTGGATAACCAGGCATTACACACAAAAGATCAAAGTTAGCCTGAATATCCTTACAGCAGCTGACTCCCAAGTCCAGGCACCATGGGAGGAAAAGACATGTATTAAACAATGTTGCACAGAGCCCATGATGTGAAGCCACAATGTGGGACTGTCACTTCACCAGGAGACCTGGTTTCTTTAATTACAATAAACAGAGAAATAGGTATGGGCCTTATTTGGATTTCTGTTGCGGCAGGTTTCTCCCCGCCGGCCTCCCGGTCCTGCCGCCACGTGGGCCCTCTGGGCCCTCTGCCGCGCCAGCCCCAAATAACACTCAGAGATTGTATTTGATACAATCCTGTTGGCCAGTTACCATTACTGTTTATGGGCTAGCTCTGTCTTAATTATTAACCCATTTCTACTTATCTAAGTATTTCCACGTGGTCATCTTATCGGGGAGCCACGGCACACATCCTCCTTTCTCCCTGGGCTACATGTCGACTCCTCCTACTTCCTCTCTCCTCCTCCTGGTCTCCTAGCCCCGCCTATCTTGTTATCTCATTGGCCACAGTGCTTTATTAACCAGTATGAGAAACATATATACAGAATCACATCTCCCATCAGATTTCAAGGAAAAATAATTTCAAAAAGGACAAATAATTGAGATTATGAATAGGGGAACAAAGAAAATGGAAACACTGCAATGTTATTATGGCATTTATTAATATTGATTTTAGGGAACTGGGATGATTTTAGGGTTGTATATTTATGTTGCAATAGTTTTTATTTAATATTACTCATTTTTTTTTCTAGTACAACCCCAAATATTTACCGATGAGAGGCCTTGACAGCTGGGATTTGCTTCAAAATTTATCTGTAGCAGAGGTGTGGGTAGGGACAGAGAGACAAGACAGCCCATGCATTGAGAATGCAGGAGCTGCACAAAACATATGTCCAATTGTAATGAATAACTTCAGTGTCTATTTTACTGAGGTATTTGTTCTTCTAACAAGCATATTTTGAAATCATATTACACACCAGATATTGGTGTTCTGGTCAGACATTACTTCCATTTCTCTTCCTAAGAGCCATTGATCTTTGAGATATACAATTATTTTAATTGCTGCCTTTTAATTCTACTGACCTGAAGTTCAATAACTCTTCTTGGAGGAAAAAGATAGGGAGAAAGGAAAGAAAAACACACATAAAATTATACACTGATTTTTAAGATACATCCTGGATTTAGATTATCCATGCTGTGTATCTTGGAATTAAGAAAGAATGGTGATTCTTTTTGCCTCTCTTTGACTCTACAGTAAATTTCACTGTTCGCTTTTTAGTGTGTCAGAATGTTGCCATCAGGTTGAAATGGGTCAATCTGATCTTATTGCCACCAGGCCTGTCAGTCATCTGGAAGATGCAGCTGCAGGAAGTCACTCTGTTATGCTCTCCAAGAAGGCAGCTGTAGAAACCATGTTTGCAGCTGGTGTAAAATGCTTCCCAGAAGCCAAGGGAGACTCAGTGCTCTGAAACCTAAGCAGCCTTCCTTGGCCCTGTGGGCAACAGTGGGGCCTTGAGTGGAGGAACTGGCTTGAACCCTGCCAGTGTCTGCTATCAACAGGGTGAGTGAGTGAGCTTGGATAGTTTTTGTTTTTTCTTTCTTTCTTTTTTTTCTTTTTCTTTTTTTCTCCTCCAAATCCCCTGTGGTTCATGGATACAATGTGTCTGAAAGAATCTGCCACCGAGTGCTGTGAGATGTAAAGGAATGATAACAAATCCAAAGTATTTAATAAGAGTGTTGGGATCTGGTAGAAGCTTGAGGAGCTGTGACAGACAACTTCCTGGAGCCAGAAGTGAGCTGCCATGAGCCTGTACTTGGGTTTTGTACCAGATTTCTTCAGGGCACTTTCAATTACTGGTCCTTCTATAGAACTATCATTCGGTGAATTCATAACCAAAGAAAGCCTATGGGCTGTAGCTGCATCTTAACCCAGGGCACTGCATCTATGTCCTGTGGACTACATAGCTCAAATTATAAACATTTATTTCTTACAACCTGGGTGTTGGGAAGACACAGGTGCAGTGGCTTTTGTCTCTTGTTATTCCCCCTTCCTGATTTGTTGACAGCTGTCAGAGAGGCCTCACCCTTCTAACCCAATCTAACTATACATCTCCAAGACCCCAGGCCCAGCATCATCATAGTGTGTGGGGGTCATGGAACACAAACATTTAGCTGTTTGCAGCCTGACTTGGGGCTGCAGGCACAGAAGCCTTGGGACTGACTCAGAATTTGTTCCTGATAGGATTCACACACAGAAGCATCTCTGTGGCTTGAGTGGTCATAGATAGGGATGATAGAGATGTTGTGTTTGTCTAAGAACCTAACACACAGTAGGCACTTGTCTAATAGACCCAGTGACAGTGACTAGTGAGAAGACTCTCAGAGTCCTCAGCTTGGCCTGTATTTTATCACTAACAACAGAGTGGGTTTTCTCTTTTCTGAGGATGTGTATACACTATTAGTTTTGTATCCCCAGGGGATGCACAACATAACAGGTAACACTAAATCTTATAAGGGGTTTCCTCTTCATTGAAACACACCTATGATAAAGTTTATAAAGTAGGCATAGTAAGAGGCTAATAATAATAATAGAACCAATTGTAACAGCTACTTCAATAAACTCAGGCAATTATTCTCTCTTTGAATATTTTATATGGCAGTCAAAGCTTGTGTGATGATGTGATACACACATGAGAGAATGAGGAGAGGAGACAATAATATATGAATAATTACATAATACAGAAATGTTTAATCGAAAAAAACACTGCAATACCATAGCACATGATGACTCAGGTGGCTACTACTCAACAGGGAGGTAATGTGTATAGCTTGGAAACACTAGACAAAGGGGTCATTCAGTCGTGAGCAGGATGTTGCAAGGTATCATGCTACTCAGAATAGTATGCAATTTCAAGTCTTTGAATGTTTGTTATTTCTGAAGTTTCCCTCTAGTGTTTTAAGGTAATTGAAACCACAGAAACTGAGACCATAGATGAGAGTGGGTGGGGATCCTGTACACCCTCTGTGTGTTATGGTGTTACTACCTTAATAAATTGGTTTAAGTCACACTGGAGCTCCAGGATGTGTATCCATTTCCATCTCCAGACCTTCCTGCTAGGATCCAGAAGCAGAGAGGGGAGGGTGGCTTTCTAGCAGCTGGTGTTCTTCTCCTCAGGACTTTAAGACCTGGATTTTATGATTGGGATATGTTAGCAGTGGCCATCTCATCAGGCTTCTCTCTGTGCCTTGCTCCACATGCTGCATGGCGTGACATGGAAGGGTCTGGGGAGAGTTAGCCGATGGAATAATATGCGCACATACGGCAGGTGTACTGGGAGAAGAGGACAGGGGGCCACTAGGGGAATCTTCTTGTCCTTCCCAGGAAAGGAAGCACGGACAAGTACTCATCTAGACCAGCTGGTGCTCCATGCCCACCCTTTGGGCAAGTTGTTTGCCTGTCTGAGCCTGTATCGCCTTATGTCTATGAATGATGGAAGAGACAGAAATAGCAATGCATGCTCTTAATATTCCAGGCAAACAAGCTAAAGGTTAGCTTCCCCAATCCTACCCATTTGAAGACTGGTGGGTGAGATTTGCTAAGGTGGCTGCAGGCAATGAAACAGTAAGGGCTGAGGACTATAGAATTCTTGCCCCACTGGTGCTGAAGTAATCCCACCATGACCCAGGAAGGAGGAAGGGTTTGGAAGAGCAGTTGCAGACTATCTGTTGGTTTCTACATCCCAACTTTCCTGGAGAGTTGCAATAAAACCAGTTAAGAGCCAGGGCGGGCAATGTAAATGAGCCTAGGGTGCTAGGGGTTTGTACAGTAAGCATCAGCATCATTCCTTGCTTCCAAAAAGATGTTTTTCCCACTTGCTGGGAAAGCCCCTGTGGGTCTGTGTTTTGTTTTCTCAAATTTTGTAGATTCAGAGGCACAGAGAAATATTTCTGTACTTACCATAAGCACAACACTGAAATGCAGGCTCAAATAGCAACCGTGGAAGGGCCCATAGAGACCATCAACCCTACCAAAGGGCCAAGGCTCTGCAACTCCAGTTGAGCACTGGGAGAGGAGTCATACGGGTCCAGCAGAGCCATGTCTTGTTTGTTTTTTGTTGTTGCTGGCTTTTTTTTTTGCACAGAAGTTGGAAATTAAAAAATTTAAAATCCAGGTTCTTTTCTTTTTGCTGTTTGGTTTTCTACTTCACTTCTTTTAATATTCATATGTATATTAATACATACATACATATATTCAAACAAACCCTGCCTGGGGCCCATTTGCATCTCATCTTGTACACAGCCCTCTGATTGTTGCAGAGTCTTTGCTGAATTTTTCTGAAGGTATTTTGGCCTCTTCAGACTGGTTCTAAATGATCAGGAAGGAATACCTTTGAGCTTGATTAAGCCCAATTTCCTTATGGGATACTTCTGGCCTAAAGCAGCCTGGGTGGAGGGAATGCCTGCTTTTCCCACCAGGCTTTTCTTCCTGGTGTCTATGTATCAACTGAAGTAGAACCTTCTGTAAGCCACCCCTGATCTCTACCTGAAGTCAAGAGAAGACACGCAGTCCTGGAGTGCTGAGCACATGGCAGAGGTGACCAATGAGCAGGATTGGATGAGGTAGTGGGGCAGTTGAGCCAGACCCTCATGTTACACAGAAACAAGCTGGGACACAGTAAGCCATATGCCTATTACAGGCTGGCAGCTCATCAACTACCTTGATGGAATGAGACACTGGGTGCTACATTGCATGGCCCCTGCCAATACCATGGGTATTCAGGGTCTGCCAGCCTTCCCTGGAGTTCAATCTTGATTCAAGCAGAGTAAAGACTGAACTTCAGAGCTGAAACCAGTTAAGACTGTGGGAGGAACTGAGGTGAATGGGGTGTGGTGGTAAAGGGCTTAGGCATATTTTGGGGACAATTGTTTCTTTTTCCATCTATCTAAAAAAAAATGTTCTGTTCCTGATTTTGTTTGTTGTGAGCAACATGTGCCCATGGTGTCTATGGTACCTGAGGGCCTGGCTTGGGCATGACTTTGCATGACTTCTAGTTTGCAGAGTGACTGTTATTGGCAGCAAGGAAAGCCATTGCTGGGAATCTAGGTTGTGAGTCCCACTTCCCAAGGCCTCTTTCTCCTTTGGGTTTCGGGGATTCAGAGAGGCCTATTGCTCATGCTGGGGAAGCAGCTATCCAAGAAAGCTGCCCTTGAACTCATCTTGGTTCTGTGATTTCTTGACTGAACAGCTGTTTGGAGCTAAATAGCTCATCTCTCTCTTTTCTAATATTCAAAATTCAGCTCCTATCCAACACCACCCTTAAAATAATTAAGAATTATTACTACAGGGATTACAGAGATGGTTCAACATTTAAGAGTTTGTGCTGCTCTTGCAGAGAACCTGGGTTTGGTTTTGAAGACCTACATGGTGTGCTCACAAGCATGGAGAGCTTCATTTTCAGGAGAGCTAATTCCCTCCTTTGACCTCTGAGGGCACCAGCCATGAACGTAGTACACATCCATACATGCAGGTGAACACACTGACACATATAAAATAGAACATTAAAAAAAAAACTAAGAAATGGGAGAATGTATGGACATAGTCTTTTCCTTTTCTTCCTATTTGTGAGTGTAGGGGAAATAAGTAGAATTTGTTGAGTTCCTCATTATATCTCATTAGACACTTTTATATGTAAACGAATTACCTGAAGTGCAGTAAGACTGTAGAGTTCATTTGAATAGGAAGTAGTTTATGAACTGGGGAGTTCCAGAGTGAGAGAGGTTCAGTGTTCTGATAAATTATCAGAGGCAAGAATTTACAAGGAAAATTAGAAGCAGAACAAAGAAGTCATTTGATTGGCTGTGTTCACAATTCCCTTTTCCACTTTGCCTGTCGGAAATTCCCTGGCCACATCAGCTGCCATGACTGGGTGTAGCTAAGTTTTGTATCTGCTTGACATTTCTAAGAGATGACTAACATGTACCCAAATGAAGTGTTGCTTCTCTTTGCAGTTTAGCCAAGAGTAAAGTTGTGTTTCAGGCCTAATTGTGTTTGCTCAAGAAATCTCTAGGCCTTGTTTACATTTTGTTTTTGCCATAACTATGCCTTACACAATTCAAAGCATGGCTATGAAAGGGAAAAAATGTTATTCCTTTATTTCTGTTTTCTTTTTCATATGTTAAAAAAAAATGAGAGGCTCAGTGTAAGCGGAAGGCATAAAAACCTGCTAAACTTTTACATTCTGTCTTGGAAGGACCCTGATTCTGCCTGTATTTACAGTCTCTTTCATTATATTCAACACAGGGCATGACTGCTGATAATGTCATTTCCAGGGAGGATGAGCTACTAAACGGTATCTCTACAAAAGTGGAGGAGGGCAATGTGTGGGATGCAGAAGACAGGAAGAAAGCTGATGCAATTAACAGCAACATACAAAATGGCACTGATTGATGTATTGTTGCATCTTTCTGGGATTTACAGTATTAGATGTGCTGCCTCACCTGTCCTGAAAAGTGAGAGGAAACACATGCAGTATGATTCGGTGTGGGCCGAACATGAGATTTTCTAGGGCTCAGTAAAATCACCTCTAGCTCCTGGTCTCTTTTGTCTCATACTCTGAACCTTCTAGAACAGAAGAGAGAGAGAGAGAGAGAGAGAGAGAGAGAGAGAGGGGGGGGAGGTTACGCCTCCCTACCTCATCCTGCCACCTATTCAACTTTCTGCCATTTAGCACAGAGCAACTCAGGTATCACCCTGGGTGCTTAAGTTCACAAGGGAGGTGGAAAGGAAACAACCTAGAAAATGAATCCCGGTAAGGCGCTTAGACAAAGCAGATGCAGGGAGACCCTGAAGCCTGCCGTAGAACAGGCACTGCAGTGCTGAGATAATCACAAAACTCTAAACAGAAGTGAATCCTTTGCTGGGCTTTCCGGTGGTGTGCCTACTGGCAAGAAAATACCACACTAATCGTTTCCCCTACAGTTTTAGCTCACATCTTCATCAGAGCCACAGACTGAAAGGGACAGAGGAAGTAGCTTATTATTTTTTTCTTTTGGTGTGTTTGTATGCATATGTGCACGTCTGTGTGCGTGTATCAGAATATGTAGAGGCTGGAAGCCAAATCCATGTCGTCCTCTGGAACACTCCATTTCATTGGTTTTAAGAGAGTCTCTCGCTGAGATCCAGAGTCCACCAGTTGACAAGACTGGCTTGTCAGTGAGCTCCCAGGACCAGTCTGTCTCTGCATCCCCTCTACCCCGAGTGCTAGGGTTACAGATGCCTCCTGTCACACCCAGCTTTTATATGGGTGCTGGGGATAAGTGTCAGGCTCCCATGGTTGCACAGCAAACACATTATCCACCCAGCCACCTCTTCACTCCAGAAATAGCTTCAGAGTCACAATTATGGATGCTTTGTCCAGAATGGAGATCTACAGACCCGAACACAGAAAGTCAGAGGAAGGCGATTCCAGCCACACTACCACCCATCTTAAGAGCCTGAGAGACAAAATTCTTAATTAAATGCAGAAGCTGTCCTGAGTTGTTTTTTCCCATTTAACATTAGACTCTCTTGATTTAAGCAGCTCAGTAAGGAGTATAACATAATTCAGACTCACTTTTAATTATGCGTATAGATAGACATTTATTTACTAATTCTGGTGAGATGCTGCTTAATTTTCATTAACGCTGTTGACTTCTGTCTTCCTGTAGAACATTCTTGTTAATTTTGCTCGAATGCAGTTAGTTGTTCTGTGCTTATCTAGATGGTTCTGATGCTAATACCACTGTGGAACAAATGCTTTTATATTCTTGGGGATGGGCACATCCCTCTCACTACTGTGAATTCCGTGGTAAAGCCATGAATCACATTCTACTTCTATTTCATGGAGGAAAAGAATGAGTGATAGGTGTGAAGAAGACATGAAAGAGAAGTGTGTGTAACACTCCCTTCATTTGGTACATTAGAGCTGCCATGTTCTCAGCGGAAGGCACAAGTGGCCACACTTTGACATGATCATAATGCTCTGATTGGGTCTCCGCAACACTTTCTGCTCTTTAGGGACAGTGAGGAAGGACCCTAAAAGTGTGACTGCATTTGCAAGCAGCAAACAAAACACACAAAACAAAAACCCCATGAAACATCTTTTAGTGTGCCATGAGTTATAGACTCTTCATTAGAGTCTGTCCAAACTGGGAGCCAGGGGCCAAACACTGACATAGGATAGTTCAGCCTCCTCTCAACGGGCAGTACATAGTACTGCAAGCCTTGAGGGCTAACCAGAAAACCAAGCCTCACACGGAATGTGGGCCTATGGGTCAGGCACGCTTCTAAAACAGGTTCCTATACTGTGCTAGAAGGACTGGGCCGCTTGGCCTGCATGATGCTTTAGTCCTACTTGAACTGGGTACCCATCCCTGGCCACAGGAGTGGACAGAGGAAAAGTAAACAGAAGTCACTTCCAGTGCCCAGCATCTCACCAACTGCCTTTCCTTGCTTCCCACAGCACCTGAGAGGGCTGATGGGGCAAAGACGTCAGTCATTTTTTGGAGAAGGGAGTAGGCTGATTTCTGTGTAACTCAAGCCTCAGCAAAACTTGCAGCCATAAATGCTTCCATTTGTGAAGAAGTATAATGAGCCTTCAATTTCTTCAACATGTAGCTCCACTCCCATATACTTTGATTTGGTCTCTGCTGGTTATTAGGCTAAGACAGCTCCGCGTTCTTAATCACACTCTGTCTAGCATGATTGGAGGATCCGCTCTTAACATATTTTTTCAGAAGTCTTGAGAATCAGTCACTGGTGTGAAAGAATAAATTAGGTTGAGTACTGCTGGTGGGAGTGGAGCCCCAAGTACCTTCCCTGTGCTACAGGGATGGGCCCCTCTTTCCCTCAGTTCCCCGTTCAAGTATAATAACAATTACCTGCTGCCTAGTGTCACTTCCTGCCTTCTGGTTTCACTAACCAGAATAGTGTGGCTGAGACTGGTGTTTAAGTTAAGCCACGATAGTTGTATATTCTGTCAGTCACTTCATGTCCTATTTGGTTCTTTGACATTAACAGCGAAGGGCAAAGCAGACTTCAATGCACGCATGCTCATCCCTAGATTCAGCCATGGCCGATGAACAGGAAGGAGGAAAAAGAGAAATTGCTTCTCCATACTGGGTGTTTACACCACGGAGCCTGGTGGTGTGTCAACTACACTGATTCTCACTGAACCTCCTACTTAACCTTCATTTGCAAAATGGAGAGGCACAGAGAAGATAACTGTGTAAGGTGACACAGCCAGGGAGACACAGGGCCCTGGACCCCTCGCTGTGTGCATGTCACACACACCCACGTAGCAAGGATTCCCAGGAGTGCTCAGGAGCACATAGGAAGCATCCCTATTCCACAGATAAAGCAGCTATTATCAGGAGATACTGAAGAACACCATGGCCTTCTTCCAAGGGTGACAACACATGCGATGAGGCATCCTTTATGGCACTGATAACTAGGCTTCTGGGTACCACCGTGGCTATTATTGTTTTCCATTTGACACTTAGCCAGGTCTTTCTCTTCTCTACTTCCAGGCTAATAATTAGATTTAAATTCCTGACAGAACTCTAAATATCACCACAGGGAGTTCTACATCTCCTTACTATTGCTTACAAAGATTTCATTTAAAAAAAAAAGTTCTTTGAAATTATCAGTAAAGTTATACCCAGCAATAGCTTTTTTAAAAAATCTGTTCTTACTGAGTCTTTTGAAAAACACATGCTGCTCCCTCCCTTTTTGCCTAGAGAGACCATCCCTTCTTTTTAATCTCCAGCTGGAAGAATTAAAATGCCCAGGAGGAAAAGGGCCAATTGATCTACACAGCATCTATGGTCCTAGAAAGTGAGAATTCAGGAATCTTGTCCTCATTTCATTACAAAACAAATTTGTTTTCTATACCTAGAGAAACTGTGGTGGCTTTGTCTCTCAGGGGAAACATTAAAAACAACTGTTTGTTACAAATTAATCTATCAACCTTCCCATCTCAGTGGCGTGGATCAGAGCTGGAGAAGGCTGTGCACAGGGGTGTCAGCCTGGCACTGTGCTGTTCTCTCTGTACCCACCCATCCATTGCCAGTGCAGCTACAATCATGGGAAGTCACTTCCCTGTCCTTTGAGGAATAAGAGGGAGTCACATGAGGAAACAATGAAGGGCAACATGGGTCTCATTAAGACACACGAAGACAGATGAGCGGTGAGTGGCCTCCCTGGACACTCACCAGCTGAGGAAGACTCTGTTCTAAGTCCTTCTTAGCAGGACTGGGCTCTTATGAGTACCCCAGCTGCTCTTTCTGGTCTTGTTACTGAGTCCAGTTGTGCTGGATAATTTTATGTCAGCTTGACACAAGCTAGAGTCACTGGAAAGGAGGGAACCTCAATTGAGAAAATGCTTTGATAAAATCCAGTCAAAAGGCATCATCTCCCTCCCTCTCTCCTTCCCTCCTTCATTCCCTCCCTTCCTCCTTCCCTCCCTCCCTCCCTCCATTCTGTTTTTGTTTTTCTAGATAGGGTTTCTCTGTGTAACAGTCTTGGCTGTCCTGGAACTTGCTTTGTAGATTAGCCTGGCCTAGAACTCACTGAAATTCGACTGTCTCAGCCACCTAAGTGTTGGGATTAAAGGCATGTATCACCACTGCCTGGCCATAAGGCATTTTCTTAGTTAGTGATTGATGGAGGAGGGCCCAACCCATTTTGTGTGTGTGTTCATTGCTGGGCTGGTGGTTCTGGATTCTGGATTCTTGCTGGGTAGTGGTGGCACATGCCTTTAGGCCCAGCACTTGGGAGGCAGAGGCAGGTAGATCTCTGGGAGTTCAAGGCCAGCCTGGTCTACAGAGCTAGTTCCAGGACAGCTAAGGCTGTTACACAGAAAAACCCTATCTTAAAAAACCAAAAATTTAAAAAACATTGAAAGAAAGAAAGAAAGAAAGAAAGAAAGAAAGAAAGAAAGAAAGAAAGAAAGAAAGCAAGCTGGCTGAGAAAGTCATGGGGGGCAATGCAGTAGTAAGCAGCACCCCTCCTTGGGCTCTGTATGAGCTCCTGCTTCTGGGTTCCCATCCAGACTTCCTTTGATGATGAACTGTGCTATGGATGCTAAGCTGAGTAAATGCTTTCCTCCCCACGTTGCTTTGGTCATTGTGTTTTCATCACAGCAATAGTAACCCTGACTAAGACACTAGTCTATCCACACAATGAAGCAAAAAACAGTTGTATCCAGAAGCCCAAGCATGGAATGTGGCCAACCATTCCAGTCCTTTAGTCAGATGTTTCTCTTAAAGATTATAAATACATATTTAACATTTTTTCCAAAGGCACACAAATACAAAAATATTCAATTTTACTACATCTGGCTATCAAAATGAATGAAGAAACATTTGTATAATTTTAAAGCTCAATTCTTTCAGGCAATTAAATGCCCCGGAGTTAATGGACTTAAAGCATAAAACTTACACAGTTTGTTGGACAGCTTTCTTTGAGTGGAAATGTGAAGATATGCAAAATTATTATTTTTGGATGCTTCAAATATTTTCTTAGTTAGGGTCCAGGAGGCTATTAAATTAAACCTTGGGCTTCGCACATTGTAGGCGAGAAGCATACTGGGTTGGTATCTACAGCCTGATCCAAGATAATCTGTTCTGTGACATTTAGCAATAGTTGCTAACAGAACCACTTCCATTAATAGGTATATGATGAAGGACATTAGCTTTACTCAATCCGTGATTGTCACACTGAAGATTATATATGTATCCAGTTCATCCATCTGTGATACGAACAAGATCTGACAATGGAGTGAAGAAGCGTTTCTTGAGGTAATCAAACACACGCCTCTGCTAACTTGCAAATGGAAGGCCTATGAACATTACCTTCTGAAAACTCCCAGTTGAGCTGGGGGTGGAACTCCCAAGAGAGCATGAGAAGCCGTCCTAGAAAGGGTTGTCTAGGAAGTGGGGTTTGGGAGTAGTCCACACAGGACTCTCACTTTAGTGATTGGCACCCATTCCTACAAAGAGGAATTGGAAGTTCTGGGGACTTCAGCTGCAAGGCTGAGTTCTCTTAGCCTTTATTGAGAAAGCCTAAGAATACCTAGGTTGTCCCTTCAGCCTGAAGGAATTTCTCAGGTACCTATGACAACATGAAAGCAATCTATAACAATTAGCTGGGGTGGGTACTCAATTCTAGCATGTGGGAGGCTGAAGCACAGAGATCATGAGGGTCGAGGTCAGCCTGGTCTACACAGCAAGTTTGATGGTAAGAGTCTGTATCAAAGAACAAAGTGTGTGTGGGGGGGAATGTTTGGAAGATGGGTCTATGATGCAATAAGCTTGTTTTAAGTATAGGCTCTCAGAAAGCCGGTTACACTGCTAGTGTTCATCACCTGTCCACAGAGAGCAAGTGCACATATCACAAAAACTGCAAAAGTAGCATGCTGTCACCAAGACTGATACCATACTTCAGCCTTCAGATTTGCATAATAGTAATTTGAGAAATGTTTGCTATCACCCAAATTGGGTAAAGATATCTGGTTCCCTATAGTAGGCTACTATGGAGCTGAAGGGCTGTTGCCTTCTCATCAACTGCACACAACTGATTAACAACTAGAGTTCTAGTTGGCCTACAGTGCTGTCTTCAACACTACATAAGCAACCCTGTTACCTGTGCCTTGGGGTTCAACACTTCATTCCCCTCTGACGTGGGAGGTGAGTACAAAAATCCCACTGTGTGAGTTCCCACAAGGCAAATACCATCAAGTGGGCCACCTCAGATATTACCCTAATCCATTGTTTTGTAAAGTTGTCAGACGTGAGGCCTTGGGTGGAAAGGTGCCAGGCAAAAGAGAAGCCCAGTTGAGCTTGAAGCCTACACGCCAGTGGGAGTTCTAATCAGGCTGAGTACAGTTCGGGGCTTCATGGAGCAGCTTTCAGGGTAGGAGGCAGGCCATTAAATGCTTTCTGAATTCCATTAGTTACTCCTGCTGAGAATGAGAAAGTCCTCCTAAGTGCATAGAAATTAAATTGCCTATGATGCAGGGAACAAGATGGTACTTTGCTGCCAAATATTATTTTCCATTTAAATGTTCGACAATCATACATGTAATGTAGACTTGTAAGAAGGACCTGAAGGGATGTGGCACTGACTGGGAACCTGTGCCTCAAATCTAATGACTTCAATTGTCTGGTAACTACCCAGTTCTGCTTCAAGAGAATTTACCCTCTCTTCTCCAACTCCCAGCTGGGTTAATGCACCATGGAGACAGCCCACAGCCTCTGTTGCAGGCTGGGTATGGATGTGGGTCTGGCCAAATCAGAGCAAGACATGCTTGGCCCTAGAGGCTTAAAGACAGGTACACTGTGGCAGTTAATAACACCAGTTGGACAGTATCTAATAGCACCCAGTAGATAAGACTCTGGGTGTGACTGTTCTGTGATGGGTTATCTAAATTAGGCTGAAATGGAAAGACCCATCCTAACTGCTGGGTGGAGACTAAAGAGAAAGGAAGCTGTGTAATAGCATTCATCCATAACTCTGCTTCCTGACTACAAATGCAATGTGCCAGCTTCCTCAAGACCTTGATGCCATGACTTCTCCACCTTGGTGAACTGTAAGTCACAAACTGAGTCACAACCAACCCTCTCTTCCTTCAGTTGAGTTTGTCAAGGTATTTCATCACAGCAGTAAGACACACAGCTGATAGTCTTTTCAACTGGCCCTTTAGTGTCACACGGAACTAGGAAGGCAGAATCCATCAAGAGAAAAGCTGAAACACGGCAGGATCCCAACCCCTTGACTAGCTCAGAGGTCTAGCCTTCAGCTGTAACAGCTGAATTTTCAGGTTACATTGGCCAAAAGATCCGCACTCCCACTTAGACTTTGAGATCTCTTTAATTGCAATCAAAATAGCTTAAGGAAAGAAAAATTAAAATGGAAAACCATACAGTTCAGTTTGGGCAGGGGCTAGTCTTACCCTTCAGGTCAAGTGCTTTGCTGGGGTCTTTAGCTAGCAAGTAGTACCGCCAGGACCACAACCCAGGACCTCTTTTTCTCATGATGTTTATACCCACGACACACATCTGTTTTAAACTTCTAATTAAAACTCTGAAGATTCTTCTGTTGATTATACTTAAAACTATTAAGTAAACATCCGTTTTAAAAATCGTTCTTTCTGTACTTTGGGAGAACATTCCTCCTGGAGGGATACTTCCTTAGCCTAGAGGGGTGGGGGGTGGGGGCTAGACCCTACTCCAAATGACTTGACAGATTTGATGATGATACCTTCTGGAAGGCATCACCCCGGGGTGGGATGGGAGGGAGCATGGGAGGAAGAAGGGAAAGGGAAATGGGATTGATATGTAAAATAAGAAAAAATAATAAATGTATATGTAAATTCATCCTTTCTGTTACAGTGAGTTTTTGGAAATATAAAATTGTGCTAAAAATAAAATTTCTCAGAAATGTGCTTGTGGTCTGCTGTCGCAGCAACATAAACAGCCCAACAAAATAGCTTAAAATGTTTTATTAAGTATATATAATATTACAGGGTAATATTTACACAGATTTTTTTTTTAAATAAAAAAGTATCTTGGCAAAGATTGCAGGTATTCAAAGCTTCAAACAGTGATAAATTGATTTAATACATAAAAAAAAAAAAAGGAAAAAACCTTTAAGGGTAACACAGCTGTAAAACAACTTTGGTCTTTAAATTACTGCAAAAAATGGCTACTGACAAATAGTACACCTTTAATTGCTACGCAAAAAGGCCCCCAGGAGAGTACCTTGCACATAGCAATACTGGAATCCTCTTACAATTTAGAGTGGTTAATGGACAGTTATATGATGTGGGAACTAATTCTCAACAATGGCTTTCTGTAAATAATGCTCTGTTTAATAAAAATCAAAAATGTTTTCTTCTGTCATCCATCATGACAACACCCAGAAGACTCCACTGACGTCATCTTATAAAGAGGCTTACTAAAAATGTCGTTTCTTTTCCTCCAAATACTAGACATGTGGAAAACTCACTATTAAACAGTCATAATGAAGGGCGATCAAAGTCACAGGCAGGACAATTTCCTGGGTACAGCTCTTTGAAGTTAACTTGGGTCATCCCTTTTAGCCACAGAAGATAACTTAACAAGATCCCTAGTGGGTGTGGCAATTAAGAGATTTTTTTTTTAACACTCATCTTTAAATAAAGCCTCAGTTAAATATAGTAAAAGGACAAAGTGTTGCCAGACTTTTTTTTTCCTCTCTAGTTCCCAACATCAGGCAAACAGGTGCCTGTATTCACACACATCCTGTGGTGGCCATTTTTGAGTACCCACTGTAAGACAAGATAAATCTAGACAATGATATACAGCTGAACTCTTATTAATGAGATAATAGCAGAGTGAATGCATCACGTTCCCAAATTTAATAACTCAAACACAATTTGGCCACTATATTGACTACAACATCCTGAAAGAAAGCCTATTATGTAAATACAGTCCCATGACTTTTAGTCTCATATTCTGAATGATTTCAACAGACCAGACTTGGAATTTTCAGGTGAATCATCCTTAATCTCTTATAATTTTCAAAGCATGTGAAATTGGTCAAAAATAGAAATAAAGAAACAAAAAGGAAAATAAAGAGAGAAAAACTCTAGCTCATCCTATTAAAAAAGAGAATCTAAGTGCAGGAAACTCTTGCCATCAAATGTCTGTACTGAGTGTCTATTAATGTATGCAGAACACCACAGGCAGAAAGGGAGGAAAGGGAAGCCACACTTTTGTTTTGGAAGGGATTTTTAAAGTTCAGTGAGAATAATAAGACAAAAAAACCCAACAGAGTTAAGCAGAGATACATGGAGCACCAGGAAGGGTACGTGAAAGATGAGAGAGGCCCCCAGACAGATGGGGACAGGCTGCAAAGAACAGCCAGTGATGGGTAAGGGCTGAAGCACAGCGATTTGAAAGAGAAGAAAAATGGGACTCAGCCATAAAGGCTGGAAAAAGTGTTGCGGAAAATGACAAATGGCATCACTCCATACTATTGTATAAATGGAGAGCAGACATTAAATAAAAACCGAATAGAGGATAATGACAGCAGAAATTGGGATCAGAGAGAAAAAACACATTGTGGGGCAAAACAGATGCATGCAGCCCACAATATTGTTAGCAATTTAAATCTGCTAGGATGAGAGCTGGGAGCCATTGTGGGTTTGATTTAAAGAGGGTGAACTGGCCCAATACTGCCCAGGCATGAGCACTCTTTGCTGCTGTAGTCCCTTCTACAGGGAAGTTGGTATCTAAGAACTAGTGTCGAATTCATCCTATATTTCCCTGGCTATCTCCAGTGGCACTGTCTAGGGCATTCAATGCCTCAAATGGCAGACAGCAAAGAGAACATGACAGCTGGTTAAGACCAAAGACTGAACCCCGAGCAGAGGGGCATTAAAAGGTACAACTTTAAAACATATTAAAAGGTACAACTTTAGTTCATTAAAAAAAATTTTTTTGACTATAAAGATTTTTCACACCTGACTCTCTTAATAGAGAATAGGAAAATTTGGATCTCTTCCAAGTCTATCTGCCTTTTGCTCTCTCTCTTCATCAAAACTGATTTCAAAGTAACCAACAATATGAGTAAAGTCTAAATATTTTCAGGAGAAAGGAAAGCATCAGGAGCCATCAGGTTTGTATAAAGGCATTCGGCTCCCTCTTTATACACAAATACTTTGAACAGCTACAAAATCAGGGAGGAAACCTACTTTTCTTTAGAAGCACTATCTTGGTAGTGTGGTCAGTTTTCTGAGAGGCCTCAGCAGGTCGTATGTTTAGGTTTGCCATGAACAAACCACTTGGTCCCCACATGAAAGATGACAATAAATTTGGCATACAAGAGGCACATGGAAACATTCAGTGGACTAAGAAGAAATAACCATTAGTAATGCAAACACAAATACAAATGCCTTGTTACACAAACAGGAAACATTACTGGTATTTTTTTTTTAAAGAGGGCACTGGTGAGCAGTCAAAAAAAGCTTGGCACATTACCTAGTTTTAAACTGATCAAATATTTGCATCAAATATAATTCCACCCAATAAGGACCTTTGTTTGTAAATGTATTTACTAAAAGCACAAAGTCAGCATTTGCTCTTCTGTTGATGCCTCACTTTTGTGGATACAGAAGATGCATGTGCCTACCTTATACATGTGCACATACAAACACGCCCACAAACGAGGTAAAAACAAGTGCTAATAATCTAAAAGTACTCCATGCGGTCACAACTGTCAGGACATTGGTTTTCTGCTAACCGGGTAGGGAATGGGGTGGCTTTGTTTTACTTTTCAAACTTAGGGAAAGAGGAGGAGGCAGGAGGCAGGATACAGGAGGAAGGTGATGAGTGTCCATCATGCAACAAAGAGACAACAGGCGTAAAACCTCCTCCCCTGGCCTTGCTAGGGCCCTGATGGAGACACATGTTGCCATGCAGGAGACGCATAGTTCAGATTTCAGTCTTGCTTTGTCATGCCTCCAATCAGAAAACATGGGAAGAAACACCTTAGATTTTGCCTTCAAACCAGAGATCTGGAATACATATGTTACAACCATAGCTATTTTTTTTAAATTTTGCTGAAGAGTATGAGCGAGCACAGTGCTTGGAGAATAAGTCTGGCTCCTTTCTGCAACTGACGCTACTGTGTCACAGGCCCATGCCTGAAGACCTTAAACGCAAGTAGCAGGACAGGACAGGGTGCAAAAGGGTCATGTGCAAAAGAAAAAAAAAAGAAAGAAAGAAAGAAAAAAAGAAAGAAAGCAAAAGGAAAGCACATCGATTTAAAAAAAATATCCAAAACCAGGGTGCACTTTACGTCAAAGGGAGAGGTGTAAGTGGAGGCAACCCCCAAGAATGAAGATTTTAGTGCCATCAACATCATAGCACACATACGGGGCAGACAGGATCTGTCCACCAGACTCATTTGTCTACTTCACTCTTTATCCCTAAGACCTGGCAGTGACACAGTCACGTTATTCAGCTAGCAGTATGAGTGACAAAGCTGCTGGGAACCTGAGTTTACAAAGGCTTGCTGGATACAATATTTTTCATAGGTATCTCTGGATAGCCATCAGGTTAATGCTAGGTACATCTCATCCAGAATTGATTTAAACCCAGTGTCCAGAGACTCAAGGATCATTCTTGGAAGTTGCCCCTGAAACTTTTGCCCCTAGTTGAGTAGAAACAATAGAAAAATGGATTTCAATTGGTTACACAACACAATCATAATTCTTTTATTAAGTAAATCACAGCTGCTTTGAATATAAACTTAACTGTAATAATCATCTATGGGTCAATGACATGTTCTTTCATAGATGAAAAGTCAGTTACTGTTGCTTGTTTTCTTCTTCCCAGCTGAGTCAGCACGGCCATGGTGCTTAAACACAAATGTATTCCTTTACTTCTGACTCTCCAGGTACAGTTCATCACTTCCCCTCACTTACTCTGGAAAATAGAAGCATTGACATTTCATCACTCCTGATGTCTACTTCCTGTGTATTAAGACACGATCTGTTTCTAAACGTGAAACTGTTTCAGATATATTATATCAAAAATAATGAGAATATATCTGAAAAGGTCACAGAGAGAAATCAGGCAAATCACTAGCCTTTTTTGCTTTGCTAAGTAAAATGCCAGTGACAAATGAAAATAAAATCAACGTAGACTGATAATCTTGGTTTGCTGGGTTAACTCGACAAAAAGCAAGAGATGTTGATTTTCAAAGCAGAAGTTATTGATCCAAGAATAATACTCTATCACATTCACTTTCTTTGATTTACACCATTCAGTTAATCTAAGTGAAACAGACTTGTGATCTGGCATAGGTAAAGCAGATGGCACCTTGAACCTCATTCAGTGTGACAAGGCACACCATCAGCCCTGAGTGGATGTTAGAAAACATAGCCCCTCAACAGATACTTAAAACACAAGTTGCGATCAGCTAAATGTGGCCAAAATTCAGGGCTTTTCCAAGGTCATCACAGACCTCATGTGCTATACAAACAAGTAATAATAATAATAATAATAATAATAATAATAATAATAATAATAATAAAAACCATAGTTCTCTACGCTATCTCCTGATACAGTGATTTAAAAAAAAAAAGTCACATTTTAAAGAAGGCAACTGGAGAAAAGTGTGTGTGTGTGTTAATCCCCTAGCAGAAACATGGCAGCATGGTGGGTAAAAGAACAGAATATTTGAAAACAAGACACAGAGGGCAAACACCATAAAACCATGCCAGGAATCCTGGCATTCTTTTCACTTATTCCCATTAAAAATACTATTTTTAGGTAGCAGTGGCTCGTGTAGTGAAACACACATTTAAAAGCTATGACAAAAGCTTGTAACTATGGGACCATTCTGGACTTCCCGTTAAACACACGCCTGAGCACTGTTTTAAATTTAGCTCACCCAACACATGATCGAAGTGTTTTTAATCTTATGTAGAAGTTAATTGTGCTCTGGGGAAGATGGCCTCCTGTGTTAGCTGAAGTTCTTTGTTATGGAGTTGAACCAGCAGGTCACAGGCTTTACAACAGCAAAATATGGAGCAAAGGCTGGTTTCAAGTACTAATGGTGTGAAGACGTTTTTGAAAACAGGATAAAAATACCAATGTAGTTCCTAAATGCCCATGGAGATAGAGAATCATAGTATATTAAGGTTAAAAAAGTGGATCACAGGCTTCTTGGGTTAGAATTAACAAGTACATATGTTGGGCATATTCAGGAAGCATATTTTGCTATTGAGCTGGTGTTCAGAAAAGAGGGAAAGGCTCGGGGGAGTAAGGAAGTTTCTCTGTTTCTCCTTGATCCTTTCCCACAATGTTGGAATTAAGCTCCTGCTTGAATAAGTGGACACATCACTCCCAGTGTCAAGGGCGACAAAATCATCTCCAGAGTATAAAAGAAACCCCGTCAAGGTGAGACAAACTTATGGCCAGAGTATATGCATACCTCAGAAAAGCATTAATTTTAAAGCTCACTAAACAGGTCCATGACCTGAAACATGTTTATCAAAGGTGGCAACTTCTCAGCTGAGGAGCCAGGAGGTTCCTATTGGTAAGACCCTCCAAGTTTTTGTTCTTACCTACCTACAGAAAAATGATACCATGGTAGGTAAAAGAAAGAAAAGAACAACAAACTAGGTCTGTTTTAAACATCAAGAAATATGGACATTCATGAGTATCAGCATCCCTTTTATTTTTTAAAAAGTTGTAATTTCAAGAAGCTCTCTGCTTTCTTTTTAATGTCCATGCATCAATCAGTGTACAACAACAGGTGAATTTTATACTTACCATCATTCATCATTCCTTTTGATTCTTTAAATGCTAAGGATTAGTAACAGGCAGGCAATTAGTAGGAAGGCAAGTTAGTATGATTTCACAGTTAGAAATAATCTCAAAATAAGCAAATATGCAACAACACGATGCCAACTATTCCTCAACTAGACAGACTCCTTTGCAGGTATCATTCAGTGGAATGCATTTCTAGGGCTCACACCCACAGCATTCACAAAAGCAAACAGACTTATTGGGGAATACAGATCTACATTTACATAGAAAGTAGATAAAAAGTTTTCGTATCATCACTCCATGGTGGCAACCTGTATTTTTCTAAAACTGACAAATTAGAAATTGGAAGCCACTGAGATTTCTCTTCACTATGGGTGTGACGCTTCAACTTGTCCAGTATAGAAAGGTCAATGGTCCCCTTGCCCAAATGTCACTTTGCTAAAGTGAGCAACTACTATAGCATGAGACAGAGAGAACATTACAAAGGCAATACTACCAGTTTCTGATGAATAATCAAGAAAGAGTCAAGAGATCAAGGCAAGAGAACACATGAACAAAAAAGCAAGCAAACACCCCCAAACTAGATTCTTCCCCAAAACACAGGTGTGCATTCTAATGTCTTTGAGGATCAGTTCAAATTATCATCTGCTAATTGATCAAGACTACTAAGTTTATAATAATCACATACCGTTAAGAGGTTCCTCTACAGCTTTCTGGAAAATATTTAAAATATATTTACATAAAACATACACTATTTTATGTCTTTTATGCTAAAAACTTAGACTATCATTGCACTTGTATTATAAGTGGAGACTCCTATGCTCTAAAAGCAAAATAAGACAGCAAAAGCTAATGAAACAAGGCTTCCCTAGGCAAGTTAATAGTTTAATAATAACCATATTATTCTCTTAGTATTTTTTTTTCTGTGCAAAATTTCCCACTCCACCCACCATTCCCAGTTCAAGAAATCTCATGAAAGTATTAATGTACAAACATGCAAATTGCAGTAACAGAAAATACAGTTAAATAAGAGATGGTAGCGGAGCGAAATCATCTTCAGATCATGCAAATTGAACTCAGTAACAGCAAGAAATTGTTAGGATTTAATGGTCTATTGGTCAGGTTATCTCTAAGAGGCACTAGGGAAACTGCTGGTTGCTTGTGACTAACGTAGCTATGATGCCAGTACCTTCAGAATAAAAGGCTGAATGAAGTAAGTTAACACACTGTGCCCCTGCCTGCCCTTTGGGTGTGTCCTTCGAGGATGCCAGATTTATATGTCAGTTGTCATTTACAGGAAGCTGACTACAATACAGTCCCCTTCGGAGCTTAATTCCAGGTAA
Source organism: Cricetiscus sungorus (assembly GCA_030556225.1). Classification (NCBI taxonomy): domain Eukaryota; kingdom Metazoa; phylum Chordata; class Mammalia; order Rodentia; family Cricetidae; genus Cricetiscus; species Cricetiscus sungorus. Next base: position 27,790,874 of record JANBXA010000651.1, on the reverse strand, counting down.
GAACTCTCAGACCTGTCACTGTGATGAGTCAATATGGTAGTTTCATCCCCCCCATATGTCTCCTCCTGAATTTTCTGTTTTTCTTAGAATTTCCCCAAAGAACTTATGAAAGCAGGCAGATACAATGAAACTTGCAGTATACTTTTGGAAAAGTGCTAATAAAACTGGGAAGTCATTATTTGGAACAGATTTTCCTTTCAACAACATATACCTTGGAAACTATATATTTTTTTAAACTATATTTTTAAATGAAGTAAGTTTAGCACAAATTTCTCTTCCTTAATGTCATGCTTGAAACTGCCATTCTATACATGCATGTCAAGCAAGACGTGGAGAGACATACTTGGATCAATTTCCTTCTCAGGCACTTGCAAATTCTGGATATATAAACTGAATACTATCTTACAGGATCATTTCTCCTATCTCATAGGTATTAGAATGTCCCAAGGTAAATCTTACAACAGAATAAGGCCATTCAGGCACAGGCCCCAAGATGGCTTCAACATCATCTTAATTGCATGTCACATTAAGCAGAGAGCCAAAACTGTTCAATATTCCAATTACCAACCCCTCATTTTAATCCATCAAACAATCATTCTTAATTAATTTAATAAACTTGAACTTACCCTAGGAGGTTGTATAGTCCTCTGGTTGGAAGCTGGTATAAATAACAACATAAATTCAATAAATAAAGTAAATAAAGCAATAAAATACTTAATTTTAAGGTAACATGTTAAGGACCAAGACCAGAAAGCTCTGGCAAAGGAGATCTAGCTTTCATGGTCTGTTCGAAAACTACAGAGGACTCTTGATTACATACATTGATAGGAGAAAGGAAGCAAGTAAGATGCCTACAGCAACATAAACAGACTTGGTCATTGCATGCGTCTCTCTCTCTCTCGTTAGTCACCTGTTATTCATCATGCTAGAAGATGTTGTCAACTATTCTGTCCTAGCAGGGTCTCCTCTCTGCCTATCTCAGGAGGAACAGAATGTGGCAATGAGTAACTTCCCCTGGAGAACTTAGCATACTGCTCTCATTCCTAGCCTAGTAGCCTTCTTTTCCTTTCTCTTCTTTCCAGTCTTCAAAGCTCTGGACAGCTAACAGACTAAAAAAGAAAACATGATGATCCCGCCGAGCTTAGAATCATCCCAAACAGCTAACTTCAGACCAACCAGGGCCTCTTCTGTGTATTCCTCCTTAGCATTCTGAGTTGCTCCCTTTGCTGCTTCTGAAAAGATTAGCTAGTGAAGATTCAAGAATAGGGGGCATGAATTAAATGACAAGAGGGAAAAGAACAACTTCGGATTGGTAAGAAAGAAAACGTCCACATAAAACCAGGTAAAGAAATCATAGAGCAACCAAAGACGGTCTTTCCCACATGGCCAGTATCCCAAAGACAGGGAAACATGACTAGCAGCATTCTTTCAGTGACTCACTATTCCGTTACTAGCTATAATTTCCTACTCCACCACCTATCTCAGTTCAAGAAATCCAAGCTTCTCAAAATAACTTTTACAGTACAAACATTCAGAGAGCAACAGAAGATTGCACAATGTAGTCTTAAGATGGGAGTGAAGCAGAATCATTTCCAGTCATGTGCACTTCTGAGAAACAGGGTTAGGGTTTGTAAGTTCCACCCAAATCTACTGGCTTAACAGACAAAGACCAGCCAAGGACAGCCAAGATCCCCTGCCCTACCCATGCAGACTCAGCAAGCTTCTAAAGCGGACTGGGACCAGGTTTTCTCAAACAGGGAAACTGCAGCTGACAGGCCACCAAATACCACATTACCACTAGAATTAGAAGAGGAAAAAATAAAAACAACTAGAAACTTGGTGATGAATATGGCAAAGAGACTTGCAGGGAGGAGAGTGAGCTGATGGGGGCAGGTGATAGCAATCAGAATGCAATGTGCATGTGCACATGAGTGTGTGCGAGCAAAAAATGTCAAACGATACATTTAATAATAAAATATGAAAGGGAGTGAGCTAGCAGTGCAATGTATGCACATATTAAAAAACAACAGAAAAAAGGATGTTTAACTGAGAGTACATGTGGAAGCCGGATTTGGGCCACTCTCAACCTTGGTCAGAAGAGCATCTTTTTGAAGTTTTTTTGTTAGTGGTTACTACAGGCTCATAACTGGTAACCCAAAGCTCAGTGACCATATTGGAGGAGTGCATAGGAAGAATTGTAGAGTTAAGGCTGGAGAGGAGGGATGTGAAAGGCCACTTTTGGACATGATGTCACTGACAGACACACTTATACACATACTGTATAAGTTCAGGACAGCCAGAATTCCAGCAAGGTTGGGGAGGGACTCAGATGACCTTGACCCCTAGATGAAGAGTTATGGGCAGGTGATGGTCACTGAGGGAGGGAGAAATCAATTTTCCCTGGGGATGTGGCTCCACTAATTGGACTCAGGAGACTTAATAATAATAATAATAATAATAATAATAATAATAGTAGTAGTAGTAGTAGTAGTAGTAGTAATAGTAATAATATTTTCAGTAGCAATAAAAAAAAGAGGACATGGAGTCAGGAGAATAGGCTAATGGGTCCCAGAGACAGTTCAAGGGAGATAGTTGGGAGGAGGAACTGTATGATCAACATACACTGAATACACATATGAAAATTTCAAAGAATAAATAGGGATCAATAACCATTAAGATTTTTGGACAAGCCACGGGGAACCATTATTTTATGTTTATTACAATTATGTGTGTGTGTGTATGCAAGCATATAGTTTAAATGAAATCATACCACTTGGGGTGATAATGTTCCCCAAACTCCACTACCAGGCATGAGAAATCTCCTTTCAAGTTGTTCATCAGGGGAGGTCAAGAACTCCCCAAACACTATAGGCTGTTGCTGTGGCCCTGGGTTACCTCCTCAAAACTGAAAGATGCTATAGCTGAAGATACCACACTCACTGGATAGAGGACCTGAAGGGATCAAGCTAGACAAATTTGGAAGCTTTTATCTTAAAGATTAGCCCTCACAGTACAGCAGGGAGCTGTGGAAGCTGCCAAAGGAGAAAAGCAACCAATAGCCTTGTCTATCTGTAGTACCTATGAGCCACATAACAGCAAGATGTAGCCACAGATGTGGTAATGGCACTCATATACTGGGGGTAACAAGCAGCTGTCTAATTGGTCTTAGGGCCTGCTCAAGAGGAGGGAGTTCATACTTGACATGGTTAAACCTAGCCAACATGGCTGCTGAGGCTGAGGAGCCAGAAGCGAACTGACTATTGCCAATTCTCCTAAAGCAAAACTGTATTCTAAATGATAATCCTTATACTCAAAGATAAATGTGGTTCCCACCTCTCATCAAAGAACTTTCTGAAGCAAATGGAGGTGATTACAGAAAGAAACAGTTGGTCAACATGCAGTACACAACTGACTATTGGGTGATCAACCTCAAGGGATTCATCTACAACATAATCCCTATGCCTAAATTTAGCAGAGAACAATTTAGCTTAATCCCTATACCTACATCTTAGCAGAGAGCAATGGTGCTCAACCTCTACTGATTCATCTACAACATAATGCCTATGCCTACAACTTAGTATGCAGCTTAGCAAACATCGAAGAAGAGGAGGCAGAGAGACTGTAAAAGTCAGATGACTAGGATGTTTGCTGCACCATTTTATGTAATAACACTTGCCTATAGTGTCTTTTATATGATAGGGAAGTTGTACCCATAAAATCTCAATAATATGGTTGCTTAAACTGGACCTGTACAATGACAGTTATCAGTTGGCATGACAACATGGAAGGGAGAAACCTTACAGGCTTTTGCCTAAATTAAGACCTACAGGCATCTTATGACTGCTGAGAGAAGGAGGATCAGTCCTCTCTGGGGATAAGACTTCTGCTAGATAATCAAATCCCAAGGAGTCAGACAGAAACACATATATATATGAGCAACATTAAATGAACCCAGAAGGCTGTGCTTATAAATTTACAGGAGTGTGTATGTGTGTGTGTGTGTGTGTGTGTGTATATGTATGTGTATGTACACATGCGTGTGTATAACAATAATAGTTAAAGAATATGAGGCTATGAATTTGAGGAGGGGCACCAGAGGAGTTGGAGGGAGGAGAGGTAGGGCAGATATGATGTAAATACAGACAGTACTCATAAAATAAAAGAGTATTACTTAGAGAGAGAAATGGACTGCATCCTTGACTTTTGCTGGTGTGCACTGTTAAGATGATAAAGCTAAAATGTTCAGACCTAAAGATAACTAAATAGCAATTACTCTTTCCTACTAGTAAGTAAACATCTTTGAGAATTAAATCAATTAAAACTTCTTTTTCTTAAGAAGTCACGGACAATTGCAAGATTTGAGTAACTATCAATTGTTAAGAAGAAATTTGTTTGTTGATATAAGAAGGGCCATTGAGTTAAAGCTCACTGTTTAGAAAAAATGAGAAACTACACACACATGCACACAAGCATGCAAGCACACTCATACACACACATGCATACACACACACACACACACACACAGTATTTGACTCTGATAAATAATAGAAATATCTCAGTAGAGATATTCTTTCCTAGCTGCTTTAACTTAATTCACTCACCACAAGCAATGATACTGTAAATTACTGCTGAGTTTTAAGTTTTATGTAATGGACATGACTGACTAATGAAAGTGAAATATAAATCAAATTTTGAAAAAAATAAAATAAAAAATAAAGTAAAATTAAGAGTGCAGTTAAGATAGCTAACAATGAAGATGGCAGGACAGGATGCCAGTGATTGTAAAGGACAAAAGAGCATCAATCAATGCTATATGCTGAGAGGGATGGGATGGTACCACTGTGCTGTGTCTTACCAACACCTAAGCTACAATCTAGCCTACTCTGAAACCATCTATGTGCCGGCCCTGATGAGCTCTGTGTCTCTGTGAGAGCCATGGGTGACTATAAATGAATGACCCTCACTGTGCTGACACCCAGGGAGGGTTTGTTCCTTGCATTCAAGCAGAAAGGTATCCAACCTCTTTTTAAAGAGATAGAGAGTAAAGTCATTGAGATAAACCACAACAGTCCTAATAAACTGAGCTGAGTTAGAACATCCTGAAGAACTATCATAGACATTGAAAGTACAATTTACAAGTAACACCCCATGTTCTTAAGATTTATAAAGTAAAGGAGCTATCTAAATATCTGATTGCTAATAGGAAGGATGATTTGTTCCCTTTAGATTAAAAGTCCCATCATCCCACGGAGAAGCTCCTCAATTCAAGGAGTGAATAAAATCAAAATCGCTCTGGCAGTCCACAAAAATGATCACATTCCCTAGGCTCCTCCCTCTGCAAGCTGATATGAACAGCAAAGACTGCTGGGAATCACTCTTAGGCTGAGCAGCCTCGAAGAGACTCCTACCAAACAAGCCACCTGGAAGAAATAGGTCATCTGAGCTGCCTGGGAGGAACTGGGATCAACTGAGCTAAGTGCACAGGTCACTCCAACCCACCGAGCTTCCCAAACGCTGTGTAGGGTTCCAGTTTTCATGGGGAGTTTGTCACCCGTGCTGGAGCGGGCTTTTGGTTTTGAGGCATTCCTGATCCTGAAAGTAACCCCAATGAAACTCACTCACTGGTTCACTAAATTGGATTTGGGGGCTCTCCCTGTTTTCATCTGCCATTGTTTTTCTATTCAGGAAGGGGAGACTTTTCATCTCCCCAGAAATACTACATAACATTTTAAAGTTATATTCGTGCTCATGAATGTGTTCATTGTAAGTAACACTAAGGAGTGTTCTGCTGTGCGTCTACCGTCTCTCCACTAGCACACGGTGGCTGCTAAGTTCTCATTTTCAAGTCTGATTTGACTAGCTTATTCTGAAACAGAACTATAGGTACACTATGAAGGACACTAGTGAGTCACCATCTTTGGATGTTACAGAACTAGCTGTACCAGAGTTAATTGTATCTGAGTTAATTCTCTAGTGGGGATATAAGCCATGTGATAAAGAATGGGGATGATCTGTCCCTATCATGTGTTGGCATCATCAAGAGGCATTGGCAGTTAACCTTTTTTTTTTTTTTTTTTTTTTTTTTAATCAAAAGCTTTAAGCATTCCACACATTTGCTTTCAGTCTTGTAATGATTCTTGGTATGTTGTTCTCACTCTGAAATACCTGACAACATGTCATAAATATAGTTTCGGGCTTTCAATTCCTCAAGAACGATTTTTCTAGTGATTTATGTATAGCTTATAAACAATGGGCAAGGAAATGTATCTGAATAAACACACACAAAATATGTGTGTGTTTCTGTATCATTTCAGAATATCTGGGATGTGGTGACAGGCATGGTTCTGCCTACAGCCAAGTCGATTTGAACCAGAACGGTTGTACCTGCTCATATATTGCACTGAGTGGTAATGGCTTTGGAAACAACTCTTGTGCCACATAGACTAATGGCTTCAGGTGCCTTTCACAGAAAAGGCTCTGCTTTAGGGAGCATAGTTAGCTCCCGTTAATTTTTCTTATGTGCTCATATTAAGTAATTATAATTTTTTGACTTCATAAAATTAAAATCCTTCTCATAAGAAAAAAATACAACATAACTTTAAAATTATATTTTGCCATAGAAAGCAAAAGTTAAAACCATATCCCTTAAAATTGCAATTAAGGCTACAAATTTAAACTCAGAAATAATGAAAAATATAAGTTATCCTTCTCACAAGGACACTAACTCCCTTTAGAAAGAGAACTTTTTTTTAAGTATGTGAGAATTTTATTGCGTTTAAATCAAAAGTCACCCACTTCTACAACAGTGTCTACAAGAGCAGGAATTATTTTGGAAACACAACTTTCACTTCCTGATAAAAAACGCTCACATTTGCAACCTTAATCTGCATATGTTCAGATTTATACAGTCAGAACACATAAGCAAGACACATTCATTGTCTAGTCTACCACAGTATCTGAAAAGCAGCTATCCTGTACCTTTTCTTCTTGCTTTTCAATTGACCGAAGGTGTCTGTCTCCAATCTGGGGTCACACAAGTTGATTTGAAAAGTTACTTTAGGATAGTCTCAAAATGTCAATAAAACTGGGCTAAATTCTTAACTTATATATAGTATATTCATCTACTAAACTATCATAATGATAAAAGAAATCTTTGGGTACTTTGATTTCACCTTTATCACAATAAGTGCAATTACAATGGCTTTAAGGCTTTACAGGGACATAAGCCATGGAGTAAATGTGAGAGCAGAGGCAGAAGTCAGCCACTGCATGGTGGCAATTCTCATGGCAGCTATACTGAACATCACTCATGACCAGCTATGGAAGCCTGGGAACAAAAGGATGCTTTCCAGATAGAGGGGAAAAAGTAAGAGCAGAGAGCTGACCATCAGCCAGAGACACCTATCCCGGTGCATTGGGTTACATGAATACTGCAGGTCACATACTGTTCTTAGCATTCATGGGAGCAACAAAATCAGCAGTGTCAGCCTTCAAGTCCAGACACAGGCTGATTGGAAGACTAACAAAAATAGAATATGCATCAGAATTCAAAGCATCAGAGTCAACTCCTGAGCGCCAGCCTGCTACAGATGTTTTGGTTGTGTTTTGTGGGTTTATATGCTGTATATATAGTGTCAGAAAAATTCAGTAAGCAACAACCAATACTTATGAACACAAAAAACTAAAGGAAGGTAGACTTTGGAGTATTTTCGCTGTTTACATAAAACATTAACCAAATAATACACACACACATATAAAATAATAGTATGTCAAATTTCATGATCAGAAATTAAGAAATGAAGTTTGAAATAAAGGCAAAATTTTCTTGAAAGTCTTATATAAATAGTATGAAAAATTTATTGATTATAATCAACTTTTGTATTAATTTTTAGAAAACATTCATCTGTGAGCACATTGGAACTACTGATTTGTTTCAATGACTTTTAAATTTTAATTTTTTTGTCACACAGTGAAGAGTTTGCTGTATTACACACACATGAATATGTATATGTATATGTATATGTATATGTATATGTATATGTATATGTATATATCAAACTAAGGGAGACTGACATAGATATGGCTGGGGACAGGTGTGGGTTAGGTAAGGTACATTCTAGTTCAGGTACCACAAAAAGGACATGTCTCTGTGTATACATGTCCAAAATAAGAATGCAGAATCCCAGAGTTGAGACTGGCAGGTTAAACACCAAATGGTGAGTGCAAGTCCACATTTACCAAAACCTGATTTTAACTGCAGTAAAATCTTGAATTTAAAGATCTTTTTTAATATACTGGTTTTTCACTGGAAGTGTTTTTTAAAGTAGTGCACTGGAAGTCATCGCACATTAAATTATATATGTGGCAAGTTTTACATTTTAGTTTCTGTCCCCGCAGGGGTGTCTGTGTGTGCATGCAGTGTACACAAAGACTAGAGGGACAAAGAGCTCCACAAGGGGATCCTGGAACAAGGAATGGCCCTTTCATAATAATTTAAAATGGAACCTTCAAAGGTGTCTTCTTTTGCTGATAAAAATAAGTTCTGTACTTTGTAGTGTACAAAGCCACTTTCGTAATTTGCGACTCAAACTGCATGAATACACATGCTTCCTCCCTCATTAATTGCCATCTCTCCAATCATATTTTCTCATTTTTGGAGACATCAGTAAACTTCTACCCCCAGCTGGAGGACCTGACAAAACTCATTTTCTAAGTTATATATCTGAAATTCTTTGGAGAGGCTTAAAAAGTAAGATTAACTTACCGACAAATTTCATATAAACTAGTCCAAGTAATTCTGCTAGAGCTATGATACCCAAACCTGAAATCAAAAGGGGGCCATGCACTGGTTCGCAAGCTGTAAAACAAATGAAATCTTGTTAGAAATGCATATAGAGTAAACAAATTTTAATTTAAAGAAATCAACAATAACTAATAATGTCAAGTGTTTTTTTTTTTTCTTTTGGTGTATTTGTTAGTGCTACATTCCCAAATCTGTCGATTTACATACTAGGCAAATAGTGCTATAGCTGTTTTTCACCCTGGCATATATCAGCTTTAAGGACAGTATTTCTTATTCTAATGATCACTAAAAACATCAGCTACACGTACACAATATAAAAACATCTTTATTACTAATTCAATAAAAATAGCTTAATTATTAAAAAAAAAGTTTAATATAGTGTACCCTTATCATATCAAGATTAGTGAAAAATAGTGTGTAAAGTCCAAGGTGTCAATCGAGTACAGTGTGGTCATTTGACAGTTCTCCCACAAATATGGGCACCATAGTTGGACTGTTAGAATGGTCATCCCACAGGCCACATATAGGCAACATTATTGTTGCAAAAGGGAAAATACTATTTATTTATGTGAGTATATTTGTGTGCATCTGTGGGGGCGGTGTTGAAAAAGAAAGGCTCACAATTCCAAATGCTAAAAAATATGCAGAGATACAAAATCATCTCTCCCTGATAGTGTTACCAAACAAGAGTTTGCCAGTTTGCTACAAAAAATTAGCCGTACCTTACCACACAATGCAAAAATTGCAGCCCTTGGTATTTAGCCAACTAGAGCTGAAAATTTATATCCACACAAACACATGCTCATTGATGTTTACTATAGCTTTATTCATCTGTCACAAAAAGAGGAAAGCAACCAGGATGGCCCCTCAGTAGGTGAACACAAAATACTAAACACATTATGGCAACAGTATTTTTTTTCAGCACTAATGAGCTATCAAGCTATAAAAAAAGACATGGATGAAACTTAAGACTTATTTAAAAAGGAAGGAAGCCCATATGAAAAGGCATAAGCATAAGCTCTGTATTATGTGGAGACAAGACTTGGGCAATACTCACACTATAAATATTGCTCTAAGGCCTTTCTGAAAATGCAAAACTATGTGGAAAGTTAAAAGGTCGTGGTGTCTGGGGTTAGGGAGAGGGACAGATGTACAAGTAGAATAACGGGTTATTCCATGTGATTCCACAATGGGCACACATGCCACTGCATAGCCATCATAGCACATTTGTCACAGCCACAGAATGTTCTGTAGGACACCAATAACCAACCCTGATGTAAGTTATTAATTTGCGTTGGTAAGGATGTCTCTATGCTGGTTCACCCACTGTACTGTTGTGAAATGCTGAGGGATGGGGGTGGATGGGGAATAGAAAAAGAGTAGGGTATATGGTAAGTCTCCGTACTTTCCACTAGGTTTCTCTATGAATCCACAACTGTTCTAAAGGAAAAGGCCATTCAGGTTTTTTTTTGGTTTTGTTTTTGTTTGTTTTGTTTTTTTTTTTTTAAAGAAGATAAGACAAAAGGGAAGAAGTAAGAGCTCTAACCTAACTGAAGCAAAAATCAGAAACATAAGAGTGTGACTCACCCATGATGCAGAGACACAGTCCAACCAAAGCAAGGACATAGCCCAGCACTTGAGTGATCAATATGGCAATGGTGAAGGAGGTCATTCCGAAAGCTGAGAGAGAAAAAGGACACAATAGGAGCGTGTTGAGAACACTGATGCAGCAATTATTCCTACTGGCATTTGACACTCTCAAAGATGGACTGCAGTCCCTCATCAGATGACATGTTTTCTAGCTAACCTTTCCACAGTAGTGTCAGCTCCAGATTCACACATTCTGCCAGCTTTTATTGTCAGTCACCTCAGAAGGACTGGAAGCTGGAAGGTTTTCCTTTCCTTTTCTTTCTTTTTTTTTTTTTTTTTTTTTTAACCAAATTTTCGAAACAACATTGTTGTGATGTTTATAAACTGTACAGTATGAACGGCTTGTTATGCATGGCTTATCTACATGCACACAACTGTCCTGGGGGGGGTAAAAATAACACATAAACATAATCTCTGTGCTGTGTGTGTGCACAAGAGCTGTGGTTTTCTAACTAACCTTTAAATACAACCAAAGCCCCAAAGATTCAGTGATAAATGAGACTCTTTTAACAATAACAAAAATGTACCTAACTGCACAGAAATGATACTGATTATAGTTGCAACAGCCATACTTTTCAGTGTTGCCAATAATAGGAAACTATGTTTCTAAAATTTGTGACTTATAACCCCCATCTTTTAGAACCAATCTTTTTACAGCATAAGGTTAAGTGAAAGAAAAAAAAAACTGCTTTGAAAACTGACTTATAGCTATAAAAAAATTAAAATTAGGATATGCAAATAACCATTAAAAATTATACAGCACAATTTAAAATTATACCAATTCCATAAAATATGCAAGAAAACTGCTTTTCATAAAATAATCATTGAGAAGACCTAGCAACCTAAATATCAATCTGTATGGGAAACGCCATTAAGAACAAAATGGACAATAAAGCAACTTTTATTGAACTGTTAAAACCATACAAGAATATTTTCACCAAGGTATTGGTTGCTTTTTTTTTTAAGTGAATAGGCAAAAATCAGAGTGTAAGAACAAATAGTCAAACTATGTCTTGAAAAACAAAACAAAAAGAACAAATACTCACCAGTCATAAACACATTGTACTGAAGAAGTATTAATGTTCCTATAGAGATGACAATGAGACCAAGTCCAGAAGCACTCTTTACAGGGTTTTCTCCTGTTATAAATAAATATATTTAAAATATTTTCCTTACATACTTCTTTGTGAAGTCACATACTTATTCTATTAAATATTTTAATCTCAATGCTATATTATGCACTGGAAAGGCTTGAAATGTTTTCCACCAAATCACACAAAGTAGGTAATTCTTGTTTTAACATTTAAGGCCAAGCTACAGGATTTGTATCTCAATGTGTTGAATTCTGCACTTGGCTTTAAGTCTTTAACTGCCTTATGAAATTCCTGATGATAAACTTGCCCTCACCTTCCACCATCCATTCATCCCTAGTATTCAGCTTGTCCCCACGCCAAATCAAATGCTCTTTCATATTGTCTCCTGATTTCATCATCTCCACAGCCCTAGATGCAAACACAGGTGCCAAATCTGTTCTAAAGATGCACCTATACGGCTGTCTCCCCAAGAGACAGCAAAGGGGTTCTGCAGTCTGCCGTGTTGAGTTCTGACCTTTGCTTTTCTTCCCATCTACCCTCTACCACTATGTCCTATTCATACTTCAATCTCTCAGCTGCACTGACTACTTCAAAAAGACATGACTCCCATGTCCATGCCCATCCCCACATCTTAGCCAGTGGAGCCTGCCTCCATAGCGGACACACTGGGGGCCCTGGTTATAGCCCCACCTTCTTGTTCCTAGAAACTACTGGTGCTACCTCATGTGGCAGAATGGGAGTAGAATATTGAATGGGAAAAGATATGCTACTAAGCCAAAGATGTGGAAGGAAGATCTTACCCGAACTGAGTGAATGCCTGAGTATCTACTTCCTGACATGAGTCAGTGGAGAGGGGAGAAGGGAGAGCAACCTCATACTACACAGAGGACACAGGGCAGGAGCAGGCAGAAGCAGGGCTGCTTTACTAGTCGAGGAATTCTAAGGACTGCCTGTAAACAGTAGAAGCTAGAACAGACATGGCAAGGGCTCTTCCCCAGAGGGAACTTCAGCGCTTGAGAGAGACTCCAGGTCCTCCAGAGAATTTCTATTGCTTGAGACCACATCATTTGCCACAATCTGTCACAACAGTCCTATAAACCAATACACGGCCTCTTGGGATGCCTCTCAAATCAGCCCCGAAGCCCTGATCCCAGTACCCAAGCCTCTTACCCGGGATGAGAAGAATAGCTCCGACAACTACGATGACAGTGAGCACCAGCCCAGCCACCAGCAGCAGAATGATTCTCTTATTCGTTCGAGTGGATTTATATTTAAGTGCTTAAAAGAAAAACAAAGAATTACATAATCCAGTCACATGTGATGCCATTTTTGTAACACATATGTGAGAGAGAAACTGACAATTCCCCGTATATGAGTAATCTCAGAAGCATAATTCCTTATCAACAAGCTACCCTAACCCATGTATTTTTGTAAGTCGTGGCTATGTAAATGAGGATGCTGAAGGTGAAGGTGACATTTTATTCCCGCACTTGATACAATAAAACTACATATAATAGGCTTTCTAAATTGAAGCATCATTAAACCTTTTTCATTTTCTCTCCTAGCAGTGGATTTGTGCATAGACTATAGCAGAATCCCTGCACCCCACATACTAGATGCCTGTAAGAGTTCCCCCACTTCTCTACCAACGTGTTTTCTGACCTTTTCAACGTCCCCAGAGGAGCAAAATCACCCCTGATTCATAACACAGCAGAGGACACACAAAGCTGATAAGATATCGCTGCTTAGAGAGCAGCACTGAGAAAATAAATATCCGTTTTTAAAACTTAGTAAGACACCTAGAAGTCAGGTTAATTTAATTTGAAAATGGAGATGGGATAAACATTAAACATCCTTGTAAAATCCCTGGGGCGGGGATGTCTTAAACTCTCAACTAAGACATAGAAATAAAAACACACTGCCAGGATTCAAGAGGCAGACATTTCTGGTCCTGATGCAGGTTTATCCCAGGTGCTGCTACCCTCCCTGAGATCACAGGTAGTGATAGGCATCACAATATTTTCTTTTGGTGATTTTTGGCCTTTTTGTTTGGTTAATGTTAAAATTATTTTTTCACCAAATAAAAGAAAGAAGGAAAGAAGAAGGAAAGGGAAAGAAAAATGACAGAGAGAGAGAGAGAGAGAGAGAGAGAGAGAGAGAGAGAGAGAGAGAGAGAGAGAGAGAGAGGTCACCTGAGATCAGACAAGAGAGCTGCATGTGAGACTGGCATGCTTCTGGTGCCACCTACACACTAATGTACTGCTTGTTGGCCCCCACAGGGCTGTGCTGGTTTGATTGAGAAGTGCCCCTCTTAGGCTCATACATTTGAACCCTTGGTGGTGCTGTTTGGGGGAGATAATAAAACTTTTAGGGCATGGAGCCTTGCTGGAGGTAACAGGTCACTAAAAGCAGGCTTTAGGAGACTGTAGACTTTCCCCATTCCCAGTTCTCTCTCTCTGCTTTGTGTCTGATGCTGAAGATATGATCTCTCTGCTTCATGGCTGCCATGTGTTTCTGCCATTATGGACTTTCCCTTCAGAACCATGTCTCCTTTAAATTGCTTTTGGTCATGATATTTTATCACAGCAACAGAAAAGTCACTGATACAGTGGGGAATTATTTTAAATGTTGTATTTGCTTTTAATTTTCTTCTACTGAAATGAGGAGCAGATTAAACATAACAAAATAGGGAAAGTACTTAGTGACCATAATAAAAATCTATCATGAAGACACCTGAGAACTTTTATTGCTCTACAGTTCTAGCGACTTTCCTTTTGTGGTGATGAAACACTTTCCACAAACAACTTAGGAGAGGAAAGGGCTTATTTAGGCGTACCGTTTAGTCTATTATTGAGGGACATGAGGACAGGAACTGGTTAGTCTATCATTGAGGGACATGGGACAGGAACTCCGGCAGAAACCACTGAGGGGCACTGCTTGCTGGCTCATGCTTAGCTAGATTTCTCACACAGTCCAGAACCAGGGAACAGTGCTGCCCGCAGTGGGCCGGGCCTCCTATATGAATTCTCAATCAGGACAGTTCAGCACAGGCCAATCTGACCTGGGCAATCCCTCAATTGTCCCTTCTCAGATGACTCTAGACTGTGTGGCAAGCTGACAGTTAAGACTCAGTAGGATAGCTTCCTTACCCATTCTTTTGATTACAATCTCAGTACTAGTCACTTCAGGGGAGAAGTGATATAGTTCAGAAAGCAATGATAGTCCACAGAGCTGAGTAACTGACACTCTTAGGAACCAGAGTCTCTGAGCTTTGGTGTAGCCCCACCCCTGCCTCCTCAGGAGGAGGAGTTTTCACAGCTTCCCTACTTTTGAATCTCAAATACCAGCTAGAAAGACACTGAGTGTTTGGGTCACAAAAGACAAAGACCTTTTTCAGGAAGGCAGACACACATGCTTCTCAAGGCATATATCTCATTTTCCATTTAATCCCATATGTACTGCTACCTAAACAGAGCATGAAAACTGCAAAAGTTGCAACATAAAAGCTGTTTCAAATGGGCCACACAATCAATCAAGCATTCATTAGAGACTCTTCTAGGTTTACTACAAGAAAAAAAGAGACATTAAAAGTAAAAATAAGAGTTTAAACAACACATAAACTCCAGCCCTTTCAGGCTTAGCAGGCAGAGCTGCTGAAAGGAAAATAATGCCAACAACAGCAACAAAAATACAACACCACAAAATATTACATCAAAAGGTCTTTTAAGTAATCTATGTGTTGATAACCTTAGTTCTTGGTGATTGGTTCAACTACTATTTTCCAGGCTACATATTTTATTTCCTTAAACAGTTATTGTAGCAAATAAATTACTGGGTCTTAAATAATTCCAGCCAATGAGAGGACATCTGTGTTTTCTTGAGGAAATGCTCTGAGGGAATCTCTTCTGGCTTATATTCTTTGCTCACAATGGACACATTCAGACAGGCCCCACAGCAGGGTGAGAAGGTACCTGGTTGACCCAGTTATCAGTGTTCTCAGTGACAAGATTCCACAGAACCCAACAATTCAAGGGTTTTTGCTGGTGATTTCTTCTTGTTGAAAGCAATTTCCAAATCATTTGGGATAAAAATAATTTTAGGGTTTTCTCTTTCTTTCTTTCTTCCTTTCTTTCTTATTTGTTTGTGTATTTATGTATTTATGTATGTATGTATGTATTTATTTATTTATTTATTTATTTTGATACACAGTCTCTCTATGTAGGTGTGGCTGTTCTGGAACTCTCCATATAGACCAAGATGGCCTCACATTCACTAAGATCCACCTGTCCCTGCCTCTTGAGGGCTAAGATTAAAGGTGTACACCACTACACTCAGGTTAATTTAATAATATATTTTAAACTGCAAGTTTTTATCAAACTTCCTAGTATAATTTTGGTTGCATAGCTGAATAATTCATGTGATTTTAGTAATGTGCTTGCTTTTTAAGATCCCCCTCAGCTAAAGCCACTGAAACCAATACTTAAAACACATAAGAAATAATAGCACTTAAAACTTTTTTGTTTTGTTTTTGGGGACAGAGCCTCACCATATAACCCTGGATGGCCTGGAACTCACTTTGGGATTAAAGTGTGTGCTACCACACCCTGTCCAGAATTTATATTTTTAACGAAAAGTTTCTAACGTTACTGTCACCAGATACAAGAAAACCAAGTATCAGGAGAAACCATTTGGTGTGATTTGTTTGTTTTGTGATACAGTCTCATAATGTAGCCTTGAATCTGCATCCCTCCTGCCTCTACCTCTCAAATGCTGACACTCCAGGAGAGCACCACTTTGCCTGGCACAATGTGACAGTATTAATCATAACATTAGGTATTCTTCTAATCCAAATGTATACTGTATAATTTAACATCATATTAACTCTATCAGGCTACATCTCCCGTTAGGTAGGCTCATTCACAATTTTTTGCTATATGTGTGTACTCTGTAACCTAACCTTTTATTAGTCAAGGAACAAATAGCAGATTGCTTTATTCGACAAGAATTGAGTAATTCCAACCCAACAAACCCATGGAAGGCAGAGATCTAGTCTCAGTTTCTTGTGTACTAAACCTTCCAGAAAGAAATCTGCATGCTCTTCCAGTGACCTAAATGAGGGTCTGAGGGTCTAATGTTAAGAGCAGAAACCTTTTTCCTGGTCTCTGCCACTGACACAGAGCACATATTAAGATGGCATCTGATTTGTGGCTGATAAAACATAGCATAATAATCAAGTCAATTTAGGCTTAAAAATAAAATCTATCACGTTAAATTTTTATGATACTCTAAAAAAGATACAGAACACCCACAAAGACCCACAAAGACTGTACACTATCTAGAAAAACCCAAATGCTTGCTCAAAAGACATGACATTCAGACAGCCCCTAGCTGCATGACTACAGTGAAGAGACAGGAGATAGATTACCAAGATAAACAATAAATGATAATAGGAGAAAAATAAACCATCAATTTAATTACTATAGTGTTTTTTTGTTTTTCTGATAACTCTGGCAAAGTAATTTAGAATCCTTTGATGTCCACTGGGCTGTGAACCAATATTATTTCCACTATAACTTGATAGAGTACATACGATAACTTTAAAAAATGAAAGTAAAATTTCATTTTTTAAAACACATACACATGGATGAAGGCTTGTGGAAATGGTACTGGAGAAAAATGAACTGCCATGTATAAAGTGTTTACTTGCCATGAATGAGCAAGTTGACCATAATAGATCCCACATCCTAGCCAACTTCTCTGATGAAATAAGTTTATCAAGATGAATACTACTAAAGATCATACTCCCTGTCAGTAGGACCTGGCGGGGGGGGGGGAAGCTTTTTTATGGCAAATATTTGAACACAACAGAAGGGAATGTCTAGCAGACATCTACTGATGACAAATTACTCTGGTTCAAGATCAGTGATGTCTCGATTTTGAAAGCATAAAGGAACTGGTGATTACATTCCTATAAGAGTAAAATGCTGTGCTACAGCTTGGCCCAGTTCCTCTTACAGTAAAGTCCGTGAATGACTATAAGGCTTAGGGATCATACGAATACTGTAGAGAAAGGATCAAGTTCAACACCGTTGAATGTAATTAAACTCAAGTATTTATGATTAGGGCCACAAACCAGGCCACAGACAGATTTTTTTTTGTAATAATATTTATCAGAATGATATTTTGTTTTCTTGCTTGGGTAGAACTCTCCACTTCAATTTAGTGTTTGTCCTCATTTCTTCAGAATTATTTTTCCTATTCACTGAGAAAAATCTCTGTCCCATCACTTCTTTTACACGTGCTTCCAAGGCCTTGATACTTGCATAAGCTAGGCTCTAAGGACTTAGTGAGACCTAAAGGCTCTTGTGATGAACAACTGTTTCCTTTGAGTTTCCCAACAAGGATCTTCATAGAAACATTTTCTCAAATACTACCAAGTGATAACCAAAATATCTATGGGGCAACAGTAAGTTGGGACAAGAAAGAAAAGGAAATTAAGACTGTCTAGAATACACAACAATAAATCTCAGAAGCCCTGACTTTACACAGTTCTGACATGCATGGATTCCACTGTTTACTTATATAACTCAAGTCCTCCACATACAGTTGGAAGTTTCATTACCAAAATGCAACAAGTGAGTACTCCCCAAAGTATGCTTCATGCTATGTCTTTAATCCAAAAATCACAGCATAATATAAATAGCAGAAGTGTTATCATGTCACAACCACTGAAGACTGTGGGTGACAGTCACTGACTGCATGCTTATTCTTCAGTTCATGCACAGATGGCCAAGTGTGTAGTTATATCTCCTCATCTCCCAGTGATAAACCTACAGGACACTCTATAACACATTAGCTCCCCCCAAAAAATATGGCAAGAGAGGTGAGACAGCCAGGAAATGACACATGTGGATGCTGGCTGCCTGTGAAATTCAGACCATAGCAAAGTACCAGAAGAGCCACTGTGGGGATGGCGTCATGACCACAATGGAGGCAGCTCAAGAGACAGCCCAGCAGCTCAGGGAAGGTGAACTCACTAACATGAATGAGGAAGTAAGGACCATGTGACAGTGAGGACATCCCCGAGGATGTGACTCTGCTACACAAACAACAACAGAAATATCAAATAAAAAATATATCACAGAACACTGAGATGTTTCATCGAAAGAAGGAAGACAAAATGTAGCAAGCAGATACACACTAAAAAAGAGAGCCTGACATTTTACCAGGGGATGTTTTCTCTGTTCCCAAAGTTATAGGGCAAAACCAAAATTGTCATTCAAACCTCAATATTGACACTTTAAATACTGAATTTTAAGCAGTCTGACACTCTATGAAGTAATTATTAACTTCAATGATAGTTTAATTTTCCAAAAACTAGGAAAGTTTTTATATTGTGAAATTTTATATTGCATAAGACAGGTTCTTGCTATGTAGCTCTGTTTTGCCTGGAACTTGCTCTGAATAGTGCCAGGATCACAGGACTGCACCACCAACCCAGCTTGTTTTGACAACATATTTTGAAGGCCACTGTGTGATAGTAATTTTCCTGTCTATTATCAAGACTGTTTCGCAGAGCTCAGCTTCCATGGTCAGGTTCATGGCCATGCAGCTGAGTGCAAAGCAAAGGACCACCTGTGTAGGACAAAGGTTAAAGGAAAGAAAAAACGAAGAGCAGATAAGCCTGTGACAAAGAACTGTGGACAATAGCCAACTCTTTATATATAGCTGTGCCTTAAAGAACTACAGTACTATGCACAGCACTTGAAAGGACCTATCAGCCAGCTAAATGTAGGAAAGAATTCATGCTACCTCTGTGTAGAGGGAGAACCCTGAAAATCAGGCAAGAGCCTGTCAACAATGTGAATGACTGAGCTGATACAAGATAAGGTTTCTACTGCCGTGACCAAAAGCGACTTATGAAGGAAAGGGTTAGAACTCTCAGGTCACACTCCATCACCAAGGAAAAGCCACAGTTGTCCTGAGCTGTGGCTCAAGACACAGCTTTCTGTAAATGTACTGTCTTTAAAGGTTCTCGAGGCACAACAGATTCACATGCAGAGCCAGAGAGACCACTGAGAGAAATGTCCTGAGGTCAAGTTCAGACCAAGATGGAAAATTAAAAAGAACTAGGAAATCAGAAAGGAAAACTCTTGGGTCTGTGTTACCATTGGTGTATGATCTTACAGGTGAGATAGCAGGTTAGAACCAAGGAGCCTTTTCCAGGGTGAAAGTGATTATGAGTGAATGAGGCCAAGTACAAGATAGGTAGTTGGACCATCTTGACTACAGTGATAGACATGAGGTGGTCTCAAAGCCATCAGGAATGAACACTCACTTCCACACCTCAAACCTTTAGCTCAGTGCCCAGCAGTCACAAGACATCCCGCCAGTAGGTACTGGTGGAGAAAACATCAACTCATGAAACCAACATTCTACTCTACTACTAACA
Organism: Cricetiscus sungorus; assembly: GCA_030556225.1. Classification (NCBI taxonomy): domain Eukaryota; kingdom Metazoa; phylum Chordata; class Mammalia; order Rodentia; family Cricetidae; genus Cricetiscus; species Cricetiscus sungorus. The sequence goes on along the minus strand of JANBXA010000651.1, from coordinate 27,770,875 downwards.
GTCTCATAGGCTCAAAGAGGTATATTAGATACACACCCATCCGTTTTCCCTGCAGATAAATTCAAGACAGGCAGACAGTCTGATGGTTAATAGTACTGTCCAAATCCAGGATTACCAGGAAACAGCTGGGTGACTGTGGATAAACTGCCTGTCTCTTATCTTCAAAATAGGAACAACAATAGTCACGGGACTGGCAGAGTCCATGTGGGAAATAAGTGGCGAAACACACTTGGCACAGTGAGTGGTGGCTCCTCAGAACAAGAGTCGCACAAAATATTCAGCCACTATTGTAACAACTCAGCTTTGTGAGGCATGTCTGGGTGAGTCCAATACAAAGGTTCGTCTTCCACATGCCCACTAATACTCTTCCTTAGGTTCATAATAAACTCTTTAAAATGTAACTGGTATCATAAAAACATTAAAAAGAATGTCCAAAATCACTAATACAGCACAGACAATTTTGTTTTCTTCCCACACATCAAATTAGTGAAGGTTTTTAGAACAGTAACACTGTCAGGACCCCGAGAAGAACGGTGGACAGGTGGACATTCTTGTTAGTGGTAGCAGGAACTCAAAAGGTGGGTATGGAACATGTGTTGGTAGAGTTTATCTGTAGGCGTAAAATACCACTGACGCCCAAAAGCTCATACACTTTCATCAGAGTTTCATAATACCTCTTAATACCCATTAAGATGAAATTTCAATAAAACATGATACAACCATAAGAGGAGAGCACAGCAGCCATGGCAACATTCTGGTGGCACCTGGGACACAAGGATGTACAAATAAAATACATAAGCTGTATGAGCACATTTACACTTTCCTTTTATAGGAGATAAACAGGAGAGAGAGAGAGAGAGAAGCTGGAAGGTTACTAGAATCAAAAAACAAACAACAAAAAAAAACCCAAAACAACCCTTATTCCTAGATATACAGCCAACAGATGACTTATTTTCCTGGTAACTTTTTATATAATGTATTTCATAATCAAAAAAAATTAGTCTTATTCTGTATAAATACGGCTGATCATAAACAGATTTATTTCTGATCCATTCCACTGAAAATGGTGTTGCTAATAATAATGTCATAACCAGGAAACGTCTGTCAACTTAAGTTCAACAGCACTGCTATGAAATCACTGTCGGATCCTTAAAAGACTGTTTCCTGCCTGGATCATGTGACTCAGCCCTGAAAGCCTGGCTCTGCCAATGTGGCTGAAAGCTTTCCTTAACACCAGTGATTATGGGGCAGGGCCCGAGGCTGTATCAGCTCCTTCCTTAAAACAAGAGGCTTTCTGGAATTCTGCAATAACTTCCAACAGCACCTCACTGTCTTGGAGGTAAGGGCTACAATGTCAGCCCTTGTTTTCCTCTTTTCCCATTTAGACACAACCCGGGGACATTTCTGAAGTCACTAAGCATTTCTAGAACCCCGTGCACTGGGCAAAGCTCTTCAAATAAATGACAGTCACATCTCTTCTGTTCCTCCATTTCACTGAGGACACACACAGCTTCACCCTTCCTAGGAAAGAACTTCAGGAAACTATCCAGCAGGCATCCCCTGCAGTGACTCCCTAGTGTTCACCTCTCTAAAGGCTGGTGGGCAAATTTAGTGCACACCATTTCCTCCTTACCTGAAGAGGTGTTTCTTGGTCTTCAGTGGCTATGCCAAGGGGCTCGGGGGTGGGGGATAGATCTTAGATTTTACAAGCTTGAAAGTTTAGTCTGTCACCTTAGAACTTCACAAATTAGTCAATCTCTCTTACTACATTGGTATGGAAATACTGAGGAGAGATTGACATGTTCCTGATGGAACAGACTGGTATGTAGATACTATTGAGTACAAGCCTGAATGAGAATGCATGTAACAGGTTATCCTGTGATGACAATTCTATACAACTGAGGCAAATAAGACACAGCATCAGGTCTAGCCTTCAGAGACTTGGTTACGTGGCTGTCAAAGCAAGATCACAGAGCACAACCCCTTCCATCGGGGGATGCAGAGCTGGACAAAGGCACAAACAGGCCTTTGTCCACAGACAAGCTTAAACGGGAAATGAGGCAGAGCATCCCAGGGCCCCAGAGCATAGGATTCTGTCTCTATGATCATCTGTTTACCAAATGAAACAACATTTGTAAATAACCATTTCACAGGAGTTATGGTGTTGTTATTAACATTTCTACCCACAAAGATCTCAAAATACCACTTATAACTAAACACCTTAAATTTAAGTATGAGCTGTAGCAAAATATGGGGGGGCACTATATGCTTTTCAAAAACTACATGTAAATTGATTATTAGTAATTACCATCATAACACTTTTCCCAATACAGACTAATGAGACAGACTATACCAGTAATTCCCTAGAAATAACCATTGGGTAACTAAAGCATAAATGAAAAAGTGCATTCCAACACTTACTTAAAATACCGAACTTTCCCCAGAAGAGGAGAATAGCCAAAATCGGAAAAATCACAATGAGGATCTTTTCATTTGGAGAAAACCATGAAGCTGTGGAGAAAGGAAAGAAAAATCATAATTAATGTTTACCACACTCAAATATTTTCCACTTTGTTCTGTGAGTCAGGGTCTCTCCCAGACCCGGAGAACACAGATTAGACTAGGTTGTGGCCATTGAGCTCCAGGGGCAGAACTGTCCCTGCCTCTTCAGTGCTGTGCACTGCCTTTTGTGTGGATTCTAAGGATGTGAACTCAGACCCTTAGACTTGTAGACCAAGCACTTTACCCATTGATCTACTGTCCCAGCCCCATAGAACAATGCATGCTAGTTGGGAAGCCCCCAGATCTGGACTTGCATGAGTCTTACCACACTCCCACCCTGTGCCAGGTGGCAGTGGACAACAGGGTCTAGCCACACTGCCAGGTGTGAAAGTCAACTCTGACTCAAAATGTGTGTGACTGTAGACAATGTCTGAACACCTCCACCTCCACTCTCCAGTGCCCTTGAACGACACAGACTCTATTTGTTGGAGGATTTCTACCACTAATGAAAATTATACATGTAAAGGTCTTAAGGCACATGCTCGGTAACTGTGAACTCCACTTATTGTGGGTTTGTTTGGTGAATACCTGTATGTGCACAGTGCCAAAGCCACCATCAAGGAACAAGTGTCCCTTGACTGGGGGACCAGGTGAAGGAGATCTCGGAACCACTAGGCCCTTCTGCTGACGGTGACTGGGAAAACACAGTTGTCCATAGCCTTTTCTCAAATTGACTATTGAAGAGAAGATTTAACTCATAAGCCACAGACTTCAAAAGGATAGTTTTATGTAAATATGAGGGACTTCAGGTTGTTAAAGCAGCTGTTTGCATGCATACTAAGACTCCAAATAAGACTTGTCCAGAACTTGTAAAACATGTTTGACTGCCATTGATAATCCCATAGACTGGGATTTTATGTATGAGATCTGTTTTTCTCTGACAACAAAGCCAACCACACACTGAAAGACTTAAAGTTTGCCTGCACAGGTTTGTGTGCTAGCTCAAGGACCCTTTTGCTCTGGCCTTCTGTCCCAAGTACTCACTGGCAGTCTTCTGAGATTAACCCCATGTAGCCTTCTGCTCTTGGTTGTCGATGTGGAAGTTCATGGCTTTCAAACAAAATGCCAGCCACGTGTTTCTTATATTAAGCTTACAAACTAAATACTGGTGAAATGCTTATATTAATCCTTGTAACACAATTGAAATTATAAATTCTATCTTGGAAATATCAGTGCTTCAGAATCTAATGTTCTGCCCTATCCACAGTAGATTTAACATATTTGCTGTTGAAGATAACAAGTATTCCAAATCAGTGAATGAAAATAACTCGATTTCCTTAAAAATGTAATAAATTAATTCTGTGTGTGTGTGTGTGTAGGTCAAATAACATCTTACAGAAGTTGGTTCTCTCCTTTTCCCACATGTCCTGGGGATGTAGTGAGATCTGGCAGTGAGTGTCTTTACCTGCTGAACCATCTCAATACCCCACACTAAATTAAAATGTTTGCCAGTCCTGCAGGATCACAGGGAAGCTGACTTGTCAGAATGCAGAACGTCAATGATGCATGAGACAGAAGCATGTAACCAACAAGCACCACCCTCGGTTCCGTTTTACAAGTCACTTACGAAGCTGAAACAGGGAACTGACCAAAAGGAAGGTGATGAGAGTGAGGATCTGATAGCATTGGCAATGGCTGAGTGAACTGAACTCCACCACAGACAAGAAGTTGGAAAAACAGCCACAGCCCTCCCAGCAAGGGGAAATCAGCACAGCAAATCCTGGCTAGACTGAAGGAAGACTTGAACTGTACCCTTAGCAGATCCCTGGGAAGTAAGGTGTCTCTGCACACCAAGCAGTTAGGGGCTAAGCTGGGATGTCACAAGCAAGCTGCCTGGCACAAGAGAAATTGGGAATGAGTTGCTGTGACAGAGTCAATGACTACTCAAGGACTAGAAGATTCTATGAAGAAACAATGAGATATGGAGGAGGGCAGTTCAATGACAGAAAGAAAGTGATACACAGCAAAAAAAAAAAAAAAAAATGGTCTAAGAGTCTCAATCAGAACATACAAGAATCTCCCAGGGGTTGATGAAAACTTCACACACTCTGCCCTCATTACCATACCCAGATGTTAGCATGTTCCCTGGTGGTAAGCATAGAGGATGGTATTAGGGGGATGTCTACCACTCTCTGTTTAAAATGACTGCTGCAGACTTCTGCTGGAGTCTAGCTTTTGTCACTGACATAAATATGTTCTCTTTCTCTAGTCTGTTATGCTGGGGAAATGCTGAATCACTGAACTGGACATTTAAAAACCAACTGAGCTGACTCGAATCAAACTGAGCTAGGCATGGTGGTACACTTCTATACTCTCAACACTCAAAAGGCTGAGGAGGGAGGATCATGAGTTCAAGGCCAACCTAAGCAATATAGCTAGAGCCTGTCAAAAGAATGCTAGGGGGAAACTTTCAATGTTTTATATAAATCCATTTAGATGTCCATTAAGCTACTGATTTACACAAGTGTCAGGTGCCATTACCTCCTCCTTCCCAAGGGGAGTGAAAGACTAGGCTAGGCACTTCTGTAAGATCCATTTCAGCTCTGACTTTCTATGGCATTAAGGAAATTAATTAAGCATAAAATGATCTAAGAACAGTATCTCAGTATTGGGAAAGATACTTCAAGGGCATTCACTTTTATTCCACCCAAGCTATGGCTGACAACTCTCCTCTTACGCTCCCAAGCTCCCATTCCTCATCAGGAAGATGACACCCAGAAAAACTAACTTACTATTAAAAAGACAGAGATGAGACTAAGGAGGGTGTGGTCTGCAAGTAAGTGTTTAACCCTTGCTTCCAATCTGTTATTGACACACAGGATGCCACTTCTACAAAATGGACCTAGCTAAAAGAGTTAAAGGGACCATTCCTCTTCTTCAAATAAACTTCAACACATATACAAATATATAGTTTAAATGAAAATGTCCCTTCTGGCTTGACAATACTCTCCACAAAAGCCACAGACTGCATCAAAAACACCAATGCCCAGCATGAGAATTCCCCTTATTAGCTGTTGGTAAAGTTGTCCAAGAGACCCCCAAAACATTAAGGGTTATTGTTGTTGCACCTCATTACCTCCCAGAGGTGAAAGGTAAGAATATATTGCTGAAGACATCATGTACTTTGGACATAGGACTTAGAGGACCTGAGCTGGATCTTGCCTGAAAGCCTCCTCCCTAAGAATAACTGTCATGGTACTAGAAGAAGCCATGCAAGCTTCTAAAGGGAAGAAGCAACGAACCGTTGATACCTATGAATCAGCATGGCAAATAATCCTAGGGGTACAATAGAGACATGTATACCTTCATTGTGCATAAGGCCAGCTCAGCAAGAGGGAAACACTGTGTGTTACTAGAAACCTAGCCAACTACACAGGGATACTGCCACCATGAATCTTGAAGTGAAACTACAATAGCTATTTTACTAAACCAGTATAAGCTCTGAAAACACTCTAAATATTTATCCTTATGTCCACAAATAAGTGTTCTTATCCCTCATTAAAGGAACTTTCCTTTGCAACAGAGACCATTACGAAAACAGAGCTGACCAAAATGTAGAAAAACAAAAGACTGTGTGATGCCAAGTCCCAGCAGACACATCTACAACACAATTCCTTCATGTAAGCCTCCTGTTGTTGCTAAAGTGGAGTGTGTAAAGATTGTTAAAAGCCAGAGAAACAGAAAGTTTTCAAGACTACACCCATGAAGCCTCATCAACCTGGTTGCCTAAGCAATGATAATGCCACTGGACATGCTAGCCCCAAAGTTAAATTTCATGGAAAAATTCATGGAACCTTAACGCTAAAGAACTACTGGAAGCTGGAGAATGCTGAGAATGAGAGAAACAGTTTTCCCCAAGGAAGAGTCCCTCAACTGGTTATCCAACACCAGTGGTCAACCCTGAGAGTATATATATGTAATGTTATATGGATTGAGCAGCTTGTGTTTGTGTATTTAGATGTGTGTGTGTGTGTGTGTGTGTGTGTGTGTGTGTGTGTGTGTGTATGTGTGTGCACGTGCAATAGCAATTAAATAAAACAAGGCCTTGAATTAGAGAGAGTGGGGGTGTGCATGGTAGGAGTAGGAGAAAGTAAAACAAAGGGGAAATGACATAATTTCAAGAAATAAAAAATATTATAAAATATACATATGCAATCTTCCAAAACACAGAAAATGAGCTTTGACAAAAGATCATAATAAAATTTATAACATTAAAATTCTAGCTAAGTCTTGACTTAATACTTCAGGATTATTATAGCTTTCCTGGTGTACCTACAGTTCAGTCATTTGAGCAAACTCAAATTCTAAGGTGATAATCTCCCAAATCCCTGACATACTAGCTCATGCAATTCTATGTCTTTGTCGCTGTCTGTCTCCGTCTCCGTCTCAGTCTCTGTCTCCATCTCTCTGTCTCTCTCTCTCTCTCTGCCTCTCTCTCTTTCTGTGTCTCTGCATGTAAGACTGAGTACCTTAGATTAGAGTTCCTATGACAAGTACGACTAGAAATGGAAGTTTGCTGACACACTGAAATGCCAGTCAGTTGACATTAACAATGCAAGATTATTCTTGAAGGGCAGAAATTGGTCCAATCAAATGATTCCTAAAGGGCCATGGGCTCTTCCTGGAAAAGTAAGTTCTCCATATTAGAAGGACTCCATGAGATAAAGAGTCCCTTTCCCTGGCTTTGCAAAGAATAGGTGAACCCACCTGCAGGAGTGGAGGGAAGACCATTCCCCCAGCAAACACCCAGCAAAGTTGGGACCTCAGTCTTGCTGTGTCACAGAGCTGAATTCTGTAGCACTTATGTGATCTTGGAAACAGGATCACAAAGTCACAATAAAAACATAATGTGGCCAATATCTTGATTTTAGTCATCAAACTGACATAGGGCATAGGGCATAGTCACATTATGGTCAGAACCATTAACTAGTAAGTGTGCATTGCCTGGACCATCAGAGCCTATGGCAGGCAATTTGCTATCCAGAAAAACTAGCAAAAGAACCCTGCAGTATCTTCATGTCATCTCTGTGAACAGAGTTTACAGCACAGTGATGACAATGGTGTTGAGCTGATCTTTTAACACAAAATCAGAATAGCTTAGGTCCTTAGAGCAAATAATTATTCTGTTTACTGTACCACTGATAATAGAAGTATTAGCAACTAATTTTAATTATAGCTATTTACATATTTATAAAATACTTTCATAGTAATCATGGATTATGGTATTTTTTTCAAGCCAGGGAAATCTAGGTTAAAATCTTGGACGTGCGACTGACTTTGGACACATGGCTTGAATCTCATTTGCTTTCTGTACTGAGAAGAGATAACACCTACATCTGTGACCTAGAGTTCTGAGAAAAGCCCAGCATATGACATAAATAATGCATCTGGGATACATTCAGATAAATGGGAGGTCATTCCACTCTTGTCAGCTACAGTGCAATCACTACCTAGAACTTTGAAGGAGCATTTTTCTCATTTGAATCCGTACTGCCTACCTCAGTACCCAACACACAGTCAGTACCCAACAAATCTTTGTTAAGGGGAGACACTTTAGTGGTATTGTGTCACATCCTTATATGACCTGAGAGACTTGACCTGACTGGGGTGGCAAGAGAATGAAGCAAACACAGACACACAGACACACAGACACACGGACACACAAACAAAGATGTTGGGGTTGGGTGAAATGGGCTCTCTGATGGAGAAACCTCAGCACTCTGGAAGCTCAGGATGTTTATTTTATGCATTTAGAATAAGGAGACAAGAATATTGCCCATAACTAAACAAGGAGGCAGGGATATTACCTACAGATGAACAAAGAGGTAGGTCTAGCTAATCTTGGTAGGAGCTAATCTTGGTCTCCATAAGGGAATATACCAGGAGGAGAGGAGAAAGCTATGGTGGATATTTTCTGCACATGGACCAGATGAAGGCTTTGTCAGTATTTTTGAGCTTCACTCCCAAGGGTACTGAAGTTTTTGTCATTTTCCTGCAGGTCTGAGGCTACAGACCTTGATATGGCCATGACAATGTCAACAGCACACATTCACAAGACTTCATCACTCATGTGTGTACCACTCCTTACAGTATAGCCACTGATATACTCTTGTTCCTGCTCTTGTAAATAACCTGTCACTAATGTTTCTATAAGCAACCCTAATAAAAGTCATTGGATCGAATACACATATTACAAAAGGCCATGAATGTAGATGGGGGATTACTGCGGAAGAAGAATGGAGATCAGTGGGAATTCGAGGACAGGGAGGGTAATGAAGATGGATACACATGTATGAAAAACATTGTAATGAAACCCACTATTAAAAATGTGTGTGTGTGTGTGTGTGTGTGTGTGTGTGTGTGTGTGTGTGTACACTTATCTTTTTAAAAGACCCCGAAGACCAGGTAAACTGAGCCCCTTGAGTTTTTTGGTTTTTCTCTTTTCTTTTTTGTTTTTGTTGTTGTTGTTGTTGGAAAATGATGAAATAGAAAACAAAAATCTCTCTCTAAACTCAAGTCCTGCTGAAACACTGACCTAGAAATACCTTAATGTCATACAATGTTTACATATAGTTAGCATCTGTGCTCCAAAGCAACAAATAGTTACCATTACCTGTGTTCTACTGAGTGGAATTCAATTACATCCTGGACAATTTCCCTTTCTCATTTATTCTTACATTTGCAAAAAAGCTCAACACAGTAAAAATGACTTCTAATACTTAAATGTCCAAGTCCACAAAACAAGCATCATTGTAATAACAAATGTATATTCTTCCCAAAATAATTTTACATGCCAAAGTTTATTTTATTGACTTTTTCCCCACACAAAAATGGCTGCAAAGAACAAAGAGACAACCTACAGGACTGGAGAATATCTTTTGCAAATACATACTCAAACAGGGGATTATCACCTAGAACCTAAATAATTCCAAAAATTAAACACTAAAAAGTTTCCAGCTCATCTGGTCAACAAATGGACTACTGAAGTGAACAGAGAACTCTCAGAGAAGCCACCCAATCAACAAGTCACCCCAAATGAACCACTTAGCAAATGAGCTTCAGGCTTGAACATTTTCAGAGGAAGAATGCAAAGGAATTAAAGAACACTTGAAGAAACTTAAATATTCTTGGTTTTGAGATACCATCTTATTCTAGCCAGAATGGCTACCACACGGAAAACAAACAATAACTACTGGTAAGGATGTAAGGAAAATGGAGCCTTTATATGTAGGTGGGGGAATATAATACTGTCACAGGCACAATGGAAATCAGTAAATATGTCCCTATGAAAACTAAAAGTAGAAATATTATAAGACATATCTATACCAATCCTAAGTAAACTCGAAGGATTCATGTGTTGTTGCACTACTCACAATAACCAAGCTGAGGAAGTAGCCTACAGATAACAGTGTGTGTGTGTGTGTGTGTGTGTGTGTGTGTGTGTGTGTGTGTTTTATTCAGTGGTAAGAAAGAATAAAATTATGACACCTGTGGGAAATTAGAACTGGAGATCATTATTTTAAGTGAAATAATCCATACTTTTTTGCTTTACATAGATTCACATATTTGCAAATTGCTAAATAGTATATATAAAACATGAAAGTAGAAGGCTATGAGAAGGGAGAAATAGTTCTAAAGGGAGGAAAAGGCAGGAAAGGAGAGGACGATGGACTATATATGACATGAAAGCAGAAATGGAGACCACTGCAGGGAAGTACCAACAAGAGGAGGCTGAGATCACAGGAGAATAAGGGGGCAGATGAGAACAAAGCATAAAGGTATAAATGTACAAAAAATGTTATAGTAAAGAATATAATGTAATGTTAACTATAAAAGTTGTGAAGACCTAGACATCAATGCCAGAGCCCCAAAGTTCATTGCACAGTTAAGGCTTTGACTCCAACATTCCCAGAGTCCAGAACTCCAAACAAAAACTAATCAGAAGTGGTGAAGAAAAACTACATATTAATAAATGAAACAATCCATCAAGGAGTTATAATAATTATAAACATTTATAGATCAAAAACTAGGACCTCCAATTTCATATAACAAACACTAAAAGGCACAAAAGGCCACATAAGTCTTGATGTAATAACAGTGGGAGATTTTAACACACATGCCATAGTTACACAGGTCTTCCAAACTAAAAATAAGCAAAAGCATTTCAAATTTAACAAATAGGCACACTCTTCTACCCAACAGAGAAGGAATGCATATTCCCAGCAACACATAGAATCATCTCCAAAACTGATTGCATAACATGTCATAAATCAAACCTTAACTTTAAAAAAACTGTGATAATCCCTTGCCTCTTACCAGACCACCAGGAAATACAAATAGTAATCAATAGGAAGAGAAACTACAAAATAGTCAGAGACAAGACAATACATTTTGAAACCAAAGACGAAATTCAGAAAGTCCTAGAATGAAATGAAAATGAGAATACAACATGGCAGAATCTTGAGACAAAGACAAGGTAGTCAGTCTTACAACTATGTTGTACACAGTGATAAGCACTGACATTAATGAGCTAGAAACACCCCAAATAAACAACATAACAATGCACCTCTAGGCTCTAGACAAGCAAGTAATCAACCCCAACACAAAGATGGCGGAAAGTAATAGACCTTGGAAGAAGGGATTCAAAGAGCAATACTCAAGGTCAAAGATTTGCTTCTTTGAAAAACAGACTCCAGTTAAATCCTGAACATCATTAAAGAATACTTTGAGAACATACACTCCAATAAGCTAGAAAAATCTAAACAAAATGGATGAATTTCTGAATGTATATTATCTGTCAAAGTTAGACAGAAGATATAAATAATTTAAATAGACCCATTACAAGGAATGAGATTGAAGTTGTAATCAAAAGTCTCATATGAAGAAAAGCCCAGGATAACATGGAGTCAGTCACTGCTGAATTCTATCAAATTTTCAAGGAAGATCTAATTCCAACTGTCCTCAATTTGTTCCACAGAATAGAAAGACAAAGTCATTATTATGCTGGTATCAAAGACAGGAAGGGAAGGAGGGAGGGAAGGAGGGAAGGAGGGAGGGAGGGAGGGAGGGAGGGAGGGAGGGAGGGAGGGAGGGAGGGAGCAAACAAGCAAATTGCAGAGCAATTTCCCTGAGGAACTTAAGTACAAAACTTCAAACTTCTGAAATTCCAATTTCTTAAATTCAAGAACACATTAAGAATATCCTATATCATGACCAAAAGGGCTTCATCCAAGAGATGCAAGGGTGGTTCAACATCGTGTCATCATCTCAGAAGATGCAGAATAGATATCTGACTAACTTTAGCATGCCTTCATGGTAAAAAGTCCTGGAGACATTAAGGATACATATATGGCATGTATATAAACCTAGAACCAACATTATGGTAAACAAGGAACAATTGAGAATATTTCCTCTAAAATCAGGAATGAGACAGTGATACACACTTCACTGTTCTGATTCAATGTGGTGAGGGAAGATTTAGCAAGCAGATAGGAGAAAGATATGAAAGAATAAAATCTGGAAATGAAGAGGTCAAACTATCCCTGTTTGCAGATGGCATGAAGATATACTTGAAAGGCCTGATATAATCTATCATGAAATTCTTAAATAAACTAAACATTTTTAGTAAAGTTGTAAGATACAAAATAAATATATGAAAATCAGTAGACTTAACAAATACCCACAATGAACTCACAGAGAAGGTAATTAGGAGGAAAAATTTATTTTGTTATTCAATAAAGTTAGGAATAGAATTAACCAAGGGAGTAAAAAACATCAACAATGAAAAGTTCAAAACATTGACAAAGGACAGCAAAGAAAAACTAGGTGATGGAAAGACCATATTCTTGGCGTGATGAAATTAGTACCATAAAAACATCAATATTATAAAAAAGAAATTTACAGATTCAATGCAACTCACATCAAAATCGGATGCTATTCTTCAAAGAACTAGGGGGGAAAAACTGATCTGAGAGTCCACATAGAAGACCACAGACAGTCAAAGCAATCCTAAGGAGGAAAGCATAGCTGGAGGTTTTGTGGTTGTGACTTCAAATCATGCTACAGAGATATAGTGACAAACACAGCAAACAACTCTGAGAAGGAGGCTAATGGAACAGAACAAAGAAACCAACAAAGGTGTCAAAATATGTAGCTGAAAAAAAGACAGCTTATTCAAAAGAGTGGTGATAGCCAAACTAGCTATCTTTCTGTAGACTCTTCAGATCTATTTCCTTCACCCTGTGCAAAAACTGGCTAGGAGGAGTGGATCAAAGACCTTAATTTAACAGCTAAAACATTGGAACTGCTAGAGGAAAATGTAGGGAATCCATTTCAAGATAAATGTTTAGGTAAGAACTTTCTGAACAGATCTGTAATAGTGCAAGAACCAGCTCCAGCAATCAACAGATGGAACTACATAAAATTAAAGTTTCTGTACAGCAAAAGGAAACTATCAGCCAAGGAAACAGCCTACAGAATGGGAGAAGATCTTTAATAGCTATACTTCAAATAGGGGGCTAATATCAGAATTTATAGAGCAAAAACTAAAGAATAATAATAAAAGAAAAAAAAAACGCTGTCAACCAATAAACAGGCTATTAAATGAACAGTTCTCAAAAGAAGAAACAAATGGCCAACAAGTATTTTTTTAAAGTCTTCTTTTTGTGTTTTGTTTTTGTCTTGTTTGTTTGTTTGTTTGAGACAGGGGACAGGGTTTCTCTGTATTGTTTTCAAGTCTGTCCTAGCACTCACTCTGTAGACCAGGCTGACCCAGAACTCACAGAGATCCGCCTGCCTCTGCCTCCCGAGTGCTGGGATTAAAGGCGTGTGCCACCAACGTCCAGCCAATTTTTTTAAAGACTTATGGTGGCCTTAGTCATCAGGAAATTGCAAATTAAAGCCACTCTGAGATAACATCTCATAATCAGAATGGTTATCATCAAACAATCTCACAACAGATATTCTTATGGATGCAGAGAAAAAACCTTATTCAGTGCTGATGGGAATTCAAACAAGTATGGCCATTCTGGAAACGAACATGGAGTTTCAAAATATTTGAATAAAGAACTATTGTATGACCCAACTATACTAACTATACTATAACTCTTAGATATATACCCAAATGATTGCATATCCTACCATAGCGACACTTATTCACCCATGTTACCACTGCACTACTCGCAATAGCAAGGAATTGAAACTAGCCTAAATGAATAATGAATAGATAATGAAAACGTGGTACATATACACAATAGGATTTCATTCAGCTGTAAAATATAAAACAATGAAGCTTGCAGAAAAATCGATGGTTCGGGAAAGACAAAAGACACATGTTCTTTTTCAAATTCAGATCATAGCCTGGCTTGTGTTTGGTGGGGTATGTGGATATAAATGTGAATAAAGCCTAAAGTGAAAGAGAGAGAGAGAGAGAGAGAGAGAGAGAGAGAGAGAGAGAGAGAGAGAGAGAGAGAGAGAGAGAGGATAAAAATAGGTGGTCAGAGTAGGCAAAAGGACACAGGGGACATGAAAAAGGCAAAAGGACTGGGAGAGGAGTTACCAGGAGGGGAGGAGGGAATCAGGGGTAATAGGGTAGGGATATGAGGGGACAAGAAATCTACTAAAACACACTTTGAAAAATGCAATGATGATATTTATTATCTTGTATGCTAATTTAGAAACTAAAAAAAAGAAAAAGAAAAAGCCCACAGTTTTTATGAAGGGAAATGTTGCAAAACAGTAGCAACAGATTACAGCAAATATGTGGAGAAATTAGGCCACTCATATTGCTGACAATAATGTAAAGAACACCAACTCGGGGAAACCTGTCTGTGGTTTCCTTAAAAACTAGGCATACACTTAATGGGTAATCACAAACTGAAAACGGTAACAATGTCTTTGCAGACGTGAATGATTAAACAGGCTATGAGAATTCCATAGAATAGTGAAAAACCCACTAGGTTAATATGTGTCATGGAATGTGTTACATTGTCAAATGAGCAAACAAACACAGTCAAACACAAGAAACCCACTGTGTCAAGGGCATCATGCTTAGTGGGTACACCTTAGAAGATCATCTGTTAACAATTTCATTGATGAATTTTTTATTGAATTGACCAAGTCACAGATATGGATGTCTGCTTAGTATGCACAGTCTGAACATTAGTGCCTGCCAGTTAGGAATAATGGAAAGTATGGTGAGTGAGTGCCTGGAGGGTTAGCATTGGGATGTTGTGTTGTTAGACCAGCTCTAAACAGCAACCACAATGGTAGTTAGCCAAGTGTGATGAAATGATAGAAAACCTCCTGTACACAGGACAACTGTGGAGTTACTGGTTCTGATACCATGGCACAGTTCCATAAGATATAACCACTGGGGGAGGCTGAATTAGGGGTACACAGAAGGTCTCTGTCTCTGATTATTCCCATGCAATGAGGTGTGTGTCTGTGTGTGTGTGTGTGTGTGTGTGTGTGTGTGTGTGTGTGTTCATTTAAAATTCCAGTAGAATTTCTCCATTCCCTACAACAAAATTTTCTCAATGGCACAAAACAAAGCCTGTCTTTTAGTTCTGTGGGGGGTATTATGAAAACAAAAGTAAAACAATTACACACAAAATAACTCAATCTCCATCTCAGAGGCTGGGATTCCCTTCCCACTCACCTCCATTCCATTTCTGCCTTTCTTACTCTCAAGCTCATGGGTTTTATCACTTTTCTTCTCAGTGACCCACATTGCCTTGAAAGCCACTGTTCCTATGTCTGTCTGGCCCCTTTAGTCCCATGGACCTATCCACTCTCTCAGAAAACCTCCAATTAGGTATTGGATGACCTCTTCCTGTGCACATTGCTCATGGAACAGACTGTCCTGAAAGGCAGACATTTTCTTTTTTAAAGCTCTTTAACCTAAATTAACATCAATTCCAAAGTAGCAGTATATGTGAGATTCTGAGCAGAAGATCTTTCAAGTTCTTCTGGTCTCCTAAGTCATTCCTTCCTTTCCCAGCAGACTTCCAGGCAGCAAGATGAAAATATGCAGAATAAACATGAGAAAGCATGATTCTCACCCTCAGTTTAGAGATATGCAGCTTGGTCTCAGTGAAAACACAAGACATTGGGTGAACAGTGAGCCCTGAACTGAGTGTGTCACTCAGACTGCCTGATCTCTAATCCTAAATCAGAATATTTAATCAAACAGCTACTACCCTGCGCCGTCCCCCCCCCCCCGGCCCAATCTGCAAGCAGTCATTTTCTAATTTTCAAAGCAGGAACAGATGGAAAGTAGCTGACCTAATTCAGCCATCCTGATCCCACCCAGAGCTGGTTCTGAAAGTGTCATCAACCCTGAGATCAGTAATACATCTGATGGTTTAAATAGGGCTCAAGATGCACTCTTTAAAACTGTTAGGATTCTCTGTATTAAAAAAAAAAAAAAGCCAGCACAGCAAAAAGTAGAAAAGAAAAGAGTGTAAGGAGTGTTTACTTCAGATAATGGTACTGCTGTCCACAACTCATTCATGAAAAGAGCCTCTAATTTGCAACCTCCTTTCTCCTTGTCCCCTGTAGGGGTCAGGTAGTGTGGGAAGAACAGTCTGATCCTTGGTCAGGAATGAAGTCTTTAAGACCACAAAAAGATGAAATAACCAGGAGAAACTACACTTTTTTTTACCCAGTCTGCTTTCTCCTGCTGTAAAAGTATTGGGAGGTGATCTATAAGCAGCTTAATTTGGTTCCTAGTTCTGGGACTGAGAGGTTCCATGGCATGATGTTGGCACCTCCCAACCTCTGGTAAGGATCTTTGTGCTACCACACAATACAGTGGGAGGGCAGAATGAAGAGTGAGTGTGTGTGGGGGAGGGAAAAAACCAAGACAGTCAGGCTTGCTTTCTCACTGGATGATAGACCCAGACACCCGAGAAATACCTTCCCTAATCTCTCACTGTGACTTCCGCAAGGCTCCACTTCAATGTATGTGACAGTGGCAATCATTTTTTTCAACACAAGTTTCAGAACAGGCAAACTGCATCACTTACCCATTCGGTATTTCAGCTCTATCACTGATTTGCCTTCTCTGGATAACTCTGTAACTTCACACGTGTAGTTTCCCACGACAGCTTGTTGCCTATCCATTTTCAAAGAGGCATCACCTTTCAGTAAGTCTGAGACTGAGATCTTTGCACTGGTAATATTACTCTCTACAATGGAGTTGTTTTTAGTTCCATCATAGATGAAAATAGTCGTTTTGTTTAACTTCCACTGCACGTGCATGTCTTTGGTGCTTTGTGTCTCCACATTGAGGACGATGCAAGGGATGACGACAGTTTCATTGCACAAAGTGTATTCTACAGATTTGATTTTACTAAACAGTAGTTGAGCTGAACCTGGAAAACAGATGCAAAAATTTTTCATTATAACCTGCATATATGATATATTATCTTAGGTGTATTACAAACCCTTAAGTTAAAGAAAATACGTCAACTGTTTGTTTAAACAAGCAATATAGGAACAAAGTGAAAAACAGCAATAAATTATTTGTATACCAGCTAGCAGACTGTAAGTACTTTATTCAGTTTTAGTAATACAAAGTATGCATTACCGTCCATCTCGGGAATAAATTCACCAACTGTGTTGGAAAATGCAAGGTATAATATCTAGCTTTGAAAGCTCTGAAGTCATCATATCTGCTTACTGATATATGTAGGAAAATACTTTTCTTAATGTGGAAACATTCTGAACAAAAAGCCAAGTATTATATTTGGGCTCAACTTCTATATACTTCTTCTAGATGGAACTTGCTAAAGTGATATGAAATTTATCTCTACATTCAGGCTGCATAACCCAAAAAAAGTGGCCAGTTCTATTATACTTTAATATACAAAGCAACTCGAATGAATCAAATCTTATCTTTCCAAGAGGATGGAAAGTCTTAGAATACTAACGAGAAAAAAAAAATGTTCTCCGTGGCTATTTCCCACTGCAAAAGAGAGAGCGATAGACATTTTGTATGCAAGTCTCAGAAAGGATTACACACAATTGAATGGCATTTTCCTACCCCGACATTTCATTGAATATATAGAACAATTTTGAAATGTAGATTACAGGTATTTCTTCCTCCAATAAACCATAAACTACTCAAAAAGCCAAGAAAAAAGAAACCAGGAGCAGATGCTGCTAACGAGTAGAGTATACTCATTGGCTCTTCTTAATGGCATAAGCCATGAGTAGCAGACTTACCATAGGTGACTGGGTGACTAGAGTAAATGTAAGGCTCACCATTTAGCTCAAAATACAAGATACAGAGATACTCTAGCTGTTTGTATAACGTGGCCATTTATCTAAGCTCTAAAGGTGTGCACCACCAATGCCCAGCCTAAGCTCTTATCTAAGTAGCTTGTTGACTTTTCTTTCAAAACCCAAAGTACCAAGGAATATAAAATATTAACTCCATTCATCTTTAATACTTCCTCCTTCTATGTAAACTAGAAATAAAATCAAGGAGATAAGATGTTACTATAAAAGTTTGATTAATAAATACCCACCAAGTTGGATATAAGGACATATACTGGAATACAATCTGGACTGTATTCAAGAAAAGTCAAGCCCAAGCAAGCCCCCTGCCTGGCACACTCTGGAGTGCAGTCTTAAGTAATTCGCTTTTCTAGAGCATGGTTTAATAAAGAGGATCAGAGCAAACGGTGGGTGGCTTCTTAGAACACTGGCAAGCATCACAGGAGATTAAAAAAAAAAAAATCTAAGAAGAGCTCCCTAAGCAACACTAACATGTGCAAACACAGGGCAAGAGTATGAAACTGGACACTGTACCATCTACCATCATGAGCTGGGTCTTCTGAATGTTCTTTGGAATGTGCTACTTGAAGCAGTCTTGGGGCATTCAGGCTCTCTTTTCCCAGTTCTCTAAATTTTTAGCCACCCACATATTAGGAAGCCCCAGGCAAAACCCGAATGGCCAATTACATTTTCTACACCCTTGGAGTTTTGAGTTATTTCCCTAGAGAAAGAGCCACTGAAGGGAAGGAACCATATTGAACAAAGAGAGATGGGGGAAAGGGGTGATGTCACAACTACAAAGGAAGGCAAGGATCAAAAAATACCTGTGAAGATTTTGAAATGAACAGAAGGTTCCCAGAGTGTCCTGTCAGTGGGCACTACGTAGCAGATCTGTGATCATCAGATTCTAGATGGGCTCTGCTATTGATTTCAACTTGGGTATCTACAACTGTGTAAATTGTTAAGATTGAGGGTCATGAATAGATTTTTCTACAGAGATAGAAATGTTGTTTTGTAAGCAATTTATACCTCATGGAAGTGGGTTCCAAACAATATCACTTAAAAAAACAAAACAAAACAAAAAAACAGGAAATACTGACCAAGTTTGTATCCATTAATAAATTCTTTCAGCATTCTTGCTTACCTATAAATGTGTCTGCTCTACCAGTTTGTCTTCAAAAGTGCTTGTCTACTTTCTGATTTTTTCTTTAAGACTTAAAAATAAAATTTTGATATATGTCCATTTTATAGCAGCATGAATCATTTCAAAGTTTAAAAATTATATTCATATGAGTCATTTCAAAAGTATTCTTCTCTGGAAGACACAAGTGGATCTCCCAGTCATCCTGTGAGATTTTTTTGTTCCCCAGAAGACCCCAGGTAAGAATGAAGTTTCTGGCAAACACTCTACAATTTTATAACTTGTTATATCTATTTCAAGGAATACACTGTATTGTATTACTTCTTGCAGTAAAAACATTTCATAGCTAAAGCAATTTATACAGAATACATACTATCAATAAAGTGAAAAGTAAATTTGACCTTGCTAACCAAGGCAACCTTCACACTAATAACTAGTAAACAAGAGTAGCCCAAAATATACCTCCAGATGTTAAAGACAACTTCTTTACATACAAACATTTTATTAAAACACTAAGTAACATCATCTGATATGAGCTTTTATCTTTTGTCCATTGCCTCTTGATGGACAAGCAAAGTGAGGAAAAACTGGCTAGCCCAGAGAGTAAATGACCATAAATAATGAATATAGGAAAATTCATATACATAAAATATGCTGTAGCAGTCTATTCTACAGAGTAGGGAAGTTTAACCAGGGATGATGCCAGAGTTACAGGCAAATTACCAAATAAGCTGGGAGGATTAACTTATATCAAATGCCAAAAAATACTGGATACCACAACTTCCATGAATACTGAGCCAATGGAAACCTCCCTGTGCAGTGGCAGAGGTCTGATCCATATGTTGCAGTACACACGTTCATCTCAGAAACTTAGAGATGCAATCAGCAGTTGTTAAGAATAACCTGGATGAAACACTGCCAGGATGGAGGTATATGATAATGAAAAAAAGAAAAAAGTGGGACTTATCTCAAGGCGCTTAGAATTCTCATGGGAAATGCAGGTTATACAACACAAGGTCACAAGTGTGGTTCTTCCTGCAAGAACAAAGTGCGTGCAGAGGAGGGCAGAAAATCAACCTGCCTAGCAGGTTTCTAAGAAATTTACATTGCTACCAGAGAACAGGAAATTATCCTACAGTCACTGCTCTTCTGGGTCCCTAACGTTTTTAGACATCCCTTGTATAATTTCTCCCGTTCTAATGACTCTTAAACAATTCACCTTCTGATTCTCAGCCTGTAGTGTCCTGTAGCGGTCACCTCTCACTTCTTAATTCAAATTGAGTCCTTCAGGGAAGCCAGAAGCTCAGAACACTTCCCACATAAACTCACTTGCAGCCACAGGGTGTTCATCTTCCCTTTTATCCATAGGTTTTTCCCCTCCCTTCCAGAACTTAACTCCTACACTCAGAGCCCATTTCAATTGCTGACTCTGGACTATCATCTAGAGGACTCATAAGCTGCCAGTCTCCATAACCTCTGATTCCATTTATGGAGTGTTTGTTGTTGTTGTTTTGTTTTGTTTAAGTCATCTTCTAATAACTGTATATGCATCAAATTTTAAAAGTGTCATATACGCATCTCTCTTTCCAAGCATCCTAAGATAATGATAGGTGTGCATTTGTTGACCTCAGTGCACTGCCAAACTCTGTGTCTAGAGGACTTCAGTCTGTGCTCTATTATTCTACCACTGCTACAGTTCTTCCTCAAAGGACATCATATGAATAATCCAGTTCACGAGGTTCAGCTTGTCTTGACTTCTCTATAATACTCAAGCCAGGGAGCAGTTCCTCATTTTTTTCTTACTTTTTCCCTCTACCCCTAATAATCCTTTTGATTTGAAAATGTCCTCCACCCTGCCCTACCTTTTAAAATCTAGTCTTTGGCTCTTACTAAATATTAGTGTTCCTGATGTGGGTTTTAATAAGAATAGCTCCATAGGCTCCTATGTTTGACGCTTGGTCCCTAGTTGGTGGAACTGTTTGGGAAGGATTAGAAAATGTGGCTTTATTGGCAGTATGTCACCAGGGATGGGCTTTGGGGTTTCAAAAACCCAAACTACTCTAGTTGATTCTCTCTCTCCTTCTTGATGTTAACATGTAACCTCAACAATACTGCTCCAGCACCATGCCTGCAAACTGCTATCATGTTTCCCAGCATGATGGCCATGGATTCACCCTCTGTAACTGTAAGCAAGCTCCTACTCAATGCTTTTCAAAAAAAAAAAAAAAACCTAATTTTACCTTAGTCATGATGTCTCATCATTTTAACAATCATCACATTTTCTTATTCAACCAGACTCCACCTTTCTTCTAAACTGTAGACTTTAATTAGTGGTCTGTTATGCAGGCAATTAACTATGTCCCCAAACTACATAACACTATAGCTTTCAATCTTCACCTCCCTAAAATATTTTACAATTATCTACTAGTCAATCAGACTTGGTCTCATAAATCAAGTTAGATTCTTAGCTCTTTCTTTAGCCACGGAGACATCTTGTTAAGTTAACCTATTCAATAGCTTCTAAATCCAAAGCCTTTTGAATAAATGAAGTACACCCTCACCCTATCCCTTGAACCATTGCCAGACCTCCAAACTGGCTCCCTGCCTCTGTCTTCCATACTGTTCCATGCCAATGTCAATGCATTTTCCACAGTCCTCAAAATATCTGTTCTAAATGCAAATGTGTACTCCTTTGCCCAGTGACACCCCACCACCCTCGTTCTCAAGCCAAATTCTAAGTGCATTAGCATGGGAAACCAACGAGGTCCTCTGCCATTCTTTCCAGCCTTATACTCTCATTTCCAAAGTAACCTCCCATCACAATGACCTTCCTGCAACCCCATGAACAGGCAAATGTGTTCTTATAAACATGGCTTAGTATATATTGATTTCCCAGCATAGGAGCGACCACACCCTTCTCTGGGCAGAGAGTGCACACTGTGGTTAAGAGCACATCCACTTTGGAGCTAGATCCTACATCATAGCTGTAGAACCTTAAGCAAGTTTCTTAACTTTTAGACTTCAGTGTCCTCATCTACAAATCATAAATAGTAATAGTATCCTCTACTCCACAGAGATTTTGTGAAGATGAAATGAGAAGAAGAACAAGAAGACCTCACTGTATTCTTTCACATACTCAGCAACTACATAACAAAGCTGTAGCTACAGCCTGTCTACTTTCACTCTTCTTATCATAGCATCATTGAGATGACAATTCCTGTCCGCCTGGCTGCTATCAACTGTCACTCAACTGCTCTTGCCCTTTCTTACTGACCTTTGCTCCTAATGGTACATATATATATATATATATATATATATATATATATATATATATCAGTACATTTATATATATATAAATGTATATGTATATTATTCTCAGAAGGTGGGAAGATGACTTCATTGGTATCCAAAGGGCCTTTGCAAGCATCCAGAAATGATTCAATATCTTCCTTATGAATGTAAACTTTGAAACAAATACTTAAAAAAAAGGAAGAAAAGAAAATTTATAAGTCATAAGGGAAGGAATTACTCTTTATATGTCAGGAGAATCCCCAATGCTTCTACCATCCAGTTTGTGAAATTGTACAGTGTATGTTATAATACAAAAATCTCAAGTCAAGTGCATTTATGGATAGAAAAATTCCTCAAAAATAAAAAAAAAGTCACATGTGTGTGCTTAAGAATGGCCTTTGATCCCAGCACTCAGGAGGAGGCAGAGGCAAGCAGATCTCTGTGGGTCTGAGGCTGGCCTGGTCTACAGAGTG
The DNA here is from genome assembly GCA_030556225.1 of Cricetiscus sungorus. Classification (NCBI taxonomy): domain Eukaryota; kingdom Metazoa; phylum Chordata; class Mammalia; order Rodentia; family Cricetidae; genus Cricetiscus; species Cricetiscus sungorus. Next base: position 27,748,126 of record JANBXA010000651.1, on the reverse strand, counting down.
AATGCCAGGATAGGCTTCAAACCTACAGAGAAACAATGTCTCTAAAAACCAAGTGTGTGTGTGTGGGGGGGGGGCGAGGTAGGATATCAACGCTGGGGATGAAGATTGAGCAGGAATGTTTTAGGAAAGAAAGGACAAGTTACTTATACTATCTAGACAGTATGTAGAGAAGAAAAAAAAATAACTGAAAGCAGAAAATTATTCAGGTGAGCTCTGGAAGGTGATTGGAAAGAGGGCTAAGAAAATCTGCCAAGGCTTCCTTGAATGTCATGCTGAACAGTTTAGACTTGACAAGAGGAGGTTCACCTCAAGTTTATTTCAACTTTAAGAAAGATAACATTTGACAGGAGCATGAAAGGGGGATTGAGGGCAGGAAGGGGAGAAGAGAGACCCATTAAGAACCAACTGAAACAGTCCAGGTAAATGACAAGCCGAAGGAAGGCCTTAAAAAGTGGCATTAAAAATCAAAGCAGCAAAATCAACAGAAGTCAGATGTGGGAGGTGAGGGAGATAAAAAAGGAAAAATGAAAATTGGGAGCTAAAATAGTCTGTGGAACTAGCTGGTTGTAGATTAATTATATGGAAAAGAGGCTGAAGATTTAGGGGAGTTATCCCTCAGGGTTTCTGTCTAAGCATTAAAAGCACCAGTGGTACAGTGAAGTGGCCATGTCCAGTCGATCCCAGAGTGCATGACTTCAGATTTCACAGAAAAGGTCAGAGCTATAAAGACCTGGGAATCAGCAGGTACATCACTGGTAGTTGAGATCGCCAGCACAGAAAAGAATGACCACACAGGGTTCTTGTAAAGCAAACATCGGAGAAGAAAAGCTTCGGAATGCCAATACCCATGGAGATAATAATCAAAGAGAGTAAGTCAAGAGACAAAGTGAAAGCAAACAAAAACAAGCCACCATGCTCCATGCTAATAGGGCAGATACAGGGTAGAGTGAGAGACACTAACCTGATGTTAAACCCTGAAACCTCCAACCTAGGACTCAAAAGTAGCTGCTTTCTTTCGTCTTTTTTTTTTTTTTTTTTTTTTTTTTTTTTGAGACAGGGTTTCTCTGTTTAACTTTGGAGGCTGTCCTGGAACTCAATGGTCTTGAACTCACAGAGATCTGCCCGCCTCTGCCTCCTAGGTGCTGGGACTAAAGGCTTGCACCACCACCGCCACCCAGATAAGTGGCTGCTTTCTACCTGATGGATGGGTGGGACCACATGGAACTTGCACTCAGGAGGTGATGAGAAGGGAGCAGTGTGAGTCTTGAAATAAACCTCACAGTCAGAAAGCAGAGAGAAAAGTCCAACAAGTGTTGAGGTGAGGACAAGGGCAAGGATTTTTGGGGTCTTCTCAGGCTTTGGCTTTCTTTTTTATTATGAGGTAAAACTTGATAATGGCAGTAAGCTAAGGGAAATAAGTCAATGGCAAAGGAAAGATTTTAAGTATAAGACTGAGGAATAAGGTCTGGGAGCAGGTCTCCAAGGTGGTGGACATGAAGGAGAGATAGAGAAGTTGACATCCCTTTGGGAAAATGAACTAGCTGAAAGAAGCAGGTGGGCAAGAAGGCTATCTATGAAGCATGGTTTAGTAGTGTTGGGAGGCATCTGGGAGGGGAACCCCACCCTACCATTTCTCGCAGAGGAATACGAAGTGAATTAGAAGCTTGGAGTGATGCTCATGAATGGGTTGAGAAGGCCCAACGGCTGCTGAGGCAACTGGTGCATCCATGATGAAAGACACAGGCTGGCAGAACAGAACCCTGCAACTCTGCCCATAGAACCAGCCTCTGGCAAGAGAAACTTGGGCCTGAGACTAAAATTAGGTCAGGACAGGAGGATAGTGTTCTCCTTGGTAGATGCTACAATAAAGGTCAGGGGTCCAGTGGGGAGTTCACAGTTTAATTCGGTCTTATTCAAAGCAATCCTGCCCCATTCACTGGCTTTGAAGTGTCTTTATAAGAGCCAACGTAGTCAATTAGGAGTCACAGGGGTTAGGGCAGTTTAAAGTTGGTAGTAACATGCTGAAGTCTGACCTTATCGGGTATACCAAGTGCCTCTATAAACCACAGTAAGTTACTAAGATGCATACAAGTTTGAAGTTTGAAATATGTCTCTATGCCTTTAAGAGTCATATAAAGTGTTTAGTGGAGTGCAGTATGAGCTCACACTTGCTGAAAATGAAAAAAGTATTTTTTTTTAACACATGAATTCTCTTGACCTACCCACCCCCTCCACAGTCTAGGGGCTGAGCAGACTGTAAATCTTATGCAGAGCTCCATGGGTGTGGGGAATGAAATATTCCAGAGAAGGGTGGAGCCTCTCATTGCAATTTCAAATCCATGTAACCAATAACAAAAAGGGAAATCCCACATCTGGAGTCTTTGTTTAAGACAGTGGTTCTCAACCTGTGGATTTTGACTCTTGGCAGGGGGGCACTTATCAGATAGCCTGCATATCAGATATTTGCACTATGACTCATTACAGTTATGAAGTAGCAATGAAAATAATTATGTGTGTGGAGGGGGGGTCACCCGATGTGAGAAACTGTATTAAAGGGTTGCAGCATTAGGAAGGTTGGTCTAGGAAAACAGAATCACATTTGCTGGGTGCTCTGTCCCCTATTTTTGCACTACAATGAGTTTAGGCACATTGAATTTACAATATTGTTCTCTTTCCAACGAGTAACTGCACTCATAGGCAAAGTGAAAATAACTTTATAATCCAGTATGCTCTATATTAGACTGAGACACAGCTATAAAAAATGTAGACTTTTATATTTTATCTTGACATAAAAAAACCTCCAAGACAGGTAAAAGGGTCCTCTGTAAATGGTAGCACATAAAGAACATTGCTGAAATGAGACATGAATTTTGGTGATTTTTGTATTTAGAACATGTATCAATGGAGGGGGTAAGTAGCTCTTTTCTGCCTTTAGAACATGATCTTTCAAACTTTTATTAGCACTTTACTGATGAAGTTAAGCTATTTGCCAAAACCCAGGCGACAGCAGAAGTGTCCCAGTGCAGACATTTAATGCAGTGCATAAGCATGTTGCTTCAGACTGCTTCTGCAGCACACACAGAGCCATTCATCCCTTTAAAATGGCAACTTGTGCTTTAAAATAATCCATTCTTCAAGAGAAAAAGAAAACATTTTTGCATGAGCAGCTACATGCCTGCTATATTTAGGTAATAAAACATTTTTAACTCAATCGTGTGCACACCTGACTTTTAAAAGTCACGCTGAACAAAGAAAAATCATTCAACCATCAAAAAAAAAATTATTGGTTCATATATGTGACTGACATTATTTACTTAAGGTTGTATTTACCACTTAGTGACTACCAACTGCTATGCTCTTAAAGGAAGTGTAATTGTACATACAGGGGGAGGAATATAGACATTCATTCCATATCTTGTAAACCATCACAGAGGGCTGCACTCGGTTTTAATTGGCTGAAAGGGTGTTAAAACCCCCACACTCTCCCCTTTTACCACAGAGGTCACCAATACTGTAGAGATTACAATGACATGGCCCCTGGCTACCTGGTTCATTATAAACTGAAAATGAAAGCAACTTCAGCACAAATGAATGTTAAAATCCACGACTTTCATAATCATTCTAGAGTGCAAATCTAGTCTCCTGGGTCCCTTGATAACTGCTTGTGTTCTCAGACTGCTAGCATATTTCCATGTGTGTTCTTTTGAACCTACATATGATATATACACACAAAAGTGAATTTTACCTCTGATAAACATTCATTTCCTAATTTACATATGTCTAACAACTCAAAAGCATAATGCTTGCATTTTGTTGGGTTTTATTTTTTTGCTAGTTAATAACAAGTACAATAAGATAGTACACGTTCTGAATTTTGCAACTCCTTGTAGATTGAAATGTGTTAACATTGTACAAAATGAGCGTTAATTAATGTGAGCATAACTATTACTAACAAAGGCCTAACACAATTCCTATCACCAAACCCACCATTCAAACAGTTTTATTTTTTAATCTACTTCAAAATCGGGCTTTAAAAAAAAAATCAGCATATGGCTTATTATTTTTACTTTTCAGACAAGCAAGCTTCATCATCCATGGTCTGAATTACTGGCATTTTGTTACAAATTTATACCTGGCTCAATATGAAAGCTCTCTGATTATACAACAGGTATTTGAAAACAGTGTTATAATGATAGCGATGGCAACAAGCATAGTAAAGAGACTGGAATTGGAAAGCACCTAATACCAACAATTCAAATAACATAGATCTTTACTATTATCAGCTACAACATGAAGGATGCTTAGGTAGGGGAAAGTGGTGAGCAGAAAATTAAAGGCATCTTGGAAATAGTTGCCAGACACGGGCCTTTATCAACGGCACACTGAGGTTAACCATCAGTTTACCGTTGAATTAGTTCACATCCTAGGTCAAAATTTAACATTTGCCGTTAACCTTGCTTCAAGTCTGTTGTGAATCTTACAGAAAAGTTCATAGAGGAATCTATGGATATGACTCGTGACAGGCAGTAGATGGTCACAAAAATTCCTATTTTTTTCCCTTGATTTTTTACAAACGAGGCACACGTTAATAAACAACAAAACACTTTACCAAAAATGGGGACGCGGGGGGGGGGGCGGGGGATGTTTGGCATCTAAGGACCAGACTGCTACATATGTGTATGATTCATTATTACTGTCTTTAGACCACTGGCAACATCTGAGTAAATTTTAAAAAAGAAAAAAGAAAAGAAAGAAAACGTTTCCCCAAAGGAGGAAAAAACAAAACAAAAATCAAAAAACTTCAATCAACAATAAGGAATATATTGAATATATTAAAGTGCTGGCGGGGGGGGTGGAGGTGGCGGGGGTGTCAGCAGAAAGTGTTTCCAGGAAGCTTGATTTTAGGATTCAAAACAACAACTACCAAAATACGCAGCCAGAAAAAAATAAGAAATCTTTGAAAAATGCTGGGAAAAATGAAACTTAGGTTCATGGAGTCCCCTCTGCTCCAGAGCTAACCCGGTAGGGCAAAAAAAAAGCCTTTCTGGTCGACTTCACCAAAATGCGCACTTCATCACAAGAGGCCCGGCCCTCCCACTCCAGTCCTTGAGCCCCAAACGCTGCGTGGAAGCACCGAGAAGGGAGAGGGGTACGAGAGGAGAGGGTCCCCTGCAGCTGCCCTCCTCGCTTTCTTTGCAGTTCAGCTTTGCACAGTTGCGGCCGTTCTCCGTCTCCCTACGTGTGCGCACCGGAGAGTGAGGAGCTTCAGCCCGCTCTCCCCCGAGGGTGGGGGCAAAGGGACCACGGAAAGAGAGAGGAGGGAGGAGGCAGGGGCGCCGATGCCCCGCGGGGCCCTCCCACGGTGGCGCTCGGGGTGCGCAGGGCCCGAGCATCCCGCCACCCTCTCTTCTCCTCTCCTCTCCGCTCTTCTCCGGGCGCCGCCTGACCGGCAGGGGTGCAGCCCACACTCCTGCGGGGGCGCCCGGGCGCTGCGCACCAGCCCGAGAGCCGCCGGGATCCCCGAGCCACTCACCGCAGCAGCAGGAGCCCAGCAACAGCGCCGCCACCAAGGGCCACATCTCCGCGCCGCCGCCGGGGGGTCGCCGCCGCAGGTGTCTGGAGGAGCCGCCGCCGCCGCCGCCGCCGCCGCCTCCGCTGCCTTCAAGGGAACGAGCAGCGAGCAGCGCCGCAGGAGTGACAGGCAGGAACGGCCGCCTAGGCTGCCCGGGGTGCGCGCGTGCGCGTGCCCGCCGCCCCGAGCCCGCTCCCACACCCGGCGAGCGAGCCGCGCACGCGCACTCCGCCCCGCCTGGCCACCTCTGCCCGTTGACGTGACGCCAGCCTCACACCCAGGCTCCGGGCGGGCAGGCACCGGCGGGCGGGCGGAGAGCGGCGAGACCCAGGCTGCTCCCGAGCTGTGCGAGCTGGACTCCCTGCCTGCGCACAGCCCCACTCGGCAGCTCTCTTCCGGCTCCTTCCGTGTCACCGGCCGGCCTGAGTGCTGGAGCGTGGGGCACAAGCGCTCGCCCGGACTCCGGGCACGCGTCCCTCTGCAGCCCTGGGCCGTCCCCTGTCCGCAGCCAGCTCGCCCCGACCTCGGAGCCGCCCAGTTTTCCCTGTCCTCCTCCTCTCCGGCTGTGGGCGCTGCTTGTGCGTTCACCACGTTCCCTCCCAAGGCACCGCCTCTCTTCTGCAGCTCCGGAGCCCCCCGGCGGGGGTTGTGACCTGCCTGGTCCAGGCTCCCAGGGAGCTCCTTCCCAATGACTTCCGCTGGCCCTGCGCTCTCCCTGGCCTGACTTGTTCTAGAAGCGGCCCTCTTCTGTTCCTCTTACTTTGTTGGCTAATGTTTTCATCTCCCGTTCAGGGTTAGGCAAACAAGTTCTATGCATGATGAGTAGTTTAAAATGTGAAGAGCAGAACCATGAGAACTACCGGTGTGTGTGTGTGGGGGGGGGTAACAGGGACTCAAGGATTGTGGCATACAGGTCCGAATGTGAGTAGACAGATTCGTGACACTGACAACTGTGTTGAGAACCTGGCATAGTTCTGCATCTTTTGCTCAATTCTTGAACAATGAGTTAAAAAAAAAAAAAAAAAAGAGCTCTAAGCCACACCCTCCATCCTGAAGCAAAAGTCCTTTCACAACTACCACCTTTAAGTTTCACCCTGACCAACCCGGCCGGGGTGATATTGACTATCATACTACCTTACTTTTTCAAATATTCTTCCAAAGGCATCTTCTAAATATCCAATGTGGCAGTAATACAATACATGATTAAAACAACAACAACAAAAAACAATGCCACTGTCTATGATGCTGTGACAGTGTTCCTCATTTCATGATATTTTCCTAGGGTGTCAGCTGCTCCTTCCAGATAGGTTATCAATAACTAAAGGATTCCACCAAACTTGATCTTGAACCAAAAGGTTTATTGAGCTTTCTGTAAGGGTACTTCCGTTCCAGCAGCATGGACGATCTCAAAGCAACAACACCTGAAATTTTCAGGACAGCATGGATGCCTTCCCCATTCTTCTGTTTCCTTCCCCTCATCTGTGTACTCTAGCACCTACTTAGAGTTGGCTGAGAGGTGCAGCAGGGATGGCTGGAATCTCAAGGGAGGGTTTAGTGACCCTTCTCATTTCTTCCTTCCACAGTCACTGGAACCTTTCTCAAGAGTCACAAGTAGTTACTTCTGAAGTAGATAATGGCTGTTATCTTCAGAGAATAGCACTCAACAACCACCCTTTAGTATATAACTTTTCTGTGTGTGTGTGTGTGTGTGTGTGTGTGTGTGTGTGTGTGTGTGTGTGTGTGAGAGAGAGAGAGAGAGAGAGAGAGAGAGAGAGGATAAGAAATACTATCAATTCCTTAAAACTAGAAAGTGTTCCCATCTTTCCATTTATCTAGACAATGAAAATTATATAGTAAGTGTCTAATAAATGTGTTGCTGTGACTTGAGGGTTCAGGTTATGATGGTAACCATCTGAATGACAGCCTAGACATCCTGAGGCTAACAAAGGAACTGGTTGACTCTAGTCTACTCTTTGCTGATAAGGATACAAAACAATCACCACCTACCAGACTTTGAGCATTAGGGATACTGTGTATCAGAGAGCAACTACTTGGCTAAAAAAGGCTGTCAGCTGTCCCTAACCTGATAAAGCCGAGGAGTGACTGGAAATGGCTGTGCCCAACATGCAGTAGTGGAGATCCAGTGATGCTCTGTGCTATGTTAGGAGATACTGGGGCCATGTGCTTACATTTATTTTTTATTTTTTGTGAAGAAGTCAGAATGGGCTTAAACCAGGTGGATCAGAGTAACCTGGGTGAGAACTGTCCTCTCAGGCATTTGGGATGGGACATGTTGGGGTTGGGGTGGGGGCTATCCCAGAAAAAAAACCCATAGCAACTTGCTCAGACTTGATAACTTCTCTCTGAAATAACTTTAAACTCCAACTGCAGAATTAAAGTCCTTGAAAGTCCTCCTTCAATTGATTCTTACATTTATCCAGGCTTTGAGCTCAGCCTGGGAGAGAAGTGATGGTACACATTAGAAATTTTGAACGTGGGTAGCGTACATTAACTATATTAACTAAATGAGTCTCCCACAAGCCTTGGAATGGGTGTGGTCATGTCCAGTTTAGATGAGGAAATAGGGAGGCACAACAGACAGGTGTCCTGAAGTTACATTTGCTGGTACTCTCTGTACACCTGTCCTGTGTCCTTTCCCTGCATTTTCTTTTAAACCAGACAGACATGTGGCTTCCCCTTTGTGTGCACAAGTCATGTCTGACCTTATAGATGAGGCATGTGAGGCTTGGTTACAAGGTCAGAGAAGGAACTATGATCAGAAATCTAGCTACCCCAAGGCCGGTGGAATAGTCACAGCCTTCTTTCCCTCTTCTCTCACATTTTGTCTCAACCACACATTTCCTTTTCTTTTCCTCCCAGCGTTACGTCTGCCCCTGACCCTGGCTAAAATCCTGTGTTGATGCAGTAACATATTGCCGTTCATGTAACATATTTCTTGCTCCATTTAGGTGAGGTGCACAGTAGCATGAAAGATGCAGAGCTATCTCAGGTTCCCCTGAAGGCCAGCTGAAGACTTCTGAGTACCTAGCAAGACATGGCTTGTGTTTTGGGCAAGACAAGATGCAGTTTTTCCCCCAAATGGACATACTAGGATCTCAACAGAAACCAAAGCCCAAGACAAGGCCAGCAGCATAAGTCAAATGGCCATCTCTTAGTTTCCATGTTGTTAGCACTAACTAAAATGGTCTGTTTATGTGGCTGTCCTTAGTACAAACTCATTCCTAGATTCTTTGGGTCATTCACACAGCCAGTCCCATTGGCTGGCACATAGTTATTGTTCAAGGAATGGTCATTGAAAGGTGTTCATAAACATCTGTGAACTAATTTTTGCACTAAGCTTGAAGCCTACCTGGCCTTGGACCTTTGTAGCATCATTGAGATCCTGCATTTGGGTCATTAGTTTTCTCTTTATCAACTATTTGCAGTTCATGACTGTGTTCTCTTTCTTCTTAGTCTCGACACTTCTGATTACTTATGTATGTGTGCGTGATGCATGTTTATGCACGTATTGGTGCAAGTGCACATGTCTGAGCCTATGTGTAGAGACCAAAGAACAACTTTGGGTGTCATTTCTCAAAAACTATTTAAAAAAATAGGTGAGACATCTTCTCAGACATTCTGATTATTTTTCAAATGATGATTGCTATATTTTTAACCTGTCTGGCCTGAAATTTGCTATGTAGGCCAAGCTGGTTGGTCAGTGAACTCCAGGGATCTACCTGTCTCCTCCTTCTCCTCCTCCTCCTCCTCAGTGTGAGAATTACAAGACATCATACAAAGGTTCTTGTGCTCCCGGATAATCACTAGGAAAACTTGGGATATTAAACAAGCAGGGTTTTCTCTCCAAAGGAATCTATACTCTGTTTTCCATCACAAAGACTGAGAATGGAGTTGGCCAGTAGCTTAGGTGACCACTGTGCTATCTGTAGGGCCATGCCATACCTTGCTTTCCTAAGTTCCCACAAGCAGGACTGGAGGTGGCTAACAGCCAAGATGACCTCTGCATTATCTGTACGACTGGAACCACACTAGATCCTCCATCTACGTCCTTAAATTAACACATGTAGCCCATCTATATAACCATCTTCATGGAAGAAGTGACATGATCTTTGAAGAGAGTTTCCATGTAATTATGCCCCACTGTGCACATGGGATTGTGTTATACCAGGAAACTAACTTTTTCCTGGTTGTACTGTACTTAAGTATGCCTGAAATAAACTGCCCAGTGTCAGACTCTCAAAGTTTGGACCAGCTCTCTCTACTGAGTCCTGTTGAACTGTACTTTCTTTTTGCCTCACACACATGGTTACTCTGCGAGCTGCAAGGTTTGCAAAGACCTTCCCATATATGTGTGTTGTCTGTAACAGATGAACTCACCATCAAGTTCATCAAGTGCCATCAAGTTCCATCAAGATTGAGGGAAAGAAGGCAAAAAGCAAAAGCTTCCTTCTTCCATGTCTTGTCTTTTTACATGGGCTGCCCTCAGAAAGTATTGTCCAGACTTAGGGTGGGTCTTTACACTAAAATAGTACAATCAAGAAAGTCCCTGAGGGCATTCCCAGCTGCTTGAGTTTTAGGTGATTCCAGATGTAGTCAGGTTGACAACCAAGATTAGACATCATATGATGATGCTGGAGATTGAACTTGGGTCCTCATGTTTGCAAGTGCTTAAGTGAACAGCTTTTTCCACAACCCATCTGATCTTTTCAAAGAAGGATTGCATTTTTAATACCCTGGCCAGTGTTATCCCAGCTTACTTCCTCTCTGTGATCAGTCATTTTACACAAGCAACACTAGATCATTCTTGTACTTTCCAGTTTCTGTGTTCCATTCAGGGTACTCCCTGTACTTGTGTGTTCTTCCTATGATCTCTTCTCTCCCCACCCAATGGATTCCAAACCATCATTCAAGGCTGAGATTAAACATTACCTTCAGGAAGTCTTTCTTAACCCTATTTTCTGTCTTTCCCATACCCACCCCCTGTTTTTTTTTTTGTTTTTTTTTTTTTTTTTTTTTTTTTTACAGATTCAACTACTTGTCCCAACTATTTGTTCACCTTGTCAATAGATATTTATTTCTATATGTGTGTCTCATCTTCCACCACATTAGCTCAGAGGAGTTTGCCCTAGGTATGTTTGTATGTCTGTAGTAGCCAGGGTTATGCAGAGAGGCAGACCTGACAGGCTCTGTCATATATTCATACGTCGGTATTTGTGGAAGATTGGTTATAGGATTTCAAATCCTATGGAGTCTCAGATCCTTTATGTAAAATGATGTATTAGTCATGGCTCTCTAAAGGGAAAGAACCAACAGGATAAATATATTCCAAAATGAGATTTATTAGAATGGCTCACATGATAGGGACAGGATAGCCAAAAATGCATGTATGAATTATATGAATATATACCACTTATGATGATTCATTAGCTGGATCTAGAATCAGCTAAAAACACACTACTCAGTGGATCTGTAAGGGCATTTCTAACAAGGATTTATTAGGGAGGGAGGACCCTCCTGGAGAGTGGAGTGGGGAGCACCTTTGGACTACAGCCCAGTTATAGAAAGGTCACAGGAAAAACAGTGGTGCTTTACCTGCCTGCTTTTGCTCCTTGCTGGTGAATGCATCTGCTGTTACTACTGCAGCTACTGATGCTGTCCTTTACTTCATCAGAACCCCACTTCTTTAGCCTTCCAACATGTACTAAAGAGCAGAAGCGCTCCAGGAATCCTCAAGCCTTTCCATGCTAGATTGGGACTGCTGAGACATCCAGCCTCATAGATTGCTCAACAACAGATTTATGGACACAAATGATGTATTTGTATGTGACTTATTCAATCATCTCTAGATTTATTATAATAGTAAATACAATGTATGTGACACATAAATAGATGTTATCCTGTATTCTTTAGAAAAGTAATGAGAAGAAAAATATCTGTGACTGTTTGCAAAATCAGAATATCTTTTTCTGAATGTTTTCCACACAATGTTGATTGAATGTGTGAATGCAGAACCATGGACACATAGAGCCTGCTCTGGTATGTATTTATGTAGGGAGATTCATTGATAAGTAGATAGAAAAATAGCTGTCTGGGATGATGGATGGATAGGTGGTCAGATAGACAGGAGAAGTTGTTAGGAGGGATTGGACTGTGTGATTGTAGATGCTGGGAAACCCATGATAGGTCTTCTGCAAGCTAAGAATCATGAAGCTGGTAGCAAAGCTCATCCCAAGTCTGAACTCCTCAGAACTAGGGAAGATAATAACTCTTGGTACAAAGCTGAAGATCTTAGAATGTGGTGGACTCCTGGGGGCCCTGCTAAAGTCTGATGGCCAGTGTATATGGAGCTCTGATATCCACATGCAGGAGAAGTAAAGTGTCCCCAGTTCCAAAGACACAGAAACCTCTTGTCTTCCTTTTTTGTTGGATTTTGTTTCCCAGCTGATGCCTATTCTGTCTACCAATTTGCATGTCAGTCTCTTCTTAAAAGGGAAACTAGTGGGAGCAGAAGCTGTCTCAACACAGGACCATAGGACAGAGAGCGACCCCTCCCACCACAGAGGTTGTGATCTATCTTCTGTGCACTTCCCTCTGCACGACAGACACTAGCAAATGCTTTATTCTTCCTTGGCTATGACAGTGTAATGATTCGCACTCCTGTCTGAGCTCTTCCTGCTGCTGGTACTATTCATAGACAGAGCCCATAGTCATACAAGTATAAAAGCAATGGAGGGTGTCACATTCCAGGTAGATTTAAGATCAAAGTGTACACAGGCTTTGACAGCTGGTAGTGTTTGGGGTCTAGAATCCCTTCGATATCTAACTCTATTCTTTGGGGATAGATACCATATATGTAGTTGATGTATGCAAGTGTATTTTTCCCACTACTGTTGTAGCAAAGAGCAATAAACTTAAGGATTTTAAATTGCACGTTATCTGGAAATTCCATGGAACAGAAATCCAAAAGATTCAGCTGGTCTCACTGCTTGAGTCTCACAAGGCTGAAATCAAGGCCTTGGCTGGGTTGCTGGCCCTTCTGAAGACTCCAGGGAAAAATCTGTTTCCAGTTTCACCTAGATGACAAGCAGGCTTCAGCATGTGTAGGACCAGGGTCCTTGCTGCCTTGTTTACTGCAGCCTGGAGTTCTCCCATCTCTAAACACTCTGAACTCAGAACTCACACTGCACAGTGATTCCTTGGGGTCTCCTATTGTTTCTGTCTCCCCTCTTCTTACCGTGTCTTTAATTTCGAAGCCCACTTTCTTCCTTTTCCTTTTAGATCCTCAAATGATTGGATGGAGCCCACATGGCAATCTAAGATGATCTCCCTTTTGTTAGATCTGTAAGCGTCATCTCATCCACATGGTCTCTTTTTCTTTACCGCATAACACATTCATATATTCCTGGGGATTTGGGCTTAGAATTCTTTGAGGGAACATTATTCTGCTCATTATTTTTCATATATGTTCCATGTTAATTCTCACAACATCCCTCCCACCAAAAGAGCATAGTTACACCCACCATTCCTAAACAGAAAGGGAGGTTCTGGGAGTTTTTTTTTTTTTTTTTTTTTTTTTTAATCATAGCTAGTAAGTGGTACAGCAGGCCTTTGAACTCTGCCCCAGAGTTTAGATCCCGCCTCAGTCAGAGTAGGGGAAGGGTGAAATCTCTTCTGTTTCAATGGTGCTGCTTCTCAGCAAGGTTGTCACTGTCCACTGGAGATGTGCAGTCACCTCTGACATACATCGTTCGTGTGTTTTCTGCGTCCCAGCAGAAAACAGATGGCATGCTTCAATGAAGTTACTAAGAGATTAATACTAGGACTGTTGACAGGTCCGTGGGTGGAGTTATTGAACACCAAGAAGACAGTCAAGTCACCTTTGTAGGCACCAGCTGTCGCACCCTAGGTATGGAGGGACACAGAGAAGAAATAGTCAGCAGACACCTGAGAAAATGTAGAAAATGCAGGCAGGGCTGTATGGCAGGAACCATGATGACCTTCACAGCAGACAGAGCCAGCCTGGGTTTTCAGAGGAAGGGATGTAAAAAAGACTTTGTTCTCCATCCCCAATTTCCATTACTGGCCAGTCTCAAACTGAAACCAGAGAGAAAGGGGCTGTTGGTGTAGTGCAATTCATCAAGTTTAGCTTTGTTTGTCCAGGGCACAGGATAGAGGGATAGAGCAAGGGCTTGAAGGAAGACATTAACTCTGCAGGACCACCCCTGCAGCAACTCTTTTGGGACTGAGGATGACACAGTCTCACTTTGGCAAGGATGTTGGCTCCTATGGCTAGCAAAACAATTACCATAAGTGAGAGGTTTAACGCCGGAGACCATTATGTGGAGTTCTAGCAGCTAGAGGTCCAGAGTCAAGATATTGACTGGACCCTGATCCCCCTGAGAGCTGGAGAGGAACCCCCACTACCCTTAGTAGCCTCTGGCAGGGAGTCCTGGAAGCCTTGGCTTTTCCTGGCTTGAGCTGCATTACTCCAGTCTGTCCCCCGTCTCAACATCCTCTCTTCCTCATATCAGGACAGGAGTCACTGGTTTTAGGATCACTTTAAGTCCACTATCACCTTAAAACCCTTAACCATTTACAACTGCAAAGGGCCCATTCGCAAACTAAGCCCTAGGATGTGAATTTGCACAGTAGCTAGTCATATAGTGAAATGCGCTATTTCTGAACAGAAGTTTCGGTCCCTAGCAAGGCGATTAGCAAGACCCCAAGGACTGCTGCTCCCTCAGGCTGGGTCCTGGAGTGAGGATTAAATAGAAGATGGAGCCGCAGCTGACCTGCCGAGGAAGCACAAGAATATAAATAAACATGTCATCTTTGCTGACAGATGTCTCGTGCAGCATTCAACTGTAGTCCTGCTCTTCAGAAATATCCCCAGTTGAATAAAATCACCCCCCCCCCACTGCTTGCTTCCTTCTTTTTACACACAAACATCCTCAAATGACCCCAAACCATGGCAACTTTTTAGTTTACTCAGGCTCTTTTTCTAAGGCTAAGATATAGAAAGACTTACTTTAAAGACGGCTGAGGGTCAAGTTCTCCAGGACAAGCAGCATGGATGTTGTCTTAATTCCCAAGAAGAGACACCATGACTGTGGTGACTTGAAAGAAAATGGCCCCCAATGGGAGTGGCACTATTAGGAGGTGTGGCCTAGTTGAAGGAAATGTGTCACTGAAGTGGTAGGCTTTGAGGTCTCATATATGCTCAAGCAATGCCCAGTGAAACAGGCTACTTCTCTGTGTCAAGATGTCAGAATTCTCAGCTCCTTCTCTAGCACCCTGTCAGCCTGCATGTTGCCTTGCTTCACACCGTGAAGAGAACAGAATAAACCTCTGATCTATAAGCGAGTCACCACAATGAAATATTTTCCTTTGTAAGAGTTGCTGTAATCATGGTGTCTTGTCACAGCAATAGAAACCCTAGCCATGACAGTGACTAAGGCAACTTATAATACGAGGAGTTGGTGGGGAACTTACAGTTTCAGGGGGTGAGTCCACGACCTCCATAGTGGGGACCATGATAGCAGGTAGGTAGGCATTGCTCTGTAGCAGTACCTGGACGCTTAAATCTAATCTGAGAGTTGGAGGCAGGTGGGAGGTGATTAACTGGGGATGGCATGGGTTACTGAAACCTCACCACCAGTGACACACATCCTCTAACAAGTCCATATCTCCTAATTCTTCCCAAATACTTCCACTAACTTGGGACCAAATATTCAAACATATGAACATATGAGGTCACAGTTACTCAAAGCACCACAAGGGCTCTTTGTAATTGATTAGAGAGTAGTTGTCTACATTTTGGACTGATAGCCTCATCTTCAGTGTCTGCTTAACTCTTGCATCAACATCAGGAAGGTCAGTAGAGGACTCCGTTTCCTGTCTTTAGCAAGGCTTTCTGGGTGTGTCCCTCCTGCCCTGCTGTGTTTACTTGTACAAAAACTATCAAAAAGTCATTCACCCGATCGATCTGTCCCCTCTCTAACTAACTCTGGGCCAGTGGCGGTGGCTGTGAGCCAGGACACAGATTGGTCAGACAGTCACTGTGAAATCAAAGTGGATGAACTAGGACTACACTTCCTGATGAGACTTCTACAGACCTGAAATTAGGAGAAAGGTTGGTGGGGCCACATCTCTCTAACTTATCTGTAGTGGATGGGACAAGGGTTTGATGGCCCCACATGCCTGCTGCTGCGGAAGATAAAATGATCCCCTCTCTGCACCTACCACAGCTTCCTGAACCATGGTGGTCAGTTACAGACATTGTGATCTAAGAGTGTGGTTTCCCAGGGTGGCACCTGTATCAACGACAGCCCTGAGAGTTTTCTAGAAATGCCATTCCTGTGCTGCATCCAACCTCTTAAATGAGACATCTGAGAGAGCCCAGCAGTCTCGGTTTTAGTGAGTCTATCAAGGGATTCTACACCCAACTTTGTTACTGCCTCTGGCCTAGAGTAGAACCTCAGAAGGCAGGTGGCATGCCTTCAGAGGCATACGAAGTACTCAAATGTACTCAGGTTCCCTCTGCCCTTTGTTTCAGTGGGAAAGTTCTGTAGTCTTCTGAGTATTTTGTTCTTTCTGCAGGTTGTGGATGTCAGTTGCAGAACTCAGTAGATGAAACACGTCAGCCACAAGTGAGGTCTCACCGAGGACAGCTGGGTCTCCAACATCTCATGCTGAAGGAGTAGATTCCATGTCTGTTCTCACAGAAACCAACATTCACTTCCACGTGGCCTGAAGAATCCTTGTTCTCTCTCTATAGTTAGCTTAGACTCAGTTTGGGAGGAGGGGTTTTCAGTAGTTACAAGGTGCCTTTTTGTGTGTCCATCAAGAAACTATCTGCAATCTGCACTGATGTCTCCCAAGTTTCCACATAGAAGATGGCATTTTGATAAAACTTGGAAATCTTCTATAGGCAGCACCCTTGTCCAGAGAATGAAATAAATGAAACCCAAGATCCCTTGGAGGAATGGCAGATCAATATCCATTCCTCCCAGTGGCAAACTCAGAAGCCTATGTGGCATTGTGCGGATGAGAACAGAAGAAAGCTATACTATCCTATAATTGAAAAAAAAAATGTGTTCATTCTCAATAATCATGGTGGCTAGACCACCTGGAGCTAGTGCTGAGAAACTAGGCAAGATACTTGGCCTAACCTGCTCTGTCTTGGAAAGTTTGGGAACACTCTAGACAGGTCAAGTGTGAGTATTGGTCCCCTAGAGATAGAATAAGACACTGCTTGTGTATGAATAAATTCCTCTTCTTTGTTCAGGAAATTCTCTTGTCTGACAGTGCATGAGGAATAGGCTTAGCATTTGTGTTCCAATATCCGACCCTTTACCCAACCAGTCTTTTTTTTGTTGTTGTTGTTGGCTGAACATATATTTATACAGTTTTCTTTTTCTCTCCCAAGAAGTGTTTTGTGCCAGCAGGATTGAAAGCTAGATGAAAAGCTATCAAAGCTCTAATGGGAGGAATCGATAGTACTATATGTAAGTGCATACATACATCACAAATGACAGACTTATTTCTATGCAAGTTAAGATGTTCCCAGCACCTCTAATTGGCTCCCTGCCTAGCAGTGGCACTCATGCTCAGAGGAATATACATGGCTAGGCTTACCTTGCCAAGGCAAGGTGGATATCTATGCATGAGCTGTGATTTGATTTTTCTTCTGGGACCTTTCTGTGGCTGCCCTAGCTGGCCCAGGTCTAGGGTCTGCTGAGACTTCCTCTATCACTTACCCCTTTGCATTCAGGCACTAAAAGTTGTTTAAATGCAAATTATTTTCTAGGCGGTAGAGACATTATTATTCATTAATATTTGGCTTCTAATGAGTTTATCAGCTTAGAAGAGAATGTGCTAGCGTCTTTAGGTAATAGAAACTAAGGAGATATGTTTTAATAATGACGGGTAGAAGCGTGTAGAGTAAGTTCTAAAGCATTATAGAAACATAGCTGGAGACTCAATGTGTGGCATGAGACACTGGTTACAAGGAAAGAAGTAAGATGAAGGAGGCAAGTGTGAATGTGGACATCAAAATGCCTTCACAAATCTATAGGTTGTTTATGCCTGTAGTTCCTAGTATTTGGAGCAAGATCATTTACAGAACCTTTGCTGAAATGTGGAAGTGACATCATTGCCTCCCAGAACAAGCTTCCGGGTCCTATGGGTATATTAGAGAAAAAAAAAAAAAGATTTAAAAAAAATATGCCTTTATGGTGCTTCCAGAGGTCCATTAAAGCAGAAGGGGAAATAATGCAAGGCTCTTTGTCAGGGACACAGACATGCCTGGTTTATTTGAGGAAGATTAGGTTTGGGAGAATGGTGGTCAGCATGACAGACCGAGTAGATCAGAGTGAAGAAAAGTGAGAAGAGTAGGTAGGTCAGGGAGTAATGGAAACTCCAGATCACAGAAGACCTTCCTAGTCTTTAGACTTTACCTCTTACCCTGATAAGGGGTTTTGAGGCCAACCATGGTCATCTTCCAACTTACAAAACAGTTAGAAGCCTGGAATAGTTGTTCATACTTATAATACTAGTATTTAAGAGGTAGATACAGGAGGGTCAGGGGGCAGCCTCAGCTACATAGAAAGTATGAGGCTATCCTGGGCTACATGAGACACTGTTTAAAAATAATATAAGCCTATTGCATGTGTTAGAAAATTCAGCAAAGAGGCAGAGATGGTAAATATTTTCAGTTAGGACATCTCTTCAGTGTTCTGAGTTTTCTGTTGTTGCACTGACAAAGTCAGCTAATGAATGTGGCCACAGACCAATAAAATGTCAGTCATCAAAACAGGTAGCTATTATATTTGGCACTTATTGACCTTGTGCCATTGCAATGGTACAAAGGAAAGATTTATTATTTTATAAGATTACTTAAGGTATGTATGTGATATATATAGATGCATATGATATATATATATATGTATATATATATATATATAAATTGAAGTTATCTATACAGACAGATAATATACCCCCAGGAGCAATGGATTATTTAACAAAAATTCCAGTGCCAGGCAAGGGATAATGCTCTTTAAATTGTTGGTCAGAGGGCCAAGAAGCCCACAAAAAAGTAAGCTATTGCCATTGCCCTTGGCTGCCTCCCAAAGCTTGGTGGTAAAATCCTACTGATGAAGACATCAAGTCACAGACTTGGAGACTTTAAGCTGGTACTGACCTGGAAGTCTCCTCCCTTAGGGCTAGCTTACATAATGTTGGAAGCTGTTATGACAACTATCAAAAGAGAAAAGTTATCAGCACTCCTATGCAGCTGCAAATCCTAAGAATCACAATAACGACAAATCTAGCAACGTGTCACCAACAGTGCAATAGTGGGACTTACATGTTATGTAACCAACTGACCTCTCATTAGACTTAAGACTAATTCAATAAGAGTGAGCTCAGGCTTGACCTGTAAGCCTAGCCAAGAACCTATGGCTGGAGAGGTCATAGACCCTACAGGAGAACCTACAGCTACCATTTTGCTAAACTAACATGATTTCCAATTGCCTTCTAAATACTTCTCTTTTTATCTTTACATCAGTGCAGCTCTTACCCTTCATCAAAAAACTTCTTTTGGAAGCAAGTGAGGACTATTACAGAGATCTACAACTGGTCACAATGACCGTGTGGTGCCCAAGCCCAACCGATAACATCTGCAATACAATCCCTACACCTAAGACTCTGGAAAAATCATGGGGAAAATGGTGGAAAGATTGAAAAGCCAAAGGGCCAGGACAAATGCTGTGAAACAGTGTCTTGTGTCTGACAAGAATGTTGCACCCATGAACTCTCAACAATATAGTTGCCATCCAAAACCTGTATTAAGACTACATCAATGGATATACTCACATAATGGAGGGGGTAGAGTTCACATCTCCACTCCTACATTGTGTATATGGGACTTTTATTTTTAACACCTTCATGAGCAGCAAAGTGATGAGCTGCAGGAGGCCAGAAGGCATTTGGCACAATACAACTCAGTAGCCAGTGTTGGTTCAAACTTCAGGAGTCTGACCCCAAGTTGTTTATTTTAGGCATTTTTCACCATCTGGTGAAAACTAATCTTATGGTAATTTACTCAATCCCATGTGCACAACAAGCCATATATAAATCTCCTTGAGGAGCAAAGTAATGTAAATACATGGTAAAATACCTGTGACACTTTCCATAAAGATGGGTTCTATAGATTGAATGGGAAAAATAAGTTTGTATAATTAGAGTCTGGAGGAAGATCTCCAGCTGCACAGCTTGCACAAATGTCACCAGGCTAGAAGTCATGTCAGCTCCAGACCTCTGGCCAGAAAACAGGTTTTGCATTCTTTCCCTAGAAGGAATCCTGTGTGCTCTACAGTTCAGGTTTCTCAGTGTATGTGTGCCAGCACAAAGACCTCTGTGTTCCCTACACCACAGGAAAAAAAAATACAGGCAGTTGATGGCTGCTGAGGGAGGGGAATCAGTTTTCTTCAGGAATGAGCCCACTGAGAGGCTGCCCAATCCTAAGGCCAGCCCTAAACCTGTGTATATACAAGGCTGTATCTCCTGTGTGTGTGTGTTTATATACACTTGGGTATGAAACTTAAAAAAAAAAAAAAAGAAGATAAAATATATAGCTGCAGCTGTAGCAGAAGAGATAATAAGCAGGGGCTAAGTCCTGTCTGTTTAAAGGAGAACCAATAGCATTTGCTGTCAGACCAAACGTCTGGTAGAAGAGGTGAATGTAGTTCTGTAGTGTTCCGCCCTGAGTGGAGGCACAGTCTGTTATGCTGGGCTGAGGAAAACAAGGACGGGAGAAGGGCTACTAGAAATCAACTCGAGTGGTGAGAATTTAAGATGCCTCTAAGATAAAGGAATTGTGCTGGTTGTTTCCCAACTCCCCTTCTAGTTCTCTTATTTCCTGACCACATAACTGAGGAACAGTAATGCCCTGCTCTTCAGAAAGACCTTGCACACAGTCTTACTTTGTCTTTCTCCTAAGCAGTTGGTGGTTATGCTGAGTAGAGAAAGGGGAGGCAACGAAAATTTCACTTCCTCCTATCATGCGGTCAAGATGAGCACACTTGAGATGCGTTCACCTTCTTAAGGAGATCTTCCCAGCCGTGTGTGCATTCTGATAGCCTGCTTGCATCAGTAAGACACAGCAGGAAGTTTGCCAGAAGCTCCTCCAGACAGTTTAAATCTTTTCCCTCTTCCCCCACTCTCATCTCTCCTCCCGAGAGCTATCTTCCCTTTGCCTTGATTCTTTGCACCCAAGCAGCAGCTGAGCCAATGGGCTTGTCTGTGGCATAGGCTCCCACCCTTCTCTGTAGGGCTGCTTGCAGCATAGAGCAGGCAAAACTACACTGGGCGTATGCTGATTGTAACATATTTAAAATACGAGCATTTATCGGAGGCAGCAGATGGAGACAGCAGAGTGGAGCTCCTAGAACCGAGGGCAGGGAGTGTTTCATTCAAGTGGAAAGCTCGCACCATCTAGACTCAGCTGGCACCGGCTCATAAAACCAGTGAAGAGAAAGGAGGGTGGAAAAAGCCACCTTTGTGCTAGGTTCAGGAGGTCACAGCATTCCCTGACCTTGAGTCCTCCCTGCCTGAAAGACAGTATTCATTGTGGGTGTGGAAGAGCAAACCTTCCTGACTGATGTCCTTAATATAGTTACTCTCTTAAAAATCTAATCAATTTAAGGCAAATTCAGAAGCTCAAAGGAAATGGAAATAGAAATCACTTTACTTGAAGTACACGTAAGTTCATTCTCTGACAGCCATTTATTGTGTGCCTTACCCAAGAGCACCCCGAGACCAGGAATTAGGCAGGTCTCTTCATGGAGGTTCGTAAATATTGGATATGTCAGTGGATTTCAGCTTTGATTTCTTTTTACTGCCCTCCTCACAGTTCACCCTAAAAGCGTAAATATATTCAAAGCCTACTCTATTGACTATTTGAACTAAGAAGTATGTTTCAGTGGTGAAAGTCCTCCAGGCTCAAATACCAAACTCAATACATTAATGGCAAAAAGAGAGAAGGGAAAGAAAGACAATATTTTTAAAAAGTCTGTTTGAGAAAAGAGCTGAGATTGTGCCATTCTGCTAGACGAAGTCAATTTTAACAGTTGATCTCAGGTTTGCAGACGTGCTCAAAGTCACTCAAAAAAGAACCAGTAGATTAGGCCAGAACAGCAAACCTCTGTGTGATGCTTCCCTTCCATTATGTTTTGAGAGGCTCTGAGAAGTGAAGAGAGTAAATCACGTATTTCCTCCCAGTGCCCTTTTACGAGATCCTGGAGGAACCTTCCCATCATTATATATGGAAGGTATGGATCCCAGACTCCATAGTCCCCATCACCCCCATACCACCCAATGCCCTAGTAAGAATTAATCACTCCTTCCCAATGGTACCACCAGGAAGGCATAATGTCACATTTAAATATACCACATTTTTGTACTCATGATGCATTGTGAATCTGTCAGAGGAAGTATAGCTTAGAGCCTGGCACACAATTGATACTGAATTCATTGAATAAAAGACTGAAGGCTGTAGAGAAATATGTAAGGTTATGAGTGGGGGAAAGCTCATCCAATGTCCTTTTTAATCATAGTGTCTTCATATATAATCGATTTGTGAAAGAAGCTCTCATGGGGGGGGTGACCATATCTCCAATCTACTCTCAGAGCTGTTCTGATTTCTGGAGTTTTTTTTTGTTTGTTTGTTTGTTTGTTGTTTGTTTCCTTTTAGCATTTGTTTGACAATCTTATTCATCATTTGTTCCACTCAGATTGGTTGATTGCTTGAGGACCATAGCCAATTAGGAGACTTTCCTGCTGGGCAGCCACCTGTGCTTTCCAGTGGGCTGGACAGATCCCTTGGTGAAAAGGGGCGGGGAGAGCAAGCTGGAGAGGAAGAGCCAGGGTGAAGCCAGAACTATGTAAGTTGAGGCTTTGAGGGAACTGCAGAGTGATTATCAGTCAAGGCAGAACAGTACCCTTTGGACAGTTAGGACATTCTCAGGATCCTTGCTGTGGTCATTCATAGGAGAACAAAAACATCTATCTTTGAGTGGGTAAAGGCCAGAGATATATGTTCTTTGGTTTAATTCATAAGTCCCCAAATCTAGTGCGAGATGTAAACATAGCCCAGTCATGTAGGTGAATAATGTAAAGATTCAGGCATTATGCTGGCCTGCCCCTGTCATCTGGTAGAACTTACTCAGACAGTACCCTGGTCAGCATACAGGTGCAAAGGACCCCTTTAAAAAAAAGACCCCCCACCCGCTTACTCTTTCTTTTTCTGGTTCTCTTTCCTGCTGTTTCCCTGGGGCAGACAGGACTTTTCCTGTTTCCCTCTTCTCTTCTGTCCTCTCTCTCTGTGTCTCTTTCCTTTCCCCTTTCCCCTTCCTAATAAAACTTCTTACTTAAGCTCTGTCAGCCTGGCATGTTTGTCTCCTGCCTCAGTCACCCTTGCCTGCCATGAAATCTGCCAAGATTCCCCATGGGCTTTATCATAACAAATAATATCTGGTTTAACTTTTTCACAACCCAACACCTACCCGTGTCATGTATGCACACAAAGCATGCAACACACACCTTTAGAAAACACTGCATTTTCCAGGAAAATGATTTCTTTGTGAATAAAAAGATTATTCTGACCTGTTTTTGGAAACTTGCCAGGAATTATTTATCATCTTGAAAATTTCCATAACTGTCACATTGTTTTTAGAATCTATGTCCTCAACATAGTGTATCGGAATCGGACTCCGTTTATAGCTGACAAACCTCGGTGCTTCTAGGGAAATATTTTTTTTTTACTTTGTTTTGTTATGTCCTGTTTTCCTGTTTGGGTTTTTATTTCTTCCCCCTCTCCTGGTTTGTTTTTCTCAAACAGGGCCTCCCTATGCAGCCCTAGATGGTTCTGAACTCACTCTGTATCCCTGACTAGCCTAGAACATGCCAGATCGCTTGGATTATAGACCTGGGCCATCATGCCCAGCATGGTACCCAATGGAATTTTATTGAATATGTTGCTTGCTCTTTGCCCTTTTTCTCCCCCTGCACAGAGTGTGTGTGTGGATGCCACACACACATGTGTACATGTGTGTATGGTGTATGGTGTATGGTGTGTGTGTTGTGTATGTGTGTGTGTTTACATAGTATTGTGGTATGTGTGGTGTGTGATTGTGTAGGTGTGTAGTATGTGTGTGTGGTGTGTATGGTATGTGTGATATGTGTGTGTGTGTGTGGTATGTGTATAGTGTGTGGTGAGTGTGGTATGTGTGTGTGTGTGTATAGTGTGTGGTGTGTGTGTGGTGTGTGTGTGGTGTGTGTGTGGTATGTGTGTGGTGTGTGTGTGTATGGTATGTGGTGTGTGTGTGTGTGTGTGTGTGTGTGTATAGTGTGTGGTGAGTGTGGTGTGTGTGTGGTATGTGTGTGGTATGTGTGTGGTGTGTGTGTGTTTGTATAGTGTGTGGTGAGTGTGGTGTGTGTGTGGTATGTGTGTGGTATGTGTGTGGTGTGTGTGTGTGTGTATATGTGTGTGTGGTGTATGTGTGAATGTGTGTGTGTGGTTTGTGTGTGGTATGTGTGTGGTATGTGTGTGGTATGTGTGGTGTGTGTGTGTGTGTGTGTGTGTGTGGTATGTGTGTGGTGTGTGTGTGTGTGTGTGTGTGTGGTGTATGTGTGAATGTGAGTGTATATGTGGTGTGTGTGTGTGTGTGTGTGGTGTATGTGTGAGTGTGTGTGTGTGTGTGTGTGTGTGTGTGTGTGTGTGCATATTCAGTATTGGCACTACTGAGACACCACCACACCCTGATTTTACATGGTGCCAGGAATCAAGTTCAGATTTCCATGCTCATGCAGCAATCACATCATCTCCTGAGCCATCTTCTCAGTCTGCTTTTACTCAATGTAGTTAAACCGTTATCTGATGGTTTAAAGTATGACTGTAGATACCCATGTCAAGATAGTAAAGACAGATTATATTAATTTTTTTTACATGAAGAAAGTGAACTGGTTTACAAGGAGTCTTTAAGGCAGACTCAGAAGGAACAAAGAACATTCTAGGCAGTCTTAAATATTTCACATGTACAAGAATTGTCTAGTGATCTAGCTAAAATGTGGTTACTGATTTAGTGGTTTTTGCTGGAAGCTCAAGTATCTATTTTTCAT
Source organism: Cricetiscus sungorus (assembly GCA_030556225.1). Lineage (NCBI taxonomy): Eukaryota > Metazoa > Chordata > Mammalia > Rodentia > Cricetidae > Cricetiscus > Cricetiscus sungorus. The sequence continues at coordinate 27,723,354 of JANBXA010000651.1, read as the reverse complement.
CAAGATCCAGAGTCATGCTATGGTGTTGGCATGTAGGTAGATGCTAATCTAAAGAGAAAAAAAATCCTGTGCAAAGGGGTAGAGGCTCTAAAGGTCTTCTCTGTAACTTAGCATAACTAGGTAACTAAGTATCCAGCGCCATATGGTAGGAGGTGGACTTTGAAGAGATGGAGTCAGAACACACAGGACATTGCCCAACTTGTTTGGCAGTCATTTCACATCAGTGATGCATCTGGAAGACCATGTTAGACCTCTGCCCCTTAAGACATGGCTCTGCTGGATGCATGATGCATTATAGCTGTGTTGTCAAGAAATCATGAGGGCCCCACCCCTCCAACTAAAAACTCATAGTAGAAATAGAAGGGGAGATGCACGCTCTTTTGGAGTTAAATTCTCCTAACACTGTGGTTGCCTGAGTGTTGAGTGGTGAGGGATGATCAAATAATCCTTGTAAGTTTCTGGTATTTGCTGTCATTGTGGAGCTATGGAGGACATCAAGCTCAAGGACAAAGGTCAGGGACACCAATTTGTAGACATGTACAGTTAAGGGAACTGCTCTATGAAAAACCAGGAGGCTAACCCATGGAACTAATATGAGAACTTTTATTCAGATATGCTGCTTTATGAAGCCTGTGTAGAGGAGGAACATATACAATCCCTAACCCATGACTGGCCAGCCCAGCACCAAGGAGGAGAAGAAAACAAGTTGCTGTTATTAGAGATGATGTGTGGTACACTATGATCACCTGGGTGTCAGAGTAGCAAACAGATGGAACTGGAAAGAGTTTCCTGCTTCTTAGGCTCAGTATTTGTCTTCATTTTACATTCAAGCAACGCGCGCGCGCACACACACACACACACACACACACACACACACACACACACACACTCTGCTTTATACCTCTTCAGTCACTAATTGCTTCAGTTCAGAATCCTGTTCTAAAATCCACATCCAATACCCAGCATTCCTTCAAAACGCGACCCGGGTCTCCTGTCTCCAGGACACATTCGATTCTCCCAACTTCATGTCTGCTCACAGCTCCCTTTGCCTGTGTCATCAGCTCTGTGTTTGCAATGCTGTGTTTGTAGTTTGCCCACCTCCCTGTGGACAGTGAGCTCCTGAAGGGCAAAAGTGTGCCCGAGTCTTCCATCGTTTCTGGCTCAGAAAGTCGTAACATTTCCATTTACAACTTTTTACCAAAAGGGGCCTTCACACTGGGTCCCCTCCTCCTACTGAATGCTCTCACCATTAATATTATACTTAATTATTTAGATTTGATTTATTGGGAGTCAATACTTAATTTAAAAAAAAACTAATTTCTCTTAAGGATTTTAATAAATAATAACATTAAACAATTATCAAGAACACATCAGAATGTAAAAACATTTAATTCTTCACATAATTAAATTTTAAATATAATCTAATGGAAATAAGTCCTTTCCACAAAACCCTTAGCTAAGTTTCATTCTGACTCTTGTCCTTGTTTGTCTTTGTCCTGCTTGTATCTTCTGTTTCTGGCTCTCCTTATTGGTTCTGTAGTTAGGCCGATGTGGAAAAAAGTGAACTTCTTCCTTCAGGCCTACAATTAAGTAAGGTAAATGCTACTGGCTCAAGAAAATATAGTTACTTTTAATGTAACAGAAAATTTGAAATGTCTATAAATTCACATATCTGTAGCAAGTATTTAATTTTATTTTCCCCCAAACAAATGCTAATAGCTAAAATATGTAGAGCACCTGCCTTCTGACTTTGTAATCAGATGATGTACCGTAACACAGTAAACACATTCATGTGTACGAAGCTCTCACACCCACACATGCTCCCTCTCTCACACACACACACGTTCCAGGAAAGCTACTGTGCTTGTCTGGCTCACAGGGAAGAACACAAGAACAAATTTATTATGAGACTGTGTTTCTAAAACTGAGGTAGCCCTCATCTCAAGCTAAGAATTGTGGGAAGCAACTAGAGTAAATAGTGCAGCTGATCCCCTAACTTGTTATGTTAGTTAACCAATTAAACGTCATTTTTTTTTTTTTTTTTGTATAAAAAACTAGCACAGATACTCGAAGGAGGAGAATGCAAATTTCCCATGAATATTTAAAGATCATAGCATCAGTGAGACTGCAAAGAGATGCAGAGCTTGTGGTAAACTGCTTGGGCTCAGTCCCAGCCTGCCAGTCACATGGGTTCTGTTTGTTTCTTTGTTTAAGTGAGAAAGTCAGGCATTCTTGTACAGGATTCACACAGAAACAAACACAGCAGCTACTGCTCCACAGAAACAAATGTGGAGACTAAAATGCTGCTCACAGAACTGTTAGCTCAAACACAGAAGGGTTCTGGGAAAGAGGTATTGGAACATCCTGTCTGCAGCAGAGATCTGCATGCCTTTGCCCTTAAGAACTCGAGAAGTGTCTCTGTATCAACATCAGCAGTCCTTATGTCCACTGGCTAACAATCCTTCCACACTCTAAATTTCTTTCAGTTTCAGCTTTCTTACAGCTTTGTTGTCTAATTTTGTATATATAAGGTCTTTTTGTTAGCATATATCTATTGTACAAAATGGGTTCCAGTATAACAGTTTCACACATGTAACCTGATGTACTTTAATTGTATTCACCATCCTATCCACACCCCTTGTCCTCCTTCTGCCTCCAGCTGGTCCCCCTCTTCTTCTTTTATCATCATCTTTCTATTAATGGCTTCCCATATCTTTGGGACCAATTTTCTGTCTGGGTCTTCTGCTCCTATTTTATATCCCAAATGTCTACATAAATTTGTGTGTCAAATGTCTAACTCTACAAAAGTGAGGCAACAATCCTTTCATTTATCCACAATTGTCCACATTTTCATACAGATTTGGTGCCAAACTGGCACAGAACACACTCGCCAGCCTACACTCCAGTTGCCCCTGAGCTTACTGTCTGCTTTTGGAAAGGGCCACTGTGTAGTTGGGGTGCCACAATTAGGATTAAGGCCATACATGAAACATGGTCATGTTTCCTCTGTACAACACTGGAAATACACTATGGAACTCCTAACTCTCCCTGAAAGATGTCAGATACTGAGTCACCGAGACTGATGACTCAGTGACAGAATAAAATAAGGAGCCAAAAGGCTTAACACCAAAGCCAAAATTATATAGAAATGTGAAGAATGGGATCTTTAGTTGAATATAGATTCCTGTATGCTGTGGATATCTTTTTAAAAATATGTCTTTCCTTTTTTTTTTCTTTTAATTTTTATTACAGGGGTAAGTTAAATATAATCCTTAGTACCGAGCCTGCCATTTCTATACACTAATAGAATTCACTACCTTACAGTGTTAGTGCTTCTATGACAAATACCTGCTACTAAAATATTTATTTTAAAAGAAAAACTGTACTTCTCACAGTTCCACATGGTGGGAGTTCAAGATCAAGGACCCCCTAGATTTAGTGTCTGTTAAAAGTCAAGTTTGCCTTTCTATTGTGTTTCCTTGTTGCTGCACTCTCCGGAAGGGAGGGTATTGTCACTTCATGTTGACGAAGGCCCTATCGGAAGAAATCTAATCCTATTCCTGAGGCCAGAGCCCTAAAGTTACCTCCCAAAGGCCACATTTCTTACTGCATTGCTTTGAAGATTGTGATATAATATATGTTTCAGTTTGGGCTATGTGTTGTATAACTTTCCGCTGAAGAATGTAAGCAAATGTTTCTTTATCCTAGGTACAGACCAAAAAAATAGTCACCCAAATATGGTTTAGTAGAACAGTGAGTTGATTGGAGTGACTTATAGGAATGTGGGTGAGGGGTTACTTAGAGAAACGCAGATGAGTCAGAAGCAGGTCTATCACTGAGACATCCATCGCAGCTTGAGTGACAATTTAGGAGCACTACATCCCTGGAGCTCCCCCATCTCATTTGCAGTCAGGTCTGTATGTCAGAGAGTTTCTTCTCCCCAGAAATAGCTTTACTGCTTTTATAATCTTGATCGTCAACTTGACACACTGAGGAAGAGAGAATCTTAATAGAAGTATTTCCTCATGTTAGATTTGTCTGTGTGCATGTCTGGGGGAGGTTAAATTTCTTGATTGCTGATGGATGTGACAAGATCAAGTCAGTCAACTGTGAGAGGTAATGTCCCTGGGCAAATGGACCTGGGCTGTACAGGAAAGGTGGTTGACTGTGAACCTGTGAACAAGCCAGTAAACAGCATTACTCTGTGACTACTTTTTCAGTCTCCTGCTGTGGCATCCCTCAATGGTGGACTAGAATTTTCAATCAATAATAAACACTTTCCTTGCCAAGTTTCTTTTAGTATACTGTTTATCACAGCAACAGAAACAAAACAGAATGAAAATTGGTACCAGAAACAATGTGGAGTTGTTGCTGTGATGGACTGGACCATGTTTTTTTGGGAGGAAGTTGAGGAAGTGTTTGAAATTGAGTTGGAAAAGCCATTGAGGGCTCACAGCATGATGCTACTCTGTGGGAAGTTGGGTGAGACTAATAAAACGGATGGAAAAACAGGATTCATCCTTCTGCTGCATCAAAGAAACACACCTTACCATCAAGGATAGACATCACCTCAGGGTAAAAGGATGGAAAAATATATCCCAAGCAAATGACCTATGAAGCAAGCTTGTCAATACTAGGAACTGTAGTGGCATCTTACCTTACCAGTGAACTTGTAGTAGTGGCCACACACTTTGAGCGTGGTTTCAGGTTCAGAGGTGACCCTTTTAACATAGAGGAGCAGCAGATCTTAGAGAGCATCTTCTGGAGCAGGAAGGACATGACAGTTATTTACTCGTATCTGTGTAAATTCTTTCCCAACAAAACACCCATTTATCGTTAAAAAAATTACAACTTAGATATAACTGTCCTGAGAAAGAGTTTTATGGGGACACTAGTGGCATTTGTCCATTTTGGTGACTGCTTTTACACCAAGTAAAAGTGCTGAGTAGCTGAGATAGAGGCCACAGGTCCTTGGCCTAAAATGATTTCTGTTAGAAAAAAGTACTACTGCCTTCTTAGAGTGCAACAATAATATTTTCTTAAAATTTAGAACTCTCTATTATTTACCTCATATAATGATTAGTGAATATTTGATTACTATTTAAACATTTTCCAAAAAATTACATCAGAAATAAAATATCTTCTCAAAATTCTTTAATAGAGTTGGGAGAGTAGTTACTTATGAGCTTAAATATTGGACAGCAAACAGGAGTGAAGCTTTTGGGGTAAGGGATGTCTTCTGTACTTTGATGTAGATGTTGGCTAGGATGCTTACACTGTCTTAGTGTAAAAGCAATCACCAAAATGGACAAATGCCTCTAGTGTCCCCATAAAACTCTTTCTCAGGACAGTTATATCTGAGTTGTAAATTTCTTTTTAATGATAAATGCATTTACCTGTGTGTGTGCTCTTCAGAGCATGTATGTTATATTGCAATATAAGCCCACTACAGAAATCAAAAAAAAAAAAATAAAGAAGAAGAAGAAGAAGCAGAAGGAGAAGGAGAAGGAGAAGGAGAAAGAGGAGAAGAAGAAGAAGAAGAAGAAAGTTGTGTAGCCATTTTAATATTTGACAAAATAGACTTCAAACCAAAAGTAATCAAAGCTAAGGAAGGACAATACCTACCCACCATCAGAGGAAAAACTAACCAAGAGGGCATTGCAATACTTAACATCTATGCATTAAAAGCAAGGGTACCCAAGTCTTTAAAAAAAAAACACTACTATAACTTAAATCATGTATTGCCCCTTACACAATGATAGTGGGAGACTACAATATCCTACTCTTACCAATAGACAGGTCATCCAGATAAAAACTGAGCAGAGAAATGTGGGAGATAATCCATGTTATAAATTAAATGGACCTAACAGATATCTACAGAATATTTGATCCAAACACAAAAGAACCACATGGAACTTTCTGTAAAGTTGACCACACATTCAGACACAATACAAGTTTCATAAGACAAGAAAATTGAAATAACACTCTGCACCCTATGAGACCACCATAGATTAAAGATGTTATCAATAGCAACAGAAACAACAGAAAGCTTACAAACTCATGGAAACTGAACAACACTACTGAAGGAAAAATGGGTCACTGGTGAGCCTGGGCTATGGTGGCGCACACCTTTAATCCCAGCACTTGGGAGGCAGATGCAGTGGATCTCTGTGAGTTCGAAGTCAGCTTGGTCTACAGAGTATGCTTCAGGACAGCCAGGGATGATATACAGAGAAACCCTGTCTTGAGAAAGGAAAAAGAAAAAAGAAAAAAGAAATGGGTCAAGACAGAAGTTGAGAAAGATATTAAAGACTTTCTAGAATTGAGTGAAAATGAATACATAGCATACCCAAACTTATGAAAACAAAATAAAGGTGGTTCCATGACTTGAGTTCAGTGCCTATGTTAAAAAAAGGGGAGGAGGGGGAAATGAAGACATCTCATATTAATTAAGAGTGCACCTGATAGCTCTAAAAGACAAAGAGAAAATACACCCAAAAGAAGTAGACAGCAAGAAATAATCAAACATAATCAAACTCAGGACTGAAATCAATAAAATCAAAACAAACAAATGGATATAAGAATCAATGAAATGAAGAATTGCTTCTTTGAGAAAATCAATAAGATAAACCACATAAAACCCTGTTCAAATTAACTAAATGATAGAGAGTATCCAAATTAACAAAATCAGAAATGAAAAGGGGGCTATAACAAAGGCCACCAAAGAAATCCAGAGAATCAGACAGACATATTTTAAAACCTGTACTCCACCAAATTGGAAAATCTAAAAAAAATGATTAATTTTGTCCATAGATACCACTTACCAAAGTTCAATAGAGATCAGATAAGCAATTTAAACAGACCTATTAACCCTAGTGAAACAGAAATCATCATTAAAATTCTCCCAACCAAAAACAAAAAGTCAAGGGAAGTATGGTTTCAGTGCAGAGGGTGAGGAGGAACTGAGAGAAGTAGAGGGAGGGAAAATCATAATCAGGCTATGTTATATAACAATATGACAAATATTTTTTTTATGAATGAGAAAATGCAGGGAAGAGGAGAGGGAATTGAAAGAAAATAACACTGGAAAAACTGGAGGCAGTAGAGGTAGGATTGTGACATTTCTGTTGGAAACAAAATCTACACCAAGGCTGTTTGTGTGGTCTTCTGCGTAAGTGAAACTTGTGCTCCCCTGGAATGATGGGTGTGATCATCTGTGGCTGAAGAGTTAGTTATGATGAGTAAGCAACCAGCATCACTGAGGCAACCTCCTGGGAAGTATTTTTGCAGAGTCAGCACACAGAAGCCATGCAGTAGGGCCAAGGATGGGGCTTAAATTGGCAGCCTAATTTGGTAATGTATGAGAGTCTCTCATGTGACACTGGTTCCGGCAGCATGGAAGCTACAAGACTGAAGGGAAAGAAGCTGTGGCTTGGAACCATGGGGTAGGGTTAGAGTCTCTGAAGAGAATCCAGGACATACCACTGGTGAAGGCCAAGTCTTGTGCAATGGAGGCCTCAAGATATTGTAGATACAAGGACTGTGGGTGACAGTGACAAATACGAAATGGGGCATCCTGAGCCTAGCTGTGTGTGTTTCAGGTGGCAGAGCCAGAGAAAAGGCTGGTCAAGGCCCTTGGAGCCAGGAGATTATGAGACAGTTCCAGATGTCCAATGTTGACCTAACTATATTATTGGGATTTGATTTTACTTAAGTATGATTAGAACTGGTCCTGGTTCTTCCCTTTTGGGATCAGAAAAAATGCAATTTAGTTTTGATTTTATAGGAATCCACGAGTAAGAGGCTTTGAATTTTAAAAAACGTATTTTTAAAGTGTTGAAAAATTTACAGACATTTGAAGTTGTGCTGTGTCTTATATTGTTATGCTAACATGCGATCTTGGTAAAAAGTAAAGGTTATAGTTTAACTGTGATGTGTTTGTGTGCCATGTTGACAAGTGGTAGACTTGAGCTAGCTCATCTTCGCTGTCAATTTGACATACTTAGGAAAAGAGGACCTCACTTGAAGAGTCACCTCCATCAGGCTGTCTTGTGAGCATGTCTATGTGGCATTCTCTCAATTGCTAATTGACATGGTAGGCCCAGACCACTGTAGGTGTTTCCATAGCTATGTCAGAAAGCTGTCTATATATGGGTTAGAGAAATTAAACCCAAACAGTGCTCCTCTGTGGCTTCTGTGTCAGTTACAACTTTTAAGTTCCTGCAATGGCCTCTTGTTCTCACCTTCCTGCAGTTATGGACTTTGCCCTGAAATAAATATTTTTCTCCCTAGGTCATGGTGTTTACCACAGCCACAGGGAAGCAAACTAGAATGCTAGAGGTTTGACAAATCATGTAAGTTTTGGAAACTTCCTGGGTCTTGTAGTACACGTTTTTATTTCATGAGTCTTAGGAGCCTCCATTCTCTCTCCAGGAGGGAGTGTTCATACTAAGGGGAAATGGCTGCAAGTTTCCCAGATTTTAAACTCCTAGCCATGGCAAATAATTAAAGTTCTAATCTTCAGCCTTCAGATAGCCATAGAGATAATTTCCAAACTACCTTCACCTGATAATAATATCTTTCTCATTCTAGAATAATTTTGCCTTAATTCTCTAGAGAATTTGGCACAGAAGGGTTCATTTGGATGTGAATACACAGGTCTTTCTGGGTTTCCTCTCCCAGCCTATGAGCCAGTGTGCCTATGTACTGAACCTTCATAAAACTTCCAAAGTTCAGAAAGCTTCTAGTTAACTGAACACACCCTATGCATGTATTCATTTGTACCTCTGACAGCAACATGTCTGCAAATATCAGCCAGTGAGTGACTCAAGCCAATTTGTCAAATGCAAGGAAGAGGTGTGGGAACCATCTCCCCGTTACTCAAAAGCTCAGGTGGAATAATCTTGGTGTGTGACAAGAATCCAAAGCAGTTTTGGGAACTGAGCCCCAGTCTTTGAGGCCTGATGCTATTTCCAGGAAGATGGTGTCAGAGTTAAATTGGATTAGGGGACAGGATCTGGATTAGGGCAGAACAGCTGGTGTCCATTGCGGCAGAACAGCTTGCTGGTTGGGGAAAAGTCATGTTTGGGGGTCACAGAAGTTGTGTTGACTGTGGTGTGAGAATGGATGGACACCAGGGGTTTTCATTTTTCTTGACAAAGGGGTTAAATTAAAACATGAATTTTGGGCAGGGGCATAAACATTCCAACCATAGCATCTTCTTTGTTTGACTGATTGACAGTTGACAGAAATACCCTCCACCAAATGCATCACTGGTATTTTAACTGACTCCTAGAACTCACTGTCTTGTAAGGGCATCATTTTGCTCCACACAAAGACTATCTAAGTTCAACCCAAAATGTCTTTCCTGAAACTTGGTTTTAGTCATGTCGGGTCTTTCTTGTAAAATCATATGGAAAAAGTCTGTTTCCTCCATCTTCAGAATAGACTGTCAACTCCATCAACTCAGCTATTAAGATGTCAGAGTTTTCCCTCTTCCATGTGAAACATAGTTTCCCCACTAGTTGTTCTTATAATGTGGGATTAATATACCTCACTATCCTGTTTCCTTCTCTTGCACACACTTTGTTTAACATGAACTTTTAAACTGTAGGTTGCTAAACTGTGGTCAGTCAATACAGAAGGAGACATGGGTGACAAATAGCACCAGAGTTGTTTAATAAACTTCAAGAAATCATAATATTTCAAAGACCTAAAATTATAATTTATATGTATCTTGAGATAATGTCACTTGGGCTGATAATGCTCAACACACACACACACCACACACACCACACACACCAGTAAAAAACAAACAAAAAAGCACCAGTACCAGTCAGGAGAAACTTTTACAATGGTTGATCAAGGTAGTTCAAGTGACTCCCCAAATAACATGGACTATTGATGTAGCCCGTGGCTGCCTCCCTGAAGTTGAAGTTAAGCTCCTATTGATGAGGACAAAGGGTTTGGATTATTTGAACTGGATCTCGCCTGAAAACTCCCTTGCTGGAATTTAGTTTCTATAATATCAGAAAGTCCTATGGAAGAAGCTAAGCTGCCAATGGAGGGAAGCCATTAATAGGTCTAGGAAGCACTGACATCTGTGAACCATGATGACCAACATGGTAAGGTACCCCTAAAGATATTGGTGATAACCTACAGCTGTCAAATTGTGCTTAAGAGCACTCAACAGGAGGGAAATCATGTCTGGTACTAGAATGCTAGCCAATATCTTGGGACCATGAGGGCATATACTTGAGAAAAATATCTGCTACTACCGCTTTGCTAGACCAGCAAAATTCCTAACCACGTTCTGAATGTTATTGTTATACCTACGGGTAAGTGTTGCTGCCACTCTTCATCAACAAAACTTCTCTTTACAGCAAATGAAGACTATCACAGAAAACCACAATGACACACAATGCTAGATCAACTGACTGTGGTGAGCCCAACCCCAATGGATACATCTACATCACAGTAAACAGAAGAAACAGAGACCATGGGCCCACAATGCCATGGCCTAGTAACCTCCCACAGGCTACACCTCCTAATGGTTCAACTATTGCTGGTCAGTACCACCCTGGGAAGCAAGTCTTGGCTACATGGCCCACAAAAGACATACAACATCCAAACTATAACAAGGTTATGAAACTATTTACATCTTTAAAGATTCAAAAGTAGTTTACCTCACCAGTTCATGAAGTAAGGGCACAGCTTGGCCCCTCGATTAAGTTCAATTTCTACTAATGCCTTCTAAAATTTGTAGTAGTTTCTGTTAAAAATAATATTCCCCCTTTTTGACTCTCATTGAACTTTAAATCTTTATCAAGTGAACTACTGTCAATCTGAAGCGGGCCTACCTTGTATTTAAGTAGTTGATTCTTTGAACTTGGATGTAAAACTTAACATTTAACCCTATTAACTGTATATTGTTAATTTCATTCCATTCTTCTCCTTTTCAAGGTCTTTTGACGTAAGTTTGATTCCTTAATCTGGTTTATCTGTTTTACCTCCAACTTTCAGTCATGTGTAAATTTGATAGGCCAAGTTTTGGGGTTTTGTTTTGTGATTTTTATTTTTTTTTTTAGTGAGACAGGATCTCACTGCATGGCTCTGACTGGTCTTGAACTCACAGAGATCTGTCTGGTTCTGCTCTTTGGGTGTTGGGATTAAAGGTGTGCTTGCCACACCTGGCCAGCCCAAGTATATATTAAAATTAAAAAAGAACTACATAGCTTTCTGACACAGTGTAGGATAGGGACTTAATTCTGACTAAATGAAAGTTTGAACAATGGAGGGAATGGAACATGAAACACCTAATAATTTAGCTGTATTTTTCAACTTACCCACAAAACCAATATGATCAGCCTTTTCAAATACTCCATGTTATTAAATGAATTGATACCTTTAGTGCCCTTCACTGGGAGATAAATTAAAATTAAAACAAATTTAGGAGGGTGGAGGATGACTTCACAATGGTCTCAAACCTGAGAGTGTTAAAGAATCACTCAGGACATGTGTTCAATACGCTTGATCCCTGAGTCTCATTTCCTGAAATTTGGATTCAGTGAGTCTGAGACGTGACTCCAGGAATGTGCATTTTTAACAAGCACCATATGCTATTCTGATGCTTTTGGTCTTAGGCCACATCTTAGAAGCATCTTCAGAAAGTTTCTTTAGGTTGAAGTTGATAATGTGCTCCCTAGTTTTAACAGGGTGCTGTGGCTTTCTGGCACAGTGTAGAATAGAGAATTAATACTGGCTGGATGAAGGTATGAACAAAGGGAAGAATAAAAGGCGGGGTGGCACTCAGTAATAATTTAGCTATGTTTTCCAGCTTACTCACAAAGCCAGTATGATCAGCCGTTTCAAATGCTCCGTGTAATTAAATGAATTGATACCTTTGGTGCCCCTCACTAGGAGAAAAATAGAAAGGGATGTTTTGCATGACCCATGCTTCATGAACATATGTTTTCTCTCAGTGATCACTACTTTCCTCTTCAAGTGTTCAGAAATCACATACTTACTGTATCTGCTGGAACTCTGAGAATTAAGCAGTATCTTATATCAACTCCCAGAATCGACCTCTACTGCTTTCTATTTACCTTGAAAAAAGAAAAAAAAAGGGGGGGGTGGTGTAGGCTTAGGTGGCATTGTCTTTCTTCCTATTTTGAGCATGTGTGTGTTGAGCATGTGTAGAGGCTAAAGCAGTGGTTCACAACCTTTTTAATGCTGAAACCCTTTAATATAAGTCTCCATGTTGTGGTACCCTTCAAGCATAAAATTATTCCCTTGTTATTTTATAATTGTAATTTTGCTACTGTTATGAATCACAGTGTAAGTATCTGATATGCAACCCCTCCCAAAGGGATTGTAACCCATACATTGAGAACTTCTGGGCTAGAGGATAATCTTGGCCATTGTTCCTCAGACACCTCACCTTTCCCTTAAGGGTTTCTAACAGGCCTGAACTTGTCAAATGAGCCAATAACCCCAGAAATGGGTCTGTCACTACCTCTTCCATGTTGGAACACATGTGTTCACCACCATGCCTAGCTCTTACATGGATTCTGGTGACCAGATCTTCATGCTGTGAGGCAAAGACATTAGCAATGAAGCCATATCCCTATCTGTCTGGTTGTTCTTATTTTTAACACTTCTTCAAAATAATAAGAATCTAAGGATGGGGAACTTTAACTAGTCAGGTAGTTTTTAGTTTACCCCAAATATGTATCCAAAGAAATTTTAAGGCTCACTAGAAAAACTCAGAAGCAAGACATCTTTCTTAACTGAGGTTAATGCTTGTGAAGTTTTACCTGACCCAATGGATCATTCGGATCATTGTACTTCTTGGGTCTCCAATTCCCACACCTTTTCTTCTTCTTCTCCTTCTTCTTCTCCTTCTTCTCCTTCTCCTTCTCCTTCTCCTTCTCCTTCTCCTTCTCCTCCTCCTCCTCCTCCTCCTCCTCCTCCTCCTCCTCCTCCTCCTCCTCCTCCTCCTCCTCCTCCTCCTTCTTCTTCTTCTTCTTCTTCTTCTTCTTCTTCTTCTTCTTCTTCTTCTTCTCCTCCTCCACCTCCTCCTCCTCCTCCTCCTCCTTCCTCTTCCTCTTCCTCTTCCTCTTCCTCTTCTTCTGCATTCCTAGATGGGTGCTTGAGTTCTCAGAGTGTACTTACTTTTGTTTGCTTACTTTTATTTTTAGTTTTGTTTTTCAGATCATGTATATTTAAACAGTAAAATGAATGAGGCTTTACCAAAGCCAACGTTAAACATTGCTCCTGAAAGGAGAGTAGGATTGTACTTAATGCTTCACCACCAGTATGAAGGAGTCTAGAGAGAGGGCTGATCCTAAGAAAAAAGAAAGAAAAAGAAAGGAAGGAAGGCCAGAAGGAAGGTTTTAGGCCACTGAGGAGTCTAAGGACATAGTAAAATCCTAAGGAACTTCTCCAGCAAAGTCAGCTAACAGATCTGTCCCCACCTCACAGGAAGGGGCCTGCCTGACCATCCCACTAGCAGAAAGCAGTGGTGGGAAGAGAGGCCTGGATACAGAGTGGTTGTAGATCCCTTCCCTCAATCTGCAGGGGGAAACCCAGGTGGTGACTCTCTCAGCTATGACACGAAGTCCCCAGTCTCACTCCAGCTTAGGACAGAATCTGGAAGTTTCTCATTGTGGCTTTGTGAAGACTATGACCCATCTCAATTTCCCACTTTTCTCAGCCTGCCTTCTAATCTTCCCAGTTCTTGGTACTCCTGGATTTCTCGGCATCTCTGTGAGCACCCATCTACAGGCACTACTCTGACCTCTTGCTGCCTAGATAAATCTTTACCACCTTGTGGTGCATGTGTCAATAGCAGCCTCCATTCGTTTTATTCCTGAGGAAGGAGAGGCTCCAGAGAATGGGTAAGTAGCTGCTCCAAGGCACTCCTGTCACTGGGAAGTTGAAGAGACTTTCCTGGAGGCAGCCATTCTGATTGTTTTCAATCCTCTAACTTCCCATTCACTGTGTCTGTCAGCGACGTGGAGACTGCAGTTGCTTCTATCCCAGGGCACTACAGAACTTCCTGAAGATCTACCATGGGAGAGAGTTTGTTGCATTTGTGTAAGACTATCTGTGGGAAAGGTGGTGCTTGCCTGACCCTTTACTCTTCCATAGAGCCTTATAGGGGAGGCGGGACTTTCTTTGCCAGTCCAACTGCATTTCCCAGGGCTCAGCTTTCCCCTGGTAACTGGATACAAGTGTCACTCAGCCTCTACACAAGGAAAGTATACACAGTGCAAGAATGAGAGACAAACAGGCTCCTTTTCTTCAACACGGGAGTGACCTATTTGAGTGCACGTTGAGACTGAGTGATATAGTTAAGCTGGGTCAACAGCCTTTAGGTACTCTGTTCATTATTAATAAACACTTTAAGATGTAACTTATGCCGAAATCCAGAAGGCTACTGTAGCCATATCTGTATGGAGACTGAAGCAATTCTAAGATAAAGGTTGAAATTTAGAGGGGAAATGTTTTTATTAGAATGAGGCTATCAATCCCAAGGTAGGATGATGGCCAACTGTCCTCACTGACTTGAGAATTTTGCTAAAACAGATAACCCTTGACAAGCTGGGATAGTTGGTGGCACTACAATGAACATTTTATGGCTCAGTACTTTTAACTGTGGAGTGTCTCCCCCTATATTGAAGATACTTTCTTTTCTTTTAAATGGTATTTGTATGTCATTGGCCATCTAAGAGACCACCTATTGAAACTATAGCAGGGAAAGAAGTAGAAACTATCAGAGCTAATACTATAGCAGCCACTATTTAATCCTTTCATATCTTCCCCATGTCCCTGTGTGCATGTGTGCCTGTGTGTTACAAATACCAAACTGGGCAGTGCAAATAACTTCGTGGGCCATTTTCTTATCAATAAACATCCTTGAAACTCCCATTGCTAATGGTTGTGTGGCCTCCGTTGAGGATGTTCAATGCTTTAACCACTTTGTAGTTGTTCAATATTTAGGCTAATTTTTGCTATGAAAGGTAATGTTGCTGTGAATATTTTTAGGACTCTAATGATTTCTTTTGGAGAAGCTTCCGGGAATTTATTGAACAAAGCCTTGGAGGCATAATTAAAAGCCACTGTATCTTATCTCTGGAGCCCTCTTGGAAGGCTGTACCTCACAACACAACGCCCACTTGACTACTGCTAGTATCTAGGTTTTTCCATGTTCAGCAGCCTTAGAGTTAAGGAAATTTCTCCACACAGTCTTTATTTCTTTGTTTACTAGCACAGTTCAAACATCTTTCATCTCTTTCTCGTTTGAATTTTCCTAAAATTGTTTGTTCATACACTTTCCCAGAACCTTTATTGAGTTTTAAGATCTTGCTTCTCATTTCCGTAAACTAGTTACAAACTTACTATAATAAATCTTTTTATGACATCCTTGTTTTGAACACTTTCTTGACTTAAGTTTGGCAGACGTTTTAAAAAGTGCTGTCCCTCAAAATTGTTAACTGTTTGTAGTCTTTAAAGAATGAGTAAAAACCTGTACACATACCTTTACTGAAGATTCTTCTCCTCCGCTGTTAGCCCATTAGCACCGACTGAAATTGTTCTATAATGCCTGAAAATGATATGTCACATACATGTGATGGAGGGGTAGAACCTATCATCCAGTTTGAACACATTAGATGCACTGTGTGCCCCCATAGGCCCTTGATTTTTCCAAGATGGGGCTACCATGCTCTTGTGTTATTATTGCTCACTTTGCTTCTAATGCCCATCCCTAGTTTTATGATGTGTATGATTGTTCCTTTAATCATGCATGTGTTTTTCTTACTTTTGAGCTTCAGAAAAAAAATCTTCACAAAAATTCATCTTTTATCTCATATCCTGACT
Organism: Cricetiscus sungorus; assembly: GCA_030556225.1. Lineage (NCBI taxonomy): Eukaryota > Metazoa > Chordata > Mammalia > Rodentia > Cricetidae > Cricetiscus > Cricetiscus sungorus. The sequence continues at coordinate 27,707,472 of JANBXA010000651.1, read as the reverse complement.
TACTTTATTTACTATTTTATTATTATTATTATTATTATTATTATTATTATTATATTATCATTATCATTATTGGTGTGTGTGTGTGTGTGTGTGTGTTTGGTTTTCCAGACAGGAAATATATATACCTTTGTATATATACCTTTGGAGCCTGTTTTTGGAACTCCGTTTATAGACCAGGCTGGCCTCCAGCTCACAGAAATCTGCCTGCCTTTGCCTCCCAAGTGTTTGGATTAATGATGTGTGCCGCCGAGTTATTTTTTCTCTATGGGCATAGACATAGAGATTTTGTTTTGTTTTTCTCTATGGGTATAGAGTTTATCTATATTTTATGGGAAGATGTGGCCCAGTCATTTTCACCAGTAGATAATGTTTCAATTTTTAAATATTGGAGAGCATATTCTTGGAACCTACAGGTGAAGGCTTCTCTGGAGGCTACATGTAGGAGTAATAGTATTGGATTGAAGTGTGTGTGCATGATCTGCTTTACAAGCCAAGGCTAAGATATTTTTCCCCAGCGGTTGTACTAATTACAACCCCAACTGCAGACTTTAAGATCATGTTGTTGGGTTTCCTTGCCAATACTTTGATATTTTCAAGTATTGAAATCTGCTAGCCATTTTCATCCAGTGGATTTGTACCAATATTTTTTTTAGGCTCCCCCCCTACCCCCCGCCAAGTTCCCAACACTTAAAAAGCAAATCTCAAAAACAAATCATACCCCCCCTTGTTTGGCTTTTCAGGTTCTCGGTAGAGGTAAGGTCAGACACTTAACAAATTGCTCATATCTGTCATTCAGAGTCTCTTGTTTTGCCCTGGGAAGGGGCGATCACATCAGATCGAATGAACGAACAGTAGATTGAGTAGAAATTAAGAGGCCAGTATTCTAGGCTGCTTCTGCCCCTGCCTCTGCAGGGCATGCATCCCATCACATCACCTCTTTTCATCCTAGCTGCTCACCAGGCACAACAGAGCTGACCTTTCTCCCCTCCTGTTGTGAGGATGGGGTCTGGCTGCAGAGCACTTTGAAATCTTTGGATGACAAGCTCAACAGAAGTGCCAAGTATGATCGTTACCCGTGCCAGCATCACTAGAAGACAGCACAAAAATAGGAAGCAAAGAAATTTTCACGCCATACAAGCTCCAGCGAAAAAATTGGCTGGTCAGAATGTCATCCCCTGTTTCTGGTTCACATAGTCATTGACTTTTATAAATCAGGAGGAGGGAGGAGAGTAAATATACACACTTCTCTTTCTTTTTTTGTCTTTGCCAGGCAGAAGTCTTTTGAGCAGCCTGATTCTCATGAGACCAGGTGAGTCACTGCTTCAGGAGGAAGGCTGATGCCCCAGGAGCTCCAGTCAAAACAGTTCTCATAGGTGCCCTTCACACTCCACTTTTTATCCTGAGGCCTCTAAACCATGAAGTCTGAGAGGATATCACAGGCTGAGGACCGGGGAGGGTCTAAGCCTTGATTGACACTGTCAAAAAATAGCAGTTCCTTTACTTGCAGTAGAAACAGAACATCCTTTGGCTGTGGCCTTCTACCTTCCAGTTCATCTTCTTAGACTGCCTTCCTGCCCTGTATGTGAGAACATGAGAGATGCCGGGAGGGGACATTTTTTTCAACAACCTTTGATAGATTAGGAACCACAGAATAAGATGAGTCATGCCCATTAATGTGAAGGCTCATTCTAAAATTGCCTTAACCATGATTTGAGTACCTCATATCCATCTTGGTCTGCTGCCCTAAGTGAGTTGTGATGAGCCATAATCACCTTTACTTATAAATTCGATGGGCTGTGGAGACAGCTCTAAGCCACAGAAAAGGCATTTCCCACTCTGAGCTTTGAATCTGAAATGGGAGGTTTCGTTTGATTTTTTTTTTCCTCTCCCCTGCTCTAGATCTTCACACTGGAGATTTTAAAAGTCAAAATTGCACAGGGTGGTTTGGTTGCTGCACCCCATGGAGAAGTTCAGAAAGTAAAAGGTAAGGGGGTGTAGCCTTAGGCTTATAAGGGGGAGGTGAGTGACGTGTGTCCACCCACAGGAACTGTTCTGTGAAGTTATGAATCATAGTGTACTCGATGCCTAATTTTCACCCAGGAAGGGAAAGCTACTGAGCACTATTGAAGTGTTTTGTTCAAATGTTTCACCCAGAGAGGGTCCTCATAATGCCTTCTGGCTCTAATTGATGTAATTAAATTATTGCGGGAGAACTGGTGTGGTGTGGCTCCTGTAGGAATCCTATCCATCAGGAACCATTTCTTAAGAAAACCATTGTCCACTCTAGTATCCAGTCACATGGCAATCTGTTTATTCTTCTACCTCCTCGGGAGGCGCATGTTCAGCAGAGTTGAAATCGCCTAAGAAATTAGTTGAAAAGTGAAACTCCAGCCTGCTGATAGTTTCTTTTTCTGCCCACACCTAATAAATGGTTGAAGTGATTTTCTTCCCTTTAAATTGATAGATTATTTACTCCTGTGTGAGTTACAATTTTGCTAGAGTATTTTCAATAATGTGTGTGAGTGGTGTAGTTTTAAGTTTCAAATCTTTCACAATAACCTAAAATTCAGTTTCCCTTTACCAAGTTCATCTTTATCTGATTTCTTAACAATGACAGGGTAGGAAGTAATGGTCTAGCCTTGAAATGTCACCATGATGAAGAGTACAGAGAAACCTAGGAAAATGATACTATTTTAAGTGGAAAACACCCTGACAGATAACCAGTGGTGTGTTGTAGTTACAACATCCCTTTCGAATGTATGCTGATATGTGATGCTCCTGCAAACAGTATTAAGGGGTGTCAGACTTAAGATGTGATTAGATCACAAAGTCTTTCATGAGCGGATTAAAACTGTTCTCGTAGGAGTGGGCTTTTGATGCAGGAAAAAGTCCTTTCCCTTCTTACTTGATTGCATTCACTTGCCTCACCACCATGTTAGGATATATAGCACGGAGAACAATCAGATGATGGTACCTGTTCTTGGACTTCTCATCTTCTAGAGCCATAATTCCTCTTGTTCATAAAACACCCAGCATGTAATACTATGTTATAGAGCATAGAATGTGTGAGGGCATCATGGTTGTAGGCTTATACGTTGTATATGTGAGTGAAAATTGAAGAGAACCTACAGAAAAAAGACAGATGGCTGTTTAAGATGGCAGGAGCATGAGAATTCTTTCCACCTTTTGTCTTCCATCAACACTCTTACAATGTTGCTTGTATAATTAACATGGCTGTAAAGGTATCCCATTATAAATGCAAGAGAAGATATATATTAATAAGGTGTAGGTTACAGGTTACTTCCTGTTCAGGGTGGTTGGTGTGAGTGCCTGGGTTTTTAAGGCCCCAGGTGGGGAGAGGGAGCTGGGTTGTAATCAGCTTACATTTCTGTGTCAGCATTTCTAGCAAATCACTTGTAGGGATTTTGAGAAGAAAGAGGCCTAATTCTCCAGCACTCCTGTAATTTGTCATGATATAATTTCTCATTCTAAGTAATATTCAGTTTCATGTCTAATTTTGTATTTGTAATTCCGCATCTTTTTTCTTAACGAGGCTTCTTATAATTGGTTCAGCATCATGTCTCACAAACTCTGAAGGTGCCTTTGGTTAGGTGGGTCATGGGAACATCAGCTACATGAACTGGAAAGCTACTGTGGGCTCCCACCCCAACTTTTCCTGAGAATCCCTGTCCTCTGGACAAAATGTTACTGTGGCCAGTGTTTCCTACCTCAACACACTCCCTGATTACCCTGGCATTCTAACCAGCTTGGAATTCTTAGTCATAAGAAAAACGTCTGGAAACACTGGTTTAGAAAGGAATGGAGAAGTTATTCTTGCCTAAAACTCTTGCTGCAGGCAACTCATAGAAAGGTTTTCCTTTTCTGAAAAACCAGCCAGCTGCCATTGGTTATTCCAAACATCCAGACCTTGGTAGAACAAATTTAACCACATTAGATGATAATGGCAGAGGAAAGGGGAAAGAAAGAAACATTAGTCCCCTCCTCTCCCCCAATTCCTTGCTGTGTGGTGTTTGATTTAACCTCAATAACATTCTGAGAAGGGTATTATTATTTCTAACATTCAAGATTGCCATATTTAACAACAAGAAACAGAAGTTGAGCAAATAAATTTGAATGTCAGATAAACATAGTTTTTAATGTGTACACTCCCCAACTTGAATTGAAAAGACCTATTGAAGTTGCACACATTTTGCCAGGTTACCCGATCATTATTGCCATTTGGGAGCTGAGGAAACCAAAGACCAGAGGTTTGTAAGAAGCATAGATGGTACCCAAGCCCAGGGCTTTGTCTTTTAAACACTGCTTTAGTGCCCCCTCACTGTATCATGAAATTATGTAATATCAGCTCTCCTCCACCCTTAGATAAGTGAGAAATTAATTGGCCCTTAGAGGAGAACTTGTCAAGCTTTGAAAACAACAAATGAACTCTTTGCTAAGAGAGTCCCGGGGAAATTGCATCTAAGAATTTCAACATTGCAGATAGGATTCCTAGGGAGAAGGCAACAGGACCTCAGCTGGAGAAAGCACTGAGAACCTGTGGCCTTCAGAGGGAGAAATTGAGGCAGGGGGCTGAAAGCCCAGAGCAGTTTACCTTAGCGCTTGCTCCTGGAAAACAACCTCCTGGAGTGGAAGGGAAAGGGTGGGGACTTGTGGGTCCTCTCATCTGGGAGTTACTGGCGCCCCGAGGCCCACTCATATTTCCTGTCCTCGGACACTGCTGATTTACCTTCTCCTCACTTCTACACCCTGCAGAACTAATTGCCTGCCTAATTGCCAAAACTAATTGCTCTGACGTTCATTGTTCATCTGCTCCCTTTTCCGGCTTGCGTTTGGGCAGACTGGCTCCCCGGAGGGAAAGGGTGGGATAATTCTTTCTCTAGGGATAGGGTGCTGCAGACGATGGCCTAGGAGCTGTTTTTCTTGTGGCTATCGACCAAAGAAAGCATCTCCTTCACTTCAGGAAGGACAATAGCTCTCAGTGGGAATGCTTCCTGAGTCAGTCATGCTGTACTTTTCAGAGTGTTTTTTTTTTCTCTCTCAGGGAGAGTTTAGCATTAGGACTGGTGATTAAAGCACAGAGACCCAGAAAGGTTAACACTTTTCCCAAGTCACAAATCCCTTCATGCCAGGGTTGTATCTGTGACTTAGACTTTTTAGTCCATAATCCAAGATTTCTATCGTGTCTTCCTGTAGTTATTACAGTTATAATAATCATTCTTTTACATTTCCATGCAAACATTTATTAAACCATCATCGAGTATCATTTTCTTACTTGTAGTTAGATTAAGACTCATTTACATCTATTGAGTTCTTATGGCTTTTAGGTCTTTAAAGGGGTATAAACATCTACTTTAAGTAAGGGGAAACTGAGGCAAAGGAGGGTTAGTAACGTGTCATGTGTGTCCCATTTTGCTTACAGCTTCTGGATTTTGATTTATGGATGAACTTGAGAAACCATTTAAGTGCTGGGACTGGAGCAGCTCAAAACTGATCACACTGATTCTGCAGTATTATGCAGAGGCAGGAACCATGTGTTCCCAGGCCTCCATATTGCTGAAATAAATATAAGTAATTCAAGACCACTTTGCAATGAACTTGAGGAGGGATGAAGAATTTCTGTAATTTCTTGGGTAGTGGAAAACACAGTGGGTTGGAGACAAAAGCTAGGTATAGCCCTGGGGGGCGGGGTTGTGCCTGTGTGCCTCTGTTTCCACAACTCTGAAATGACAGGATTAAGCTCCATGGTCAGAAGATGCTGTCCTTCTGCAATGTCAGGGGCTCACAGCTCCCTAGTGGCCACAAATAAGAGTTATTTTTTGATGAATGGTCTGCTCCCATACTGTGATGGGAAGTATAATAAAAGCAGTGTCAATGTTGTATGGCAGGAGCATTTTCTCGTCTGGAAGAAAACTGTGGTCTTCACAAACTATTTGGAAGGCCCCAAAATAACTTGTACAATCTATTGAATTTTGAAGGAAAAGATAGTTACGATACAGGAGAAGATAGAAGTTTAAAAGTGGAGATGGAAAACGGTTTATAATTTCATTGGCTAAAAAGGGATCTATTAAACAGTAGTTATGCACACTAAAAAAGGAATGTTTCTAGTGCTTTTAAAAGGGAATATCAAAGCACATTATAGGAGCTAGGAACAAGGTGTGGGGGAGTTGGCTTTTTCTTTTTCTTTCTTTTTTCTTTTTCTGGGTATCTGGAGAAAGGGTTGTCTTTATGGAAAAGAAAGGCTTTAAAATAAATAATTTTGGCTGGGCAGTGGTGGCACAAGCCTTTAATCCCACTCGGGAGGCAGAGACAGGCAGATCTCTTGTGAGTTTGAGAACAGCCTGGTCTGTAAGAGCTAGTTCCAGGACAGCCTCCCAAGCCACAGAGAAACCCTGTCTCAAAAAACAAACAAAACAAAACAAAACAATAATAATTTTGTCATTGGCTGTCCTGTCAGTTCTTTTGGGTGACTTTATGAAGTGTTTGTGACCTTTGAATTTTTGAACCATTGCATGAAGGGAGAAAAGTGGTCTCTGTCTTTCTTCCTATATGAAATTATGGGATTGAACCCATCTGAAGTCCCAGGCTACATCTGGGCTTCTAACTGTATAGTATGATAGCATTTTTTGTTTATAGGCTATTAGTTACTGAGGTCAAAGCCATGAAATCTCATCTTTAGCACTGTTAGATAAAGTGCGAATGTTTATATTTATGTTTGTGTCCTGGGAACCCTGTAATAGAAGCAATTCTAAAGCAATCCAGCTGCCTTGATCCTGGAGGGGAAAAGATGCAACTGGTCTTCCACCCTTTCCTGTGTTGGTGACAGTGGCACAAAACCTGGTCCCTTAGAGCAGTAGAACATGAATGCAACTGTCATTTGAGACTGCTTTGTGTGCAGACAGAGGGACAAACCATTCTGCTCCCCACTCCCATCTTGGAGTCAGACAGAGTGACTGCTCATAATCTGGAGGTTAGAAGACCAAAGTCAAAGTGTCAACAGGGTTGATTTCTTCTGAAGTCTTCCTTGGCTCATAGATGCCTTCTCTGTCACCCCCTGTCTCTTCACAGTGAGGTCAATCTTTATGGGTCTGCCTCTCTACCCTTCTCCCTTCTTATGTAATAATATAGAAGTCTTTGTAGGAGAGGCACACTGACAACCTCCTTCGATCATTTGGTATGTTATTCACTTTGTGTGTGTGAATGTGTGTAGGGGTGGGGGGGGGAGTAGGGGCACATATCATGGCCTGTGGGTTGAGGTGAGAGGATAACTCATAGGAGTTTGTTATGTATATGCATCATGTAAGTACCAGTAATCAAACTTCAGTTATCAAGCTCAGTGGCAGGGTGCCTTTATCTGCATCACCACACACACACACACACAGTACACAAATACGCTGATCTTTTTAAATGATTTATTTTGTGTGCATTGGTGTTTTGCCTGCATATATATGTCTGTGTGAGGGTGTAAGGTCCCTGGAGGTGGAATAATAGACAGTTGTGAGCTGCCATATGGGTTCTGGGAATAGAACCCAGTTCCTCTAGAAGAGCAGCCAATGCTCTTAACCGCTGAGCCTCCTCTCCAGCCAGCCATAAAGTGATCCCTTTTAAAGTAGCTTGCTAGACTGTCTAGTCTACTAAGACTGCCATCTTATTTTTAGAAAAGCCATCTCACTAGCCCTAACAACCTTCTTTTAATTCAATTACCTCTGTAAATGCCCTTTCTCCAAATTGGGTTGCATTCTGAACACATTAGAGGTCAAGGTTCTAACATATCATTGGGCGAGCATCCAATTTAACCATAACATGACTCACAAGACAGAGGCTTCCTACCAGTTTGTGTTACCTGGAATCTGTTCAGAGAGCTTCCCTCTTCCTACATGCAAAGGAGAAAACAGTTCACTCCTGGCACTTTGCTCTGGAAGCAGGAAATTGCCAGAGCAAACCGTTGGGGGAGCACCCACATAATTCAGTTGTGACAGTAACTGTATTTCCTCCCACAACCCCTGGCTGAGCTAGTCCATCTTGGGGTACAGCATGTTCAGCATGGCCACTGTAAGCCAAACCAGAGCTTCCTCTATAGGCTGGGCATGACACGTGGAGTAACTCCTCTATCTGGTGGGAGGCAGAAGCTGCCTATCAAAGGGAAACACCTGCCAACGAAGGTTTACTGAAGCCTGAGAAAATAAAGGTCAACGGCTCTGAGCTGAGCTACCGCCATTCTCCATCATCATTCCAGGGCAGAAGGCAGCTATCAGTTCATAAAGCCAGAGTGGTGAGCGCTGTCCTGTAGAGATAATAAGCCCGTAAGGAGGGAGGAAGTCTATGGAGCTGGGACAAAGCAGAAGTCAGGGGCCATGGCTCTGAGCATAGGAGGAATTGGATGTAATGGCCCAGGGCCTTATGCCACTCTCTGAAAGTGTGTGTGAGGGTGTGAGTTTGTGTGTTTTGCATGCATGTGTGTAGGGGTTGTGAAGTATGTGCACCTGTGTGTCTAGGTGAGTGACTGGATAGAAGTAAGGGGAAGTGGCAGATGGGGAGGGGTGGGGGAAGAAAGTGTTAAAACCATGACAAGTTGATAGACATCTGAAATACTTAATTGCCACAAAGTGTTCTGAGGCCTTACTTACAATTAACTTACCCAAACTCCAGGTTAGGGAACTGGAGAAGGCTGTGGAACTAATTTAGTCACACAGGTGTTCTTAACCCGAGGGCTATTGACACTGACCCATTCCCTGAGGCCCAGGAAAAGGACTGGGTTTCAACCTAATTATTTCCCTTTGTGATCCTCTGAGTTTTATTTTATACATTGTAAAACATTCAAAGTAGGGATGCATGTTCTTTCCCATGTTGGTTAGAAATGGCATTCACATACACAAAAACAGTTAAAACACCTCTAGGTCAAAACTAGTGTTTTAATTGCTTTACGTAGAATATGTTAAAATGAATTAAATATGTGAGTCTTGCATATAACAAGGAAAAATGTTCTGTGCAACTTTTGTTTTAAAAATGCAAACATTTAAATGCTTATAAATAAGCACACTGTGTATATTTATGTCATTGTATATTTATTTCTAGTTATAGAATATGGTTTAAAAAATGTTTAATGGCCAATGAACTTCAGGCTACTAGACATCAGGGCAAAGGCAAATCAATCTATTCTTTAAATGAGGAATACGGACTGGTGAGTCTTTTCTGGGTTAAACTAGAGTAGTGTGCACATTTTAGGCATCTTCTGGACATCTTCCTAGTGAATGGGGATCATAACCAGTAAAGAGGGCATATCTGTCTCTACTGTGTGTCTCTGAGACACCAGTCATTTCCTGAGGCTACCAGTCTACAGAAGGTGTTAGAGTCAAAGAGGCCCTGTTTTCCAGGTAGAGGCTCTTCCTGTTATTGCTGCCAGGAAGTATCATCTTCCATGCAAAGGCATTAATGCCACCGGAAGATGCAAAGTGAACATCTTCTCAGGAAGGTGACAGCCAAGGAGAAAAGCCAAAAGGAAGCCAAGAGAAGTAGAGGGTAGGGAGGTGAGATGGAGTAAGTGTCCAGGCAAGGAGGAGGGCCAGAGAGCAGGTGAAAAGTAGGAAGTGAGTAAAACAGGTAGCTGGGCCAGCTGAGCTGAGGGTGTGGAAAGAATGTGTTTGCACAAGGCTGTTAACCTCCTGCTCAAGTCATCGCATCAGGTAGAATGGGACCCAGGGAAAGACAAGGCCATTCCGGTGGAACTCTCAGCAGGTACAAATCTTGGAATGGAACCATGCTGCTACTATTAGAGCTGAAGGAAGCCAGGACTAAGGTGGTCAGTTACCAGATTATAGTTAACCTACTAGTAAATTCTAGCCAACTCATGTTCACTTGGTTAATTCAAAAATGTAAGCTCTATTAGAGCAGAGACTTTTCTAAAATTTATTTTTGTTCTTATTTTACATATTGATCCCAGTTCCCACTCCCTTCCTCTCTCCCTCCCATACTTCCCCTTCACCCTCCCATCCCATTACCCCCCCACACACACTCCACATGGAGGGTGATGCCTTCCAGGAGGGGTCAACAAAATCTGTCAAGTCATTTGGAGTAGGGACTAGGCCCTCCCTCCTGCCTCAGAGACTTTTCCTTCCCATTTCCTCAGTTAACCTGGTGCTTTGGAGAGGCCTCAGCACACATTTGCAAAGGAATCTAAATGGTCTGCTGCCAGTTTCTATTTGAAATTATTGGACAGAGCTGGGGAGACAGTCCAGCCAGTAAAGCACTTGCTGCCCAAGGACCCAATTGCCATCCCTCAAACCCATATTAAAAAGCCAGGCGTGGTGACAGGCACTTTGAATCCCCACACTGGAGAGAAGAGATGGGTGGGTCACCTGTCTTCACTGATCAGCCAGCCTAGCAGAATCAGCAAGCCACAAGGCAGTGAGAGACCATCTCATAAAACAAGATGGATGGCTCCTGAGGAATGACACTCGATGTTTACCTCTGACCCTTATACACAGGTCCACATACACCCATGTAAGCACACCCAAAGACACAAACACACTCATGTGTTCACATGCACACACACACACACACACACACACACACACACACACACACACACTCAGAGGAAATTACTTGAAATAGTAGCAACACTGATAACTAAATTTAATATATTATGCTTAATAGTTAGAAATCAATTTCATGCATATTATCCCACTTAATCCTTACAGAGTTCCATCAAATATCATTGGTGTGGTTTTCATTTTAAAGTTGAGAATGCTGGTTCCACAACTCTCTGTGGCAACTGTCTGGGATTTAATCAATATTCACTAATATCAAAGCTGACTTAGCACTTAGCCTATCTTTGAGCTTTGTAGATATATGGAGATGTTTCCCCAGTAAGCTTTCTGTTGCTGTAACAAAATGCCTAGATAGGAAGACATTGCTTCAGCCAGGTGGTGGTGGCACACACTTTCATCCCGGAGGCAAAGACAGTGCCTGTCAGTAAGTTCTAGGCTGGTCTGGTCTACAGAGTAAGCTCCAGAGAAACCCTGTCTCAGAAATCCAGAGAAGGGGAAGAGAGAGACAAAGATAGAAGAGTTCTTTTGGCTCACAGCTCACAAGGTCTTTTTCCACAGTTGACTGGTTCTGATGCCTCTGGGCTGTGATGAGGCAGGATTCTCAGTGAGGAATACATGGAGAGCAAAGCTGTTCACATCATGGCAGCCAGGAACTGACTAGAGGGAGTAGACAATCAATGTCTTACAATCTCCCTCCAGAGCCTACCCCAATGATATAAAATTACCTACTTCTCAAAGATTGACTACCCCGGGTTGGGGACCAGAATTTTAAAACAAGAAGGGGAATCAGTGCATATTTCAGAGCTAAACTAAAGCAAAAGGTATGTGTACTAGCCTGCACTTTCCAGAAAGCAGAAGCCCTGATGGAGTTAGGAGTGTCTGTGGAAGAGAGGTTCACAAGTGGGAGATACACTGGGACTGAGTCAGGTCTCTGCCCACCTGTCAATTACATCTCCATTATAGAAGGAGAGGTAGGAGGAAGTAGAGACAATCTAAGAATGCTGTGGGTTATGATGTAGATCTAATGAGATATTGGCCAATACACGGAGAGTCACAGAGAAAAGTCATCTGCAGCTGAGTCCTGCACTAGCTAAAGCAGCCAGGGCATAAGTGCCCTGAGTGCCCATCACTCTCAGTCAGTATGGCTTCTTCTAGATACCCATGGCCTTGGTGTGAAGCTGAAGTACATTCTCTAGCACTGTGATTAGAGGCCACAGCTAGTTGGGTTAATCTCTCTCTCTCTCTCTCTCTCTCTCTCTCTCTCTCTCTCTCTCTCTTTCCTTCTCTTCCTCCCTCCCTTTCTCTTTCCCTCCTTTCTTCCCTCCTTCTTTTCTTGCCTCTCTCTCACCTTTTTCTCCCTTCCTTCCTTCCATCTTCCTTTCTAAATTGTGTGTGTGTGTGTGTGTGTGTGTGTGTGTGTGTGTGTGTGTGTGTGTACAAACATGAATGCAGGTGTTTAAGGGAGCCAAAGGCATTGGATTCCCCTGGAACTGGAGTTATAGGAGGTTGTAGCTCTCTAATCTGAGTTTTAGGAACTAAACTGGGGTCCTCTGCTTATAGTATGGCACTATTACCGCTGGGCCATCACCTTATTGCACTTGTTGCAAATGAATGGTAAGTTTTCTTGAAGGGAGGGGCAAGTGGCATATTCCTACAGTATCACAGCCTAGAATAGTTATCTTAAACCATAGCATTTTCTCTACAATTTCAACTTAAATAGATCAGTAGGATATTGTTTTAGATGGCATATAATTGCTTCCCAGTTTGTAAACTGGAGACCACATAGGAACTAAATGTCCCAATTTGAAGACCTTAGATTCCTACCTGCAGGGTTAACAGAGGAGAAAGGATTACATCAGGTTGAGCAATTAAGCTTGAATAGGCTGAACCAGGCCAATTGTCACAAAACACAAATGCATCACTCCATTTTTCATATCCATGGCAGAATTGGCCAATTGATCACAACACTCTTCCTTATAAGTTGTGTTGTCTGCTTCAAAATTATTCTCAGCACAGTGATCTAGACAGCCATATCCCATCTATCAATGCTGACACCTGAGATGAAACCAATTTATCATCCTAACAATAGTTAAGAGGGCCAAGATGTGTGTGTGTGTCTGTGTGTCTGTGTATGAACATTTTTGTGTGCATTTGTGTGAGCGTTTGAACAAAAGTTTAAGCTTGGGGGGATAAAACAAAAAAAATGAACCCTTGAGTTTGTTGAACAATTAGAAGTTTACATTTCCTTTCTAAAGAGAATTATACTTCTGTTTGGAGCCAGAACAACTTTTTTCTAGAAAAAAATTCTATAATAAGGATTATACATAAAGTCTACAGCTACACTTATTCCTCATGAATACATAACTATCAGCAGATGTGTTTGGTCCCTGAACACCTCAAAATTCATTGACCATAATGGACAAGAGCTTATGGGTTCAGGCATCTAATTACAAATCCTTACAATTTGGTGACTGCTCCTTTTACATTTGTAGAATGGTGTCTGCTATTCCAGGCATAGTTTCCAGTGATAGAGAAATTAAGCCTCTCCCCAACGGACTTCTATTTAGGCCTCATGATCCATAACAGGATCACAGAACTGTCCTGGCTTTAAAAATTAATATAATTCTTATTTTATTTTCCAGTCTCTGTGGTAAAAAGCACTGACAGAAAATTTTAGGAGTAGCTTTTGGATAGTTAACTGACATATGAAGGTGTTTAGAACTAAAAGACAGATGTAATTATATTCTTGACTGAAAAGGCCCCTCACATGCTTTTGAGCAAGGATAGACAATGTTCTCTGTTCATTCTTCTACTAATTCATACTTTCTGATAAAAAAAATGAACTAGATAGAGATACGTGTCATCGTGCATTTATTGGATATTATTGGACAAAGGTAGAGTCTATGGAGAGGTGTTTTAAACAAAAATATCTATTTTAATTTTCAGTGTATCTATGTTTTAAAATCTAATAATTGGGTAGAGTTTTAAGCCCAAATATTATTAGTATGTTACCATTCTTCATGTAATTTACCAAAAACAATGTATTGCAAGCTAAAAGAGAATTTAAAAGTTAAATTAATAATGTTGTGCTTAAAATAGCAGAAATTGAAATCGTCATCACACACATGACAACGTTCAAAATATACAACATATTTACTGCAACTTACAGACATTCCAAAACATTTCCAAATCTTTAAATGGGTCACATACCAAAATGAAGAGCCTTTTGGGTCTATGTGATCTTTGTAGAATACAGAACTAGTCCAGTGGAAACTCTAGCATGCTCATTTTAGACACCTTAATCTTTAGCCACACATAGTAAACTACCAAGGGAAGCATTTTGTCTGCCATAGAACAGCTCAAGACATTGTCTCCTGACATTTGCCTCACAAAGCTGAAGAGAGGGCATTGTGTCTGTGGTGTGTCTGTGTGTATGGGGGTGGGGAGAGATAGAGAAAGAGAGAGAGAGCGTTTTGGATCCATATATATCATAACTAATCAAGATGTATTTGAAGAAAGCATTGGTTCAAAGTATGAATTGAATTTTCATTCCACCTCTGACTAATTTCTCTAGTAGAAATTTATGGAGGCAGATGATTGTCTTCCTTAGGGATTAAGCCCTCCTGGAATTAATTGAAACTGGGATCCACTAAGTGTCTAGATACACAACTGTCCAAAAGTTTTCTATTCTGTCCCTCTATCATCCTCCGGCTGGTACTATCTATTCATTAACTCAGGTGTGGCATGCTGTTGTTCTGGCTGATTTGCTTTTTATCTCTCAGAATCTCTTCGCTCTCAGAAAATTCATTCTACACTCACAGGAAACAGTTCCCTTTTCTTACCACTTTCAACCATATATGTGTGGAGGAGCATGGCATGCCAGTAGATGCCGGTGGGTGAACAACTCTACCAGCATCCTCTTCTTCCCCCTTGTTTGAGACAGGCTCTCTCTCTTTTTGTTGTTCCCTACTGCAAACACCAGCTAACTGGCCTACAAACTTCCAGCGATTCTGCAGTCTCCACCCCATCATAGGCGTACTAGAAGGAAGACATATGCTAACACTCTTGGCCTTCCATGGGCTCTGTGTATTTGAACTCATGTTCTCACACTTGAGCACTGCAGGCATTTTAACTCACTAAGCCATCTCCTCAGCCTATCACTTTCACTTTTTAAAACTTCCTTTGTTTTCTATGGCAACTGTGTATTCAACAAGGATCTTTAACATCTCCCTGCTCTTGGACTTTGGACCAGATATAGTTAATGACACTTGGAAAATTTTTCTCGAATGAGGCTTTCAAATGTAAGGAATGCATTGATGGCAAAACCCAAAAAGCAGCAATAGAGATTCTAGCATTATTGCTGTCCCATGTAATGTTTTCTCATAGATAGATTCAGTTTTATTTAAAGACATCCATCCACGGGCTAAAGTTGGTAAACAGAACAGCATCTCTAACTCATCTCCTAAATTCAGTTTTATTGTTGGGTTAAAGTGAATACCGTCCAAACTGTGAAGTGATATTGAAATATTCCCAGTTCCATTTTGAGGCATGATAAACAGATCTTTGTGGTGCAACATAATTGTCAACTCTTAATTTGGATTTCCTTGAAGATGCAAGAGAGAAGGCCCTGATCCATAGAAGTGCAGCCTCTCTCACTGCAGGAGGCCAAGTAGAAGAAAATTTCTATTACAGATCGCTTGTGAACACCTTTCATTTTGCATGAAAACACCTACCAGAACTTGCTTAATAGAGGGCACATTTGTAGTCAATTACTCCACAAGTGTTCCAGATTGTATCACAAAAGGACATAGGTTAAGATTAGGGTTAGAGGTTTTATATTACATCTCTGAGTGCCTATATAATTACACTGTGGTGATTTCTAGTTGCAAGCTTGTATATAATAGAGGATTCACTTACTAGTTCTTCAAAAGCATTGTGGGAATGGGGATGCATAGGAGCTGTTATATGCTCCTGTCAAGCAGAGGATAATGAATTTTTATGATGAGTTTCCAGTCACACAAAGAATACAAGAAGGAGGGGCCCAAGAGATGATCTGAAGGAGGGCAGGATGGGAAAGTTTCCAGGCAAACATCTTGGCACAACAACAACTGTAGATATTTCATCAGATTTTTAAAAGCCATTTCCCTCATACACTTTACGTCCACTATGGAAACCAAGTTTCCCCTGCTAGTGGGAGTGTAAGGAAGAGCTCAAGATTAGAGCAGGCTTGAGGCAAACTGTAACATAGATGAAACTCTGCAGCCCACATGTTGTCTCAATGTTTTGTTTTTGTACAATTGGCCACTTCATCTCTTCAGATGTAAACTCACCCACAGAAATGCTCCCGGCTCTTTAAACAGAGCCCTTGCCTTGATCTCTCTCTTGGTGCTGTCTATAATGTAAATAATGTAATGCTTTTAATATTTATTTACTCAGGGCCTTGGCTTATGTACATTAATCTGTGCTAATATTTCTAGAACTCCTATAGCATTTCTGGCAAATGGTATTTATTTTTTAAAAGGTAAATAAATCCATGATGAGATTGATGAAAATATCTCTTCCTCTAGGAAGATTCTCCAGCTACACTAAGGGTCCCCTGTGTGTTTCCTGTTAGGTACTTGGTACCCACCGATGGGATCACTTGTGTTACTGTCCCCCCCTTCCAGTTCAGCTGTGAACCCTGTGTGCAGACTCTTGTGAATTCATATACATATAACATTATACTAATTCCTGCTGCCCAGCTCTTTGATTGAATGGTTGGAGGATCTTAATAATATCTTTGATGAACACATGAACAATGCTGACAATCTCAGGAACTACAGGGAAGTGATGGACTAGAGGAAAGCAAGGAGGTATTTAAAGGCCAGATGGCATTTCCTGATGCCTCCTACTTAGCTATTTTATAGGCCTCAAAAGTCCTGCTGATGAACTTCTGAAAATAACTCTTGAAAATAACAGATTTCAAGATCCCCTTAAGTGCTTTAGAAGCCCCTTCAGCAATAGAGGTGAATGGTTAAGGAACATAACCTTGATCTGCTCTGTGCATAAGTACCTTCAATATGTAGAAAATACTCCTCAAGTGTTTTGATGGCTATGTTTTATCTGGTGACAGATCTGTGCATTATAAGTTGAAATAACACCTTTTACCAAAATGGGGCATAAAACAGAAACAAAAAATAAAAACAAAATCTCCCAATGGCCCACAATCATAACTCAAGTCTTGAGGCGGTGGTGGGTAGGGATGACAGAGAAATATTTCAGTGGTATTTTAGGTAAACGAAACCTAGAGTTTTGACTTAGTGTACTATAAGCATGAATTCACCTTAACAACAGTGATGTGGGCTCAGAAAGTTCCATGATTGTGTGGGGAAATGAATTGGAATATGAGTGGCCTCCTAGAACAAGCAGGGAAGGCTCTGCTGGGTTAATATAAGAAGGAAAGAAAAGTCATCCCCTACCAGAGAGCATGATATTAAATGCTCCCGTGGAGTCTTCTCCAGTCCCTGGTGAGGAAGTTTGCAATTAGTGCTGGAGTTTCCCTGTCTGTAACTGATAACTGTAGCTAAGGTATGTGCTTCTAAGTAAATGGCCTTTTGTCACTTTTGAGCCCCACCCTTGTTTTTTCTTTCTTGTTTTTGTCATTTCCTCCTCCATCTTCCTATCTCTCTTTGTCTTCTTTCTTGTTTTTTTTTTTTTTTTTTCAGTGCTTCAATTGATAACTATCTTCAGAAGTGGTATACCACAAATAATGTAGTACATAAAGCCCAGGCAAACAGCTAACTGCAGCTCTCTTTCAATCTGTTACATGCTATACACACACACACACACACACACACATTTTGTGTCATGTCAACTTGACACAACCTAGATTCATCTGAGAGGAAGAAACCTCAGTTGAGAAAACATCTTCATAAGATTGGTTGGTAAAGAAGCCTGTAGGGCATTTTCTTAATTTGTGATTGATGTGGAAGGGTCCAAACCATGTGTGTGTGTCCAACCCATGGCCTGTGATCTTGGAGGAACAGGAAATATAAGGAAGCAGGCCAAGTAAGCCCTGAGGAACAAGCCAGTAAGCAGTACCTCTGCACAGCCTCAGGCATCAGTTCCTGCCTTCAGGTTCCTGCCTTGACTTCCCTTGAGCATAGACTGTGATGTGGAGATAGAAACAAAATAAACCCTTTCCTTCCCAAGTTGCTCACTTTCATGGTGTTTTAACATAACAATAGAAACACTAAGGCGCGTGCGTGCGAGTGCGGGTGCGTACACACACACACACACACACACACACACACACACACACACACACAAGCACCACTTAATTTTTCCCAAGAGTCTTACTCTCTAGTCTCTAGTAATTTCATGTCCATGTCATTAGAATTAGTAAACAAATTCAGGTTAATTGATTTGACAGTGAAAAATTACTAGAATAAAGAACATGAATTTTAAGTTACTCAGTGTGGTTTCAGAGCCTGAACACTACCCCCTTTTTTTCTTTTGTACCTTGGAACATAACAGACGTATAGGAGATAAAGAACAAACAGTTATTTTTTTGTGGTACTGGAGAATAGGACCTAGTCCCTGATACAAGCTAAGTGGGAATTCTACTACTAAGTCTCAACCCCAGTATTCAATGGTGTATTTATTGTTTGACTTGGATAATGATTCATCCAATGTTTTCATTGTGGTGTACACATATCCTTTGGAATGAGGACACATGAGAACCCAGAAACTAAGGTATTGCTATACCCATCCGCTTCATATACTTCTGAGACTGGTCGGACTGATGGTTGGAATGCTCGCATTCCTGGCCTGGAGAGGTTAGCCACATCAGTGTTCCTGAACTGGAGTCTGGGGTTCCAAGGATTTGGTTCCAGCACAGCAAATCTCATGGCTTTCCATGGGCTACTTTCCCACGTGAGTGGCTGCTTCAGGTACCCCTACAGATCCTGATGCTCCCACTCTTCCGTCTTTAACTTACACTGTGATCAGAACAGGGTCAGAACATTGATGTGCTATATAGCATGATGTTATCTTGAGATGGTGATGATGAACAAGAAAAAAGACTGCATACATGTGAACACTATGAAGTATGTTGAGCCTCACTTAAAGAGGAGATACATAAGACATTGCACTGAGAAAGGGTTTAGGAGTGGCAAATGAAAAGAAACATTTTGCTTAAGGAAAAAAAAAAACTGATCACAAACCCCTCATTCTGCTCAGCGCACAATTTAACAGGTGTGTGATTTATTCATTTATTCACAGACTGTCTGACTCACCATTCCATCACAGCACTATTGTCTGCAGAGCAAAACACATTTACAGCAAACTGCATCAGCTTCACAGAGAGGCTGAATTAGCCAATCTCTAGAAATCCTTTGTTTCCCAAAGGGGAAAAAAAGGTTAACATCACCAAAACAATGATCCTAAAATAAAAAAAATTAAATATTACCTCAGTAAAGTCTTATCCATTGTAGAATTCTGGATCACCCCACATACCCCACTACAAACAGCACTTGCTAATAACAGTAAGAAAATGAAGGCAGTCTGTTATTTCTGTTGACAAACTAAAAGACTGTCTCCATATGCAACCAACACCATCAGGATTCTTAGATAAGAAAAGGTTGCCTTTCCAAGGTAACTCATCTCTTTTCTCCAGGAGTCATTCTTGGGTTTAGTTATTGGGCTCTTGTGGAAGTCATGCAAGCCTGTCTCGAGTTGTCCATGGTCAACTTGTGCCATTTCCATGTATTGACTTGCTTTTCACTTGTAGGTAGGTGACTAGGTGTGGTTATGAGCTGTTTGGATATTGATGTGCAGCCAAAGAAACTTGGGTTCAGCTGGTTTTCCTGCGTGGTTTAAGCAACAGACCTGCTTGCTGTCTCTGGTGACTTTTGCCCAGCTGACACTGTGTTTGGACCACACACCAGATTATTCAATCCAACTTCAACATTGGTAAAGCTGATATTTGCCTTGTTCCTGTCTTTTTCCTTTTGCCAGGTTCATAGCTGTGAATGAATGACATGATGGCTGAATGAGTGGTTTTTATCCTGTACCTAAACTCCAACAGAAGCACAGGGTTCCTGAAGAAAAGAAGCAGGGCAGGAGGAGACTGGGAATGAGGAAGAAGGGCATCGATATACCTGTGGGTGGGTGTGGAAAGAGCTTCTTTCCAGTAGTCGCCTGACTTTAATACATTAGATTGTCCTAATTAAGGAAATGAAGGAGCTGCATCTGACAGTGTTCCCTGTGGCCACAATATGGCTGGCACAGTGAGAACCAGCAATCAATAAGTAAACAGACAGTGCCAGCCTGAAGACCTTTCAGAAAGCCATTTCTGTTCAGTGAAAAAAAAAAAATGACAACTTAGTAGTGGTTTTAGTCTCTTTAAATGGTCATCAGGATCTTTATTGTAGTCCGGGTGACACTGTTTTTGCCTTTAAAACAGTACCCCTTACCCCATGCTTGCCTCTGGTAATGACCTACACTAGAGACCATTCAATATTCAACCTTTGAGTGTCTCAGCATCAGACCCAACCCAAAGAAATTCACATGCAGTAAAATAGGTTTTGCTTACTCAGACAGACAGATTAACTTTTTGCTCCCTTCAATAATCCATCAATCTGATGGGAAAAATAAAAGCTCTCATAATAATGGGAATAAACTTTAAGGAACATGAATTAATATCAACACTTGTTGATTAATGTCAATTCAATTGTTATACTTTTATGCCAATCCAAGTTTGATTTTAATTAAGTTCTCTTGTCATTCCAAATTCTCTCTCTCTCTTTCTCTGTGTCTCTCTCTATCCAGATACCACATTTGGCTAGGCTACTGTTGATGGTAAGATGCTACTACCATCATTATTGACATCTCAATAAACATTTCATTTCTAGAACAGTCTAAATTTCTCTTTCAGCTTGGTTTTAGATCAAGTAAAAACTTCTTAGCTAACATAATATAACCAGGAACAGAATATTAAAGATAATATATAAAAAAAAGGTGTAAATATAAAAGTTTCATACTGTTATAATTTATATGATATAGCCACTTAAAATATGTTAATGAATGCATTGACATAAAATTATTTATTAGGTACTAGGCACTGTATACATATATACATAAATATATAATACATATATATAATATATATAATTAAATATTTAAACCATTTTAGACATGCCTGTCTTCTCAAACATTTGTCATTTGTTTATGATGAAAACTTTCAAATCCTTTCTTCTAGCTCCTTGAAATATATAACACATCATTGTTATCTGTACTTATTTTACTGTACATACTATGACTTCTTGCTTTTTGATGTAGCTTAATATCCATCAATCCTTCTTGAGCTATAAAGCATTGAATCTCCTCATGTCTTGGTTTTGGGTCATACTTACTGTGTGCTCTCTGAAAGCAGAGAACTTCTCTTCTTGAGGTATTGATAAAGTAGTTTAGTCAGACCCAAGCCAAAGTTTAAATGAATTGAACCATTTAGCATTCCTAGCACTATTAGATAGCAGTAGTGAATGTTTTGTTTCTTTTTTATAGTTACAGAAAATTTCATTTAGAATATTTTAGTAATTTTTTTTCTGATAATATGGCTAGGAAGTAGCAATGGTAGACACAAATACAAGCTGTTTAGTTCAGATTCTATACTCTGAACCAGTGCAACATACTGACATTCATTTGTGTAGAGATCTTGAGGTGATTTTAGTCATGCTTGAAAGTCCAAGTACCTTCAAACACCAAGGACTAACAAGTTTCAGTCACCTCCAAAAATCTGTATTCCAATGTCTGAGAAATACTTCAAGTCAAACACACCTAAAAGTGAAAGTCTGTTTTCTCCAGATCCACTCTTCTCTTTGGTTTTGTTTGGTGCCACAGTACCTTCTTTGCCCTGTAGCTCAGGCTTGCCTTGAACTTGCAATTTCTTGACTAAGCTTCTCTTCTCAAACTTCTTTAATAAGTATTTCCCTTTCGGCAGCGGAAGCCATCTCCCATTTGGTGGCATGGTCCAGACACATAAGCATCATCACTCATCTATCCCAGAACCCCACAAATAGGCCTGGCAGATTCTGTTCATTGTCTTAAATCAACAGCTATCTTGGATTTCAGGAATGGCAGAGATTTCTAGACTTTCACCAGCAAGAACAGTCATGTCATGGAAATAAGCATTATCTTCAAGTAATAAGGTCTTCTTCAGGATCTTCTTGTTGAACATGAACTGAGTTAAAAATCATCCAGACCATGCTTTGACCAAGAGTGTGTTACTAGACCAGCCTCTAGCTCTGCCACGAAATCTTCCTCTATTTAAACCCGAAGCTCATGTCAGTAGCTCAAAGATAGTATTGGGGTCACTGGACCTTTTTATCTATATTATCCAGTTTGAGCACATTAAATAAATCTTCTTTTTCTATCTCTTACTGCTGCTTGGCTTGTCTCTTTAATTGGTGGGTTAGATGAGTGGCTGAGACTAATCTATCAGGACTCTTGGAGTGCCTCTTTTGTCTTTAAACACCAGTAACAATACTCAATTTCAAGGAATTTAACTTTTTTCTGGGTCAAAATTTCACTTTTGCTTAAGTCCAAATGGCTCAAAGACCTCAACATAAATCCAACTACACTAAACCTTCTAGAAGAGAAAGTGGGAACCACCCTTGAACAAATTGATACAGGAGATCACTTCCTTAACGTAATGCCATTAGCACAGACACTGAGATCTACAATTAATACATTGGATCTCCTGAAACTGAAAACCATCTGTAAGGCAAAGGACATAGTCAACAAGATTGAGTCAGGGGATGAATAGAGGAGAGCAAGAAAAGAGATACCTTAATAGAGGGAGCCATTGTAGGTTTAAAGAGAATTTGGGCACTAGGGAAATGTCTAGAAATCCACAAGAAAGACCCCAACTAAAAATCTAAGCAGTAGTGAAGAGGCTTAAATGTCCTTGCCCTATAATGAGATTGATGACTGCCTTAAATGCCATCCTAGAGCCTTTGTCCAGTAGCGGATGGAAGCAGAAGCAGAGATCCACAGCTAAGTATGGAGGAGAACTCCTGGATTCCAGTTGTAGAGGTGGAGGAGTGATGAGGAAAGGGGTCAAGACCATGCTGGGGAAACACACAGAAACAGCTGATCTGAGCAAGAGGGAGTTTATGAACCCCAGCCCAATAGTTGGGGAACTGGCATATGAAGTTGGGTGACAGTTAGAAGCCCTAGGCAGTCAGTCTATGGGGCATCTGGCAGTGGAACCAGTATTTATTCCTAGTGCATGAATATACTTTAGGAACCCATTCCTCCATGGATGGTTATTCTCTCAGCCTAAATACATGGGGAAGGCCTAGGCCCTGCCCCAAATAATGTAGCAGACTTTGATGATCCCCAATGTAAGGCCTCAGGCTTCCTGGGGAGTGGATAGGGAATGTGATGGGGAGGGAGGGCATTGGTGGAGGGCAGGGAACAATAGGAGGGAAAGAGAACTGGGATTGACATGTAAAATATGATTGTTTCTAATTTAAATTAAAAAAAAAATCTCTTTTGGCCTTTGAAACATCCTCCAAACATCTCACTGAAGAATAAACCTCTGAAAGGCTCCTAAAACCCTTTTTTATTTTCTCAATGACCTTCTGTGTGTGGCAGCATGAAGCAACTGGCCAGATACCCAATTTCCTGCTTTCATGTTGGGACCTACTTGGCTGGGGAGATTCTTAAGATTCTTCTCTTGTTTTACTCTTGGATTTTGGGTTCCTGCAAGGGAAAGGTGGGTTTGATGAAGATGGAATACTATTGGTGATACCGGCGATGACTGGGTTAATTCCTGAGTATATGAATATCTGACCTGAAATCCAAGAGAGCTAGATGAAAGTATGGAGTAATAGAATTACATGGGAGGGAGGGATGTTAGTAAGAATCATGTTCTTAGTATATTGGGGAAATGACCCATGAGTTAGTTTTTTTCTTCTCTGAAAGTGGTCAAATTCAGCCCTGCCCTTTTAATATACATGTTTCCTTTATTGCAGCTTGAACTAGCACTACCATAGTGATAACTTTTATTCAAAACAATGTTAACACATATTCTAAAAATAAAACAAAATGAAAAGACAGAAAACAAAAACTCCGTACTATATTTTTTTCTCAGCTTACTTGCTTGACACAGCATGTACACTCACCCTAAACCAGGTGATCTATAGGACCCTCCCAAGAAGGTATATTAACAGATATTACATTTTCATCCTAAGATGCACCGAGGAGCAGTTACCTGTTTTTGCTGTGAATACCAGGAACATCTGTCGACCAACACCTGGTGTTCTATATAACAGGTGCATACTAGAGATTGAAAAGATAAAAAAAAAAATCATATGATGTCAGCCCACATCACAACTTGGAGCCTGCCACTCCTGTCAAATGGGTCAACTGAGATGAAACCACACATTGAGGAGATGTCTATTAATAATTTGGGGAAGTGTCACAATTGAAGTCTATAAAAATACATCAGGAAGGAGACAGACATTTTGAAACCACCCAGGAACCTCATTAATTTCCCCTATTTTAAAGCTTCCATCTTCCAGTCTCTCCTTCTTAATCCCTTAATCTCCTATAAGTATTAAATACTTACAAAGATATTTTGTTTGCTTGTATTTTTTTTTTTTCTGAGACAGAATCTCACCTTGTGTCCCAGGCTGGCTTTGTTTTTTGTTTTTGGTTTTTTTTGTTTTTGGTTTTTTTTTTTGGCTCTCACTGTCTCAAGCCTACTGGATGCTAGCATTATAAATATATATCACATCTTCTAGATTTTCAAAGATTTAATGAAGATGTTTGAACAAAGAGAAGCATCTGTATAAGAAGTAGATGCATCAGGAATTGGATAATTCTCAGATTGTCTAGTTCACTCCTTTCATTATGTATCTGAAGAAATAGAGGTCTGGGGACTTGATCAAGCAAGGATATGAATGCATTATGCATTCATAATATCTATTATTATGTCTGGAATCCAAGGCAAAGTCTAGGTGCCAAGCATAGTTCAATATTCTTCCTATACTGCCCTAAAGTCATACAAAAAGCTCCAGGCACAAGGCATGTTTGATGATACTGTCTCTCATTCAAGTGTGCTGCCTATGTTGTTGTCTATAGTGACCTTGGCCAGTAGTATAGTGATAGACACATTCTGAGCACTTGACAAGTCCCCAGAAGGCCAGGTAGCTCCCACTTTGGTGCTTTTTTAAAAGATAGAAATGACTGTTTGAGAATCCATTTAGCTGTACTCAATTGAATAGCTTCCTCCTCGGATTCCTGACCATCCAGAACCTATGAGGAATTGGGGTTTTGTAAATAATTTAATCAAGTTAACATGAATTCTAGTTGGGATAGATGTGCCCAAATCCAATGTCTGGTTTCCTTTCCGAAGACAGCATCATGTCACATGAGGAGAAGCTGTGTGGCGTCAGAAGTAGATACTGGAGTGAAGCAGCTATAAGCCAGGAAACATTACAAGTGCACACATCCACTGGCAGCTAAGAGCAGGGAAGGCATTTTTAGCTAGAGTTCCCAGAAACACACCTTAATTTTGGACTTCTAGCTTTCAGAACTGAGAGAGTAGGCATCCAATTTTTTCAAATCATCCAGTTTGTGGTTCCTCGGGGAAAGAAGAAGTTTGAAACTGCATGGAAAATGAACAAAGACCATTTTTACAGCAACCTGGGGTTAATCTCTTAGATGACCGTATCCCCACTTCTGCCTGACACAGTTACATGAGAGAACTCTAAGTAAAATACAAACATGTGAGCATCCTGGCATAAGATGGCTTAGAGATTCTAGTTCAGATGAGCCTCCAGAAGACCACAATTCCAGCTGTCATCACATGGCATAGAAGGACCATCCCATAAAGTACAATCAATGTACTCAATTGTGAAATGTCAAAAAATGATTGTTTTGATGAAAACAGTTTAGGTTTCAAACGCTGGTTCTGAAAACAGGAAGTGGTTATTTGAAGATATTTTTAGAGAAAACTTGAAGCTGTATGGGGGAAGAGTGACAATAACATGAGGAAAAAAAACCAGTGAGAATGTAGTATAAGGTGAAAATCTGGGGAGGACAACTTTGACTGAGTCCTTCAGGGAGCATTGATGACTGTACCAGCCATGTTCAGCCATGTCCCTATCAAAGTCAAAGACCCTGGGGAACCCAAACTCCCTTACCCTCCAATCATTGGTTAAGGGCTATGCCAGGGATGCATAGACTCTCGCTTCTTGTCTTTGAGAAGTAAGTGCAGAGGTTTGAACAGCAGGAAGCCCTCTGACAGGGGTACAAGACAGTCTTTGGTAGTGGATTTGTGCCCTAGAAGGTGAGGGTGGATGGGCAGTATATACTGGCCATCTTTACAGTGTTCCCATTTAACTCCAAAAGTCATTATTCTGGAAATTCACAGTCCTGGGCAAATAGAATAGTTTGTCCCTTTAGGAAACCATCACAGGAGATGTGGGTAGAGCTTGACGGTGTCATCTATAATGGTTGTAGAAATTTCTCCAAACTAGAATGAGAACCAAGAGTCCTCCAGGGGTCACATGTAGGAGGCCATGCATGCTAGAGGCCAACAGGGAACTGAGCCCACTTTTAATAATAATAGCTTGCCACCCATGACAGATATAGATGGTTTCCCACAGTTTTAAACAATGTAGAAGGGCAGAATGTGATAAATATCTTTTAGTTTGGCAAATATAACCATGGGTGAGGAAAGGTAAGAAAGCACCATGCTACGCCTAAGAGCTGGGCTGGAGTACATTACTCAACAATGTGTAGACACTAAATCATCCTCAGATGCAGATTTAAAGAGAATATGAGGCTGTCCAGAAGCTGGGAGATAGAGGGAGGAAGGAGAATAGAAATGGGGGGACTAAATTGTAAGATTGCAGTGTGAGAATTCTCAAATTAGAAGGATCATTTTATGGATATTTTCTAAAAGAAAAAATGTTTGTAGATAAAAAGAAGCTGTGAGATAGTTGGGAGGTGAAGATAATGGCTAGTGGTTTTAATGGAGGAAGGCATAGCATCCAATTTATTTTCACAAGTAGAGAAACTTTTACTTAAATCCATTTTAGTAGCTAGCATGATGGAAATAAGGCATTTGTTATCAGGAATCAAAACTCTTCAGTGTCAGAAGGCAAAGGGGAAATGTACTAAGCATTAAGGGAAAATGCATGGGTTGAGGGCAGCAAAAAGGCGTATGTTTGTTGAATCTCAGGCTAGTAAATGAAAAGGGGGTTTTGAAATCAAGAAGAACATTTCTAAAAGAATAAACAAGAAGAACCCTACTTCATTTAATTCCCACAGGGAAATACACAGAAAAGCTATGCTAATAGGGCATAGTACTTAATGTAAATCCATCAAGAAGATCAGGAAAGATGGGAAATTTCGCTTAAACTATACATATATGTATATACATATTTGCATGTATTGTAAGTATTTTTAGGTAAATAACTCATAGTAGTGGTTCCTTATGACCTGTTCAGACACACTTACTGTTGTTTTACCCTCCTCTTTCCTTCTTTGTATTTATCTTCTTCTTCTCTTCCTAACTAAAGCCCCTTTGTTTCCCATTTTCCCCCTCAGATCACTTATACCTTGTTATTCTCTCTCTCTATTGCCCCTCCTCCAAAGGTCCTTTTATACTCCCCTGGTTTTTGCAGTTACTCCAGTTAATATAATCACATTTGAGGATTTGGAGCTGGGAACCTCAGATGATCAAGGACCTGCAATGTTTGTCTTTTTCATTCTGTGTTAACTCAGTTAATATGATCTTTGCCAGTCTCATCCATTTGCATGCAAAATTTACTATCCCATTTTTCTTTTCAGCTGAATAATATTCTGTTGTGTGTATGCAGTACACTTGCATTATTCAGTCATCCTTTGAAGGACATTTAGGTTTGCATTTCCTAGCTATTTTGAATAGAATAGCAATAAATGTGGCCGAGAAAGTATCTGTGAAGCGGGAAGCCAATGAGTGGTATATCTGCGGTAGACTTAGTTTTAGGTTTTTGAAGATTCTTCACATTACTTTCCAGAGAGAGTGGCTGCCCCAGCTTGCAAGCACACCAACAGTGAATGAGGGTTTCTTTTCTGACATACTCTCTAGTGTTTGCTGTTGATTGTTTTGTTGATAGTTACCATTTTGACTGGAGTGTGGTGAAATCTCAGAGTTGTTTTGATTTGCATTTCTCTAACTGCTAAGGACAATCAACAATTGTTTTTGAGATATTTCTTAGTCATTTTAATTTCTTATTTTGAGGATTCTCTGCTCAGATCCCCACACTCTTTTATTTGAATGTTTTTTTATTTTAATTTTTCGACACTTTGTCTTTTGAGTTCTTTATAAATTCTAGATATATATCTTCTCTCATATGTATAACTAGCAATGATTATCTCATATTCATATCAGCTGCTTCATTGTTTCTTTAGATGTGTGGAATTATCTGTAACTCAACACCTAGCTGGATGGTGGGGAGGAGAGGAGGATCTCAGGACATCATTGGCCAGCCAGCCTTGCTGAATTGGTGAGCTCCAGGATCAATGAGAGACTTCCTCTCAAACAATAAGGTTGGAGAATGATCAAGGAAGATGCCTAATACTTTTCCTTTCTTGTTTCCTTCTTTGTTTTAGTTTTATGTGGTTCCACTTGTCAATCATTGACCTTATTCCTTGTGCAGATGGAGTCCTGTTCAGAAAGTCCTTTCCTTCATTTACATTATGTAGGCTACTATCTATGTTTTCCGCTAGTAGTTTTAGTGTTTCCAGTTTTCCATTTAGGTCTTTGGTCTATTCTGAGTCAGTTTTTTTTGTTTTTGTTTTTGTTTTTGTTTTTTTTTGTGCAAAGTGATACATACGACTTTAATTTCATTTTTTCTGCATATCCAGTTTTTTTCAGCACAGTTCATTAAAGATTTTTTTTTCTGCTGCATATGTTTTTGGCATCTTTGTCAAGTATTAAATGTCTGTAGTTATGTGTACTCATGTTTGGGTATTTTATTTTTCCCCCTGTTGGCCTACATGTCTGTTTTTGTGTAAGTACCATATTATTTTTATTACTGTTAACATTAGACAATGATATTATATTACTATTATTAGTAGTAGTATATCTTAAGATCTAGAATTATAATCCCTCTAGGATTGGTCATTTTGCTCAAGAATGTTTTAAATCTCTAAGTCTTTTGTGGTTCTATGTACATTTTAGGAAAGCTCTTTTCATTATATGCTATTGCTGTTGTCCTTGATTGACTCCAGAGGTAAAACTTAAGTACCTGTTTTTGAGCCCATCCTGTACTTTAGTCAAAGGACCCAGAGGATTTGAGCTGGATCTTATCTGAAAGCTTAAGGACTAGCTTGATGGTTCCAGAAGACACAATGCAAGATTCCGTTGAATCTTCTACCCAGCTATGATGCCTATAAACCACCACAACAACCAACATGACAGTATAATCCTAAAGGTGCAATAGTGGGACAGGTATCTTTGTGGGAATCCATAGCTTTCTAATTGGCCTTAAGCCCCACTTAACACGAGGGAATTTATACCTAATACTGGAAACCAGCCAAGAAACCCAGGCTAGTAAAGTCATGGATCTTGGAAGATAACCACTTTATTAAACCAGCATAATTTCTAACTACATTCTAAATACTTATCCACAGAGAAGTGTAGTTTCTCACCCCTCATCAAAAAACTTCTTTTTGCAACAGATAGATTCCATTATAGAAAGCCATAACTGACCCAAATGCAGAGTTGTGGGGCCCAGTCCCAATAACACAACTCCTGCACTTAAGGCTCAAGGATCATTATGAAAAAGGGAAGAAAGACTATAAGAACCAGAGGACCAAGGAGTTTGTTATGATATTCTGTCTTCTAGAAATGTCTGAGAAGCAACACCTATGAAGTCTCAACATGGGTGTCTAAACATGACCTGAACAAGGATGACATCAATAGACATGCTAATTTGACTGGGGGAAAGCTCACAAGACCTCAAGTCTAGACAAAAACTACAGGTAATTAAGGAATGATGAAAGTGGAAGAAACAGTCTTCCCTAGGATAGAGAACATCAATTGCTTACCCAATACCAAATGGTCAGCCTGAAAACATACAAGTAACATTATAAAGACTGAACAGGTTCTAGATTTTGGACTATTAGTCTGAGATGTGTTACAGTTGTTTATGGTGTAGGAAAATTTGTTTAACGATGCAAAGATGTGATGCATTCTTTTATGTTACATCTGTTTAATTCTGTGAAGCTGTGTTACTTTGCCTGACTAAAACACCTGATATGATAAAGAGCTGAATGGCCAATAGCTAGACAGGAGAAAGAAATAGGTGGGCTTGGCAGGCAATGAGAATAAATAGGAGGAAAAATCTAGGGAAGTGAGGAAGAGCTAGAAAAAGAGAAGTTGAGGAAGACACCGGGGGCCAGCCACACAGCCGCATAGCCATACAGCCATACATCCAGACACAGAGTAAGAAGGAAAGAGAGATATGTAGAAGCAAGAAAGATAAAAGCCCCAGATGTAAAATGTAGTTAGAGAGAAACACAATAATTTAAGTTAGAAAAGCTGGATAGAAACAGGCCAAGTAAAGGCTGGGCATTCATAAGTAAGAATAAGTTTCTGTGTATTTATTTGGGAGTTGGGTAGTGAGCCAAAGTTTAAAAAAATGCAGTTGTATTTATGTATTTAGAAACACACACAGACATAGACACACAGACATACGCATACAATTTTTAGGTGCATGTACAGCAAAAATTAAAATAAAAAGAGGCATGAGTTTAAAAGAGAGGAAGGAGGGGTAGCTGGGAGGGGTTGAAGGGAAGAAAGGGAAGATGGAAATGGCTATATTATAGTCTCAAAAAATAAACAATCAAGGCAAATTTGAGCCTTGAATGAAATTCCATATTAGTGAGTGAAATTCCATATTAAATTAACAAGAAAAGTACTTAATATTGTCTATTCATTTTTTTAATTTGTGTTTTCCTTGCTTTAATTATCTTAAAGATATAAAAGTACAATATAGGTTCAGACTCCACTTTCCCTAGGAGGAATTACTGTTACAGGTTTCTTGTATCTTCTCTAAGATATTAAAAGTACTTGTAGAACAAATAAGTATTGGCTTTTTAAGGGTCAGGAAGTTTAGTCCATTTTCTTACTTGTTTGTTTTGTCCCCATTAGTACATTTCCTCAGATGTGGATGCCTAGTAAGTTAACGTGAAATGACTGAGAATGTTCTCTCACAGCTTTAACTTGAGTACATATATACTCGAATGTGTTCCTCTTCCTTCATTTACTTACCAGCATATCCCAGAGATCACTCTTGATGCTATTAAAAGACGACATTTTTTTTAAAGAACTGATTTGTATTCCATCATATGGATGTACTACATTCTACCCAATTGATTTCTTATTCATGAACACTTGGGTTTGTTCTTAAGTTTTCACCATTACAAACATCACTGCCAAAAATACTTTGGTGGTGTTTGGATCAGTGAAGTTAAGTTCTTACAACTACAATACTTTGCCCTCCTATAAATGTTTCAAATGCCAGTGGTAAGGGTCTGGATCAGATAAGCACAGATTTGTCTTGCATGACGCTTTTCATATGAAAGGCTGGGACATGTTGGAATTGGTGAAGTTGCTGCCAGGATACTCAAGATCACATGCAATGATTACACCAGAAACAAAATCTGAAAGCCAAGCTCTTGGGTGTTCTCTGATTGGATCACTAAGCTGGCTTTGCACAGGGTGCTTTAGGTTTTAATGCTACCATATAACATTATACATCTGTGATTTTAATGTTTTCCAAGACATTTGGGTATCCAAGCCAATCAATAATGTTTCTTTAGTCATCCTTCCTTCATCATAGACTTTCATCTTCATCGTAGCTTGGGGGCTCTGAGCTTATTATTTTGATCAGACTCTGACTCTGGGGACATCAGACTGAAATGACAGTCTCCTCTTCATTTTATGTCAGCATTTCTTCCTGCAAGGGAGAGCAAAGCTGAATCAGACACAGGTGACAGTGCTGAAAACAAACAGGCTTAGCATGTTTTAAGCCAGACACACATACACTATGTTTCATTTTGTGCCACATTTCCAAGTGAAATGGAAAGATAGAGGCACACACCCACACCCTTGGAGGGTGTGGTAGTGAATATTAAGGACAGATGCTTCAAATATCGCTTGAGCTCCTCTGGCCTGAAGTTCTTGATAAAATTGGGTTATAGAATTACTGAGATAAAGGAATACATTCAAACCATGACCATTTTTCATTATAGACTGCCTTGACAGCTGCTTTAAGCCTCTTATGTTAACACAACATCTATAAACTTTCCAATAGAGTGCATGTATAGTTTAATATTCTTCTCTAGTTTCTTACTTCTAGTAACTGTGGAGTTCATCCTCTCAGACAATTTTTTAAAGTACTCATTTAATTCTGGTGGATGCATCTGTCTCAGGAAGAGCCAGGGTCTGCCAGCCTGGGGAGTTACTTTTCTCTGACTCCACCCCAACCAATGGAAGGGGCTTGAGGAGGAGCATCAGCTCCTTTCTCAGTGAATCATATCAATGACTTCAGCACTAATACAGAACATGCCTTTTGCAACTCATAGATCAACAAGGAGTAACTTTATTACACAGATGTGTTTGGTGGAAAATCAATTAACGATTAAGATTATTATCGATGTCTACACAGAATATTTTGTTAAGTTATGTAGAAAATTGAGATATGGAACAATTCCTACATGCTTAGTCTAAGACTTCCTGCCTTCAACTAAACTATGTGAAATATACATATGTAGTGATATATGTGCATATACATACACACACACATGCACACACACATACATGCACACATACATGCATACACATACAGTGGACGTGTTGCATCCATGGAGTACTGTCTCGTGGCCTTTGGATAGTCTCAGGAACCTGGTACTCTGTTTCTTACAAGAATTCTAAGGAAACATAATGGGAATATAACCCATTTATTCATATATATATATATATATATCTGAATATATATATATATATATATATATATATATATATATATATATTCAGTGGCTGGTTAAGTGGGAGCTGGTGATCTGGTAGCTATGGTGGAGCTTATAGTCAAGTTGGCAAGTGAGAATTCCTCAGATTCCACTTAAACACCTGCAGTGCCAGGCAGAGAACACAAAAGAGTAAAGCAGGTAAGAACGACATTTGTATGATCCACTTTCATCGTGTTTAATGCTCAGAATCCCAACTGCTTTGTTTCCAGGAAACAGTAGAGAGAGGGGAGGATTGAAGTACAGTGCAGAGCATTGCATTGCTTGCTTGATCTGGATTTTAATGGAGATTTTTTCCTTTTCTGAATATTAGCATGTGTGTACAAGTGCCTATGCAATCACAGATGGTCATGTGTGATGAGCTGGAGTGGCTTTCTTGGCAGTGGAGAGAAGGTGTCATGGGACCTTGGTAATCATTCAGTACCAGGGTGGCATTGACTCTACCTGCTGTTCTCACTTATTTCCAGGAGCTGTACCTGAACCTCCAGGGATGAAATGGAGGGCTTCTGGGACATCATGCAAAGCCTGTCCCTTTCTAGGGACTGACAGACAAGAAATGCTTTAGCTTTTCCGTGGTTTGTCAGTTACCCTGAATCCCTCAGCTATGGGAGTTAATGTGTGTGATGGAAACATGCTCTGAAGGCTGTGGGTTTCTAAAATAAACAATTTGAGCTGGGTTATTAGAAAGGTGGGGCTGTAAGGCAGAACTAATGGTCACACCTATAATCATGAACGCCAAGCTACTTCCAGTAAGTGGGGAAGGTAACAGGCAGGTGATTACCAGCTTTGCACTGGGCAATGGTCCTGAAGTAGAACAGCTCAACAGCAGATCTCTCCCCAAGTGATTCTGGGGAACTGGCTTGTTCCAGTACTAGAAGGGAAAGTAGCACTAAGTGATTCATTCTCTTGTTTCTTTCCCTCCATGAAATGTTCTGAATGCTAAGCAACAGGAAGGAAATGGAAGAAGGCCTTTCAGTTCCCCTGATTGCCTCATTTTCTCACCCATGAAAGGGCAGAGACAAAGAACACATTTCCAAGGTACAGCAAAAGCTGATTTGGAAACCAAAGGCTTGATTCTTTTCTTTTTTTCTAGGTGTATGTAGAAATCACCCACATCCAGTTAAATCAATCCTGTTTCTATTTGATGATAAGATCAAAGGACTAATAAACCACAATGAGTAAGATGTGTAACCTCAGGGAAGGAGGAAGAGGGCCCCAGCACTGGAGGTGGTTCCAAGGAACACAAGTCGAAAGTACAACTGTGCATATTTTCTCATGTACTTGTGATAAAGGCACATCACTCTCGTCTTACAGTGAAGGGGTTTTCCTTCAGAAGCTTTGTTCCAATTACAAGTCAAAGCGAAACATAACATGATACCTAGGAAAGGAGGGGAAAAGACAAGGATGACTTAGAAAGCCATCTTCTCCTCACCACATCTGCCGAAATCCAGCCCTTTCCTTCCTGTGACCAGGCCTTAAGAGCAGGGATTCCCAGCCCTTAGCCAAGGTGCAGTTTCTAGGTAGAAAAATCTGTCTCTAGCCCTGGCTCTGTTCTAAGTTATAAAGTCTGTCCAACCCCGTCACATTCAGCCACCATCGGCACCTGTCAATGTGTGTGGGTTAATTGCTCATGGATAAGTGGTGTGTGTTGGAGCCAGCCCCAGTAAGATTTTATTTAACAGCATCTATTTAAACCAAGAGGTCAGAATAATATTAAAAGTAGCACTTTTAGGTCAGCTATATCATCTGGAAAGCTCCTGGCTGACAAATGGTTTCTGAGGGCTCTGTACATTTTAATAATGAGGGAATCATACTCACCCTAATATCCCTGCTTACTTCCTATTTTCCTACCAGCACTGGACCTGGCAAAGGCACATCTCACTTCCATTCTGTATGCTGGCATTACCTCAAGCTCAGCATTTTGTACCATGCTGACTCTCTAATCCCTGGTTTGTTATTCCTTTATTCAAATTCTGGTACTGCCACTTCTTGATTGTGGAGCTAATCATGTCATCCCTGAGCAGATACATTCTTTCCTCTGTTGGCCTCATCTAAAGAGATGGAAGCTTGGTCCAAGTTCTCATATTCCACTTTACATTATATTCAAGTTGTCCTACCATCTCTCATGTTAAACAACTCTCCCACACCAACCTATGATGGAAGTTATCTACAATTGTCTTTTTTATTTTTATCATACACTTGAGGATGCTTCCAGCAGAATTCAGTGGCATGCACACTGAGTAGGATCTTCCTTCTATTGCCAACTATCCTGCATATTAGTGTGTGTATGTGTACAAGGTTCCTTTTTTGTGGAACTCCCTATGCTGTGGGCTTTATGTTAGAAGAGGCAATGGCAGTGTATATAGAATATGAATGTAGTCATTAGTCTCTGAAAGCAAAAGTTCTCGACTGCTGCTCAGTCGATGCCTCTTTGGACAGCCATAATTGATGCTGTTCTTCATTCCGCTCTTCCGTCCCCAATCCTTCTGATTTTTCTGTGTGGATGTGTGGGACCATTTTCTAATTTTGACATTTCTAATTGCTAATTTTGCCTCCCCCCTTAAGATTGTTGTGATGGTTCAATAATATATATATAAGTCTTCTTAAAACAATATTCATTCAATAAAAGGTAATTATACCTTTAAAAGTATTTTTGCATTGTAAACAATTGAGTTATTCTGATCCTCATGTATCACATATGAGGTATGATAGGCTTACATCCTTTGGTGGTATTTAGCTTAGTTTTTTTGGATCTTTTTCATATGTGCAAATGGAAATAACACTTCCCTTAGTTACACAATAAAATGTGAGACTGTAGATGTGTCAGTCAGATTCTCATTATTGTAACAAAATATCTATGAAAAAAAAACAACTTGTGGGGAAGAAAATTTATTTTTGCTTGGTTTCAGAGGTCCATTGCTGTTTGATTCTATTGCTTTGAGCTTGAGACCTGGCTGGATATCATGGTGGAGAACAGGTTTTGGATAAAATGTCACTGAGCCCTTGAAAGAGAGAGGGAAATACAGAAAGCACAAGAGAAAGAGAAAGACACACACACACACACACACACACACACACACACACAGATAGAGAGAGAAAAAGAAAGAGAATCAGAGACAGACAGAAAGACAGACACAGACAGAAGGAGAGACAGAGAGAATTCCAGGACTAGAGATGACTACAGTCTTCAGAAGCTGAGCCCCCTTACACTTACATCTCCAGCGAGGCCCCACCTTCTGCAGTTCTAACCCCTCCCAGTACATGTGTCAGGCTCAGACCAAGCTTTTATTTTTTTAAAATATATTTGTGTATTCCCTTTGTCTCTCTCTCCATCTCTCTGTTTGCATGTGGGGGGAGGTGTCAGCTTGTGCCACAGCATGTGTGTGGAGGTCAGAGGAGTTGGTTCTTTCCTTTTACCATGTGGGCCCTAGGGAGTGAACTCAAGTGTTCAAACTCAGCACCAGGCACTGTTATCCCAGTGAGCCATCGTGACAGCTAGAGGACCAAGCACCTAAAACACAGAAGGCATTTAAAATCCAGAGCATAACAATAACATGAGCGTCACAGTACAGGGAAACCATTGCTGTTTCTAGTCTTGCATCTTCTCTCATGTGGATTCTATTTCCTGGCACTTATCTCTATCAATTGGAAAACTTCTAGAAGTCTCAATCCTACACTCCTTCGACTATGTTCTGCTGCCTGTAGCACCGTATTATCATAATTTATTACCCAGTGTCCATTTCCCTCATTTCTGCTGGTTTTCTTGACCTTCAAGTCCCTCGCTTTTATCTCCCTTTCCTTCTATCGTTCTGGTAACAGACACCCTTGTGACTCCACACCTTCATGGCTTCGTGCCTTCTTGTCTGCACGGCATGCCTCTGTTTTTCCTTGCTATTGGAATCCCACCATCTCTCAAGACAAATTCTTCAAATATGGCTTTGTTTTCTTAGAGTTAGAATTATTTTCTCACCCCAGTTTTAACTACCATTAGTCTCTCGATCATGAAACTTGCTGTTAGAAACATTTTTAATTATGTGTATGTATCTTTCCCATCGGACTGTGAGCTGTTGAAGGAAATGATTGTGCTTCATTTGTATCTGGCTCCTTTAACACCTCATCCTGTATCACAGCAAAGTGGCTATCTGTCAAATGTTTATTGACTCTGTACCACATATATGTACTAAACAGCAGCTGCCTGAACAGAGAGTCTGGAGATACAACTGAAAGTAGTTTTTCTAGGTCGCCAGCAATTTCTGTGATGCTGGTGGACTGTTGAATGGTTCCCAAGGGCAGAATGAATACGATGGCTTAAATTCATCACACTAGCTATCTGAAATAAAATGTCCAGTCATGAGCACAAACAAGTGCTAACACTTAATGACTTATGGAGTATATGTGAGAAATCAGGTCACTTGCAGGACAAATGGATCAGTAAGAATCAGAAATATTCAACAAACCTGGTTAGGTTTTTTGTTTGTTTGTTTGTTTGTTTGTTTTTTTATCACCACATGTAAGAGTCCTTATTTTAAATGTATGGATATAGAAAACTGGCCTATCCATTTTCAGGATGGTTGGGTCATGGATGTTTCCTGTTATCAATAGGAAACTGCTGTACAATTAAATGGATCAATGATGCAGTGAGCTAAATTAGTTTTTTTATAGTCAAATAATTGGGCTAGCTGTGCGTTCTATGTTATTTCAGTTTGTACGAGCACGATCTTGGGAATCTATTGTATAGGAAGATGCCTGGACTGCTTTAGCCTATTGATTTGAGAAGCAGTGAAGTGTGATAGTTAGGCAGGGCCATGAAGTGATGTCAATAAAATGGTTCAGGGGGTACACCTCTGACACATAGAATGGCTTTATGTAGACTTAATTATGTTTTAGAACAATTTACAAATCTAGCCTAATTCAACCATCACTATAATTTACCTTAAAACATGGTGCAACATACTGTTAAGTGTCTCCTGTGTTTAGGTCTGGTTTATCGAACATTGTACTGCTTGTTGTCAGTGCTATGTGAGTAGACTGGCTGTAGGTTTAAGGCTCTGACTTGTAGTGATTTTCTTTTTCTGTGGTGTAAACACATGATGGCTGGAACAGTTGCCAAGCTCTAGAAATGGCTGGGCAGTGGTGACACACACCTTTAATCCTAGAACTCAGGAACCCAGGAGGCAGAGGCAGGTAGATCTCTATGAGTTCAAGGCTAGCCTGGTCTTCAAAGTGAGTTCCAGGACAGGCTCCAAAGCTACAGATAAACCCTGTCACAAAAAACCAAGGGAATTTTTTTTTTCTAAATGTGCAGCATGAGCTTCAGAGATGGGAGGCACTGACTAGAAGGCCACACAATGGCAAGAGATTGGAAATCATGCACTAGGGGACTACACACCTATAGACTACCAGTCACTATAGGAATGCTTTGGGCGTTCGCTAGCACCTCTGGACCCATGCATGGTATAGTGTCTCATGTTGAAGATTTTCCATATGATAAAAGAAAAGCAAGTGAACAGGAGTGAAAACATGACTGTTCCCTTGTAGGAGATGATGGAGAATGAGCGCTGGCTCAAAGGTCGAGCAGAAAGTTCTTAACTGGGATATTGTGACATGGAAGGCAATAAACTTGACTGTTGCCCATAATTTCTGGCATGAGTTTCCAAATAGGTTGCAATTTCCTGAAGCTTGGATGCTTGTAAGCATACCCATTGAAACCTCTACAAAAAACCTAAAAGTGTTTAGATTCTATCAAGTCAGGGAACACACAGAAATGCTAGGACAGTGCCCAAGGAGGGCAAAAGGATTTTCACCTTTTCTTGTAATCTAGCTGGTGCACTTCATGGTTTTGGTGTGTGTGCTATTGCTGTAAGAGAATGATACAGACTGGATAACTGAGAGACAAGAGAAGATTTTTTGGCTCATGGTTCTGACTGAGAAGTCTAAGAACATCTATTGTACTGTTGTCTGACAAGAGCCTTTTTTGCCAAGCCACAACATGGCAGAAGGGAAAGTGAATATGTACAAGACAGAAGAAATGCAGTATAGGAGAGCAGGACTCTCGACTGGTATCTGCAGAGGGGCAGACTTGTGGTACTGAGCTTTTTTCTAGAGGCCTTAGCAACTCGGAGTACATAGTGTCAGAATTGAATTGTTGGATACCAATCACCTTTCTGAAAATTGGCCATTGGGGTGGAAAAGTTCATAGATTTGGTGCCTGGAGTGTTTTGAATATAAAATGTTTATCTTACTAGCAGACTCAGAACTGGGATCTGATTGGACTACTGAGATGGCATTCTATGCACAAGCTTTGAGAGAGAAGCTGTGTAGAGAGCCGCAAAGTGCCACGCCTTAAAGTGGTGCTGGCTTCCGCCTTACACCTTCTGGTTGGTGAAGGCTCTCTGGCGTAAACAAGCCCTTAATTGGTTAAGTCTGTTCAGCCTGTCTGCTTCCGCATTAGAGTAGCCTGTCTGCAGGGTCCATGTGGCTCACTGCGGTTGGTTAGCTCAAGGGTATTTAAGCCTGTGCTGGGGTCCCCCAGCTCTCTCTCGCCGGTCAGAAGACCATGTTCCAAGGATCCTGATTAAAACTGCATGAAGAAGATCTACCCGGAGTCGCATCCTTCCTTGCTGGTCAGGGGTAGGCGTGTACAGAGCTGGAAAGGTCAAGGGGCATGGATGGAAACAGGATGCATGATCTTGATAAGGAGTGGGTGGGACAGGGTGAGTGGGAGGAGATGTGGACCTGAAGTTTTCCCAGTGGGGGCCAAGCTGGGAGATAGTGACAGTGAAGATATTAAGACTGGTTTCTAAATGGGTAGCTGCTTTATTTCTCTTATCTTCTCCTTCTTCTTATGTTCTCCTCCTTCACCTTATTTTTGTCCTCCTTCTCCTTATTTTTCTCCTCCTCCTTATTTTTTCTTTTCTCTCTCTCTCCCCCTCCTTCTCTATCTCTCTCTCATTTTTAACATTGTGTATTAACTTATCTATGCTACTTATTTCTCAAGGTAGAGCTATATTAAAGCAACCCATAGGATATGTTTTAAGAAAAATGACTTGAGGTCTGGAAATGTTTTGCTCACTGGTATGGGGGAGGTCTTTGGATGGGTGATTCTGTAAATAATTGTATATCAACATTAGCTGAGGAGCTTTTGAAAAATTCCTGATTACCCTCCCCCAATAAGAATAAAAAACTACATGCATGGCTATGAGGTACAAATTTGGAAAGGGACTCATGTACTTGGGTAATTTTAAAAATATTTTTATTAATTCTTTGATAGTTTCACACACTGTATTTTAATCACACTCACTCCTCCTCCCCAACTTCTTATAGACCCTGCTTCACCTCCCTACTCAATTTAATTTATTTGTAAGCCCACTGAGACCAGTCTGTGTTGCCCAAACACTTTTTGGTGTGGGAACATCTCCTAGATCATGGTAGGCCTGTGAGAGTCGCACTCTTAAAGAAAACTGACTCTTTCCTCTGTCTTAGTTACTTTTCTATATCTGTGAAAAGACACCATAACCAAGGCAATTTATGGAATGGTTCATTGGGGCTTCCAGGGGGTGAATCTGTGACCATCATGGCAGGGATCAGGGCAGCAGGAGGTAGGTCCAGCACTGGAACAGTAGCTGAGAGCTTACATCTTGAGACAACAGCCAACAGGAGACCAAGAGAGAGAGCCACCTGGAATGGTGTGGGCTTTGGAAACCCCAAAGCCTCCAATAGTGACAGACCACCTGCGATAAGACCACACCTCCTAATCCTTCCCAACATTTCCACCAGTAAGACCAAACAATTGAATGTGGGAGCCTCTGGAGGCTCATGCAATCCACCACTCCCTCCAGGAAGCTATCTACTGCCAATAGCTCCTCAGTTAGGGATGGGGGCACATGGGTGTTTTTATTAAGCTGCCCACTTGATTTTGGTGCAAGGCAATGCGAGGACTTTCCAGCTTATTAAAAGGAATGCACTGCAGGGTAGGAAAGAAGTAGGTGGGCAGTAACTGCTGCGTCATACTAAAGGGGTCATGCAAAGACATCCAAGAACTTTTCAGAGCAACAGTTTGGCAGTGATTGCTATAAGGGTATAGTCTGATGCTAGTTTGAAAATGGCAGTGTCCTACTAAAGGGGACAGGCCAGGCCTAAAACAAGGTGCTAGTGGTGAGGCAGCAAATCAGGTTGGAATTCTGTGTTTGAATTAAAAGCATACAAGTACAGAACTTTAATTCTTGAGACATTACTTAGACATTAATACAAGCATGACCATCAATGCTCTCCTCTCTGCATTTTAAAATGTGTATTCAAACTATTTTTACT
Source organism: Cricetiscus sungorus (assembly GCA_030556225.1). Classification (NCBI taxonomy): domain Eukaryota; kingdom Metazoa; phylum Chordata; class Mammalia; order Rodentia; family Cricetidae; genus Cricetiscus; species Cricetiscus sungorus. The sequence continues at coordinate 27,666,523 of JANBXA010000651.1, read as the reverse complement.
TAAGAAAGTAAATTTTTAATTTAAAATATAATAACCTGTGTAATGTTTGTGGTTTGGTTGTTAGACACATGAAGTTGCAAAAAGAAATGTAGCCGTGATAATCATTGTAATTTGACCACAAACAGGGCCACATGTTCCGCCTTCTCAAATTCTATTGTAATATTGTTTAGAACACACACACACACACACACACACACACACACACACACACACACACACACACACACACACGGATGGAAGGAGGTGTTGCTAGGGCTTCAGCTGTTGGCCCTGTGCATGATAGCCTTGCATTTTGCCAATAAGTTACACCCTAAGTCCTCTGAAGACATTTCTTACTTGTACACAAACTTTCAAGAACATTTGACCTTGTAACTGTAGTTTGTCCAACAAATACACTTAATCTTTGTGCTATTGCATATAGGGCATATGGAATGCATGCATTATCCATGTTGGGAGCTCTGAGTTCAATCAACAGGCGTCTCATCTTCTCCCACAGTCTATTGGAATCCATGAAAGGATGGAAGGAACATGGAACCAGATTGCTAATGTGTATCACATATTTACATAGGATTGTTTTCTGTTAATTCTTACGAAAGATGTTCTGACATTATTTATTTAAACACTAATAAATAACAATAATAATACCTAAGCATCACATGCAAATTTGAGGAAAGAAGACAATAAGAAAAAAGTTATTTGAAGTGATCAAGAATTTGTTCTGCTTGGTCAGTGAATACAATTGTAACTTTGTTTTCACTCAGTGAGCTACAGAATTTCAGTGAAAGGCCATACTGTAATCAATGGATTGGGCATTTGAATGAAGGAGGGGCTGACAAGTTTGGTAAAGCCTGAGTCACCTGCAAGAACTATTTCTTCAGATTTGTAAGAAAGTTGAAACAGTCTAACAGATTTCTACATATCCCTTTCCCAGATTCTCAAGATGGTAACAATTTATCATAATTTCCATTGTTTTTAGTGAACGATTTTAATGATTAGTTAACAATATTATGTCACAGTGCTTCTTTTAAATTCAGTACAATCCTAGGCACCTGCTGGGAAGAGACCTGAGGAATAGAATCCAAAACCATTTGGAAAAGAAGCATTTTTACTGCTGTCTTTTAAATTAGCATGTTAGTTGTACATATTAATGGAGTACAAATCACACAAAATGTGTGATTTCTGATTTCAACACTTGAATACAATCTGCACTGAAATCAAATCAAGGTAATGGAATTTAACTCTCATATCATGATTATTCACTTTTATCTTTTTCTGTACATGCTTAACTACACACACACATGCACACACACACACACACACATACACACACACACACCTTCACACTTTTCATTCCTTGAACTATTTAAGATCCTGTCAAGATGACCCTTTATACCTAAATCATGTGTATTATGATACATAAATCCTTTTCAATAACCACAACTCAAATAATCCAACTTACAAAATTAAGATGCATTTATCTAATTTATGTCAAAATATACTTCATAGCTACAGTCTCTATATTTTTCCTGGTCCAGGGTCCAATCTATAGCTACTGTTACCTTCAATAGTCATCATGCCTCTATTGTCTTCTTTAGTCAGGGACAGTTCCATGGTTGCTCTCTATCATTACCATTTCTGAAGTATACAGGCCATTTTGTAAAAGCCTATCAGCTGTCTGACAATCTGTTATTAGATTCGCCTTATGCATCTCCAGTATGACCTACACAAATGTGCGCTCTCTACAGGTGGAAAATGGTATTTACCCATAGCTGGTAACTTTGAACATCTTAATATAAGTGCTGTGTACCAGATATTCCTGATTTTCGAGTAAAAAACTGACAGTTTTCTCCCTTTGTGTATTATCTTTCCTATATTAAACCACACAGGCACTCCATTTCTTATCAAACTTCCATCTAGGAGTTGCAGGATTCATTGGTGATTCTCATTCCAATAAGCTACTGTGGTAGCTACCAGCTGGTATTTTTCAAAAACCTAGCATTCATTTCACACATCAGCCATTCTATTGCAAGGAGACCATTCCCATCTCCTCATTTATCCACTCATTTATTTTTTATCTGTATGGGCCGGTGGTTATTCTGAAGCTATAATTCATCTCTTTGATGCACAGGTTGTCTCTAAATCTGACTGCCCATTGGACATTTCCCCATCATCCTTTGAATACTTTCTTTACGAAAGAGAAGGATATTTTTGGCACATATATGCTTTCCTTCCCAGTTTGGGAATGAGTTTTCTAAAAAGACTGGTTCGGTTTTATTTTTAAAGTTTTTTTTTTGTATAAGTAGAGACTTTACAGATCAAGGTCTGAAATCTAGGTATTGCACATACTTGTGGTTGGGCAGTCATTGCCTCTAGACCTTTGCAGAGCACATAACTAGGAAACGGGCTGGAGAGATGGTTCTGTGGGCAAACTGCTTGTGCAAGCATGAACATCCCCAGTATCCAATACAAAGCCTGGTGTGACCAAATGTGTGCGTAAACCTAGCACGGGGAGACAGAGGACACAGGAAGATCCATGGGACTCACTGGATAGTCAGGCTATAGGTGATGCCCAGGTTTAGTGAGAGACTTTATCTAAAAATTAAGGTGGAGACCCATGAGGTAGATACCCAGACACCTAATATTGGCCTTTGACATCCACAGCTAAGATAGAACTTAGGCAAGGAAGTTCCCAGGGCCATTTGCTATTTCACATTTTCCTCTAGGCTCCTGCACTGAGAACAGGGCAAGAGAATTGTAGACTTTCATACTAATCCCACTGTGGATTAGTCCTCTTTACAAATTAAATAAACTGTCCTATTTGCCATTGTATTGATTATCATCCTCTTGGGTCATAGTTTCAGATAAACATCAATATTCTCTTATCCAAACTTAGAATTTTGTGAACATAAAAGGTGTGTGTGTGTGTGTGTGTGTGTGTGTATGTGTTGGGGTATATGTCTAGAAAGCAAATGTTAAGGTAATAATTTAGGGGAGAAAGGTATTAGAATTAAAGATAACATTGTAATATGATGTTTCAAAACATAAAACACTTTTAAATCAAAATTCACTAACAGTGCTTGTTGCATTTTAAAGATAACAAAGGCTATTTCTTGCTTTCCGACCCTCTGACCTGACTTTTTCCCCAGGCCAAAGACTATTCTTTTGTTTTTGCTTTTTTGAAACAAGCCTGGCTGGCCTCAAACTCACTATGTAGTCTATGATAACCCAGAACTTCTTTAAAATTTGATTTTGTATTATTTATTTATTTATTGTGTGTGTGTGTGTGTGTGTGTGCATGTGTGTGTGTGTGCGTGTGTCTATGTGTGAATGTGTGTGGACCATGGTGCTTGTGTGGAGGTTAGAAGACAAATTTTGGAACTTGGGATAAAACTCCAGTTAACAGGTTTGGTAACGAGTGCCTTTACCCACTGAGCTATATTGCAGGTCTATGGTGTTGAACTTGTGACTTTCCTACCTCTACCTTTTGAGTGTTACCTTTCAGGTGTGAATCACTAACCAGTTTATATAGTGCTAAGGATCAAATCAAGGGCTTCAGGTTATTAGACAAGTACTCTGTTAACTGAGCTACACCCCAGCCCCTACAAGAAGCTCTTCAATATTGCTTATTTGGCTGATTTAGAAATTCTAGTCTCGAAAACTGCTGAGGAAGGTTCCTACAAAAACAGAAAACAGTGTCAGTACCAGATGATCATGAGCCTCATTATGGCAGGTTCCACAGAACACTGCCTAGCATAGCTGACTCTACACAAAAGGGTAGTATCAAACATGGCTCAACAATTAATTAGAAAAGTAATAGGTTGCACATGTCAACATTGATACTGATGATGGGAGATGTCATCATGTAAATATGTTTCTCTTATTGGTTAATGAATAAAGCACTGTTGGCAAATAGGAAGGCAAGAGGTGGGACTAGGGGACAAGGAGGATTTTGGGAGATGTAGTAGAGAGGAGTCGAGATGTTGGACGTGACAGAAGAGGTTTGGAACCTTCCTCTGGTAAGATAAGACCATGTGGAAATACTTAGATAGATAGAAATGGGTTAAGACATAGCTAGCCAATAAGAAACACTAGTAACCGGCCAATGGTTCCATAATTAATACACTGTCTCTGTTTGTTATTTGGGGCTGATGCAGCTGAGGGAGCAGGCTGGTGGGAAAGTGTTCGTAACATACTGATTATTTTTTCTTTTTACAGGTAGGAAGGAGGTAATATCATATAACTATAGAGGTAAGCAAGGGGAGTTTGCCTTCCTATGAAGAATTCCATCACCTATTCTCAGCTTCTCTAGTACATAAAGACTGTTTTTTGTTTTTGCTTTATTGAGACAGGATCTCACATACACCTGGCTGACCTCGAACTCACCATGTAGAACTGTAGAACTTTTTTTTTAAAGTTTATCTTTGTATCATTTTTATTTATTTATTTATTTATTTATTTATTTATTTATTTATTTATTTATACTCAAAGTGACCATTCCTGTGTCAGTACTATAGGACATGACATTAGCAGTAAATACATGATACATGGGTTGTGAACACAAGGAACACTAAGAAAATGAGCCACCAGGCAGGAGTATGACACAGGGAAAGCTTCTTGGAACATGAGAATTTTTAAGTACTTTATTAAATACTATATTCATTGTAAAGGCTTTAGCCATCATAATCGTCATGATACAATACCTGTGCAAAAACACCCACTGAACAAGCTTGAGAGGTATAGATTGTGTTTGGAAATCCATACGACATTAAAAAAATCATCTCATATAAAAACCAAATAATCAGAAGCACGGAAGGCCGTATGTTTTAATAGAAGCCTATCGCTGATTCTGGGGTAACGGCTGCATGCATGTCTCGAGTCATATTGCATTTCTCCTTTAGCTTGGACTGCAGTAGTGTGTGCTCCACAACTCCAATCCTAATGTCCATCTGAATGGTTTCTTGCTTCAGTTTGGTTAAGCTCTGCTTAATCTTCACTAAAGGAGCTGTAGAATAAAAACAGCACAGGATAAAAATGTTCATTTGGAGTATTGGTTTGTTAGAGAATTGTCTGACATTTCCTCTACTTTGTCTTCAGCCAGAAATAGGGTTAAAATGCAGCAGCCAGTGACTCGCTGACATTCACACAGCTTTGCACTGGTATTTTAAACACCTGAGACTTCTAGAATGGGAACTGGTTCAATATTTGATGTATTGAGGCTGAATATTCTAACTTTTCTAGGAAAAGTAGTGCCAAGTGGGTATTTAAGGATGTGTTTAACATTGTTTTGTCTACAGGAACAAGGAACAGAATAGTTAGAAAGGGAAGAAAGGTATATTTGAGTTACAAATAATGGGTCCATTGAAAACACTGCAAGAAAATCCCATATCCCTCTCTATTCCCAGTCTGCATGCAGAGCATCAGAACCATAGACAGTCTTTCTGACATAAAAAGCCTGAGGTGACGGCCACTGGCCTGTGTCAAACTAAAGAGTTTGTAATGGAGGATAATTAGTGAGAGATTAATTCTTTCCTGTTTGAACCCTGCTGATTCAGAACTTCCTGGAAGGAGGGGGGAAACCCCAAGGGTCATCACATCACTGTCCTGGTGTCATTTGGGATATTAAGGTCTTTTTGTACATAAAAGAAAGCATATCTCCCACTCTTTCTTAAAACAAGCAAAAATAGATTATTTATATATTGTCCATATAGATATGTGTGTGTGTGTGCAGGTGTGCGTGTGCTTACACACTTGCACATATGCACAGATTTCAGGAGCTGGTTCTCTCCTTCCATCATGGGGTCTGAGACAGAACTGAGGGTGCCAGGCTAAGTGGCAAGCGCCTCTGCCCATGGAGCGTCACTGCTAATGCCAACAGACGAATTCTGGCTGGGACTATTTTGCAAAGGCATTCTGGGAAGTGGTTCCCAATTTCAGCCCCGAAGGGAGTGTGTACTCACTGCCATCTGTCATGCTGCTGCCCTTCTCTTCCATCTCTTGTTTTACCTTTTCTAGTTCTTCTGTAACCTTTTATTGAAAACAACAACAACAAAAACTCCCATGAGTGCTACATTTTGATGAACCTTGACATTCTTTGAATGCTGTATTGAGGAAAATCAATTTAGATATAAGGAACTGAGACATTAAGAATACTCAAATAAAAGACAATGTATGCAGATACACAAGGCTTTTCATTTTTTAAGAACTGCTTATAAAACACCAGCAAATTACTTTCACATTAGCTTCCTCATGCTGCAATATTATAGAATGAAAATCAAGTTGTTTGCAATATGAAGCCCTCAGACTGTGCAATTATCACTAGCATTTACCATGCTGCTCTCCAAAAACAAGTTATTAGTAAATACAATGTTACTGGGATGCTGATTTGGCTTTCTAGGGATCTTTCTTAATAGTATAGTTATTTGGAGACCATGCCACCTTTTCTTGTCTAGGCCGGTAAGAGCATGCTTGTATCCTATGGCGAGGTACAAAATTGCTCTATGGTTTCTTTCCAGACCAGGAACTCTGAACTCTAGGAGACATGAGTGCTGTCATACAGATTTCAGATGAAGCTGCACTTGATGTCAAATTATACCATTACAGCCTCTGCGGGCAAAACTCTATGTCAGCAGTATAATCTCTGAAATGACATAGAAAATATAATCTCTACAATTTGAGAAATTGTTTTTACATAATCTAGGAGTAGGCTGTAATTACTGTAACCTAGTCGGCTTTATTTCTATCATGCTGGTGAGTAAAACCTTCCCAGGGAATAAAGTGCTCATCCAGGCAAAGCAAATTAATTTCTTCCAGGCACCTGAAACATCACAACTGGGGACAACTACCGACTCCAGAGGACTAAGTGGTCCCTGGACGCCCTTCAAGTGTTCATTTACCCCACATTAGTGAGCACTTTCCTTCCGAGGAATGTTTTATTTGCCTAGAAGCACAACAGGACTAGAGTCTAAATATTTCTAATAGTGTATTTTAAAATAAATATTTCTAAATTATCTTTCATAAGAGAAACTAAAGCTTATGGAAGTTGTGCTGCTTTGTAATACAGTCTTAGATCTCAGTCTCATACTGGCTTCTGACATTGTTGCAAATTTTTACTTTTGAACCTCATCATTCCCCCGGAGCGGGGGGGGGGGGGGGGGGAGGGGGGATGAGAATATATATCCGGTCCTTCTTCTCTTGTAAGACCAAGGGGAAAATGCAGTGACACTGCAAATATTTTAGAAGTCTCTGAATGAAGAGGTTTCAAGTTATGTCGATTGTAGACAGAGCTATCCTCTGGACCACATACTCAATTAATAGCAACCACTGACATCTCAAAGAGTCACAATGGCTCTGGCTACAGACTCCTCCCATGGTGCTTTGCCCACTCTTCTATTATTAATTACTATGTCAAATAAAGATTAGGGAGGTTATCAATGTGCTGCTAATATGAGCAAGTTTAAGAATTGATTTAATTCAGCAACTTTAGACGTCTTAAAAAAACAAGGGAGGGATAATTGGTTCACTCATTAGTGAACTTCTAAAGCTGATGACTGCATGTTGGTAGGGGAACTCAATGAACTCAGCAGCATTCAGTCTGTGGATGGCTCCCTGGCTTGGGCCCAGCTGACAGGTGAGCAGTACATCAGTGTGCTGACGTGTACCTCAGACAGGACTCTGGTCCTTTCCGTTACTCCGCCATTTCCCTGCTGGTAGCGCTCCCTTGCCTGAGGAGAAGAAGACGACTGTTTAATGACAAATCGGGAACAGGAACAGATTACTTCAATATGACCTCTGTGTGTGCTCAGTTTCTGCACAGCATTTTATGACACCCCCTTATTTGTGGATACATTTAGGAAAGTGACATTTAACCGTAGCTATTTAATGTCCGTATTAATAGGCACCGTGCATTTAAGTGAAGTGCTATAAAATGATGAACTACCTCAGCCTTCCCACAGCAGCTGTGTACCTCACATGGGCACAGTTGACAATAAAAACTGCCCTCCACCCTTTCTCAACACTCTGGGAGGGTGACTCTTGGTCAATCTAATTTGAGTGCTGTGTAAGAGAAAATTAGTTCTAAGGAGAAAAAAAATCAATCAAAGTAGAGTGTGAAGTTCAGCAATTAATAAGGATTAATAAAGTAGATGACAGTGCAGTCAACCAGAATGTGTCCTCAGGAACTAATCTAGCAATCAATTATTCAGCATTAGTGTTAGATACACAGTGGCTTTGACCAGAGGGCATTTCTATAGTAAAAATGCTCATGAATTCATGTATATATGGGAATAATAAATTCAAAGAGTATAATAAAAAGTGAAAGTTATTTTCAACTGGTCTTTGAGAACTTCTAGAAATATGACTTATCTCAAACTTAGTTTCATTGTATTTCTACCAGTACTCTTTTAAAGTTATCATTCACTGAGATTTTCATATGTGCGTCTACAATGTATTCTGATCATTTCTTTACCCTCATTGCATTCTCCCAGCCACCTTCCCACTGAACCCCTTATTTGCATGCATTCTTACTAGTCCAGATTAACATAAAGACATACAGGGTTTTCTTTATACATTCCTGAGGAAAACTATGGGATTCCCATGGCTGTTTTCAGAAGCTAGGAATTTTATTTTTTTTTTTTTGACCATGCTTCTAAAACATGAAAAGAATGAAAGACAGCTTTTATCAAATCAATTAAATTATTTGGCCCTGAATTCATTTTGCTTTCATGTTCCTTAGTATGTAGCTGTATCCCAATGTGGCAAAACTGTTTCTTCCCTCCAACAGACACTATTCTTTCTCCTACTTTTACAGTGAATTAGCAACAATTAGAAATGAAACACAGCATCCTGACACTCTCTTCTTGTTCTAAGTCTGGGCTGCCAGCAACAAACCTGTATTTATCTAAAGAAAATGAAGAAGTGTGTTTAGGGACTCCCGGGGAAAATCATTTCTATCACATATGAAATGGAGAGTTCTCTTCCCCCACAGTTTTAACTGGGCAGAGTTCATATGCTTCTGTTGAGGAAAACTTTTAAACATGATTATATTCTTTGATCACTTCACACTTGGATACTTGGTGTTTAGATCATATCCACCTCAAACTCTCCTCCTTTCCCATTTCATAATTATAAACAAAATACATTGATTTAGGGATTAGGGTCATGAATTGGAATAAATTCCTCCAAAGCATTCTTACGTTACCTCACTCAGCTGGGCCTGGGCCCCACGATATTCTTGAACCAAGTGCTCAAGTTGATTGTTGATGTACTTTTCTCGGCTACCAATCTTTTCCAGAGTCCGGCTAATTTCATTGTGGAGCTTGTCCAAAAATCCCTAGAAATTCCATGGAATTTTAGCAGATAAAAGAATATGTAAGCTTTGCAAAACTGGTAAAAATAAGTTAAATATTCTTCAACCCACTCTACAAGTGATCAGTCATGTGGGCAAAAGATGACAGTTTGAAGCTTCAACAGCAAACAAAGCTCATGATTAGAAACACTTTAGTCACACCCCACATCCCTCCTCGCTCCCCTCACCCCACATATCAAAGAAGCCAGACGTGAAGGTTCAGTTTCATAATCCATGGACCCTGGAGGCTGAAGCAAGGGTTCTGCACCTGGACCCTGTCTCCAGAAAAGAAGGGCCTGGTGGTGTCAGCCGCCTCTTGTCCTCATGTACACATTCATCATACACATTGTCCTCATTGACACATTCAAAGCTTACATCATCGTAATAAGTTGTATATAAACTTCAAAATCAAAGCAGCCAAAATCAAAGCCAATATATGACCTTCTGAAGGGAACATCACAGTTAGCGTCTCTGATCTGGAGCTGATCTAGCCTGGAACGCTTGGCTTTGTACTCTAACTTGCTTCTTCATGTCATTCGCTAAAGATCCCACTTCTGTTGTGAAACAAGGCTAGGAGAGCTACAAGTCCTATCCAATGTCAGCCTGTGGTACATGCAATATTGGGTATTGGGAGAAAGACTGATATGTGTCTAAAACATCTATTAGATATATATGTGTAATATGTGATATCTATACATGTATATTTAAAATATAAATGGATTATAGAAGTGTACTACCATGTCTGACTCTAAATAGCTTTATATAAGTAGCTTGATTTCCTTGGTGTAAGCAGTAGGTCTATGCAAAAGTAATGTAGTATATACAATTAATCATCTCCTGAAGTATAAGTATTGTATTTTTCTCTTTTCATGTTCTACTACAATAGATCTAGATGAGTAAATCCATGTTGATGTGTCTGAACGAAAGTTACATACCTTGGTTTCCTTTAGAGCAGATTCAATCCCACTCTTATGCTGGTGCATTTGGTCAACATGAATCCTCCAATCCTATTAGCATAAGCACACATAGGAACAGATTAAATGATACCACATTTTCTCCTTTTACCTGCCTGTTGTGAAACTGAATTCTTTATCCTTATTACTAGGTACCTGTCCTATTTAAAGTGGCAGGGTACTATATATAGCATGCAATCAGAGTTTAAAGAAGCATGTGTAGGGCACTTTAGGATAAAAGGTCCTAAGTAAATGTAAATTGTTTTATGTGCTCACAGAGTGCTATATGGTAATTTGAATACAAATTATTCCTGCACTGCTGGTGGTTAATATTTATGACTACCCATCAAAATGAAAAAAAATCTAATTATTAGCAAAGAAATACTTGCTTAAGCAGTAACGATTATGTTTGCCAGAAGCAACTCTCAACTCTACTCAAATATCATGTATCAAAGATTAGTTTGTCTCTTAGAAATGAAAATAGGCTTTTCTTTAGCAAGATTTCTGAATCTCGCTCTTAATAAAGGAAGTCTGTACTGATTACTGGAGCCTAATGCTGCTGGCCTTATTTTAAATTGATGTCAACTGTGTAATCCCCTAAAAGATACCTTCAAAATATTTCAGTTTATATCATTATAAGTAAACACTTTAAATGACTTCAGAAATACCAATCATGAGAGGTAAATTGAAGTAAGTGATGGGACTAGGCTAGTCTCAGCCTCATAAATCTGTTTGCATAAATTGATAGGCTTGCTTGTGCTACCTACAGATTTTTCTGAAGAAAAAATTTGTAAATAGTTCACTCTACTGACTTCTTTACTTTGAAACATGCTCTTGACAACAGGGTGTAACAATGTCTTGGGTGCTTCAAGCATACCAGATATCAAGTTATAATACATCTACTGCAGAGGATCTCAAGAAGCACTTAATTTCACACTCATCATCCCACAGAAAAACAGGCAGAGGCCTGGCCACAGAAGAGGGTGGAGCTGAGGACATATGCTTAGTAGTGTAAGTTCTTGCTCGACACATACTGCTTGCTCAAGGGTAAGGGGATGACAACTGTCACCTGACACTAGTGAGGACAGCAAAACAGAGAATAAACAAGCACTGCTCTCTTCTGGATCGTTCTGCACCATTAACAAAAACCTCTCAAAATATAAAGGTGGGAGAGGACCTTCAAGGTTATCTCCTTTGACAATGAGGTAGCTCAACATTTTCATTTTACATTTCAAAGACATCTTTACCACCCAAGTCTGACTGTGCATATCTGGCAAAGCTCAAGGTACTTCGCATTCAGCAACCAACATTGGAAAAGTAGGTGCAGAAGCAGGAGGTGGGGACTCAGTCACTCCAGATAACACCTCCATGGAAAAGAGTGAACCAGATGAGTGTCATTATTCACTAGAACAATGGCAGCACAGATTTTGGGGGGGGGATCTAGATCTGGGAAGGAGTAAATATAATTAAAATGTACTATATGAAATTATCTAAGAATAAATGACAATTTAAAAGAGAAACAATTATCTAACACCTCTTAAAATTATTCATATACCTTGGCTCCAAAAAAGCTTTTAGAAGTCTGAATGAATATCAAGATTAAGTATTTACATGCCTTTCACTCTACCTATCACTCTGTCTTTGTCTGCTACTCTCCAAATAAATGCATACCGAAACACACACACACACACACACACACACACACACACACACACACACACACTTACTTCCATCTATCACACACACACACAGTCCTAATTTCTTATAATGGAAATATTTAAGATAGTTTGTGGTCTCCTTTTTCTATCCAGAATTATATACACAAATAGATTTCTGCAAGCATTGACATTCAAAATAGTTTGAGAGCAGCAGCAACATTTGACTCATGCATGTTAATTATGATAACATACATTGATATAAAACTCCATAGAGGAGCTAGAGTTTCAACGGAGCCTTAAGGCACAAGTAATATCTCAATGGGGTTATACACAGAAGGAAAGGAGAGGAAGGTTAGGATGAAAGAGTGATGCAAACAAGAAAAACACACAAGAGTATATCAGTGAAGGCTGGTCCAGTATAAAACATACAACTCTGGAGTGGGAGGTAGAACAGATTGATCAGGAAGAAATAAGCCTGAAGATGTGGAGTAAACTGTTTTACGGCTTTGTTCCTAACAAGTGAGGAGTGTGGTTTTTACCACGTGGACAATGGCATGCTATTAAATGTGTTGGTTTGAATTTTAAAGTTAAGTCTGTGGTTTGAAAAAGGACCCACTAGAAAAGCAAGATTCTAAGAAGATGCAGAAATCCTGGCTGTAGTCTGAAAGGCTGCTTTGTCCAAGCTGTTTTGAATATTGGATCACCTGGGACGCTATTTAAGGAGGTCTGGCTTGATCAAACCACATTAGTCTGGAATCCACAGCTTTTTATTTTCTTTGAAACAAAATTAGAAATCCTTTCCCCCAGTAACCTGTCCTTGGACTTAAATTTTGGAGTCAAAGCACTTTTAAAATATATAAATTGAATTAATCCAGCAGCATTTCTTTTAACAGTTGTTGTTATTTTCTCAGCAGTCAAACAATACAAAGACAATATAATACCATACAGTATCCAGATTTTCTCCATCTTTACGTGGCTTTTTTATTACTCTATTTCTTTTACTTTTATTTTTTTCAGTTTTTGAGAAAGGGTTTGTCTGTCTAACTTTTATCTGTCCTGTAATTCACTCTGCATACCAGGTTTATTTTGAAATCATAGAGATATTTTTTATTAATAATATAATTTAAAAATTTTACATGTCTATCCCAGTTTCCTCTCCCTCCCTTCCTCCATTCCTTTCTCTTCCCCTCTTCCCCCTGTGACATGCACTCTGGCCACCCTCCTCTCCCATCCCTCTACCCCCATTCCACATGTAGGGCTATGCTATCCAGGCTGGGTCATGTAAATCTGTCAAGTCATTTGAAGTAGGGACTAGGACTTCTCTTCTGTCTTTAGGTAAAGGGAGTATCCCTCCATGGGGAATATGTCCACAAGGTCCTTTTGTACATCACGAATAGATCCTGTTTCTGCTGTCTGAGGTCCCCCAGACTGCTCAGTCCTTCTAGCTGAGACCCAAATTCAGGGGGTCTGAGTCAGTCCCATGCTGGATTCCCAGCTATCAGTCTGCAGGGGCCCATTAGCTCCTCCTTGTTCAGGAGGAGTCAGCATGGACAGCAGAAAGAGAACAGCACTCTGTCTGGCTGGCTGGTAAGATGACCACATGGAAATACTAAGATTAGTAGAATGGGCTAATCATTAAGACAGAGCTAGCTGGTAAGAAACTAGTACCTGGTCAACAGCTTTATATCAAAAAAAAAAAAAAAAAAAAAAAAAGAAGAAGAAGAAGAAAAAGAAAAGCAAGATTCTGAAGACTGGTGGGAGACTGGTCAGGAGGCTGGGGTGGTCCTGCTACACAGACTTGAAAGGAAGATCAGGATCCATCCAAACGACACTGCGGAGACACCACAGGCTGGCCATCCTTATATGGGGAAGTGTGAGTGCAGGGGGGCTGGCGTGGAGGTGGAAAATAGAAAGATAATCTCTACAGAGTCTAGATTGACAAGTGAATGGAACAATGCAACGTGTAACAAGAGCAGGACAGACTAGGGAAGCCAAAAATACCAGGGAATTTGTTAAATTTCTCTAATTTTTATAAACAAAGCACAACACTAGTCATGATTTAGAATTATCTGCCACAAAAATCGAAATACATTTCCTGATGAACACTGATTTTAAAGAAAACAAGCAAAGCGTTAAAATATTCTTATCTTTTAATCCAGAGATTTTAACACCAGAACGTATTCCCACCCCAAACTGGACACACACACAGATTCATGCACATGCTCTCTGTCAAAGTAAAACATCAGAAAATAACCTTGCTAATTTTGTATCATTCATTCTACTGCTATAAACAATGTACACAGTATAAAACAATTCTTATAAATGTAAAAACCAAGCAGAACTCAGTGACTCACTGTTCAGAGATACAAGTAAAAATACCCCGAAAAGGGGGGTGGGGTGGGGCAGCTCAGAACAGTTCACAGACTTGAAGAAGGGAGAGACACAGAGGAATACACTCTTCAAAACTCAAGTCAGGAAACGGGCTGGTTTACTTTTGAGATTTGAAACTCTGTATTTTGCATTACATATGCAGTAATATGTATTCAATGCTAAATTTGTGTCCCTTTAATGATCAGCAAAAATATATGCTTAATAGCATACATATAATAGAAAACACAGCCCCCAAAGATTAGGTTTTTGAATTATTAAAAGTTAGTATTATATATATTTAAGTATATATTATGGATAACACATGGGATTGAATATAGAATAATTTAAGTTTCATTTTTATTTTTTAAAATTTTCTAAGTTTTCTAGAGACTTTCATCACATTAATTATCATAGGAAAAAGAGAGGGAAAAAGAATCTCATAGTTGTTCAAGAAGTTCCTGAAAAGGTTTTAACGTAGTTATAATGGGAAGGAAGTGTGACATTTTAAAACATGAATATAAAAAGGGGGGGAGCATACATTTGAGAGCCGACAACTGAGATGGTTGAAAGCTTTACAAAGGTTTGTGTGGTAAGAATGGAGAAGTGATGGGTTTTAATGATACAGAAGGACTTGAAGCCTACCTGGCTTCTAGAAATGAGGAACATTAAAAGGAACTATTCAACAGTGCCAGCAATTCAAACACTGGTGGTGGAGAATCCATTGTTATAGCCACTTTAATGGTACCCTACATATTTGACACACAAAGGTTTGGAGAGATAAGTAGATCCTGCCATCCCTTCTGATCCATTTCTCCCCTCCTTATACAGCTTAGTGAGACTTGCTAGTTGCTAATTGGAAGAATGGACTTCCCTGCTCCACTGGTGGTCTTGGCTGGGTGCTTTTTTCCAGTGGAATGGTGGGTTGGATAGAAGCTGGGAGAGGTATCCATCTAAGACTGCCCTTGTCCTATCTTTCAGCCAAGATAAGGAGGCGTCTTACTCAGATGGTTTTCAGCCTGAGCTTGGGACCCAGCAGCATTGGGTGCCATTGAAATTAAGCTGCAGCTGACCACACATCAGCAAGTTATCTTGAGCCAGTATAATATGCTGCGGTTATTGTAAGGCACTGTGGAGGGAGGTTGTTTTCTGTAGAGGAGACAACTACATACACATTTTATAGTGAGGAAAACTAGGAGTCAGATAACTACTGGAACTTTCCAGTGTTCTGTCTTGAAAATGTCCTTCCAAACCTATGTGTTTTCATATGCCCTATAATGCTCATCTTTTGTGATAAAGTTAAACTAAGCTTGTTTCTTTTATGTATTCAGTGAGCACTGTGTATCACTGGAGTCTACTGGCCACCTATCTTACAGGATCTGAGGCAATTTTTAGTGCTCTTTAAGCATTTATCCTGTCTGCTGAAGATCACTGTTTACCTAATTTTACAAACTTTCTCTCTGGAATGCACTTCTACTTGTTGTATTTATGCTTGCACCCTGAGCCTTGAGCATGCTGGGAACTCAACCATTCATCTACAGTTCAACTTCCTTAGGCTTGGCATTTTTCAAAATCACCACATACAAAATCTCATATAATTCTATCATTTGTGAGGATAAATAACAAAGTATCATAAGCATACCCTTCCCCTTGCTCTAAAGAATTTTATATTCCACATTTCCCCCTTTCAATAAACTTGTAAAATGTCAGACTCTCCCTTCCACCTTAAGTTGAGCTTGCACTTCCCTGCTCTTGGACAGACACAGCATTGAAGTCTGCTACACAAAAGCCAGAGCAGGAACCTTGTGTGTGCTGGGTTGTATTCTAGGCTAGTGAAAAATCCACGGCACCACACACCTACTAGATCACACAGTCTACTGGAAGCTTTTGCTTCTCCTCTCAAAGCAGGCATTGGACCTGGAGCTCTGCCTCATCTTGAATCACTACTTCACAAGGACAACCATGCCACCTCTGTCCTGCCATGTGCCCCCTTTCTGTTCTGTTTCCACTGTCTCTACTCCAGTCCCACTACTGATAATTACCAGTGAAATCTCAATTCAATGCTTGGCAGTTGCAATTTAGTAAATATAAAAAGTATGCATAAGGGCCCCTATAGGTCCATCTCATTTTCCCCATTAAGGTTTGGTTTCAGTTCAAAACATTTCTAGGAGTTTTCACGGTTATTGCAGGGTATAGAGAAAAAAATCCTGTACTCCAGCTCAGGCTGGAGACACACTGAGGTTGTTTGATTTTCAGTTTATCATTAATTGAAAAGGAAAGCAAATGTCATTTTCTGTCACAGACAGGTTTTCCTTTATATCAGTCACTTTCATTTTTTCACCCTGTCCCCTAATTTCAGTAAGAAAAACAGAAGTTCTGAGAGGTTCCTATTCAGACACATACACTGAATGAAATCATTTTCCTGTCATTTGGCTAAAGTATAGACACTGAGGAATCTTATTGCTTCTAATCTGCTCCAGATGAACCAACTAGATAACCCTGCTAGGACTATCTTTAAAACAAAATAAACGACTTACAAAGACAGATTATGGGACTTTCCTAAAATAAATGAGCTCCTGTAGATATGTTGGAGTGTGTATACACATGCATATACATAAATATACAATACATTTACATACATATACATAAATATATAATACACATAAACATATATGTAGACATAATATACATATAATACACATTCACACATATACATATCTACATAATTCACGTATACATGCACATAGATATACATACACACAATATATGGGCACACACACACACACACACACACACACACACACACACACACACACCCTACGCACTTTGGCTAGCCAGAAGAGCCTTTCTGCTGCTTCCTTGCTTTAGTGTAGATTAGGATCTCACCAGTCACATGGATCCTATGGTCTCTTTAAGTCCAATGAAGACAACTAGACAACTACAATGTTCAATGTTACCAAGCATCACTATATATATATATATATATATATATATATATATATATGTATATATATATATATATGCATTATGCTAAGAACTATTGGAATCTCAGTATATATATTTTGTCTAGAGATTCTTTTAAGATATGGAAATGAAGACTTAGCTACTTCTAAGTAGAAGCCCTGAGTCACACAGGTAAATCCATCATTGAGTGCAAACCTACACAGACTATCATAACATAAATTTCCCAATGAAATGCACTAAGATATAATTCGAATTTTAAGAAGACAATGGGTAAGCATGATATTACTCTTATTTGAGGTAAAACTTGGATCTTCATAGCCTCTAAAGTCTCAAGCCACTGCCTTTATTTCTAGGTGGCATTAGGAAGGGGCAGAAACTGGAAGTGGGGCTAGTAAGAGATCTTTGGGCCACTGTGTTCAGGCTCTTGAAAAGGGTAGTGGGATCTCAGACTCTTCTCTCTCCCATGTTGCCACCATGAGGCAAGGTGTTTATTACATGTCAAAAACAAAAGGAAAGCATGACGTGCTGCCACCCAAAAGCAACAGGGCCAGCAGAAACCTCCGGACCATGATCCACCACCCGAGCCCTTCTCTCTATAAGCCGGCTAGCATGCTTCTGTTAGTATAAAGGCAAAGTTAACACCGTTTTTAATATTTGAAAATTTACAAGAGTTAATCTATATATTAACTGTCCTAAAATGAATTTAAAATGTTCACAGGGTCAACAAATATAATTTAAAACATTCTCATTAGGAAATATCCAGACCCAGATGGTTTGAACAGTGAATTTCTCCAAACATTTAATTAAATAGGAAATAACAATCATGTACAAAGTCTATTGCAGAGTAGAAAAAAAGAAAGGGTGGAGAGTGGGAGGAAGGAAGGAGGGGAAGGAAGAGGGGGAGGGGAAGGGAAGGTAGGAAGACAGAAAGAGAAAGAGCCAATTTGTTTTATGAGGCATTAAAACTTGACAAGCGTACCAAAAGCCAAAAGCAACCAACCAAGCAACAACAAATCATAGACCAATACCTTTTATAAAAGAATTATAAATACGCTAAACAAAATATTATCAAATTAAATGTAGTAATGGAAAAAAAGTTAAGTTACCACACTCAAGTTGAATTTTCATTTGAACTTATTTCAAAATGCAAGGCTGGTTTCATACCCAAAATTCAGTACTTGAAGGAAAGGATGCCATCAACCAATTAGGAGCTTGACATGCTTTTTTCAACACAAAAAGAAAAAAAAAATTCTGCTATTCTTTAAGAATGTGAGGAAGAGTATTAAAGTTCAGTAGGGATGTGGCAGAAATGTATATAGCCTTAGAAAGAAAGGGAGAGAATACATAGCAGTCACCCTGTTTCCTAGTCTAATTTAGATCACGAACAAAAAAGAACTTCACAGGGCAAAACTGGGTTAACAGGAAGGAAGTCAACATAATTTCCCACTAATATCGTGCACTCTTGAAACATTTGCTACTTGAGAAACTTGCATTCACCCCTCAGGTCATAGCACAGTTTAGGGAGCAGCTGGGGAACACAAGCTCCTTCAACAGCCTGGAGAAAGAGTTTAGATTGTGTGTCTTCTCAAACCTTCTACATGGAACCATCCTGGGACATCAGCACAGCACCTTTGATGCTAGAAAGCAGCGTAAGAGTTAGACTCAGGTACTGGGCAGCAAGTGTAACTCCACTAACCTGATCACAGCCTTTGCAAAAGTATCACTGCAGCTCTTGAGAAACAGCAGGTGCCCTACTCCCTTTAGGCCACTAGTGTGGTTCAGTCTATGGGACCAACAAACACCTTGTTCCTGCTTCCAGGAACTCTGTCTGCTGAGGACCATTAGAATGGCCCCATCCTCCATTCAGCATGCATACATTAATATTATAGGTGCCCCATCTTTTCTCTTGAACTCACTGTATCATAAATAGCTGAACCTGTCCATACCTCCCTTCCTCTGCACATCCTTCACAAAGTGATGCTGATCCCAGCTTCATTAATGTGTATCATTCCAAGACTACTGGTGACCCGTTTCACCCAAGACAGCTACAGCTTGGACAGATAACAAACAGCACAGACTCCTGCAGCTGAGGCCACTTAGCTATCTAAAGGCTTTGTCAACACTGATTACAGCTAAAGTATATAGCCCTCATATGAGTCGACAGGGTCAACAGATCTGATGTACAAATAACATATATACAGTACAAAAAAACAAGGTTATCATGCTTCCAAAGAAACACAATAACTTTCTAGCAATGGACCCTAAAGAAAAGGGATTAGATGAACTGTCGGAAAAAAATTCTTTTCATATAAATATAATTTCCTCAATGAAATATAAATATCTTATATCATGCTGCTCATGTAGGCACTAATCTGTGACACCAGTGTTGGGGCTGCAGGTGTGTGAATGAGACAGGAAGATCATAGGGGCTCTCTGACCAGCCAGGTTAGCTGAAATACTGAACTCCAAGTTCAGAGAAAGTCTCTGTCTCAAAGATTGTATTCATATATGTTTGCATGTATGTACTTATGCGCATGTGCACATGCACACACACACCACTAGTCACTGTGATCAAATGAAATTTCTCAAACCAGGAAGATGGCTCTGTGAGTAGAGAGGTTCCTGCTGTGTAAGCGAGTCTGGTAAGTCTGGTGACCAAAATTTGATTACTGTTCTGGAACTCATGTAAGAGTGGATGGAGAAAACAAACTCCATAAAGTTGTTCTTTGACCTCTGAATGCACACTGTGGTATGAATGCTCCGGGTAATGTGGACACACACAGCAGCAGTGGTTGTCTAAACAGTATCTGCACAAAATCAAGATAGTCAGTATCCTAGTATGGATGGGGGTTGGGGTACAAGGAAGCCTCTTCCCCTCACCAAGTAGGTACTGACAGTTGATGGCTTCTGAAAAAAAAGGAAGAGCCAGTTTTCTGTAGGGCTGTGGTTCATGGTAAGTTGATCATGCTTCAGTGAATATTCCCACAACCATGAGCATATGACCCAGTACTAGTTGGATTCAGTGAGTTATTAAAAAATAAAGAGGGCATGACGTTAAAAGGGAAACATGGTGAGGAAAACCCAGAAGTTGGAGCAATGCGTAAAGAAAATGTACATAATTACAACAAAATGTTTTGTAGCATTAACAGGAATAGGGATTTGGCATCTGTCGTAATATTGATGGAATAGAGGACATTATGTTAAGTGCATTAGTCAGCTTCTCATCAATTTGACAAATGACTCAAGGAAAATGAACTTAAGGAGAGAGCTTTCTTTTGCCTCATGTTTTTAGTCCATGGTTGACTGTTTTCACTGCTTTCAGACCTGTGCTAAGGTTCAAGTGTCCACTGGGGACCTTTGAACATACTTTCTGTGGAAATGGAGAGAAAAACTGTTGTATAGATCTGTGGTGTGTGTTGTAGCTGATTTGTTTCAGTATGTGTGGTAGGGATATGTTTCTGTGGGAAGTTCCTCTTTTCTGGCTATTCCTCTCATTGTAGAGGAACAGTCAACTACGTACATAGTGGCAAAGCATGGGTGTCAGGATGAGCACAGCTTCACTTATGCCTGCCTATAATCGAATTCAAACTGGAGATTCAGAGTCTGCAAAGGTAAACAATTCTCTTCTTAAACAATCACAGCTCTAACTGTGCACAGAGGTTATCTTTACTGACTACCAAGACCCTTCACACGTTAACTAAGATCCATTATTCATGGCCATCCCATGCCGCACTTTTTTTATATGACTACACAGACCTTCTTGAGGGCTTACAGGCTTCAGAAAGAGATGCCCAGAGCAGAGATCTCACAGGTCAAGTCTTAAATCAGAATTGACTTCACGTGATACTGAGTAACTAAGGTGATGAATAAGCTTACCCCTCTTCCCAGTTTGTTTGCCTTAACCAAAAGCAACTTAGGGAAGGAAAGCGCTTAGTTCATCCTATACTTCTAGGGTTCATCAGAGAGAAGTCAGGGAAGGAACCCAAAAGAAGCTGAAAACATTGAGGAAGGTTGCTTACTGTGTTGCTTTCTCTGGCTTGTGTTCAGATAGCTTTCTTCTACAACCCAGGACAGCCTTCCCAAGAGTACCACTGCCCATAGCAATAGGCAACAATCACAATAGTTCTCCAAAGACATGGCCACAGACCAATCTCATCTGGGCCATTCCTTAAGACTCCCTTACCAGGTGACCTGGTTTTGTATCAAGGCTCCAACAACAGTTCCACCCAAGTTTAAGAATATACTGATCAAAACTTAGATCTCAGACTAACATTCAACATCCTTCTGGCAAGCAAACAAAACATAGTTATCTTTTACATTTTTAAAGAACCAAGAAACATAAACCATTTCTCTGATATAAAGAAACAGGGAAAATAATGGAATAAAAATCATGGGAATAAAATTTTGTTTAAATATTAAGAAATTTCAAATAAAACATAGTAGTAGTGAGAATGATTCTAACATGGCTGATTGGAAAAAGTGAGTCAAGCCAATAAAAACTACATTTTGTAGGAAGTCCATGTGACAAATGGTTTCTGCTTCAATTCATAATTTATATTAAGCAATTCAAGGGAAACATTAAATCATACTTTACAATAATGAAATATTTAGGCAGTCTAGACATTTTAATTATAATCAATATATATTAATTCACCGCTCTCAATCACAGGTGTCTGTTTGAGGTCTGAGGGCAGTGAGGCATGGGTCTCTTGCCTTTGCAGTATTAACAAAGCATGTAGTTTTCACTGGTTATTTCCTTGCAATAGGCATCACAGCTGATGCTCTGTAGTTACAGCTAATGGTTGTCACTAAGGCAAAACTATTCTTTCTTCTATATTAATCTGTGATACATGGGACCTTCACCTGATCCAGTTGAAGCATTTATCACACTTGAGGTAGACAGAAAGGAAGGCATCATTAGCCATGCTTAAAAAAGCAATATTCCCACAGTTCAGCAAGATGATGACCAAAGTAACTTAGAATCTTGTCGACTGGAGAGACTGGTTTTGTCTCCACTCCTTTGCTGTATTATTCAGTGTAATTGTAGGCACAATAAACCTTTCCCACCACGTGGTATCTAGCCATGATCCACATGTAACAAAGGAAATACAAAATGAAAATCAAACAGCTGACTTTGCAAATACAACTTCCAGTGCACAAAATCATATCTTGTTTGAAATAATGCAACAGCCCCAAAGAATAGCTGCTTTGTGCAATCTCTTTTGAAGAATACTTGCTATAAAAGTCCATCAGCGAGTATTTTCCCTCATTCTGAGATGATGTGGCAGTTGAGTAATCAAGCACGCTGTTCTAAAAATGTATGTGTGTCTAGTTAATTTAGGCAGTTTATTTTGATAGCATTCACCTCTTTTTGATTATAGCAGGTGTTTCAAGGATAAATTTACTGAAAATTGTATTTTGTTTAAACAACAGCAGCATGTACATTTATGGCCCTGTTATATTAAAAAGCATTTATTGTCTGGCAGCAATAGATACAATTACAAACATTTGTGACAGTAATTGGAGCTATTACTCCTGCATAGCCTCATGGAGATCAACTTATTGCCACCTGTATTTACATTTATTGGTATAATTGTAAAAGCTGGCTTTTTAAATTGGGTGTCTTATTTTTCCTTAAATTACGTGAATATTTTTTAATAGAAGGTCTACCAGAAAATCTCTAAGAATTATAAATGCAGTTTCTCCATTATGCAAAATAGTAGGCAGAATCCTGTATTAATAATCATGTACATGGAATTCATTCCTGTATTCCAGGCCACAGAATACATTATATCTCTTGGCTTGTGAATGCAAGAATCCTATTAATATCTCCTATCCAAAAACTAGAGAATAAGTTCTTAAGAAATGTTCCCATTCCCAAACTATAACAAAACATTTAGAAAATATTTAGAAAAGTTAACTATTGCTAACATCTTCTCGTGCTGTATCCAAATGCAGTGATAGGCACAAAGCCAAGAAAACTGGTTTCTCTATTGTTTTGCAATGAGAGCAATGCTCTCACTTGCCCCCAGGTACAGATTTGTCTGTAATAATAAAAAGAAAGAGCCTACCCCTGTAACTTTCTGCAGGACTTGGCTTCCAATTTGAAAAGACTGAGATCTAATATAGTAATTCCATGGTCCCTCCAGGTTCATTTAAATGGAATTCTGCCTGCTGATTAATGAAGGCCCTTCTACTGTCTCTTAGGTTTTAGCTCTCATGGTGACTGAGGAGCCCAAAGGCTCAAAACTATTGCAGTGATTGTATCCCAAGCACAATGACTCTTCCCCAAAAGTCTCCTGCTGTATGTCACCTAAGGCAACACCTGAGTGCTTTATTTACTTTAAAACAAAATTCAATTGTGTGGAGTTGAAACTTAAAGTTTAAGGTCCTTTTCATGACAGTTCAGGAAAGTCAAATGCCGCAGGACAGGAAGGTCTGCAAAAACATTTCAGTAAGTCAGAGCTTTAAAATAATTAGAAATATATGTTGTAATACTTCCAGAGCATTCAAAAATAATCACTTCATCTAAATTCCTTGTAATGAATCTGAAGATTTACATAATTACTTGAGACAATTTGGCAAAAGGAAGGAGGTACCGACCCAACTATCTCTTAGAAAAACAAAGCAGGAAACATTTAATTATAATTTGGAAAAAAATCTATTTAAGACATTAATCAAAATTTTAATTACTATATCCATGGGGCATTGAAGCATATTAGAACATTTGTTCATTCCATTAAATACCTAATACTAAATCATTGTAATGTACAATCTTTTAGAAATAAGAACTGCATAACTAAAGAAAGGAGCCTATGTTAAAATTTAGTTAAAACTGATTTCACACTTCCTGTTTTTCCATATTTTTGAGGAGTAAGAATAAATATTAGTAGTGTGTAATTGGTTTCTACTATGGTAAAACCAACAAAAACCATTAGAAGTCTGTGGTGCTATATTATTTATGATTTACTAAATTTTGCCTGAGGATTCAGAAAGCAAAGTCAGCCTCAAGCTATAGAGATCAGGCAGTGGTGGCACACACTTTTAATCCCAGGATTCAGGATCTCTGTTAGTTCAAGGCCAGGGCTATATGAAATTGAATCAGTCTAAAAGAGTAACAGAGCACATACCTTTAATCCCAGGACTCATAAAAGCTATTTAAGGCAGGAACAGGATCTCACAGCTGGCAGTCATTCTCCAGCTACACTGAGTATAGGAAGACATTAAAGTCTCTAGCCACACTGAGGATAGCATAGCAATCTGAGTGAATCTGAGGAGCAGTGAAGTCAGGAACAGTTTGAGGATCACCCCTTTCATCTGAGCTGAAGTTAAGGTAAGAGCTAGTGGCTGGCTGTTTTGTTTTTTTGATCTTCATCTTAAAGCTTGAATCCCAATATCAGTCTCTGGGTCTTTTATTTATTGTGCTATAGAAGTAATTTTTCCCTTAGGTCAACTAATATACAAACAGACAACAACAATACCAAGGCACACAACAAATGAGAATTCTAATCCACCACGTGCAGCATCTAGTCCAAGAAGCTGAGCTATGGGCTCTGTAGTAATTAGCTCCCATGGAACTTAGTCAAACATTTCCAACTTGGGACCAGTCTGTAGACAAAGCCACATCCTCCCCGTGATGGTATCACTGATCACCTGGGTAGGCATGAGGGTGATCATACTGATCATGTCAACTGAGGTGAGAAGACAATCTCACAGTGGGTAGGTTGCACTACTCCCTGGCTGGGATCCTCAACTTCGTAAGGGAAGGAAGGGAACTGAACATCAGCCCTCATCATTCATGGTTCCTGCTTCTTGACTGTTGATGTAATGTGGTCAGCAACTTCAAGTTCCTGCTGCTTTGACTCTTCTCATGATAGAGTGTACTGTTGAACTATGAACCAAAATGAACCCTTTCTTAGGGCGGTGGTGGCACACACCTTTAAATCCCAGCACTCCGGAGTTCGAGGCCAGCCTAGTCTACAGAGCTAGTTCCAGGACAGGCTCCAAAGCAACACAGAGAAACCCTGTCTCTGGTTTCTGAAAAAACAACAACAAAAAAACCGAAACCAACCAACCAACCAACAAAAACAAACAAACAAACAAACAAACAAACAAACAAACAAACAAACAAAAACCAACCAACCAACCAACCAACCAACCAAAAACCAACCAACCAACAAACCAACAAACCAACCAGAAAGTAACCTTAAGTTGCTTTCTTCAGGGTTCACAGCAACAGGGTACACTAACTAAACTAAGACACTGCCCTACCCAACCAATCGCACCAGATGGCCTGCTTCTGGTCTTATCCTACTGCAGATTCCCAGTCCTACCTAAGCATACCCCAAACTTCCATTTGTTCTGCTAACAAAATCAAACTTACCTACCAGCCTTTGGCTCTCTGTCTAATGCAAGTAAGAGATGGTGACTGAGCCCCTTGATATAGTGAGCTCTGAAAAAAATACCCCTGCTTGGTCCCATCCGAATAGTCTCAAGTCAGAGGTCTACTTTAATAAATCTCAAGAAAATAGATTATTGTAGAAGTTCAAAGTTATCAGTAACACAGACTGTAAAAATTCTAAACATTTATTCATTCACATCTCAGAAATACTGGGAATTTGGAATTCTTTGGAATATTTCATCACCTTGTAAACTGAGTCACTTAAAAAAAAAGATATTCCTTTGGCATTAAAAAATGTTTGAGTCATTTAGGAAAAGATTTCCTTTGATAATTATCACAAAGTACCTTCACAGAAAGATTCTCAAGCAAATTAGCTTCAAACTAGAGACTGTTCTGACTGTACATGCGATGGCACAGAGACTGTTCTGACTGTACATGTGATGGCACAGAGACTGTTCTGATTGTACCCACTGCAGCCTAGACTGTGGTCCCAGCTCCTGCAGAATGCTGCTGTGCCCTTTCTCCACACACATCCTGACTCTGGTTTGATTCTAACCTGCTGAGCATGGACAAGCTAGCTTTGCTACCTGGAAATCAGGTGAGCACTTACGGTGAAGTGCAAGGACTGTCAACACCCATTAATGTTATCATCCCTATTTGTTAACAATGTCTGGAAATGCATAAAACACAATATTTCTAAAACAGTACAATATCAGTTGTATGAATAAATATGTACAGAAATGGCATGGAGTAGTTCTTTGATGCTATCCTATATGTTTCACATATGTTCACTCATTTAGCTTTTTAGTAAATCCTTAAGAGATACATTATAATAAATTTCATTTTCCAGATGAGGAAATTAGAGCACAAGGTGTTAGAGTCACCCACCACTATAATTCATTGTCAGATGATCTGGGTTCAGAACGTCTGCTCTTAATCATATGTTACATTGTTTCTACCTGAGGAAGCAAAAGCTTGCCTTGTCATTCAGATACCATTTTCATCATTTATAAAAGCAAGTTACTCTTCTGTTTACAGTTTCTTATTTGAGGGTAAAGGTACTTGCGTCTCTGAGTGGTGGAAAGGGTTAAGTGCAATAATGCACACACAGTACTAGGACTGGTTCCTGATATATACTAAATAGTAAATGCCAATTATCACAATGATACTTTATTATGTGTACAGTTACTGAGAAATAACCGAGCAAAGAATAATGACATGAACCTGGTTAGAGACTCATGTAAGAATATAATGTGGATGTTTACATATATATTCCTTAAATGACACAAGCATTACTGTATATACTTTGTAAACCTATCTGAATACTGATTAGGCACCCAAAGTAATATAATAATAATAATAATAATAATAATAATAATAATAATAATGTTTATTAGATACTGACACATTCTTTCTTACTTTTTTATTTCTGTGACAAAACACCACAATCAAGGGAACTTATAAAAAAAGCATTTAATTTGGGGCTCATGGTTACAAAGGGTTAGTATCCATGACCATTACAGTGATGAGCTTGGCAGCAGGCAGACAGCCATGATACTGGAGCACTAGCTGAGAGCTTACACAAACATAAGTCAGAGAGAGGCAGAGAGAGAGAGAGAGAGAGAGAGAGAGAGAGAGAGAGAGAGAGAGAGAGAGAGAGAGAGAGAGAGAGAGGGAGGGAGGGAGGCAGAGAGAGAGAGAGAGAGAGAGAGAGAGAGAGAGAGAGAGAGAGAGAGAGAGAGAGAGCTGCCTGAGAACTAGAGAGTTTTTGATACCCAGAGGCCACTCCCAGTGACATACCTTCTCCAACAAGACCACACCCCTCCTAATCCTTCCCAAACAGTCCCACCAACTGGTGACCATTCATGCTAACATGAGCATATGGAGGCCATTCTCATCCAAACCACCACATTCCACTTCATGCCCCCCCTACACTGATGGCCACATAATAATGTTAAATTAAATTAATCCAACTTCAAAAGTCTCCATAATTTCTCACAGTCTCAACACAGTTTAAAAGTCCAAAGTTCAAAGTCCCTTCTGAGAGTCAAAATAATTTCTTAATTAAAACCCCCATAAAATCAAAAAGCAAATTATATACTTCTAACATATAATGGTGTTACGGCAGGTTGTTCCTTCCCGCCAGGCTCCATCCCGCTTGCTGCCAGTCTGGGCCCACAGCAGCGCCAGCCCCAAATAACACTCAGAGACTCTGTATTTGATACAATCCTGTTGGCCAGTTACCATTACTGTTTATGGGCTAGCTCTGTCTTAATTATTAACCCATTTCTACTTATCTAAGTATTTCCACATGGTCATTTTATCGGGGAGCCACGGCAGGCGTCCTGCTTCTTCCCTGGGTTACATCTCGACTCCTCCCTGCCACTTCCTCTTTCCTCCTCCTGGTCTCCTAGCCCCGCCTATCTTGTTTCCTATTGGCCACAGGGCTTTATTAACCAGTATGAGAAACATATAAACAGAATAACATCTCCCATCATAATGGCACAAAACAGACATTACTATTCCAAAAGGGAAAAATTTGGGCCTAGATAGCACACACTGGACCAAAGCAAGACAGAAGTCCAGCAAGTCCTATAGCACTATTTTCAATGTCAAAGGGCTTAGACCACTCCTCCATTCCAGCTTTGTTGACTGCAACACTCTTCTCTCTCTGTTTCTTAGGCTGGTCCATTTTATGTCTGCATCTCTGCTTAGGACATATCCCATGGCTCTGGCATTTCCATCATCTTGGGGTCTCCAACAAATCCAGCCATCACAGCTTTATATGATGGTCTCTCTGGGCCTCCCCTACCACATGCTTGGTCTCTGCAACTTTCCTTGACCTTGAAGGATGACTATACAACAGCTTCACTCCAGTGTTCTTCATGACTCTAAAGTCAGACCATGTGATCAATGCTGCCAAGTTCTGCTACCTGCTGGGGATGGAAACTGGCCCTCTCCTTGAATTACATTTGCATAACTCTCATTTGTTGCTGTTCTATTAGGAATAGGCCTCCTTAGTCCTCTTAACTCTTTGGGCCTTTTCTTTTTAGAAGTTGCAAGAATAGCTGGACATGGTCTCACTCTAAGTGTGTCAGCTCCCTTTATTACACTTCTCCCTGTCTTTCAGCACAAGTCATAACACTCCAATATTAAATTGCCTGGTGTTCTTGTTCTTCTCAAAATGTACATTTTATATCTCTTTTTGCCTGACTTACTTTTTTTTTTAACTGTAGACCTGTACAATAGTACTTACTAATAACCACATAACAGAGTCAATATAAGGCTGTCTTGAAGTTTCTTATGCCAGTAAAATTAGTTCAAAACTCTGCAATTCAGCTTCAGGTAGATTTTTAAGACAAGGAAACAAGCAGCCATTTTTTTTATTTCTTTTTTTTTTTTTTTTTTTTTTTTGCCAAACTATATCAAAGATGGGCCCAGACCAGTTACCAATATTATTCCCCTCCAAACCTCTTGAGCTGGGCCTCTGTAGTTCACATTACTCTCTGGACTATTGTCTTCCAAGTTCATACTGTGATGCCCATTAAGCTCTGCATACAGCCTTTCACTGTTTTCCTAGTCCAAAATCTCAACGTCTTCCACACTTCTTCAAAAGAACATGGTTGAGCTTGCCACAGCAATAGCCCATTCTCCCACAACTTCAGTCTTAGTTACTTTTCTATTGTTCCCATAAGATACCATGACTAACTTAAAAGCATAGGAGTGGTAGTTACTGCTCCTAGTGAGCTGGGCATCCCCCATCCCCAACAGAAGAAAATGTCCCGCAGACTTTCTGGGCCAATCTTACAAAAAAAATTCCCAGTTAAGCTTCTTTCGTCCAAGATATGTATAGGTTAGTGTTAGGAAGAGGAAAAAAATCCACTAGAAAAATGAAGGAACTTTGGGTCTACTTCACAGCACACTCCCAGTCCCTTTCTCTGTGAAACATCACTTGCATATTAGTTTCATGATTCAAAACATAATTGAGTTTAAACTATCACTGTATGTGGTAGAATATTATCTTCAGGTGTGTGACTTTTATTTATGCTGTACTTGTTTAACTCTGTGAAGCTTTTAAAACAGTTGTTACAAAAGCTCTGTTACTGTGCCTATCTAAAACACCTGGTGGTCCGAATAAAGGTCCCAATAAAGAACTAAACAGCCAATAGCCCAATAGCTGGCAGGAGCAAGGCTAGGTGCAGCTAGCAGGCAGAAAGTATAAATAGAAGCAGTAGTATATATGAGTCTCGAGGAAAGCAAGAGAACAATGAAAGAAGGATGCCAGGGGCCAGCCACCTAGCCATCCAGCTACACAGCAACCCATGGAGTAAGAGTAAGAGTTACAGATGTAAGAGAACAAGAAAATCCCAGAGGCTAAAGGTATAATGGATGATATAAGAAAGGCTGGCTCAAAACAAGCCAAGCTAAGGCTGGACATTTATAAGACTCCATTTGTAATTTATGTGGGTGGTGGGACCCACAAAAGAGAAAAAACATGTTACTACAGCTGTATATTCATAGTACACAGTGTTGGGTTCCACAAAGATATTTTCATCAGAATACAACATGTTTTCTGACCATCTTAACCCCTCCTCCATAACAACATCTGTTGTGACCCTTCTCCCTCCTTTGCTAATTTCCTTCCTTCCCTCAGACAATGTCTTTGCAACTTCCATATACATATGTATATATGATATAGTCGTGTGTGTGTGTGTGTGTGTGTGTGTGTGTGTGTGTGTGTGTGTTGTGTGTGTGTGTGTATTAGGGTTTCAATTGCTGTGATGAAACACTATGTCCAAAGCAATTTGGGGAGGAAAGGGTTTATTTGGCTTATACTTCCACATCACTGTTCATCATCAAAGGAAGTCAGGACAGGAACTTAAAGAAGGCAGGAAGCTGGAGGAAGCAGTCATTGCAGGAGCCATAGAGGAGAACTGCTTACTGGGTCAGCGTGTGGCTTTCTGAGTTGCTCCTAAAGACATGTTCAACCTGCTTTCTTAGAGAACTCAGAACCATCAGCCCAGGGGTGGCCCCACCCATAATGGGCTGGACCCTCCCGTATCAATTGCTAATTAAGAAAATGCTCTACAGGCTTGCCTACAGTATCATAATATGGAAGCTATTTCTCAGTTGAGGTTCTCCCTTCTCAGATGACTCTAGCTTATGTGGAGTTGATATAAAACTAGCCAGCATAACACAATTTTATGTATCAGTATCATACCATGCAATGCTCATCTGATTTATTATTTTCTATTTTCCATAATGTAATGATCTCCTGTAGCATCTATTTTCCTGCCAATGACATATTTTATTTGTTTACTGCCAAATAACACTCTACTATGCATATATACATTTTCTTGACTCATCTGTTGAGGCACTCCTGGTTGCTTCTATATATAATTTGCATAAGCGCAAGGCCTTGTGATGTACATGGATGTGCAAGTGTCTCTGTGGTATGTTGACTTAGTTTCCCTCAGGTATGTGCTCAGGTGCTGTATACTTGGGTTGCATGATATTACTACTCACCATAGTTTTATTCTGAGGAACCGACATGCTGAGATCCATAATGTTTCATCTGTTTATATTTCCATCAGCTGTGAATAAGGGTTCCTACCAAGCCCCAGCCTAGATAGCATTTGTTATTGTTTGCCTAATGATAGCCATTCTCATTGGGATGAGATAGAATTTTAATGTCGTTTTAATTTGCATTTCTCTGATAGCTGAGAATTTTTTTTTTCTTTTGCATGCTTATTGGCCATTTGTACTTCATCTGGAGAACTGTCTGTCTCATTAGCCCATTTGTTAATTGGGTGTTTTCTTTGGTAAGTTTATGAGTTCTTTAGCGATGGTAGATAGTAATTCTATGTCCGATGTATTATTTTCCAATCCTACAGGTTGGATATTTCTTTCCTGGCAGTGTTTTATTTATTTTATTTTTTTTTCAGTTCCTTTAGGGAGTTTCTGCATTTGATTGTTTCCTTTTCTGTTTTGAAGCTTTTTAATTGTATTCGGATTAGCATCCAGTGAGACCTTTGTCTTCAGTAGAGCACCACAGTATTTGTATTTTTTGCACATATTCTTTTCCTAATTCTATTTTGTTTCTGATAATATTAAAATTAGTTTCTATTCTTTGGAAACAAACTATAATAACAAGTAGTGCCATATAACAGATACATGCATTTTTAGCACAAAGAACCAATGAACCATTATGGAAAAGATACAAAGGAAAATATTGGCATATGATGGAATCTGGTGGGCACAAATTTAATATATATAAAACATACTCCAAAAACAAAAGATTCTCTCTTTTTTTAAAATTTACTGCCTAAAAATATAGAAGTAATAAATTTAGCTTGAGAGGAAAAGTGAAAAAAAATTATCCTGTGGCAGACAAATATGAAACTTATTTACTACTAATGTAAGGTCATTTAAAATAAATTTATAATGAGTTTAAATAATGAGACCCTTTATTATGTGCCTCCCAAAATCTCCAAGCTATTCAAATATTAATACATACCCAGTAAAACACATTGACTCTCCAAATATTTATTTTTATTCCCTCAATCATGAAATGAAATAAAAAGGGTTTGCAAATGCCCCAACTAGCCTGTGCTGAAGGAAAGGTTATTGACCAAATAACGGCTGTGCTTTGGATAGGGTCAAGAATAGGGGTAAAGGGGATCTGAGAAGAAAGCTCACAGCTCACATATATCCAAGTCCCCCCCCTTTTTTTTTAATTTTTGAGAAACAACAGCCCATTTTCTAGCTACTCGATTCTTTATGCTTTTAAGTATAATTTCATTTTTCTTAAACTACACAAATTTTGACCCTAATGCTTTCCTTGTGTGTGGTACATCTGAAAGGCAAAAAAAAAAAAAAAAAGGTGCTGGGAAATATTGTCCATAAGGATGGAATGACTCAGAAAAGAATTCTGATGAGGCAATCAAGTGTGGCTTTGATCAGTATATTTTAACTGTAAAAATATCCTCATATCCTAAAATTCCAGAGAAATCAATATACTCAATTGTGTAAATAATTTGGCACAGTCAATCCTAAGCTGGTAGCATTGGTGAGAGTCAGTGTCCAACTTGAAATTAGCTAATTATTTCCCAAATCAGAAAGACGCTGATTCTACACAAATCCAGGATTCTGAGTTGGTTCACCCTAGAATCTGAACTACACATAGTTCTGCAAAACAATATGGTGTTGGCAACTATGCTTATACCCTTTCTTTCTTAGTTATCTTGAGTGTGTGGAAATCAATGACTGTAGTTAAAACATATACACAAAACCCTTTAGGTTCTAAATGAGATGCCTGACTCTAAGAATATACCTAGAATGAAAGTAAACAGGTTATATTTGCTCCCTTCTGGGATTCAACTGTTCCCAACTACACAATTATTTTAACATGTTATTATATCTGGAATCATAACAATAGTGAGTTTTAATTTCATAAAGAGAATTTGTTCTGACAAAACCAAAAAACTAGAATTGGCATTTTTTTCTTACAAAAAAGGAAACACAGTACTCTTCAGCTCTTTATGCAAAGATTATTAAAACTGTTAGTGAGAATTGGATCATCAGCTATCCTATATGCTTTTGTTTGCCCTAAAGTAATGACTTAGGATGCCGTAGGCCAAACAAAACAAAAACAAAACAGTACCTTGACTCAGAACAGCTTCCTTGCTCAATTATCTAATCCTTGTCTCATTATATATTTCTTGTCTTCTTAATATTGACCTGGAGTTATTGACCCCCTTGCCTCAACCACCTTGAGTGCTGGGAATACGGGCAGAAACCCTGCCCCTGGCTTTAACTTCAGTCACACATACCACAGTACAGATAATCTAACACAACATCTGGGTTACGAAATTGTGCTAAGTAATAAGTTCTAAGACATCTTTTAACTCTAATCAACTGGTATCACAGAATTCCATTTCACCTCAAGCAAATACAATTTTCAATAAATTACATTAAAGTTATTGACAAAAATCCCTCAATCCAAGTGAAACAGCATATGTTCCAAATCCTTTCAAAGATTTTTCTTCTCCTCAGACTGTATTACAGTATTCATTCAATAATTTGTTAAACCCTTGTTAAGATAAAGCACAGATCAGGCAATGAGGCACATGCCTGTAATTACAACAATGGAGTTGCGGAGACATGAAAATCACAGGCCAGCATGCTGGACACTAAACCTCCCCCTGCCATTCTTAAAATTGTGGGTGTTCTCAACCTGAAAGCGCCTTATAAGGTGGTTTCTTGGAGCATATGTGCTCTCTCTGATACCTTATTGTCAGTCCTGATCGTGACTTTCAGTTGCGGTAGTACACGTTCGACTTCTAGACTCCATTCCGCAGCATCTGTCGTAGATTCCAAAATATCTTCTTGTTTGGCAGACTCATTTGTGTCCTAAGAAAGGAAAGATATCACAAGATTTGGAGTGTATAAAAAGAACTGGAGAAATCTTGAGGCATTTAAGCAGCGCTGCACAATTTAAATCGAGGATAGTAGTGTTAAATTTATAGTGCAGTAGAGATTCTTTTCTGTCTTCCTTCCCAGGTTACAAGAAAATTAGGTAGAATAGCAAAATAAGTATTTAAAAATGAGGTGACTATACAATGTGGACATTTTATAGTGGATAGTACTTTGGAAATATCAGATTGAACTCAATGATGATTTTACCAGATAGACATAACATTTAGGAAATCTAACTGGTATCAGCAGAGAAATAAAAATACTCATGCTTGGTAAGGAAACATTAGCTGAATTTATGATACAGAAACACAAAGTCAAAATGAGAAAGAAAAAGAGAGATAAAATTTTAGACACAATGTGTTTATTGTTGACAAGCTATATATTCACAATTAGACTGATATTTTGGCTAAGTCAAAGTACATGGCACTTAAAAATGTGACATAACACCGACATGCGTGAGCTCCAAAGGGCAAGTTAAGGGCCTTAGGCTTCTGACCTTGAACAACAAAGTCAATTCACGGCTGTTGAATCAAGGCCCACTGATTTCTCAACCTTTCATATTTAGTATTAAACATCAGGAATATAAAAATGTAGGACATTTCCACATTAATGATTTGAAAACAAAGCCCAAAGCATTGATTTTGAAGGCAGTTTTTCTCTTTAAATTCCCTTGATCAATCATAAGTAGTTCCAAAGAAAAATATAGTTTTATATATAATAAAAGAGATACAATCAGTGCTCTTAACCTCTGAGCCATCAAGTTCCCTCACAGAAGGGGAAAGAAAAAAGATTGAGTCAGGGGAGGAATAGATGAGAGGAGAGAGAGAGAGAGAGAGAGAGAGAGAGAGAGAGAGAGAGAGAGAGAGAGAGAGAGAGAGAGAGAAAGAGAGACTGAGACCATAAAAGAGGGAGTCATTAAGTTTCAAGAGAAAACTGACTCTAGAGAAATATCCAGAGACCTACAAGGCTGACCCCAACTAACAATCTGAGCAACAATGGAAAGGCTACCATAAATGCCCTTCCCTGATAATGAGATTGATTACTAACTAATCCACCATCATGGAGCCCTCATCTAGTAGCTGATGGAAACAGAAGCAGACACCTACAGCTAAACACTGAGCTGAACTGGAATCCAGATGCAGAGAGGAAGGACAAGACGAGGCTACAGAAACTAACAGAGACGCCTGACCTGAACAAGGAGGAGCTAATGAGCCCCCTGTCTGATAGCTGAGAAACCAGCATTGGACCAGCATTGGACCCTGAACATGGGTCTCAGTTAGAAGGCCTGGGCAGTCTAAGGGATCTCTGACAGTGGAACCAGGATGTATCCCTGGTGCACAAAATCACTTTGGGAGCACATTCCCCATAGAGGGATACTCCCTTAACCTAGAGGCGGGAGGGAGGGCCTAATCCCTACTCCTAATGACTGGACAGATTTTAATGACCCCTCCTGGAATGCATCACCCTACCTGTGGAATGGGGGGGGATAGGATGGGAGGGTGGTCAGAGGGCATGGGAGGGTAGAAGAAAGGGAGAGAGGGGAGAGGGAGAGGGAATGGGATCAATATGTAAAATAAGAAAAATAAAAAAAAAAATAAAAGAGATACAAGAAGCATAAATAAATACATGAATGAACCTTATATGAATTCTAATTAAATTCTTATATGAATTCTAATTAAAAATAATATGTAATATGTAAGATATATTTTTTAATTTAAAAATATGTTTATTGCACCCAAGTGATTGTAACCTGGAGCTTATCATTTTGGCTAGGCTAACAGGCCATAAAGCTTTCTTCCCTCTAGTGCTAGGGCTATACGTACTTGCCACTTTGCCTGATCTTTATATGGATGTTGGAGATCCAAACTGAGGTCCTAATTCTTGAATACCAAGAAGCTTACCCTCTGAATCATCTTCCCATCCCTGTGTAAGATGCTATTTGTGATTGTTATATGTGTGTATTACACGGTATGTATGTGCTCATGTGCACATGTGCAAGATAGAACACGTGCACGCATGTGCGTGCACACGTAGGTGTGTGTGTGTGTGTGTGTGTGTGTGTATGTGTGTGTGTGTGTATGCGTGTGTCTGTGTGCACTGCATGTCTTCCTCCATCATTTGCCTCACTCTCTCTCTTTTGAGAGCGGGTCTCTCACTGAACCTGGATCTCACCAGCTGAGATAGACTGACTGGTAGGCAAGTTCCAGGATCTGTGAATCTCTGCTCCTCATTGCTGGGGTTACAGGTGTGAACTACAGCACCTTGCTGTCATGTGGGTGCTGGGAATCAGGCCTTCATGTCTCATGGAAATTGCTTTCTGATTGAGGCCACCCACCCAACCCCTATGAGGTGATAGTGTTAAAACAGTCAAGGCATCAGAAATTGTTGGATGGTAGGAAAGTATTAATTCTAGAGGTGTAACTTGATATGGCAGTAATATTAAAAAAAACCTCATAAGTTAGAATATATACAAAACTTTTACAGATGAGTAAAAAAAAGAAGAAAAATGCTCATAAATTATAATACATGCCAAACTTTTACAGATGAGTTGAATAATATTTGAAATTTACCTTAAAATATTTGGGAACAAAAGAAGTAAGCTTAGATAAAACATGACTGAAAATATATTAACAACTTAAAAAGAGGCAACAGTGCATAAGGGGCCATTATCTAATTCTACTTTGTTACAATTGAAATTCTTCGTAATATAAAATTCAACAACAAACACCATGGAAACATAAAACTTTAAAAACAATGCAAACATCATAGCAAAATTACACTCTCAATGTGAATTTTATGCCGCTGACGCTGACAGACATTTCTTAAATGTCTACTTACAGTGTTTTGCATTTTTGTGGCAGCCTGAGGTCTCTAGTAACTGAACTCACTCACAGGACTGTGGGACCGCTGACACAGCATTGCACCTCCTACCTATTAGCAAGTCCTGAGAGACTGGGGCCCTTACAGAGAGCACATACTGCTTTTATACTTCTACCCCCATTATCTAAGGGTGGATAACCGATTTTGCATGCATACTTTATTATATTCTGCATTTCTTCAGTTCTATTCCATTTAGAATGCCTCAAAGTCTTGTTTTTTAAAGTATAAAGTACTTCAAAAATAAAAAAAAAAACCCACAAGTATTCGTCACAGTAAAATGTGGACATCTAAGTGAAAATTGCTCAGGATTGGATCTCAGGCACCACAGTGCCAATTTAAACCTTGGAACCTTTGCTTGGAGCACTTAAGAGAACACTGTGTGTGTATAAACTAAACGAAGGGCAGCACAGGAACACTGAGCTGGGAATGGGAGGGGGTTGGAGGGGTTGGGATGTTCACAAAGCAGACACATGTGAAGTTTATGGGAGCATGAGTCATGGCAGGGAAGAGGTGTTTGTCCCACTGAGAGGCAGGGAAAGGTCTTCTATCATTCGATTTGCAGTGGAACTCATAGCAGGCTTGCTGTGGGAAAGGTTGCATGTGTACACTCATGCATAGCATGTCTGGCTACCTGCCCTGGCTCACACAGGCCTAAATTCTGATGAGTTCACTTGCACCAATCAGGTTAGAGAGCAGGGCTTGTGGGAGTGAGGCTATCTGCACTGAGTAACATAAGAATATATAAGCCATAACCATGTGAAGCTTGGGTGGGATACACATGCTGCTCCTGCCAGGGTTAAGGTCCCACCTCACAATTCCACCAAGCCAGACTGAACCAAGAGGACACGCCTTCTCAGCAGCAAGTTGGCCTGTTCTCAATAGAACATAGATATTGTGGTCACTGATAGAAAAAAGTGTTTGAATTATGCGGCCATCATTTAGATTAAATGAAGCCATGTGTGCCAGAATGAACCCAGAGCTGGTACTGTTCCACCTCATCCCCTCAGTCCTGCCTCTTTTTGCCTGCCTTTTAAAGGGACAATTCTAGAACTGCCAAACCTGGAAAGAAAGGACTACCTGCTACACTTTCTTTAGACCAGGACACAGGATCTCTATCTGTGAATATACTCAGTTCTATTCTTTCCCTCAAACACTGGTCTCTGTGGGCTAAGACCCAGAATATGAATTTGTAGGATGAAGGCCAAATGCTGCTTTAGGATACTTCCGTGTACTGGCATGCACTTTAACACTTTCCCTTAAAATAAACCTGTGTTAACCATTACTGACTTCCTTAGTTCTTGTTTACACTAATTACCTAGCTCCTACTCCCAACGTCCTAAGATAATTGAATATAGATAGGATCTCAAACATTTTCATTCATTCATATTTAATTTTCATATTTAATATATATAAGAAACAGCCCAGCTACTGGAAAGAAAGGGTAACTAGAGAATTAGGGCACCCCAGGCTTAGGAGAGTACCACTAACTTACTCAACTTGTACTTCCAGAATTGCATGCTTACTTCAGAGCCTTATTCTTCAATCAACGTCTCAACACCTGTACACTGCACATATTAAGTATCAAAGATGAGTGGTGGAAAAATCCAATACTGTGCCTTGGTTAGAACACTTGAGAAAATCAATTCTTTATATTTAACAAATGGCATTTTTGTGTGGCTATTAGTAAAAGACAAAACTGCTGTCTTGGTACCATCAAAATGTTGGGTCCTTCTCTAGAGCAGTATTAACTAAGGTCAAGCTTGGGTCTCAGGAAACTGCATTTACCAGGTACTGCTATGGAAGAGACAATTAGAAGCTCAGGAGACACAGGTAGTAAGTAGTAGTTTTACTTATAATTAATTAGCTTGACCAATAATCCATTTGTTAAATTCTTAGAACAGTTAATGCAAAAATCCAGGCATTGTACTTGGTTTGGAAAGATGAAAGGCTTTAATTCCTGCCTGCAAGGGGTTTACAGCTTCTTAGGAGGCATTCGAGGTCAGCTAATGGGGATGAAATTTGGTCCCAGGTAAAAGGGGGACTGATGAAATGAGAGGTGATCCTTGCTGTGAAAGGAAGAATTGAAGATAATAGTCCAAGCCATCCCATAAAGTAACCTTGGGATCAAATACTGGGGACAAGATCAAAGTCAGTTCAGAGATCAAACATGAGATGTTAATAGTCTGCACAGAGCTGTGTGCCAGTAAGTAGTCTCTCTCTCCCAGGTAATATTAACAAGACAGTTAATACATGACTGTATATACATCTAAAGAGAGAATATATTATGTGTGTGTGTGTGTGTGTGTGTGTATGTGTGTGTGTTGTATGTACACATACTTATAAACACATAACAACCTTATGGAGAAACTTAAATTAATCTGATGAGTTCAATTCATACACATACCAAGATAAACTTAAGTGGAGTTAACTGCCAAGTACACATGTGTGGTACATATGACTACATTCCCAACACTGAGACTGGCAAACAAAACAGAATTATGAGTCTAAGACCAGCCTTGCTACAGAGCAAGTTCCAGGCCAGCCTGGTCTATAAAAGTTTTTGTCCAAATTAAAAAAGAAATGAAATATTCCCGAGACTCTGCGAAAGGAGCACAGCCATCTTGAGAGTAAAAGCAGTACGGCCACGATGGCAGACTTCAAATCTCATTTCTTATCACTTGTGTTTTCAATTTCTGCTCAGCCCTCCCCACTACTCTTTAATATAAAATATGTGGTTTTATACATTTAAATTTCTTTGTCTATTATTTTACACTTTGTGTTTTATTTGTTGTTGTTTTTACATAGCTTGTCTAACTACAGCCATGAAGTCAACATTCATAATTCATGTTTTCTATTTATTACCTTTTCTCTTTTTCTTCCACCTGTTGATCCACGTGGACTTTACATAGGCATAATAAATTAGGGAAGGATCTAGCTTTTTTTCCACATTAATAGACTGATATGTTGCCACTACATAACCAAAAAAATTCAACTTTGGTGGCTGAATTCAACATTCTTTTATATATTAATTTTGTCACATATTTGTCATGGATCCTAAACTAGTCTATTGTTCTATTTCTATGTCTACAAGCCATGCCACCCTCTATGCCAGCCATACCCACCCCAACTTACATAAAAGTACAAACACTTCTGTGCACCCTCCACCAAGATTCTGAAATAGCAGGACCTTACGTAAAATGAGGTCAATGAAAGAACAAAGGATATAATGTTTATGTCCAGACCTGAGATGTGGAGACATCTTCACAATTTCCCCCCTGTACAATTTGTGTTTCAGTTTATAGGAAACATAGTTAACTTTAAAAGTAATAATAAAGCATTTTTTTCTGTCATGTACATAGATTGTGGCAACAATGAAGTTTTGGTCAGGCTTTAATTTGCAAATTTGGCAACTGATCATGTACTAAATAATCCCATCTCCCCCCTCCCCCACCCCATCACCCTGAGACAGACAGACAGACAGACAGACAGACAGACAGACACACACACACACATAGAGTTTCTTTTAATTCAAGGTAAGAAAATTCCCTTTTCAGCTTTAAAACGTGTGACTTACATTATTAATATCCTCCCCACTCTGTGTATGTATGAAGGCACCTCTGGTGGGCAGGGGAAAAGTATAAGCAGTTATAAATATAAGTTTAACTAACTTTCAAAAATAAGATAGAATATAGATGGGCCAGGCTTTAGGGTTTAAATGAGGAAGGAAGAAGAGTGTTTTATGGCAATAGTGAGATTTAAATTTATCCTCATGAAGATGTACAGGATATAGAGCAGAGGAGGAGAAAGTCAGGTGTTTACAATGACAAAAATAGCATCAGCCAGAACACTGAAATAGGGATGAACACAGCTTGTAAAACCAAATCACAATGAGGAGAGTGGCCAGGGGCTTAGAGAGGAGAGCTCTGAAAATCTGGGTCACAGAGTGTGACGTTTGTCCTTCGGGCCAGAGAAGAGGCAGTTACAAGCCAGGTCTGATGACTTCATTCACCTAGCAGATAAATATTTACTTGGTTTGCCTACTATGACCACACACTGTGCTAGTCCGGGAATAATAAATGCAATGAAGTTCTTCGTGCAGAAGGGTTCTAGTTCTGTTTAAGAAGGACCCATGTGTTGTAGATTTGTGGGCCACAGGGTTCACCGGGGTAGAGTCATAAATATGAGGAGGGAGACTGAGCTGAGCCTTATGGGGTAGAGAGAATGCCTTTAACTAAAAGACAAAAACAGAAGCGTGCCATGGAAGGGTGGTCCCGCTGGTTCAGTCTATAAAGCACACAGCCTAAGTTTAACCCCCTACAAGCCAGATAACAAAGGCCAGGCATGGGGACCTGTGCTTTGGCCTCAGCGCTTGGGAGGCAGAGATGAATCCCTGGGCCTCACTGCCCAGCACACCCAGTTTACTTGTGAGAAAACAACAGTAGATCTCATTTTAAAAACCAAGATTGACAGCTTCTAAAGAATAACAGTCTAGTTTATCCTCCACAGTCATAAGTAAACACATGCATACACACACACACACACACACACACACACACACACACACCTCACACTCACACTCATACTACTGACCCACCAACTCACCCACAAATGCACACACATATATGCATATGCACACACGCGATTTACACACGTAAACACAGAAATAGAGAAAGACTGTTACACAAGTTGGAAAGCCAAGGAGGAAACTGACTTAACTTGAATCATAAGGGCTTGTGAATAAAAGGACAGGATAGGCTCATGAACAGTTGCCAAACTGCAAATTGAAGTCTGGTCATAATCTTTTTGTTTCCCAATCTATGTATATGAACTTGTAGGTAGAAAAAAGAAAAAAGCCTGAAAAGTTACTGAAGCCAAAACAATCTTATAGAAGTCATGCATTGGTATTCAAATGTTCGAGCAGGGTGACGGTATTTTGAAAAGGGGCAGAGGTGGGATTGAGGGTAAGTATGGAAGACCATTAAAATCTAACTGCCTTAAGGATCAGACAGGTGGCAGAGAACATGGCCTTGACATACAGCTGAAAGAATAAAAATGAGACACACTTCAAAGGTAGCATCCTCATGTCACAGTGACCTCATAGATATCTTGGGTGAAAAAGAATCAGTCAGATAGTCAATACACCAATGTTTTCTAGAAGTGAGTTATGAAGAAGGGCTGAAGGTGGTGAGTACAAAACTAAAAACACATTCATCTTATGGGTGCCCATCCAATCCACTCAATTATACAGTAAATATTTACTCCTGGTGTTGATTCAGGAAGCATAACGTGTTCATTTGAATAAGAACAATACGCAAATGATACCTGAAAAACAAACACATTATTTTCCAATAAATTCTCCTGTGTCATTTCTGGAGGAGAGATCACATGACAGAAAATGCAATCTATTGGGCACCAGTGATAATCCATGTGACGGATTGTTAAAATAAAGCTATGATATTACCAGGCTTTCTTAATTTACACTGAAATGCAAGCTTATTGATACCTTGTCCCCTATGGAGGCTTCTTACTAAAGATGACAGCAATCTAAAGAGCTGTTTGTATCGAGGGAGTAATGTCTTTTTAGTTTTCCTACTGCCCACACAAATGTGGTAATTGATTCCAGCCTCGAGGAAAGGTGAACATTTTTACAAACTAAGAAATACAGCAAGCACATGGTCTGTGCCAGCCCCATGCCAGGTGCAGTTTGTCCAACAGTTAGGTTATATTAATCTCAAAAGCAGCCTGGGAGAAATTGTGTCCCCACATTATAGATAAGAAAGTAGCATCAAGGAGAGGTTAATTAACTTGCTAGGGTCGTGTGGCTAGCAATATAGTCAGGATTTTCATCAAAGGCTATTTTGGTCATAGCATAGCATCTACCTCTGAGGCTTGGACTTGGAGCTGATCAAGGACCTTGAAAAGTCCTTGGTCCTTATTCTTGCTAAGTCTGCAAGACCAAGATGGAAATAAGGATTCCTATTCAAGTGTGGATTCAACAGCTAACTAAAGATCAAGCGAACTGACTTTTACACCCAGCGAGAACTTCCATTTGAGTCTTCTCTGAGCAAAGAGGGAGGCTGGGTTTTCTTTAGCTCACATTCTCTATCCTCCCAGGGATGCAAAACTGACTGGGTGGTTCAGGTTAGCAGCCAGAGAAATAAAGGCATTTACTTAGTCATAAAGTCCCATCCCAGTCAAATGTGAGGCGTTTTAATCCTTTCTCTGGCAAATTACCAACCACGGACTTCTCTACCAATACAGATATCCCCACTGCTCAAATCAATGGTTTAGGAAAGGAGGGGAATGGCTCCTTCAAGTCAGGATCAGAATCCATGGTAGACTATGAGGCCAGCTGTATTGTGAAGCAGCACCCTCCCACCCCCCTCACTGGCAACTCCCTCCCTCTCACCCCCAGGATGAGCGCTCACACCACACTACTCGTGTTTTACAACAGAGCTCCTTCTATACTACTCAGAAAGGACATTTTGTTGAGAAAGAAGGTATAAGATGAAGTAAAATAACATTCAAGTTACTT
This sequence comes from Cricetiscus sungorus, assembly GCA_030556225.1. NCBI lineage: Eukaryota > Metazoa > Chordata > Mammalia > Rodentia > Cricetidae > Cricetiscus > Cricetiscus sungorus. Next base: position 27,622,944 of record JANBXA010000651.1, on the reverse strand, counting down.
AAGGCATTCACCTAGCAAATCCGTCCCTGTCCCTGCTTTGATTACAACAGAACAGACTTGCCTGGGTGACAGTCTAAAATTACAGTGAGGTTCGAATTCTAAGGCTTTATTTTTACTTCCTTTCAGCTTTTGCTTCTTAAGCCAAAAAGTCTCTCATTCTTGGTACAATGAGTTTTGTCTCTCTTCTTTTTTTCTTTTTTTGCTTTTTCTAAGTAATTAAAAACCAATTGTGTTTAAGGCTTTTGAGAGACTTGGTTTTATGCTGCATAACTCATGACTGGGTTTCTAAAACCTCAAATTTAGCATCTCAAGGAAGAATAGTATCTATGGCATGTTTGAAAAAATGTTTTGAAATGAAGTGATGGGCATTTAAAAATAGAATTCGGCGGAGCACGCTCGGCTCCTGCTCATTTCTTTTTCACTGGGGTTGGAAAGTGACACATCTGCATTATACAGACAGAACGGCGTGGCTGTGAGTCTGCAAGCTTCATAATGGATGGGAATGATAGCAGAGCCACCACAGATGTGCTGACAGCTTTCCCAAATGACAAATGTGACCTGGAAAGTTTGACCTGCAAACCTCATTGATGCTTTGCCACCAGAACCAGCCCTCCCTGTGTCCGTCTGCTCTTATCTCTGAACATGCTATTGCATACACAACCTTCAACAGGTCCTGTTTAGCCCTTAGGACATCAGCGAAGCATTGGTGTCCCTCCTCCCTCCATGGGCTTAGCTAAAACCTAGTTTTAAGAACACTCTGAAATTGGAGAATGTGAAAATTTTTGGTCTGGCCTCAAAGCCAAGTATCGATTCATAAGGTTCTCCTTCTAAGAAAGACTATCACAAAATCAAGATAATTAACCACCAGATGAAACTTTGGGAAATCATACCTCTCATGAATTGCAGCTGTTTTCTGAATGGTAAGCTTGGAAAGTTCATAATACAGAATAAGGAAGTGATTGGGAAACTCAGACAATAGGAATGGCCGTAAGGACATTGTCTTAAATCTGAAAGTAAACAAATGCCCTGAGAAGTGCAGCTCCTCCCAAACAAACCAATTTCATAACCATCAGTGTTGAACCCCAAGGAAGGGCCTTCATTTTCTTCAGTGCATGAGAGATGCCTGATGTGTTGGATTTGCTTAGGCAGTCCTTTACAAGTCCGAGGACAGCAGTAACTCCATACATCATAGTCTTCAAGTTAGTAGGTGCAGGCTTCAGTATACTAAGATGCTAAAGATGGGTCACCCGGTTCTCTTTCAGGGAAGGGCTTACCCCCAAGCTGCAGGGAATGTGAGCAGCAGATAGCTTCTTGCTATCTGGTCCTCAGGTTGTCTCACCCTGGCCTTCTAGGGCAGCCTGCCTCCAGGACTGAGCTAGGCAGGAGGCTTGCTCCAGCGCTCCTCCCCAGGCTGTCTACACTGGATGGCAACTAACCTCCTTCCTCTGCCCTTTCTGCTTTCTGCCCTCTTCCTTTCATCACCGTCATTCTAATTAGATGAGCATCTTGCCTCTACACTGTGTCCATTGACTGCTTCTTGAAAACACGACCCTTGACATGGCATTCTCATTGCCCTTTCTTCTTGTTCCATCTTACAGAAACTCAGAAAATGCAAACCTGGAACTATGCTACTTAGCAGATTTTCAGGGTCCGAGCTTCACTACTTAATGAAAGGAAAAAATATATACATACATACATACATATATATATACATATGTGTATATATATATATATATATATATATATATATAGTTTTCTTTTCTTCTTGTATTTCACACATAGTACACAGAAGCGACGACTACTATTGAAAAGGTCTTTATTCCTTGAAAACTAAACTACACCTTGCCTACAAAATGCCATATATATTCTATACTCAGCACGTGTTCACTTAGTATTATTGATTATTGAGTAGCTTCCACACACCAGGCACAGGTTTTTAAAAAGGCAGTAATGAGCTCCTGTGGTAGAGGAGTGTGTATACTGGAGATAAGATAGATAATAAACAGGTCAGTAATTAGCATAATAGAATACCGAGTCTTTAAAAAAAAATAAGGGTGAGTGGATAGAAGACGATGCTGGAAGCATCCACTGTTTTTAGGCCATAGGTAAACACTGCTCACATTCACCTATACTTCCCCAGGTCTGCAGTCACATGCCTATTCAGTGCATTGATTGCCTTGCTGGAACTAGACCAGCAACCTTACTGAAAGGGTATTTCTACTGTGTTATGAGCCCACCTGCTACATTAAACCTAAGCTCTTAAATCTATATTACTAACCTACACAGCAATTCTGTCTTGGGGAAAGAACAATCTATGCCATTAGAAGCTGGAGTTAGTCACAGCTGTCCCAGGCAGATGGCTTTAGTGGGCAATATAAGCCTGCCAGGTTTCTCAAAATATGAAAGGGTATTTTCTGTCTCATTAGTACTTCATGGTTGACCATCCACAAACACCTGGTGTTCAGACTTCTTCTTCCCAGGAAAATGTCACATAGTTTTCATTCCAAAGGGTATATATTATGTAATCTTTGCCAAATGAGCTAATATTAAAATAATTTATAAGGACGCACATAGATGAAGGACCCTTTTTCATGTAGCCTGATTTCAGTGACAAATTAAATGGTAGAAGCAAATTAAGCTACTTTTGTACCTCTCCACATTCAAATTATTTGTTCAAAGGGAATTCCACCGTCATAGACTACTTACCCCATTGACAGACTCCAACACAAATGAATTCCTAGGAAGAATGTAGGCATCTCTACTTTGTTTTCCTTATTTTAGAAGAAAGTGCCCTCACCATCTCCAACACGTACACCAAAATAATACAAGTACTGCACTGGGATTGCTCCAAGTAAGGATCACATCGTATTCAAATTTTGTCAAACCTTCCATGAGGTGGAAGAGGGAAAAGACTTGGACTTTGAAGAAATATTTTAAACTTAGGTAATATAAATGATTAACTTTTAAAAATTTAAATACATTAAGGTTGTAAATGTTATACTTCATATTTGTGAAAAAGATAACACTACATAAATATATTGAAAGAGTAGAAAGTATTTTAAAATAATTTGAATACTAAAAAGTGATCTGAAAATATAAGGTGTAAATAATGAGTTTATTTATTTGGACATAAAATTTAATATTCTTTATATAATCTTAACAAATCAATACAAATACCTTCATTTGGGGGAAAATGAGGAGCTTTAATTAGGGAGTGGGAGGGGGGTCAAAACAGAGAGAAAGGGAGGAGGGAACATAACACTAAGAATGTTTAGGAGGAATCAATAGTCTTATCAAGCTGTAAAGTCTGTGAACCACAACAATGACCAACATGTCAAGATATCCCTAAAAATGCAATAGCGGCACCATTTCTTGGCAGTAACCAATAGTTTAGCTCTCTAATTGGATTTAAGGTCCTTTCAAGTCAGGAAGGAAATCATGCCTGGTACTGAAAACCTAACAAACTACCTGGGGCTAGTGAAGTTATTGGTTTTAGAGGAGAACCTCCTACTACCACTTTACTAAACCAGCATAAATTCTAACTGCATTTTTAAGTCATCATCCTTATACTTACCCTCAAATGAATATAGCTCCCAACAGTCACTAAAGAAGCTTCTCTTTACAACAGAGACCATTATAGAAAATCACTACCAATTAAAATCAGAGATCAACTGACCACAGAGCACTAGCCCCTGTGAAAACATCTACAACATAACTCCTACCTAAGGCTGAAGGACCCTGCAGAAGAGGAGGTATGTAGACTGTAAGAGAGAGGATCAGGAAATCTATTGTGAGATAATGTTTCCTAGAAATGACAGGGAAGCTTCATCCATGACACTTCAACAACGTGGCTACCTAGATAAGATCCAAAAAAGGACAATGCCAATAGATGTGCTAAGGCAGGAACAGAATCTCATAGGATTTCTATCCTAGACAAAAGCTACAGGGATGCTGAGAGCAGGAGACGTCCCCTTTCCCCCCCTACCCCCCGACCCGGGAGGAGATTCCTAATTGGTTATTCTATACTAAGAGGTCATCCCTGAAATACTTTACATACAAGCAACACTTACTGACTCAGAAGGTTGTATTTATGTGTGTGTGTGTGTGTGTGTGTGTGTGTTACAATAACAATTAGAAGGAGACCAGGGATTTAAGAGGGAAATAAGGAGGTGAGGCATGGGAGGAGATTGAACAAGGAATGTAAATGAAGGTAAATAACATAATTATGTTTTAACTTAAACATTAAAAATAAGTTTAAAATATGTTCATTTATTGAAGATGTATTTATTTAGTACTTTGTGTTTTATATCATGAAAAATACAAAAGAGGTAAATTATCTATGTCATGAAGGATATGACATATGAGAACATGGGAAAGACTGATAAGGCTTTAGCTAGCATGTGATGAACATTTTCTATGTGATAGATCCTATTCTTATAATACTTTGCATATAACTCTTAACCATAGAAATCTTATGAACAGGTTAATATTTCCCAAGATGCTTGGAAATTTGCCCAAGGTTAGAATCCTAGTAAAGTACATTCAAGCGATACACTTGGCAAGAAAGTCACAGTATTACATTCCATTTCAAGTTGGGACACACATACACATGCACATACACATGCATATGGATACACACACCCATGCACACATACACAAAAACAGGTGATAACTACTGAAAATCAATACTAAGGTGGTAAATAGTAAGTAATAACAGAACATCTTGGGTAGCTTGAAGTACTTCTCATATGAAACAAAAACTAGATCCAAACTTGCTTTGAGGATTCAGACATGAAAATAGAGGGAAAATAAGAATATATTGCATACATACTTTTTTTGAGGAGGCATAGGTGCATACTTTATTTAAATATACATATAAAATGCAAAAATGCCACATGTACATTTAAAATAGCTCATTGGCAGTAAGTATACTCTTGTAGACTATATTTATTTTGTAACCAAAATAGGGGGAAAAAAACTGCCTTAAAGCAATGCCTGACTCTGTAACAGAATTTATTTTGCTTCTTAGAAATACAATTTAAGTATTTTCCTACAAAAATCATCTACTCCTGGTCTATTTCAATGGATAATATTTTGAAGGAGAACAACTTACGACTTTTCATAATTGAAAATGCCATTGGGCAAACACATTTGCAGTTTGCCCTAGAAGCAGTATTTTGGTTTCCACAAGCAGGAGGCAGCCTTACTCACTCTTCTGGATTTTTATGTTTGTTATAATTGTGTGTGTATGTGTGTGTATTATAATTTTCCTACATATATAACATTGTATACATGGGAAAACAACTCTCATAACAGCTTTGCAAGACGCACACAAAATAATGTCTGGCAAATGGATTCTTCTCATTAAATTTCCAGTAGAACATATGCTGATTGCTTGCTGACTCCTTGTGTAGGCAATGACACTTACCAAGCGATAGGTCTGGGCCTTTAAAACGTTGAGATCAATAAAGTTTTCTTCATTATCTGTCTCCTCTTCCTTTGAAAAGTAAAAATATTTTAAATTTAGAAAAACTTAAATATATATTTGTAAATAAATAATAGTCTAGGCAATGCAAAGCTTAAGATGACTGGCTTAGTAAAGCATATTCAAAAGCCTAATAAATATGCATAAAGTGGGGTAAAAAATTATTAACAGCTCATATGTTCTTTGAAGTTTTGATGGTGCCATTTAAAAGGGCCTGTTTTTGCAGACATCGAAGACAGGAAGGAAAAAGAGGGAGTGGTAGGAGTAATTGCTACAATTCATGAATAAACATAAAAACAAGATAAAAATTGGCCCAAGTGACATATGAAATAGTGGAGGAAGTTTATGGGAATTATGAGCTACAAGACTTAAATGAAAAAAAAAGGGAGGCTGAAAGACACAAATAGTTTCCTTTGTTCTAGGGACTAACTACATGTAGATACAGTTGAAAAAAATATTTTATTTATGGGTTTGTGTCTTTGTATCTGTGCATGCCACATATGTGATGGGACTCACAGCAGACAGGAGAAGGTTGGATGGTTGTATGTTGTGTCTTTGGGAAGAGCAGCAAGTTTTTAAGCACTGAGCCATCTCTCCAGCACTGAAGATGTACTTTTCACACTGCTTGTGAAAAGCATCCTAGGTGCTCTAGCTTGTAATGCATAGTGTATGGCCCTCACATCCATTTAAAAGGACAATCCAGAGGGATTCCACGATGGCCTCATCTGGAAGCAGTTAGTTGTGGTAGTGTGGGTAGGAAGTGACCCTTTGAGATGCAATCTGATCTATAGACAGAAAATAAGCAGGAGGGTCTATCAACATAAATCATGAACTTTTCTTCAAATGTCATTGTGGTGACAAGTGGCGTAGTAGGTAACAGTAATCTAACAAGAGTATCTCAATCTTATAGACAGTGGACATCATAATAATGTCAACAAAAATTTGTCCTCGGGTCATGTGATCTTGTATACAAAAACACAAACTACGAAAAAAGTGAGTGTCAGCTAGCAAACATTTCTACAAGTAGGATTATTCAAAGTTGCAGTGGGAGGCTTCAAAGAGAGACCTTACCTTCAGACTTGAGATATGTGAGCCAGTGGTTCTCAAAATGTGGTTCTGAGAACAGAACCACACCAGTATTGCCTGGGAACTTGCAGAAATGAAAATTTGAAGGTTCTATCCCAGATCTGTCCCCCTAAAGTGAGACTTGGGAACTATGCCCTTAGCCTGGAGAAATGGAAAGCATCCAGTAACATACAAGACACTATAGACACACTTGACACACTGGCTTGACATTTGTTTTTCTTGAGGTGGGGAATATTGGGGGCACAGATATACAGACAAAACTGATTTGCTTATATATTAGGTCAAGTAAATATTTTAACATCTGAAAAGTGACTTGGGTGTATTGTGAGCCAATGACTAGGTGTTTTTTTGGAGAAAAAAGGTCACAGTACTTTACCAAGACCTCATCAGTACTGTTTACAGAGGTAATCAGCAGATACTTGGACTCGGTTGAACACTAACACAACAAAGAGACAAAGCTTTAATACTAGATACTAGCAGGAGGCATCATCCAGTATATGGTACTGTTTCTGTCACAGCCAAAATTCACAGGCTCAGGAATTAAGGAGTGCAAATGTGGCTTCTAAAAGCCGCTAGGAAAGTATTTGCTTCTGGTTCCTGTGATTAGAGACCAGCCTGGGCTATATAGTAAGTATTCTCGGCCAGCCTGGGCAGAGTGAGATTTAGCCTTGGGGGGTAAAAAAGTAGCAAAGTCATGTAGAGTTATATATTTTAATATGGTGAAAAGTATCCTCTATATTTTTAATAAAATATATACTAAAAAGCTTCAAAATACAAAGAAATATTAAAGAGTCATCCATAATTATTCTATCCATTTATAACAAATATTAATATGCTTGTATTTTTACACATTTTACATAGTTACTGTCATGATGACAGCTAATTTTGTAAAATAAAGTATATATTGTCATTCTCATATCACTGATGTCTATAATTAAGTCATATATAATAAAAATATGTTTAGAAACAACCCAATTTATTTAATGATTACTTATTAAATTTTACTATTAAGATAATCCAATATTTTTATAGTTTATATTAACTTATTTAGCTGAAATATGAAATGGATTATTTATTAATAAAAAACATTCAATTGGTTTGTGACAACAAAATACTATATAAGTTCTTCCCCCCACCACATGTTCAGTTCAGATTACATGAATATATTTTAAAACACTCAGTTCAACTCACTTCCAATTTTAAGAAAAAAATCACTTTGAAAAATGCTCTTTGATTTCTATTATCTTACTAGCCTGATTACTATAGAGAATTGATTATTTAGCTTCATACCATGAAGAGGAAACAAAAAATGGAAAAATGTAGATGGAGCCCAACAACTTAAATAATGTTGGCCAATTAAAAGCACTTTAGCAAAGTTTCAGCAGGGTAGTATTTATCCTAGTTGAGAAAAATAAAGAAATTCCTTAAAAACAAATAGTATTAGTAGGGAGCAGAATGTACTAATTGTAAGTCCTTAGGGCATTTTGAAAACATTGTGTTTTATTATGGTGCCCTCCTGCTATGTAGCCCAAGTCCCAAGGTTTGCTGTGCAGCAGACACTGGCCTTGGGTTTGGGACTCTCTAACCTCTGCCTCCTAAAATCTGGGATCACAGGTGTGCACCACCACATTCAGCTAAAGGTGAACTGAGGATTAGCTTTCTGTTCTAAATTCTTTGTTAGTAATGGTTTCTCAAGATCATGCTTGGTTGTTAATAAAACAATAATCATATAACTAGTGATATATATATATGTGTGTGTGTGTGTGTGTGTGTGTGTGTGTGTGTATACACATATACACGTAAATGCATGTACGTGTACATATATAAACAGATTTAGAACCTCTTCTATAATTGACTAAAGACCATGAACATTAACTTAAGCAAAGGCCTAAAGGACTGACAACGGCACTGAACTTAGAAACAATTAAAATACACTCCAGATAAATGGAGTAAGGGAATTGGGAGAGGGAAAGGGAACCAGGGGCGAGGATGGAGGCAGCTCAGCACCATACTTACCACAAATTCTTCATCTACTTTACTTAATGTTAATTCTGCATCATCTTCTGGGACAGTTTCTTCTTCTAATTCTTCCACTGGGTATGATGGCCTGATATGACAAGATTTATTGAATGTTTAAAAAAGTCCAGTAAAAATAAAAATCTAATGATGAATGGTAATGATACTTTGATACTTCTATATGAGCCAGAGTTCCCTTCTCTAACTGCCAGTCAATATTTTGTTTCTTTTTGAAATTTTCAATATTGAAAAAAGCAAAGACATGTACCTCTAAAAGTAAAAAGCATATTTACAAAAATAAGTTTATACTATATATACTGCTTTCACATACATTCATACACACTATATATACTGTTAGCTATCATGTACATATACATACTATAAATGCACACTAATATATATACATATTATACATAACATAATATAATATGCATTATGTTCCAATGAACACAGAATTACAATTAAACTGTCAGTCTATGACTAAAACATTAGTGTTGTTTCTATTGTTTGCCAGATAATACTGAAAAATCAAATTTGTATATTTATTACTAGACAGATATTTTAAAATAGATTTGTACATGTGGAATAGCTACATCAACAACTTTGTGCATGTCATTGTTTTGCTGAGTACTGCCAAAATTGGCTTATAAAATGTTACCCTAATTTATACTCCCAAGAATAGTAAGGAATGGCATCTCTGTTTCAATATGTTCACCAATATGTGTAAAATAATCTGTGCCAATAAAACAAGTGAAAAAATATCCTTGTGTTTTTATAACTGAATTTCTTTAGCATGAAAGTGATTGAACAACTTTATATATTTTAATTGATTATTCATTTTTTTCTGTAAAACACATAATTTGCTCTTTGTCTTTTGTAAATTAAGAAAATTAATGTTTGCCTAATCTATAATGTTCCCTAGTTTCATTACCTAGAATCATAAATAGTCAAAACTGTTATAATTCTTACTGGATAGATTTAGCAACTTTTTCCTCGTCAGACCCTAGATTTAACATTGTGCATTTAAAGAACATTCTTGAGCCACACCTCCCTACATCTCTCTGATCTTTTAGTGTACCTATAGCTCTGTTTTACAATTCATATTGCTGAAATTCACAGTTTACTTTTATGTAGGTGACAAGCTTGATTCTTATAAAGTCCAATCAGTGCTTCCAACATTAAGTATTGGACACCATTTCTCCCTTAAAATCTGCTTATTTCCACATTAAAAATACGCAGGTGTATCTGCATTTATTTTTGACAACTAATTTTAAGAATCTGTATTTCAAACCTGTTAAGACAATATAATTAATTTGTAACAGGAAGGAAGGAAAATATTATGAACCAAATCAATCCTGCATGATACATTTTCCAATTTTTTAGTAGCTAGAATTAGATAATCATCTCAAAAAAACAACATTCTTCTAAGAATAGTTTGACATATGTATAAATTCATCATTTATAAATAAGAAAGTTCTGTGTAATTTATGTATTAGATAGGTGTTATAGCTTTCAATGTCTATTACATTTTAACTTTCTCCTTTCTTCTTCCATGTATATATAATTCCTACAAATTATCCAAGTCATAACTCATAGACCAAGGCAAAGATTTTACTAGAAACAAAGGATGTACAAGTTGAAAAGTGGTTGAGACAGTCATAGCTTGGAAATGCAGTAACGACATACTGGGCCAGCTATGGAGTTAGCAACTAAGAAATAGGGCAGCACATCATGTAATGTATCCTTTCTTGAAATCTAACCAGCAGTATTAAGGCTTACAGAGTCACTCTTTACACTGTACTGAGTGGAAAGTTTTGTTGAAGCAAAGGAAACTGCCACATTTTAGCGTGAAAGTAAACAGATATCAGTTATTTAATACACTTCAATCCAATGGTAGCCTAAGTCAAGGAAGTTTTAACAATTCTTTAAGATTAATTATATCATTCCCTCTTCCCTTTCCTTCCTCCAAACTCTCCCATATATTCACTTCCTTGTTCTCTTTCAAATTCATGGCCTCTTTCTTCCATTGGTGTGTGTGTGTGTGTGTGTGTGTGTGTGTGTGTGTGTGTGTGTGTGTGTGTGTATGCATAAATATGTATTCAGTCTGAATGATATTTCTTGTACACACACACACAGCTTTTGGAAATGTTTAAAAGTACTTACTAAAAGGAATTAGGTTTTCACCTAAATGTATTAATATATTAACATGAAATCATATAAAGGTCTCTATATACAGAAGTTTGCTCAAATCTAAAACCAATGCTGTGATATTTTATTTGCATCATATCTTTCACATTCTAACTTATCAATAATCCCAACTTTCAAAAGATGAACTGTGTAGATTTTATTCATATCCCATATAAGCCAATAGTTTCTGAATTTATTTATTCATCAATACTTACTCAACATATTTGGCAAACTAAGTACTGTGCTAATTACCATATAATAATATGATGAAGGATTGGCAAGATTTGTAACAACATAACCCTGTTAAATAAATTATTATAATACTATAAAACATAAACAATGTACTTTCAGGTCAAAGAGCTATGGACAGTGTCCAAGAGTATGTCATGTGGCTTCTCCAGTGTTATTCTTGCCACTAAGCAAAGAGTATTATATGCTCAATATTATAATGATTTCCTTTTCCACTTAAATATAAGGCTTTTTATTACTGTGACATACACACATACACAATGTTTGTGGGTGTAAAAACACACAGGCACAAATACCAATTTAGAAATTTTTCCAAACTGGCAAGGATGTGTGCAGTTATGGCTAACCTTTCATAATTACCAACAGGGAGGAGACACTGGAATGGATGACATTACTTCAGAATAGATTTGGAAGGCATTCTGATTTTGTCTAGACTTAATCTTCGATACTATTGTCAGTTTAATTAAACAGCTCTGCACTTCAGGAAAAAAAAAATGTTAAGTACATAGCATCAATATTGCCTGTGAGGTAATAGTTACCTTTTCCAAGTGAAACCAATATATTTTAATGCTTCCTCAGCTAAACAATCAAGAACATAGCATACATGTTCTCCATAACCAGACTTTAATTTTGAAGGAGGAAAATCTGCAGTCCTCCCCTGAAAAGATAAAGATATTGTTAGGTATAGTCTGATGTCAAGATTGTTTCAGCCAAGAATCACTGAGCACATGCATAATTTTTCTCTGCTTTTCAAATGACTTAAGAAAAAGGTAATTGTTTTGCTCCTTAGACATTCATTTAAGTCTCTTCAATCCATTGATACAGTTACACAAAGGAAAATACAGATATTTTCTGTTTAAAGTACCAACTTAGAAGGCAGTTACATCACAGCAGGAAGACAAATCATTAGTACAAAAAAAAAAATCAGCAAAACCACTCACATGCTAAAATATAAACAAGGTCCAGTGACTCAGTTATTAAAATTTAGCAACCTGTGTCAAAATTGTCTTACTGTCTTTCCCCAGGAAAAGCCAGAAATGAGAGTACAACTGATGACCCCTAATAAATCCAAGATCCTTTCACAGTGCAGGGTTTCGTTTGGTTTTGTTTGTCTTAATCTCCTTTTGCAGGGAAGGACTGACAAATCACTTAACTATGCACTTTTGAGAGCTAATAAAATTAAGACAAATACCATTACTCTGGGCTAAAGAGAGTCCACGTAACATTTTTATTAGTGGTATTCAAGTTATATATACTATCAAGCATTCTGAGAATGTCTGACTTTAAAATAAATTAAAAAATCACTATGTATCAGTCAACTTTTGTCTGTCTACCATTTCAGAAGTCATCTAAAAGGCTAGGGTCTGTTACTGCATCGCTAATATTGAGACCATAGCTTAAGAATACTTACAAATGAGCGAAGCTCAGCCAGTATGTTAGATATTGTTGCATTGGGATCGTCGTATTCTTGAGGCTGCTCAAAGGGATGCCCTGTTTTGTTGATCAGCCACGCAGCAAGAGCGCAGAACATGTAGAACTGCTCTCCTGGGTTGGTAGGCAGAGCAAAGTAGTGTCTGTTTCCAAGCAAGGGAGGATGGGAAGGGTGAGATAAAGCAAATCAACGCGAGTAAGTAACACAGTCCAAAGTCACTAAATTCCGCCCCACCAGCAGCCTTCACCAGCACTCTGGAACTATCTGGAGATTCCCAGCACTCATATAAAGTTTTCGATCAGTCACTACTGCATACAAAATATACAACCAGGGAATAAAAGTAAGTATAACTTGGAGAATAAATACATGAAGCTTTTGTCAAACTCACTTAATTGCTTGATTACAGGTGAATCCCCCCCCAAATTGGTAATTTTAAATTATGAGACTCTTGGAATTTAAGAGACACTAATAATTTACCATGTTTTTTCTGTTTGTGACCTGTCAGTTGTGTCAAACAGTTGTTTGCATATTTGCTGCATACTCAAGCCAACTCCTATAAGTACTGCTAGACAGTGAAAGCCTGGTCTTCCCCCATTCATGGATAATCACAGCTTGTGGGAACAGAACACAACACAGGTGCATTTTAAAAGTTCCCAACTTAGATGGTCCAGGGATGCAGCAAGGACTAAGAACATCTGCCACACCCCCCACATCACAAATGCTGAATTTTGCTAAATCCCTTATTGTACTAAATATCCTCCAATGAGAATATGATTTACGCAGAGCCATAGAGGACATAAAAGGTAAGTAACATCACTCAAGAAAGTTGAATCAAAGATCTGCTTTGCTTTCTTTATGTACCTATCAGTATTATACTGATTATGTATATATGTATGTATGTATACACCCCCATATATATATATATATATATATATATATATATATATATATATATTCAATTATGACATAGGAATCAGTGCTCTACATTTTCATTTTTTTAACTTTTTCCAACAAGAAACTATAAATGTTTTAGAAGAAAATAGAAAGCTAGGAAATGTTAAAAGGTTATGAAGTCTTTCTAGGCATAGGCTTACAAAGAATCTCTCCACCAACACCTGTGTTTTCCTTATCAAGAGGCACTCCCTATGGACAGAGGAATGGGCAATGACACAGAGGCCTATGGCTGTGGTTCACAAGCACAAGGTACATCAGAATCACCCACAGGGGTTGACAAAACACTTTGTCTCCAGAACTTCTGAAAAGGCAGACCTGGACAAGGGCCTGTGGAATGCCTTCCTCCATTCCCAGGTGATGCTGACATCCTGGTCCTGACACCTTGAACCACTAGCTAGAATATGTCCACACAAGTCCATGGCACAAAGCATCTTGATCACCCTCTGAGTATTAAAAGTAGCATAAGGACATTTTCCTTTTGTTTGATAAATGTATTTGAAAAGAAATTAACAATTTTAACAATACCTAAAATGTTGGCCATCTATATTATTATCATCAATTCATTTTAAATAATAATCCAATCCTAAAGCTTCTATCATGGATCAGGATCAGGATGAACTTTCTTCTCTAACTTTTCTCCTTTTACAGACTCAGTGTTATGGACAGTTTGCATAAAAGCCTACATATCTTTCAACACAAGTGTCTGGAAGATGGCAAAAACTGAAAACTGTCAAGAGAATTTATTTGACCCTACTTGTAGACAGTAAAAGAAAGTACTCTAGGTAATTCTTTTTATTTGCTTCTAACAGAATAAAACAAATACAAGCATTAAAGGAACAGCAATAAATCACAGTTATCGCTAAGCTATCATGAATACATGAGAGGGTGCTGTCTCTCACTATAGGCAACTAATGGCACTGACTTCCTGATATCCGGAATGTTTTCCAGCAAGCACTGGGTCGTTAGGTTCTATAATGAGGACAATTCCAACACTTCATTTCCATTGCCTTCTCCACTTTTCAGTTTCTAAGAGCACTGTTGCTGCAAAAGCATTAAAACTTTTGAACCATCGCAATTAGTTCACAAGTTTGCTACATAAAAAGTGTTCCTCAACAAAGTCCCAAGTACCCACAGTTGTCAGTTTACAAAGTCTAGCAAAGGAAAACAGAAACTGCAGAGATTTCAATGATAATGGCATTCATCTCTAGGGATCAGCTTTTCTATCCTTTTTACCTTTCTACTAGGGGTATTTTATTACCTTTACAACAAGATTTGTGTTTGGCTGACGTGCTTAAATGTTTTAAAGAACAGGCCGGCTGTCTTCCCCGGGCCTCCCTGCCATTACAAAACTTGTTTACTTTCTCCACAAAATGACCAAGTCTGAAAACTTCACCTTCCTCTGTGCAGAAGTTCTCTTCCTGGGCAAGGAAGACACAGGAAGGCAATGTGTGTGCAGATCAGAGCCCAGGGTCTTTGCCTCGCCGGGGAAGAGTGTCCCCGTGGGCCCAGCCAGCCACGGGCGTCGGGGACAAGGCACGCACCTGGACGGGGGCTTCAGATTGCTCTTTCGGAGGAGCTCCTCCTCGTAGCGGAGCAGTTTCAGCTTCTCCACCAGGTCCTCCATCACCACGAACATGTGGTAGGCCGCCCCGGGCCCGCGCTCCACCACCGCCTCGCCTCCTTCCCCGCGAGCCCGGGACACCCCATCCTCCAAGCCCGACGGCGGGATCACCGCTGCCGCGGCAGCCATCGCAGCTCAGACCCACAGAGCCCGGCGTGGGCTCGGGCCAGGATCTCCGCGGCCTCAGCTGGAGCACCGCGTAGCCCACAGAGCCACCACCGTTACCTGGCGACCACAGGGCCGCCGGTCACCACGGCAACCAGACCCCGCCTCCTTCGCGCCCAGACAGCCTCTCTAAATTCTCGCCAACCAAGGCTGGATTCCTACCTGACGTCACTCTATCCCCGCCCTCCATCCTGGGAGGTAGACCCGCCCAATGGGCGTGACAAACCTTCCCCCGCCTCTTTGGCAACTCTTTCCCTCGCGCCTTAAAGGCGAAGGATCTGTGGGTGTTTGTCTCTGCAAGCCAAATGCAGCCTGGTGGAGAGCAGGATTTGGTGGTTTGCTCAGGTCTGGTGAATAAACGGACTCTGGTCACCTGGGTAGCAATTCAAAGGACTGAAATGAAGCGGAACACAGTACTGGAGGCTATTCTCCCACTGATCCTTAGTTTTAGTTTTCGTAGTTGGGAACTCACTGTCCTTAGTTTGAAGGTACCTCAGAAATTCCAATCAGAGACTGCTTTGTCTATTTCTTAACTTAATAGTTTATTAGGTAGTGTTAGATTTAATAGAGTATTCTAAAGAAGGATTGACCCTATCTTCAATGTTAGGAAGGTGGTTGATTGAAGGGGGGCAGGGGGTGCGTGAAAGTTGAAGTGGGAAGAATGGGTTTGGGGAAGGATTTGTGCCACCCTCACATCCTGCCTCTTAATCTGTTTTAAGTCTGTGCAGACATAAGTTCTTGAGTAGAAGCGAAATCCAACAAAATACACTATCTGGAAAGGGACATCTGCGTGACAGCGTTTATGGTTGATAAGGGCATTTTTGCTATTATGTCGGCAGGTATTGACCTAGGAAATACAAAGGAGATATAACTGACCACAGGCTTGATTTATCCTTACTATAATTCTAAGAAAATGGAACATCAAGCAGTTTTCCTAACAGTTAAAGAAGTGAAGCCAAGTAGCTGCTCGGTCACTTCTTAAAAGATAATTCAGAAGCAAGAGGCCAAACACCTGTTAGTTTAATCCTGTGTCTTATCAAGGGATCATTACATCTTATATCACACTCTAAAGCACAAAGAAAACTCACATTTCTTTTACATAACTAAAATCTGAAATGCATTTGTAAAATCTTTGCTCTGTGATAAAACGAAGACTATAGTTTTCATTCTAATCATCCTTACTTGTAATACTAATAAAGGTATCCAAATGAAAAATGACTATTCATCGGGTGAAAGACATACATAGAACTACTGATTCATTTAGAAAATAAACTAAAGGGGAGAAGTTCACAGATAATTGGATAATTGCATTTCTTTACATCTTTATTTATCTGTGTGTATAATGAAATGAATGTGTGTGCAATGAATATGTGTGTGTGTGTTCATGAGTGCATGATCAGAATATGCAAATGCGATGATTAACTAGTGGAGGTCAGAGGACACCCTTCAGTATCAGTCATCAACTACTACTTTGAGACTAGTTCTCTTGTTGCTTGTTAGGTATCTGCTAAGATGGTTGGCCTGTAAGCTTCTAGGGATTTCTACAATTTCTGCCTCTCACATTGTTGAACTTCAGACCAACACTATTGTGACCATCTTTATATAAGTTCTGGGGATCTGAATTTAGATCTACACACACATAGCACAATATTTCCGTACTGAGCCATAGCCACAGCTGAAGGATTGCTTTTTAAATAACATTGTTTATATGTTACGAGCCAGTGGCTATTAGTAAAGAAGAATGGTAAAATAATTAGTCTTTCATTTTCTTAGATATCATGCAACAGTGATTACCCCAGACACACCCACATCCAATGACCACATGTGGAAGTTGAGAGGATTACAAGATGGATGTGTGGCTTTTTAGGAATAAAATATCAGCCACAATAATCTGGATGTATGTTTGGGGGTATTTCATTAATCAACAAGCAGCCAATGGCCTTTAAATGATTCTTTAAATACTAGAAATGAGTGGTTCATACCCAAGGGTTCAGGGGGGCATGCCTCCTACATAAAATGTTCTGACACAGAAGCTTGGAAGGTTATACAGCAGGGTAGGAAACAGTCAAACACTGCTTTCTAGCTGACTTTTCAATAATGTATGTACTTTGACCTGGTGGGAAAATAATACCTTTTGCAAAATCTAGCCATTTGCTTCCCTGACTTGGCCTGGTTTGCAAACAAGTCAAGGATTAGTTTTCCTTTGTTAATATGGAGAGAGAGAGAGAGAGAGACAGACAGAGAGAGAGAGAGAGAGAGAGAGAGAGAGAGAGAGAGAGAGAGAGAGAGAGAGAGAGAGACTAAAGTATAAACTATCCCCAACAACTCTGGTACATTAAAAAAAAAAGTAAAAAGAGAGAAAATCCAGTTCTTCAACACGTTATAGTTTGACATGGGGAAAAATAGGAAAGAAAGCAGAAATATCATTCATCTTTAAAAGGCCCAGATGTTTTCACATTTCCTTATTTATCTGCAATAGTTGTCAACAACCAACAGCCTTTTCCTTGATGAAATATTTCCCTCCATATCCTCTTCTAGTTATCTCAGCCACTTGGACGCTCAACACTATATTTTTAATAGCTTTTTTCTCTGCAAGACTAACTCTCTCACTTAGGAGTTAGATAGAGCTTAAGGAGATCAGAATGTGGCAGTATGTGCATACTCCCTAGAAAGACTTATCCTCACACCCCTCTTGACCACTATTTGTGGCAAGCTTCAGATGATTTTATTTCTTAAAAATCATCTCTGAAATGATTGGAAGTAGTTCATAAGACTTTTAAAAACCTTTCCATGTCTATATGCAAGCTAATCTCTGAAAACTAAACAGAATCCCAGCCAAAGCTGGCTTAAGCTAAATGGATTTCCCTGAAAGGTGCTTAGCAAGTCTGATAGTAAAAAGGAGACCTTCAAAGATGGAGGAAGGCTTTCTTGATGAGCCTCCCAATACAGGGAATAAGTCTGGTAAGATTGGGAAGGCTTAAAAAAGCCAATTTCTTTGTTAAGTTGGCTGTTGGGAGGGTTTTGGGTCCTGAAGAAAGAGCTCTCCTGACTATAGTAATGGTCTTATTATGGGTATAGATGAGCTATAGTGGGAATTTGATCCATTTTCTTTCTTTGCACATGCTCTGTTTGACTTTTGCCATTTGCTATGAGTTGACAAAACATGAGACCATCACAAGACTCTATTAAACATTTGTGCCATCCTTCTGGATGTCTCAGACTCCACGATCATGACCTATATGTATCCTTATATCTTTATAAATGTCTTAATCTCAGGTACTCTGTTAGAGCAATAGAGGCCAGCTAAAATACCTTCTTTGGTTCTTAATAGATTCAGTACCACCCATAGGGAATGATAAAAAGTCAGAAAAACACTAATCAAATAAAATGTCTTTGAAACTGAAACTACAAGGCTGGAAAACCTTTTCTTCCTTCTCCTTTTCCCTCTTTGTCCCTTTTGGGTTCTGTGATTAGGCCTGAGAATTAAATTACATAGGAATAGTTTAATGAAAGAAAAGTGCCTGAATTTTATTTAATAGCATCACATGCCCAAGGAATCCAGCTCAGAAAAAAGGCAGTTAATATCAAAAGCATATATGCTCCCTGATATTTTTTGTGAAAACAAAGAAGAATACATTTGTAGCAAAGTGGAAAGACAAAGGAAAATGAATTCAAGCTTTGAAGGGTGATAAACTGTAGGAAAAATGGCTAGGAAATGTATGTTTAAAACCAATAGAAGATAAAGGTTGTTTTAATAGGTTTATCTATACACACTCATTTCATCAGCAACTTCTAATGTCCAGCAATAAAAGTATCATTCTCCTCTTAGTACAGAAAAGAAATCTTTCTCATGGGAAATCTCAGATCTGCTTTTAAGTAGTAATTGCTGAGAGAGAGAGAGAGAGAGAGAGAGAGAGAGAGAGAGAGAGAGAGAGCATGTGTCTGATATTTTACAAGTGCTATCCACTCAAACCAATCAA
This sequence comes from Cricetiscus sungorus, assembly GCA_030556225.1. Classification (NCBI taxonomy): domain Eukaryota; kingdom Metazoa; phylum Chordata; class Mammalia; order Rodentia; family Cricetidae; genus Cricetiscus; species Cricetiscus sungorus. The sequence goes on along the minus strand of JANBXA010000651.1, from coordinate 27,603,769 downwards.
TATGCAACACCAGTATCTGGGCAGAAAACTTTAAATTCCTTCAGTCTGATAAGTGCTGTGAAAATTCTAAAAAGATATAAAAGGTCATATTCAAATGTGATCACTAGAATGATCCCCCTAAGCAAGATGAAAATATGTAGGCAGTTCACTGTGTACTACAGCTGAACCCTCCAATGACATAAGCCAATGAATCCAAAGAGTCTAGGAAGAAAACTACTGGGAGAGCTCAGGGTTTTCCACCTATGGTAGCCACACTAAAGACAATTTCCTGGAGATGGAGAAACAAACAATAAAGTCAGTTTCAAATACGCCTAACTCTGGAAATAAATCTATCACTTAATGGAGAAAAAAATGTTAAACCTTACTGAAATCTAAATACACAATACAGTTTTCACGAATGAGAAAAATCAATATCAGTGCCAAGTTTATAAATGTCATACTATTCAAAGTCTCCTGATCCAGTGTGAAGTATACATGAAAGTATGCTTTACAGAAATAAAAAGATGGGATTATGATAGAATATAGCAAGCTGCCTAATAGACTTGAAACTTGTTATTATAGGAGTAATTAGGAAATAGCTTGGGAATAGGTGTGGCTTTCTGTGGTAATAGATGCATTTTTTCATCAAAACTCAGTACATGGGGGGGAGGGGTATGAACTAGTCACAAATTGGTAAGAAGCTATGGGTTATCTACATAGAAACAAGCACATCTCTGATTCCCATCATTTAAATCCCACCTGTATTGAATGTAAAGTATGTTTCATGTATTTAAAGCAATGGTTCTCAACCTGTGGGCCATGATCTCCCTTGGGAAACATTTATCTCACAAAATATTGACATTACAATTTGTAACAGTAGTAACATCACAGTTATGAAGTAGCAATGATAATAATTTTATGGTTGGGGTCACCACAACATGAGGAACTATATTAAAGGGTCACAGCATTAAGAAAGAACCACTGGTTTTAAGGATTATTATCTTCATTGAGAGATTTTTATAAAATAAATATGAAAATTGAAAAGATGAGCTCATGATAATTTGGCTACAAAGGTATAAAATGAGACCAGCTAATAACCAGAGAAGAAAGATGTTTGTGACCCAAATTAGAAGGACGATGCTTGTGACCCATGTGGAAGAAATGTTTATGACCCATATAGATGAAAGGTGTTTGTGATTCATAGCTGTGGATTAGTTTCTAAGGCATGTAAATTGATCATTACAAATTGATGTTAGGGAACAGTAGGTGTGATCTAGATTTAAGAGTCCTGGACTTGGCACAATTAACATTTTAGATGGGATAGTTTCTTGGTTTGTGTATGTGGACGGGGACTGTTCTGTTCTGTGGACTTCTGAAAATTTACCTGACTTCCACCCATTCTACTGCACTGGTTTTGATGACCAAAAATATCTTTAGACATTGTCAAATGTCCTTTAGTGGTGTATATGTTTAGTGGGGGTGGGAGCAAGTAATTTCTGTATGAACTGGATGGCAGACACTGTTCAAAATGCAGGTTTAAATATTGCAAATGGATTTTAAACTGCTGAATGCCAAAGGTGAATACTGAATGCTGAATGCTCTGTGTGAATGGACTATAGGGAATAGAAAACTCATCTTTAAAGACAGGCTTTTTTGTTATGCAAGAATTTGTTTTGCCACAAACATTGATTTTATAAAGATTTAAACATTACACATTAGTGTGAGTTCCCAGTTCTTGAGGATGACCTTTTTGCCCAGAAGATATATGTCTTGGGTTGCTTTTACTGTTAAAGAGACTTGATTTAATAGTGTATTAAAGCTCAAAATTTGAACAGCCTAATTCTGAAGATTTTAGTTTGTTATTAAACTCTTATTCAATTTATAAATGTAGATTTGTTACAGTCAAGTATACGGTGTAATTACAACTTACATTTCTATGCAGATTTTTAAACAGTTCACAAATCTGTTGAAGGTGTTTGAATGCTGTCTGACAAACTAATCTGGACAGGGATTACTCTTCCCAATCTGAAAGTAAAGGAAGAGAGAAGGATAAATAATATTGAGTAGTGTAACACACAAACATGAATGTCAATGCGAAGCTAAGATTTTTAGTAAGTTACTGCTGTGGTTTGAATATGAAGCTTCAAATGTTGCAAACTGGATCATCAGTGTGACACTGTTGCAAACTTGATCATTGGTAATACTGTTGCAAACTTTATCATCAATGTAACACTGTTGCAAACTGGATCATCAGTGTGACACTGTTGCAAAATTGATCCTTAGTGAAGAACTCCAGGGTGGTGGAGCCACTAGGGAGGTGTTTAGATGGGCCCTTCACTCTCAGGAATGAGTTAATGCTTATTATGGAAAGGAGTTTCCTCTATCTCTTCATTTGTAATGTACATGCAAAAGTACTTGCCCTTCCCTTTCCCATATGGTCTGATTTACCCAAATGATCCTTCCAGATGTGGGTCCCTCAATCTTGGACATTCTAGCATGTAGAATTGTAAGAATTATTTTATTTACATACTCTACTCTCAGGATTCTGTTACAATAGCACAGAATGGATTAAGAAAATACTCTAAATAAACTTAAAGCACAAGTTTGTTTTTCTAATAGAACATACAGATAACTATTTTAGCATAACTATTACTTCTGTGGGTTTGATTTTTGTCATTATTGTACCTAATGTCACAGCTTTCAATAAGTGAAATAAGCTCAATTTGGGAAATAAACATCATCTTAACCTGTGACCATAGTTTGCCATTCAGTGTGCCAAAAGTTCTGGGTTGGATATAGAAGAGACTCTTTTCCAGAGCATCAAGCCCTGGTGTGCAGTTTTTTTGTTTTTTTTGTTTTGTTTTGGTTTTTTTTTTTTTTTTTTTTTTTTTGCTGAGTTAGGAAGAAAAATGGTATTATAACCTGTTCCCTGGAGCTTACTTCATTCTGCAGTTATTTTGTACTGATGGAATTCTAACCCCATTAAGATTATACTTATACTTACTTAGTTGACACAGGTCAACTAATTTTGACTCTCAAGATGGATAAATATCATCCAGTTGCTTTAAACACTTTAATGCTTTGATGGACTCAATGATTTAATTTTTTTGTGGGAAAATGAACCACATGTGTGAAGCACCAAGCACGTAACATCTGTGGAAGTTATAGCAATAATTATTAAGGAATTCAAGAAGGTGTGTGTGTGTGTGTGTGTGTGTGTGTGTGTGTGTGTGTGTGTGTGTTTGCGAAGAGGTATATAAGTTGGATGATTTTTTCAGAGTTTTTTTTTATTAAAAATAATGTTTTTCTCACATAATATGTGACAGGGATTAGGAGGTATTTCACTGGGATAAGCTTCAGGATTTCAAATGCTCAAGCCAGGACAAGTCAAGGCTCTCTCTCTCTCTCTCTCTCTCTCTCTCTCTCTCTCTCTCTCTCTCTCTCTCTCTCTTGTCTCCTACCTGTAGATCCAAAATGTAAACCTCTCAGCTGTTCTCCAGCACTATGTGTGCCTGAATGCTTCCCACTATGACAAAGGACTAAACCACTGAACAAGGCCCAGCTATAAAAGTTGCCGTGGCCATGTTGTGTCTTCACAGCAATAGAACATTTGATGACTAAGACATAATGTATTCCTATTACAGCTTCCCTTCCCTGAGCCTCTCCCAGTTCCTTCCCACCTCCTCTCACATACAGATTCACCCTCTTCTTGTCTCTCATCAGAAAACAAAGAAACTTCTAAGGAATAATAGTGAAACAATATAAAACAAAAATATTGGAAATGGACAAAACAAACAGATGAAAAGAGTCCAAGAAAAGGCTCAAGGATCAGCGACCTGCTTGTTCATACACTGGAAAGATGGATGACTTTTCAATAGGCATTTTAGTGCTTGGCAATTAAGTATAAAAGGGAATATTGGAAGGTAAAAATTGATCCCAACGATAGTTTTCATACTTAGGGGTAAATATATTCTTATCTGAGATAGTTGACAACCAGAATTGTGGGAAGGGTAATAGTTATCAAATGTTAGGAAAATAACTCTATCTGCTGTAAGATACGTTCTGGAACATAAGTAGCATTATGAAGTTTCCATGTGTAGGAGAAGAAGGTTAGCTCTTAGGACTTTGTCCTGCTGGATGCTTTGAGCTTCCCCAAGCACCTATGAAAGTGGTGACTCACTGATGAGAAAATGCAGCTGAGAGCACTTATAGTGTAATGGTCTTAATATCTGGGAGATGGCAACATGAACCCAGAGACAGAAGGTAGTATCAACTTCCAAGACGACAGTTGAAAGTAAAGGTTTATGTTGTTTTTAATTATGTGCAGATATGTTCATCTGCATATGGCAACGTGAACTTGTGAGTGCAGGTGCCCATAGTGTTGAGAAGAAGGCATCTGAGCCCATGGGTATTGGGAATTGAACTTGGGTCCTCTGTGAAAGCACTATGTATTCTTAACTACCGGACCATCGCTCCAGTTCCAATAGTTGACAATTCATTCTTATTTATTCCAAATGCAGAGAAAGGAGAACATTTGAGAATTAAAGACTAGACTGCTCTACATAGTGTGTTTCAGGCCAGCCAGAGCTACACAGTGAGAATCAGTCTCAAGTAAGAAAACGGTAGGGGAGGGAGGGAGGATATAGGCCCACTAAAGTAGATATTCTTAGGTATACAACAACAACAACAAAAAAAAGGCGAGGTGTAGACTGTTAGACAGGAGAAAGAGCACATCAAGTCACTCTCCAAATATTCCAACATTCATCTAATTTCCTGATGAAGTTTCTATTCCACTATGTAAGATAACAATCACTGATGTGATAAATATTGTGTGCTAACTAGAAGGATTGATCTGATTTGTCAGAGTATTGAAGGTTAAATAGAAACCATTTATTTTTCAAGAGTCAGATTTAAAAGATCCAATTACTTTACAGCCTGGGACAGTGGTCTGTCTTTGGGAAGAATTAATTTAAGCTGGGGGAATAAATAATAAATGCCACAGTAGAAACCTCTCTTAATGGGTCTCCCTAGAGCCTAATAAAAAAGTCTGCTAGATGCTTTCTTAGGTGAAATTATACACCTTTATTGTACAATCCCTCCATCTCAGTGTTCAGTGTGTCAGTCTTTCTGATAACCTGCTTTACCAGTCATTATTGGCATCTTGTCTTGCCCAAACTATTGTGTTATAATAAAATGTTAAATTTAAATGCTTTATTTCTCTTTCTGGATCTTTAGTGGATATTGTTTTACTCTATACCTATACAGTTCACTTAGTGAATAAAAAAATATTCTCTCATTTTGAAGATGTGGTGTGAAAGCCCAAACAGTGTCACTCTGTACAGTGTCACTCTGTTGCTTTTTGACACCGACACGACAGCACTTTTCTAATGCTTTTTTCTTTAATTTAAATAGGAATAACATATTAAGCATGGGGTATGAACCATAAAAAGTCTCACGAACCTGGTCTCTGAGCTCAATACTCATGCTTTACTGTGGAGATTGATATTGTTGGAAATTGCAACTTTGAAATATATGGAGGAAGGAGTAAGCCAAATTTGGGGGAACCTGTTAGGTTTTCTTTCAGCTCTCCACAAAAGAGTTGACTGTTCTTCCATCCTCTTCCTAGGTCTTGTGATATGAGCTCCATTAAGAGTCTCAATAGATGTTCTTGTTTCCAAAGGATGAGAACATTTAGAAGAAATTCATAGAAGTCAAACTTTAGAGCTAAGTTCCTGGATGCCCTCCAGTTCCTAAGTGTGCCAGGCTATGAGTTGGTGTGTGTGTGTGTGTGTGTGTGTGTGTATGTATGTGTGTTTGAAAACTTCAGTAAAGGCTCTGTGATATTCAGTGGGTATTTATGTGATCTAGAAACAACAAAAATCTCTGATCTAGCCACTAAGAAGTCAAATCGAAATGTATTTAAGTATATTCTAAAGCACTTTCTCCAAAATAGTCCCAAATCAGGAGTATAAACTAACATCTCTCCTTGCAAGTTCATAACAACTTGTCATTTTCAGGCAGTTTGATTTTGGAATGCTCTATATGCCAATCATACACTTAAAAATTATAATTCAGACTTTAGAATCATACTTACAACCTCTGCATGGACTTCTCTTTTCCACAACACCCCTGGCAGATACTTTTGCAAGAAGAGTGTAGAGTTATCTATAATTATGTGACAGTCTAAGCCCCCTGAAAGACAAGAGAGCTTTCCCAGCCACAGAACAAGGGTAAAGGTTTTTCCTTTGTCCGGTAGTTGTGAAAACTAGCTAAATACCTACCACTTTTTTTAAAAAAAATTAGTATGAAATGTTTGCATTTATTTGGTCCATTTGCTGAATCCAAGTGTCTAGTTAACTGCAGGGACTTTCCTGGCTGAGGTCAGTAATACTGTTTTTGTTTAGTTGGTTTTGCTTTGTTACTTTAAAGAAAGATTAAATGTCTGGTAGAAAGCTCCCGTTTTTTAATTCTCCATCTTCTCCATAGTAATTTAAGCCACATTTTGAATAATAAGACATATGTTGTAAATACACTTTTACAGAAATTGAGTCTACCACCTAGAGACCTAACTTCTACTATCTGGTTCTCACTTCAAGTGCATGAAAAGACACTGAAATGTCCCTATTTTCTATTCTTAAACCGACAGCTCATTTTAAGAAAGACACTCCATTTCCTTTAAGGTAGGAATGTTGAGCATGGAAACCTCACGCGTCACTTTTGGAAGGCTAAGACTGACTGTAAGGCTCTCTACTCTGCTCACTTTCTTTGAGGAAGAAAACCACTTCCTAAACGAGATAGAGGGAGGAGCACTTTCCCAAGTCATATTAGAAAACCCTCAGAGGAGCTGGCTTGTAAGAAGGAAACACCAGCTCCCTTTGTCAAATACAAAGCAAAAAAGGTTTTCATTCTTACTTGAAGTACAATGATGCCTCCCTTATACTTTTCCCTTCAGATCTGGCCCTCTTTCAGTCTTTTGTCTACATTGTTCCCAAAGTAATCTTCCTACAAATGCAAATATGGACTTGCTTCTATCACTTCACAGTCCCTCTATTCAGGACAGCAAAATTCTTAGCTCACTATATAAGCCTCCAGGGACAAATTCAGGCTTTGTGCATCTCAAAGCTCATCCAGCCCAGGGTAGGACTCATAAGAAGAAATACAAAAGTTTGAATTCTAATTCAGGTTCTGGGCTTTAGAAAGGGCTGTTGGGATTAGCCTCCCTAAGGCATACAATACATCAGTCTCCTGGTATATTTTCTCTATTAAGGGAATTGCTTAATTATCTCAAATGAGCTGAGGTTACAGGATCAATAAATAATGAGCAGGATTAAGGAACGAGTAACTGACAAGCTGAACATGCTGGCAGCTCACTTATTGCTGACTAAAATCAAGACGTGAGGTTGCTGAGTTTGGCCAGGAAATTTTTTTCCTAACATGAAAGAAATGCACTGAATGTTTCTTATAGTTACCTTGATAGAGGAGATACTGTTTCCATCATTTTCAGATGATGTGAATTTCAAATGGGTTTGACCCTCAAATTGCTGAAATGAAAGTAAGTATGTCTCTACAACATAAGGTCCCAACATGGAACTCTGGTAGCTACTAAGTTTCTTCACTAACCCTCCAGTCTCTGGATGAAATATTTAACAGTTTTCCTGTTCTGATGAGCCATATTCTTGGTAATAGTTCAATGGGTAGATGATTGGATTTGGTATCTCTCTCTCACAGTATTGTTTGGCTATGTAGATAACACAATGAAAATCATGCCAGCAGGGCTACTGGTTAACCCCCTCATACCAAAGGGTCTAGTTTCTATCCACTAGAGATTATTTAATGAGACTGGGGATGATTTAATGATAGGAGTTGGTGCACATAATCTGTCATTATTGTTCTTCATTCATGTAAATATCCTTTCTTCATTCCGTGGCTCCCAATTTTCCCCTTTGTTTTCTCTGAATCTTCTTTTGAAAAATGAGAAGAGAATTCCTTACTTCTGGGTTGATTTTTTTCTCTAAAGTATTTCTGCTAGCTTGGGTTCTCCAAGAAGCAGAGGCCAAAAATGGGATTAGACACATAAGAATTCTATTAGGCTGTATGCCTGAGATAGAAAATGGGAAAGAAATTGGCAAAGACCAGGACAGCAGTTAGATCCTGATACAAGACTAATGCCAAAAGAAGAATAAAAAGAAGGAAGGTTGGAGAGAGTAGCCTCTGTGGTGCCAGGCAGTCTAATGACCTCATTTAGAGCTGGAAGACTTGCACATCATCCTGTATGCCCACAAATTAATATACCTAAGTTTGGAATGTGCTGTCCCTGGAAGGGAAAGAAAATTTCCAAATGTCTTATTTCTTCCTCTGTGTAGGAGGTGTAAGATACAAACAATAGTTGTTTGGAGAAGTTGAGGAGATGGGGTGACTCAGTGGGAAGTGCTTGCCTTACTCACATGAGGAGGACTTCTAATCCTCAGTACCCACATATAATCAAGGCAGGTGGGGCTTGTTGGCCTTTTTGTAATCCCAGCAATGGAAGCAGAGACAGGGTATCCTTGAAACAAATGGGCCAACTAGCAGACTTCATGAGCTCCAAGTTCAGAGAGAGAGAGAGAGAGAGAGAGAGAGAGAGAGAGAGAGAGAGAGAGAGAAAGACTCAGTCAGTGAAGTGAATAACAACGGAGGCAAACACATCATACTGGTCTCCAATCTCCACATTCACATACACGCCCACATACATGCTAACACACACACACACACACACACACATACACACACACACACACACACACATGTAGTACATGTGCACAAAAAATAAATGAAGAAATTTATCTTTTGCTTTGGGTGGGGATTGCCCCAGCATGTTCCTTAACACACTACTGAAGTGACTGAATCTTCACAGTGTAATCTCTCTCCCCCCATGGCATGCATTCATTTTAGCACCTCTTCTAGCCTAGTGGCCACCTCTTGTTCCCATTCCATCAGCATTATGTCATGCATGTGACAGATCAACTTGATATTCTCTAGGATGCCCAGATATTTAGGATCCTTCGTGCGCTCTCTATGTGGCTTGGCTACTTAAAATACTCGGAGGAAAAACTTTGAATGAATATTACATGCCCATCAATGTGAATGTAAACTGTTTATAATTTTTTCTTTCTTTTTAATTTCTTGGTTGAGATTGGACAGGATGCATTACCTAGACACTTGCTGCCTGTTGTATGTCTGAGGCCACTTTAATTTATTCTACCAACCATACCATCCATAGCACGATAGTTACAGTCTATGATACTTCTTTGTTGAGTTTGTGATGGTCTACAGTAGCTTTCCAGAACTGTCTGGTTTTTGAAGAGACTGAAGTCACATAATAAATAATGACATGAACCACTATAGGAGCCACCACTTGTACTCTCCAACTATTTGGAGTGAATACACTTTTTATTAGTTTATTTTGCCAATCCCTCCATGAGACAATGCATTACTTTTAGTTTAGAATTTTGGAGCTGTTTCTGAGGTTTCCATTCAGCTCTCCATACTGCCACAGTCTCAGGACATGGTAAAAGGATCATTCCACCTGTTAAATGTCTAAATTGGAATGAATGCATGTAGGGACATGGCTGCTATGGTTGGGCAGTCCTTCCTCCTCCGTCCCATCTCTTTGTTTAGCCAGTGGATTACAGATGTGAAAATGATTCATCGTTTGAGGATTGAACAGGTGATTATAGCTTTATTAGGAAATCACTCTCAGCCTCCTCCCATTCACTCTTGTCTTCTGGCTGTAGTTTTAAATAGCATGCATGTTATCTGCCAGTCTGTTTTGCTTCTAGACATGTATGCTGAATTAACCCCATAGATCAAAGCTTTGGCAGTGATTGTGATAATTGCAACCACCTGGAACACACAGGCTAAGTGCTATCATCAGGCCAGTATTACTTGAAGACCTCATCATTTTCATGGAGGTTAATTAGTCCTGTGTGGCTGTTCCATGGATTATAGTCTCTGGACTGTTGAAGGAGGACCACACCATTTCTTAGCTTTACCCTGTCTTGACAGGCTTTGTAAAGGGTGTGTGCTCAAGGGCCTCCTGAGGAATGTAACTGGTGATCTTCTAGCCCTTTGTCATGTATCTGTTCTACATATCACTTTTCCTTAGACTCTTCATCTCTTCATCCACCTTCTGCTAGGGCATCTTAGGTATTTCTACATGGTTGAGTATTGGTTGGGATTCTAGCTGTATGTTTACCCATTCTAATGTCCTTGGTTGAGTATTAAATCTCGAGTCTTCAGAAACTATCCCCAAGTCAGTGAGTCCTTATGTACTGTACTGAATTATTTATTCTGGCTGCCTTGATCAAGCATTACTTTCAGCATCCAATCCTAGGAGTAAATAACTCCCTGACTCCTCTCATACAATGCTAGCTTGTATGAATATATACTTCTCCAGATGTAGAGGGCCTCTGTTGCTTTACAACTCTCCACCATCCTGGATTTACATTTATTATAACTAGCACTCTTTAGCTGATACTTTCATTTACTTTTGTTTCTCTCTTTCACTTTCTGCTCCATCTGATTCTGAGGTATTTAAGAGGCATTCCACCATCTGGTTTGCCTACTTACTTACATATTATTGTGTACGATTTAAGACAATAACATTAAAAGTTCATATGATGTAGCGAGTGCCATAAGAGTTAACTTTTCTTTTCCTCTCATCTATATTAAATACAGGTTGATGAAAAGCAAGAATTACCCCCCAAAACAAATCACAGGGAGCTGTTTCAGGTTTCTTTTCCTCCCTCTGAGATGGTTGATTAACATTTCAGCTCTAGCCTGACATATAATTCCAAAATAATAAAACCCAAATTTGCCTTCTGAAATGGCCTTTTCGAAACGGGAATTGGGGAGCTGAGTTCCTATCCAAAAGCAATTAAATGGCCTTCAACAGGTAACTTGTGGTCTCATGATAGCTTCTGTGAGGTATTTTAGAGCAATGCACTCACACTGAAGGAGAAAGGAAGGAACAACAGTGCTCTGTCCTGAAGGACACTGATTGTAGTTAGCCTTGTATTAGTCCCATATTCTTTTAGAAATCTTATCAGAATATAAATGGGCATTAGATAATGAGACAGATTAAAGTATTTAGTTTCTGTCTGCATGGGAGTTAAAATGCAATGTAGCTGAAGAAACAAAGGGGAATGAATGAGAACAACCCAAAATAACACCTTATGATTGGGAACCAAATCATCTCACAATTTGTTTAATCTTCATGTCATTTATACTTGAAGAGCTGGCTAATTTGTGATATTGTTTGGAGAATTCAGAGGTATCAGAGTGAAGCCGTTTTTCCCAAAGTAAAATTAGTTGGGAAGATAAGAAAATCCGCCATTTAAAATAAATTGGCTCAGGGACTCACTGAAACTCCAGACAGAGTTATATCACAAATGAAATCCTTATTGGAAACTTAGCTTTGACTTATCAGTGAAGATAAAATCCCCATCTTGGTGGGAAAGCAATAGATATGAGTTACTTGCAATTTTGATTTTTCTGGCAACAATTGGCATTGTTTGGCAATTGAAGACATTCACAGCATTTTAAAAAGAAAGATGCATTGAAATGAGAAAAAATAATCTTCATACCAATCTGCCTTTTGTTATTGTTTTAATGAAATAGTAGGTTTACCTTGGGTCTCACAGAATCTCATGACTGAATTCTGGCTAGGATCACACATTATCTGCCTCATGTTTTGTTATTTTTTCATTGTCAGACTCCAATAGAACGAAGAGACCTGCTTTCTCCATCTTACCTTCAGAAGGTTCTAGTCAAAGAGAGAATACCACATGGGGGTGCAGTGTAGATTTTGCATTGCTTCATCGTAAATGCTACTGAATCAACAACTTTAAACAATAGTGAATAGTGCAATGCATTCAGAAAGACCTCATTGGGTAGAAGCATCTTGGTTAGAGATGGCTGCTAGTTATGAAGAGAGGGGAAGCAGGGCAGCTACCTCTGACTTCAATGTAGTCTATGAGAAAAAAAAAAGAAAAGATTTGAGAATTTAGGAGATTCTTGATTTATTTGACTCTTAAGCTAGCATAGTCATTCCACATATACTTAGAAGTATATGAATCTACTGATACCTCTTTGTCAACAAGTGTTTCTGGAAACAGTGTTGGCAATGTATCAGTTACTATCATGTGGCTGTGAATAGAATTACCTGACACACGCTGAAGAGAGGAACAATTAATTTGGCTTTAGTGAGATTTCGGTCCATCAAGGCAGGAAGGGCACACTGGTGGGACAGCTGTCAGTGCTTGGAGTCTGTGGCAGACCATCAAATTTTGGCAGTTCAGGAAATGGTGTCTGGAATCAAGAATCTTGAGTAGTCACCTTCACTTCAGAATCCTTCTTCTAGTAATCTGTTTTCACCAGTGAGACACTTCCTTTCAGGGGTCCCATATTGCCAACAACAGTGCTGCCAGGCAGGAAGCTAGTGTTACAAAACATGAACATACTGGGTATACTCAGATTTTCATGTTAAAGTATAATTGAAAGAGAAGCCTTTCAGGTGGTTAAAATAGCCTCTGGAGTTCTTTTTTGTCATCTCCATCAGTTTTCCTAGGCATGCAGGCTAAGTGACCCTGGCTCACTTACCAACTGTTATCTGGTTGCTATGCAGATGCCAGCTCCACCCACCCTTAAGGATGCTCTGACTTAACAGCATTTGGATGGAGTCTGCATAGATGTGTGTTTCAAATTTCCTCAGCCCAATCCAACATGGAGCCAGGAGTTACACCATCCTCCCAGGAAATTTACTGCTTCTATCTTGTCCTATGGTATCTTGAGATGTAAATTTTCTTCCCTAAGTGACTGTTTTGCTTCATCCATCTTAAGCTTCCCACCCAAGAGTAAAACAGTTTTTCCTTGTGAAGGTTGACTCAGAACAAAATGAAGTGGCTCTGCCTTCTTTCACTTTTTAAAACACCATATCCTTTGAGCAATGGGGTCTTGTCTTTATTGCTATTTTCGGCAAGTCTAATTTTGACTTTCTCATGCAGCCGGTTGTTGGTTTTAGTTACAGTTAGTTCCCCGAAACTGTATCTGCATTGTTTGTTTAGCCTGTCTCTATGCTTCTCTTTCCTAAGCTCCTGAGGTGGAGTGAAAACTCCCACAAATCCCAAACTGTCTGTCACTGTAGTAGACTGTCTGGCATTGGAATGCTCTATCTGTTCTGAAATGAATCTTCATGGTAGTGATATAGTACTAAGTACATTTTACAGTGCCTTTGACATTCTCTCCTTGGTTGTAATAGATTTGGGTTTTGTTTGTTGTTTGCTTTCTTCCAGAGCTTCTTTCTCTTCTAAAGGCACTAATTTATGGTTAAAGTGAACTTAATTCAAGGGGAAAATTAGTATGTTCTTTTTTTTTTTTTTTAAAGAAGCTTCTAAAAAATCCAGCTTCATTCTTTTCAGAAGGATTCATCAGGCAAAGCAAGAAGTGAAAATATCTTTTCCCTTCAACACTCCTTCTCCATAAAACATTGCTACATCAAAGTCAATGCAAAGGTTTATGTAAATAGAATTTTTCTATTAGCTTGTACAATAGAAAAATAATTGGAACCAACTAGCATGTCCAGTGGTATGTAGTTAATATTCCATTGACTACTTGGTGCTTACTTAGACAACATTAGAAAAGATGCTGCAGGATACTTAATGACATGGAAAAATGCTCATGCAATCACAAAGTAGGTTTGAAGATTATGTAAAGAGCACAGCATCAGTTTTCTAAAAATATATCGAAGTGAATCATCACATTAGCAACAGTTCTACTACCAGGTTATTGTGATATTTGTGATCTTTCTTTCATTATCTAAATACCTTATAACCATGTGGTACTTTAAATATAAGAAACACACATTTGATTGTTTTTATCATAGATACATATTTCTCCATCTTTGGTTGTTTGCTTGGTTAGGTTTCTCTTTTTTATTATTTATTTATTTATTATTAATTAATTAATTTTTATTTTACATATCAATCCCAATTCTCTCTCCCTCCCTTCCTCTTTCTCTCTCTCTCACCCTTATACACAACTGGACCACCCTCCCTTCCCATTCCCCCACTCCATATGTAGGGTGATGCCCTCCAGAGAAGTCCTCGTCTCTACTTCAGATGACTTGACAGATTTAGATTTCTCTTTTATTTTTATACCTGGTTCTAAAATCTATTCAAGTCTTGACTATTAAAGATAATGGGAAGGACAGCAGAGATGTTTGCTTGCTAAGTAATTCTTCTGACTCCCTGCTGGCTAACATTTGAGTCTGACTATACATCAGGTGGAACACTTGGAGGTTAGAATAGTCAGGTCTTTATGCTTCAAATTTAGGCACTATCTCATGCTAATATTAAAGGGTATTTAGACTTTTGGTAGATGCAGATACTAAGGTTCATATTGTCCAAGGGCACACAGTTGGTATAGCATATCCAATGGCAAAGTCAGTCTTTCTTTTACAAGTCTAACTTGAATCATGGAACAGCCTCCAACAAAATTATTAGATTATATACAACAAGAGTCTCCATTTCTTAGCCCTTCAAAGAGTCATTTTAAAATTGAATTTTACTCTTTATTTTGAAATAATTTGAGATATGCATGCACTCATAAGAAATAGCAAGGTTTCAGTATATCCTTATCTACCAAACTCCATGGGTAAGACAGTACAAAAACTGGTATAAGATCATCACACAAGTACTGCTGTTGATAAGGTCAGGAATGAAACATACCCATCACTATGCAGTTCCTTCAGCTTGACCTTTTATAGCCATATCCACTTTGCTCATCATCTTACTTAATCTCTGATGACTACTGAGTTATTCTAGCTGTACAATATCATAAATAATGGATGCTACCTGAATAGAATGACACCGCATGTAACCATTGGGAATTTTAGTTCCCAAAACTGAACCTTATTCTCTGGACACTCAAATACATTGTTTTGTGTAGCAATTGTTTTCTTTTTTATTGCCAAGCTGTAGTCTGTGGTACAGAAGCACTACAGTTTAGCCCCCCTCTCCCAATAAAGGGTTATTTACATCATTTCCAGTTTGGAGCTACCATTAATACAGCCTCTATACTACCATTGTATAGATTTTTGTATAGCTGTCAGTCTAGGATAGATTATTGAGCTGTATGTTCTGTTTTAAGGAAACCAGCAAAAGTATTTGTAGACACCTCTAGCAGCAGTGTAGAAGTGACCCAGTTTCTCTCCATCCTTGTCCTATTGGTGTTGCCATTGGTTTTTACAGTAGTCATTCTGGTTGGTGTATAATGATAGCTCATATTTCCAATAATTTCAATCATATTTTCATGTAAATTTTCATTATATTCTCTTGGATGAAATGTCTCTTCCCTTCTTTTGCCCATTGTATTATTAGCAATAAAAAGCAATTGGTCCATTGCTTTTTATTGTTGAAATGTGATACTCTACACACCAGTCCTTCACCACCTCTGTAAGAGGCTTACAGAGAAAAGCATCTCTTTTGCCTACCAATGTAGTCCTTCCCTGACTGAAAGTTTTACATTTTAACAAATTCCAATCCGTGATTTTTTTCTGGATTATAATTTCAGTATTCAATCTAAGAAATGTTTATCTGTCATACCAAAGATTCTTCTCAAATTGTTTACACTAAAAGTATTACAATTTTATATTTTATGCAATTATGCCTCATTTATGTTGGGGTTACATTTTGAGAAAAGTATTTTTAGGAAATTTCCTAATTGTGAAAGTATCAGAAAGTATATTACATAAGCCTAGAAGGTACAGCTCTGGTATGTTATATCAGCTTAGAAGGTACACCTAAACTGTCCAGTTTAGCTTATTGCTTCATTGATATGTCTTTGCAACATTGTAAGTTCTTTGTTTTTGTTTTTTGTTTTTTTTTGTTTATTTTCCTCTTTACTATTTAGCTCTGGTGGGAGGCCCTCCACCAGCTTCAACATAATCACACTAACAAATTCTTACTTATAAATGCCTGGACTTAGCTTGGCTTGTTTCTAGTCAGATTCTTTTAACTTAAATTATTCCCTCTACTTTAAGCCTCTTGGCTTTTACCTTTCTCTATTCTATATACCTTTGTTTTTTTTAACTTCTTTTCTCATGGCTTTCTGTGTAGTGAGGTAGCTGGCTCCTGAATCCTCCTCTCGTTCTTTCTATCGTACCTTCATCTTCCCTTCCTAAATGTTTTCTCCTTCTATTTATTCTCTGCCTATCAGCCTGGCCTATCCTTTCTCCTGCCTTGACATTTTCCAGTCAGATCTTTATTAGACCAATTTGATGTTTTAGACAGGCAAAGCAACAGCTTCACAGAGTTAAAAAATGCAATGTAAGAGAATGTAACACATCTTTGCATCATTAAATAAATACTCCACAGCATAAACAATGTAAAAATCTTAAATGAATATTTCACAACAGAACACTGTAGGTAATGGTAAATATTTGTGTACCTAAGCCCAGAAAAAGTAAAGGAAAAATGTTGTAGAGAGGTTTTAAAAAAATAGGACACATGCACAGGACAGTTATGAAGAATTACTGGAAATCATTATGAGTGAGTCAATGAGTGAAAGATGTGTGAGCATGAAAGCCTAGGACATCACTCTGCATTATATAGCCTTTGTAAGCACTGCACACTTGGGCTATCCCAATGTTATAAACAAGTGTTCCCTTAATAATAAGTGAGTTTTGGCTCACTATACTTTATTGCTTTATAAGCATTTATATTTCAACTTTTTGATTCACAAAAGCAGTTTAAAACAGAAACACATTGTGCAGGTATGCAAAATTATCCTTATACATAAGATGTTTTTCTATTTAAAATTTTGATTATTATTTTTAGAACATTTTTTAAAGCTAACTAGAACTAGTTACCACAGACTTTCACAGGGTCAGGGTCATGGAAAATTGATACCATTTTCACTACCTTTTCATCTTGTCCTGGTGGAAGATCTGTAGTTATAACACTCAAGGAAATGTCGATGTCAACTCCTATGATAAAGGCACTCTCTTCTGGAATGTTCCCCAAGGGATTTGCCTGAGACTGTTTTTATGTGAACATTTTCTATAAAGAGGAGTGGTAGACCCTGATGTTTAAAAGTGTAAAATAGTAAATACCAAAGCTGATAATATAGTTGTTTTATTACTATCATTATGAAATATTGTGTAGTGGATGCAATTGCATGAGCTCTGTTTTCACATGACTGACTTCACAGTAGGCTTCACTTTACCAGCATCACTGAAAGCATGAGTGCTACAATGTGATGGTGGTATCACTGGCCAAAAGGGACATTTCAGATCAACTATAATATTATGGTATCCCATAATATGAAACATGTCATTGACTAAAATACCTTTCTGTAGTGTGCAACTGCATCTAAATCATGGCATCTTGGATATTTCTAGCCCCAATGTTAGAATCAGTTATTTCTCAAAAGAACTGTTGTTATTTTTAAAAGTGGTTTAGAAACAGAGATATAGCTTCTAGATGTCCTTGATGTTGCTAAGTTATCTTTTTCCCTAGGTTCTCTCAATCAACACAATGAAGAGACTTGTGCTATACCTATGCATGAACTAATAATTGCACAATACATCTTTAAATACTTCCCTACAAACGCATATACAGCTATATTTTATCTAAATGAATTCATAATGTTATTTGTGACTACTATATGGTCTATTACCACACAGATCATTGTAGCCTCCTGTCTTTGTTTGCATAATTTCAATGAAGAAACCTGGTTTCCTGTTCTTTTCCTGGTATTAGACCTACTTATCAGTACTGTATAGGAAAGAATTTTATCAACAAGAGTGCTGGCCTTTCTTTTGCATACACATCAGAAATTCTCCTCATTTCCTGATTTACTACCCAGCCTCTTCAGGGAGGTTTTTCTATACATTATCAATACAATTAGGCTGTCTATAAAATCTGCGTTTTACACAAAGACTTATAAATATTTTTATTTGTATATGCATTTTTGTGCTATACATTTCTATGAGTTTTACAAGTGTAATGATATGCATCTATAATCACAATTTGAAGAACTGGTGCCTAGAAAATAATGTACAGTATTTCACCCATTTAACTTTATACCTGTGCCTGGCAACCATTACTCACTTTACAATCTCTATCATTTTGTGTCTTATGACTTTCATCATGCATTATGTAGCTTTCAGACTGGCTTCTTCTACTTTTTATTGTGCATATAAGATGCATTCATGTCTTTCTGTGGTGTGATAGTTCAATTCTTCTTTTAATCCCCGATTAATAGTGCACTGTCCAGACACATCATAGTGGTTTACCTAGTAATCTATAGTGATTTCTTTTAGCATTTTTGTAACTGAATAAAGCTGCAATAGACACTGACACATAGATTGTTGTGTAAAAATGAATATGCAGATCATTTGGGTAAACATCTACAAGCATGATTGCAGGGTTATATGGTCAAACTATATTAGCTTTGAAAGAGAATGCCAAAGTGTTTTTCATAATGACTGTACTTTTTCTGCATTCCCAACACCAACAAATAAGGGTTTGTTTTCCTCTGCATCTTCAGCAGTGGCTACTATTATTAGTTTTTTTTTTTGCCAATGTTTTAATTGTTAAAAATCAACTGAAAGATAGCTGGCTCTTTTATGCAATTCAGGAGAATGGAAGATAAAAAGTTCTGCTCACCTACTTATCAACAGTCATTTGGCCTTACAGATTGAAGGCTGCTCTCATTGCTAAGGAATAGCTTCAAGATCCACACAAACACATGTTTCTAAATATTCCCTTAAATTCATAGTTTTTAGTCCTAGCAGAATCAATGTCCCTTTATGAAAAATGTAATATCAAAATGAAGTTCATCAATAATATACATTGGTATGTGAGCTTTAAATAGCAATATAACACTTTATTGCATTAAAGAGAAAGTTTAAATAATAGAACTAAATATGTGCCAATGTATCCTATAGTATTCTAGATACACTAAAGACAAGGGAGCAGTCAGATAATATTATGTTAGTCTTAAACGAGAAGATGAGAATAGCCACTGTCACTTCATGAAGATAATGTTGATGCTGTGGCAGCACCTCAGTCTATTGTCACCAATGAGTGACTGAAACAAACTTTCACTTCCTATATTCCCAGAGGCTTGATATTCCAGACAAGAGTGATCATCAATAAAGTTGAACTCCGAGGGATTCCTTTTAGTTTGAAGAATACAATTTTTTTGTTGTGTGCTAACACACTGAAAGAGGACTACAGGGTCCTTGTGTTCTCTTTTATGAGGTCATTAATTCTGTTAATGAAGATATACCTTCTTGACAGTTTATTTCTCCATGGTACATGTTGGTGCATCACAGTAGTAACTAGGATTTTGACTTGTGTGTTTGGGAGTATACAATCTTTCAGTCTTCACAAGTAGGATTTCCAGGTACTAGGATTAATATGCTCACCTTGTGTATGAGAAAAAGAGTGCTTATTTGTATACTAAGGGGGCATCACCCCAGCTGAAGTAGAACTAACATGCCAAGCTAAACGTTGCTGAGGTGGAAACAATGAGAACATAAGGTTCTTCCAAATGAGATCAATGTGCATATGATGTTAAAACTTCTTACATTGCAATATACAGTATGATAGTGACAAACTGTCATGCTTCCTGTTTTATCCATGTTGGGACATGCATTCAGTATTATCTACCAAGTCAGAGATAACCCCATTATTCAATGAGCCATTGGAACTACAGCATGAATTAAAAGAAGACACTTTAGAAAAAACATTGTTAAGTGATTAGAAATAGTGTTGAAGTAATTGCTGAAAAATAAGCAACTCCCAAAAAATTTTATTTTTATTTTCACAGCATTAAGTTTTATCCTTGTACTAGAAAAAAAGAATAATGTAAGATGGCCAAGGATGTAAAATTTTAATGCACGTTTTGTAGTGAAATGCACTAAATTTACCATATGTTCCTCTAATTTGATAATATTTGGCATCTAGTCACTTAAAAGAGTCCCAAATCTATGATACGTTTGCAATCTGCCTGTAGTTTTTGCAGTAATTGCACATCTGTACTTTTAAATAATACGTGTTTGGAAGTGCTACACTACATTGAGTAGATAGAAACCAAAAAGTAAGTCAATTATCTAATAGTTTAAAAATAATGCTTTTTTTCCACTTAAGCTTCTCTCTGTGCAATGTGCCCTTAATTTATATTGAGTTTTTGTATGAATATTTGTAAATTTTCAGTCCTTTATTTAATAAAGTATTCACTTACATTTGTAGTGGATTTGACACCGTAGGACACTAAGTAAATGTATAAGAGTATTTCCTGAGTGGGATTTTCTTGTTTGTGTTAGAATATACGGAGTGTCTAGTCCCTACTCACCAAATGCCCCAGTTTCCACCTAATCATCAGAAACCAGGCAATGTTTCCAGGTTACCAAGATGTTATCTAATTTACAAAGTCTGACTTGCTGATGATCACACAATTCAAATCCGTTTTCTTGCCCTTTCATGAAGATTATTGTGAGGTTCAGCCATTGATCCTGTAAACTCTGCATACATAGGTTCTCTGATGATGTTCCGGTGGCAGCGAGATAGACAATAAAATGGGATGGAGGTCCTCCAGGAGCAGGCTAATTATCAGCAAAGAACTTGTCAGCCCAGTAAAACATTAATCTAGTTCTTGCTCTCTTGTTTTTCTTTTCTTTTGTTTTTGTTATAACCTTGGTTATAATGAGAAAACCAGGAAAAAAGAAACTGCTCTGTAAGCATGAATTATATGCCAACGGCCATATTGATGATTCCACATCTGATCTTCATAAAAGGCCTCAGATTTTTACTGTCGTTATGTAATATTCACTTAGTCAAAGAAGGAACTGTTGGAAAACAAAATCTGCCACAAAAGAACATGGAGAAAAACTAGACATTGGAGGAGAATTCTTGGAATTGCCTGCAGGGTTGACTAAGTCAGCAGTGAGGACTACTGATATGCTGTTTGTTTTTTAAAAAATGAAAGGCATGTTATAGATGTGAGATGTAGGCATTCTATCTTCTCACCTCATTTAAGCTCTCCTGTTCAACTTGTAGGAACATCCTACTGTTCAGTCTTGTTCCTTGCTTCTAGGACCAAGATTTGTGACTCAACTGGAGCTGTCAGATGGCCTCCACTTAATAAAGATATTTACGCATGTGCAATAGTTAAATGTTTCAACTTGAAAGATGGAAGAAGGTCCCCTTAGCTCAGATTAAAAATTCAGTGAGAGTGAAATATGCACTTTCTGAGAGCCAGCATACAGAAAATGTCCAAGTGTTTGTTTTATGTGCCACCCTTGTATGATCAGTGTTCAAATGGGCTGTTCCTGTGCTTTGACTCTGGAGCCTCAGAGGTAGCATGTGAGACCACATTCCTAGAAGCTCGTGAAGGTCCACTGAAATTTTAAGAGCACTGCCATCTGTTAGTTCAGTGATTGATAGTTTAAAATCAATCAGAACAAGAAATCAGCAAATCTTCCAAACAAAACCTATACTCCTCTATCCAGATGCAACTGTTAAATATTTATCAGTAGACAAGGATTTAAAGATTGGCTTGTTCCACTGTGGTTATTGGTATTTATTTAGTTACATGCCTCAATGATCATGGATTTATTAGGATTTCTTGTAGTGACTTAAAATACTTGGCCATATGACAATTATGAAATTAAGGTGAGTGAAGAAACCATGTTACTTTTATTCAGGGAGATCTCAAGGACAGATGGTGGTGTCTGTCAGCCTGGTGTCATTGTTTAAGGCTTTCATTATTTCTATGTATCCTCATTCTTTACTATCACTGTCCTCTAGTGGCACTGATTGAATGCTAACATTTTGTATGTATCTTTATAAAATATGGACTACTCTGCACATATCTGTTCACTTGCAAAAATGGTTTAGTTCACCCTATTTCATACCTTTTGTACCTAAAAGGTTTTTAACTATTGTTAATTTGATTATTACTAGCAGCCAATTGTCCCCTGGGAAGATCTAGCCAGTTAACTTTCCCATCAGCTATTTTTGAAGGACTCCTCTATTACTACTTTCTTAAACTTTAATAATTAATTTGGCTTTTCATTTCCAGGCTAATAGGTGTAAAGTGATATCTTTTCCTAATTTACATTTCTCTGATTATTAATAAGCTTGGGGATCATTAATATTCTTGCTAGTCTGTGGGTTTTCTTCCATAAATTGCCTGTCAGTGTATACTTGGTACACTTTTTATCTCTCCCATGGAGTTCCTGTCTCCTTATTATACATTTTTAGATACTAATCTCTTATCAATATCTCCTACTGCAAGTATCATAGAGAAAATAAATTAAAGGTCTTTGTTATCTCACCGTGTATCAGAAGACAATAATTTCATAAAATCAATGTGCTCATTCCTTCCCTCTCTGTGCTCCTCGTCTGCCCTTTTTATCTGTCAAGATTGATTAGACTATGTTGCAGTAGCAAACATCTCCCAGATTTTTATGGTTTAGAACTGGCTTCACACATGAGTAAGAAATGATCATGTCAACTGTGGATCAACACGGGACTTCTGCTTGTCATGGTCACTCGAGGACTGATGGATAAGCTATTACTGTACGCACTGCAGAGACAAAGGGAGAGAGCTTTGAAGGTGCTAGTATAAAAATTAAATGCTTGGCCTGTAAGTGATAGGTTATTGCCCACAATTCTTGGCTCAAGAGGGGTCATGAGGTTTCATTTAATTTCTAAAAGGGCCAGGAAACAGATTCTTACCATTTCTTTTGAAAGCAGTCATCACCAAATGGTTACAACACAAACAACAACAGCAGCAACAACCAAAATCACTATTATTAGCCCTTCTGTGGTGATATATTATTTATGATTTATTGAAGCTTGCCTGGGGATTCAGAAAGCAAAGCCAGCCACAAGCCATAGAAGCCAGGCACACACCTTTAATTCCAGGACTCAGGATTAAGAGGTAGAAGGATCTGTTAGCTCAAGGCCATACTGACTACAGGAAATTGATCCATTGCTAGGAGAAACTACTCACACAAAGATTATCTCAGCACCTGGGATCACACACCTTTAATCCCAGCACTAGAGGAGTATAAAAGATAGGAGCAGGGTCTTCAATAAGCTCAGTCAAGCTTATTGACTCTTTCTCCAGCCACATTGAGGATAGAAAGACACTGAAGTCTCAGGATTCTCTAGCCACGCTGAGAAGAGGCAACAGTCTGAGGTTTGGTGGAGCCAGGATCGAATTTCAGTCTGAGGCAGAATGGGAGCTAGCGTCCAGCTGCCTTGCTTTTCTGCTCTTCAGCTTGGAAGTTGGACCTTACTCTCAGTCTCTGGGTCTTTTCTTTTTCGTGTTACACCCTTCTGGCACAAACTAACACAGCTCACTCCCTCTCTTCTTGCAAGTGAGAAATAGTCACCGTTTCTTGAGAAACAGCACCTGGAAGTAAATTCCAGTCAGTTCATCATACTCAATGTTTCTGCATCTCTAAATGGCTCCATTATCATCTCTGAATGATTCCTTCATCTGGAGAGCTATGAGAGTTATGAGTTATGACTAATTACTAAAACCTCACACTGCCAGTGTGCATTGAAGAATCAGGAAAGGGTGACTTTTGTGAAAGGCTGCTCAGGTGGAACAGGGTGAAGCACAGTGCAGTACAATTCACAATCCTAACATCAACAAGGACTGCAAAGAGTCCTGAACGCTGAGGTGGGACTTTCTAACCGGGACTCAATGCTACACCCAAGGGTGGGGGTATCTTCTCTGCTTCCCTCACCTTCACCACTGGGAAGTTTCTTCCTAGTCATCCTAGGCCATATGTGATAAAAGTGTTGGAGATTATGTCCCCGTTTACAATAGAAAGCTTTCTCAAGCTGTGTTTTAGGGACCAATTGTCATTTTCGGTTTCAAAAAACCACTGATTCTTGATCTGTGGTTCCCTAACCATAGCTCCATAGTAATGGGTTCTCATTTGTTTGTGTCCAAGCAGCATCCCGTGCCTATAGACATGTACACTGCTATTCTTAGAATTGAGCAGCCTTCAGCTACGCACTCAGCTTGAACTTGCATTTGGAAGTGTAAGCCTTTTTGTCTTCACTGAGTGGATACTATTACCACACACTACTCTCTGTTCTGAAATAACTGACTACTCAACTGCATTAAACCTTGGTTTGTTTCTTATTGTGACACCACATTCTAGGAAGCCTCCTCATCTGTCTTTTCCATTTACTAGCTGGAGATAAAGCAGGGACTCCCTGACCCTACAACTCCCAGATTCCCTGAGTCTCCCTTCTCCTTATCACTGTGCAAATAGGCCAATGTTCTCCTGAGTCATTGATTCCTTATGTGTTAGCAAATACAGCCAATGGTAGGTAATATTTTATTTTTCAACCTCTTTCCCCACAGATGCCAACTTATCAATCACTTAAATCATCTAATAACATACATGTTTTCACAAGTGACAATTTCAAAGAAGGCTTCACCATTCTATACTATGGATTGTAATTTTTCCATGCCCCCAAATTTATTTTCTTGTCACCTAGCTACAGAGCCAATGATAAACAATTTGAAATTTTAGTTATTTCACTTTTATTTTGAGTTTGTATTTAGTATGTGACCAGCCATTTTTCTCCAGGATAGCTGTACATTAATGTAGCATATAAGTATGAGGTCTCCCTGAGCACTGCAGTATTTTTCTCTTAATTTGAGTTAGAGAGAGAAATTTTATTAGTTGGTTTTCTCCTAAAACTATGTATTTCTAGTCAATAGCCTAAAGGTAACATATAAAACTATTATTAAATGACTACCAAGATTGAAATCATTAGTATGTAAAACCAATACACAATAAAAGAGAATTGTAGCAACTCTAGCGAATTCTTCATATGACTTTCCCTATTGCCAGATGCTTTCATACTGGTATAAAGGATGAATAACCTGATCGTATATGGGTTTTTGTCAAAATTTGCATGGTCAGGAGTTTTCAACGAGTTACAATAACACTGCCATTTTATGAATTTATCATTTTGAGAAATCCTTGGGTAATTCTTGACATTAATGCACTGAGTTTTAAGCTTTGAGACATAAAAGAAATTGGTGATGCTCTTTACTATGGGGGTTAGAGTAAGCAGTAGATTCTTCTTTAAGGTGGATGAGCAGTGAAGCTAGCATCATGACTGGAGTTTATTAAGCAGTCAGGTCCAATGCAAGTCTGTCTAAACACAGAAGGTGGGTGGAGGTGGTGAAGAAATCTGGGTTGGACATAGAGGGCCTAATTCATCCCTAATTACATATCATGAGCTTGGCATCAAGAAAACTGTATCTCCTATAGTCCAAGTTGTTAACACTAAAAATCAGATGCTAGGGTACCAGCCCCACTGATCTGAACATGAAAAGGATTGGCATCATCAAAAGGATATGCTCTCTCAAGGTCAAAATTTCAAATTCTTCATGTTTGGCAGACATACATGGTTCTTGTCTTTCTTTTTACTTTTTCTAATTCTCAACTCTTTAAACAGTCAAAATCATGTTGGAGATCACACTTGACCATGGACTACTTATCCCTGATTAATAGTTTCTCTTGCTGTGACATAATACCCTAGGTTTTCAATCCAAAATAAGCAAAAATTTATTTCAGACAACCTTTTTGGAAAGTCATGTCCATGATTGAGTGGCCCCATTATGTCCAACCTGTTGTACATACAGGGTCAAGAGCATGAGACAAAAAGAACAAAAACAAAAACAAAACCACAAAAAGCCTGTTCATCTCATAGCCACGGAGCAAAAGTGAACGAGATGGGGTTGGGGTCTGAGTCTCTAAGGACCTTTTATTGGGCCTCACATCTTTAAGGTCCTACCACCCCACAAAGACAGCCACTCTCTGGATCAATCATTAACACATGAGCCTTTGGGGTGTAAATTCAAGCTATAAGAATCAGTTTAGTTTAGTTCAGCTAAGTCTCCATGGGACAGGGGTAATGAGGGTCACATGACAGAAAAGAGGAAGCAATGTGAAAACTCACTTCTATGATAGAATGCTTGCTAAGAGACCTAACCCTAGGCTCTACAGGCTATGTAGAAATTGTCTGAAAACACATGAATTTTTTCCCTTTTTCCCCATAGCCAAGTGACATCATTTCTGAGAAACTCAAAGAATGAGGAGATGTTCTTAAAAGTCAGATCTTTAAGCAGGAATGCAATTTGGTGATTTTGAAGTTGGCTGCAGAGAAAATTATTGAATTGGACTACTTTTCCTGTATCTGGGCAGTCGTGGGGATCCAGCACTGAGATAAAACTGGTTATAGAAAAAGGATTCCCATTACGTTATTTGCAACTTGGCTTTCAAATCTGCACCTGGCAAACAAAGATGTTTGGATAACAGCCAGTGTAATTAGAGACAGTGAGCATACATCTCTCTGCCAGTGTCACCTCCAGCTGTCCAGTTTACATCCTGCTCATTTTAATACATCTCATCCAATAAACTCCCTCATGCATACATCTAAACGTAAGAGAAGAGCTAAAACTATTCCCAGGTCTCCAGATGATTTTTTGTCACCACGTATAACACAGATAAAGATGTAACTTTTAAATATTTATTGGAGTAATAGTTAAAGTTTGGATCTAGACTGTCCTTCAAAGTTTCAAGACTTGATAGGCAGCATGTGAAGTCTCTGGAAGGGTGGGGTGTTTAAGATGAGAGACTCTTCTCTGCTCCACTTTATGCTTCTCACCTTAATGTTTAACTTTACCATTAACTTCCAAGTGAGAAGATCAACTGCATAGCCTCGAAAACCACCAGCCCAATCAGTACTTACTTCTGTTGTCTTGGTTGGTATTTAGTCTCAGTGACAAAGCTGGCTAGCACAGTAGCTGACTTCACAGACTTTAAAGAATGTCTGTTTTTAAACTAAATGCTGATGACATCAAACCCACAGAAGCATACTATCAGAGTCTGTTTGGTTGAAGAAAAAAAAGCTTACACTCTCTAGGCTACAAGGAAAAAAAAAGAATAAAAAAAGATAGGAAAATTAGTTATGGTTATTGGAAACAATGTTTTTTAAACATTTAGAGTTCCATCATAAAAATAAATTTCAGAATGCATTTTACATTTCCTGTTATTTATTTAATTTAGGTTTATTTTATTTCTCGTGCCTGAATCTCCTACATGCATGTATACTTGTATAGGCCAAAAGAGGGCATTGTATCCCCAGGAGCTGGAGTTGCAGATGGTTGTGAGCTGCCCAAGTGAATGCTAGAAAGCAACCCTGGGTCTTCTCAAAGAGAGTAGTCATTGGTCTTAACTGCTAGCTCATCTCCCCAGCTCCTACTCTTAGTGATTCTTGATGCAAACACAGAGGACAAAGACGCCCTCTAATGTTAAGCCAGTATCTGTAAAAATGTATTTGACTCACACATGTTTGTATTCAAATTGACTCTTTAAATGTCTTGTGGATTGCGTTTTGTTGATTTGATAAGTGGTGGCAGAAATCTTGCACTTATAATTATATCTAATACATAATAATGTTGAGCAAAAGGCTTTTAGGCTTTGAAGTCCTAGTTTATGTGTCTCAGGTCATTGCATCTCTTCTGTTGAAAATCTTTCTGTAATTTTTGCCTGGTACTTTTTCATTCTTCTATATACACAGATCTGGGCAGAGCTCCACGGGGTTGGAGTCAGGCTGATGCATGTGATTTGAGATAGATCAGATTACATGCAGTTCTTAGGATGAAGAAAGACATGAATCCCACATGTAGAATGCAGCAGTCATGAGAGCTGTGTGTGCACCAACTTCACAGTGGGTGTTGCCTTTGAGTTCCATGGAAGCCCAAGATGCCTTATTTAGTTCTGCTTGGATTTTTTAATACTATCAAGTTTCTACTAAAAGAATACTGTGTCTTATCTCTTAGTCGAGTGACCAGCAAAATTTTATTATTAGGTTCATTTAAGGGTCATCAGAATGGTTTGCTCCAACTTTCAGAGGGAGTTTCTACTTTAGTATAATCACTTTCCATGGCCCAGATAGAAATCTAGAGTAGATCCATCAATCATTTTGTCTTGGCGCCATGTCTGTTCAGTTATCCCATTTGCTCATACTTATGCCATAGAGTGTATAACAATTAAACTCCAGAAATTGTGTTCATCTTATTAACATTTTGGGAGAATTGAAGTTGATGCAATTAATTTCTAGATGACATTAGCTGACCTGAAGATTTCCTGGAGATTGTCATTGTGAGGCCTATGATGCTTTCCAGAGTCACAAAGAATCTTCCACTTTCCCAGAGGATTCAGAGTAAATGGGAGAGGGAAGCTTCTGAATACAGGATGGCCTATTACTAGGAGACTCACCTTGCCCTTGTTAGTACAAGTTTGGGAATTCTTACAGTTCTCCAGGGATCTATTGTCCATCCTCCCTTAATCAGCCTGTCAGAACCACTTAGCTCACTTATGCTATGATTTCCCCAACTGTCAGCCTACAATCCTAGATCCTGGGACATTTGGTGATGTAGATACTAAGTGCTTTGTGAAACAAAATTCTGTATTCTTCAGAAGTCTCTTTGTTTGATGAAAAGCAACATCTTCCACAAGGTCAAAGTTATTTAAGAGGAAGGGTTGAATTATCTTAATAGTTGTCCCCAGAGTCATAGCCCTCAAGGACATCCATTCCTGTCATGTTTCCCCAAGCAGGACCTTAGGATTTCATACTGTTTATCAACTTTTGAACTGCTTGGTAGCCTGCCTTAGTTACCCTGTGTAGTTAGATCATCAATACCATTTTTATTAACAGTTAATTCTTCCTTTTTTGTCTGCATTATTACCCTTTATTTTTATATGCTCGAGTTGTCCCACTGCAAATGTGTCTCTAATGTGTCTTTTTATTGCCATCACCAGTTAATTCTTAGCAATTGGGCCTCTGTCTAGGGCCTGAAAGTAGGGTTGTCTTATATAATACTTGGGATGAGTAACTCAAACTCCTGGTCACTAGAAATTTATACCCAAGCCACTTATTACCTGTCGTCTAGGATTTCTCCAGAGAACCATACTGTTAGACTGTGTCTTCAAGAAAAATATCAAGAAGAAAGAGACAGAAACAGCTACTCTTATATTGCTGGGATACCTGTGACACATAAGAGGGAAAGAGATCAGTACACTGCATTTCAGTGTCCCTGTTGTTTTAAGTCATTGCTTGGGATTGTCCAAGGATGGCTGTCTTCACTCAAATGCTATCAGATCACAAAGGCACTAAGCAAAGCTTGTTAACAGACAATATTAATTTCTTCTTAAAGGGAGATCTGAAGAACAAAGGTTTGATTGTTTATGCTGCCAAGCTATATAAGGGCATCACTTTTAACATGTATATGTTAAAAGTTCTTTATGTATAGAACTGCTTCCCACGCAATTGAACAATATTTGTCTGACTTTATATAGCAAGGTTATATGAGAAAAGGAAATAAAAACTGATCAGGTCCAGGGGCCTCAAAGTACCAGTTCTGACAATATCCTTTCTGGAGACCATGGATGCCTGAGGAGTGTTTTATTTCCTGGTTTCTTGCTAGCTATTTCTTTTGCCTGGAAGCCATGTCTGAGTAAGTGGCTAAAACTGAGAGATGGTCCCTGGATACCTCATAGCTGGGCCTACTGAACTTACTAGAAGGTCCCTTCCTGCCTTAGTCACTTTCCTATTGGTGTGGCCAATCTGGGAGCCTCTGATGCAGCAAAAGTGGGACCATAGGCATTGGATTCGACATCCCCATTCTGAGTTAACAAATCACACTTGAGAGCAGAGGGGCTCTGTTGTTCTTTTTATTTATTTATTTATTTATTTATTTATTTATTTATTTATCTTTTTATTTATTTTTCTTATTTTACATATTGATCCCAGTTCCCTCTCCTTCCTTCCCTCCCTCCCTCTCTCCCTCCCTCCCTCCCTCCCTCCCTCCCTTTCTTCAGCCCTCCAATGCCAGCCCTACCACCCTTCCATTCCATCCCCCCCCCCCACTCCACATGTAGGGTGATGCCTTCCTGGAGGGGTTATCTAAATCTGTCAAGTCATTTGGAGTAGGAACTAAGCCCTCCCTCCTGCATCTAGGTTAAGGGA
Organism: Cricetiscus sungorus; assembly: GCA_030556225.1. Lineage (NCBI taxonomy): Eukaryota > Metazoa > Chordata > Mammalia > Rodentia > Cricetidae > Cricetiscus > Cricetiscus sungorus. Next base: position 27,573,665 of record JANBXA010000651.1, on the reverse strand, counting down.
GAATCCATCCATGGGGAATGTGCTCCCAAAGTCCTTTTGTGTATCAGGGATACATCCTGGTTCCACTGTCAGAGGTCCCTTCTAACTGAGACCCATGTTCAAGGAGTCTGAGTTGGTCTTGTGCTGGATTCCCAGCTATCAGTCTGGGGGCCCATTAACTCCTCCTTGTTCAGGTCAGCTGTCTCTGTGGGTTTCTGTAGCTTGGTCTTGTCCTCCCTCTCTGTATCTGGATTCCAGTTCAGCTCAGTGTTTAGCTGTGGATGTCTGCTTCTGTTTCCATCAGCTACTAGATGAGGGCTCTATGATGGTGGATAAGTTAATCATCGATCTCATTATCAGGGAAAGGTATTTATGGTAGCCTTTCCACTATTGACCCCAAATTGTTAGTTGGGGTCAGTTTTGTATGTCTGGACATTTCTCTAGAGTCATCTTACTCTTGAAACCTATAATGGCTCCCTCTTTTATGGTATCTCTCTCTCTCTCTCTCTCTCTCTCTCTCTCTCTCTCTCTCTCTCTCTCATCTATTCCTCCCCTGACTCAATCTTACTAGTCCCACGTGATTTCCTCTTCTCCCCTTCTCTTTCTCCAAGCCCCCTCTCCATTCTGCATCCCCCCTCCCATTCCCAATATGCTCAGGAGATCTTGTTCCTTTCCTCTTCTGTGAGGGATTTTGTATGAATCTCTTAGGTTCCTTCTTGTATCCTAGTTTCTCTGGCGGTGTGAATTATAGCCTGGCAATCCCTTGCTCTATGTCTAAAATCCATACATGAGTGAGTACACACCATATTCCTCTTTTTTTGTGACTGGGTTACCTCATTCAGGATGGTTTCTTCAAGTTCCATCCATTTCCCTGTGAATTTCAAGATTCCACTGTTATTTTCTGCAGAGTAGTATTGCATTGTGTAAATGTGCCACATCTTTATCCATTGTTCAGTTGAGGGGCATCTAAGTTGGTTCTAGGTTCTTGCTATTACATTAATGCTGCTACGAACATAGTTGAACAGATGTCTTTGTTGCATGGGTATGGATCATTTGGGTATATGCCTAAGAGGGGGATGGCCAGGTCCTGTAGTAGACTGATTCCCATTTTCCTGAGGAACCACCATACTGATCTCCAAAATGGCTGTACAAGTTTGCATTCCCACCAGCTGTGTAGGAGTGTTCCCCTTTCTCCACATCCTCTCCAGCATAAGTTGTCATTGGTGTTCCTAATTTTAGCCATTCTGGCAGGAGTAAGATGGTATCTCAGAGTTGTTTTGATTTACATTTCCCTGATAGCTAAATATGTTGAGCACTTTTAAAGTGTTGCTTAGCCCTTTTGATTGAGAATTCTCTCTTTAGTTCTGTACCCCATTTTCTAATAGGGTTATTTGGTGTTTTTGGTGACTAGTTTCATGAGTTCTTTGTATATTTTGGAGATCAGCCCTCTGTCAGATGTAGGATTTCCCAGTCTGTGGGCTGCCGTTTGGTTTTGTCAACTGTGTCCTTTGCCTTACAGAAGCTTCTCAGTTTGAAGAGGTCCCATTTATTAATTGTCGATCTCTGTGTCTGTGGTACTAGAGTTATGTTCAGGAAGCAGTCTCCTATACCATTTTGTTCAAGGTTACCTCCCACTTTCTTTTCTAAGAGATCCAGTGTGGCTGGATTTATGTTGAGGTCCTTCATCCATTTGGACTTGAGTTTTGTGCATGGCAATAGACATGAGTCTATCTGCAGTCTTCTACACACCATCATCCAGTTGTGCCAGCACCATTTGTTGAAGCTGCTTTCCTTCCTCCATTGTATACTTTTAGCTGTTTTGTTAAAAATCAGGTGTTGGTAGGTGTGTGGGTTAATATCAGGATTTTCGATTCGATTCCATTGGTCTACCTGTCTATTTTTGCGCCAATACCAGGCTGTTTTCAGGACTATGGGAGATCTTTCCATTTTCTGGTATCTTCTTTAATTTCTTTCTTTAAAGACACAAAGTTTTTGCTATATAGGTCTTTCACTTATTTGGTAAGCATCACCCAAAGATACTATGCTCTGTTGTTCTTAAAGCTATCCCTTTTCTTTACAATGTCTCGAGATATCGATAACTCTCTCTTCTCCCTTTAACTGTATCACACCATTGTCTGCTGTTCAGCTAGTGTGTTCTCTTCACACATTATCTTCTTTCTCTCATCAGCCTCTGACACTCTCTTCGTCCAGCTCTTGAACTCTTTTGGAAACTGACTTGGACTTATGCAGGACTTTTGCTCTATTTCCCACATCCTATCTTTTATATTTGACCATTATTCTTCCTAGGTACATATCAGAAGCCTCTTCAAAATGTACTTCAAGAATACACTGAAAGAAAATAAAGTTAATCAGTATTTTCAAGATCTTCCTCTGATTTTGACACACTGGATTCTTATTTTATACACACTCCATTGACTGTGTTGAATCTATTGGCTTTGGTTCCACCTATACAATAGATTACTGGCTTGCTTTTCAGGATTGCTTTGCTTTTTCTTATGACTGATGATTTTGACACCTGCTTTAAGCTCATGACAATTTTCATTTTTATTTTTTGATTTGTATCTTGGTGTATGGTGTGTGTGTGTGTGTGTGTGTGTGTGTGTGTGTGTGTGTGTGTGTGTTCAATTTCACTGGAAATTTACCTGTAGAGTTTTAAAGTTTAAGCTTGCAGTCAGTTCTTCTGAGAGAAGTTATGCTTTATTTTATCAGCATCAGGGGTATAACTTCTGTATAATTTCAAATTAAAGTCTGTACTTGAGGTTTGGGTGGACAACACAGATGACCTGATTTCCGCAGCTAACCATAGGGCTAATTTCTGACTGTGGGTTCTCAGGGAAGAACTGATTTCCTTTTTGCTCTGTCTGCTGCTGGGTGCCTTGACCTGCACAGCTTTGGGATTGTACTATCTGAGTTAATAGGGAATAATGAAGCAAAAATAGATACACATGCAGGAAATCAGGGATCAAGTGAGTTGCTCATTGTGAAGGAGATACACTTGCCTCAGAGAAACACCCTAGGTTTATTACATACAGCTGAAGGGGAAGGCACGTTGACTAATCTTGTAGGTGGTCTCTGTAGTAGCCGAAGGCTACAGTCATCTGGGAGATAGAAGCTGCTTTTGACACTTCCTGTATGTACTGTCAGCATCTGTACCAGGGGAAGGCTTTGCTGTTCCTACTTGAATGAGGCCCTGGTGTCCTTGAAATGGCTATGACCATACTTAAGGGCATAATCATGTTTGGGTGTATACTTGCTCCCTACAACTAAGTTTGAGAATGTATGATTTCTTGATTTTGTCTTCCTTTTTCTTTGGTGCTCTTTTTCCTTTATATCCTAAAGGTATAAATATTTGAGTCAAGGCTTTGCTGTCAGAGTCTCCAACTGCCCTGGACATAAGGCCTATTAGCTCTTTTGCTCATATTCATATATATAAAAGAAATCCATGGATCTCCAGAGGTCAGCAGAGATTGTTTTTCATAATCTCTAATTTTATAACAACTTATTGATGTTCAATAATGATTTGTATTTCTCTATTTACTTGTATTTGATTAAAACAAAATGTTTATGGCATTTAATCTACCATATTAGAAATATAAATATTGGTAACTATTATGATGCCAAATTTTCCAACTGTTTTCTACTAAAAATTAAGATCGCATACTTTGAGAAATGGGTACTTTAATAGAAGTAATTAAAACTCCATTTACCCAAAATTGGAAAAGTCTTCTGTGAATGAAAAATGATACATGAACAAAGTAAAAACCAGTGAACAACAAAAACCCCATTTTTTTTTATCAGAAGATGTAAGAGTGGATGCTTTTTTTTTCTTTTTTTTACTGTTTTCTCTGCTTGCTTTTGTTACTTTTCATCCCTTTCTGATATACTCATATTGTGTTCTACTAGAGCTTCCATGTTTTCTTATTGTCTTCCCCCTTCGACCTGAAGGGCTAATTATAGGTTGCATGGATTCAATCAACTGGAAAGTGGGGAGATGCATTTCTAAGGCTCACATTTATCTTAATCCCATGAGAGGTGCTGAAGGTTTAAAATTTTCCACATACTCCTGTGGAAGATCTTAGCCAAATCTTCCTCCCACAACTCCTACTGAGCTCAGTTGCCTTGATGTGTCTGCTGACTTTGATGTGTTCCCCTATACTCTAACTTGAACCCCAGCATTCATATGTCAGCCAAACACACCCAGTGCATGCTCACATAAAATACATTTGTTTCGTTCAATACATGCTTTATAATTAGTGCCAATGAGCCAGAGTGGGCCACAATGGTAATATGACCCTTGTCCTGAAAGAGGTCTTTTAAACAAGTTAAGGAGAGGTAAGTAGCTTATATGTGACTAAGTCATTGTTCACATACCCTGGTAACCAAAACACACACACACACACACACACACACACACACACACACACACACACACACACATATATATATATATATATATATATATATATATATATATATATATACACTCCCAACTGAAGGTGAGCTTGATCTCTGGAGAGGAATAGAGAAAAAGAATGTCAAAAGGTATCTGAGTCATCTGAAGATGGCAGTGGGGCAGAAGAATAGGGTAGAGGGTAAGGTGCAAAGGTCTTTTGTAAAGCCTTACAGAATTAGAAGACAAAAAAAAAAAAGAAGAGAAAAACAAATCAACAAATCAACACTTGGCAAAGAGGAAGACTGAAAAATCCTGACCATAGGTCAATTAAATGTGGTTGGCACTCCAGTACAAGTATGTCAGGTACATATCAGAGGCACTTGGGTCTGAGAATAACCTATGTCTCACTAGAATACCAACACTAATATTAATGCTAATTAGAATACTCTCGGGTGGAGCTTTAAGATGTTAATGAGACATATAATGCATAGAGTTGTTACATGTAACAGACTGTGATCAAAAAAGACCATGGTATGCAAATGAGGCAAAAGTTTGGACTGTTGTGACATAGATTCCCAATTCCTTACGCAAAGGCACACTTGAGATACTGAACTTTCTCTGCTCCCTTGGGGTAGTGTCCTCTAAGTCAATTCTCTTGCTTTGCTTGCCACTGTCTAACCCCCTACCGAATTCTTTATGCCAGACATGGGAACCAGGAACTCATGGAATGCCAAGATCTACCATTATCAGTGGATGTCAGTAAGATTCCATTTCTGAGCACCAATGTCCCCTCTTCAACACACAAAATCAGAGACCACCCATGCCTGAACTCCGCACAAACCAGGAGACTCTTAAAGAATATTATCTTTCAACTTTCAAAGCAACAAGCAAAGGAGATCATGGGAAATTTCCATCTTAAAGAAAATCAGGAACATGTAATTTTGTACTATTTGTGAAAAACAAAACAAGAACAAAAAACACTAAATCTTATGACTTGTTGACCAGTGTGTTCAACATTTCTCAAAAGTGTGACAGAATCTTCATCTGAGATTTTCTTGAACTTGCCAGAATCCAGAAACTGAATCAAATAACCAAACTCATGGCTATGATCACATGTCTTGCAATTCTGCAACTCCAAGACTGCAGATTATTTAAAAAGCAGTAATGAAGAATGATAGATTAATAATTTTAAAAGCTTGTCACATGTCCTCTGTCATTATAGAGGTCTAATTAAAACAAGTGTTCTTCATGAAATGAAGAGAGACAAATAGCTTCTATGTGACTGAGACTATGTTCATACCCTCTGGTAACCAAAGGAATATACTCGTATCTCCAGGGAGCTTGGCGTCTAGAGAGAAATAGGAAAAAAGGAATGTTGAAGGACATCTGACCTATCTGCAGATGACATTGAGGTAGGAGGATAGGGCAGAGGGTATGTTCTTTTGGAAATTTAGCTTCTATTTGCTTATGTGTAGTGCTCAGTCAGTAGTTTAAACTAGAGACATATTGCTTTATATGTCTACATCACACTAGTTATGTATTTCTGCTTTATTGTAAGGGAGAGTGTGGGTTACAACCTCAAAATGGGATCCTTCCTGAGTTTTCCCATACAGCAGATAGACTTTTCATATGATGCAGTCCTGGACTCTGCTGGCCATTGTCTCTACTCCTGTTCTGTTTTTCTCCATGACCCCAGTTGTCATCTGCTGTGGAACAGGAAAGAAGAGAGAATAAAAACTGCTGATAAAGACAGGATGCTATTGCAGTGGCCTGTGGCAACTTTGTTGTTAGCTGTGAAGGTGTCCATTCCAAAGAGCTTTGCATTTTGTAAAATGTTGGGGGCAGCCAATTTGTTCCTGTAGGATGGATGTTAGGAACATCTCTTTTGTACTGAGAATTTGACACTCATGATGAGTTTGGTCAGAATACTCACTCTAAGCTCCCAGGAGAAACTGAGTGAAAGACTTGTCTACTATGTCTGGAGGATTTGTTAAGGAAGTAATATTTGAGTATATCAATAATACATACCAATTTCATAGTGACAATCCAGGAATATTTTAAATAACTTTGTGAATGGTCCAGAACTTTTGAGAGTCCCTGGAACTAATGAATTCAGAAGTGTTTTGTAACACCCTTAAATTCAGGAGAACAACAGCATGATTTCATTTCAAAATTTATTCTGATTTTCTGTATCTAGCATTATGTAGGTAAGTGCTTATTCTTATGAATTACCCTGTGAGGTTGATATTTCCTAGAACTTCTAGATAAGTCACAATTTTGGTACAGAAACCTATCTAGAATTAGTAAGGTGACATTCCCTTCTGGAATACTCAATTATATGACAGACATTGAAGATCCCCCATGTAAGTTCTCACTTTCCCCAGGGAGCAGAAAGGGGATGGGATATGGTTTGGGAGAGAGATGAGGAGGGAGAGGGAACTGAGATTGGCATATAAAACAAGCTCGTTTCAAATTTAAATAAAAAAATATTGTCATAAAAAAATAAAAGGCTCTGGGGCAGGCTAGGAAGGGCAGAAGGCTTGAAACCTTAGGAACTAAGGGACAACCAACCTATAGGGTAACTGGGTCTTCCTTTAGACTCACTCATCCAAGGGCTGAAGCTAGTAATGCCAATGGGTCCAAAAGGGCTGAACCAAAGCCATCTCACTCTATGATCATGATCAGGAAAGGGAAAATGTGGAAAGACAACTTCTCCGTGCCAATATGATACTCTAGGAAAACTTCTGAAGAGCTCCAGTTTTTGTCTCTTGGCAGCTGAAAGGATGTGCCCATCCTCTTTCTGGCTGGTGTCACAGGAGGCAGAATGGAGGTCCTGGGCTTTCATACCACACCCCAGGCAGTATCATGGACCCTATGCTCCCCAGGGCATCGCTGGAGACTATGCCAAGGACCTGGACTTCTGCCTGCAGTATGCCGTAATCAAACCCCTTCTTGCGCTTCCCGTGCTGGAGCTGTTTCAGAAAAAGGCAACTAAAATACAATGTAAAAATAAGTGCCAGCATCTCTTAAATTAACTGGTTTTGCTCCACAAAACTCTCTGTTAAGAGAATATAAACACAAACTATAGAATGAGACAAAATATTTGTAAACTCCATATCTGCCAAAGGATGCAATCTGGAATACATAAAGAACCTTCAATTCTCAACAGCATGAAGGCAGCCCAATTAGGAAGTGGGCAGAAGATATGCACAGACATTTCACCCAAAAGCATATGCAGATGGCGAATATGCACATGAAAAGATGTTTAACATTATTAGACATTAGGGAAATGCAAATTAGAACCACACCACAACAAGATACCACTGCACACTTAACAGAACAACTAACATAAAAAATAATGACAATATCAAATCTGGTGAGGACCTGTAGAGATTGGATTGCTCCAATCATTGGTGGATTTTGTATATTGTTGGTGAGAGTATAAATAGTACAGAATTCTGGGAAAACAATCTGGTCTGTTCTTTAAAACACTAAATATCAAAGCAATTGCACACCTGGGCATTTTTCCCAGAGAGAAATAAAAAAATTATATTCACTCAGAAACCTGTACACAGATATTTATGGCATCAGGACCAAACACTAAAGCTAATCCAATGTCCTTCATTGGGCAAATGATTAAACAGGAGTGTATTGCAGGCTATCACCCACCCATAAAAAGAATGGAACCATTAGTATTTATGGAAACCTGGATGAGTATTCTGACAGACAAAGAAAAAAAAAAAGACAAAAGAAAGAAAAAAGCCTTTCTCACTTTCTCAACAAGTTATATGCTGGGATACTATTTAAAAGAGGGTGTGGGAATGATAAAATTCTTATCATGGGAATACAGTTGAATGATTGTGAAAGCTTTAGTGGATTGAGGGATAGAAGGAGATAAAGCTACCCAAGGTTAGCTTGAGTAATTCTATGGGGATGGAAAGGCCTATGTCTTTACCATATTGCTGCCAGAAACCTATGCCCCTAATCCCTGTATGTCAAGAATGTGACCATTTGCAGGCTCAGTGTCGTTAAAAAGATGTTTAAACTATAAAACCAAAAAGATCATATCCACGGGAAATAATCTCGTATGACTAGTTTCCTTGGAAGAAGAGTGATTTAGACTGACAGGTAGAGAAGAATGAGGCTGTGAATTACAAGGATCAAGTAGCCATTGCAGCATCAACAATTGCAAGAAGAATGTTTCAGAAGAAATGCCTTCTCTGACATTTTGTGTTTGAACTTCTAGCCTTTAGAACTGTGAGGAATTCTGTTTCTGTTGTTTAAGTCAGCCAGCCCCTGGCTCTCCATTGTAGCAAAGGAAATGAATACATGGGTTATGATACTCATATGTATGTATGCATTATAGTAGTGGGGAGATGTTTGTCAGAGAAACTGAGTCAAGAGTTCATGAGATATTGCCTACACATTTCTACCACTGCCTGTGAATCATCAATTGTCTCCAGACAATTGTTTTTTAACTGCTATGTTTAAGCTTATTTTGTGAAAAAGGAAAAAAGCCTGAGTTACAAGCTTCTAGTTCCACAGCTGCTCAGAGATCAAGAGGAAAATGAGGTGAGAAGGCAAACTTCCCTTCCTCCCAGTGCAGTATTGCACATGTCACAGAAACTCTTAACAGCACAGGAAATGCAGATTTGCAGCATAAGCAGCATGGATGTGTATTAAAGAGCCGTAGGAGTTGGTTGGCCTGGGGACTATGTTAGGAAGCTTGACTCCATCCCTATGGCTTTCTGCCCTCCTTTCAGGTGCATCACTGCCTCTAATGCCAGTTGGGCTCATCCATGTGCTGAAATCTTGGCAATTTCGATGTGGCCATTTGCTCAGGATTTTAGCTAGTCTGTTCTAGGCTTTGTTTGTGCACTGGAGGTTCTCTATGCTTTCAGAGGACCTCAGAATTCCCTGTATTACTTTGATGTTGATGACCACCTGGATCCCCTGGCTTCCACTCTCCAGTGGCTCATCACTTGGCAATCCATCACTGTCGGTTCCCTGGTGGTCTCACAATGACTTCTGCACCTATCTTTGCTGACTTCATGCTGCAGGGACAAGCACCAAGCTCTATTCTAGGCCTGAGATTCCCTTCCTCTTCTTATGTCCTCAGTGTATTTTTACTGCAAGAATATGACAGGCACTTTCAGGACTGTACTGCAACTCCAACTTTTAAGCGATGCTTCATCTCCAGGTTCAGCAGAGGGCCAGGCATGGGGTGACCTTCAGGAAGTGGCTTCAGAAGTCTGCAGAGTCCTAGAGCTGCAGTCTTGGGCAAGCACAGCTTTCTTAGGGACCTTTTGGTCCTCCTTCAGATTCTGTACTAAAGTGGGTGCAAGTTTACTTTTAAAATCCATTGGTAACTTCTGTGCTGGCAGGTAACATCCATGCCAAGGCGACATTAAACTTTCAGCCAACCCGAGAGCGGACCCGTGGTAAGTTTCATGTGTAAATACTCGAATTACTACTATGTCAGTTTCTTTACGGGACACTCGGCATTTCTGAAATGTCTGGAACTGGATTGTTTTTATTGTGTCTTCGGAGTGCTGGAGGATTCTGCTAATGGCAGAAGTACTGTGTGGAAGCAAGCTGGGTGTCACGGGATAAATCCTAATCCTAATTTCTGGATGACAAAATGTATTACTGCTGAAGGAACCAGTGGTTGCAAGTGAGTTAAGCATTCTCTCTTGCTTCCTGACCTGGTCTGTAAAGGTCGAATTTAGTGTAAGATAAAGAACCAAGGGTGGCTGCAGATGCTGCTACGGGGACACTAACGATGCTGAGAGGCACCAGGGTGAAGGCTGGACAGAAGCCAGTACCAGCTCTCTACACGATGAAGTTCCCAATACTCTACCAGCCTCTTGGTGTGAGGGCTAGGGCCTTGGTCCACAACTGCCTGTGTAACTGCCTGGAGAGAGGCTCAGGGTGCCTTCAAAATAAATGTTCCAAGTGGTCCTAGGGTTTAAATGCAAGTCTGTTGAGAAAGCTTGTGCTCAAAATGGGCCCAGACTTTTGACCTGTTTCTGTGTCAGAGGACCTTCAGTCCTGAAGCCGAGGCAATACTCCGAAGTATAATTTTAGACTCAGGACGTCCAGATGGTTGCTGTTCTATAGCCCTAGCTCTGATAGCTCCAACTGTAATGCTCTACCCCACCTTCTGGTTTTCCTTGTTATAGGTCAGCACTTCCTGGTTGCTGCCTTCCATGGAGTAATGACCCACCCTTACAGACCGAGCATTTAGTGCGGTGGGTGACATCTACTGTCATTGTCATCTGTAAGTAAAGCCTTAGCAGTCTTAGAGGCAATTGTATCACACTGTGCTCTGTGATTTTTCTAAATATCACACTGAACCATTTTGAGTGACATCATTTCATAGTAATTAAAGAAATATTGCTTTTAAATGGGTATTTTGGTACTGCATTGCCCCTAAATGTAAGTTGACCATGTCAAGTCTTTACTTGAGAAAATAGTAATTTTCTTCCCCCCCCCCCGCGTATTCATTTTTCTACTGAAATTGAATTATATCATTTTCCCTTTCTTTTTCTCCCAGATGCCCTTCCCAAACCCCTGATATATCCCCACTACTTTCAATTTTATAGTCTTTTTATATTATTATTACACACATACGTGTGTGCATATGAAAGTATGTATGTATGCATATGTACAAACATATATAAATACAACTTGTTTAGTTCATTGCAGTTATCTGTGTGTAAATGATTTCAGGACTGAGCATTCTGTATCACACAATGGATAAAGAGGCCCGTCCCATCCCTGGGAGATACTAATTCTTCTCACAGCATTCATCAGTTGTCTGTAATTCTTTGTTTAGGGTTGGGTTCAGGGTTCTTTGTTTAGAACAGTTTCCTACTTCCATGTTGTCTATCCATACAGCCATTGTTCTGGTCTTGTTTGTGCAGCCATTTCTGGGAGAGACCAGTTCACAGCAGACGTCCTGTGGTCTGCCTCTTCTAAGATTTCCCCCTTCTCTTCCACCATGTTCCCTGACCTTAGAAACAGGAGTTATGATGCAGATGTACAATGGCCTGAGTGCTTCATGATCAGTGATCTCTGCTTTGTGTCTACTTATGCTTTTCTGTGACAGTCGCCATTTGCTATAAGGAGAGGCTTTGATGAGAGGTGGTAGCTATGTTTGGGTATAAGGATAGTTTAGACTATATTTAAGAGTTATGCTGGTCTAGCAAAGTGGCAGTAGTAGATTGTTTTTTAAAATCCAAGATCTCCAGGAAGCTGGCTAGGTTTTCACTAGCAGGTATGATTTCCCTTCCATGGGGCGTGGGTTGTCAGTCCAATTAGACAGCTGTTGACTACCACTGACGTGCAAGTGTCAGTTATTGCACCTTTATGTATTTCTTGCCATGCTGATAATTGTCATGGTTTATAGGAGTTGCAGCTGGGTAGGACTGTTTAATTGCTTTCTTCCCTTTGCAGCTTGCATAGTATTTTCTGGAACTATGAAAGTTAGACAGGAGTAAAAAGGCTTTCAGTCCAGATCCAGCCCAAATCATGGAAGTCCTGTGTCTTATGTGGTGTCTTCATCAGTGGGGCAGAACTCTCAGCCCCCTAAAGGCAACCAAGGGCTACATCTATAATATATAGCTTTGGGAGTCACTTGGACTATCCTGAAAGGAGGTTTCTTTTGCCTGGTACTGAAGCATTGTCAGTATGTAAATATCATATATATATATATATGTATATATATATATGATAAGTATATATAAATGATATACAAGATATGTATCTTAATCTTAACTAGAACAAACAATACCATTTTTTGGCTTATGCCCAAAGGGTTCAATATTCTTCTCCACAGATACTTACTCAGAGATGTTCATTGCTGTCCTAGTCACAAGTGCCAGGAAATGGAAACAACCCAAATGTCCTTCAACAGATGAATAGATAATGAAAGCATGGAATATAGACACAACACTATTCAGCTGTAAATAAAAGTGAATCGTGAAAATTTCAGGTAAGTGGATAAACCTAGGAAAAATTATGTTGAGTGAGATAACCCAGGCCCAGAAAGACAAATGTCACATGCTCTCTTTCATCTCTAGTTTCTAGCTCCAGATCCTCAGATGTGAGTATACAACATAGAATAACCACAGTAACCTGTAAAATATAAAGGGACCAGACCTCAGGGGAACTTGAGGGGAGGGGAATAGTAGGACACAGGTGATATGGAGTTGAATGGAATAACAGGACAGTCTCCAATAGGGCAGAAGGGGCCTGGTCAATAAAAAGGAAAGAAACAAAGAACAAAGAACATAAAGGTTGTTTGATAAAACCTCAATGAGTCATCTTGTATTTACCTAAAATTATATACAATACATATAAGTAGATGTGTGCACATATATATCTTAAAGAAAATAGTAATATTGAAAACATATAGACTTCACTGCTTCTATCTGGTCATTACATAGGAAGAGAATTTCATAAGGAAGTTTCAGAGGTAATTTTGACATTGCGAATATTTTGCTGACTTGAGAAATTAACCTCTTCATAAAATCCAACCCCACTTTGCTATTTTGACACATCTTTTGTGTGAAAGTATTCATTAACATTTCACATAATTGCCCTGTTTCCAGAGCAAGTATATAATTTTCCCCAGAATGAAGACTTCATAATGCATATCCAATAAAGTCCACCCTGTCTGCCACTACTTGACACCTTAGACTTAATTCGAGCTTGAAAGAGATTTTTCCACTGTTGATCATGCTGGATCCCATGGATTCCTCTTGTTCATGTGCACCTGTTTACAGCTGCCTAGCAGCCAAGGCCATTTTAACATTCACTATTCAGTCACTGGCTCTGTCTCTCTTGTGAATGCCTGGATCTTTCCTGAAGATGTATATTGCTAGTGACTAGTGACAGTTCAGTATGTAGTATTTTAATCATACCGATGAGAGGACTATCACATCTTTACCTTTGCCACAATGTTCATGAAAACAGCAATTAAATTTTGATAATAATGTTGGAGACTACACAAAGCCTTGATATCTGTGAGAACTTATATTATAATAGAATATAAAACCAGCCAAGGAATAGACTTACAGAAATAAAAGTATTTCATTTTCTTAGCAAGTTGCATGGAGAGTCAAAGGCTGTGTGCGCCCGCGTGTGTGTGTGTGTGTGTGTGTGTGTGTGTGTGTGTGTGTGTATGTGTGCGTGCGTGCATGCGTGTGTACATGCGCATATGAATAAACCAGTTGGAATTGAAGCCAGAGATCAACCTTAGATACCATTATCTAGGTGCTGGCTACCAATATCCGAAAAGGGCCCTTAACTTTCCTGCAATTCACTGCTTTGGCCAAGCTGGATGACCAAGGAGCTCCACAAATGTGCATGCCTGTGCCTCCCTAGCAGTGCCATCACAAACATATGCACCATTGCACCCACCCCAGTTTTTCTACACAGATTCTGGTAGTTCAACATAGATCCTTATGCTTGTATGACAAGTGCTTTTACACTGAACTAGCTTTCCAGCCTAAAGTCAAGTTTTAAAATATGTCTGTGTAGTTTATTAATTCTCTCATGAGTTGGTTTACACAATTATTGTGAAGAAAGTCATCATAGAATAATCTATTTCTGCTTACTATTAGCACCAGGCTGCCTTTGCAGTCCCCTGGACCCTCTTCATTCTACCTCTGAATTCTTCTCATTGTTTTCTTGACAGGCTTTCTTCTCACACAAGCTGAATCTTGCAAGTCAGCTCTTTGGTTCATTTTTCTTTGTGCAATCCAAGCAGCCCAATAATAAATAATGCCAAAGGCTATTTATTGTCTTGCCACAACCAAAATGAGTCCTGGATCCAAATCCAAAGATGAAGTCTGGGATGTTGTTACATATCTTGGCTCATTTTCCAATAATTACTGTCCTCAGAATAGTTGCCTTCCTGTGGTAAAGGCCAGCAACAATCATTGGTTTCTGATGGGAGATGTCATTCTGTAAATATGTTTTTTGTATTAGTTAATGAACAAAGCACTGTTGGCCAATAAGAAAGGAAAATAGGAGGGACTAGGAGACAAGGAGGAAAGAGAAGTAGTAAGGAGGAGTCAGCATGGAGAGCGTAAAGAGAACAGCACGCTGGGCCACCACTCTCCAGTAAGATGAGCCACATGGAAATACTTAGAATAGTAGAAATGGGTTAAATATTAACACAGAGCAAGCCGATAAGAAACAAGTAACTGGCCAACAGCATTATATCAAATACAGAGTCTCAGCATGTTATTGGGGGCTGGCCTGGCGGCAGGACCAGATCAGCGGCAGGGAAAACATACTTGTTACATAATGGCACCCAATGTGGGACCCGAACCCAAGACCCTGAGATTAAGAGTCTCATGCTCTACCGACTGAGCTAGCCGGGCAACATGTAGACACCGGAGAGAGCAATTATATAACAAGTATGTTTTCCCCACCGGCCACCTGGTCCCACCACCGTGCCAGCCCCAAATAACACGCTGAGACTCTGTATTTGATATAAATCTGTTGGCCTGTTACTTGTTTTTTTTATCGGCTAGCTCTGTCTTAAATATTAACCCATTTCTATTAATCTAAGTATTTCCACATGGCCTCTCTTACCAGAGAGCAGGCTGGTGTTCTGCTCTCTCCAGTCTCTCCATGTTGACTCCTCCTTACCACTTCCTCTTTCCTCCTTGTCTCCTAGTCTTTTCTATCTTCCTTTCCTATTGTCCAAGAGTGCTTTACTCATTAACCAATACAAGAAACATATTTACAGAATGACATCTATCATCTCCTCTTTTCTGTCTAAAATAAAAAAGGGTTTTAACTTTAACATAACAAAATATACCATACAACAGTTATCAAATAAGAATCACAGTTAACAATACTTAGTCCATTAACATTTAGTAAGACTTAAAGAAAATATTCTATCATCTATCCTATCTTTGTGAGTCTAAAGTCCTATATGTAACTTATCTTTAATCCTAACCAAGAAAAACTATAACCATAACTATCTGTCTTCAAAGACCACAGAATGATAATACATAAACTCTAGAAATGACAGAGACAACTCACTGCCTGGTCAGTCACCCGAAGTTCTGTAATGTTCCATCTTCAGCCCATAGGCCATAGTGTGTCTGGCAGACTTCTCAGCAAAGCAGATAACTGTCCATCTGTATTGGCAGTTTGTCAGTCATTTTTCTCTGCATCCTGTAGACTGTCTGGTAGCCTCTTCCATGAAGCAGGAATCCTGTAGCAATGTCCATCTTGTTTCAGCAGTTACTTTTCTGTGGGTCTTGCACGTCCAGTTTATACAGAATATAATCAAACAGTCTAGACAAGAGCAGTATCTTCTCCAAATGCCTAGACTTACCATATTAGAAGCAAACTCCATAATGTATTTCTTTGATGTCCACCTTCCTTTCTGATGCAGGTGGTGTTACCAGGAGCAGTTGTGCCTCACTGTCAAGAAAAACCCTAAACCATTTTAAATGCCATATTCTGTAGGTCTTTGAAAGGTTTGAAGAATGCTTATTCATCTCAAATACATCTCTGCATATATAGAAATCCTAACTAACTTAACTCCAAGTTTTGACTATCATAGGTAACTCTCAATAATCTGTACAATATTATACATTACATTTATAAATGAGCTATATAAACACAATACCTAAACAAGAGGAGAAATATACATACCACAAAATTGACTTAAATTTGTACCAATAAATGAAAATCCATTCCAAAACAAAGCATTCATATCTACACCATAATTCCCTTTTTACCTTTAAAAAGATTGCTTATGGTCATTAACCATTTATAACAAAGCCCACTTAAATGAAAACAAACATTTATAAACAATATTTGGGAATTTGGGTGTCGTTCTTTCCAAACTGCTTCCTGCTGGTATGGGGTACTGTCATGGGAGATCCTAAGAAGACGCAGAAATCTTGGCTGTAGTTGTCTGCAAGGCTGCATTGTCCTATTGACGTTGCTTCAGGGGGTCTTGCTTGATCAAGCCACATTAGTCTGGAAGGAATCCACATCTTTTCATTTTCTGTGGAAACAAAAATAGAAATCCTTTTCCCCAGTAACTTGTCCTTGGATTAAATTTTTGAGTCAAAGCATTTTTAAAATATATAAATTGGACTAATCCAGCAGCATTTCTTTTATCAGTAGTTATTTCCTCAGCAGTCAAACAATTTAAAGATAACAGAACAGCATACAATATCCAAAGTTTCTCTGTGCTTTCCATCTTTACCTGGCTTTTTTATTACTCTATTTTTTCTACATTTTTTTTTACATATTTTGAGACAGGGTTACTGTGTGTAAATTTTATCTGTCCTGGAATTTATTTTGCATACCAGGTTTACTTTGAAATCACAGAAATCTCTTTGCCTCTGCCTCCCAAGTGCTGGGATTAAAGGCATGCTCCACCAAATCCAGCTCCTCTACTTCCTTTTTTCTTTTTTAAACCATTGTATCCTGTTTCTTTTTCTCTCCCAAGCCTACATATATTTTAAAACACACTGTAAACCTTTAGTGGTTTTTCTTAATGTGAATCTGTCTTTACTGTAAATCTTTATCTTTTTCTGGCCACGAGTCTTTTATCTGGTAAACAACAACATTCCTAAAATGAAAGCCACAGTTGTTTTAGCTGTGGTCTATCCAAGATAGTGGTGGCTACCTTTATAGCCAGAACTGAGAGCTGTGCTCACTGCCTTGGTCTAAGCTGCCATTTAGAAGCATGCTGCCGGCTTGGAGATATGGTCACTGCGATCGCCAGCTCTCGTACACACCAATAAATTGTTTGCAGAACTCTTTAAAAGCCGTGTGGTTTTTTTCCACTTATGTTTATTTTGGAAACTTCTGTTAAAGGAGCCACACAAATCTTTACTTGTCTCTCACAAAACAGAGTTCAACTCAGAAAAATGCTGCTGCCAAGAAGCGTTGCTTGTCTCTGTTAATTTTGTTTTTAAAACTTTTTTAAAAGCTTTTGTTAATTTTTAAGTGGAAGTTCTTATTAGCTACTTTGGGTGCCATTATGTAACGAGTATGTTTTCCCCGCCACTGGTCTGGTCCTGCAGCCACACCAGCCCCCAATAACACGCTGAGATTCTGTATTTGATATAATGCTGTTGGCCAGTTACTTGTTTCTTATCAGCTAGCTCTGTCTTAATGTTTAACCCATTTCTATTAATCTAAGTATTTCCACATGGCCTCATCTTACCGGAGAGCGGGCTGGCGTTCTGCTCTCTCCAGTCTCTCCATGTTGACTCCTCTTTACTACTTCCTCTTTCCTCCTTGTCTCCTAGTCCCTCCTATCTTCCTTTCCTATTGTCCAAGAGTGCTTTATTCATTAACTAATACAAGAAACATATTTACAGAATGGCATCGCCTATCAGGTTTCCTAGGAGGTAGCTGGTT
This sequence comes from Cricetiscus sungorus, assembly GCA_030556225.1. NCBI lineage: Eukaryota > Metazoa > Chordata > Mammalia > Rodentia > Cricetidae > Cricetiscus > Cricetiscus sungorus. Next base: position 27,555,859 of record JANBXA010000651.1, on the reverse strand, counting down.
GGTAGTGAAATTCTGTACCTCATACATAACTATTGTGTTGTTTGTGATGGCTGCAGATCCCTAGGCAGCTAGGAAGAAAAAGAAGTAGGAGCAATCTCTCTTTTAAAGCAAGTACAGATTGATTCAGTCGACAGGTCTGTAACTCCAGCTACCCTGTAAGCTGAGAAAGGAGGATCAGAGGTTCAAGAACTGCTTAGGCTCCTGAGTAAACTATGGCTAGCCTTGGAAGCTTAGTGAAGCCCTGTATCAAGTAAAATGAAGACTGGAGATGGAGTTCAATGGTAAAGCCCAAGAGCCTGGGTTCAGTTCTTACTACTGTCAAGCATACAGGTAAACAAATACCAAAATATATATTTCCCTAAATAATTAAAAGTAAATATGATATTTTGTACTACTCTTTTTAGTAAATTAACTTATGAATATTTTTATATTCTGGTAAAGTGCAATCCAACTACAAGAAACTACAAGCAGTCAACTCTAAACCACACTTACAAAGTTATTTTGCAAAGTTATTTTGTATCAAGTTATTAATTACATGAGCAATTCTAGTGTCCATTTTATGGAATAATTACTGATAAAGCATCTCTATCTTAAGCTTGCTTTGACTTATTGGCTACTCTACATAGCCTGGATATATGTCATTTAGGGAATATAGAATAAACAGAAACTGCTGTTTTAGACTGACAAGCACTTTGGCCAATATATCCAAGACCTGGAATGTCAGTTTTTTCCCTCATGGCTATAACTTCACATACTATTTCTCAATATTTTATGAAGAAGCACACTAATGTTTGCATGCCTTCACATTTCTTAGTCAAATATGCCAAGTGACTTTAGGAGCTCTTCTTTCAGAAGTAGTATGACTAGCTAATCTGATAGCCAGCATAACGAACACAAGAATTCCTTTTGGGTTATTACTGACTTGAAAATTTATCCTCTCTGACTCAAGAATAGCAATTAGTTTTTCTTATTACTACATTCTACAGAATGCTTCTATCAATATACTTCACCTCAGAGGCTTCATTTACTTTTCTCAATATCCTTCTCGTACGAGAAATAAACAACTATGAATGCCCAAGGTCCCTCCAATAAATTCTTAAAGGGCAAATCACAACAAATATGTGTATGTATATGTAATTACAGTTGGTAATTATTGATGTTATTTCTATTATAAGTCTTAGATCTATAAGATGTTTTCCTATTTTCTCTGTTCAGTGAGTTTGCTTAAAATAAGTCATCCACACATCTAAAATAAGAAGCCGTAAGAATAGATGTCTAACTTCTTATTAGAAAACTCAGGATGAAAAGGATTCTGCCAGGAAGCGTTACAGACTAAAATGTCATTGGGCAAAGACAGCTTCTCCAGTTTTCTTCGGTTATTTGTACCAAGCACTACTTTTACATAGGAATTCTTCTGAAGCAACCCTTGCCTTTAGGTGACCACAGTTTTCTATTGTGAGGCACCCAATATATGTAGAGCAAGCAGGACATAAAGAGAGTAAATGCTTGATAGTCAAATATTAAATATTATAGCTTTCTATGTGACTGGAAATGGGTATAATAAGTATTGACTTTTAGGTCTGGTGGTTGTTAGGGTAAACAAAAAAACAGATCAGGAAATCCAAAGGACATGTTTGTTTTCTATTTTTCCATAATGGTACTCCAAGAAATATGGCCAGAATACATCTTTAAAGTACATTATTTTGGGAAGTGAACACAGGGAATATAGGACAAGATCAGAGTGAGACAGGATGGAGAAGGACCTAATCCAAGGGTGTATTGCTGAGTTGGATATTCCCATGAGCAAAAAGGACCTGTTCCTGGTGGGGAATCATGCAGAATAATACCCTGGAGGATTGTTAACTTAAGACACAAAGTAAGGGGCAGCCTGACTCCCATAGGCTGTCATTAACAACAGAGAATATCAGTGTTATCTTTTTCAGAAGTCTAACTAGGGAATAAAGAGTGTATGGGGCAACAGGCAGGACAGTCACATTAACTGAAATAAGCTGTCAAGAACTTGTGTGGAGCTAGCTGACTAATAATGGGCAGAACAAATACTTGGGTCCAGAAGACGTGGCAGGGACATGAAGATATCTAGTATCTAGTAGCACTCCCAATACTAGCAGTTACTCATTGTGAGTATCGTGCCCATTCAGTCTTATTTCTTCACCCTAAAAGAGAGACGATGATCCCCTTCCTTGCTTCTTAACCATAGTGATCCCAAAAGAGCATTGTGAAACTTCTTGGCAGATAACCCACTAGAAACTTGAAAGTTTCTGAGGATATTGTAGACCTCGGGCATAGCAAAAAAAAAAAAAAAAAAAAAAAAATGAGGATGATATTAGAGGAAGTGTGGAGGTCAGGGAAACCCTGCCTTCATGAGACAGTTCTAAAAACATCAATGGATCAGAACAAAGGACACACATAAGTGATAACCACATCACATTTAGCGTTTGGGAAAACAAATGGGTAACTCCAACACATTAGTTTTACATTCATTGGAATAGTAAAGGAATGTTTCTGGCTAAAAATAATATTGATTGATATGTACTTTTAGTGACTAAACTACAGCTTAAGATCTACATTTTAGTCATCTTTCCCCTTTTCAGCTGTAGACTTCAAATTCACTTTCTTCTATTGTGCTTTGACAATTGAAAGCCTCCAGTTACATTATTAATTTCAGCCTTTTTTATCACTAAGACATCAACCAGCAACTCCCCTTTCCTCCTCAAATTGTATGACAGTTATGCTTTAATTCCTCCATAATTTTGCATATTTAATGAAGGTTAAACACCAATGTTTATATAAATTCTCCTCTGGAGTATAGGTATACGTGTGCATGCATTACAGATCTGATCATGGTTAACCATATTCCAGATGACACCTCTTGAAGGGATTAAGGAACCGCTTTGCAGAAAAGAACTCCAACTGGTGTTTGAAATGATAATGGACTTTCAGTGATGAACAACTGAACTTCTGCAAGCTGTGACCCTACAGGCTTCCCTTGTGAAGTTTCCTAATTCTCCATCCTACTTCTCCCTGGGTACCTTTTATTGGGGTGGTTACAGCAGACACCTCTCAAGGGAAAAGTACAGACCCTGAAGCTGCTAACAGAGTCTTCAATATTGACATGGTTGTGTGTCTCTCAGTCACTGGTAGTTTTATAAAATCTTAGTTCTATTTTTACACACAATGCAAACAGTGTCTGCATATCAAATATCTCAGGAAGCACACACTATTCCATTCTAAAACTTCAAACACCTTCAAAGAATGTCTAGATCTTCTATTTTGAGATTCTATGAAAGCCTGTCCTCCCATGCCTATGCTTTCATGATTTAGGATCTTAGTTATTTCCCTAAACTTACATGAGAGTGGTTGTGATGTGTCAGGAACTACCTGGCTCTCAGGGATTCAGAGGTGGAAGCTAGGATTGATTGCCTGCATCCCTCAAGGAAGTCCCAGTTTGATCTTGTGTCATAATAAATCGTACTAAAGAAGAATGAACATTGGAGTGGGTAACAATGGGGATTCAGTGTTTCTTAGTCTTTCAGTTGGCAATGGAAGTCTTAGGACAGGGGACTCCAGGATAGAGTTGTTGAAGGAAAGCTTGAAAAGAAGAGGAGATAAGTTCCCAAATGTACCTGTCTTCTTCCCTGTGTGGGCCAAGTGTGTAGTGAGTGAGGCACAAAGTCAGGTGAGAAAGAGAAAACTGCAGGTTTTGATGCAGGTAGAAGACTTCTGGGGCTTGTCCTCATACATTGTGTGTGTGTGTGTGTGTGTGTGTGTGTGTGTGTGTGTGTGTTCACTTTGTAGCTTTTGTGACTTTTTCCCCTGTGTATTCAACAAGTACTGACCATTCACTACATGCTAGTTATGATAACAACATAACACTGGTTGCTGAGCAAATAGTTGTGATTAATCATGGATACTTATATCTACTATGGAGATGCATACATGTGACATTAAAGGACACAGAGAGAGAGAGAGAGAGAGAGAGAGAGAGAGAGAGAGAGGAGAGAGAGAGAGAGAGAGAGAGAGAGAGAGAGAGAGAGAGAGAGAGAGAGAGAGAGAGAGAGAGAGAGAGAGCGCTTGGGAGGAGTGAGAGGCAGGGAAAGTATAGCCATCATTGATAAGATAGCATAGAGCAATGGTTCTCAATGAGTAAGGGCTGCAATCCCTTTGTTGGTAGCATGTCAGGTTATGATTCATAAAAGTGTCAAGATTACAGTTATGAAGTAGCAATGACATAATTTTATGGCTGAGGTCACCACAGCATGAGAAACTGTATTAAAGGGCTTCAACATTAGGAAGGTTGAGAACCACTGACATGGAGGAAGCAGTGATAAATCCTCCACATAGTGGGGTGAGTTTGCATTGAGTCTGTTTGCTAAGCTTGTGTATTCTAGCAACTAAGACAGCAATAAAGATTACAGGTGCGGATGACTTGACACGGGACTGTGATTCTCTTACATAGAACTGTCAGCCAACAAACTGCAAGCACTTTTCTTTACTATTCTGCAGCAAGCTGGTCCCTTTGCAGTGGCATTGAAGATGATAAGCAGCCTACCTCTGGAAGTTGTGTTCTGTCACCTTGCTGGCTGCCCCACATAGCAGAGTGAAATCTCCTGGTTGTTAATGTAACTTTGCTCCTTTAGTGCCTGTGACATCACCATTTGTTTCTGAACTTTGTAATCAAAGTGACTCAGAGTTAGGGTGGGGATCCTAGAAGGGAGAGCTTGGGTTTACACTTGTTCAGAGTGTAACCCACTGTGTTCCTCATTTCTTCTTACCGTTTCTGCATTAAATGTTCTCCTCATGGATGGCTTAGCATTTGACTAGGAGGTATGCAGTTCTAATGAAGGTAAGAAAACTTTTCTATACTATTTATTTCTAGGTCTTGGAGTTGGGCGTGATTGAATCAAATGTGTATTGTTTTTTCTTGACACATTACTTTTATGTTAGGGGAAAATGTAATTGGTCTTTCAAATCAATTTAGATATCTATCTATCTATATATATATATATCATACAAGCACAAAACAAATAATAAAATGATGGCATAGAGGGTACTGCTGACATATTTTAAATTAAAGGACTTAACAAAAATGAGAAGTCCTAATGTTCTGACAAGGCATGGAAGGCAGGGCTGAGGAATGCTTGTTTAAAAGTGTTTGTGAGCTTTTGATTTCAGTAGGTGTATTCTGTACTTATCTAGTTACAATATAGGCCTTATTTGCTGCCCTATAGTGGCAAACTTCACCCCTGTGATAGCTGGAGTAGGAAATTGGCAAAGATGTTTTAGCAGAAGCATTGGGTGATTTTACAAGACTGAGACATTTTTCCTAACTCAAGCGAAAGTCATTAAGTTGATTTTATTTTTGATGTACAAGAAGTGATTTTGAAAATTAAGATTTAATTCTTGTTAGCACCGCATTGTTTGGGACTTTGTATAATAGAAAAAATAGCAGTAGATAACTTCGGTCTGTGTTGATGTAGCTTGATAAAGTGAAACTGAATCTCTTCACTTCCTAGAAATTCGGTAGATGCTGTCTGCTCAGAGCACCGAACTGGACACTACATTTTCATTTTAGTGCAAAGACTGAGCAGGTGTGTAGAAGCCAAGGTTCTAGTCTCCAGCATCAAACAGTCCTTGGCGTGAAAGCCTGCTTCATCATTAAATACTTGTGGGTTTTTTGTTTTGTTCTGTTTTTCTTGTCCTTTGTTGCCTACTTTGTAAAAGGAAGTAGACAGAAGTGTGTTAGTTGAGAAAAAAAATTCAGTGAACTAACTTAACAGCAAGGTGTCTGCTATGTAAAGAGTATCCAAAAATACTGATTATTAGCCTGTACATCTATTTTAGTATATGAATGTAAAAATAAACAAATGATGCCCTGTGTGATAGAACTTACTTTAAGAGTTTGGTGATTGTTAGTAAAGTCTTTGCATAAGGTAGGCCAGCTGTAAAACTTCCTCTTGGCCTGAGCTGTTTTTGATTTTTCATTTGCTTTCCTTTTGCTTTCACATTTATCTATCCCTCTGTATATCTCATCTGTCTATTTGTGTGTCTGTGTATTGTCTATCTTTTCACATTCTTACGTATGAAAACCTTACATATGTGTGTAGTGGTGGGGAGTGTATCACAGTGTGCTTTATGGAGGTTAAAGAACAACTTCTGGGACTTGGTCCTTTCCTTTTCTTCTATCATAAGTTTTCTAGCAATCTAACTCATGTGATCAGGCTCCACTGGCAACAGGCTCCTTTACCTGCCAAGACAGCTCACTGGCTCCCTTTCCTTTTCTGATATATTTTTTTTAAAGATTAAATTTATTTTTAATTATGGGTGTGTTTACAGGGGAATAGTTTTGCCTGAATGAATGCAGGTGCCCTCAGAGGCCTGAAAAGGGTGTTGGATTCTCTAAAACTAGTGGTAGGGGCAGTTGTGAGCCATCTGATGTGGATGCTTGGAACCAAGCTTGGGTCCTATGCAAGAGCAATACATGCTCTTAATTGCTAAGCCTTCTATCTAGACCTGTTTCTGAGAATTCTCAGCTGGTTTTTTGGATGCCTTTGTTTTCTTCTAGAGTTACACTTTTACAGTCTACTTTCCATAAGATATCCCCCACTCAACTAAAACATTTCCCTTATATTTTTCTTCTCTATAATCTGAGATACACTGCACCTTCTCCTGGACCCCAGGGTTTCAAGTCTCCTTATTTTTTTTCACATCCCCGTTTTCTTCTTTGTGATGATTCGAAAGACTGCACTGTTCCTCCTTCTCTTTAGGTATTTGTAGGGTGACCTAGCATGGCTACACTTTGTTTGATCAATTCTTGCGCAATCTTTTTCTATAAGAGTTCTGTCTTGTCCCCATCAATTTCATCAGCTTTGAGACAAGTAAATTTTGCAGCTTCTTGCAACCCAGAAGTATACCTTCTTGCCTTTTCTCTGTTTCCTACCTACCCCTCCTATCATTTCTCTTGACCTAACCTGAGTAACCCTTATTTCTGGGCACCCCTCCCACAGTGAGTTCAGTAGTTACCATGCTGTTGCCTGCTCATTATAAAAGGCTGAGCTAGTTTAACCCATGTGCATCCTCATTCAGAAGGGAATTGAGCTTGTTGTACAATGAGGAAACAAGACACCTTACTAGCTGAACCTTGGTTTTTTCCTGTTGTTTATTTAGATCATTGTCTCACACAAGATTATATACTTACTGAGTTGAGCTCATTTTATAGTTGGGAAATGAATATTGATATAATTGTCTAGCATTCTAGCCCTATATGGTAACTTGAGTTTGAAGGGGGAAATTGTCTCAGTTCACTTTGTTTTCCTGTTTGAACATGGTTAATTATTTATTTGATAGCAGATCTGCAGGCATCAACCCTAGAGTGACTAGAAACCTGTGAATATTTCACCATCCTGAATTCAGCCTCCCTTCATTTGTTTTACTGATAAAATGTTGACAGAGGCAGACACTTTATTAACTATCTTATGTATCTCCCAACTTTTTCCCTTGCCTATTTTACTTTGATTTATTCAGGTTACTGGTGAGGAGTCCTGGGTTCTGACAACCAAAATGTCATCATTGTATTCTAGGAAAGTGAGACGCTAGTAACATAAATAAATAAAAGACACAGAGACTTATGTTGGGCTTCAACCTTCAAGCTGAATATCAGAAAAGCACAATAGCTGGCCACTAGCTCTCACCTCTAGCTCAGGCTGAAAGGGCTGATCCTGTCTCCACAAGGTCTCACCAGGCCTCAGACTGTAACCTCTTCTCAGCATGGCTGGAGCATGAATACCCCTATCTTCAGTGTGGCTAGAGAATAAGTACCTCTATTGAATCCTGGTATTGACTCATATACCTCTCATGAGTCTTGGAATCAAAGGTCTGAGCTATAATTCTCTTCTAGACTAATTCATTCTTGTGTAGGTCTGGGTGGCCTTGCACTACAGAGATCCAGCTATCTCTTAATCCTGAGTCCTAAGATTAAAGGTATGTACTACCACCACCTCCTAGCTTCTGGCTGCTGGGATTAAAGGTGTGTATCACTATTGCCTGATCTCTATAGCTGGAGGCTGACTTTGCTTTTCTGGATACTCAGTCAAGCTTTAATAATATATCACTACGACACTCTTCTCCATTGTCCGTTGGTCTTGCCTTTGAATTCTAATCCTTTTTCAGGTTCTGTTCTATGTCCTCAGCTTAAGTCTCAGTAATATCCTTAGTGTTTTCTGGTTACACAGATTTTTCAAAAGTGTTTCTTCTTTTTGTTTTTGTTTTTGATTTTTTTGCCTCACTAAATATATTGTACATGTGGGTCAATAAAGACAGAGGATGTAATGAACTCACTGCATAAATAGTTCCTTTGGGTTCTGCTTTTTCTGTCTGGTGCTTGCTCCCTCCATGAACAGAGTGTGGAATAACAGTCAAAGACTCAGCAACCCCTTCCCACCCCACACCCCCTGTCTTTCATGTAGAAACGAAAGGTTATTTCTCTTTTTCTCTCAATGAAATATCTTTCTTCTTTCTATATTTAATGTTCAAATGTTTCACTGCTATTTGTCTTGGCTGTGGGTATGCTGGATTGACTTTTCTGGAAGGTAGGCTGATTTTGGGCAAAGGGATTTGTCTTTATTTTAATTTCAACGAATATTTCTATCTGCTTTTCTTGGCTCAACTGTTCTATTTGGTGGCCCTTTTACTTCAGGCTGCATCATTTGTGTCCTCAGGATTAACCTCATTGATCCCAATCGTTTGAATTCATCAGGCTAGCTCAACACTTCTTCCATTTCAAGAATGGCTTCCAATGGGATGTACTTACAAGTTGTATTTACAACTGGTTACCATTGAAATTTTTATTTCCTTGACTCTTCAGTCTTCTTTGTTCTTACTATTTTGTTAGGCTTGTCTTTAGTTCATGCACACCTCTGTATATATTCTGCCATTACTTTCTAGTTATGCTATCTCTAATGTCTAGTCATTTTATAGACTATGGCTATCTGTTATATATTTAATGTGATGTTTATTTTGCTCAGGATAGTCAGATTGGTTTGGTGTAGTATACATGTGCAGACTTATGTTTAGTTGGTTTTAGCACTGCATTTGAGACCTTATAACTCATAATGATCGCTGTAACTGCGATCACCTTACCTCACAGGACTGCCTGAGGGCTAACTAATGTTATATTTCCATTTTCTTCACCTGAATTATTTGTCATGAGTGGACACTAAGCAATGTGAGGTTTTGTATGAACTAAAAATCACATTCATGTGTTTAGACCATTCCTGTTGGGTTATTGTGTGTCTGAGGTGAAGTTTTAGGACTTTGATTTCCTACAGTTTGATGTATAGTAGTGTAAGCTCTACTTCAATTGTAGAGTCAGCGCCATGGTTTATGCTCCCTTTTGTTTTAGGCTAGCCCATACTTCAGAAAGAAAAGGAAAACAAAATATTTCTCTCCAAATTTACGTACTGGATTAGGTTCCTATGGCTACCACAAATGTGATGGCTTAAAATACTGAAACCACTGTTTTACAGTTCTGACGCCTTAACGTCTGAGATTGGACATTCAAAGGCCACACACTGCAGAGGAGAATTCTTCCTTGCTGACTTCCAGTTCTTGTGTGCCCTGAGATTTCTTGATTGTGGCAGTGTGATTCTAGCACCAACCGCCATCTTCTTGTGACCCTTCTTCCTGTGCATACATGTTGTGTCCTTTTCTGACTCTCTTTGGGATTTAGGGCATGACCCAACCTAGAATGATCTTCTATCCAACCTTATCTTCTTCCCATTTACAAAGTTCCTAGCTTCAGATATGACCTTAAAAATCCCAGCGTCTGAGTCAACCCACTATCATGTATTCAGAAGGACTTTCAAGACTCATCACAAGGCTATGGAGTCTGTGCATTGATTAAATCTCCTAGAGTTCCACCCTGCAACCCTCCACAGCTTGTGGACATGAGAAATTACTCTTTCATCCTAGCATGGTAGAATCTGTTCTCCTCTGTCTCTGTCTGTGTGGGTGGAGCATCATTTTTGTTATTTTTCCTTCACTCTGCCCACAGGCTTCTTCGTTGTTTTTGTCTTAAAATTATTTTATTTGTATTGGTGTGTATATGTGCCTGACTTTTATGTACATCATGTGTCATCCTGCTCGTCTAGTCCCCACTAGACTTTTTCGGTGGAAGTTGGGGCCTCACTATGTTAGGTAAGGAGTATACTACCAGGGAACACTTAAGCCCCAGTCATTCTAGATTACCCCAGTGGGTGGCTGTATTTGCTGCCCAACTAGGACTCATGTCTGATTCCATGTCCTTAACCTGTAGCACTTCTACTCATTCCCTACGTAGGACTTCATCAAAGTTTTTGAAGATTTAATTTTTATCATATTAAAATGTATTTTATTTATATAATGGGGTCAAATTAATTATTTTTGCAAACTGTTAGCTTGTCTGCACATTTTCATTTTCAATTCTAAGCTTTTCAATTATGAGCTTGTGTTCTGTCAAAAATGAACCTGAGGCAAGGATTAAAAATATTGATCTTTCATGTACAAGGTAACAACCTGAAGCAGAGTGTGTGGGTCTGTGAGCGATGGGTTTCCATACTGGCTGCTTCATGAGCATGGGAAAGGGGATTTGGGAACTTTTGTGGCTGACAGTTACATTCTCTCAGCATGACGGACATTTCTATAACCTGAATAGAGAGCTGTGTTTCAGAGCAGCCCATGAGAATGAGGGATGATGGGCAGAGATGGCACTCATCTGCCAGATCTATTATTTCCTTTCAATAGAAATTTACCACGCACCTACTGGTTCAGTAAGTAAACGTACTTGCTGTGCAAGCATGAGATCTTGTTCTTGGACCCTGAGAACACATGTAAAAGAAAGCCAGAGGCAGTTCTAGCGTGGATAATTCCAATAGTCTAATGGGAGACTGGAGGCAGAGAGAAGAGAATGCCCAGAAGCATACAGGCCAGTTAGCCTGGAATACTAATTAGAAAACCAGCAGAGAGGCCTTACCTGAGTGGTGAGGAGAGACACCCATCATTCTCCTTTGACTGCCACAGGTATGCCTAAATTCACACCAACTAACATGTGCACACATACCCACATATACATGTACACACAGATTTGGTACACAGAGGTAAACCATCCTATGTATTCAGACTTCATCATCTAGTCCCTTTGATGACAATTCAGGATGCCATGGCCAGCCCAGGGCCTGCATGAAAGTGTTTCATTTTATTTCAGAAACATGAGGATAAGCCAGGCTCTGCAGGTGTGGGGCTAGCTGGCTTTAGCTCTGAAGTGGTGTTCAGAGAAACTGTCCTGGCATGAACACAGTAAAGTTAATAAAACAGTTAAGACAAAACAATCTAAAGAGGATCATGAGATTTGCATCCAAGGTGATAAATCATATTTATAGATCTTTTTACTACTGAGCATTTTTGACATTCCTAGGAAAACACAACATGGTTACTTTGGACAGCCATGAAAAGGTAGTTAGATTTCAGGGTGAAAAATTAGTGACCAGTAACCACTTGCTGCTTTCTGCATCTGTCACCATATGCTATATCTTTATTTTGTGTTTTTTTTTTAATTTTTAATTCTGAGTTCTTAAATAGTTTCAAATTTGAGGCTAAGTAAAAGTACATGAACACAATAAAGTTTTATTTACTTTTCCCCAGCTTTCCTTATGCTAACATCTAATACTAAAAATTTGAGAAATTAACAACAAGATAATACTATTATGGATGCTATCAATTTTATTAGAATTTCATCAGTACCCCCAATAGGCTTAGCAGATCTGTCTTTTCAATCTTCTCTAAAGTGTAAGTTAGTCTTGCTTTGTTTTCTGTGACCTTGATTGTTTGGTGGCTAGGTAAATTGTAGCTTTGCCTTATAGTTTTCTCATGTTCAGAATGAGGCTGTGTGTTTGTAGCAGAACACCCACATGATGGTACATTACTTACCATCATGTATCATGTAGTGCAGATGTGGTACACTTGGCATCATGTGTAACGTAGTCCATGATTGCAACATGACTTATCATGGATAGTGTTAGCCTGTTTGCTTGTGTAAACTAGTTTGTCAGGCTTTCCTACTTTAAGTGATGATTTCCTCCCTTAGGTACTCTGGTCATTAGGAGGCACCAAGTCCAGTCTATGTTTAAGAAGAGAGGCACTAAACTTCACTAACCATATGAACTTTGTGTGCAGATATATTCTCTAGAATTATTTAGTAAGAGAAGCTATTCTTTCTACCATGTATTTGTGTCAGTATGAACCAATATTGTAACTTATTTTGCTGATTAAAATTTCCAGCCCTGGCCATTGGGGGACTCTGAGGTTGAGGCCTGTACTCTTTTGTCATTGCATCTACTTCTCAAAAAATGTAGCACTGCCTTACTTTCCCTTCCTTGTTACCTCTTAAATGTGGCTTCCTACATAAAAGTGTATTTTCCTCAGCCAGAAAATTGTATTTTCCTACAGAAAGTCTAGCTGAGCTGGAAGGAAATATTTTATCCCTGATTTTGATATTTGTAAGAAACCTTACACTGAGGAAAAGCAGTTATAGAGTTTATAAATTTCCTTCAGGGGTAAAATACCTTAAAATGCAAAAATTCATCAAAAGATTCTGTTAACATGCTTCTGTTATTTTCATCAATCATATTCTGTTGACATTAATGATATATTGTTCTTACTAGAAAAATCAGCTGGCTTAATTGTTGATTTTTCAGAAATTCTTGGCAAGTCAGAGTAATTCATTTGGATTTTCAAGGGAAATTTTTACAGTATAATGATCTGGATTTTGATTCTCAAAAGTTGTTAATCACTGAAAATGAACTCCATCCCACATTCATATTGGCAGTGAGGATGAATTTGCTTGTTTGTTATGATTGTGGATTTGATTTCTCATCTCAGCAAATATAGAACTGGATGCCCTTATAGTGCATCTCAAGATTGATTTGACAGCTTGAGAGGCCATTTAGAATGAGGGTTGAGGGAAGATGTAAGTACTTGATATTACATTTCACTCTATGTCATTTTCTCAAGTGTATAAATTCCTTGAGAACTGAAACTTTTTAAATGCAACATTTAACAGGAGTATCCAGTCATCACTGCCAACCCAAATAAAGTTACAGTAACTGTGTACTAACATACCTATGTAAAAATATTATTTACTGCATAAGCTTTTTCTTGTCACCGAAATGCACTAGAGGCTTGGTAGATAGTTATAACTCCAGACTTTTCAAGTTGTTTAAAGCAATACCAAGTCAAGAATGCTGACAGAATTCAATTGTTTTTCTTCACTTTTCAAGTAGAAATGGGGTAATCCTTTCATATGATACTTTCAGACTTGAGAAATTATTCTACTCATAGTAAATCCATTGTGGTTTCTTCTCCCAGCTGTATATTTCACAATTGGCAGAGAACAACACCTGGAAGTCTTGCTTTTCTCCATTTCCTAATAAGCCTCTAATCACTTAATGAAGTCTCTTGGGGGTGGTCTTTGTCTCAACTCTCTCTTGGGTAATCCAAGTACTGTTCTAGTGTGAAAAATAACAATTAAAGAGACATGTAAATGTGCCAGCTAAACGCAGACCTATGGCCAATGCTTAATTATGCTATTCAGTGCCTGTGAAGTGTAGGGAGTGATGGCTAGGATTGTGGAAATGTCAAGTAACTTCAAACGTTAAGTATAACTTACTTAGATATATAAGGGAGACAATAGGAATTCAAGTGAAGGAAGTACTCTGTGAAGTCAGCGTATGTCAAAATTTTGAAAAGAATGAGGCATCCCATTGTTGATGTTTTCTGTCCTGAGCCTGTAGACCATTGGCTATGCCATCTGGCTGATGTCAACTTCTTGTCCTTCCTATATCTCTTCCATCCTTGGTACCACTTTCAAATGTTCTAACTCTTTATTTCTTTGCTTGTTCTAATTTGGGGCTGTGAATGGGCATCAGCAGGAGTGTAGTTTTCAAGATTGGTCTTTTGCACAGTTTGGGAGCTAGGATCTGAGCCAGAGAAACAACACATGGCACATAGAATTTGATGCAAAAAGTGGGACGTGACATAAATGTGATTACTTCTATTTTAATCTAAAAAGATATAGATGTCCCTAAACTGGTTGATTCTATACAACAGCACAAAAACGTGGATGTCACCCAGTTGCTGGGTGAGCATACAACTTTCTTAGTGTGAGAAGAAGCATGCACATGTAACAGAGGAGCGGTTGTAGGGCCATGGATTGGGTCTTGTGCTCTCTAAACTCCCCTACTATGCTGTCATTCAAAAAGGTCCATATTTTCCAGGCTCTCTTTCTCTATGGCATCTGTATAGATTTAGCCAATGGGAGACACAGACAAAAAATCAAAAGTTCAGAGGGGGAGTAAAGAAGCCCCTCCCCATTTTTAATTGTTAAAGTGTTCTGGCAGAGGCTGCCTTCCTTATGTACCTTGTTGGTAATTTCACAGCTTGAATAAGACCTCACTGTTACTTTCAACTTCTCTGGTTGCCCATCTAGGTCTGTAGCAGCTTCTCATTGCTGATAATCACTGGATATTTTTACTTATTCCTTTATGAAAAAAAAAAAAACCAAACCAAAGCACACCCATGTTTGTGGCTTGACCCTGGCCTGACCCTTTTACTACTCACACTGTCAGAAGGCAGGTGTCTACATGGGCAGTCATTCCTGCCACGTCCTACACAAATCTGCCTGGTGTGCCTGAACTCTGTGTGTGTTTGCTGCTAATGGCTACTGAGTTGCCCAGGAAACCATGCCATCTGGCCAGTGGTTACCCTTAGCCAATGGCTCATATACTTAGAGATGCAAACATCCTCTTACTTCTTGGGAAAGACAAGGCTGTGGTACAATCCAGTTTTTGATGCTTCCTGGACTATTCTAAGACCATGCTTTAGCCAAGCCTAGCCTGCTGGGCTTCTGACCTTTCTCTCTATAATTTCCTCATTTCTTTATGACCCTCTCTTGAAAGTTCATTCTTCTCAGTGTTGCTCTGTTTCAGCTACTAGGAACCCCACTTTAACGTGTATTTACGGAGGTAATAGAGAAAATCTGCTTATCTGATGAGACACATAAATGGAGTTTAGGAGCATTAATTCCCAATGTTTCCAGCAGTAATTTGACAGGGAAGGCAGTAGTGAACCATCCAGAGGAATGAACAGTGGGTGGAAAGTCTGAAATGTTTAAAACTGAAGAGAAAAAGAGCCTTACTATGTTGTTTAACATTGATACGTAGTATAAGAAACGCCTATAGGATTGTTAGTGAAGTGTACTTCTGGGGGTTTCTGTGAGACTGTCCTAATGGTCAAACCATGTAAATTCTGACACAGTGAGGGAATTTTCCATTGATGGATTCATCTCCCAGCAACAGAATAGGAAGCTGTGAAAGGAACTAGGCAAAGCCTACTCAGAGGAATGGGTCCCTGGGATCTAAACCTTGCCCTGGCTTCTTCATATAGCCTCCTTTATTTTTTTTTCTGTCCCTGCCCGTCATGATAAAGCTCATCTGTCACACATTCCTAACACCAGGATGCTCTAAAAGACAGAACCAACTAGATAAAATACCCTGAAAGTATGAGCCAAAGTAAACAATGTCTCCTTGAGGTTCTCTAAGTGTCGGGTCACGGGGATGAGAAAAATAATATACTTACCAAAATGAAGAAGGTGTGGAGAGGCTAGATTTTGTGGTAAGAAGATGATCCTGTGCCTTTGGCCAATTGAGTGCAGCATTTTTAGTAGTGCAAATGCCTGGGTGGCAATTATAAATGAAGTTGATGCAAGACTAGACATCCAAACTCTAACATAATTATATGGAGTCAGGAATTCTCAGAGTTGAATCATATGTCTCCTTTTTTGGAAGAAGACTAGCATGTGTAGTCTTGTGGAGATGCAAATAGGACTGTGCAATTTAGTGGGAGTAAAGCCAGGAATAGCAGAAGCAGCTAAACAGAGTGGCACCATTGCTAAAGTTGCCGCCAATGAGTGTGTGCAACCCAGGGGGATTTTTTTTTTTTGAGGTAGTTTATTTGAGGACCATTTACCAGGAGGAGGGCTGGGAAGCACTCACCCATTACCCTCCAGCATTTCCATAGGCATAGCCTTCTCCATGATTCTGGGACGTGGTGATGTATTGGGGGCAGTGATGAGTGAATCACTATGATTCTCCATCTCCCAGCTTCTCAACACTATAGATCAAGTTTTGCCCTCAGGCAAAGTGCCCCAGGCTGTGGTCAGTGGGCTAGAGTCTTCCCCAGAACTGGTTATACAGTGTGATTGAAAGAATAAGTGAACATGCCCAAGAGTTGTTCATCGAGTACATGTACATGTGGGGTCCAATGTGTTCAAACCACCTGAGTGCAGTCTGCTCCCTGTGTAAAGAATAACCACAAAGTGGTTAGGCAAAACAACTGACTTAAGGCAGAGTCAAGTCTGACTGCACATAGACATTGACCTCTGAGACCTTTGATACTGGTTTTGGGTTTTTTTGGTGTAAGTTGAGACTGAGCACTTAGGGATTCACTTCTCATTACAGCTCTTTGCATTGTTATGATGTTTTTTCTTCAAACCCCCAACTAACTCCTCCTTAACTTACATAACCCCCCTTTTTTTCTGAGAGAGAAAGGAGTTGTTTAACAAGGTCACTCTTTCTTCTGAGTGTCATTGTCCCGAGCCTAAGTGTAGACACACCTTGGTGCAGTGTACACCTTGGTTCTGATGGGTTTTCCTGGGTCAGCACTGGGTTTTATCTTTGTGCCCATAATACTAAGAAATTGGCAATGTAACTAGTACTTTAAAATATCCAATGCAAGGAAAGGTGTTAAGGGAGGAGAGATGTGAAAGAGGCCAGGAGTAGGCACCAACTGAATTCAGTCTTCCCTTGATTCTACTTTAGTTATGTGAAGTAAAGCACATCCGTGGTCCTATATTGTCCTCTAAGAAACAATCCCATGTCCTGCGGTGTCCCTTATTGCCATTTTACATACTCATGTACTAGGAGTTTAGTCCCCCACCCAACCCCAGTGCAGGGGCATTGCAAATTGATGGACTTTCAAAGGTGATTTGCAATTGAAGGTGATTGGGTCATGACATTTTTTGAAGGTATAAATTCAATGCCTCCTTCCAGGATTTGGTTAAGTCTGGCAAGAGTGGATTTATTCCCGTAGAGCAGGTGGTCAAAGAGTAAGTCTGGCTTCTCCTGTTTCTGGTCTTGCTATACAATATGCCTTGGGGTGTTTTGATTTTGTTTTTTGTGTTGCTGTGACAAAACACCATGCCCAAAAGGAATTTATAGAAGAGAGAATGGAATTTGGTTTATAGTTCTGGAGGATTTATAAGCCATAGCAGTAAGGGATACTTGGTAGTAGATGGACAGAATGAGAATCATAGGCTTAAAACAGTTACTGGTAACTGTCACCCTCTAAATCTGCACATCACTGCATATATAACAGCTTACAGATTATGGTATTGGCAGTCATCTAGTAAATTTTGAAAGTGAAAGTAAGAGCCAACTCTGACCCTACAACCTCTGCTCATGACCTGGCAAAGATGCTCAGAAACTCTCATTATCCAATAAGACTGTCAAGGTACCCTCACTCTCCAATAAGACTGACAAGGCATCTCCACTATCTAAAAAGACTGACAATGTACCTTCACTATCTAATAAGACTGACAATGTACCCTCACTATCTAATAAGTCTGACAAGGTATCACCACTATATAATAAGACTAACAAGGTACCCTCACTATCTAATAAGACTGACAAAGTATCACCACTATCTAATAAGACTGACAATATACCCTCACTATCTAATAAGACTGACAAGGTACTCTTACTATCTAATAAGTCTAACAATGTACCCTCACTATCTAATAAGTCTTACAAGGTGTCACCACTATCTAATAAGACTAACAAGGTACCCTCACTATCTAATAAGACTGACAAGGTATCACCACTATCTAATAAGACTGACAAGGTACCCTCACTATCTAATAAGACTAACAAGGTATCCTCACTATCTAATAAGACTAACAAGGTATCCTCATTATCTAATAAGACTGACACTCAAAGTTGGGATTATTTATCCTCAACTCATCTGAACACAAAAGTTGTTGTGCCTACCAAGCTAGATTCCAGGCTCTGTACCAAAGCTTCCTTTTGGCTCCTCAGAGGAGCAAGTGTCTTTCTTTTCCAAGGTGGGTTGAAACTGATGCTTTTGTGCTCACATTAAGCTTTTTCTCAGACACTCTTGCCCTGTGGACTCAGATTAAATTCAAGGTAGCTTATTAAGTGTTTGCCAGGGGTGTGTCCCTGCCCTCAGAAGAGCCTCTAGCTCAGAACTGAGTACTGGCTGTTTCACAAAAGTGGTGTGCATACTGATTAGGTGTCCTCTGTGCCTTTGGAGACAAGAGCATTGGCAACTGGAAAATACCCAAAGATGATAACAGTGATGATCCCCCGCTACTCAGAATGCTCAAGTGTGTGCCCAGGGACCAATGTTAATTTATTTTGGAGCTATTATCCTCTGTTTTGCACTGGACCTTTCAGTTGGTTCTCTGTGCTTTAGGTGTTGAGGAGGGTGCTCAGCCTGGATTATGGGTCCTTTTTTTGTGTGGCCCTGGATAGGTCTTTCAACTCCTGCTGCACTTTGTTGGGCATGCCTGTGAGAGGGCGGTGCTGGCTAAGGTGCTGAGAGGTTTTGTATCTGCTTGTAGGATTCTAGCATGTTTGGACAGGTGAGCTATTAGACAAAATTCAGATAATTTATCTTATGGTGGGAACTTTCCCCTTTGAGCTTTCCTTTAGATAACAAAGCAATATCAGATACTACAGGCAATATGTCTTAGAGGAGGAATTAAGGCAAATAGAGATTATCAGTCTCTGTGTGTTTTGGGTTAAGTCTTCTTTGTTAGAAAATAACATGGAATTTGCAGCTTAATTGAGATTTGGTCTGGTGTTAAAGTGTTATTTACAAAGCTTGAGAGAGCCAGCCTGATGCTGTGAGGTTGCTAATAGCAGACAGGCATAGATAGGTTCAGGAAGTAATGGTCTTAGGCTTTGCCAACATTTCTGAGAAATAACTGGCAGCTGGATTCCTTGGTATTTTGAAAGGGCAGGTAATGTGCATACATAGATTTGGTGGCTTTCTTAAAGTTGTTTGTTTTTAAACTGGGATGCTATACCTGTGTTTTCCTTTCTCCTGGTTTCAAATATCTATCTGTTCTATGGAGCTACCTGTGCTTAGAACCCTGATCTGTTTGTGTGGTTTTCATGGGCTTGATGTTTATTTGAATAATCTAAAGCAGCAGAAAAGGAATACGGTTAATCACCTAACCTTTACAAGGAGGAGCATTTAAAATGTCAGCATTTGATTTCCCGACCAGGTGAGCTATTACGTTATTAGGCGCCTATTTATTTATTTACATACCACATCTTTGGGGAAAAGGATTTGAAACAACTTTGAACTGCTTCTAATAAAGGGTGAAAAAAATAAGCAGGATAGAAAAGATGAAAGAGTAAACAAAGTGAGGAAGTCAACATAGTATCTGCAATGTACCTAAGGGTATGAAAACAGAACCAGGGCAGAAATAATTTGTATAATTTTTCACTATTCAAAAGAGGAGAACACAGTCTTCTGGTTCAAAACCCACAGCAAACATTGTACCAGGAGTGTTGGTGATATTCATTCAGTAGATACTTATTTACACACTAAGTAGCCCTGTCCTGCGTCAGGTGCCTGGAGGCAAAGCGACACAGGCAAGAATGCTCTCATAATGTTAATAGTAGCAGACACTGTTATTGCTGCACCTACAAACATGTGACCAATTGTACTTTGTTTTTATACCATTTATGGAAATAGTAACAGTTCTGATTCTCTAGTCAGACACCCAAGAAACAGTAGGCATCAACCAGGTTAAGGGAAGCAAGAGAAGTAGCTGAGTGGATTGGAGCTGCTACACCGAGCTAGTAGTGTAGCTATAGAGAGAGCCAGAGAGGAGCCTGTGAAGGTTAGCACCAACTCCTCAGTCCGGTCACCCATGTCCCAGTACTCTGATTCAGCTTTATCGGAGTTAACACATGAGCGTATACATACTTTTTATTCCCTGAAAAGAAACACATACTTTCTTTTGGATTTGCTGTGCTTAGTAATTTATATAGTTTAAGTCTTATATTGTTTTTCAACTAAAATTTAATAACCTTATGTCAATTTCCCCAACTTTTTTTTTTTTTAAGTTTGATGTACCTAGGAAATCTAAAAGCTAGGAAACTTTGGTCTACTAAGCTCTCAATAAATCTGGCTGGAGAGATATGAGGTTAGTGAAACTGAAGGTTGAAGCATGGTCTGCTGATAGAATTTCCTCCTTGACTAAGGCAAGGTTTTCAAAGCACACAAGTCACAGTTTCCCTGAGCAATTATTTCAGGCTGAACACTGTGGTTAGTCACTGAGCTTGTGCGGTGAGTAGAAACTGAATCCAGTTCTATTTCCTGATCCCATACTGTATGGGGGTGGGAACCAAGCAAAAGAAAGGGAAGCTTTGTTTCTTTATAGGAAGATGCTGGCTGGTTGTAGAACACACACTCCCAGTGATCTAAAATAAGGATCAAACTTAACAATTCCACAAGTCTACATGCAGACTGAAAATAAGATATCTGTGACACTCATTTAGTGAGATATTAGTTTAACGAGTTAGCCTGTTCCTGCTTGCCCTTTAGTAGGGGTCTACATGCCAGCATTGCTGAATTATGCTGCATCTATACACTTTCAAATTAGGTTGGAAAGAGGCAGAGTGGATTCAGTGCAGAGAGAACATCTTGATATCCCAGCCATTGGATAGGCACTTGTTATTTTAAATAAGTTAAGAGGTTTACCTATACAATTCTGTAAGAGAAATGGCTTAGGATGCAGGAAGACTAATTCTACAAGAAATCAGAAACTTGGGGCTGCAGAGGTGTTTCATACCACTGCTGTTTATGCCTGATGATCTCATTCCTGGGCTCCAGGAACCCATGATGGGAAGAGAGAACTTAGTCCTGAAAGTTCTTCTCCCTCCATGAACATGCTGTGGCATGTATGTGCCTACTTACAGACATGTACATGTAAACCCAGAATAATAATTAATAATAATGATGATGTTGATATTATAGAGTTTTACCCTAACCAATTGTGAATGCAGCCTTTAACAGTAAACATTTTTTCTTCGTTCTCATTATAAGGCAGAAATGATCCTGGTCAAGGGGTGTTTGAGGGAGGAACTAGACAGCTTCATCAATGCCATGGAAAAGATCCTAGCTGAACCTTCTGCTATGTCTTGCAAGAGCCCCCTAAATATACCTACCAAGATAAATTAACCACAAAACAAGTCCAAGGGTTGCAGGGTAGACTGACCCGCTCCAGAAAATTTTTCGTAATTGACCAATTATGTTGGAAACCGTGCTGAAAACAAACACTTTACTTAGCTAATGTTCACTCTAATTCCTAGAAACAAGCAATTACCTAAATCATTTCTCTTCCTCCCTACAATATCTTTTACTTTCTATTATGTCTGTTTGTGCTTACTGAAGAAAATCAGAAAGTACAAATAAGAAAAAAAGGGAGGCAAGAAAATTAGAAAACAGACAAAACCAAGCCATAATCCTATTATGTAAAGAAATAATACTAACATTTTATTCATGCTGGCACGTATTTTCCACCCACATGTACACTGTGGCTGCATAAATTTTAAGAAATATGTAGGCTGTGGTGATCCTTGCTCTTACAGTGGGTGTCTGATCAGCTTGAACCATCATCTCAAATTGTGTGAGAAGTTTAGTGCATTTCTCAAGGGTTCTGGAATTTAGACTTCTATTTCTCTTTATCAACATTCGCCCTCTTGTCTCACTTTTTCCATTGTAGATATTTCCTTATATCCCCTTCAGCAAACATCTCTTTGTTTGTGTTTCGAAAACACAAAGTATTATTCATAAGGGCTTTAAAGTCATATGGCCACTGACTGCCTATTGTACCTTTCAATTTAATACAAGCTAGAATCATCACAGAGGAGAGAACCTCAACCATGAAAAAGTAGGGCATTTTCTTAATTAGTGATTGGTGGGGGAGGGCCCAACACATTGTGAGTGGTGCCATCCCTGGGTTGATGGTCCTGGGTTCTATAAGAAAAATTGAGCAAGCCATAAGGAGCATCCCTCCATGGCCTCTATATCAGCTGCTGCCTCCTGGTTCCTTTCCTGTTTGAGTTCCTGTTCTGACTTACTTCAATGATGAATAAAAATATGGAATTATAAGCCAAATAAACCCTTTCTTTCCCAAGTAGCTTTGGTTATGACGTTCTATCATAGCAAAAGTAACTCAAATTAAGACACTAGGCTTTTTCTCAGTACTTCCTCTCTTTTGGACTTCTCAAACTACAGATTTCTTTTTCTTTCTTACTCACAGTGCCTTAGGAAATTGCATTAATAAAATAGGGAGGAGAGTTAGCATTCAAAGGCCTAGGAGGGAAGGAAACAAGTCTCATAAAACAATAGTGTTTGCCAGTAAAGCAGTTTTTTTTATTTTTACTCAACTCTAGCAATATATTTGATTTTTAAAAAATGAGTACTATGTTATGTTCCTTGAAACTGGCCTGTTCAACTACGTTTACTGTGAATAGAGTTAATCAAATGTAATCATTTTATAACCAGCTCATTACCATGATTTTTAAATTTTTAATTGTGTATATATATATATATATATATATATATATATATATATATATATATGGTGTGTGTGTGCCCATGTTGAACAGTTGAAACTGTGCAAGATGGCTCAAGCTATTTGGGGGCACTTGCTTGAATGACAACAGGTGATAACAGTCTCAGCACCAACTCCACACATAGTACATTCCAGGTCCTTGAACCCATCTACATCAAGGTCTCCAGGGCCCATATATATCTTCAGATGCTCTGGAGCTAGAATTACAGGTGAATGCTGAGAGGTAAACCCAGGTTCTCTGCAAGAGCAACAAGAACTCTTAACCACTGAGCTATCTCTCCAATTCCAGATTACATTTTATAGTTAACTATAACCAAGTTCTTTTTCGTGTGTGTGTGTGTGTGTGTGTGTGTGTAGGGGGTGTTTACAGATTGTGAGTAAGGACACTCACAATCCCTTTTCTGAGTGGAATATCTTAGCCTATCTCATGCCACAGCCTATCTTATGTCAGCTGTGATAATGCTCATAGCCTTTGCTAGGCCCACAGTGCCTGGCAGTGCCAGCTCATAAGCCTCTCGATCCACTACCTCATTGCACTTTCCCATGGCTGCTCCTAGTCTGTCATTGAGCATGGTTAGGAATATTAAAACACATCTTTAGCTATAAGATATGATCCCTCCATGTGAACTCATTAATGGATACCCTCAACTAATGCTCCACTCAAAAATCTCCAATGTGTGGATGGTGTTCAAGAGGGCACTGAGATGCATTGTGGAGGTCTAAATAATTTATTAGAAGAGTTATTAATGACATGGACAGATAGATGAACAGATGACAGCATGGCAAGGGTCTGAGGAGAGTTTAGACTCCAGTTCCAGAGATAGACAGTAGGGTGGGGCTCTGAGGACAGGATTTAGGACCCATATTGGTCTTATATGTTTCTGAAGATGAGGGTGGTTTCACAGCACAAACCTCTAGATAGGCTAATAGATTCCCTTCGAGGAGGCAGGGAAGGAATTTCAGAGCAGAATTTCTCTTTCATGTAAACTCACTTCCCTAGGTGAGAGATCTAGCTGCAGAAAGTCTGTTAGCCAGGGACTCACAGAGGGTCTCAGTAGGGTTCCTGTCAGTATGTATGAGGGGAAGGCTGCTGTAAATATGTCTTATAGCCTGGGCTACAGCTGGACTTTGGATGGACTTTCTTATGCCTAGGAGTCTGGAGTGAGACCTCATCATGGGCCTCACTGAAACTTCTTTGGAAATCCACTGGTATCTGAGACCTTTCTTCCTTGTCGTTTGTCACGGGTTCATTCTCTCTCTTCTAGCGGCTGTGCCCTTCCCTGGTAAATATTTTCCCAATATATCTCTGCATTGATC
Organism: Cricetiscus sungorus; assembly: GCA_030556225.1. Taxonomy (NCBI): domain Eukaryota; kingdom Metazoa; phylum Chordata; class Mammalia; order Rodentia; family Cricetidae; genus Cricetiscus; species Cricetiscus sungorus. The sequence continues at coordinate 27,531,762 of JANBXA010000651.1, read as the reverse complement.
CACCCTCTACTTAGAAGAATCCAAGTAGCACATACATCCAGTAAGTGGCTATTAACAATTAAAACACCTATTCATAGAAATTCTGGGTCTACCAGAAGATCTCATGGGTACTAGGTGTTCTTGGAAGAGAAGATCCCTGGAGGCAAACACTGAAATATGCTAATCTAAGAACTCCCCGAGTCTTGGGCTTCTATTCTATTCCCATGCGGGAACAGATGTGTTTGTTCACTCACAGTTGAAAACATCTTTTGAGCATCTCTTATGGTATTAACAAGTCCTTCAACACTGATAGAATTAATCATCATTAAAGCACTTATATCAGCAACTTCTACAGTAGAGTCTGGGAATGCATGCTCTGAACAGTTGTTCAGATGTTGCTCACTCATGCTCAGGCAGCAGAGTAAAAGCATTGCACACACTCATCACATGGTCTGTGCTTAAGCATCTTACTGTGTAGTGTCTTGTGAACTATTTATGTCAGTGAACTTCATATCTAATTGTCAACTGGTCAGATACATGAGATCAAATCTGACAAACAATGTATTTGGTTCCTATTGTCAATTACTTATTTCACAAAGTCTTTATAATTTCTTCTATATTTTGATTCTTATCAATATTCTCTACAAGTAGAATTAATTTGTTGCCAAGTCATACAGGGAGTTCCAGTTTGTACAGGGGACAGTGCTGCATGTTCAGACTTTATTCTTTTCTCCCTTATATTCTACAGCAGAAGTTAGGTGTAACATATAAGTGTGCAATCCAGAAGGCAGTAGACAACTTTTGATCCCTCCACAAACGTTATGTTCTACACAACGTAGAGTTTACAATCTTTTTATTTCTGCTTAGGCCTGCCCTTCTAACAGGCCAGTAGCCTCTGACAGCCGATTCTCTCTGAGTCTCGTCTTCTCCCTGGAAGCTGGGAGAATCTTCTAGAATCTAGTCTAGAATTTAAGATATCTCCATGAGTTTTTTCTTGGTTCCTTGGCATTTCCACTATAAGGTAGATATCTCCACATACTATCAAATATAACATTTATATTTGAAAGAACCCAAAGTTTAAAGTACAGTTTTGTGAAGAGAATGTGGTTGCCACTATGAGGTAAAGGATTCTAGGGCGAGATGAAGTTAGTAGTGTCTAGAGCTAGTTGTCTGTATCCTGTGAGTTTATAAAAGCCACAGAGTATTTAGGAGAGGTCCCGATTTGACTTGTAGGAATTTGAGCCTACCTATCAATGATGAATTTGCAAAAAACGACTGCAAACCAAGTTCTAAGTACAGACCCTTAAGACTGTCCTGTATTTCTTGTTTCTAACCTCCTAGCAGCGGTGTTCCCACTCTCAGAAATAAGGCAGAGCGGAGCCCTTTGCCAGGAAAAGATAGATCTCCTGTACAGCGGGCTTCTCTAGAAAAAACAGCAGGAAATTTTTAACCCATTTTCAAGATCACCGGCTTCCTGGCTGTCCAGAGCTCAGTGTTTGAAAAATGGCCTCTTCCTCCGGCAGTGCATCTGTCTAGACTCACCCTGCTCCATTCTGGGCTGGCTTCCAGCTCACACTGAGGAGGGCTGTGCTCAGGGGTTCATTCACTGCTGAACTGTAGGAACCTTCTTTCCCACACCTCTCCTCTCTTACATGCATTTTGGTGGAGCACTCTGAGCACCCCCACCCCTGCCCCCAGCTTCTTAACAAGGGCAAGAGGGGTTATTTCTGGGAGACTGTGTGAGTCTGAAAATGTCATTCTGCCCTCATAAGCTTTGAGGTGGATGCAATTCTAGGTTAGAGGTCATTTTCCATTAGAATTTCCTGTGACACAGAATTCCTTTCGCTCAAAAGTCATGCTGTTGTGAAGCTGAAAGCCGTTATGATCCGTGGGTTTTTTTTCTTTTCCTTTTCTATTCTGTTCTGAAATATCAGAATGGAGGCTCTTGAGTTTTTCCATCTACAGTGTCTGTTCAGTAAGGTTTTTCTGTCTTTGTATTTCAGTAATAGAGCCTTAGCCTGCATGGCCAGGAAATTTTGTATAGTAATTTCCTCTGGCTTTCTGCTCTTTCTCTTCTTTCTGTCCTTCTGCCAGCGTTTAGAAAGCTGTCATCAGAGTTTTCTTTTCCTCCTGTTTTGTGCCCCTGTATCTCTTTACTCCACTGCCAATCAGCCCTCCTCTACTTTGTCTTCTGTTTCTAGTGACTTCACCCTGGCCCTTGCTTGCACACTTAAAGTATATGGTCTGTTAGTTTTAATGGCATTTTACTCCTCTTTTATGGATGCAGCATTCTCTTACCTCTCTGGGAATAAGACAGTTTTATTGCAGACAGTTAGTGTGTTTGTTGGTTTCTTCCCTACATATTTATTTAATCAGGATACCTTTTTGTGGAAGATGCTGTGCTTTCCTTTCCGTCTTCTGTAACAGCATCCCTCCTGGTCCCTGGAAGCCACTAAATGTCCCCTTAATATTAAAACTGAGACTCTAAGAAGCCCATAGAAGGCTATGAGAGCCTGCCCTTTGGACCATGCTTATCATCTAGGTTTATTACAGGAGCTCTTTGGACAGGGGATCTGAAGGGGCCTCTATACAGCAGTAGATTTTTCAACTATCCACTCCTCTTCACACCAGCCTCTTTGCACACCAGCTCTAAACTGGAAGTTCATGCTTTTAATTTCTGTAGGGAACAAGCCTCTAGATATACCCCCCCACCCCACCCCAGAGTAGGCATAACTGCCCAGTGAACAGGTATGGAGGAAAGAACCTGGAGAGTAACTATTTTCTCTCACGTGCTGTAATAGCATCTAGAGCCTTGTTTACTTTCAGTTAGGGCCTCACTATGATATCCTCATTGGCCTGGAATTCTGGAGCTCCCTATGCAGACCAAGGTGTCTCTAGACTCAAAGGTACCCCCATAGTGCTGGGATTAAAGGTATTTGCTGCTATGTCTTGGCTTAACTCCAAAAAAGAAAAAAAAAATTGTTGACTGCTGAAAGCTTTCCATTCTACTCTTTTTGAACCAGCTAAGAAGGAAGCTTTCAACTCCTTCCCTTGGCACAGCAGAGGGGTTAGAGCACACAGATCTTCTACAGTAGCGTCTCCTAATACAAAACAGATTCAGATGTTTCCATTTATATTAACCCCAGTTCCCTTCCCTGCAACAACCCTTCAGGCAAATTCCTAAGTAGCTTGAGTCTTACCCTACTCTTCTTAAGAAGGTCCATGGTGATGATGCATTTACTTCTTATTTCCGATGCATATGATCACCAGGCAGGACATCGAGCTTACTCTTTTCTTTTTTTACTCATTTTAAAATTATTTTATTTACATTTCTCTAATTAGGCCATTACCCCCTTCTCTTTCTTCCCTTCAAACCCTCCTACATACACCTCATTGCTTTCTTTAATGGTCTTTTTTTCATCAATTGTTGCACACACACACACACACACACACACACACACACACACACACACACACTTCCAAATACACAAACACAACCTGTTCCATTTGTTGGCCTTACTCTTGCATGTATGTTTGTTTTCAGGGCTAACCAGTTAGTGTTGGATGACCAGTTGGTATGGTTTTTCCTTGGGAAAGACTGCTGCTCCCACTCTCAGCATCCACCTGTAGGTCTTTCCATGGGGTCCAGGCTTCTTGGGCTTCTGCCTTCCACGTGTCCATTGCTGCCATCTTTGTTCAGCTCATGGGTAGGCAGTCATGTTGGTGAGACGTTGAGAGTGTTGCTTCTGACAGTACTAAGAGATGTAATCTCATAGCGCCTTTTAAGGGATAAGAGCTCCTCTTCCCTTCCCTGTATTGGATGGCTACAAGAAACTGTCTTCAGAAAACGTTGTTCTGTCTTTATTTTCTTCTCTCACCTCTTCCCCCAATTAGTTGCAAAAGCAGTTCCCAGGTCTTTTGGACACCCTCATACACACTGGTTGTTGCTCACATTTTTCTAGTACTGTATACGTATCAATTTTCTTAGACCTACTAAGTCATTTACTTCTAACCTATTGTTATTAAACTTCCAGATTTGGGGCACTGTTTTTTTTTTCTTTTTTCTTTGCCTCTTATGTTTCACTGCTTTGTGCCTTTTTAAATGCTTTTGCCAGGTGTTTATTGAGTTAAGGAGATGAGAAAACAATTAAAGACACGTGTCTGATCTGTGACGTTGTCTCAGAAAACTTCCATGAGTTCTTTCTTCACACTTTGTGGGTGCTATCATCCCAGACTGCTGAATTCTTGAAGTGTGCACATGTTTTGTTCTAATTGCTTTGACAGCACAGCTCAACTATGATATTGGATTCTGATGCAATCTACTGCCCACGTTACCAAGAGCCTAATGTATAATTTCCCAGTCTACAACTGACTCTTGAATTCAGTCATTTGGTTCACCTAAATTTGCTTCCTATTATTAATAGCCCTTCATTGTAATGCTGATGCAAAGCCTTCAACCAATAGTCTAGAAAGAAGCTACAATGAAAGGGATTTATTTTACTTCTCTAGTTTAAAAAAATATTGTTTAAAAAATGTAGTTGTTTGAAAACAATGATTTAATCTATTGGCAATATTATTTTGTTTTCATAGTTAATTTATAGATGAGTAAAGATTGTTATTGTTAAAATACAATTTCAAAGTAATCTTAGCAGTAAAGCATAAAGATGCAAATTAGTTCTTTTTAGCCATAGAGAGCAGAATTCTAGTGTCTGCTTCAAGTCAGTGAGTCAGATTAAATGTATTATATATCCTTAAAAATGTCTGCATGGTATACTCATGATAGGAGCTTGTGAGCTTTAAAAATACAAAGGAGGGCATATTCTTCCTCCTGTTCAGTATGAGAACATATTTAACTGCGTTTCTGAAGATTATTCTATAGACATACAATTACATCTGCCTTATTGTCTTACTGGTTTTTGTGGGCTAGAATAAAATAAAGACATATATGAAATGAGACGTAGCTAAACAAATCAGAACCAAATAAAAGCCTCACAGGTTAGCCAAGCAGTAGAATTCTCTTAAGATGCTGCAAACCTCCTTCAGGTCCCTTCCAACTCAGTAGCGTCTCTGCCTCCCTCATATGATGCCTCTCTGTACTGTCTGTGGAATCCTTTCTTTGTCTTTAATGTTATTCTCTAAATACAGAGCCATATGCATTAGAGCTAAGACTTACCTGCTTTTATAATCCTAGGTAACTAGAATTATACAATAGGAGTTGCTCTGTGTCTAACTGGAGGTTCTCATTGGTCCTTCCTGTTCTATGTGTCCCTCCCCTGCCCTGCCCAATCTTCTTCTGTTGGGACCTTACCAAAATTTATTATTCCATTTTTCTTTAATCGCTGTATGAGTTTTCTTTTGGCTGTGACAACATAACTTAAAAGTATTAAACATAAATGGTTCATTTTGCCTCACAGTTCCTGTCTGGGAACACATAGCACCCAGAGCTTGAGACAGCTGGTCACATTGAGTTCCTAGTTGGGAAGCAGAGAGAGTTTGAAAGCTTGCACCTGTATTTGCTTTCTCTGTTTTGTTTATTACAGGATCCCAGGCAATGGAATGACACTGCTCTCTTTTAAGGGGTATACCCAAGTCTAGATAATCTCCAACAGAGATTTATTTCTATGGTTACTACAGATCCCATACTGTGCACAATCAACTTGAACTATTGACTCCCTTACATTCCTCTGCAGGTTTATTAACTGTATCCTTGGTTCTTTAGGCCCATAGGTCAGATGGTATTTTACTGTCTTCACGAAAACTGGAAGCAACTAAGGTTTCTTTTAGCCTTTTCTAAACATTTGAGGCCATTTTTGTCCCCTTCTGTCTTTCATTCATATTTAGAAAATGAGTATCAATAATGTATTCAACTTAAGTTTGAAATGTTTACACTTTAGACCTTATTAGAATTATTGCCATTATCATACATGTTTAAACTAGCCCAGTGTTCACAAGTTTATTGAGTTGGGGGTTCTTTTAGAACTTAGGAGATATTTATTATTTCTTATCTCTTTATTTCTATTACCTGTGTTTAATAGTCAAACATCTTTCTAATATTTACTGTTTCAAAGGCAGTCTGTCTTTATTTTGTCCTTTCTGCTTATTTAAATACTACTTCTTTTTTTTATTTGTAACATTTACCATAATTAATTTCTTTATGTTTGAGGGTGACAAATGCTCTGTGAATCTTAATGTCTTTAAGTTTTATAGAATTTTTGATCATTATTTTTTTAAATAGTCTTTTATACACACAGATTTTCCTTTTCCTGGGGTATTACACAGACACACACACACACACACACACACACACCACAAACACACACACACACACAGGCCTTTATTTATAGTATTCTTGTCTTCCATCCAACGTCTCTGTCATTTGGTTTCTTTTTGCTTTATTCTGGGAAGTTCTGACTAACCAGAATCTGCCCAAGTTTCTCTCTCATTATTATTCTATTGTACTGCTAAATTCGCTAATCTTATTTCTTTGAACAAAATGAGTATTTAAAAAAAATTTTGTTTAAGACCTCCAGTATTTGAAGCTTTTCTGACCATTTGGTTATTTTCTTGTCTCTGAATACTTGTTATATTTTTATGATGTGTCATAAAAAACAGAGATGATTTTCAACCTGGCATAACATCTCAAAGAGGATTTATATTCTATTTTGCTGTGACACTTGTCCTCTGGGATCAAGTTGTCCTAATTTCATCAATACGTGAGAAAATACTAACTTGCTCAGGGTGAGAGGATAATGGCCTCTGTTGAAATATATCAAAGTTCGCCAAGCATAGTTGGGAGGTAAGCAAATCAGAATTCAGTATGATTAGTATAGATATCTATTTGACACAAATGGATTCATTTTAATTGCTTTCCAAATACTGTTAAGACAACCCTTACAACAGTGAATCTAAGGTGGCTGAATAATCATCTCATGGCTTCAGATAGGAAGCTGAGGCAGAGGCAACTTTATTTTGGCCATGGAATGACTTGGGTTTGAAATCTATCCATCTTCTGATTTTCACCATACCATCTAATATCTGTGCCACTTCTTCTGAACTTAGTTATATCCCTGGCTTCTGTGGATGTATGTAACTAAAAGACAATGCTATGAATAGATTTACTTGGTTTCTTTTATTAGGGGCAACTTTTGTGAGTGGTCACCAGGCTAACTAAAGAACTGAATTTGTATAGTGACTTCTATACAAACTCATTTTCACATAAATAGGCAAATACAAAAATTAGAAACTTGGATCCTCACATGAGAGAGACATGCAGTATTCATCTTCTTGAGCTAGGGTTACCTCACTCAACACAAGACTTTCCAGTTTCATCTACTTTCCTGAAAATTTTATAGTCCCAATAGTCTCAATTTTCTTAATGCTTAATCAAAATTACATTGTACATCTGTATGACATTTTGAGGACCTCTTTGTCTGTTGATGGAAACACCTAGGCTGATCCCGTACCCTCCTATGAAATACAGAGCGGTAATAGTTGTGTAAACACATGTATCTTTGTGCTATGGTGTACAGTCCTTTGTGTATGAACCTGGAGTGGTGTAGCTAGGTCTTACGACATTTTGACTTTCAGTTTCCATACTGACTCCCACTGTGGTTGTACTGTACTAGTAAATATTCTTATCAACAGGTGTTCATGAGATGGTGGGCAAAGCTTTTAAGAATAGTGATGAAAAGGGTATCAGAACACTTGTGATGTGGAACTGTAAAGGAGAACCCTGGAGGGTATAAGTGGGAAAGGGAACAGGGAGACATGAGGAGGATTTATCAACTAAAATGAATCATGTACAAAAAATGTCATAAAGAAACCTATAGTTTATATGCTAATTTAAAAAAATAAAAAAGGAAATTGGGTGGGTATAATGCACTGCTATCACAGTCAATTTAAATTTAGGCTAGCAAATCATTTTGTGGAATGGTAAAGTTTAGCATTACATGACAGGGGTCAGTTAGGAGTGGGACTTTATTTTATCTTTAAATCTAATGATTATAAGTTTTTAAATGCATTGTCTACACGTCACCTTTGTAACTACTGGGGCATTATTGAGTTACTTTTGTGCCACTGTGACAAGAATACATGAGAGAAACAACTAAACAAAGGACAGGTTTCATTGGCTCATAATTTGAAAAGGTTGTAGTCCGCCATAGCAGCAGAGCATGGAAGAGTGGCTCAGTTTCATGATGGTGTGAGCATATAGGTGTGGTTTGTTTACATCTCAGTGGACCAAGACGCAATGAAGACAAACCTGAAACAGGGCAGTTATCACTTCAGAGCCCTACTATAGGGAGGTGCTCCCACCATCCAGGCCTTACTTTCAGAAAGTGCTGCATCCTTTAAAATAGCACCAGAGCCAAACTCCTGGGATTCAGTTGCAGAGAGGGAGGAGTAATAAGAAAAGGGGCCAAGATCAGGCTACAGAAACTTGCAGAGACAGCTGACCTGAACAAGGAGGAGCTCATGAACCCCCAGACTGATAGCTGGGAAACCAGCATTCTGAAGTGGCTCTCAGTTAGAAGGCCTGCACAGTCTAAAGGGAACTCTGACAGTGGAACCAGGATGTAGCCCTGGTGCATGAATGGACTTTGGGTGCACATTCCTCATGGAGGGATACTCCCTTAGCCTAAAGGCAGTGGGGAGGGCCTTGGCCCTACTCCAAATGACTTGACAGATTTGGATAATCCCTCCTGGAAGGTATCACCTTCTCTCTGGAGTGGGGGGGGTGTGACATGTGAAGGAAGGAGAGAGCCCTGGACTTGTTATGTAAATAAGATATATATATATATATCTTGTTATGTAAAATTATATATATATATATATATATATATATATATATATATATATTCTCACCAGAAGTGCTGATGAGATGTTTCATCCAGGAAAGGAGCTGGTATGGACTTTGACAGTTTCAATCATTGGCACTCATGTGACTGAAGAGGAGATTGACTCCTCCTGCAAATTGTCCTCTAATCTCCACTGATGAACCTTGGCTCAGAGACATACACACACACACACACACACACACACACACACACACACACACACTATAAATGTAAAATTAAGGTAGCACCATAAGATGGGTGCATTCAAATCATTAACCAACAGGAGACATTGCAGACTCAAGCAATATTGGGTAGTTAAGAGAAAATGAAATAATGTCTGTTATGTGGGGAGAGGGACTCACTGAAAAAGATCCCAATTTGTTGCAGTTCCTAATTTGAAGGCTGGAGACTTTGGGATTAAGTGTGTGTTCCTAAAGATTCTTTTGCACTAAGAGCAACAAGTATGGGGAAATTGCAACTTAGAATTTTGAAATTTTTGCTGGATTCATGTATGATATTTGTTTACTGTGCTGCTTTCACAATGACTGCTCAGGCTGCTTCAGCCTGGATGGTTGGCTCAGTACCCAGAGCGTGTTTGATTAGCTAAGTTTTGAAGCAAACACCATACACTGTAGAGGAAATTTACCCTGAACAAATGCAGATCACTTAGTTGAAATGTTGTTTTCAGCATGTTAAGCCTTCCCTGGGAACTCTCTTCTAAGAGAGCTCAGATGAACAAAACACATTTTCGTCTCCAAGGAAACAAAGGTGTGGTCTTAGGTGTAATTCAGAATCAGTCAACTTGACCTTGGAGAGACAGAGACCATAAAAGTAGAAAATTAGGAGTAAGGCACAAGGCTGATTCTGCAGAGAATATTTACCAGTCAGAACCCTTCATTGAATATGACAGAAATCAGATGCAAACCAGCTTAATCACAGCTATCAAGATGGAGAAGATGAACAAATTGCTGTCTTTGGCTTGACTATGGTGCATATCAATATGAATTCATTCTTGCCGAGTTGGGGAAAGAGCCAAAATGTTCTAGCAGGTTTAAGCATACTTTGAAGACTATGAACTTAAAATGGGGTGTGGGTAATGACTCATGATAGCAGGAACAATGGGCATGACACTCATTTACACTTCCTTAGGCTTAGAAACAAAAGTTAGCCCCGTCTGTCTCTGTCTTCCATGCAACCTATTTCGGATTTTTCTGTAGATGCTTTAACTTCTACTGCACACATTTCCAATGTTACCACAGAAGAAGAACATGAGTATCTTCTACTGTCCCCCTGTCATGCCTAGCTTATTAACCACTGTTGTGATGTCTACCTGAAATAGCCAACAAGAGCCAGGAGCCAGATGTAGTTGCCATCCTGTAATGCTGTCTGGAAGTGATGGAATCCTTCTAAGATGAGGCCCTACTAGAAGAAAGGGCATTGAAGGATATATGTACCTGAAGTGACTCTCAGAGCCCTGGCCATTTCTCTTTTACTCTGATTCCATGCCACTCTGAAATAATCAAACTTGTTCTTCTACACCCTGCTTGCCACCGTCCCAAAAGCAATATACAAGTGACTTTGACCAGAGCTCATTACCATCACAAGGCAAAATAGAACTTCCCAATTTTAAGTTGGTTTACCTAGGTATTTAGTCCTGGGTAGTGGAAGTTGACTAACATAGTTATCTACTGTTGCGTAACAGTTCTTTCTGAAGGGCAGAGTCTGTGAAATCACAGACAGATGATTGTGGCTCCAAAGTCTCTTGTGGTGTTTCAGTTAAAGTGTTGCCAAGGGTACAGAACTGGAACTGTTGGAGAAACTGCTTCTAAGCTAGTCATGTGAGTTTCCATTTTGTTTCTTGTCATGTGGGACTTTCCATAGGGTTATTTACATAGTGTAATACCTAGCTTCTCCAAAGCTGAGTAACTATAGAGGGAAATAATCTTAGAAGTGGTGTATTACAATTTCTGATGTATTTTCTGTTTAGTGTCCTGTGTGTGTGTGTGTGTGTGTGTGTGTGTGTGTGTGTGTGTGTGTGTGTTTTCAACTACCTCTATTTCTATTCATGGACCACAGGAATATTCTCTCTGATCAGACAGATTGCTAAAGCAGGCTTCAGAATCCTTTGAAATGCACAATATTGCATGTCCAAGGCCAGACTACAGGTGAGTAAGTGGTACAACTTAATGGATTCTAAAGTAGCATAGGTCAATGTCATGCCAAAGACAAAACACTGCAGACTCCAGATGGCTATGGCCATGTATCCAAAGGCAGTTTAGTATTCAGTGTTTAGGAACTAACACAACCAGCAGAAATCTTTGGCTCTAACTAAATATAGGATCTTCAGGGATTAATTAGAGCCTGTCTTTAAAGCCTGTGTTTATTTATCTTTACTTTGGGATATGAAACAAAAAAATCATCAATGTTGTATTATGGCCAAAACAAACAAACAAAAAATAGAAAGGAAAAAGGTATCAATATCCATATGTCCATCCTTCTGTGCTTTAAAAACAGCCTAGAATGGGTGTTGCTTTTCTTCTACTGGTTTGAAGATCAAACAAATTGCTGCCCCCTGCCTTTCTTAATATGCTGCATTTTTGTACATATAAAATGCAAGGTACTAATTTTGGAATTCAGAAAGTTGGCAAGAATAGACATGTAATCAGAGAAAAACATTAATTATAGACACTCGTGTACTAGTGAAAACGGGATGGTTGATACACAGACAATGTATTTAAGAAAATATCATTCACATCAAGTATGTTTAATAGAGGGAATTTCACGCAGGGAAACAAGTTAGAAAAGCTGAAAATACGGTAGACAATGGCAAGGAACCAAGCTGTTATATGACTTTTCCTGGGGATACATAAAGAAATAACTGTTTATCCCCATAGGCTAAAAACAGATAAAGGAAAGATTCAATTCAAGTCCAGATTGGTGAGCCAATGAATTTATTGGGGTTATGTGTGGGAATATAGGGTGACTTGGAAACAGCTGTATTACTAAAAGGTTCACCCTAGGGTAATAACTCACGGAAGCTGCACCACTACAGCCCCACTCCCAAATTAAACTCCCACCTCCTATGTACTGTAGCCCCTTCTAAGGACATGTATAGTTGGGGACAGGCAGGAGAGAATGGAGGATGGAATCCCAAGTAAGAATTTAGTGATGCTCACCCTTGCTGTTATAGAATGGTAATAACTTCATTGTTACCGTTACTTTGTGCTTAGCTATCATTGCATCAATTTGCTTATTTTGTTACCATGATGTAGACCATGATATTCTATATACCACTGAAATGATCCACAGGTGAAATTTTAGAACACCACACTTACTAAGCCAATTAAGAGTATACAAGTCTTTTATTTTGTGCTAGTGTTCTCTGGAGGGGAAGCTCAGGTACAACATTTTTAAAGTCAGAAGACAACACAGATCACAATTGCATCAATCTTAAAAGAGGATCAGAACAACACTGTAACTTCTGTTTTGGCAGAACATAGTTATTTCAGACACAAGACCATTAATTAAGATTTATACTGTTTTCCGTTATTCTTGTTTATATTTAGTTTGTACAAACATTAATTATTTTGGTTAATCTATCTGGACCATGGTCAGGGCCACGAAAAACCCAAAATGTTTTATCAAGGCAGATATGGCTGTTAATGGGGAGGTGTGTAGAGGGCTGAAAAGTGTTGAAGCTGACACAAAATGGAGTCAGAACAACCTGGTGTTGCCGTAGTCACTTCACCATTAAAGCACCTCAGTCTCATGACACAGCAGCCATGTCATCACCAGTGACAACAGTTTCACTACATGACTTCTGGCTCTTACATTAATTCTGCTCCCTTCTCCTTTATGCTCTCAGAGCCTTAGAGTATGTGTGTGGGGAAGGAGGGGGGGGAAGGGAGAGGGAGAGGAAGAGGGAGAGGGAGAGGAAGAGAGAAACAGAGAGAGAGAGAGAGAGAGAGAGAGAGAGAGACAGAGAGAGAGGCAGAGAGAGAGAGAGAGAGAGAGAGAGAGAGAGAGAGAGAGAGAGAGAGAGAGAGAGGTGACAGGGAGAGTGTATGGATATGTAAAATACACTGTGTCACTATGCCACACAAACAGTAGAACCCATAGTAAGATCATAGACCACAATAAAATACACTTACTCTCAGCAGCTAACATTTCTGAAGTATCACCCACTGCTGAAGGTTGTTTCTTTCCATTATTACAGATAGAAGTGATCTTTGCTTATGAATACAGATGTTTAGAAGACAATTTGAGCAACATACTATATTTATTTAACAAAAACAGTATCAATTATGATTTTCATAAACACAGGTTTTACCCTCAAGTATATGAAACATAGGCTCCCTTCTAAAGATCAGGACTTAAATTAAATCAGAAAATAATTGGTTTTACCCATAATAGTAATGCCACTGTTCTTCTAACAAGCACATCTTACCTCATATGCTGACAGACTAGCATATGGGATTTAGACATGGGCTGGACCATTGATGACCATTTGTCTAAGCAGCCTGCATAGTACCTTATGTTACCACAAACTAACTCACAAGAAATAGATTTTCAGCTTAGTCGTAGCTTGTTTTCTGTGTGTTCAACCAAGGCATTGGAAGTCTCCAGCAAGAACTTACCATCCAACAGCATGGCCAATAGTGAGTATGCTGTAGTAAACCTCACAGGGTCTCCCTGGCCAATAGCTCAAAGGGAAGTAATCGAATTGGAATTCACCCTGATCTTCACAGGTAGACACGTAGGCCACTCAGTTAAAGAATAAACGGGGGTTATTACAACCCATGAAAACTCCTTCCTTTGTGATAGTTGTGGTCTGTGACTCTGATTTTATCCTATAGAACTGAGAAATGATGTCTGAGAGGGGAGAGAGAGGGGGAGGGAGAGGGAGAGAGAGAGAGAAAGAGAGAGCAACCTGGTTCGGATTCAAGAATTCCAGGAGATGATACTGTTTTGACATCAAGTATATGTGCCATGTGCTTTTCAATAGTTCTAGAACAAAGGAAACAATAGTGGAGCAGAGTTCCTGTCTCTTCCTCATACACAGCACAGGTTCTGGCTCACTGTCGCCACTTCCTCTAGTAACTCCTGTGCAACATGAATTTTGCCACAGTTCCTTTCAAGTGACCCAGAGAAGCCCCTTTGTCTACTTCTCTCAGCCTGGTTTGAATGCTTTAGCTCCAAATCCAATTTAAATGATGACTTCACTCATTCTTGGGTCTACCAAAGCTTATCCTACCTCAAAAAAAAAAAAAAAAAAAGACTGTTCCACCATGCAGCTGGATAAAGCCACTAAAACCTGAAGTGGTCCTGAGGTTCCCACTGTTTTGAGACAGGACCTCCCTCTGTAGCCTAGGTTGGTTTCAATCTTGCCTCATCATCCTGAATACTGATTACAAGTACATGGTATCAGCATTGACTTAACTTTTTTTTTTTTTTTTTTTTTTTTTTGACTATTCAGTGTCTGTCCTGGTACATTGCCTCTCCTATGACTATTGTGTTTATTTCATTACCTCTATGTTGTTTCATTGTCTGATTTCCCCCAGTGCTCCCAGGTGTTTGAACCTAAAGAAGGGATCAATCAGCAGTTTTTAATGTACCCTTGCCCTTATGCCCTGCCCCTAGCTTTTAGTAACAAGCTACTACCTGCATCTCATTCTTCCTCTAACCTTATTCTTTTCCTGCTAAATTGAGACTAATAAGGAAGATTCTTCCTCACATCTCTTTTTCTTATATAGGGCAGTTCCCCCTGGGTAGAAAGTACAGCATCATTTGCATGCTTTATCACTCACAGCAAAGGCTACACAAATGCCACAATAACTTACTTATTACCTTATATGTGTTACATTCAAGGACTACAATACATTACCTAGTCCATCTGGAACTTTGAGGATATCCCCATACTCATATGCAGCAGGCCACATCCACCAAGGAGGTGTTCTACCCCATATTACATAGAAGAAGGTTATACTAGAATTTTATCCTGTGGACACTCCACCCTTAAACAAATCAACCTCACTTTTATGTCTTATGACTCACAACATGAGCCATGAAAATGCTCCACCTAGACCTATCTTTGGTTGTGCCAGTTTCTTATGTGATAAAGAAATCAACAGGGCATTGGTTGCTCATGTGTTACGTGGCAAACTGATTCATTTACTGGGTTTCATAGTTAATGGTCACATCATACTCAGAAAAATTACTTTGCTGCAACTCTAAGCACATGTGGAAGTCACTTCCAAGCTGTAAATAGTTCTATCAGAGATTAGGTCACTTCAGGGAAGAAGGAACCCTAGCAGGACCGTAAGCCATGAGGGAAAAAATCTTCTCATTATATAATTATTTAGACTGGTGTTGATCCTTCTTGAAATTGTTATTCTATATGTTATCTCCTTATTAGAGAAAGTTTATGCAATGACTGAGGCAGATCCAAATTCTGAAAAATGCCTCTGGGGAATTCTATTAGCATATTCTGGAGAAAGTCTGCTATGTTTTGCTGGGGCTATTATTTTTAGAAACCTAACTAATTCAGATTCTGAATTAAGAAGATACTTGAAGTTTGAGTTCCATGGTAAGGACTCCAGAACTACAGCAAAGTAAGGAAGGAAAAAGATGAATTTTCCTTGCAGAATTCCATCAAGCCACAATGAACAGAAGAGTTTTATGAGTGCATTGATTTCATGACCACTGAGACTACCACACTGCTCCTCCTTCCTTACCCTTTGCTTATGACTTTGTGAAAAGCTTCTTTGGGAAAAAATGGGCTATGGGGCTAACAAGATGGCTCAGAGAGTAAATATTTTCTTTACAAACTGCCTAGCTTGACTTCAAGCCCTGGGAACTCAGATAAGGTAGACGTAAAGGATTGTTGCCCTCTGACAGCCCTTGTGGTGATTTGAATATTTAGATCCCTGTTAGTGGACTGTTTAGGAAGAATTAGGGGGTATAAGGAGGTTGTGGAATTTTCCTCAGCACTTAAGGGAAGCCACCAAAGCCAGGCATGTCACAGGGGAGTCCCTGTATGGAAACCTACAGAGGCCATTTCATGAATCTGTGAAGGTGAAGCCTGGATTGAATTGAGGACTCCAAGATGTTGGAGATGCCAGAGCCATGGATACCTATCAGGGGATGCTACAGGAGCCAGCCCTAGGGAGGGATGTATGTTACAGTCAGCAAGCCTGGAAGGAGTGTAAGACACAGCATAGATGCCAAATTTGGAGTTTGCCTTGCTGGGTTTTGTTTTTTGCTTTGGTCCAGTATTTCCTCACTATGCTCTCTTTCTTCCCTTTTGGAATGGTAATGTGTGTGATTCCAAATGCATATTGAAAGCATGTAGTTTGCTTTTTAATTTTGCAGAGAGTAACCCGTAAAAGATTGCTTTGAGTCTCAGAAGGGATGTTGGATTTATAAATGGTGTTGAGACTGTGAAAGACCATGGGAACTTTTGGAGTTGGACTGAATGCATTTTTGTTGTATGGTATGGCAACAAGCCTATGGGGGTCAGGGAGTCGACTGCAGTGTTTTGAATGAGAATGGCTCCCATAAGCTCATATATTTGATGTTTGATTCCCACTTAATAGACTATTTAGAAAGGATTAAGAGGTGTGACCTTCTTGAAAGAGGTATGTCACTAAAGGTAGACTTTGAAGTTATAAAAGCCATTCCCAGTCTCTCTCTCTCTCTCTCTCTCTCTCTCTCTCTCTCTCTCTCTCTCTCTCTCTCTCTCTCTCTCTCTCTCTCTTTGTCTGTGGATTAGTGTGCATGCTGCTCTCATCTATTGCTCCAGAACCCTGTCTGCCTGCCTGATATTATACTCCCTGCCATGATGGCCACATATAAACTCTCTGAACCTGGAAGCAAATCCCCCCTCCCACTCCCACTCCCCAAACCACCAATTAAATGCTTTCTTTTTTAAGTTACCTTAGTCATAGGATCTTTCCATAGCAATAGAAGAACATATAAGACATCCCTCCATTACTCACACATAGACAATAATGATGAGCAGTAAAATAAACGATGGCATAGAGGAATGGCTTTTAAGGATAACGGATGTCATCAGCACTAAGTAGAGTGTCCTCATAGCCACCCTACCCCTTGGTAGGGCTACCATAGGTTACAGAGGAAAACTTTCAAGTAGATAGGTATTGAACAGTACATCTCGTTGTAACTTTTCTTGATGAAAAAAGACATAAAGACAGGCTCAGTATCCACTCTGAGACCTGTCACTCAGTGAAACAAAAAAACTTGCTGGCAGACTGAAGAAAAAGAAAGCCGAAGCCATGAGTCATTAAGAATGGATTCAGAGTGTAAGTTCATCCCTGGAGCCCATTGAGCAAGCATCCCAAAGAGACTGGGCTGACCTGACTGTGCTAATGCTCCCGAGTGCTTCTGAAAGTCCTCTTCACAGTGAGTCGGGCCTAGGAGCAGGAAGTGAGGTTTTATGCACACTCCATCGACAGACTTTTTTCATTGAAGCAGACAAGGCTGCAACCACATATGAGCACTCCATCTGTCTACCTTCTAGACATACCCCCATCTGATATAGCGTTCCAATCATCTCCATGTTGTGTTATACTTAACTGCTCCCACTAAGAAAGGGAACTGCCTTCCATGTTCCTCCTGGCTGTGCTTCTGCCAGATCTGCCAACCACAGACTTTCTTTTAAACATTTCATACTTCATTTTATTATTCCACCCAAACTGGCTGTGAAGGGAGTCCCTTGGTTAAAGAATGAGGCTGATAAGCTAATTCTAAAGCAATTAATTGCTTCATCTTCTCTATTGATAAAAGTGCTAGCCTTGTAGCTGGGTCAAATGGCCTCTGATATTAAGTCTTGGGACCTCACAGGACATCTTCCTGATAACACAGCAATTCACAGAATTCTGGTGAGGATCTGACTCTGGATCAAAATAAAGTGCTGTTTCCTGTAGCTAGAAGACAAGAAGTGGAAAGGACAGTGATGTGGCTGAGTGCTTCTTTTAGTGTCCCTCATTGCTCATTAGTATACAAGGGAGAAATGCCTTCTTTCATCATGGAATAAGTAAGATTCTTCTGAACTGAACGATAAAATGTGTCACTTGTACTCTTTTGGGGTTGGAGAAAAGTGGCAAAAAATGGAATTCTATTCTTATGAGCTTGCCTCATAAGAGGAAGTTCAAATGAATCTGGGAGAAATATGATAGGTAATAGATCTATTTCTTTTTCTAGTGTGCTCAGTGGCTATAGCCCATGGGAATCTCCTCCCCCTCCTATGGACAAAGCCATTAAGAATCAACAGAGCTCAAGCTTGAAGGCTCAGAATACTCTATTGGGGAGATGGCTGAGGGGATGACAAAGTTAGCAATCACAGAGTCAGTAAGACAAAGGGGATGATAGTACCAGCCCTGGCTTAGGCATAAGTGACAGAAAACTGAAGACTGTTTTCTAATTTGCTATATTGTAACTTAAAACAAATTCCCTCTTCTCCAAATTCTAAAAAAGGTGGTGGTGGTACAGGGTGCCTCTCAGACTACATGAAGCTGAATTGGGGAAGATATGGGCATAATCTGGAGCAGTTCAAGTCAAAGTAGAGTAATGGTTTGTAGGCTGGCGCCAGTGCATGAAAATGGAGTATTGCAATATTACTGTCACATTGGTGCGGAAGAATCTGTGCTTATTGTATGTGATAATAAATTGAGGTTTGCAGAGGATGCTCTTATTAATTCAAT
Source organism: Cricetiscus sungorus (assembly GCA_030556225.1). Classification (NCBI taxonomy): domain Eukaryota; kingdom Metazoa; phylum Chordata; class Mammalia; order Rodentia; family Cricetidae; genus Cricetiscus; species Cricetiscus sungorus. Next base: position 27,513,227 of record JANBXA010000651.1, on the reverse strand, counting down.
TTTTACCAATTCACTTTTATTACATTTCTCCAATGACTTCACCCATGGCATATAAGGAACAAAAGTTATTGCCCCTTTCCTACAGGCAGTTGGAGAAGCCCTGACCTCCATGAGCAGCAGCAGCCTACAAAAAGGGGTTTTGAGTCTTGATTCAATAGTCAGGTGGAGCTTCTGTTTCCAGAAGGTAGTGAGCAAGCTTGTCACTCTCATCAGAGTGTTTGTAAGTGTTAGATGATGAATCTATGGCAGAGAGGAATATATATATATATATATAGATAGATAGATAGATAGATAGATAGATAGATAGATAGATATAGATAGATAGAGAGAGAGGCAGACAGAAAGACACATACACACACACACACACACACAGAGGCAGGCAGACAGACAGACAGACACATATACACACACAGAGGGAGGGAGGGAGAGAGAGAGAGAGAGAAAGAGAGAGAGAGAAGATGATGATGATGATGATGATGATGATGATGATGATGATGATGAGTGTGGAATGGGAATTCAAAAGCAAGGTAAAGATTTGTATTAACACTAAAGTTTCTGTCTTTGTTTTCTACTCTCTTCTTCTTGTAATCAGTTGATGGATTAGCTGTGAGTTCCTTTCCCAAGGACAGAAATGCAGAACCAAAGATTGGCCTCCTTAAGGGACCTAGAAAGTGGAACGAAAGAACCATCAATGTAGAAATTGGTTGGAGCCCAGTGGGCCAGACTTCAACTATTCTCCAGTAATCTTATTGTTGACATTCCTGGACTTGCCTGGTTATGATACTTAGTTGATCTCCCTTTAGTTCCAGAGTACTTTTAATCTATTAAGACATAGGTCTTTCCCCTCTCTCTTGTGCCTCTCTCTTTTGAATCTTTTTTGTATAATTCTCACTCACATGTGCTCTCTTTTTTTCCTAACCCACTTATGATCACCTAAATGATACTGTCTTAGTTAACTGTTCTATTGCTGTGAAGAGACACTATGACCAAGGCAATTCTCATAAAAGAAAGCATTTAACTGGGGTTTGCTTATGGTTTCAGAGGGTTAGTCCATTATCATCATGGCAGGAAGTATGGTGACAATCAAAAAGGCATGGTGCTGGTGCAGTAGCTGAGATCTTTACATCCTCATCTATAGACAGAAAGCAGAAAGAAAAGGAGAGAGACTGGGCCTGGTGTGGACTTTAGAAACTTCAAAGCCCATCCCAAGTGACACATTTTCTCCAACAAGGTCACAATTACTCTACCAAGCCCATGCCTCCTAAATCTTCTAGTAATCTTAAACAGTTCTATTCAACATATGAGCCTTCTCATTAAAAGTGCAGAAGATAAAAAATATTTTGCAGTTTTAAAAACATTAGACAAACATCACTGATTTACTTTTAAGGAAATTTAAAATTAGTTCATGCCATTACCTGTGGCTTAAGTGGATCTTTCCCACAACTGAATATTAAATGTGCATGTATATGTTTATGTGAAGAAGTCGGCAGGGTCAAACATACCTAATCAAAAACTCTGAAATGAAGCATTTCTAAAACTTGAATTCTTTAAATACCTGTGTGATGTCACAAGCAGACATACTTGCCTCATGAAACTTTGTTTCAAGTACAGACTTATTAAAAGTATTATATAAGATTGTATTTAGTGTGTGTGTGTGTGTGTGTGTGTGTGTGTGTGTGTGTGGTGCATATGATATCTCACTACATACATGTTAATATTCTAAAATAAGAATAATGAAATAGAAAACAATGCATAAAGCCTTTTGGACAAATGACACCAGCCTGAATATATATATATATATATATATATATATATATATATATATATGTATATATTCTCCCAGGTTGGAAATGGGACACTATTTGCATTTTTTCATATCTTTGTATAAATCATTGAAGGATGAACTTTGGGTGATGTGAGGTGTCAGAATATTTTTATCTGCAAGTTATAGAAACTAAATTTAAATTAAATGAGACAGAAAGGGTTTTATTAGCATATATGCAAAGATGCCAGTGTAGCTGATAGAATTGAATTAAAAAGTATGGGACCAAGTCAGGAAAGCATGTCTGTCAGGCTGCACTTTTGCTCATTCAGGTACCTGCAATCACCTGCATTCCAACCATCCCTCATCCTAAGCCCTGGTGTTCACTTCTTTTCATTCTGTAGAAGTTTCTTTTGTTTGCCAGAAATTATTACTGCTGCATAAATAGATATTGTTTAAAGTTCTACAGTGGTTTGACTTCTCCTGCATAGCTTACCTACTGCTCTTAGGGATGGGTTGACACAATTGTCCATATCTGAGTTATTAGCCTATCCTATGGTTGGAATAGTAGAACAGGAGATTGTGATTAACTAAGATTAATGATTCTTCTCAGAATGAAATGAAAATTGGGAAAGAAAGGTTGCTAAGCATGAAGAAATGTTCCCCTACTTCCTTGGCAGGGACTCTAGATTTTTGAACAGTGAGCAATGATCTGATAGTAAGATAATCATGCAGTCTATAGTGTAAACTGGAACATTTTTGTAAAACAAAGAGGCTTCCCTGAATAATCAATGGGATACACACACATCCTATCAGAAGAAAGCTGAGCATATGGAAGAGAGGCTATTTGGAGCTGTTGTACTAACTAACCTCTTCTCTGAGGTCTAAGACAAGTTATGGATGAAAAGCCACACAGGATTTCACAATCACCACCCAGCACTTGCCAAGAGAAAATAAATTCTTAGAACCAGAACCAAAACTCAGAAAAGGGTCATGACTCACAAAAGATTAAGTCTATTCAAGAAACCATTTACTCGTTGATGATTGGTTCTCAGGAGAATAATTCTGGGGTAATGAATCGGGTTTCAATATAAGGTTTCATAGTAAAGCATCCAACAGAATGCTCAAAATTCGTGAGCCTGATGCAATTTAAAGTCTTGACTGAAATTTGTCAAGTATGACTTTGAACAAGTAATTTACTATCTTTAAATACTTGTCTTTGGCTATAAAAATGGTAATTATAATATGACACATGATTATGCTTAGAAATATATTGATATTTTATGTAATATATTTATAAATTGCATATAGTTAAATATTATACTTTGCTTAGAACTCTGAAAGTTTAATATACACAAATGGAATAAATAGGTGTTCATAGTAGTAGAATCTCCTAGCAAATATTGTTCATACTAATTATTTCATTTAGTATAATTTACTTAATCTGCCAATTACTTCTTCTGAAACCACTACAGAAACAAACAAAATCCACCAAAAATTATTAAGGAATGTCTGGATATCTCTCTTGTGGCTTAGGAATGTCTTTGGAATTGTCTGTTTTGTATATAGAAACTTTCAAAGTGTTTTCAGGATTGATAGGAAAAAGTCTCCTTCATAGGACCTCGTTTTCCTATGTTAAATTCCACAGTTAGCTTTATTGAGATCCTCAATGGATATCCCTGTGCTGAACTCAGGTAACTTCCACTGTCTTCCCTGTCCACCACTTCAGTCTCTCCAGTCTCCTCTTCAGTTCTGTATTAGAGTGTTTGCAAGGGCCTGTCCCCCCTCTTTTCCTCCATTCATTCCCTAGGGACTCTGCCAAACCTTATTTTCTCCCTCCTCCAGGATCCATTTTTGTCAGCCCCTAATACCTATACACACTCCATAACCAGGATCTCTGGTGGCCACCACGGGAGGAGGAGGAAAGAGATGGAAAAGGGGATGTCGGGCATTGAAAACAAGGTAGAAGAAATAGATACCTCAGTCAAAGATAATGTTAAAATGAAAATAATTCAGGTACATAGTGTCCAAGAAATCTGGGACACCATGAAAAGACCAGATTTGGGAATAGTGGAAGGAGAAGAAACCAAGGTCCGAGAAAATATTTTCAAAAATTCAAAAAATCATAGAAAATGTCCCTAACCTAAAGAAGAAGGTACCTATCGAGCTAGAATAACCATACAGAACACTAAATAGAATATCCCAGAAAAGAAAGTTCCTTTGGCATATAATAACCAAAACACTAAATTTACAAAATAAAGAAAATATATCAAAAGCTGCAAGGAAAAAAGACGAAGAGACATGCAAAGGCAGATGTATTAGAACAGTGGTTCTCAATCAGTGGGTTATGACCCCATAGTCAAACAATCTTTTCACAGAGGTCATTTAAGAGCATCTGAAAACCCAGATGTTTACAATATAATTCATAACAGTAACAAAATTATGGTCATGAAGTAGCAACAAAAAATTATGACTGAGGGTCACCACAATATGAAGTACTCTATTAAAGGGTCACAGCATTAAGAAGATTGAGGACCACTGCATTAGATTAATACCTAACTTCTCAATGGAGACTCTAAAAAACAGAAGAGGCTGTGCAAATGTTCCATAAGCTCTAAGAAAGCACGGATGCCAGCTCAGACTACTATAACCAGCAAAACTATCAGTCACAATGGATGAAGAAAGAAAATATTCCAGGATAAAACCAAATTTAAGTAGTATCTACTTACTACTCCAGCCCTGCAGAAGTTGGTAGAAGAAACACTGCATCTAAAGAGATTAACCACACCCAAGAAAATACAAAAAAAAATATATAATCCTCAACAAGTAAATCAAAAATTGGGGGAAACCACACTATAACAACAAAACAATAAGGAATCAATAAATGCTTCTCTTTAATAACTCTTACCATCATTGCCTCCAATTCCTCATAGAAAGATACAGCCTACCAGATTGGATTAGAAAACAGGAGCCATCTTTCTGCTCTATCCAAGAAACACATGTTACCATCAAGGATAGACATGACCTCATGGTAAAAGAATGGAAAGAGGAATCCCAAGCAAATGGTCACAAGAAAAAGCAGGTGTAGCCACTTTAATACCTAACTAAATACTCTTAAAACTCAAGTTGTCAGAAGAATACTGTATATTCATCAAAGGAAAAAAGTCTACCAAGAGGTTATTTCAGTTCTAAATAGAGCTTTAACCCCTTGTGAAATAGAAGCAGTCATTAAAATTATCTTACCTCCCCACCACCACCACCACAAAAAAGTCTGGGACCAGATGGTTTTAGTGCAGAATTCTATCAGACTTTCAATGAAGAGTTAACACCAATACTCCTCAAATTATTTCACAAAATAGAATTTGAAGGAACATTGCCCAATTCATTTTTATGAGGCCACAGATATTCTGATATGAAAACTTTTTAAAGACCCAACAAAGAGAATAACAGACCATTTTTTCTTATGAACACAGATGCAAAAATACTCGATACAATACTAGCAAACACCTACATGACCCATTGAACATGTAGAAGTCCAGCTGTTGGCTATGAGGGTCTTCACCCCTATTGAATAATATTCATAGTATGGAAAGTTACCCTGTATGCCACCAGAGAAGAGGGGGAAACACCAGCACCATTACAAACCCTTTGGTCTACAATGCTGACATGTTTGCTTGAGATGGTGATGCAGTAATGGGGCAAATGTTGTAGAAGTAACCAGCCACTATCTGATTGGATTTAAGGCCCACTCCATGAGATGGAACAAATTCCTGACACTGCTTGGGTTGCCAAGTATCTGAGCCTAGAAAGGCAATGGATCTAGGGGAAAATCAAGTACTACTTCTTTTGCTATTGGAATAGAATGATAAAATGACTTCTCCCAGCATTCTGCTATACCCATAGTTCAGTAACTCACTCAGTTATCATCAGAGAAGCTTTCTCCTGCAGTACATGATATATATGCAGTACAGAACTGATATAGAGACCAACACCTGAACTATGTTCAGAGGGTGAGACATCTTGGAGCATTCAGTCCTAAATGGAATGTCTCCATCAGATCCCTCACTTCAGTGCTCAAGAAGAGTAGAGCGGAAAAAATTTAAGAGTCAGGGGAGATGGATGATACCAAGGAAACAGTGTCTTCCAGACTCAAGAGACTGATACACACATGAACTCAGACTGTGGCAGCATGCACTGGGCCTGTACAAGTCCACACAAGACAGAATCTCATAATTGATATGGGGAAAAACACAAGCTCCCATCCCCAACCAAAAAGCTATCTCTAAATAATAATCACAACAGAAAAACTAGTTTCTCCAAGGGAGTCTCACTGGGTATATAAACCACACATAAGGGCAAATCCTATGCCCAGCTGCAGATGGACAATAGCAAAAGAACTAAATAATATTCTGGAGATTTTTTTTTTGCATTACATATTGCTTTGTTTGGGCATTTTGAAATTTAGTTTAATTAACTTCACTATTTTTACTCTATTGGTATTTTGCTTGTGTGTTTCTGATTTTTTTGTTTTCTAAAAGTGAAAGTCTATACTCCAAATTAAAGTTTTTATATTATATTACCCCTCTTCATGTTGTAGCTGATTCAACACTTAGCTATTTTAACACTAAATCTATGGCATTGAAGTACAAATAGTTGTATTGTAAAATGTCAGATTCGTTATTTCTCCACTACTTACTTTGAAGTTATAAAGGCTTATTTTTATAATCCTCCTCAAAACAAGAATGTACTCTTCTTTTCCCCTTTGAAATAAATAAGGAAACATGATTTCTTGCATAGCCACATAGGCAGACAAACTCTTCTGGTGGAGCAGAAATCTCTCCTGTGTGTAAAAGGATGCTCCATTTAGAAGTCAGTATTTTCATTTTAATGCTGATACTAAAAGGAAACCGGAATTTTAAGGTAAATGTGGTTTTTTTGTTAGAAACCTTCTATACACAACAGAAGGTGCATCCAACTAGCTGTAAAATTCCAATGGCTCATATCTAATGTTCAGAGTTTCAAATTAAATGTTACTTGTACTATTACCAAGCAAGTAAATACCTCTTTACTCTGATAAAAGACAATAGGGCTTCCTGTCCCATTTCCTAAGACAAAGAGAGAGATTGCTTTCTTCTTTACTTTGTTATTAGAAAAATAAGAAAAGCTACATTTATTTTTCTTCACTGATTATTCTAATTCAGTGTCACTTCTAAATACCTGGAGACATCTGAAGACTCATTTCAAGGTAATTTAAATGTACTGTTTCTTAATAGTCTAGGTGTAGAAGGTTCAGAACAGGTAGAAGGAGGGACTCAGAAGTTAAAAATGTAATATCTCATTGTTCTGTTCTTTTGTCCATCTCCTGTTGATATTTAACTATTTTGCTCCTCACATATCTATTAGATGGGCACTGCAGCTCTAGGCATTAGGAAACAACACAGTGAAAGAGATTGAACATACTTTCCACTACTCTTTATTACTTTCCTTAGACCCAAAGTCATAATCAGGAAAGGGTAGGCATGCAGGCATTGTGTCCCTGGTGCCACACTCACGGGTCAGATAAACATAGTTCATCTGGATTCGAATTTTCAAGGAACTTGAGAATTTATGGCTGGCTTGTGCCTCCTGCCACTGACCAAGCTTCACTACAGTGTGGTCACCAGCTTATAAATGCTTTTTCAAGTTTTGGAGGACTCCAATTCCTGCCTTGAATCAGTCATGATCATCGCAGTTACCTTTCCTGTACATCCCAGTTTTCTACTTAGCTTGAAGTGGTCACATCCTACATGGGACTGGACACAGGAAAGAAAGGGACAGTAGTGGTGCATTTCACATTGTCCTTAGAGAGTCTACCTCGGCCACACTAGTAAGCTGCTTTTGAAGGGCTTCCTGTCGCATTCTCAGACGCAGGCTGACTCCTTTTGTCAACCATTACAATTGTACTGGCATACCCTTTCTTAAGTATGAGTCATACATCATGATTAGTTCCTATGTGCTTAACAAATGAGTTCTAAGATAATCATGATATAGCCCTTCCACATCTTTCCAGCATTTTCTCATCCATGTGGCCTCTTAGATGTATCACTTAAGATTTATGTTTCAATGTGGCTGCAGCTTTGCTCTGTTTTCTGTTAGGACATCTAACCACCCCCTCTTTTCTATTCTTCCTTCTGGGAGGTTTCTCCTTGTTCTTCAAAACGGATGCTTTAAAAGCCTTTTCTAAGTATCCTACCCAGCAGGCTCCAGTGTTTAATAGCATCTCATGAGAGCTCTTACTACTGCTCATGTTTCTGTTATGATTTATATGTTTCATAATCCACCTGTCTTCTGGTACTAGACTGAACTATTTGAGATTAAGGACTGTCTGGCTCATCCGTGTAGTTTATGAACCATAGGTGATATTCAGCTTGTATAGTGTTAGTGGTCCAAAAGATGTCTTATTTGCTGCGTGACAAAAACTTAATCCTGTTTCTTTGGAGGTCAGGATAAACGTGAGGGACTTGTTCTTGCATCTTGGAGTCTTAACATTTTCTGACTCTAACTTGTGAGTGGATTGTGTATACAATTCAGGGCTGCAGACACAATGCTATATAAACAAAAGTTATTTGGCAGAATTGACCCTGAGTGCTACAGAAATCTCACTGGCACAAAGCAAACATGATAACCACTGTACTTTAGAAGTGATTCACTGAGCTATGTCAGTAGTTTTTCTTCTCTTATATACCAGGCAGTCAGTTTAGCAGCAGCATTAAATCCTAAGAACAGGAACTCACTAATCCAGTCAGGATGCTAGCTGGAAGTAGTCTATCACAGAGCATCACCAGATGCTCTTAAGTCATACACACAGCTAGGAATGAGTCTTTTGAAGACTGGTTTGAGTCTGCTCTGCACCTCAAATCTTTGATTTTGATATTCAGTTACAGTTCACCCATCCCAACATCTCCATAAGGAGATGCAGGAGGAGCCTTCCCCTTCCTGATTTGAAGGAAGAAGACAAGGATTAAAATGAGATGATTAAATTCATACTGGAAAATGAGTGCATGGGCTGAGTCTATCACTAACATTCCATAGTTGTATTTGTATGTAGTGCTTGTGACCAGCATAGGACAAAGTTCTAATATCAGAATTGGGTGCTAAATCCACACAATCACATGAAGCATCCTACATCAATGCGGCCTGATTCCTCAGCTTCCACATACCTATGAGACTTCCCTGTGATACTTCATTTGTAGGATTTGGGACTGTTCATTACTTCAGTTGAAATCTTTATATCTGCATTAGCGGGCCCAATAAATAGTTGATTTTATTTTGTCTTGTTTTGTTTTTTAAAAGGTTATGTAGTGAATTAAATTCTCAGTTTTGTAAACTTACAGAAACCCACTCGTGGTCTAGGTTTCTGGGGAGGGAGAAGGCAGGATTTGTTCTGAATATGGGAACTGCTGTTCACTGTTTTTCTGAGCTTCCTTTCTTGTACTCCCCATGGCTATGAAGCAATATTGCATATCATCAATGCGGATTCCTTGAACATGGCCAGGGATCTCTGCCTTCAGCAGACTCTATCCTCTGGCTTCTGGGATTCTACAGTTGGCTTTCATTCTTGTGTCGTTATCTGTATTATACTTCATCTGAGAACAGAGCTTTTAAATTCCTCTATTTTTGTGACCTGCTTTTCTTTAGCCCTTCCTAAACACGCCTCTTATTCAGCTTGCTTGCTGCAGAAGTACCGTTTGTTCTTGTCTTTCTATGGAATTAGCATTCTGTTACACATCATTCTGTTAAATTATTCAAGGAGCATGAGGGAGCAGAAGTGCACAGAAGTGAGCCCTTGGCTTTTCCCACACAATTAGTGTGCCATCGGCATTATCAACATGTTTTAAAGAGGGAGAGGTCACTGTTTTTAAGAAGTCCTAGGTTTCCCATTTGCACACGATCAGCACTCCTCCTAATGGATTCTTCTTCAATTGTTTCCTGCTTTTACATGCTTGACAAGAGGCCTGCTGTCTACTTTGTTACCCAAGGTAATTTCCTTCGTCTGTTTTTCTTCCTGTGATTTTACAGCAGTCTCGCAACAAACAAAAGAAAGAAAGGAATAGAGAAAGAAAGAAAAGGAGGGAGGGTTGGAGGAAAGAAAGGAAAGAAGAAAGGAAGGAAGGAAGGACAAAAACTCTTCATGTCTGACTATATCCCTTCTTACACAGAACACTACTTTGGAGGGTTTTATAATTGACCCCCCCAGAGCTTCATTTCATGCATGATTAGAATCTAAACTGGAAAGTGGTCCTCAAAGGCACAGAGAGCCACACCTGGATTCTCTCAGGCAATGGTCTCCTATCTGAGAGTTTTGTCTTAGGCTTTACATCCAGAGACCCAACCTTACCTGAGAATGGATGTGTGAACAAGCATCCAGAGTGGTCCCACATGTGCCCTGTAAGGAAGTAAGGGCAGTGATGTAGTCCATAAATGCAGCTAAACAAGGGCGTGGCCAGGTAAAGGCTCAGCCTTCACCAAAGAAAGCACTGGACTGCAATTGCATCAAACCTACCACTGCAGTAGTCAGTGGAGAAGTGACAAAACTCCCTGCTACTGCTTCCACCAGTCACTGTCTTCTGAAGAACTTAACAGTTACTGAACAGACAGTAGTATAATTAGATAGTAGCTAATTCACATCCAAAAGTTAAATTGATTAAAGCAATTGTAGAGGACCTGGGCAGGCCATTAATTGTCTTCTAATTAGAAAAAGGTCAGAAATTAAATGAGTACCTGTCCTTAGTTAGGGTTTCTATTACTGTGATAAAGCATCATGACTGAAAGCAAGTTGGGGAGGAGGTGGTTTACTTGGCTCTCATAAACTCCACTCACAGCCCATTAACTGTGAATGAAAGAAATCAAGGTGGAACCTGGAGGCAGCAACTGAGGCAGAGACCAAAGATGCTGCTTACTGACATCTTCAACTTGAACAAGGCTGTCCTTTATCAGTCTTCAGTTTAAAAATAAAAGCACCACAGGCCATTCTGGTGGTGCATATTTTCTCACTCGAAGTTCCACTTCCTAAATAACCTGAGTTTGTGCCAAGATGACAAAACAAACAAACAAACAACAAGCAAGTCAGAAACATTTTCTTAAAATGGGTACTTTTATTGCACTCCTTCTACCAACCACACTTGGTATTAACTGTCTCTAGGGTCCTTAACTACTTGAAGGATTTTTAAAAAGCCCAGATCCCAGGTCAACTACCACCTTTCTGTGTCACTCCCAGACCCTGGATCACTTAGACAGATGGATTTCATTTCAGCAAATCCTCCATTGGACTCTCCACAGGGGGTGGGACTACAGAAACTACAGTTTCTGACTCAGAGAGATTGACAGAGACTATGGTTCCCCACCCTTGATGACAATGCAAAGTGCCCTACAGTTAAGATTTCATACAGTAGGGCTAGAGAGATGGCTCATGGTTTAAGAGCAAATACCGTTTTCCCAGAAAACCCCAGTTTGATTCCAGCACACATCAGGCACCTCACAACCAACTATAATTCCAGCTCCAAGGGAATACATTACCTCTGGACTCTGTGGGTACCAGCACATACATTCATATATGCACGCACGTATGCTCGTGCGTATACATACATACATACATACATACATACATACATACATACATACATACATACATATGTGTGTGTGTGTCTACCTACCTTAGTGGCTGACCCAAGAGGTCAGGTGTGCAACCAGGTCCTCTGGCCCTAGGAAAATGTTGAGCAGGGCTCTTCTTGTGGTTCTAGGTGCTGTGGACCGTCAAACTTTCAGCTGAGTTAAGTGGCTGTTTGCTTCACTGGTTGCCAAGAAGACACCATCTTCTTGCACCTACTTTCCATTCTTGTTTCATTCCCCCTTCCTTTCACCCTTGTGGCTCTACAATCACACCTTTCCATCTTCACCAGAATGCATCAGCATGGACTCATAGCCTGGTTTCCAAAACAAAACATAAATCTTAACCAATAGATCCTAAGGCAATAATGGTACTCCCTAGAGATTTAGATTTTCAGTATAATGTATGAATCTCCTATGTGGTGGAGTTCTACTGTTAAACATCAGGGGAGATATTTGCATAAAAAGAAGGCAATCCTAGTTCTATTCTTTTGTTCTTATTCTGTCTAAACAAAGTAAATACTATTAAAATCTAAGTAGATGCTAAGGAGAAATCCCCAGGACGCTGCAAAGAGTTTGCCTTCTGTTTCCCTTTCTTTTACAAATTGGCTCAGTGCCATGGACCCTGTGGAGTGACAATGGAAATTTTTAAAATGCAGAGAAGGAAGTATCCTGAAACCTGTTTTTCCTCAAAGGGACTCAGAAGGTTGACTGGCCCAGAGATGTGTGATCCACAGCTCGTTTAAGAACAGAGTTGCTGACTTGTCCAGCTGGCTGGAGACCAGTACGGCCTCATGTTGGCAATGTACAGGTTCAAGACTGGTCTGCCTCCAAGTGATCCTTGTCTTCTGGTACTGACAGCTCCTATGGCTTTGGTCTATAGCTGTTAGCATGAACACAGGGCTAACTGTTCTCTCACCCTTATTTTGCAATTGTGGAAATAGCTTCTGCTTTCTCCTATGTCTGATTGCCTTTGGCATCTGGATTCCTTTTGCTGGTGTCCTTTCCAGAGGCCGGTTTCTGCTTTCCTCCCTCATATCTGGAACCTAGCCAGAGTATACCAGAATGAGCTGTTTCTAACATTTGAACCCTTTTGTAAGCCTGTTGATTGCAACTTGGGGACAACCAGTTTCATCCAAGGTAGAAGCTTTCTGATGCTTTGAGGGGGGAAAATAATAAATGTCTAAAAATAAAACCTAGGCATAAAAATAGGGCCAAATGCTCATTAGCTGCCTCACTTAGCTGAATGCTGAAACTATTTCTATAGTGTTAAATCAAGCTTTTGTGTACTTTATTCATGGTACTTTATCTTAGATGATAAGTAGGTTACTGTAATTAGCCATTTTATTCAAAATGCATGAATTAAATTGTCTCAAGGACCCAATTTTCAGCTCCTGCTTATGCTGACCCTTGGACTGGAGTACTTGTGTTCAGGAGTCTTTGGGAATTCATGTTACTAGCTACTGTGGGGGAGGTTGAAGGAGGAGTTGGAGCATTGAGAGCTTCCTGGGCAAGGGGAGAAACTCAAATTTTAATTTCTGTGGTGGGAAAGCACTGCAGAATTTCATGAGGATAATGTCATGGAATGATATACATATTTAAAAATTATGGTTCTTGACTGTTGTGTTGACAGAGAACTATAAGGAAGCCAGGGCAGATAAGGATTATCATCCAGATGTCTACTTTTAGATTTCATCGTAAGAGACAGTGCTTGGGAGCAGCATGACAGAGGAGTGGGGCAGAAGTAGACAACAGACAAGTCTATGGGTTTCATGTGGGCTTGAGGAAGTGGAGAAACAAGCTTAATTTTTGGCTTAAACAACTGGAAGAATTTGGTATTGGTGACTGGGGTGAACACTTGAGGGAACACATGATAATTTTAGTGTTCAGTTTTATTAGAGTGAAAACATTGAAAAGGGGGCTAAGGTACACACCCCAGGCTCATGCTGACCTTGGGATATCTACAGAATAACACAGGTCAAAAGACCCTGGTTCAGTGGAGAACTTTCCAAATCCTTGGTTCCGATGGCATTCAGCTCCATGTGATAAAGGCACTCACATACAGAGAGCATGGGTAGAGGAAGAAGAATGTTTGGGAACACTCCTGTTTCCACACATTAAGTACAAGCACAGAAGAATCAGAAAAGCACCAAGGGAACCAATAGAAGGGAAAGCAGGAAAAACAGTACCTTGATGCCAGAGCAGAGAATTGGCCCGGGGGAAGGGGGTAGCAGTCATCTGGGCTGATGGCACCCTGGGGTTCAGTAAGATGACAAATGATAACAGGTGGGAGTTCTTGATGACAGTGAAAAAGGCAAATTTTGATATATTCTACCAAAAGAAAGCCAGAGTAGATTAAGTGGAGCCTGTAAAGGGAAAAATGGAGATAGTTACTTAGTGAATTCTTTTAAGGATTAATGAAGTGACAAATAGGTGCAAAATGCTCAGACAGGTAAAATAAAAATAAATAAATCTTTAAAAATTTGAGCTTATTAGTTACTAATATTCCCATTCATAGATTCTTATTGTGATATAGTATCTATTAAAACCTTGTACTTGTAAACATATCTGTAGTAAGAAATACATCTTATTTTAATAATTAATACTATATTTTTTAAAGTTTTCACTTTACCAAATGTTTTTGCTTTGAAGAAGTAGAATCTGATAAACAACTTAGTTCTGCTGCAAATGTTGACCCTATTTATATTTTAACATTTTTTTGTCTTTGTTGTTCTTCTGATTTTTATGTTGCTATATTTTAATGAAAAATGATCAAGTTTCATAGAAAATGAACACATTTTAATAGAAAATTAGGAAATGAGTCAAGTTGAAGAAACTCTTCACAAAAGTTACAAGTTCAATTATCTCCTTCTAGCCTTTAAAATGTAAAATTGAAACTATAAATTATTATGCTACTGGGTTTTGTTTAGATGGAGGAGTCTAATTTAAATTTGTAGAATAATTCTAATCATTCTAAAATTTGATATCTTATGGCACATTTAAAGCACATTCTGGATTGTAGAACTGCCAAATGATTCCTCAGAATCTTCCAATGATTTTAAAACAAATTATAGGCTATTCTTAAAGACACTGTTTCTCAAAGAGGAAAAAATTAACTATGATCCCATCATTCAAGAAAATCACTTTTATTTTATGTGAAACTATGTTGTGTGTGGACAAATAACTAATCATCTATGTTAGTCACTTGTCTATAACTGTAATATTACGCCATGACCAGAAGCAACTCACCGAAGAAGGAACATATTTGGGCTTACAGTTCCAGAAGGACACTTGTTCAGATGCATAAGTGTCCATCACGGTGGGAAGTCATGATAGCAAGTGACAGGCATGGTAGGAAGAAACAGAAAGCTAAGAGATCATGCCATTTACTACAAGGACAAAGTGAGGGATAGGGACTGGAAGTGAGGCCAGACTATGAATTTGCAAAGTCCATACCCTATCCAGTGACACACTTCCTCTAGCAAGGCCAAACCAAGTAAACAGGACCACCAGCTGGGTTCCAAGTGCTCAAATACCCAGGACTATGGCCTATAATCCTCATTCAAACCCCGGAGACTATGTGTTGTCCCCTACCCCCATTTTAACAGCACCCTTATGGTGTGTGCCAAGGTTGGTGTCATCCATTAGCTGTTTCTATGTGTGATTATAAACAACACCAAAGTTATTACTGGCATTTAATATTGAATTCAATTTGGTTTTAGTCCATTTTACTATTAAAACAATGCATTTACACTGTAGGAAGCTTTATAAATAATCCTAGAATGCCACCGCAGGATCACTGCCAAATCCCTATTCACTCAGCAGTTATCAGTGACTAACACACAGCACACCCCACTCTGAACGTGAAGTCCACCCTTTAGTGTTAACACTGCAATGGAGATTTGGTGGCAGATACCGCTAGTGCCCTGTATGCAAAAAGGTGTGTGATCCAGACAATCAAAAATAGGAGAATGGTGTTTAAAGTTGTACTATAAATGTTTTTCCCCCTATGCTGCAGGAAGGAGATCATTGCCACTGAACTCATGTAATGTTGTGCTATAATGGCTATGACAGATTATTTGTGTGAATGTATAATAACTTAATCTCCTGGAGTCAAATGCTGTCATTCTTTTCAATTGTCTTCTGCAGTTACAGTCCATAACATGATTTTTTTTCCCCTCCGTTTCAACAGCATAGTTAACATGACCTCCACAAGACATGAAGGCACAGGCACTGGTGTACTTCTTCTTTGCTGTCGCACTGTTCCCTTGCGGATCTCACGGTAACTCCTTTTGTATCACAGGTGTTAGTGATTTGAATCATTTGAGATAAACAGTAGCACAAAAAGTAAATTGGATACAGATTCCACATGCCTTTCCAAACTGCTCCAACAACTAAAACAGTTTTGAGCATGGGTGTGACACTACATACAGTTGGGATATTCCACAGCTGACCTCATGTGACAGGTGACAGTGAAATCACGGTTGAAAAAAAGTAAAAGTAAAAATTACTAATAGGTTTTGTGTATAACATGTACACACAATATAAATGAATGGTACTTAAATTGGGATCCTTTCCTCCCCCCCCCCAAGTCATCTCCTTATGTATGAATCTGAATCTGAATCTGAATCTGAATCTGAATCTGAATCTGAATCTGAATCTGAATCTGAATCTGAATCTGAAAAAGTCCAAACCAGCTCTTATTTCAGCTGTGGGGACTCAGGCTATACCTGTGCAGCTCTGGGGCTGTCCTGAAGTATACACAAATGTTAAAAACCACATTGTTTTCTATTGCGGTTCAATAAGGGTCAGGATAAACAAATAGGTTGAATAGATGTTTATTAAGGGAGAAACAACTCACAACACAGACAGATGAACACAGCAGCTAAAACTGGATGCTCCTCTCTCCTTGTCCCGCCAGAAAGGGCTTTTCTCCGCCTCCTCCGGAGACTAAGCTCCACAGGTCACTTCCGCCCCTGGCTCCACCCCTCAATGGGTGTGGTCAGTGCCACAGAAGCAGACACAGTGAATATCCCACTACAGTTTTCTGTGTGTTCAGTTTAAAGCTCTCTCTAATACTTTCTGTGCTATTAACATCACTACAAAGGGATGCATGACTGATAACAGCTTTAGAGTGGAAGTTTGGTACCCAAGTTTGACAGATTTCCAAGGTTTTATCATTGACATTCCTTTCTGTTAACCATCATTAACATTTTCATTTTAGAGCATGCCATCCTGATGAACTGTTTTCATAAGCATCGAATCTTAGAAGGTTTATTACATAGAGATAAAAGAGCCAGCAATAATTAGCATCATAGCAGAAGTGAACAAAAGTCCTTTACATATTGAGTCAGCTTGCACTGTGGAAGTTAAATTCAGAGCCTTCTGGTGAATACAGTAATGGGGCTGTCACACTGGCCAAAAACAAAATTTTAGACTCCTCACAGAAAAGAATGGTTTCAGTTACACGTGCATTCTATGTTAAGTGTAGCATACATAATATATAAAACACATGTACAATATATAATAGCAAAACATATTCTTTTTCATAGAAAATAATTTTTATATAATATATTTTGACCATGGATCTCCATCTCTCATCTCTTCTCACAACCTTCCCATCTTCCCCCCACCCAACTCCACATCTTCTTCTTTCTATCTCTTCATAAAACACAGAGGAAAAATAAACAAATCAGAAATGACAACCAAAATAACAACAATAACTTAAATGAACAAATAAAAGGTATGAGAAACTCTTACACACACACACACACACACACACACACACACACACACACACACACATGCATTCATAAAACCCATTGAAAAACAAAATCAGAAATGGTAGTATACAAACAAAAGACCAGTAAGGTTAAAAGAAAATGTTCAAAAAAGGTAATATAAAATAAAAACAAAACAAAATTTAAAAAGTCCTCCAAAAATACCATTGAGTTCTCCTTGTGTTAGCCATCTATTGCTGGGCATTCAGCTTGCCTTGAAATGTGGTTTATATACCCAGTGAGATTCCATTGGAGAAAGCTAATTTTTCCTTTGCCAGAATTCTTGATTGGACATAGTTTCTTGGGTAGTGACAGGAGCTTGGGTCCACATCTCCCTCTCAGTACTTGGACCTGTACATGAATTGTGCATGCAGCTATGGTCTCTGTGCCTCAGTCCTGATAAAACTGCTATTTAGTCAGGACAAACGGATACAGAGGGGGTTTATTTATCTGTTTGTTTGTTTGTTTATTTATTTATTTATTTTCATGTGCATTGGTCTTTTGCCTGTGTGTATGCCTGTATAAGGGTTTTGGGTACCCTAGAACTGTAATCACAGATAGTTGTGAGCTACCATGTGGGTACTAGGAATTGAACCCAGGTCATCTGGAAGAAGAGCCAGTGCTCTTAACCACTGAGCCCTCTCTCCAGCCCCACAGAATGAGGAGAAGGCTTTTTAAGTAGCAAGATCATTCAGATTGCAGGATCTGCAGCTAAATATAGTGAAAACAACCTTTACAGGACACTTTACGCCCGAGAAGCATATAAACCTTTAACCTTTGTAAATATGTAAGATGTAGACTGAAAGTCATAGGTACATAGCTTATTGAATGTACAAAAACCACTTTAGAACAGCTGCTTACAAAGCAGTCATTTAAAAGACTATAACCCAAACAGACTCTTGAATGAACCTTTACTTTTTGTTGTTTTATTTGTATTTTCCTATTAATTCCTTGAGAATTTCACACAATGTACTTTGATCATATTCATTCCTCCAACTCCTCCCATACCCACCCTCTTCATCTCCTTACTCATCCAATTTGAAGATGAGGGACCAGTAATGTGTTGATCTATGGTTTTTAGCAATATGTAATTAGAAGTTGTTTGAGTGCTGTGTTCATTTAGCTGAATAATATTTTATTATATAAATATGTCATATTTTCATCACCCATTCATCAGGCATTGGACATGTAGGCTATTCCCATTTTCTGGCTATTGTGAATAAAGAAGCAATGAATATTGAAGAACAAATATCTCTGTAGTAAGACACCATGACCTTAGAGCATCTGTATGAATGCTGTTGAGCTGGGACATGTGGTAGATCTATTTCTAGCTTTTTGAGGAAACTCCACACTGAATTCCTTAACAGCTATACCAGTTTGCACTCCTAGCAGCAGTGGGGAATAAATTTTCTCCCTTCTCCTTATCTACGTCAGCATTTTCTGTCTTTTTATTTTTTAAATCTTGGCTATTCTGATTGGAGTAAAACAAAATCTCAAAGTAGTTTTAATTTGCATTTTCCTGATGGCAAAAGATGCTGAACATTTGAAAAAAACTCTTTCTCCTTTTAGAAGAAATTTGTATTTCATCTCCGTGTTTAGTTCCATGCCCCATTTAAAAATTTCAGTCTATTTTCTTGATGTTTCATTTCTTTGATTTATTTGTATATTCTAGACACTCTCCTCTCTAAGATGTTTAACTGGTACTGATTTCCTTCATTCTGTAGGCTATCTCTTTACTCACTGATTGTGTCCCTTGCTGTACAGAAGCGTTTTTGTTTCATATGGTCCCACTTGTCAGTTATTGAAGTGGAGCCCTAGAAGGGTAGGGCAGTGCAGTTATAAAATCAACAAAATTCTTTTGTTCCCTGCCATTGCATGTGCTTTTCTTAATGTCACTCTGAGAGCGAGTGACAAAGCGTTGCTGAGAGAAACATCCACAGGGAAGTGGACGAAAGGGAAAAGGGAAAACAGCTATACCACTGCTCAATTGCTCTGTCTTAGGCAGTGCTGGCAAAAATCTGAAAGGATTTATTCCAATGTCCATAATAGATGGTTTTCTCCCCTTCATATCTTAGACTTCAGAGAAGAACATAGGACCTACTTACAACTGTTGTCTTTAGTCGAAGAAGTAGATACTGTTTTCAAGCTACTATGCAGTTACAAAATCCTTACTTGTGTATGAGTTATTTTGTTTTTTGAAATCTTCTCACATTCACAATAAAGCAACAATCAAATCTTATAAATCAAGAGGATTAAAAATTTACATTTATGCCCAGAATAATATTTCCCGAATCTCATTTTTTTTTTCTAACTCAGAGTATTGTGAGTGTGATCTATATGATTTGAATATGAACTGCATCTTCACCCCCGCCCAGGCTCCCATGCTCACATGTTAAATATTTGGATTGCAGCTAGTAGTGTTATTTTGAATGGTTCTGGAAACCTAGGAGGTGGGGACTGTAACACATTGAAAAATTGTCACCTGTGTGTATGAGGAGGGGCAGTGGAATGGCTGCACCATTAAATGGTTAAGGGGGAGGTTTTTGTTGTGATTAAAAAAGAGCAGATATCTAGAGGCTCATGCAAAATTCTTGAGCAGAGCAAAAGAGAAGTAGACTGAGCATGGTCAGGACTGTCTATGAGAGACAGGAGAACAGCAGGAGAGAATAGTGGAGATAGTGAGATAACAAGACAGCAAGAGAGCAAGGAAAAAGCCAGAGAGAGAATAAGAGAATGGCTGGGTTATAAGGAGGATGAGTAGATGGCAGTCTTGTGGGGAAGGTCCAGAAGGCTACCATGGACTTTAAAATTTATAATAAGTAGTTGTGCCTGGGGACTGATGGAGCCTGGAGGCCAGCATGGGTTTTGATATGCAACCATATCAATAGAGAGCCATAGGTTCCTTCTGACAAAGGGAAAGACAATGACTCCTTTTGGTAGAGGAGAACCCATTCCCCACATTCTTTAGGAATGCTGGCTTTTATCTAATCACTAGAATCCTGTGGTCCAGTGTGAGCTCATTTCTAGATAGATGAACTTCCTGAGATTTAACAATATGCTACTCAAGCATTTTTAAAGCAGGTTCTGAGTCTGTGGAGCCCTGTCTCATATAATAATCAAGCATGGTTTTGGCAAGCATTCTCTAAAATCCTGTCCTGAGTTAGGCTAGTCACTTGGCTCAGGGAATACAGGTAGGGAGCAAACAGAGAAATACATCAAAAACATTGTGTTCTTGTGAACAGCTAGAAGCCAAGCCATTCCTTACAGACATTTTACTATTGTTTATCCCATGATATAAAAATGCCTCCAGTGGGAAGAGGAAGCTACAAGTTTATCGATGGGGAAACTCTCAGTTGGGAACTCTAGCAGTGATTTAATGGTGTTACCTTTGTTTACTCTCTCACTCAGGCTAATCTAGTTATTTCTGCTTGATGATATGAGCACCTGATGGATGGTGTTTTGCTCTGACTTCAGATTTTACATACCTGCTGTTTGCTATTTGTTCTTTTACTCTTGCTTGCTACATACTTAATAAAGTCACTTAAATTGAAACTGAAAATATGGCTATTGCAAATCAGTCTCCAGACTACACTGAACAGGCTCTTAGCTGGAGGAAGTAGGTCATTGTGGATATCCTTGCGTGCTATAGCTTGCTTTTGTCTACTCTCCTTTTCTCTGTCTCTTCTGCCGGATGCTTTCACCATCAAGATGCCCTGCCTTACTCCAGACCTGAAAACAATAGAGTCATCCAGGATGGACTGAACCCTCCGAAACAATGAACTCAAATAAGTATTTCTTTCCTTAGGATGTTTATATCAGGTGTCATCTCACAATGACAAAAACTCACTAGTACAGTTCTAAAGCAGAAGTCAATTCATTATTTCATTTCTCTTTTTAGTCTCCTGTCTATGTAGGCTCAGGCTGAGAGTATCTTCCAGATTATTAACAGACTGTTGAATCCAGAATTTTCTTTTAAATTCTCTGTATACTTATTGACTCAGTAAAACTAATTTCTCCCCAGTTTTAGGGTCTTCTGGCTTTATCAAGCTTTAAAACCTATTAATATTGCAGTGCATATCAAAGGGGAATTCTTTCATATTCACTCTTACCAGTACTATAGCAGTGATTTAGAAAGAAATAGACTGTTGATCAAATGGGTTACAAACTAATATGCTTAAGTCTTGGACAATTGCCAATCTTCGTTATTTTGACTCCATTCAACTAAAAGGGAAGATAATTCATCACAGTGTCAGGGGTACCTGAAATGTGGTCAGGCTATCCTTCTAAGAGGTTCATTCAGGCAATCTTGACATAAACTCTGTGACAAGCACCTGTCACTAACCCTCTTCATTTTGTCTCTGCTTCCCATGTTAGACTCGTTCTTTCCAGTCTTCTTCAGCCATCTTGTGAATAATAATGAGCAAATTGTTCTCGGAAGATATGGTGAAGATATAATTCTCCCTTGTCCATTTACAAGTGGGTCTGAAGTTGTAATTCACTGGAAAAACCAGGATAATTATGTTCACAGTTACTACAGTGACATGGACCATTTGGAAGCACAGTATCATAGATATGCAAACAGGACATCCCTCTTTCACAGTGAAATTCACAATGGGAATGCTTCTCTAACTATCAGAAGATTGAGCCTTCTGGATAAAGGAATTTATACCTGCTATGTGGGAACAAAAAGTGGACGTACTGACCAAAGAGTGGTGCTAAAAGTGGGAGGTAAGTATGTATGTAAATTTTAGTAAGGCGTAATGATATGATTTGATATAATTCTGAAACAGCTTTTTTTCTGAACTTAGTATGATAAGATTTTGCTTTCAAGTCAGTTCTTACAACTCTACCTCATTGTTTCAGTGCATAATTTCATATATAGTGCTCAATACATAATATCTCATAGTATGGGCATGCTGTGATTGATATAACCATTCGCACTGTTGGTGGGTGTTCAGGGCTTCCAGTGTTTTCCACCACAGACTCTGTTGTGATGAATGTCTTTATACTTACATAAGATGATGACAAATTGTTGGAAATAAAAGTACCAGAAGTAAGGTTTTAATATTCCAATAATATTGGCAGCATAAGGACATTCATTTCCCTAGTAGTTCCATCAGCACTGAATATCATTAGTCTTAAATGTCTCTTCTGATACGGTGATAAGAAATACTGAATTATATTTAAGTTGACTATTTCTAATAAAATTGAAGTTACTGTTGGTATTGCATGATTTTATCCTCTCTGCAGCAACTATTATGTAACTCTAGCCATACAATGTGATTAATGTACTCATGGTTGCCAGTGATTAAGTTTGTATTTAATTAAACCAGAATCCAATTAAAATTTAAGAAATAATATAAATAATTTCATGGCCTATTCATAATCATATTACCAAGACTTCTTATTGATAAGGCATGATAATGTTGAGTATGCTTATCATTGACATGGTATGTTAGACACTATTCTTCATTTCAATTTTACTGCTACCATGAATTTATTGTTAATTTAGTTGCATTTTGTTATTTTAAATGTATATTCTGTTTTCATGAATATAGATGTTCAATGTATTTTATCATAAACAATCCCCATTTTCTGTTTCTACCTTCTCTTAGGTCTATGTACCCTTCCCAACTTCATGTTCATTTTTTTTTCTTTTTAAATAATCCACTGTATCTAATTAGTGTTTCCCATACATGTCTGTGTAAGAGGCCATCTACTTGATCATGGTCCACCTACTAGGTGGTCATACTCCTAAAGAAAACTATTCCTTCCCTAGGAGCTATCAGTAGTTCCTCAGTCAGACATGGAAGCTCTTGTGCCTTCCCCTTGTTTGACTGGCTTGACTTTTTTCATGTCTTGTGTAGGAAGCCATAGTGGTTGTAAGTCCATGAATGCAGTTTTTCTATCGTGTCCAGAAGACACTGTTTTGTCACAGTAACACCAACCTCTAACTTTTACAGTCTTTTTTCCCCTTCTTCAATGGCCACTGAACCTGGAGAGGAGTAGGAGTGTTACAGCTCTGGAGGGAAAGGTACCTTGTCAGGAAGTCAGGCTATACCTAAAACTGTGACAGGAGGTATCCTACAGCTGTGAGAAGTGTATCCTGATTTGTTGGGAAATAACACTATACCTGAAGCTGGGGTGTAGTGGGGAATGGTCTCCTTGCAGGATGTAACAATTCTGCTCCTCTCTGAGAGAGCCATTATAGCATAGCTCTTCCTCTACCAAGGGAGCTTCCCAGCAAAGGTATCCATTTCTTCTCAGCTCCTGTTCCAGATTTGACTTTTTCTGTTTCACTCCGCTAAAGGGAAAACACCTGCAGAAATGTAGCAATCTGCTCTAGCTCTGGCAACAAGTTGTTACTTCTGCTCCACTCCCAAGGAAGTTTCCTAGCAGAAATATCCATTTCTTCTGCTCAGTTCCCCTAAGGCATCCTAGCTGAGATTCTGCTCAGTACTGATCAAAGAGCTTCATCTCAAATTCTGTTAAGAAAAGGATGTATTTGGGAAGGAGGAATCCAGGAGAGTGGCTGCCTCTGCCAAGATGGAGATGGACAGCTGATAACTGAACAGGCAGAGAGGCTCATATAGGGCTTCTTAAGAGCCGAGTTTTTCCAGGGAGAAGATTTTCAGGTTCATCATCAGGGTGCTAGATTTCATGCTGAGGGATTGGTTAGTTTTCTGCTCAGGGATTGGTTGGTTTCAGGTTCAGTTGATCAGGGGTAGATTTGGCTCTGGTTTCAGGGCCAAACTGTGTTTCTTTCACTTGACCTTTTTAGCCTTTTGACTCTAGTTTCACAGCCAGGGTGTATTTCTTTCAATGGCTCTGGTTCCAGGGCCAAAGTATGTCTCTTTGGCTCTGTTTTTGGGGTCAAGGTGAGTTTCTTTGGTTCTAGGTTCTGGGTAAAAGTGTTTCTTTCACTGGTTCTGGGTTCAGAACCAAGGTGTGTTTCTTTGGCTAGCCTTTTTACCCTACAAGGGGGTTGTGACATAGATGTCTCATTTATGGCTCAGCACAGGTTTTTAAGACACAATGCTATTACAGAACATAGTGTGGTAACATGTATTTGTAATTCAGTACTAGAGAGGTTGAAAAATTGGGAGCTGTGGATTGAGGCCAGACTTTACTCCATGGAAAGAAAAGAACTGCTTATAAGGAAGTAGATAAATTATAAAGCTATTAATAAGTGAATATATACATACATATATATATACACATATATGTATATATATTATTGTAGTGGGCTGGAAGACAAATCATATTTCTCTGAGGTACACTGGCAAGTGAGTATGAGTGCATGTAAGTGTGTGTACAGCCAGGGTATTCTGTATAATAGTGCAGTACAGTATTTCATGCTTCTGGGGGATACTGTCTACTATATTTTTAAAATTTTAATTATCACTATTTCTTTTTCTGACTGATTTAACTGTTTTATATCTTGGCTCAGAATTGTATATTAAAAATAAAGCTCAAATAGGCTGAGTCAGTAGCTAAGGAGTCCAGAGAGTGCTGCAGGAACTCTACAGATTTTGACCCTGTTTTCTTGATCCCTGAGGGCACTAGGTTTGTCAGATATGGTTCTAGAAACTAAATTGTTATTTGTTGTGTAGCCATGCATATTCTTTCTATTCTTCCAGAACAGCAATACCCAATCTGAAGCTTCTTTGGGTTTTTGATTGGATTTAACTTTTATGTAAATTAATGAGAGATCTTGTTAATAAAAATTTAGCCTTTATTTCATAAGTATTGGTACCGAAACTAATGGCCATCATTCTTTATAACTCACTGTTTATTTTGTGCAGCTTTCCACACACCTATAATGAAATATGAACAAAGGAACACAGAGAGCTTTCTGGAATGCAGTATCCTGAGTGTTCATCCTTATCCACGTATCACATGGAAAATGGACAATACACATGTCTCTGAAAGCAATTCAGAAGTAATTGGGACTCTGGGTCCTTTTCATATTAAAAGTATGCTGAATATTACAGGATTAAATTCATCTTTTGAGTGCACTATTGAAAATTCACTTCTCAAGCAGGCATGGAGAGGAAAGTGGACATTGGCAGGTAGTCTTCACTAGACTTTCTGTATACAAGTGCTGTGTCAGAAGCTGGGGGTGGGGGTAATAGATCTGCAAGGAAACAAACAAGAAAATAAACCTATCTGCAGAAGGGATAATTTGGTTGCATTAGTTCTGAGTGTCAGTTCCTATTCATAAAATAGAAGTACTTACCTTCCTAAGTGTCTTTACACTGAATGAAGACACTGGAGATCCGCTGATAAATGTTTGTTTATCTATCTATGGCTCCTTCTTTAGATAGGATTTCCCATCTGCACAGGAATATGTCTCTTAGCAGATCACAGCCCCTGATTCTCTCCAGCTGAAAGATATAACTATTATTATTGCTGGGGTTTAAACATTGATCTTTAAAAATACTTTTATTTTACTTATCAGAGGAAATACAATGCTATGTTGAGCATGAAGAAATCAGAGAATAATCTGTGAGCGTTGATTCTCTCCTTCCACCATGTGAATCTTGGGAACTGAACTCAGGTTGCTAGACTTAGCAGCAGGTGCAGTGAGTGCTTCTTCAAGATAGAAGAGTTAAAGATCCAGGAGCTTTCCACCCCGGAAGACCTCATTCCAGCACAACTCAAAGGTCTAACATAACCTTAGAGGGAAATGTTAAAATAGAAACAGGGAAGATCTTCTTGTATGAATCTCTATAATACAGATAAGAGAACTAGTTTCCTTTTTGTTTCTGTTGTTAGGTAGTCATTGGATGAATCAAAGTGAGTCGGTTTCCCTCTGTTGTCCAGTCAGCAGCAATTTTTCTCTACAAGATCAAGACTTCCTTGTTACTTGGTCCAGGGTAATAAACGGAATATATTCTGTCTTGGATTGGCATCTGAACTCTTCACAGGACACAACTACTAATAACTCTCGATTCTCATGGAAGAAAGAGATAAGAAATTACAGTAACTTCCCTATAACATTGAAGCATCTTTGTCCTTCAGACAGTGGAGAATACTTGTGTAATGTTTCTTCGACTGAGTATACATTACTCACAGTGCACAGGCTGCATGTAGGTAAGTTGTAAATGGGACAGGCTAATGGTTTTTGGGTGTTGCAACAAAGGTTTGTTAAGACTTTTAAAAATGCCATTGTTGGAAACACCTTTGCTTATGGTAGTAGGTGACATGCCACCTCTTGATCAAAGTTACTCTCAGAAGATTACGTTTTTCAATGTGTCTGTGTTTTGAAATGAAAATGTGTGCAATCTAGTGGCTCTAAGATAAGTACCTTCAACTCCTTCACTGCTGTGTGTAATATAGACCTTACAGTCTTGGTTTAGGAGGTGAGGCTATAGACAGAGGGGAAGATGGGATGCTGGGAAACATGGTGATGTCTATTAATTTGGTAAAAACAATTGCATGGTATTTGAAGCACCAAGAGTATGCCTGTTCTGCTCACTTTTCACTGCAGTCAATTGCCATAGGTCTTTGTTTATAAAGAATGCTCCTAGTACACTGACATGAAATTGACTTTCTGGGTGAGATGGTGTCCAGTCCGCATTCTATCACTCTGGCTTATAGGAAACCCTAAGAGTCCTCTTTCATCCCTTAATAAGGATATTCAAGTTTGTGAACATTATTATGTGTTTCATGAATTTTATTTGTTTCTGTGTTGTGGTTTCCAAAGGAACCTTCTATGCTGAATGATATAGAATGAAAAATAAAGATGCATTTAAACTTC
The DNA here is from genome assembly GCA_030556225.1 of Cricetiscus sungorus. NCBI lineage: Eukaryota > Metazoa > Chordata > Mammalia > Rodentia > Cricetidae > Cricetiscus > Cricetiscus sungorus. The sequence continues at coordinate 27,486,277 of JANBXA010000651.1, read as the reverse complement.
CTTCTTTTCTCCCCAATAAAAGTGTTAGTTTTATTTAAAATGCAGTGAAGCCCAAATTCTATTTTTGAAACCATTGCCTTATAATGGATTCATTTTGGAGTTTAGAAAAACAATCAGGAAGTATGTGTCTGAAGGCTACATATGTCCCATCTCCTTAAGCAGAAATGTAGTTTTCAGTTTATCCAAAGTAGAGCATCAGGGCAATTACAGCTCTGGATGAGTTTTTTTTCCAGAACCTTGCATCCTCAAATATACTCTATTCAGTATGGCCTGGGAATGTCTGCCCACATTCCCCAAGAAGAAGCCTGTAGCAAGAGTATCCTAGCAGGCCAGAGACCAGAACAAGCAGTCATGGTACTGGGCATGACGTTTTCACCGAGCCTTGGTTTCTTAGTTCTTTTTTATTGCCTTGACAAAGCACCATGACTAAGGCAACTCATGAGAGAAAGCATTTAATTGGGGCTCACAGTTGCAGAGGGTTAGAGCCCATGGCCACTATGGCAGGGAGCATAGCAATAAGCAGGCAAGTATAGGGCTATAGCAGTAGCTGAGTGGTTACATCTGATCCACAAGCATGAGTGGGGAGGACTATGCTAACTGGGAATGGATTGAAATTTCAAAGCCTATCCGCAGAGACACACCTCCTCCAACAAAGCCACACGTCCAAATCCTTCTCAAACAGTTTCACCCACAACCATGAATGGGCTCATTGTCATTCAAATCAACATATTCTACTCCTTAGGCCTCAGAGGATTGTAGCCATATTGCAGTACAAAATGCATTCAATTTAACTTCAAAAGTCCTCCTAGTCTTTCAGTCTCAAAACTATTTAAAAGTCCACTCCCTTCTAATTCCACTCCCTTCTATAAAACCATTCTGCATTGAGGGGCATCTAGGTTGTTTCCAGTTTCTAGGTATTATGAATAAAGCTGCTATGAACATAGTTTGGCAGGTGTCTTTATGGTAGGATGTAGTATCCTTTGTGTATATGCCCAGTAGTGGTATAGCTGGGTTTTAAGGCAGATGGATTTCCAATTATCTGAGAAACTGCCATATTAATTTCCAAAGGGACTGTACAAGTTTACACTCCCACCACAGTGGAGGAGTCTTCCCCTTTCTCCACATCTTCACGTGCATGAGCTGCCACTAGTGTTTCTGATCTTATCCATTCTGACTGGAGTAAGATGAAATCTCAGAGTTCTTGTGATTTGCATTTCTCTGATGGATAAGGATGTTGAACAATTCTTTAAGTGTACCTCAACCATTTGAGATTATTCTTCTGAGAATCCTGCTTAAATTTGTAACCCGTTTTAAAATGTGTTACTTATTTCTTTGATGACAGCTTTCTTGAGTTCTTTATATATTTTGGAGATCAGCCCTCTGTCAGATGTGGGGTTGGTAAAGATCTTTTCCAATTCTGTTTTTTCTTGTTGACTGTGTCCTTTGCCTTACAGAAGCCTCTCAGTTTTAGGAGGTTCCATTTATTAACTGTCAATCTCAGTGTCTGTGCTACTGGTGTTATGTTTAGGAAGTTGTCTCCTGTTGGCTACTTCCCACTTTCGCTCTCTTTTTTGTTGAGATCTTTGATCCACTTGGAATTGAGTTTTGTGCAGGGTAATAGATATGGATATATTTGCATTCTTCTACATGCCAACATCCAGTTATGCCAGCACCATTTGTTGAAGATGCCTTCTTTCTTTCTTTCTTCCTTTCTTTCTTCCTTCCTTCCTTTCTTTCTTTCTTTCTTTCTTTCTTTCTTTCTTTCTTTCTTTCTTTGTTTCTTTCTTTCTTTCTTTCTTTCTTCTTTCTTTCTTTCTTTCTTTCTTTCTTTCTTTCTTTCTTTCTTTCTGTATCTCTTTCTTCCTTTCTTCTTTTTGATTGTTTAATTCTAGCTTTTATTTTTTAAATAAAATATCAGGTGTTCATAGGTGTGTTAGTTTCTGTCTGGGTCTTTGATTAAATCTCATTGATCAACCTATTTGTTTTTATGCCAATACCATGTGGTTTTCATTACAATAGCTCTGTAGTAGAGTTTGAAATCAGGGATGGTGCTATCTCTGGAAATTCTCTTGTTGTACTTGATTGTTTCAATTATCATGGATGTTTTGGTTTTCCATATGAAGTTGAGAATTGTTTTTTCCAGGTCTGTAAATATTTGTGTTGGAATTTGATAGAGATTGCATTGAATCTGTAGATGCCTTTGATATGATTGCCATTGTTATTATGTTAATCTTACCAATCCATGAGCATGGGAGATCTTTCCATCTTTGGGTATCTTCTTCAGTTTCTTTATTTAAAGAATTGAAGTTCTTGTCACAGAGGTCTTTCACTTACTTGACTAGAGTTATCAAAAATTTTTTATATTATTTGTGGCTATTGTGAAGGGTGTTGTTTCCCTGATTTCTTTCTCAGCCCATTTGTCAGTTGCATATAGGAGGGCATTGTTGGTATTTTTTAGTTAATATTGTATCCAGCTACTTTGCTGAAGGTGTTTATCAGCTATAGGAATTTCGTGGTAGAATTTTGGGTTTTGCTTCTGTATACTATCATATCATCTACAAATAGTGATATTTTGACTTCTTCCTTTCCAATTTTGTATCCCATAGATTACCTTCAGTTGCTTTATTGTTTCTGCTAGAGCTTCAAGTACTATATTAAATAGGTATGGAGAGAGTGGACAGCCTTGTCTTGTTTCTGACTTTAGTGGACTTGCTTTGAGTTTCTTTCCATTTAATTTGATGTTGGCTATTGGCTTGTTGTAAATTGCTTTTATTATGTCTAAGTATGTTCTTTGTATCCCTGATCTCTCCAATATTTTTTATCATGACAGGGTATTGGACTTTGTCAAAGGCCTTTTCGGTATCTAATGAGAAGACAATGTGTTTTCTGTTCTTTCAGTTTGCTTATGTGGTGGATTACATTGTCAGATTTCCATATGTTAAAAACAGCCCTGCATCTCAAGAATAAAGCCTACTTGATCATGGTGAATGATATTTTTGATGTGTTCTTAAATTCAGTTTGGGAGTATTTTATTGAACATTTTTGCATCAATTTTCATGGGGAAGTTCAGTCTGTAATTCTTTTTCTCTGTTGAATCTTCGTGTGGTTTGGGTATCAGGGTGACTGTGATCTCATAAAACTAATTTGGTAATGTTCCTTCTATTTCTCTTTTGTGAAACAATTTGAGGAGTGATGGTATTAGCTCTACTTTGGAGATCTGGTAAAATTTTGTACTAAAACCATCTGATCCTGGGCTCTTTTTTGTTTGGGAAGCTTTTATGACTGCTTCTATTTCCTTAGGGGTTATTACAGTTCTATATAAATAACTTATCTGATCTTGAGTTAACTTTAGTAAGTTGTATCTATCAAGAAAATTGTACATTTATTTTAGATATTCTGATTTTATAGAGTACAGGTTTTTGAAATATGACCTAATGATTTTTAGGATTTCTTCTGCAGCTGTTAATATGTTCCCCTTTCATTTCTGATTTGTTAATGTGGATATTCTCTCTCTTTTAGTTAGTTTTGATAAGGATTTGTCTGTCTTGTTGATTTTCTCAAAGAACCAACTCTTTGTTTTATTGATTCTTTGCATTGTTCACTTTGTTTCTCTTTTATTGATTTTAGTCCTCAGTTTGATTATTTCCTGTCTATTCCTCTTGGGTGTGTTTGCTTCTTTTTGTCTAGAGCTTTCAGGCGTGTTGTTAAGTTGTTAGTGGGAAGATCCTTCTAATTTCTTTATGAAGGCACTTAGGGTTACGGACTTTCCTCTTACACTTACACTTAAACTGCTTTCATTGTGTACCATGAGTTTGGGTATGTTGTGCATTCTAGGAAGTCTATAATTTCTTTCTTCATTTCTGCCTTGATCCAGTAGTCCTTCAGTAGAGAGTTGTTCAATTTTCATGTATTTGTAGGGTTTCTGCTGTTTCTGTTGTTATTGAAGTCCAGCTTTAGTCCATGGTAGCCTGATAGGATGCAGGCGATTATTTCAATTTTCTTTTATCTGTCAATATTTGATTTGTGACTGAGTACGTGGTCTGTTTTGGAGAAGGTTCCATAAGGTGCTGAGAAGAAGGTATATTGTTTTGTGTTTTGGTGAAATGTTCTGTAGCTGTTAGGTCCACTTGGGTCATAATGTCTGTTAGCTCTGTAAATTTTCTGTTTAGTTTTTGTTTGGATGGCCTGTTCATTGGTGAGAGTTGTATATTGAAATCTCCCACCATTAATGTACTTGTTTAATTTAAGCTCTAGTAGTGTTTTTTTTTTTTTTTTTTTTGTTTTTTTTTTTTTTTTTTTTTACAAATGGGGGTTCCTTTCTGTTTGGGGCATAGATGTTCAGAACTGAAATGTCATCTTGGTAAATTTTTCCTCTGATGAGTATGAAGTGTCCTTCCCCATCTCTTCTGATTAATTTTGGTTAGAAGTTATTGTGGTAGATATTAGAATGCCTACACCAGCTTGTTTCAAGTCCATTGCTAGGAAAAATCTTTTGCTAATCCTTAACTCTGAAGTAATGTTGATATTTTGTGTTGAAACCTGTTTCTATATTCAGCAGAAGGATGAATCCTGTTTATGTATCTATTTTGTTAGCCTGTGTCTTCTTATTGTGAAATTGAGTCTATTTATATTGAGAGATATCAATGACCGATGATTGCTAATCCCTGTTGTTTAGTTGTTGGTGGTAGGGGTAGTGATTGTGTGTGTGTGTGTGTGTGTGTGTGTGTGTGTGTGTGTGTGTGTGTGTTTCCCTTCCTTTGGTTTTGCTGCTGTGAGATTATTTATTGCCTGTGGTTCTGCGGGTATAGTTAACCTCTTTGGTTTGGAATTTTTCTTCTAGTATCTTCTGTAGGGATGGATTTATGGATAGATGTTGTTTAAATTTGGCTTAATTATGGGACATCTGTTTTTTCCATCTATGGGGATTGAAGATTGCTGGGTATAGTAATCTTGGCTGGAATATATGTTCCCTTTAATCTGTAGCATATCTGTCCAGGCTCTTCTGGCTTTTGGAGTCTCCATTGAGGAGCTGGGTGTAATTCTCATATATCTGCCTTCTTATGTTACTTGAATTTTTCCACTTATAGCTTTTAGTATTCCTTCATTGTTCTGAATATTTAGTGTTTTGATTATTATGGGGTGGGGTTACTTACTTTTCTGTTTCCATCTATTTGGTGTTTCATATGCCTTTTGTACTTTTATAAGCATTTTCTTCATTAGGTTAGGAAAATTTTTTTCTTTGATTTTTTTGAAAATGTTTTCTGGGCCTTTGAGCTAGGACTCTTCTCCTTCTAGTCCTATTATTCTTAGGCTTGGTCATTTTATAGTGTCCCAGATTTCCTGGCTGTTTTGTGCCAGGAATTTTTTAGATTTAACATGTTCTTTGACAGATATATCCATTTTTTTTTCCTGTGGCATCTTCTATCTCTTCTATTCTGTTGGTGATGCTTGTGTCAGTTGTTCCTATTCACATACCTAAATTTTCCATTTCCAGAATCCGCTCAACTCAATTTGTGTCTTCTTTATTGCTTCTACTTCCATTTTCAGGTCTTGAACATTTTTATTCACTTCTTTCAACTGTTTGCTTTTCTCTTGGCCTTCTTTAAGGGATTTATTTCTTTTCACCAATTGTTTGTTTGTGTTTTCCCGAATTTCCTTAAGGGATTTATTTATTTCCTCCGTAAGGTCTTCATGTTGGCTTTAAGGTCTTTTTCTTCTGTGTCTGTTGTGTTGTAATATTGTGTTATTATGCTTATGTTCAGAACAATTTATGTGTAACATGTAAATAGAGATAATCATTTTAAAGAACAATACATGTACATTGTTTCCACCATATATCAGTCTTTGTACAAAATCCCAAAGTCTTCTCTATTTTTTCAAAAGACAGCATGGTCAAGCTGATCACAGCAAGAGCCCTCTCCTTGGTACCAACTTCTGTCCTAGTTTCTTTTCTATTGTTGAACTAGGATACCATGACCAAGGCAACATATAGAAGAAACAATATGCTGAGGGGCTTACAGTTTCAGATGGCAAACCCATGACCATAATGGCAAACAGCATGGCAGCAGATCATGAGGCGTGACACTGAGCAGTAGCTGAGAGCTTACATCCTGATATGTAAACATGAGGCAGTGTAGTGGTTTGTTTGAATAGGCATGGCCCCCAGGGACTCCTGTGTTTGAACGCTTGGGCCATAGGGATTGGCACTATCAGATGGTGTTGCCTTATTGGACTAGATGTGGCCTTGCTGAAGGAACTGTGTCACTGTGGAGGCAGGCTTGGAGGTCTTAGAAACTCAAGCCAGTTCACCTCCAGCTGCCTGCCAATCCAGATGTAGAACTCTCAGCTCCTTTTCTAGCACCATGTCTGGCTGAATGCTGCCATGCATCCCACCATGTCAATAATGGATTAAACCTGTGAAACTGTAAGCCATCTCTGATTCAGTGTTTTCCTTTATAAGAGCTCTCATGGTTGTGATGTCTCTTCACAGCAATAAAACCCTAGCTAAGACAGGTAGAGAGAGGTAATTAGGAACGGCACGAGCTTTTCACTTCTCAAAACATACTCCCATACCTCTTTTAACAGGGCCATGCTTCTTAGTCCTTCCCAAACAGTTCCACTAACTGGGACCAAGGAAACAAATGAGCCTATGGAAGCCATTGTCATTCACACTGCCACACATGCTTTCCTATTCTTGATTGCAATTTTCCATTTGCTACCTTGACGGGAGATGCCTCAGTGTACAAAAAAAAAAAGTCCAAACAGCAGCACTGGGGTTCCTAGTGTTTAGGTCTGTTCAATGAAAGCTTCATAGGACTGAATGGACCTAACCAATCTTTTCTAAATTGTCATTTCTGAGTTTTTCCTTCTATCAGCCCATGCTTCCTTTGTAGCAATTACAGTAATCCTAGTCCAGGCCAGCATGTGGGAAGTCCAGGCTCCTCCAGGTATTCTTGAAGAGCACAGAGCTCACTTGCCTGAGGGTTTGAGAACTACAGGCTAGCACAGGTTTCCATTCTTAATCATTCTTTTGCAAAGACATGCTAGTTCCCTGATATAATAATATAAGATAATAGAACATTAAAATGCAGAGTTGAGTTCTTGATCTTCAACTTTCCTGACAATTTTCTCTTTTTTACCTTTACCTAGAGCCAAATTTTGACACAAGTGTCTTATAACAGAGAGACAGAGAACAGACATATTTATACTGATGGTTTATAAAGTGTTTGGGGGGATTTCCACTCCTTAAAAGATCCTCCATATTAATTTTGTCTCCTTTGCAGCTGTAACCAATCTTACAGATAGTAAACATACTGTACTGGCACTAACCTATCAACCTTCTCAGGTTTATTTTACTTGGTATGTTTTCTTCAGCTCACAGCCTTTGTTACTATGTTTTATTTAGCACCCAGTCAAAGAAGACTTTTTCGGAACAATCATTTTGGAGTTTTGTTATCAGTTATACCGATTCTCATGGTGCTAGCAGTATATTACTGTAAAGTGAAAAGAGACTCCAGTGTTGATGAAGGTAATATGGAGAATTTGGCTTTGCTTAAGGGAGTTTTATGACCTTGCTGTTAATGATGCAGGAAAGTACTCACATACACTGCTGGTTTCAGATGTAAACGTCTTATTTTTCTGCAAACTATTCTACAATTTATCAGAACCCATTAACATTCTTTTGCATTTTCACCTAACTATTCTACTTCCTAAAATTTGTTCCAAGTATATATTAAAGTATATATATATATATATATATATATATATATATATATTGCATAATCACTGTAGCTTACCGTTAATACACCCATGTTTTACTGTTAATATCATTAGTAGGGAAGATGGTTTAATTAATTAAAAATCATAGGTGCTCTTTTATAAAGAAATTTTCAAAATATTTTTTAACATAATAAAAAGGATGAGCTGATAATCTTGGACTATAAAATAGCCAAAGAAAATAAAACTAAGCTTTAAAAAATTATCTTTGTAGTGATTAGATCATGGGTTTGCCCACCCTCTCACCTTATGCAGGTAATTCCTTGCTGTTTCCAGGCTCTGTTGTCCATTGCACAGACCTCGTTCTATGTTTGGTGCTTTCAAAAATTGCTATACTCTTGAGTCATTTTTTTTAAAAAAATCCATGACACATCAAGACAACATTTTCCATAATTTCTGTGAAACAATCTTGTATTGCCCAACAATCATTTAAAACAATGCTTTAAGATGCTGTGGCCACTAGTACTTAGAGTTCTGCATTGAAATGTACATCAGTGATCAGAACTTGACTGGAAGGAATCGGCACAAACTAGGGATGAACTTGTTACACATGAAAATGTGAATCCAGGAAAGTGTTCAGTACAGAGCAGGCTCAGAAGGCAGGTCTGTGTGTCTGTATGCTCTCTCCCTGCCCACTAGTGTCAACAGCAGCACTGTGCTCCCAAAAGCACTTCCTCACTTCACCCTGACCCCAAGAAAGCCCTGAGCTTCCTGGGGGAGGATCAAATAAATCTCACATCCCATGCATATGTTTCTTGCAAGGATGAAGTTTTCATGGTGACATCACAGGATCATTTCACCCATTTTGACCTTGTGATCATTCAGTCTAACAGGCAGGCTGGCCTCTTTGCTTGTTACACCTGCCACTTCATTGACTAGGAAAAGTCAGAGGTGGTTCATCTCAAGTAATATAACTTGCTTCCAGATTTATCCTGTGGTTGGCAGATGAACACACAGAATATTCAGAATTTACACAGTTAGCATAGAAAGTAATGCCCCAGCTGTCCACATCGGAATCAGAAGCAAGCTTAAACTTGAGGTGTCAAGGAGACATGAGTCCCCCAATCCTGGAATGGAAAGTCACAACAAATCACTCCCTTCTGGAAGAGTGACTTTCAGTGAAAAGACACAGCTAAGTAAGACGAGTCTGCAGGGGAGGAGCAAAGGGGAGGAATACCTACTTAGCTCTCTCTTCTCTGATTTCCAACCAAACTAGGGACTGGAAGATTCAGACACTCTGTCAATGGAGAGCAAAGCATCCAGGTTCCCCCACCAGAAGAAGAAGTGCATTGTGTTTCTGATGATGTAACTGAGCACAATTCAGGTCAGGATGTATTCCTCTTGATTATAAAGAGAAATTTTCTATGCTGTTGCATGATATATGATTTTCTATAACAGCCTGAAACTGTTAATAAAAGTAACTTTGAATGGTGTGCAGAGCCAACAACTAGATTACCGGAATTCCTAGCCACAGAGAAGCTAGGAATCTGGATAGAGAAGATGAAAAGCAAGGAAAGGACAGGACTAGAGTTTGGTGCTTTGTTTTGCTTTGGGGATGAGTGGCCCAAAAAAGCAAGGGCAGCTGGTTTCTTCTAAGTGTATCTATCTAGCAGGCTCTCATCCCCACAGCTGTCTTGTGAGTCTTTGTTGGCAAATACAATATTAGAGAATTCGTTTAAATCTACATATCAAGGCTGTGGCAATGGTTAAAATATCAGTAGATTTACCAGCCTATAATTCACACGGCCAGAGAAACTAGGATATAAGGAGGAATCTAAGAGATTCATACAAGGTCCCTCACAGAAGGGGAAAGGAACAAGACTCCTGAGCATATTGGGAGTGTGAGGGGGGCAGTGAAGTAGAGAGGGAAATAGGAGAAAGAGAAGGGGAGGAGAGGAAAGCACATGGGACTAGGAAGATTGAGTCAGGGGAGGAATACATGACAGGACAGAGAGAGAGAGAGAGAGAGAGAGAGAGAGAGAGAGAGAGAGAGAGAGAGAGAGAGAGAGAGAGAGACAGAGACAGAGACAGAGAGACAGAGAGCATAAAAGAGGGAGCCATCATAGGTTTGAAGAGAAAACTGACTTTAGAGAAATGTCCAGTGACCTACAAGACTGACCCCAACTAACAATTTGAGCAACAGTACAAAGGCTACCATAAATGCCCTTCCCTGATAATGAGATTGATGACTAACTTACCCACCATCATAGAGCCCTCACTAGTAGCTGGTGGAAACAGAAGCAGGCACCCACAGCTAAATTCTGAGCCGAACTGGAATCCAGATGCAGAGAGGGAGGACAAGACCAGGTTACAGAAACCCACAGATACAGCTGACCTGAACAAGGAGGAGAAAATGGACCCCCAGACTGATAGTTGGGAATCCAGCATTGGACTGACTCATGCTCCTGAATATGGGTCAGTTAGAAAGTCTGGGCATTCTAAGGGACCTCTGACAGTGGAACCAGGATGTATCCCTGGTGCACAAAAGGACTTTTGGAGCACATTCCCCATGGAGGAATACTCCCTTAACCTAGAGGCAGGAGGGAGGGCCTAATTCCTACTCCAAATGATTTGGATTTTGTTGATCCCTCCTGGAGGGCATCACCCTCCCTATGGAGTGTGGGGGGGGAATGGGATGAAAGGGTGGCCAGGGGGTCATGGGAGGGAGGGAGGGAGGGAGGGAGGGAGGGAGGGAGGGAAGGAGAGACGGAGGGAGGGAGAGGGAACTGGAATAAGAGCAAAAAATTTAAAAGAAAAAAATCAGTAGATTAATATATATATGTGTGTGTGTGTGTGTGTGTGTGTGTGTGTGTGTGTGTGTGTGTGTAGATTCATGTGCAGCCACTAAGCTAACAGAAAAACATCACCATACTTCTGCAGTTAGATGTAATAAAAAAAATATTTGGAGCTCTTATACTAAATCTCATAAAATCTCATCTGTCTCCAGGTTCTTGGTTGTTGTTTAATATGCTATGGTTCATATGCTTTGGTTTTTAATTCAGTTTTCTATTGCTTAAAATGCCCTTACTCCAGGCATTTAGATGATCCAGAGTTTTCAGCAAGGATAAGAAAGAAGGGCTTCCCTGATAAATGGCATTTTATTCTTGTCCCCTGACTGACATTCTCAGCCCCTCCTTGGCCAGGCTATTTCCTTTGTTAGTGGTTGATGGAAACCTGGCCAACATCTGTAGTGAGCCAAGAATTGCTGATTGGTTGACTTGTATTTGTTCTCTTCTTTGGAGCACTGGAATCAATCATAGAATGTGTTGCTATTTTGGATGCCATATTTCTACAGTGAATGTGTTTTTAATATTGTTTGTTGGAATAAAATGTAAAAAGGAAAGTAACCAAGGTGACTTTCATGATTATGAAGAGATGGGCAAGAAGGAGAATGTGAATCCTTACAATGAGAACTTTATTTTGTTCTCTTCTTTCTTCTAGAAATGGACCCTGTCCCTATTGATGAAAGTGTTAATATTGGTAATAACTCTAATGGAAATGACATAAGACACAATTTTCTTCATAGACCTATTCTCAATGGAAAGATAAAATTAAAGGAAGGAAAAACAAAAGACACAGATGTGGAACTGAAGTCTAAAATCAATCCCAGCATTCATGAGGTAGGTACAGGCAGCTCAGGAGCTTGACGCCAGCATGAGTTGTATAGCAGACACTGTCTCAAAAAAACAATAAAAGAAAAAACCTCTACCACAAGCAACAAAGGAAGTGATTTTTTTATGAGCTTAGATATCATTATACAAGTCTTTGGCAGGGGACAGGCAAGAGGAATTCCAGGAAAAATATGGTGGAAAAATACAAGTAGGTTTTTTTCAATGAATGAGATCTTACTATTTATAAAGCTCTTCCTGGTCTGTTTTTATTTGAACACATATCCAGTGGCACTGTGACACACAAGAGTGTGTCAGTGTGTTTGTGTTTGTCTTCCTGGTAGATGTGGGGTTGTGCTAAAGTGGAAATGAACAGACTTATATAAAAATGGCAAAAGTAGAGCACAGTTTTCATCCAGATCCAAATGTCTGGCTGTCCATCCAACTTTCCAGATGTTTCTAGGTTTCCAGGTGATTAGTACTTCATGCACAATGGATAGTTTTGTTCATTTGCTACATCAGTTTTGCCTGTTCCACTAATATGATTACAAATAAGGGGTAGAACTGGGTTAGGCTTATTTTTAAAACCTTCAAAACTCAGGAACATCTAAAAGGGAGATTAAAGTTGACTGACAGGACTTGGGCTGTATCTCTAGTCATTTCATAATGTCTCATAGATCTATGATCACAGATATAAGTGATGGCTAGGACCTCATCATACTCAATTTTCCTGCAAAATCTTCTAGTATCATTTGGTGTAAGATAAAAGTGGTTATTTTGACTTGGACAACAGACACTGATTCATTTTCTTGCTTCTAGTCTCCTTCAGAAAAGTCAGCCAGCAAGTGAAATCTGATACTTGACTTACAGAAGAAATCCTCTACTTGACTAACTCCATTTACCTGAAGATTTACTTGATTGACGTCATTTCACCTCTATAACTGCCATTCCGGTTGATGGCTTGTCAGATTTGATAATTCCACTGTTGTGAAGACAGTCATTTATTTCCCATGCACAGATTTGAATGTGGCCCTAAAGCCCCTGTACTAGAAACATTATGTAATAGTGTTGGAGGGGCTATGGGCTAAGAAGTAATTGTGTTGAGGACTTTACCAACATTATGGAAGTAGGTTAAATACTGGAAAACCGGTTTGCTCAAAAGCACACTCTCTTCCTCTTGACCTCTCTTGATCTTCAAACTTTTGCCAAAGGATGTTGTGCCACAAAGGCTCAAACCAGATGAAAACACCTCAATATTGGACTTCTAAGCTTGCAGAATTATAATAATTAAATCTTTTCTCTTTATAAATTACTCACTGTACAGCAACACCAAACAAAGACCTCCAGAACTGTATTGACACTTCAAGATATAAACATCAATCCTTGGCCTGCTACCTCCAATATGGGTACCTGTGTGCAAAGGATTCCATCTCCACTTAGGAAATAATTGTCTTATTAATGAACATCATTGTTGCAGCCAGGCTAAAAGGTTACTGTGCATTTCCACTAAGAACTCAGTAGAACTGTGTGATTAGAGGTTGCTTCATGATCTGATGAAAGCAGAATGGAGCAGGACTATCTTTAGTGGGACTGTAAGGAGCCATGCATGGCCTGGAAACAAGACAACCAATGTGATACAGTATTATTCCCTAGTCTTAGATGATGGCTGATGAGCATAACTGATTATAATTAGGATGATGAGTTACAAGATCTTGGAGAGTAAAGATGTCAGCATCTCCAAGACTACTTAGGGAACAGATCTTATCGTCACCAGAACTGACCCGTCTGGTGGAAGTTAAAATTGGCAACACAGGCTGGCATAGATGTTGACAGATAGCTATGAGGACAATTTGAGGAAGGCTTCTGGCTCAGTTGGCATGTTTTTCATCAGTCCTCAAACAGGTAAAGAGTCCCATTTAAGTGTTCTTCAGGGAGAGAAAGTAGAGTCTGGTTGGCTTGATGATCTGTTGCCTTTATTTTAATAACTTAAAGAAAATAGACCTATGTTAGTTATTGAAAGTTTGTCAATATGATATAACTGGACTTTTTCCTCCTTAGGTAATCAAGGTTTTGAGACTGTAGTTAAGTGTAATTGCCACCTATCTAATGTTTTCTATCAACTCATCTTGGCATCATATTTGTAAACTTTTATATAGTTTTGGCAACTTTTGTATAATGCTGTTCAAGATATTCATAAATACTAATGTGTTAAGGATTCTACCCAAAGTGTGATATGATTGCTACCTATCAAATCTTTTCTATCAATTGATGTTTGTACTATATTTGTGTACTTTGTACATAGTTTTGGTAACCTTTTATATAAAGCTGTGAAAGTTATTCTTAAACAGTAATGTGCTAAGGATTGCAAAGTAGAGAAAACTCAACTAATATAATATTATACTTTGAATCAATTATAATACCTCTGCTACCTAGAGAGGCAGTAGTTAAGATTAGCATATGAAAACACAGGTTAGTAAAGAAAGAGTCAGGTACCTCCCTAAGACTCACTGTCAATCTGATATAGTGGCACTTTGTTATACAAGAATAAACTATAGATCAGTTTAATACTAAAACAGATCCCTGGGCAGATATTTAAAATGCTAATTAGACATATGACATGTGAAGCTGCAAGTTGAAGATATAACACATCCAACATGTATAGAAAAGTAGCATTATGCAAACAGGCTAAAAAGCTCATGCTAAACTAACAAAATGTTCAGAACCCTGGCTGGAGAGATAGCTTAGTGATTAAGAGCACTCACTGCTCTTACAGAAGACCTAGGTTTAATTCCTAGCACGCACATGGTCAACCATCTGTTACTCTGGTTCCAGGGGATTTGACACCCTCTTCTGACTTCCATGGACACAAGGCATGCACATGTAGCATACACATATATGCAGGCAAAAAATCCAGATACATAAAACAAAACAAAGCAAAATACATCTTAGAAAAATAAAGCTCTATGTTAACACCTTTGGATTATCTCCCAGAAGCATATTCTCAATAAATCAATTCTACACCTGTGTTCTCCTGCTCAATCCTTTGCAGATATAAGGGCCTGAAATCCCTATAATGATGTCCTCCAAGTCTGACATTAACCAGTAATGTCAGCTGGTGAGCTAGCCAGGAGGAAAGATTTGTCTTTCTAATCTCTTAAACTTCCAACTCATTTTGGGATGAGTGATAGGAGCCGCTTCAAACTGTGAGCCAGGGCAGGGGACCATTCAAGGCTATTAGGGCACAAGCCGCTTGAAAATCATCCAGACAGGATTATCTGGCCCTATGCCAAGGTTAGAAGTTGGTCCTCACCAAGATATCCTACAGAACAGCACACTGTCTCACTCCTGAATCTACCCCTTCATAAGCTCTAATAATGGCAAAGGAGCCTTGAATATTTCCCTCATCTCTCTCACTTAACAGGGTCTCCTCCTCTGCCATCCTTTCCTTCCTTTGCTTCCTCCCTTCACTTTCATCCCGCCCTTCACATCCTCCAATGGAGACCATTGGTGAGATGGTTATGGGGATGGGGCTGTCTGGGTGCTTATGGATAGTCAGACTCTGAGGATTCAACTCACAGCCCCCCAGATGAATGATGCCAGGAAACTCAGGTGTTTGGGAATCTGACCTACTGGCTCAGGTGTGATAAATGTACCTTGAATTTGATAAAGCAGCCCTGTATAGGTATCTGCATTTATATTCTTAAATACAACATGCTCAGTCTGTATAATGTTACTTGTATGAATGCTTTCAGGACTGACCATTTGGTATTAGAAAACCAATCCATATTCTCCTTCCTGGAGATTATTTCTACCATTCTCAGCATTTCTTAGTGACCTGTTCTTTGTGTATGGTTGAGGCTTCCTGGTCTTTCCCACACCCACTTGTATTGGGCATGTCTATTGGTGTTATCCTTGTTCAGCTCATATGTAGGTGGTCATGTTGGTGAGACTTTGTAGGTCATTACTAAGAATCACAGTTTAATGGCAAACTCCCACTCCTCTGGTCCTCTGCTCTTAGTTTTGATCATTCAATCAACCTTTGTAGACACAGCTTCTTTACAGAAATCCTCTTTAACAAGGGAAAGAGTTGACTTGGTTCTGACTGCTTATTGTACATCCAAGGGGAAAGATGATCTGGATGGAAGCTAGGGAATATGCAAAAGCCCTGTTGACCATCTTCCCACAGCACAGACATACCCAGATCAGGATCCCCCTGCTTGAGATTACAGCACCCTTAGAGATGCTGTAGATCATTTTTATAGACTCCTTGTAGAGATGAAAATTATACTAAGAAATCTGTTAACCGTGGTAAGATCAGAGGGATCACTTAAGGAAGGGGCTGTTTCTCAAC
This sequence comes from Cricetiscus sungorus, assembly GCA_030556225.1. Lineage (NCBI taxonomy): Eukaryota > Metazoa > Chordata > Mammalia > Rodentia > Cricetidae > Cricetiscus > Cricetiscus sungorus. The sequence continues at coordinate 27,470,542 of JANBXA010000651.1, read as the reverse complement.
AAGCTAATTGAGCTCGTCACAGTATTGAGGTTGCCCAAGTTGTTCTTTCTTCTGCCCTTTATCTCCTAAACAGGGAAAGATATTAACCTAAATCTACTTAACAAGCTTCACCTCTTGATCTCGTTGCTTTCATTGGGGCCTTTCTTACACCTCAATGATGTACAGATGTGAACTTTCTACTCTATTTAACTCATCACACTTGCTGATTTAATGTAATTCTGTCATATATGTTTATAATTGCTTCCACACAATTGCTTTTAGGAATGATTTTTGCCTGGGCCAGAACTCAATCTGCCTCCAAAGTTGCTGAAACTGAGTAGTAAAATCTGTGATAGTTAAATCTTCCTTTTCATGTTTTAACCTACTTTAGGATAAAATGACTATATTCTTGGCATAGCTAATTTGAGATGTACATAGGCGTGTGTAAAGGTAAATGTTTTAAGGGTGGATTTTATTGCATTTATTTTCTTGTTTTGTGGGACAGGCATGTGTGGAGGCCAGTGAACAGTTTTCTGGAGGGAGTTGATTCTCTTCTTCTGCCATGTGAGTCCCAGGGACTGAACTAAAGTATTCAGGCTTGGCAGCAAGCACCCTTACCTGCCGAGCCATATTCCACACTCCATGATGCTTTTTAAACTCTCCATCATGGAATCATGAAATAGAAGCTATTATTGTCTGTCTACTGTGCTTTCTTCCCCCACCTGCTTGCTGTTGCTTTTTTTGAAAGAAAAAAAAAACAGATTTTTTTCTTCTATGAACTTATCTTGCACAATTTTAGATTTTAAAAAAATGGGTCATTTTAAGACAGTGATTGGTGCCTGCTCTGTGTGATTTGAGTCTTACAAATGATATTGAATGGATGTGATCCTAATATGTTTACATATAATTGCGACCCAGTTCTCTTTTACAAAATATTGAAAGCAATGGCTTATCCTCCTGCTTCCTTATGTTAATGTAAAGGGAAGGAGACAAATACCAAATGAACCAGAGACACCAGACTTTTTATCCTCTCTCTTATTAGTGGCAGGATAGAAATATCTCTCGGAGTGTTAGTGTGTATTATCTGTGTTTCAGATGTAAATTGCTGTGTTTTCATTGGAATATAGACTTTTTTAATTTAGAAAAACATGTTTTCTAAAGATAAATGAGGTAGAGAGAAACCACTAATAAAAAAATATAGAGAGTTATGGGTAAGTATATTTTTGGTAAGGGAAGTTGAAGATAAAAAGGCAATGATTTTAGATGAGAATGAACCTTACAAGGTAGTTTTGACACAAGTAAAGGATTGTTCCAAAAGGGAAACAGGGAAAAAAAGTGAAGACAAAACTGGAACACTTACTCACTTTGCAGAATGTCCAATTGAGTCACAAAAGGGTTTATAAAAATTTTAAAACTCAAAGATTAGACATGCACATGATTAGGTTTACTATAATTAATGCTAATTAAAATTTCTAAGTGTCAGATTTTTGCTGGGTACTCATTTTGTGAGTCAGTCTGCCAAGACGTCAGGAGGAAGCTGCAAAAGAATGCAGAGACACTTCAATTTTTAACAACAGAGATAAAACAGAGGCAGTCCAAATGCCCCGGGGAAGTAATCACAGGCTAAAGAACAAGCCAGATTAAAAGCCTAAACTTTGGGAAATAATATATTTCACCAGGCTAATAAAGTACCTGCTACTTCCAACCAACCTCAGGCAGAAGTTTGTAAGGAGTAGTGCTTGCCATCACTATGGGAAACCAAGACACTGGAAAAGAGCTCTGCTCTCCCCACTCTGCAAAAGAGACTATCTCCCTGTGGGGGAGGACAGACATTCAGACACAATGATGGATGCCACTCTTAAGGACTAAAGCTGCCTCAAGTTTCCTATTGAAGTTGGACTCCAATGAGGGCAATGACCACCAAGGTGCCTTGGATAATTTTTGACATGAAAGTAAACATGTTAATGGGACCTCACCTAATGCTTTATTTGATAAGCTATTATTAAATGAACTTACTAAAATGCTGTTGGAAATGCTCCAAAGTTGAAGGAGTCATTGTTGCCAGGCTCACCTTGCCCCATATATGCTCTAAGAACATGACATAACATTGGGAGTCCTCACCTAAAATTTAGGGAACATTTCCAACACCCTTATCTGACTTTTCCCTCCACTCTCTTGCATGCAGATAATTAGGAGACTTACAAGCTATAGCAGCTATATAGCAAAGCTGGTAGAGAAAACAACAAAAGTGGCTTTCATAACTGTGCCAAAACAAAACATAAGCATGTCTTACATAGGAATGGGAGAAAATGGGCTACACAGCAAGGATATAAACTGACTGAAAATACCTGGTGCCCAAACAAAAAAGTTATTAGGGAAATTCATAACTCATATTACCTTAAAATTTAGACCTGCCCTACCCACTTGTTGGCTTTTATTTATCATTTTATTTATTTGTTTATTTATTTATTTATTTTAAAAAGACTATAAATTCTGAGGTCTACAGGAAAAAAGAAGAAGAAGAAGAAGAAGGAGAAGGAGAAGGAGAAGGAGAAGGAGAAGAAGAAGAAGAAGAAGAAGAAGAAGAAGAAGAAGAAGAAGAAGAAGAAGAAGAAGAAGAAGAAGGAAAACCTTGTCTACCTTCATAATTCACTTCTGAGGCAGAAACCAGCCATACTTTGCTTTACTGTAGTGTAAAGGACAGACTCCTGCTGGAGAAAAGATGAACAATTCTATTTTGCTCAAAAGTATTCCCGCAAAGGATAATAACATCTTTTGATATTTCATGATGCTTTCGCAAGATGGCCTCTGCTTCCGAATGGATAGAGGTCTACCCCTCCCAGAGTGCAAGAACTCAAACAGCTATTCTCTAGAATAAAAATCTCTCCTGTAGAAGGCCCCACAGCTTCCAGAACACCTTGAAGACAAAGCTGCTCATGCCCATTGACAACTCAGTTTAGGGATTACCTCCATCAAACTGGCCAGTGGGAATGTCTGTGGGGGACATTTTCCTGATTGTTCATTGACATAGGGAGTCTGGCTCACTTTGGGCATTGTTATTCCTAGGCAGGTGGGCATGGACTACTATTTAAGAATGGTAGTTGAACAAGCCAGGGGAAGCAAGTCTGTGAACATGCTTCCTTTGTGCTTTCTGCATTAGTTCTTGCTTCCAGGTTCCTACCTTGGCTTCTTAGATGCCCCTGTCCCCATAGCTCAAAACTCCAACTGAGTATCCTGTATGTAGAGGAACCCTGGCATTCGAGAGAATAAGCTTTGACCCGTCTGAGCCAAACCTGGCCTTTGTTGTCCTGCTACCTCAAAACTGGAACATGGAAAAGTCTAGTTAATGAGGCAGGAAAAATACCATTCCAGTGGGAGTCTGGGCAGGCATTTCTTTTTGAAATGTTAAAAAGACACAGATACTGTATTAGGGGTGGAATTTGAGAACTACCAAGGGTCCCCAGTAAGATATGATGGCCTTTGTTTTTGTTTTTGTTTTGTTTGTTTGTTTGTTTTTTGCCAGTGCTAAGCCCCTGAATTAATCTCAGAGCCTCTAGTGAGTAGGATTGGGTAGAGAGGCAGAACCCCTGAGAAGGACAGAGAATAGGATCTGCAGTTGAGATTCCACCTTACACAGTTGTGGGTGCCAGGCCTAACTTGACTATAGGTCAGCTAAGGAAATAAACCCGGACATAGAGTAAGAATGACGACAGTCAATAAGGAGCAAGCCAGACCCCTTGTCCATTATTTATGACCTCAAGGGGCAACGCTGAGAGTGCTGGGCAGGGGTCTGGGTGACTTGGAGCTGCAAACCTGCCTGTCCCGGACTCTGCAAAGCTCAAGGAAACTGGCAGCTTTTGGCAGAACCATCCATCTTGACAGTAGTCACTGATCTTTGCCAGCTCGAGTTTTGGCCTCTGGTTATATTGTGTGAGCGATCGCAGTGCCATTTACTGACCTTATGAGTGAAAAATGAACATCTGCTCCTTCACATTGCCTAATCACTTGTGAATTTTTCTGGTGACCAGTTCCCTGCAGGGAGGAATTCTAGGATGTGTCCCTCCTGCTTCGCAGTTCTGTAGCAATATGAAGCATACATATGGCCTGCCACTGTCTTGGGTGAAAGAGTTTACCTTAGCAGTTAAAGCCCACAGGAGCCTACTTGTGTGTGGTTTAGGAAGGTCTTAACTGCACGTTTGACATGCCTATCTGGGGCAATGTCTACATAACAGTGCTTAGCCACTAGAGCTAAAAATAGAGTAATGGATGAAGGCACCAGCTAAGCGGAATCAACTAACTTCAGTAATCACTTGCCAACTTGCCCTGCCCTAGGCTCAATAGAACACAATTAGCCTTAAGATGTCTTCTATGAATCTTATACATTAAAAGGCAACAGGGAATAAAAGAATTATCCTCACAGCATCCGAGCTTAAGATATTCATGTATCTGTTTAATCTTTTGTGTTAAATGTCAGAAAGTAGTTTACTTTCATTTGAAGATCAAAAATCTCCAGCCATCTGAAAGCAACGGTATTCTATTTAATTTTTACATTTCTTTAATCACCTTATTTAAATGCCCTCCAACCTACACAAACATGTCTTTTTCAGGTGTTTCTTTCAAACGCAACTTAAGTTTTGATTTGTAGATTAGCAGCTGCCCTTTACTTCTCTGATTAATCTTTATAAAACAAGAAACTCTTTATTCTTCTCCAACTTGGAAAACAGAATGTATATCAGTGTGCCCTGTGAAATTCCAGTGACTTTGAGCAGTTCCAGACCCACGTGAGCCCCTTCCAGAGGACAGCTGGCCTTTGCAGCTCTCCATGAACTTCAAAGGGAGGCAGGTACTTGAGGCAATTATCTGTTTAGCAGAGCAGGCCCTGGTGACTCACCCCAAGGACATCCTCAGTCACTCTCCATCTCTGACCCCTCCCCACGTGGGGAAAAGATTCTGCAACCACATCACCACTTTGCTCGGACACACAATTGCACCAGGAAACCCTCTCCCTGCATTTATGACAGTTGAAGGATTTTAGGCTTTTCTTCTGTGAATGGGAGCAATTAGTCACCACACTGCCCAGCGAGGTTTCCCTGTTCATCTCCTGCCAGAAGCAATTTCTGCCTCACTTGTTTTATTCATCCTTGGACACGACCATGGCGAGGTGAAATGCATGGGTGTAGTTTGGCCCCCTTGTGACCTCCTGCAGCTGAGTACAATGGGAGCACACAGGCAGTGCCTACCTAAGCAAATCCTTTACATGGCCTTGCTGGACATGCTCTGCTGAGGTCAGCTTTCAAGCCACTCCTCTAGCACTCTCCAATCAAAGCTAAACTTAAGACACTTATTCAGGCAGTGAGAGAACTCTCTGGAGCTGCCCATAACTCAGGCTCCTTATCCATAGATCACAGTGTCTTCCATGCAGCCAAATTTTAGCCTCCTTCAAGAAATCCGTTTGACCTCTCTTCTAGTAATATATATTATGGGCATTCCTAGCAACTTACCTTGAGGAATGATTAGTAAATCATTGCCATATATAAGAAGGCCAGGCACCCACAAACTTTTGAAAATGAAAGGATGTCATCAACACTGGGGACTGTCCTAACTGCTTTAGAGCCATTTTGTGAAGGGTAGCTTCATTGTCCAATCTCTGTTAACTGACTTTTCCTAAATCCAAATCTCATTTTAAAACCATGTTCCAGGGGAAAATAATCTCAGTAAAGGAGCTGAGGTCCCACTACCCCTGCCCAGCATTCAGTTCAAAGTTCTGTGTCACTTCATCATTTTGACCAGAAAATGAGGGCATTAGCTTCCACCATTGCATTGGAATAGCCAGTTAATGAACCATAGAGCTGTACCAAGATCCATTCTCTGTGCTTGGGGGAGTATTTGGGATGAAAACCAGAGATCTCTACACTAAGCACCTTCTTTCTAGATCTCCATTGATACAGGGCAAAGTTATATTCTTGGATCTCATGGAAAGTGTTCAATTGGAATTTCCAGCAGATCCATTTGTCCTTTACAAGTTATCTTTGTTGCATGGACTCCTGAACAGTCTACCCACATGAACTGAGGGTTCAACATGGACTCAAGCATTTGAAAAAAAAAAGTACTTCTTTCTCAAATACTTAGCACTTTGGTACTACCCAAGTAAAGATGAGTTTTATAAATATGGGGAGACTTTAACTGGATTAGTCTCTGGTCTTTCCTTTTAAGAAGAAAGAGAAGATAAAATCTATTACACTGGTCCTTGGGATGCTCTGAACCCTAGGCCAGCACATATCAAAAGTTAGAACTCCTGGACAGCCATCACATCTCCCCAAGATCTTTTGCTTTAGCTTTGAGTTTATTGACTAGAGATTCTGCTATCTCTGCCCTTTCCTGGACTTCATTCAGCCCATGTTCCTGCATCTAATACTTGGAAACATATTGATTTACTTTTGTGTCTTACAAAAAATAAAAAAACACTTAAAAATCAGTCTCTATATAGATTCTTGTTGTTTGCTCTGACATGAAATATTTGGATGTGTGAAAGGCATAATCAAGACTTTTGAGCATTGAATAGAAAATCAAATTTGGTTATGCTCCCAACATTTGGAAAAGACACACCAGCTCTGTTATGACAGCTGTTATGACCTGGAATCTCAGAATGTGGTTGGTAGTTTTCACTAACTGTATGTCATAGTCTAGTGTTCCACAGGTTTGCCATGTTCTGCAACAGCCACAGCTGCTTGCTTTATCGGTAGTTCAATGTCTCATTCTCCTTCTGGGCAGAGGGGACTGAACTTAAAAAGTGACACGAATCAATAGGTATTCATTAGACCCAGTCATGTTTTAGTGCAAATCATGTAATCAATTCAAAACCTCTTATTAGATAATATGATCAGACACAAACACACATATACATGTACATGGTGATTATTGGTTATAGTCTATGAATCTATGAAGCTGTGGCTTCAAGAATAGCATCTGTATTTCAATGCTAGTGGTTTTGTCAACAGCCGTATCCAGGCTAATTTGGATAAAGTAATGGAAGCTGTATATTTATCTAAGGTTTGATTACAAGGGTACCTCAGTATGAAAACTATATCCAGAATGTGCCAATTCTACTTTTGCTTGGCAAATGTCTTGCAAAAGACTTTGTACTCCCAAAGTCAAGGTTGAGTGTTCTGGTTTGCAGTAAGGAAAAGTTCTCTCTCTCTCTCTCTCTCTCTCTCTCTCTCTCTCTCTCTCTCTCTCTCTCTCTCTCTCTCTCTCTCTCTCTCTCTCTCTCTCTCCCAATTTGTTGTAAGCCACAGTTCTTATTTGAGGAAAAATCAGAGAATGGGCAGACATGATGCCAACCTAGTCCCTTCTGCCAAGGCATTTGCCTAGTTCAGGGTGTCAGCCCACTCAACAGCTGGGAAATTCATGACATCATGATATCACGACATTGCATCAACCTCCAGTTTCTGCTGTGACTTTGTGTTTTCAGCTGAATTTCAACCACCAGAGTCTGAGTTCTGCTCATATGTTCTGTATCTACTCTGAAAGACAGATATAAGCATGTAAACATTGTTTGAAAGATCCTGTGTTCTATACTGGGCATAGCTTTGTATGATAGAAATATATTACATTTTTATCTATATTACATTTCTATTACATTACAGCTGGAAGTCAAAAGCCCTCGGGTTCAATGTGGTTTTCTGCCCTTTCATTCCAACCAAGTTACCCTAGCCTAAATTTTCTCAGTAGAAGCAACATCCATTAGTAAGTCATTACAAAAGCCATATGTGTAAAACAAGGTCTCAAACATCCTCCCAGCAACCCACCACTTAAACTTCCTGACTCTGAGTTTCAAGAAATGAGCCCTAGAAAACGCACATTTCCTGCAATTCTCATATGACTATGAGCAGAGGTTGAGGACGATTCTGTAAGTTCTGTGGACCTTGGTGCATCGGTTCTCACCTTAACTCTGATTTATATGATTTAACTCTGAAATATATGATTTCAGATATACCACAATGTTCACATGTTGTTACTAGCTCCACCTGCTGGTCAACTTGTGTTACTGGCTCAAAATATACAACACACAGTCCTAAGAGGTGACAAATTTCTATCGATTCATGGTTCCAGAGATTGCAGTCCCATTCATCAATATTCATTGAGAGACTCTTTTGAAGTGAAGCAGTGCATCATGGTGACAGTACGTAATAGAAAAAAGCATCTCATGTCGTGGCAGTCAGAAATGAGAGCATGTGGGCACAAGCAAAGGACCAACAGAGTGTGAGAGAAAGAAATTCAGGAAGGGCTGTGGCTCCACTATCCCTCTGATGGCATACCCACTCAGTTTGTGACATTTCTATCACCCACCAATAACGGTATATGCTAAGTACCAGGTCTTTAAGTCATAGGCATTCGAGGGACATTCATGATTTAAACTATAGCATCCTGCTATGGTCCCAAAAACTTTCTGTTTTTATCAGTATAAAATTCATTACTGTATACGCCCAATTCCCACTTTTAACTGTATTAGACTTAGTCAAAAGTAAAAGTCCGGACTCTACTCTGAGACTTGAGACAATTTTCTAGCTGCAAACTGAACAAATCAAAACAAAGGCATACTTACAAGATCATGCAACAGGGTAGTAATTCCCAATCCAAAGGAGAAAAATTTAGGACATGAAAGGAAGAACCAGACCAAAGCAAGACCAAAACTCTGTGGGGACAAATAAATCCCAATCCCATGTCTTGCATTCTGTGCATATGAAGGCATAGTGTGTTTGTGTAATCCTGTCTCCATAGCTTTGCTGGCTGCATTCCATATGAGCTCTCTCTGGTTGACTCTGCATGTTTCCTGTAGCCTTCTTGCATCTAAGTCATCTTTCCATTGATATGAGAAAACATTTGAAATACACAACTTAGAAGCAGGAGAGATTTATTTGTGCTCCTAATTTGGGAGACTTCAGGCAATGATTGCTTAATTGCATTGTTTTGGGACATGTTATGAAGCAGAACATCAGGACAGGGAGCTTGTGATAAACAAAAGCTACTCACTCTATGGAAAGAGAGAGTTCAAATGAGCCGAGAAAGATGAGTGGGGCACAGCTTCAATATCTAGATGATGCACACATCTCCAATGATTCAACATCTCTTTGCTAGGCTCCGTATCACAATTGTCAATTACCTTTTAATACCATCACAGGCTGACTCCCAAATCTTGCATACGTTGCTTTTGGGGGAACATCGCAGATGCGGATTGCTGCTGTTCCACGTTCTTGGCATTTCTATCTTCCAAAGGTATCCATCAAGGGTTTAGTTCTAACTCTTGCATGCACCATGCATCAGCAACTTTTATCAGCTACTCTGATTCCACTATTTATGGTGCAACCCAAATGGAAGCACTCATGACCCCATAACTTTGACATTCAGTGTGTTGCAAAAGCAGTATTAGGTAGCTGACACCCAGTCCTGTCACCAATTGTAGGGCCCTGCATGAACCACCAAGGCACCTTGAGCAAGCACGAAGCTGTTGGCTGGAACATCTTGCACCAGAGTAGTTCTTGATTTGCTAACACACATCTGCTATGGAGGAACTAAGCCCGAGAGCTTTCCCTCTTGACACTCAATTGTTTTCCACTGTGCTGTGAGTCAGTATATAAGCCCATACCTCCACCACGACATTCGGTGTTCCAGCATTCCTGTTGCACGAATGACCTGCTGTCTTGTCTTTTATTTAAACTTCAATCCTTCGCCCAATTAGTGGAACAGATTGTAGCATGGGCTCTACAATCAATGTGAGCTCTTCCAGGGCACACTTGACAGTGACCATGGCTATAATCCCTTTTGAGTGTTCTTATGTCCATACTGAAGGGGAACGTAATCCAGGGAAACAATTTTATCATCATCTCTGTGCTAGCTGTGGCCCTAAGTCTCACCTTTCAAAGGAGAGTCTAGAAGCAAGTTTATATGGCCACACCTTTGATCCTATGATGAGCAAGAACTTGTCAAGTCCTCAGATGCTCTTGGGGGAAACCTTCTTGACATCCTACTGCAAAGAACTTGGCTCCCCTTTAATGGCATTGATCCCTTAACAACTAGACCCCATTGGCACCTTTGAACCCACTTCTTTTGTGGCAAGCTGTGTTTTTCTGGTATTTTCCATTTCAGAATTTCCATTCTGTTTTGCTCCTGTTTCTCATGATAAACCTGACTAAAGTGGCCAGCAGCACTCCTGCCATGGCCTGTATGCCTTGCTGTCTTGAAATTTCTTTGCCAGATTGAATTGTCATCCTCAAAGCTCAGCCTCCCACAAGAGCAGGGCAGGAACAACAAAATGCACCTGGAGTCTTTGCCACAGGAGACATGCCTTGTGAATTATTTGCCAGAATATGACAAGAATGGTCTCTAATTCAGTCTCCAAATGAGTCCTTACTTTATCTGAACCTTAGGAGCAAAGTCTTTATTTTTCACATTTCTATCAGCAATGCTAGTCTCCTGAAACCTCAAGTGACTCATCTGTCCCTGAACTCCTGCTCATAGCATTCTAAGTTTTCCTATTCTGCTTCTCCAAAATTGTCGAACCATTCCCCCTGCCCCCAAACCAGTTCTAAATGTTTCCATATCACATCAGTGAACAGAGACAGTAATGACCCAGTTTCTTGGCTCCTGATTCCTGTGTCAGCAAGGTTTCTGTTAGCATGTAACAAAATATCTGAGAAAATCAAATTAAAAGAAGAAAGGTCTGTGTTATGAATGGATTTATTGATTGGATGATTGATTTACTTCTCACAGTTTCAGGAATTTTCAGCCTTAATCAATCAGCCTGCTTGCTTTTAGGCCTGTGACAAGGCAAGTGTATCACCGTGACAATGAACTGGGGAGAAAACTGCTCACCCTTGTGCCGCTAGGAGAGAAGGAGGTAGAAGCACAGGGTCCCAATAGCCTGTTTAAGACAGAAAGTGACAGAGGAATCCTCTTGATGCTGGCATCTGGGAAACATAAACAGAAGTTTTCAGGTCCCAGTGTTCCTTACAATCATGGTCTCACCATATCCAGATCTCCTTCCAAGAAGTCTTTCATCTTAAAAAAGTCTCCGTGTCCCCCAGTAGCACTGAATTTGTAAGCAAACCTTTCTGCTTGATGGATATTTAAGACACTGTTAAAGAACTCCATTTTGCATCCTCCTCTTTGATCCTGACTCTCCTCCTACCACACCCTTCTACAAACCTTCCCACTGAACAGGTTCACAGCACCAGACTCATCAACATACCTCTTCTGTAGGTTTGGCTAAGCTATTTCCACCACCTAGAAGTCCATTCCACCTAAAGGCACATTCTGATGGTACACAACTAAGTATTAATTTTAAAGTTACTGAGTCATAAGTAGATACATGAATTAACCTAGGGAGTAGAGCCAGGATTATGTTTCAATAATTCTTTGCTTTTATTGCCTATCCCTCCACCTCTCAGGCTTATGCAATTTGGAACTTCATAACTTTATTTATAATAAGCTCTAATATCAATAAGGACTAATTTCTAATCATTGTTTACTATGGAAGTTGATATTAATGATGCTCCTTTCACTTGGGAAGGCAAGGGTCACATCTTAATCTGAGGTATGACATAACTGTGATACCCAGTTGTGCACTATGTGCCTCTTCCAGAAAAAAGCAAAACAGAACAAAAAATGCTTGCTATTTAGCTATGACAAGTGCCACTACCTGACAGCTTCCAGCTGCAATACCTTTGGAATCTGCCATGGCATTGGCATTGGTATTGAGTCAACAAAGTTCTCAGTCTGCCTCTCTGCAATAACTGGGGACACAGAATTACTAACGTAATTCGTACCCAGGCTGCTCAACATGAGACTCAGTGCCCTTTGTGTGGGAGACTTTTTCAGAGCATCTCTCTACAGTGTGACTCTTTCTACCCAATCCCTCTTTACATAATTTCTTGGTTCTGGGTCAGCCCTACACGAGCCTGAGGCCTCTCTGCATGTGTTTGTACTTTACTTTTCATGGATATCACCTTAACAATTCTCTCTCTCTCTCTCTCTCTCTCTCTCTCTCTCTCTCTCTCTCTCTCTCTCTCTCTCTGGATGGTCCCTCACCCAAGTAGGCTGGACATTGATGATGTTGTTAGATATTTTCTTTAGTTGCTTTTCCCTTTAATTTTCATATAACTTATTTAACTTTATTTTATGTGCATTGGTGTGAAGACATCAGATCCCCTGGAACGGAAGTTACAGACAATTGTGAGCTGCCACGTGGGTGCAGGAATTGAACCCAGGTCCTCTAGGAGAGCAGCCAGTGCTCTTAACTGTTGAGCTATCTCTCCAGTCCCCCTTTTCAAGACTTTAAACTAATGCATGTGTGTGATTCCTGCATATTTGGGCACATATATCATAGCATGTATGTAGTTGTCAGAGGACTTAGTGTGTGTGAAGTAGATTATCTCCTTTAAGTTTTATGTGAATTCCAGGGATAGAACTCTGACCTACAGGCATGTGTAACAAATACCTTTACCCACTGAGTCATGTTCTTTGCTTTTGTATTGTCTTTTGAACAGGATCTCTCACTGAAATTGAAATTCACTGTTTCAGTTAGATTGCCTGGCCAATGAATCTCTGGAATCAACCTGTCTCCATCTTCAAGAACTGGAAGCAGTCTTTTCTGGCTTTTACTTGGGTCCTACAGATTCAAACTCAGGTCTCTATGCTTGCACAGCATTCATTTTGCCTACTAAGCAATCTCTCTAGACTCCCAACAAATTTCATGTACTTCTGAGTTATCCTGGCATCTCCTTTCTGAAGAACTTATTTGTTTCCATCTGCCTAAATGTGAAGATAGTATGTTTTGGAAGATATATATATATATATATATATATATATATATGTATATATATACATATATATGTAAAATGTAAGTACTTGTGCACTCATGTTTATGACTCAGTGGGAAAGCCGTGTCTGTGTTATTGAATCAGAAGCCATAGCTGGAAAGCAGCATAGGACACACAGGAGAATGGACTCTTGGGGGATTGGACACACAGAAGTTGCCATCCCCTTCAGAACACTTACAAGTTCCTAGTCTTTTGTTGCTGTATAGCAGGTTTTCATGGCATCAGAGAAACAAGGGAGAACAGATGCCCAAGCTAAGGAAGTACATAAAGAAGGAGAGATGTATCAATGGGTAGAAGTCATAGAACTACTGTGAAGCGAGTTTGGTCTTGGTACCTTTGCAGTGTATAACCACAGTCTTTCTAGGGAACATCACTAAGAAAAGAAACCCATCTTTGGATTCTTCTTAAGCTGCATTTTTCCCCTCAAGGATACCTGTGAATGGTTGTTATAAAACATCAAACATCTTGCCTTACACATCTTGACATTATAAAGGGATAGACTGAATTGAACAGTATTGACCTTTCATAGTTTTAGAAACAGATGCAAATATCAAGAAATACAACCCAACAGTGAGGACACAGGCCAATAATCACAGCTCTCATGGAATTATGTTACCAGGCAAAAAATTATGGTTTGACTCTGGAATGGTCTCTGCCAACTCATAATTTTTAATGCTCAGGTAAAACTTGTAACCTGTTTTGAAGGCTGTCCTTTAGTGGAGTCTGGCTGGTTGGTTGTCACTAGGGGTGGGACTACTCTTGTGTCTAGCCATGTTTTCTCTGATTCTTCTCTGTTGCCTTGTGAACATGTACTCGTGCAAGCTTTGCCACCATGAACTGAGATGTTCCTTCCACTGTCAGGAATTCTCAACTCTGTGTTACAAAAGTGACTAAAATACAGAAGAACCACACATCTGAGGCTAGCCTGGGCTATCACAGTGAGTTTGAGGCCAGTCTGGACTACGTGGCAAAATTTTGTCTAAAAACTAAACAAAACAAAACATGTACTAAAAAGAGATATAGAGTAGCTTTCAAATTACAGGGTCCAGTTTAATGTATTCATCTTATACAAAGTAGATCCTCAGTAGATATTTTCTGAGTTGATGATAGAAAATAATTTCAAGTTGAATGGCTCTACTCTAAGCATTATGCAGACACTTGTATATAATTAAGAAATGAACCTTCCTTAACAGCACGTTTATAAACACCAAGGTTACTGCAATGAAAAAAACAGGGACAAGATACAATAGGAAAATAATACATTCTTTGGGACACTACCCTCTCCTCCCAAATTATAGCTTTGTTTCTTTTTTTCTTCATAATGAATGTGTTTAAAGAAGAAAACAATAAGAATAATCAATGAGAAAATAAAAGGGAAACCCAAGCACTGTTAACAAGCATCAATTCACTCCATCAGCATGGCGGCTTCCTCACCCTCCGGAAGATAGAGTAGCAAGCTTTCATTTTCTCTGGATGTTTACTTACTTAGCTACACATATCATGAGCTTACTCCGCGGTGGCTTTGATAGGCCCCATATGCTCTAAGTAAGTGTCAGACAGACTCATCTTAGAAAAAAAGAAGCACTTATCCAGTAATAAAAGCCATGCAAGTAGTTCATTTCATCTTAATTAGCCCAAGATGATGCTTTTGAAGTGCTCTACTTTCTTATCAACACTGTGCCTCCTGCTGCATGGGAAGGAGGTTCTGATGTCTCTAACAACTCAGGCTCAAGGACGAGAATCAAGGCCTACACATTCTACCTCTGTGCTGTCAGGGGATGTAGCAGTGTATGCATACACAACTGTCCTTTTCTTCTGGATAAGTGATATCTGTAATGTAAGAGGGCTAGGCAGTGACACCTGCCCTCTGTGCTTAACACTGCTTGTATAAAGAGGCTACTGGGTATCAGTATATGAGCAAGAGAATCCCTCTTTTATCAGGGACTCCATTAGAAAGAAAATGGAGGGGGAAGAAGGTGTAATGGCAAAATGTACATGAATGACCACATCATTTCTTTAGGAGTATATTGATGACTTATATCTGCTCACCTTATTTCCAATTGTTTGCTTAATTGTCTGGCATACAGGATACATCTAGACAGACATAGAGATACCTCTCTTTTCATAGTTTGTACTTCTAACTGGTACCAGGCACAGAATCCTCAGTGGCTTGGAGTGTGTTTGTGTAACCAGAAAACAAGAGTCAAATGTCCCCAGTCTAATTAGTCAGCATCCTGTACAGTCTGTTGGTGGCATAGCCACTCTGAGCCTCTCCTAGTCACTTCATTTACACATTGTTCTCACTCAGCCTCTCACAGGAAGGCATCTTTCTGAAAGTGCGGCAAACACTATGTGTGAAAAAATGAGGGTGGTATAAATAGCTTTCCAATTCTTACTGCAACTTGCTGGCTCTCATCTTGTTCTTTGCAAGCTCTGGAAAAGGATGGAGCCAAACATCAAGCTTAGGAGGTGGAGGATGCAGGCCTGTGCCTGCTTCTCAGGGAGTTCAAAGGGCAGGAGGGAACTACAGGATCTCCAGGACATCATTCTAGGACATTGTACTGGAACTGATAGTCTAGGCTACTTTGCAGGGTTCATGCCTGTAACAAACTGTAATGTCAGACTACACACTGGTAACAAGACTGTCATACATTTGCCAACTGGAAAATCCACCAAAAGAATGAAGGGTATATCATTTTCTTTCTGGTAGGGGTAAACAGGGCAATTTCAGAGGGAGAACTCTTTCACCAGAAGAGTCAGTTGAACTATGTGAGTTCGTAAAACATACTGTTAAGACTCAAGGGACTGTGAGAGGTTAATTCAAACAGAGGAGACAAGCTGTCCTTCAACTACAACATTGCAGAATTTCACCCACATGCATGTCTCGTCTGCATGGGTGTCTCTAAATTCAGACAGCAAGCTGCATGCAGCAGCATCCCATTCCACATGACCTGATAAGCTTTTCCCACCCATGTTCGGTTTAGTGTTTGAATCAGACCCTGAATCTCTATTACACACATGCCACATGCAGGCCTACAGCCCTGCTTTGTAAGAAAGGTGTAGCTGGGGACTTCCTGTGGCCTCATATAAACAAAATGAATATAATATTTACCCAGTAATTTACTCTCTATGCACCATGTTCCAGTGCTAAGGATAGAACAATAAACAAAACAGATACAAATCCCTCCCCTGAATAAGCATACTTTCTCATGAAAGGAAGCAAACCAAATAAAGTGAAATATAAAATATGTTGGATGATGTCAACTGCTAGGGGAAAAATAGGCAGGGAAAGAGAAAAGGTCTCTGTGGGAGAGGCTGTTGGAATGCTGCTTTCTCTGGGTTCCATTCTACCAGATATCCAGGCATGACTCCCTTTATTCTCCTTGGCTCAAATGTCACCTCTCCATCAGGCTTCCCTGGTCACCATTGTGATTGTCTGAATAGGTATGGTTTCCATAGACTCCTGTTTGAATGCCTATAGGGAGTGATACTATTAGGAGGCTTAGCATTGCTAAGGAGTAGGTGTGGTTTTGTTAGAGGAAGTGTGTCAACTGTGGGGGCAGGCTTTGAGGTTTCCTATATACTCAAGTTATGGCCAATGTAGGACAGTTTACTTCCTGTTATCTACAGATCAAAATGTAGGACACTCAGCTACCTCTCCAGCACCATGTCTGCTGTGTACTGCCTTGCTTATGACCGTGACAATAATGAACTAAACCTCTGAAACTGTAAACCAGCCCCAATGAAATGTTTTCCTTTTAAAAGAGTTGCCATGGCCATAATATTTCTTCACAGAAACAGAAACCACAACTAAGACAAAAGTTGGTGCCAGGAACTTGTGATAGGGCTGACCATGGCTTTTTTGGAGGAATACAGACGTTGGAGCTATGGATTAGTAAAAGAGTTGAACATTTTAAGTGGGGATTAATGGGCTATCCTAATAGGAACATGGAAGACAGTGGTGCTGAGGGTGATTTGAACTGTGGGTGCTTGGGTAAAGAGGTTTCAGAGGAGAAAAATATTAGTATGAAGACAAGAGACAAGTCTTGTGATATTTGGATGAAGAATGTGGCTGATTTTTGCCCTTGTCTAAAAAGTCTGCCTGAAGCTAACGTCAGGATTTTGAATTAATTCCTTTGGCAGAAGAAATCTCAAAATAGCCTAGTATAGACTCTGTCATTTGGTTATTAGTGTTAACTCTAATGAAGATTTATAATGAAAAGGAATTAGCTAAAAAGTAAAAATACAAAATGTACAAATTGAGTAGAAAGGCAGCACTGGGAAGTAGAATGGAGCCAAATTTTGTGTTCAAGGAGATAAACAGATTGAGAAATGGAATAAAGGCAGTGGTGACCTCAGGGTAAGATTCCACCCAGCTAAATTTTCAACTTACAGAAAGGATTAAAGGGAACTTAGAACCGAGTGTATGATGCACACCTTTAATCCCAGCACTCAATAGACAGAGGCTGGCAGATCTCCGAGTTTGATGCCAGCCTGGTTTATAGTTCCAGTTTCAGGACAGCCAAGCTTACCAGTAAATCACAGAAAACAGAAATCTGGTGAAGATATAATTGAGTGAGGAAGCCATGTTCCAGCCCCAGCAAGAAGCAGAACTTGGCAGCTTCAGCCATGTAGTTCTGGCTTTATAGTCATAGAGAAGAACGGGGTTATACAATCCCCCTCAATGACTAAGGAAAGCCACTAAGGCCAGGCATGAGTCAGGGGTTTCCCTGAATAAAGGTCTAAAGTGGCTATTGTGTGAAGCTGTGAAATTGAAACCTGGATTGCCTTCAAGACCCCAAAATGTTAGAAGTCAGAGCCATGGGATACCTGCTGAGGAGAGCTGCTAACAGGGGGTGGAACCAGACCAAGAGAAAAAAAGTGTGTTGCAGTCAACAAAGCTGAACAGTGTTGGAGATTGATGAGTGCTTTGGCAACAGATACACAGAGTTTGGAGTTTTCCCAGTTGGTTTTTGGTCTTCTTTGGTCCAATATTTCCCCATGATGCCGCACCCTTCCTTCCATTTTGGAATGGTAATATATAGCAGTAGTGTATAAAGTGCCATTATACAGTAGTAATATGTAATCTATTTTTGATTTTGATTTTATATGGGATTACAGTTAAGAAATTCCATGAATTTCAGAATAGACTTTGAATTTTGGACTTTAAACATTGCTGAGACTGTTATAGTCTATGGGGACTTTTGAAATTGGATTAAATGCATTTTTAATTATATTATAACTACAAGTCTATAGAGGTAAGGCAGTGGAATGTAGTGATTAGAATAGGCATGGCCCACATAGACTCATGTATTTGAATGTCTACAGGGACTGGCACTATTAGGATGTGTGGCCTTGTTGGAGGAAGTATGTCACGGTGGAGGTAGGCTGTAAGGTCTTATATTGTCAAGCTATGCCCAGTGTGGGACATGGTTGCTTCTGTTGCCAGCAGATTAAGAAGTAGAAAACTCTCAGCTCCATTTCTAGAGCTGTGTGTAACTATACTCTGCCTTGTCCTGCCATGATTATAATGGAATAGCCCTCTAAAGCTGTAAGCCAGCCCCCATTAAATGTTTTCCTTTAAAAGAGCTGCGGTGGTCATGGGGTCTTTACACAGAAATAGAAACCCCAATTAAGACAATCATTTTAGAACTGAAGCCTGTCACCCTGAGGCATGAGTAGACCTCTTCAGGCTGACCCCCTTTTTGCTATTACCTCCTGTAACTATTCAAGCAAAATACTCACTTTGGTTCTCCCAAGGAAGGTGTAGCTGGGTGGGACAGTCAGTGGGTATGCAGTTTCCTTGAGGACAGGCCATAAAACCCTATTTTCTAGCAATTTTGGAGATCTACCTTCTAGAAAATTAATATGTAGTTCTCTTTGTTGACACATTGAGATATCAACATATTGCTTTAAAGGGCTTGCTACAGGTCTACTGTTGAGGGAGGAACAGAAGGGAGAGTACTGAAAGAGACTACTGGAAAGGAGAGCACATTTTGAGGTCAGGTAAACACTTGGGACAAGAGAATTTCCTAGCAATCTACAAGGAATAACCTGGCTAAGACTCCTAGCAATAACAGATACATAGCCTGAATTGCCCATCTCCTGTGACCAGACTAGTGACTAGCCCATTTGTCATCAGAGAGGCTTCATCCATCAACTGATGTAAACAGATGCAGACCCACAGCCAAACATTAGGTGGAATTCAGGGAACCCTGCAGAAGAGGAGAAGGAAAGATTGTAGGAGCCAGAGGGGTCAAGGACACCATAGAAAAACTCACAGAATCAATTAACCTGGGTTCCTAAGGGCTCTCAGAGAATGAATCAACAACCAGGGAGATTGCATGGGGCTGACCTAGGCACTCTGCATATACATGAAGGTTGTGTTGTTTGGTCCTCTTGAGGGACTCCTAACAGTGGGAGCAGGGGCTGTCTCTGAATCTTTTACTGGTGGCTTTTGGGACCTTTCTCCTCATACTCCATGACCTTTCCCAGCCTTAATACATGGGGAAGTACTTATTGTTACTGTAACCAGACATGACATGTTCTGTTGATATTCACAGGAGGCCTGTCCTTTTCTGAATAGGAATGCATGAGTGGATGAGGGTGGGACAAAGGGAAGGCAGGAGGGGGGGGGTTGGCTTGGAAGAGGGGAAAGAAAACTAAGGCTAGGACATAAAATAAATAAATGAATAAATACATAAATTTATTTCTTTAAAAAGTGATTAAGCACCTCAAAGTGAATGCTGCTTTACTAAACTGAATCCTACAAGTCATATAGTTTTGCTTACAATATGCTTTAAAGAGTAATAATGGTTTAAACATACACCCCTAAAGTCTACTTGCTAGAAATATAATCCCCCACATTATATACTAACAATATTTATAAGTGTGGCCTTTAGAAGGTAATTAAGGTTAGATGAGGTCAGAAGAGTGAGGCCACCATGATAGCAGTAGTAACTTACCCTTGTGCCATGTCTTACCAGGCCATATCCATCACTATGTTGTATTACATTTATCATATACTGTGTGTAGTCACTGAATCTGATTCAAGCATGTGTGATCCAGGTGCATTGTATGAAGTTCTCAAACAATCAATAAAAATATTTTGTTTAAAAATCAATCTATTTTCATGGTAAGTCTTTTTATGTCAAAGCTCCCTGAAGACAAAGTCAACATCATTTCTGGTAGCCCCTAGTGTATAGCATGAAGTCTTTACAGATCAGGCATTTGTTTCTCTCTTCTTTCTTCCATTTCTAGGAGATGGGCATTCTCTACAGAGACCATGATGGGAGAAGTGACCTAGAAGCAGGAACAGAAGGGTGAGCTTAGATAGTCAGCTGCCCTCCCTGGGAAGAGCCCGGGAATGGTGCGATGAATGGGAAGAGATGCATTTTCTCTTAGCAATAAGAGGGAGGCATGTTTCACTCACAACCTATTTGCTGCCCCAACATCAAGCAAGAATGAATGCATTATTGAGGTCAGACTCTGGAAAGTTCTGAAGGTGCTAGGGACAAGTGATGGGAGTAGTCTGGCAGGGCATCCCCAGACACCACGGCCTTGAATTAGGGTTGTCAAGTCTAATTAAGCTGCTAGCCTGGATTTGAGTTTCTGGATTTGCTCTTTGCTCCTCTGATTGCCAGTTTATGCTACTTCATCCAGCCACTTTTGTAAGTCTCTATCTGTGCCATATTCTCGTCCCTCTTTCTAAATGGGCTTGCTGTTTTGTTCTGACTTGGTTCTTCAGATATTAAAAAGAAGAAAAGAGAAACAAGATGCCTCTGTAACCAACTGACTTTCTTCTGCTGAACTTTGGTTCTTGGTCTGACTGGGTGTCATGGTTTTTTCTGTCTCTATCATTCCTTGTCACCATGTTTTCTTTAACCTCTGTTGCCTTTCAGTCTGTGAACAAAGAAGCAATAGAGATAGCAGCAGCCATGGGAGAGATGGGGGCTGAGTAGCAGGGAAAGAGATCAAAGATTAAGTAGCATAACATTATGATAGGAAAACTGTGTTGCAAGAACAAGAATGATGACTAACCGAGGCAATGGTTTTAATTGAATTAAAGTACTGGAACACCATTTATCATTGAATTTAAAGAGTGGATGTCAGGTGGTGTACCGGGAATGGTGGGTGCAGCACACTGCCTCCACAAATTATTTTTCCATCTCACTTCTATAATTCTGATTCACTTCTGGAAACACATTTAGGCTCCAGGAATTTGGCAGTAACAGATGTTCTCAGCCCCAGCACTCTGCAGGAGCAAAGTTAACTGTGAAGTCTGTTCTTAGCTTTGGTTATGTAGACAAGAGCACAGTGCTTCATGGCAATCATTAAGAACTCTATCATGCTGGGGATACAGCTCAGTAGTGGCGGATTTGCCTGGCATGCACCATGTTTTGGGTATAGTCCAGGACTCAACTAAGAAACTGTACCATGAATCTTTTGGTGCATTTAATGTGAGAATTCCATCCTTCTAACTCAAGCTTCTCTGTCTGATCAAGCCATCTTCAGAAGTTGAGGATGAGGCTATCATGCAGAGTGTGGAGACAAAGAGTGAATTGCAAAGGCAGCTTGGGTTCTGCTATGCTACAGGAGACACAGAGAAGCATGGTTGGGTCACTGCGCGGGGGAAGAAGTAGCTGTGCACATTTCAACATTATTAAGAAAATCATATAACACAACAAGGTCAAGCATGAAGCGTCTTCCAGTGTATTTCTTCAGATGGCTACTAAACAGCAGGAAAGGTTGCCTGTCTGTCTCTTCTTTTGTCTCTTCATGAATGATTTTCATGTCAAGCAGATTATCTTTCCCATGGTCAATAAACATCTTTAGCTTTTCCCACACCTCATTTCCATCAGAGGAAAGTATGTGCTAGATGAAAATTTATTGTGGCACATGTACTCTTCTATGCCAGGAGAAACTTAGATTTGACAGTGACCTGGTGGCTGGGTTTTGGCGCAAAGACTTTATTTTATTCTCCATGTGCTAAATAACTTGAGCAAACAAAGATTAAAGGAAGCTCTCTACTTCCTTTGAATTTCAAAATGACTCATATACAATCTAACTGAAGGTTTCCTCTCCACAGTCCTACACTCGTTTTTAACAAGAAGATAAATGGCTTCCCCTCCTACAGCAGGGTCCAGCTACTGCATGTGTCTGCACATGATGGACTACATAAAGGCGCTTATGGGTAGTGGTGAGCACTGTCTAACACCAAGCCATGGGCTTATTCAGCAAACTCTATGAATTGCAATTCATGGTCCTCTACATCAAAACTTGACCCCTTCATGCTGTCTTCACTAGTGGGTTGTTTTTTTTCCTCAATGGTACCTCCTACTTGCTACACTCTTTGACAGAATTCTGACATCTGCTCATGGAGGGTGGCTGAGGGATGATATTTTCCCACAAGGGTACACTGAGACTAAGTTTAGTATCACTTAGGAAATGAGCCACTGCCATGGTCAGTGTTAATCTTCAACTTGATGAGATCTAGAAATACTTGGCCATTGGGTGTACCAACAAGCCATTATCTTAATTATATTAACTGATTTGATTATATCTGCCCGCTATGAGTGGCAACACTTTCCTAGACAGAAAGTCCAGGACCATATAAGAATAGAGAGACAGCTGAAAACTGGCACGCATTTATTAATTTGCTGTTGTCTGCTCTTAATTTGTGTTTGCAAGTGTGTCTAGCTGCTGCAAGCTACTGCCACCTCATCTTCTCTGCCTTGGTGGGTACTACCCCTAAATTGTGGGTTCAAATGAACCCTTTTATCCCTTTTGAAATGATTTTGTCAGGGTATCTTATCAAAATGATAGGAAAAGCAGCTAAGAAAACCACCATCTAAAGCTTTAGATTATAAACTTAATAGAGGGTCCCTCAGAACCCAAAGCCATTTCTACCAGCCTTCTTTTTCTATTAACACAGTGGCTTAGAGAGTGTAGCATGTGACTGAAGCATGGATTCTAAATGGTCATAATAAAACAATTAAAGGCCCTAGGAAAATAGGCATTTGCTACAAAATGCATGACTCTTTCTAGATTCTAAGTATACTGATTCATAAGCAACTAAACAGAAGCAAGATCTAGACTTTTGCCTTCATAATACTTTGCAGCTCACTCATTTCTTCTCATTGTCAGGGTAGGTTAGAAGAACTAATTGGCTTAATTTTTCAGGCTGAAAACAGGTCAGATAACATTCTTCTGACCATATGGGCAATCAATGGACTCCTTCCCAGCTGCAGATGGGGCACATCATAGGCTTCCATCATTCCAATGAACTACGGAAGGTAGGACTGAGCAGTCAATGAGTTCACCTCAGTGGCTGCCTTTCTGGACTTTTCTTCTGCTTTTGATACCCCTGTAACATCTCTCCAGGTTCCTTGTGCATCTGAACAACATCAGCCACCAGTTTCTTCTTCTGGCTGAGGAGGCCTGTGTTCTAAAGATGGACAGCATTCCAGTTAGACAACCTGAGACCAACAATGCACAGACAGGCAGCTCTGGGTAGGAGCAATTTATCATAGTCAGCCATATGCAGTTAAGCAAGATATCTAGCTCTAGGTTGCTTAGCTGCCCAAGCATGTCAGAGGATGAGATTTTTCCTGCTTATGAGTCCAAGACAAAAGAGATGCCAGACTGAATCATAAAGAAAAGTAAGTTCCACATGACCCATGACCTTCAATCCAAACAGAGGTTTAGTTTTTAACTCATTGAGGAATGTTTTCCTGCATTTTCAGTGTGATAGAAAAACATGTGTCCTAGAGCAAAAGTAAGAGTTACCTGCAGCCACCTGGTTGAGACAGGTTAAGGAATAATAGATTCCAGCATGCTGTTGGAGGAAGAAAATGGATTCCCCCCTTTGACCATCTGCCTTTCTGTCTTGTCTGCAGTGAGGAGCAGCAGGAGGTGGTGGGCAAAGAGTGACATAAAACTCTACCCCAGCCCCTAAGTTGCCATTAAATGGAGGCCTTTGTGCTCTGCAGCCATGCTGCCCCAATTCCATCCTGATTGTCACAATGGAGGCCAAGCCCCCTTTGCTGCATTTGCCCTGTGTTTGAAGTATGGCTTTTGTGAGCGTGTGAAACCTTAGCACAAAGAGCGCGTGTAAAAAGCGTGGGTTCCCACTTTTCATTTCTCTTTTCATTTCATCCTTTCACATCATCCTTTCACTGTCCTCTAGTTATTGCCTTTCTCAGGGCAAATTAATCCTTCAAGGGAGAAGGAAGGGATTCTAGGCTCACAGGCTATGTCTGACCCACCAGGGCACCATCAGGAGAACCTCCCTTCGTCCTATGGAGAAGCAGGTCCTGTCCAGCAGTGTGTCCTGGGGGAAGCAAGTGTATTTTTCCAGAGTATTTCATGGATGCTCACTGCACACAACCCCACAGATGCTCTTTCTTTGTAAAGGGGGGCACAAGTATAAATGCTGGTTTGTTTGTATAGTACTCATTAAAACTCTGCTAGGGACGATGTTTGACATTTCCACAAGCTTAATGAGTTTCTTTTTTAGGAGGAAGCAGGATAGGGTGTTTGATGCACTGGGTCATCTGTATTGTCACAGCTTAGGTTTGAAAAGGATGCACCTGTCACTAGTTAAAGATGTTTGGCCAGGTTGTGGCTCTCAGCAAGTGAGGTCCCTTCTGTCCTCTAAGTAAGGGCTACTTTGACTGTGCCTTGAGATCAGGAGTGGCAATGGGAGGTTTCTGAGTCCCTGGTTCTTCTGCAGAACAGAAGCCTGTGTGTGTGTGTGTGTGTGTGTGTGTGTGGGTGTGAGCCTCCAAATTGCACTGTTGAGTGGTAACTCCAAACACCTGGGAAAATCTGCCCCACATGCCAGGCCACCAAAGCTTATAATCACTTCAATATCTTCCCCTCTTCTTGGTGCCTGGATTTCCTATAATTGATCTTTTCATCTGTTTCCTTTCTCTAGCCCAGAGAGGTTTGTTTATGCAGCTAAAACATGCATGGAAAGTGATCTGTCACTAATTACCACGAAGTTGTATAAACAGTGGATGATTAACCTGTTAATAAATTCATGATGCCACTTTATAGGGATTCAACTCATTATTTATATTTTTTAATGTTTTAGATTTTTTGGTGTTTTGTTTGTTTGGTGTTTGAGTGTTACTGGAGATGAAACCCAGGACCTTCTATACATCAGTTGCATACCCTACCGCTAAACCACACCCCTAGCCTGTAGCAACTCATTGTATTTAAAGCTTTCTTAAAGGAGAAAAAATATTTAAGTGAATTAGCCTGATGGGATTTTGCACAATGTATAGCCTATGTGTTCCATACCCTGTGGTATCCCCAAAAGTTATTGATGCACATAGATGCAAAAATCAAACTGGAGCAAACTAATTGTAGCATCTTGCATCTGGGACTTTCCTGGAACATGTGTTATTTTAACCAACAATTCTAACTGGGGGCAGGGTATTGTTATTCTAGAAAGGGAAATTCTTTTGTATTGTGGGATTATTGGTTCAAAAACTTCTGGACCCTGCCCACTAAATGTTCTTGGAACTTCCTAGACAATCAAAAGGTGGCAGTCAAAATGACCCCATGGCTGTTCCTCTACAACTTAGACCACATTAGTATGTTGCCTGATGCTTTAATATAGCCTTCACAAAAGCCACTCTGTAAGACAGATCTAGTAATGTCATTCTCAGATACCCAAATTACCCAAATTTTTTTCTGTGGACCCTATAATTTTCCAGTAAGAGTTCTCAAACATCTCAGAACTTTCAGCCACTGTATTATTTCTGTAGAGCCTCCCTGCCCATCCTGTACTCTAGTGTATGAATTTACCTTCAAATCCAAATTCCTAGCCCATGTTTCATCCCTGAGTCTTCCTTGTATCTAACTGACTTCTTGCATGTCCTTTATGATTCACTTGAGGAATAATGTACATTTACCTAATTCTAGATTGGGAGGTAGTATGTGCTTCTTCTAGCACACTCAGAGTTGTGCACTACACCATGTTTGTCCAGGTATTCACTGCTTGGGGAGAGTGGAGATATTTTATCTTCATGCAGGTCTGGCTTATCCAGCTTATGGAAGGTGCCCTAAAATTCATTACTGTGTGGCCCATTTAATGCATAGATTTGTCCTAATTACTATACCTTCTGTCAATTCCAGGAGAATGATGACAGATAAACAAATTTCATTTTATGTCATTTATATAGCCTTGCCCTAGAAGCTAGAAGGCCAACAGTTGTAAGAATATTTAAATATATCCAAGCTTTGATGAAGGAAATATTTTAAATCAGGGAGTCTCAGGAAAGCAAGTGTCCTAGAGAGTGTATGTGAACCAGGCAAGATTCATAGCTCTCTTCACTGGTAATAGATGCTTGACAATTCATTTTTCTGGCAGAAGGTTTAGTATTGTGGGCCAAATTGTATCTTCTTCCCAAAAAGAAACATTGAAAAAACTAAGTTGGAATTTTTCAGAATGTGATCTTATTTGGAAATTTGGTCTTGAATGAACTAACTAAACAAGAAATTTATTTGGGATGTCCTAGTCAATAAAACTAGTGTCTCTATAAAAAATCTGGGGAGAGGCAGACACTCACAAGGGAAGATGATATGAACATACACAGGGAATGTGATATGAAGACCAGGAACCGGAATGATACATGGAATACCAATGATTGCCCAATAGCCAAGTGGCACTAAGAAGAAGAAATTGAGGAGTCTTCTATAGGTTTCAGAGACAGCATAGTCTGGACAACATCTTGATTTTAGATGTCTAGCATCTAAGACTGTGAGTGAATAAACTTGTTTAAAGCCATCAGCTGTACTGTGTTATAGGAGCTATGGGAATCTATCACACTTGGGAACAAAGCCCATGATGCACAGCTCTCCGCACATTTCCCATGCTAAACCCAAGACTTGTAAGACCTTCTTGTGTGACTGGAGACAAATCCCACACCAGGAAATACTGTCCTCAACACACTGGCTCAGGTAATGAAAAGAACCTATGGATCCAACTTGGGTATGCCTGGCTTCAAAGAGCTCTTTTTCATTCTGATGAGCTATGAACATACTCTTGTCTACTCTTGCAAGAAGCTCAGTTTCTCTTCTTCATATTGAAGAAGAGCATTTTGCTGCTCAGCCACAGCCACCTGCTTCTTCAGATCAGGTATGCACTGTCATCAAGCTGTAGTTGAAGGTCTTGCAAGAGAAAACATAGGCCTTGAGCATGAATTCCTTGGAGTTCAACCTAGGAGGTCCACCTGAGCCCTAAGCAGTGCTCCAACACTCTCTGTGCTCTTGAAGGATAGAATTTGCTGTCTTTACCTTTACTGCTCAATATAATCCATTGCACAGTTGGTTACTATAGTCAGAAGCATTTCCATCCCATAATAAATTCACTTGAAAATACCTTCATTTGACTCTGAAGCTGGCTCAAGGATGTGATTGGCTATGACACCAGCCAGTTGGCATGTCTAACTGGAGTTGTATCGCCTTGAGATCCCTTTTATCTTCTTCAGTCTGATGTTCTCAATTCTGCTTCAAACTTCAGAATCCAGACGAGACTGAAGAGAGTCAATAGCTCACAGCTGTTTCCTCATAATTTTAGAATAACATTCAGGGGAACATAGTGCACACACCCTGGTTAAGAAAAGATGCCTGTTGTGTTTACAGCACTGTAAGAACAAAAAAAAAAAAAACCCACAAAATAAAATTCAGGAAAAATACTAGATCATTAACAGAAAGATTTGTGTTAGTCAGCTTTGTATACTGTAACAAATACTAGGGATGAGTCAACGAATAAGACAAAGGGTTTGATTTAAATCATGGTCTCAGAGATTTTTGGTTCATACTCCCTTGACTCTAGCTTAGGAACTATTGTGACACAGTACAGCACAGTACAGTACAGGGATCATATGAGGACCTGTTTATAACATGGTGACCAGGCAGCTGGCAGAGAAAGGGGGAGAAAGAAGAAAGAGGAATGGAGGGAGTGAGAACACACACACATACATACATACATATACACACACACACACAGAGACACATACATACATACATACATACATACATACATACATACATACACACACACACACACACACACACACACACACACACACAGAGAGAGAGAGAGAGAGAGAGAGAGAGAGAGAGAGAGAGAGAGAGAGAGAGAGAGTATAGGTAGGGGAGAACACAAGACCCAGCTTTCCAATATTCTTTTCATCACAAATTCTCCAAGTTCCTTCCACAAGGTTTTCCCACTTAAAAGTTTGGTAATTACTTCCTAGTGGAAGGAAGGAAACTCTTTCCACTGGGTTATACTACCTTGCACCAGCACTAAGGCTGATGACTAAGCCTTTATGTACTACAGGAAGTGACTCTTGTAGATAATTTGAAACCATGTGGCTAAGTTCAGGCTGATAGGTTCAGTGTTAGTGAAGTATACTGTTCTAAGCCTTGAACTTTCCTTGTGCGCACTTGAGGTATCTCTTATCTTTTAGAAGGAATTTGAATTATGGTTCATTGTTTATTCTGACTGGTTCTGGACTCTCTCTTGAGTAAAGATAAATTCATATGGTTTAGCTTTGGGATGGTAAAGTGGCTCATGGGCATGGTTTGTGGCCACAGCCCTGTTAAGCTGACATTATAAAATGGTTCCCTAGTGCTGGGCACATATGATAGAAGATACTAGGATGTTTCTCATCCTCATTCCCTGTTATTCCTCAGAGACACTTCCAGAATGAAAACATCTTGGATCAGAATTCAATTGTTTATTGATTGTCCTGGAGTCCACATGCTGACCTTCAGGCTTATAGTCATAGACTGTAGATTAATATGGTCATGATTTACAGTTGGGTCAACTTATCATAATAATGTTCCTCCTCATGGGAAGTTATTGAAATGTATAAGAAATAAGTCTTCCTGCCTCCACATTTCAGGGTTAGTGCCATTCCTCCACCAACCCTGTTTCCCTGCTCCCCCCACCCCCAACACACAAGTTGAGATATTCTTTAATGCCTTTCCTTAGGCACTGGGCTTTTGTTAGGCTCCAAGGCTGGAATCCTGTAGGTCTGCAAGGATATGAAGTTAATGGAGACAGTTGAGGGATTAATTATATATCCAGGAATCTGTTTGTGCAATCTCCAACCCTCAGCCTTGAGGCACAACTGGGAACAGGACCTCTGAGAGACAATTGAGATAAAATGAGAATATGGCTTTACTCCAATAGGCCTGGTATCCTTATAAGAAGAAGAAAAGATATCAAGGGTGTGTGAAGAAGGAGGAAAGGTCATGTAAGGACATAGTGAGCCTGAAAGCTAAGGAAAGAGGTCTCAGGAGAAATCAAACATATTCCAACCCTTTCTTCTAAGATTTTATAGACTAGACTCTATAACTGTGTGAACATGAATTTCTGTTGTGTTTTCTCAAATACTGGCACTCACAAACTCATGTCATAATGCTCAGATTCAACAGCATCAGCTTGAAGACATTTTCCATCTTCCATTTTTTTTTTAACCCAGCCAACTTTCCACATATAGGAAGACCAAATCATCCTTAGCCTGTTCTCAAAATTCTCCACACAGTAATACATTCTGCTACAGCAAGCTGAATGTTTCAAATGGTCACTTTCTTTCCATTGTCTAAGGAAATTCATGTGTACCTGGAACAGGAAAAAATATGATGTCATTTAAGAAAAGAAATGGATAAACCCAGAGAATGTCTACTAAACTTTAATCAACATAATGCATGCAAAAAAGCCTTTAAAATCCAAACTCCCTCATGCATATTTTAGGACAACATAATAAGAAATTCCTTTTTGTTCCTCAAACATGAGAAAAGAAATAAAAGAAAAATGATAAAATAAAATCTTACACTTTTGAAGAACAAATGATTTTTAAACTGACAACTTAATGGGTCATATTTTCTTTTAATATTGCTTGTCTTTATCAAGAAATATCAGATCACCCTCAGCTGAATGCGTGTGAGTGACCTCTAAATGATTAACAAGGTATTTTTACTCCTAATAGTCATATTAAAGTTTGAGGCACTAATTCATGAAAACATACAAAAGCATTTTATTTAAAATTGGGAAGAAATTTAAATAGACAAAATATGAAGTCACAAAGTGACTAAAAATTGAAAATATCTGGCAAAATTTAACATAATTTAGTTTGGAAGAGGAGATAAATGAACATCACTAAATGCCTGAGGCTGTAGACCAGGGCAAACTAACCACTCACTATGGTGAAAAGCAGTCATTGACAACAAAAGCTTAACACATTTTGTTAAGCTTTTATTGTCAATGACTGCTTTTGAGCTATAATAGAAGAGCTGGGAGATATATATATATATATATATATATATATATATATATATATATATATATATGAGAGAGAGAGAGAGAGAGAGAGACCTGGGATTTTAGATGTCCTAAAGTATTTACTACATGACCCTATATAGAAAAAAAGTTTGCTTACCCATGCTCTAACCACTCAAATATGAACAAGTACATGTATGTATTACATAACAAGAAATCTCAACTCACTCATTTCTGGCACCATCATCCTGGATGTATATTGGGAGACAAGAATGTAGACCAGATAAACCATGAACTTGATCCACAGTGTTCTCTCTCTACTTCTAATCACTTCATGGAATTGATGAAAAACACAGAAAAAGCTGGTGGTTCCTAAGTATTCAGTATGCACCTTTGTGATGGTTATCCTTCATTGTAAACTTTGATTAGATTGAGAGATGCCTATGGACTTAATAAAGTTCTACTTAAAATATGACTATGAAAGCAATTTTGGAGATGTTAAATCATGAGAATTCTGAGTTACTAAATTAATTTCTTGATGGATTAAAAAAATTAATACTGGGAGGTGTGTGGTAATTGGAGGAAGTAGGTCACTGGAAAACATGTCCTTAGAAAGTCTATTTTGCAGTGGCTTCTTCTTTTGTTCCTTTTACCGTGTTTCCTGGTTGACATGATGTCAATTATTTCGCTTCATCAATGCCCTAGATGACATAATGAAATTAATACATCTGAGACCAGAAATCAAAACAAATTATTTCATTCCTTAAGTTTTATCTCACTGCTACTTGGTCACAGTGACCAACAGGTGAACAACACACCTGTCAGTGTGTCTCAGAACACTCTTGACACTGCGCTTCACTGACCTGGAAACTATGGACATTGATTGGCATTGAGCTGCTCTCCTTTCCTGTATATGGGGTAGAGGTCAAGTTCAGGTGCCAGGGATCCTCTCCCTAACCCATCAATGTTTATACAGGCCCCTCTTTTCCTTTAGCCATGACAGAGATAACATCTGTATAAGTAAAACCATATAATGAAGTCCTGAATAGAATACTATGTACAATATCCTGCCAAAACTAAGAACCCAAACATGTATGTGTAAGTAAACATTGTATACACCTGTGTAGCACCCATGCTACAATCTGTTCCACTAATTGAGCGAAGGCCTAGAGATTTAAATAAAAGACAAGACAGTGAGCCATTCGTGCAACAGGAATGCTAAAATGCTGAATGCTGTTTATTGAGGGGAAAGAGTGGGCTTATATATTGACTCACAGCACAGTAGAAAACAATCAAGGGTCAAGCATGCAAGTTCTTGGGCTTATTTCCTTGCCAGCAGATGTGTGTTAGCAAATCAAGAAGAGTACCAAGAACTACTGTGGTGCAAGATGTTCCAGCTAAAACTGCAGAATATTCCAGCCAACTGCTCAGGCTTGCTCAAGGTGCCCTAAACACCTGCAACCTACTCAGATTTTTAAATTATATTTTATTTATTTTTTGAGAATTTCATATATAGATGTTATATACTCTGATCATATTCACTCTCTCTATTCCCCTTCTCCAGACTCTTCTCATAGAGCCCCACCATGTTCTCCTCCAAACTTCATTTTCTTTAAACACCCTGAGCCCAATTAGTACTGTCCAAGTGTGCATGGTTTAAGGCCAACCACTACAGTAGAGACAACCTACCAAGCACCACATCCCTGGAGAAGTGAACCCTGCTTTCTCCAGCATCCATCACTTTTATACCTCCTTGGCTAGAGATGCCTATGAGTTTGAAGCCCATCCCTGCTGGAATTTTGATTGGCTTGATCTCCTACAGGCAACCAAGGACTCCTGTGAGTTCCTAAGTGCAGAGGCCCTGTCATGTGTAGAAGACTCTGTGTAGCACTTGTGAAGACTTTCCTACCAATGGGCTTCCAGGCTGCAACTTTTAGGAATTAATAAGTTCATTAGCAGTTTGCTTCACTGTCAAGGTCCAGTCCTTTCCTGAGCTTCATGTCTCTGTTGCTTTTTCTTTCCCTTCAATTTCCTGGCTTCCATCTTAACAGACTGCCTGAGTTTCTTTGGAGATGCCAATGGTTTACAGGAACAAATGACATGGAACTTCATCTTGCCTCCATGTGGTATTTCCTTTAATGCCTATAATTTATCTTATCATTCCTGATGGTTTGGACTTTCAAGCCCAGATATATTTTCTCCTTATATTCTACTTCATTTCCTTCTAGCCCTATACTCAAACTGGACCACTATATTAGAGCAAAGCACTTGCTACAATCTGTGCTCACATAGAGCAGGGAGGGCCTGGGACAGTGAGTGCAACGTTATGTGAGATGCTCATCTGTCCTTTCTGGATGTACTGATTATAGCCACTGTGAGTCATCAGCTAAAGCTTACACTGAGCTTGTGCCTGAGCCTCAGCCACCCTTTCCTATTCCAGCCCATCACAGCTCATGTTCCCTTCAGCTTTCCCCTCTTAACCTTAGCTGTTTGGATCTCTGACTTCCTTTGCACTGATGATTATAATTGGGGAACTGTTCTCCGACATTCAGATGTACCTGACACGACACAGACTCTCTGAGGACTCATTTTCCTCACAGGGTTTATTTATAGCTGAGGTTTGACGTTACCTGAGATCAAGTTTTTTTTTTGTTTTTTTTTTTTTTTTCTCCCTCTTGCAAAAGTAGACGTTCAGTTTTTGTTCTCTATGGAAGGAAGTAGGACAGACATCAAGGCTCAGTATTTTTGCAGTACATCAGAACATTCTTTGAGAGCCTGATTCACAGCCTTTCAAGTAGACCAGAATTCCTCACCACAGTCAGTTCTATGAAAATGCCAGCAAGCAAGAGCTAGGATAACTCAAACACACAAGCAGCCAAATTCAGCTTGACATCCTTATTAAATATTGACCTCATGGGAATTGAGGCTGAAAACAGGCGTTGAGAACGAAGCCAGCCTACACATTATCTGTCTTCTTTTGTTTGTTTTCCTTGTTACTATCCTTTAGTTGTTTAACCAATATAATGAAACAAGTTAAACTTGAGACTCAAATGATTCCCATTTTAACACAGGACTTTGACTAAGGGGAACTATCCAGATAGATGATAATTGCTAATTCCCTGTTTTTATAATTGTTACCTTTGATCTGTACTTTGAGAAACACTTTGCCACTGTCGACTTCCTGCTCTCCCTTACTACCTTCTGTGGTTTGCAGATTTTGGTTTTGGATTTTTGAGAAAGGCTTTCTCTGTGTAACAGCTCTAGCTACCCTTGAAATAGCTCTGTAGACTGGGCTGACTTCAGGGATCAGCCTGCCTCTGCCTCCTGAGTGCTGGGATTAAAGGCGTGTACCACCACTGCCCAGCTGGTTTGTGGACTTTTTTGTTTGTTTGCTTTCTTTTGATTTGTTTTTATCTCCCCCTTCCCTGAGAGGCTAAGTAATAGAATATCTAAAGCCACCAACTTGTTATGACAGAGAAAAGATCCAGCAAATGGGTGCCATGTCACTCGGTTATCTGAAAGTTAACACTCAGCTGTTTCAACAGGGTTATAAGAAGTAGACTTACTCATGCCTCTGCCCTCTCCCACCATCAGGGAGGGACATGCAAAGACTTCTCTCTCATTTGACATTAAATTTGAGGCACATTACCCAATTTTTAATTGTTTTCTCAGTTGTTCAGCATTTTCAGTTTCTTAATGAGCTAAGAAAGGAATTGAACCAAGCATATTCCGATTCTTCTCTCTCCCTCTCTCCCTCTCCCTTCCTCTTTTTCTCTCTCCCACCCCCCACAGAAGTGGTGTGTGTGTGTGTGTGTGTGTGTGTGTGTGTGTACATGCGCATACACTCGTTCATTTTGGTATGTTTCCTTGAGTCTTATATGACAGTAGAACATAAGAAAACAAACCTGTACTGATTTGCAGTGTTTGTTTCCTGTGAGTGGTGTCACTCCAATGCACTAGATTCTAGCTCAGGGTGAGATTATTTATTCTTTGTTTCAGTTTTGCTTTGTTTTGTTTTGTTTGGAAACATTTCAGTTATTGTCCTAAAGGTAGCCCCATATGACACATTCTGTTCCTTAAAGGATTTGGAAACAGACAATCACAGCTCACCAATGTGAATATACACACCTACAGTTTTCTATTTCTTCTTCTTTTCAAGTTCTGCTTCAGCTTCTGTAAGTCCAAAGGACAATGGAGAAGCTTGCTCTCATTTTGAGCCAGAGCTCTCTGAAATGAGTGTGTTAAAAGTGTTCAATAAAGTACCCCTTTGAACCAACTTTTAAATTTCTCTAATCTCAAAATATCCACCACTGATTTAGCTCTCTTCATGGTTGCTGGAAGAGCTCTGGGTTCATATTAGTTTCCTAAAGATTAGAGCAAGATGGCAGGTGGCTGCTATCTATATCTATATCTATATCTATATCTATATATTATTTTTCATAGCATCAACTTTCTTATGCCTTTCAGCTATAGCTCAAGAACTGGAATTCTAAAGCAATTTTTAAAATAGAAAATTTCCAGGTTGGCTGTGACTATATTTAAATGCTTACATTTATTCCACATGAATTTTTTCTAGCATATTCCACCTTTGGGATAAATCGGTAAGACTATCAAAGGTAAAACAATGAAGGATATAACTTCTACCTGGTGACTTATATTTAACTATGAATAGTACAGAAAGATAGAGCACAAGGTGAATACATTCAAAGAGCAAGAAACACAACCTTGCCCAAATGCTGCCAAGTGGAGAATAAAGCAACTCGGGATGTCCTTGGCACACTTTACTGTAATCAGGACTATTACTATTTGTAGGAAGATCCACCAAGTGTCTGGGTTTCTAAATAAAGGTCAGGAACTTATCTCCAGGAATGCTGTAAAAGTTCATCAACTTCTAAAGTGCAAACTTTAAGCCTATTTCAGAGACAAAATGCAAATAAATGAATAAGAAATGCAGATAAAACATTGCCAGCTATGACAAGAGGGCCTAAGTGTGCTGCAGTCTGAAGTCTATTGATCAGATAATTCTGGACAGTTAATTGTGAGCCAGCCTTCTGTAGCCTGAGAGATGCTTAATACATACCATTAGAAGTTAAAAGCAAACAGAATAGTAACTCTCAAATAAAATAATGAGGTTGGGAATGCCATTCCAGTCTCCTTTTTTCTCTTGGGGCTAACCAGTATAAATCCTAAGTAAACACTTAGATAGGAACCTCTTCAAAGGGAATGGTAGATTCTTAAGGAGGACAATGTCTCCTTTCACCTTCTAGGATGCACGGAGAAAGTGAATATTTAGAGACAGTTTCCTGGGATAACTTGAATATATCCTATTACAAGATATGATGACTTTTTTCCTATAAATAAATGTTTACCCTGAAAAGAAAAACACCCTAAGATTATTATTATTAAAAAAAAATGGTCCCAGAGTCCAGCATTAAGAGGTGAGGACTCTGGGACCCACTCTTAGATAAGTACCTATTGGTGATAGATAGCTGTGGGAGAGGGATTGATGGTTTTCTTTTTAAAATGTAACTCCTGGTAGGTTCACCATGTTCCAGTGGGTGGCCACATACCCAATAGTATGTGGGCAGAACAAATTAGACTTGATGTGACAACAAAAGGTGGTGGTTATGGGGAGGGGCACTACAAAACAAAGGAAAGGGGCATCATTAGGTGCATAGGGATAGAGGGTGGATTATGGGAGGAAATGCAGGGTTAAAAAGAATCAAGATACACTGTAAGAAGTTCTCAAAGAACTAAAAATAAGACAAAAATCTAATACATGTCCGTGTTGATAAAGCCATGATGATGAGGCTCATAGAATATAGTGCCATCTAGTGGTACTAATGGCATGAGCACTGAGTCCTCAATGTCATGCTCTTGTTTTGAGATGAGTCGTGGTTGGTTCAACACACTAGAAGGATAGTTTACTACTCGGGGCTAAAACTGTTGGTGAGAAATTACATTTTTTTGTTACTTTGCTGTTGCGTGTAAGTTTTATCATAAAGCCTTGAAGTTAACATAACTGTTTCAGTGGGACCCCGGGAAGGGTGGCCAGAGTGCCAAGGACAAGAAGTGAAACGGAGTTCATCGGGTACACCGGGGTCAGTCTTGCAGGGACACCACTCTGCTCTCTTACCTGATGGCAGTCTTTATACAAACGTGGAAGACCTGGAGGAACGGGAATGACGGAGCAAGCACCAGTTGAGTAGAGCTGTCCCCTGGAAAACTGCACACAGGGCAGAGGGACTCATCTCACTCACTGGACTGGGGCAGTGATGTAGCGCTTAGGTGAATCTAACGATGGTGCATGCACAGGCAGTCTTTCTGGCTTTTCACAACACCGCATCTTCCAACAGGTCTTGGCCTGATGTTGGCTGCATTTCCTTTTCTCTCCTGATGAGGGTGTAGAGAGCAGCTGAACATAATTGTGTCCAGGTGAAGTCTCAATCAAGAAAATGAAGTACGACTGGGAAAAAAAGAGGTCGTGGACCGGTTGTTAACCTCCTTGTCAGTTCATCTTCTTTGGAATGAGTTCATCCTTATTTCAATGCCGTAGTCCACACCAGAGACAAGGCCAGATCTTGTTTGTGAACTTTACATCATAACACCAAAAATTTTACCAAATATTCTATTTTCAAAAGCATTGTCCGAGACTGTCACTTGGAATCTCCTTTGAAAGCCTACCCAAAGGTCTTCTTTGAGTCTGTATCTGGGGTAGGCCCGCCATTTTGAATCCTGAAAGAGTCTAGGAACTGGAAAGACTCTAGTGAACAAGATAATCATGGTTGAGTTTTCACCGTAATCTACAGACTTGTTTTCACTCATGATTAGATTGTTGACTTGGTTTCTTCCTTTGTCAAATGGGATAATAGCATCAAAAGGCACATTAAGCGTTTGGTATGATGCAATCGGAGTGGGAGTAGGGGCCACACTGTGGTGTCTATTGTTAATTCTGGGAGGCAGATCCTTCCCAGTGAGAACTTCACCCTCCTTGGTGATCTACCTCTGCTTCCTGCCATGTCATGGGGGCTGCAGTCTCCTGAGAATTAAATCTCTTGACATTTTCCATTTCTGCTGAATTCTTGATGCCATCTCTCACCTGGTTCATAAGACTAGAAACCAGTTCTGGGGAGAGAAGAAAGCTTGTCTAGTTAGTGGAGAGGCTCAGTGTTGGATTCATGATACCAGTATAACATTCTCTACAAAGGATTGCTGGTTCAGATTCTCCATGAAGAGAGGTTGTAGTCTCTAAAAGGTATGATGTAATGTCTAACAGTATCAGGAGTCAAGAATGTACTTATCCCTCTGTTTCTGAGATCCAGGGCTATGATGAGTTAGGCAAAGAATGTTTAAAAAATTACAAAACTAAAAACAGCAAATGAAAATTTTTGTGTTAATTGTAACCCTTCTCCACTTAAAGAAAGATTGCACAGATAATTTGTCTCAACTCTATGTCTTAATAATCATCAAAAGATATTAAAACATGCAAACAAATAAAAAAAGCCTTAAATTTCAGCCCTACCCCAGGTCAAAAGTGGGCATTAGTCTCATCTGTGAGCCAGTGAAAAACACAAATTTATAGGCTTCACCCACTTAGTCAGAAACACTGTGATCTTCATGGCTGTCTGTTCCCAGGTGATTGCATAGCTAGTTCTGGGGCTAGTGTTCTAACACATTTCACAGCCCAGTCAGGGAGCTAATCATGGACTGCACAGTTGACTTAGTCACGGTTTTTATTGCTGTGAAGAGACACCATGGCCACAGCAACTCTTATAAAGGAAACATTTAATTGTGGTGGCTCGCTTACAGTTTCAGAGGTTCAGTCCATCATGGCTGGGAGCATGGCAGCCTGCAGGCAGAGATGGGATTCTGAAGCTGAGAGAGCTACATCTTGGCTCAGAGGCAATAGGAAGTCACATTGAGGGAATCTTGAGAAAAAGAGACCTCAAAGCCCACCCCTACATGACACATGACACACTTCATCTAACAAGGCCACACCTCCTAATAGTGTCTTCCCTTTTGGGGGTCATAGTCTTTCAAACCACCACAGCAGGTCAAAAGAGAAGATTCCAGTAGTAATGGACTTGCTTCCAGGGCACGTTGATTTTTTTTATGCATACCTTATTGGCTCTGCTGTAAACAGTCTGCTTTTTTGAATGGCTGTTTGGCAGCATATTGACATTTTAAAATTCATTCCTTTAACCCAGAAATTTCATTTCTAGGGATTTACTCTTCAGAACTATCTTTACAAATGTATAAATATACATGTATGATGTTATAATGCAGGGCATACTTACGATTGTGGATAATCGGGTCTAAAAATGAGTAAGGTAGAGTTAGAGAAGTGTCTATCCCCCTTATTATAAAAGCAGCATAGCCTTTCTTTATTTGGGGCATGTGTGCTTAAGGGGAACTGTGAATGCGTAGGGGAAAGTGACCCTGGGTTTATGTATATGCCTGTGTGGAGGCCAAAGATAAACTTTGGGTGTTATTCTCCATGTACAATTCATCTTATCTCTCAAGACAAGGTAAGTCAGTGGCCTGGAGATGGCCAAGCAAGTAGCTTCAGTTGCCTGATCAGGGAGTCCCGTGGCTCTACTGGTCACTGCTTCCCAGCTCTGGGATAACATGTGCCTTCCAACACACACAGCCCCTTTTTTTTGGATTCTGGGGATTGAAATCATGCTTTTGTGCTTGCATAGCAAGTACTTTACTGAGTGAGTTGTCTTCACAGTCATGTCTAACTTTAAAAAAAAATATGTGGCAGGTCTTTGAGAATGTAAATGGATGGTACCAGAAAAGATCACATTGAGTAAGGTAACACAAACACAGAAAGGCAAATACCACATGTTATTTCTCCTTACAGGCTCTCAGCACCATGTCCTGGGATACAAAGCCTGTAGTAACTGCAGAAACCAGGTAAATTGGGACCATTGCCAGGATAGGGGTGATAGGGAGCAAAATAGAGAGGGGACTAGCAGGATATAAGTGATTTGACAGGGCAAAGAGGACAGGAAAACTCTCTGTGAAGGAGGGAAAGTGGAAAATACAGAAGGAGGGAGGTGGGTAAAATAACAATAGGGTTGTCTGAAAAACCCACAGTAATCATACTATTAACTACCTAAAAAACAAACCCAATGGCATATGCAATCCTGTGTATAAATATACATATGGAGTTTTACTGAACTTTTCTCATCTGGCATAATAATAATCTTTCAAGCCAAAGGCCACCTAGCAAAACCCCAATACCAGACATGAGAAACCCCAATTCTTTCTAGAATTTATTGTCTATTGTTTTGTTATCTTTGCTGTTTTGGATGGGGTAAGATGAAATTGCAAAGTTGCAGAAGAAGTAAAGGTTGTTGTAATAATCTTATGAAGAGTAGGTCACTTCAAAGTCTTTAGGCATGCTCAGTCTTGAAGGAGCTCCATGGCTGTGCAGTCTCCTTTGCACATGGCTGCTCATTCTTTCCCCCTCTTATCACGTGGCTTCTAAACAAGACACAATTCTCTCTGTCTTCCTCATATCAGCTCCCTTCCCTAGATTGATGTTCATCCCAAAATCTACCCATCCAATGCCTATTTAACAGATCCCATTGCTCCTCATAGTCCTTAGGTCCCTCCATGTTCCCTGCAGCATCTTCTCCCATGCAGTGGTTTATCAAAGATTCTTCCTTGGGACTCCAGTACTACAGTGTTCTTAGGAGTCCTGAGTGATGAAATGTATTTTCTTGCTTACATCCCCTACAGGCTCTGACTCTCCCAATCTTATTCTGCCATCATACTTCTTAGATGAAAGAACAAACTACACCACAGCTTTCCCTGCCTTAATGTTATTAAATGGAGATTGGTCCCCAGGAATCATTACACACCACAAAACTAATCTGTATCAGCCAGGTTTCTCTAAAGGAACAAAGCCAATAGAATATATACGTTATTATGAGGGAGGATTTATTAGATTGGCTTATGTGATCAGAGGCTGGATAGGTCCATAATAGCCATCTGCAAGACAAAGAGCCAAGGAAACTAGCAACAGCTCATATCAAAAAGTTGGAAGCCTCAGAGTAAAAGGGACCAGTGATGCAGTTCCAATCTGGGGCAGATGACTTAGAAAGTCTTGGAGAGTTACCAGCACAATTTTCCATTCAAAGGCTGCACTCTGATGTGCAGTGAGATAGCAACCAAAAACTAAAGATTCACTAAAATAGGCATGCATGCAAGAGCTTCCCCTCATTCTATCTTCATGGATGCAGCCCAGTGGGTACTGCTATGCTCATTTAAGACAGGACTTCTCCATCCTATATGCCAAACATTTTTGAAGATACACCTGGAAGGGTTCTTTACCCATTTTGAGGCAACTGTTAATGTAGTCAGGTTGACAACCACCATTCACTCATATGTAAATTAATAAAATAATGGGATAAGCCCTTTGCTGGTGTAAACCTGAAGAAACCCCTCTGTGATGAATACATTCAGGAAGACACTGGGCTCTAATCATGTCCAGTGTGCAGGCTTCCTGACCATGTTACTTCATTGTTTTTTCTTGATTCTTTCTAAGAAACATCACTCAACCTAAAACAGGAGCCTTGTAAAATAATTATATGCATTGTGACTTCTTTTTTTAAAAAAAAGATCAATATCAGAAAATAGAAGCTTTGCTTTCATGCTGGCTTCTATAGGACTGCAGGGTTCACTGGGCTTCATGAAGTTTTAGAATAGCAAGCCACCTCTGTTGTCCTGACAGTGTTGTTAGACACTTATTATCACATACTGATTTTGCTTTTTAACTTACTGACCATAAGCTTGCATCTGTAAGGGGATATGAGAAATTTGGAAGCTGAATTATTTTCTTAGAGACCATAGGACTCAGGAACAGTAACTGGGCCCCAAGTGAGCATGGTTCTGCTGAAACTACTTGCTATGAGCATCCCATCCTGGAGAGAAAAGCACTTTCTGGTTCAAAAACAGGATTCCAGATTTTTGTTTGGCACTGTATGTGTCCCTGAGGTAATGAAGAGCAAGATGCACACACCGTTTATTTGTATGGGGTTGAGATGATCTTAAAGCAAAAGGGTCTTCAGGTATCACCATGTTTGCCCATTATTTTGTCCTCAGTATTCATAATGCTGTAGAACTAATTGCAACAAACACAGCATCATCAAACAGCCCCATTCTTCTCTACACAGCCCTCAATAAAACATCAAACAAAGGAGACATAGTCATGTTCACTAGGGGTTTTAATCACCAGAAGGAAAAAAAAAATTACTTAGCAGTGAAGGACAGATATGGACATAAGGAAACATTTCAGGTCAATGCTCCACTTTTGTGGGGTCCAACGTTTTATAAGCACCTATTGCATGTATTTTTAGTAGCTGTCATTCTTAAGCCCCTTGTGAGCTAGTATGGATAGAGATGGATTATTTAGTTTCCCTTTGAAACACAGCACAGAAGCTGCTCTGCAACTACACAGCAACTCCACTCACAGTTCAGGTGAGGAACTGAAAGACCATTATTTCTGACTGAAGCCAAAGAGAAATGGATTGATCTGCTTTGCATCTTTACAAGTTGTGCCTAGCCAGGAGAACTTGTTTTTGAGTAGCTTTGTAATAATGATAAGCTGGGGTCAGGTTGATGCCTTCTCTCAAACACATCCTCTCCACCTTTAACCAAGGTGTCTCAGTACTATACTGTGGTACTGAGTCTTCTTCCAAGTTTCAAACTTCTATGGCATTGCCTATAAAACCCTAGTGATGGCTTAGAGATTGTTTATTTGCAAAGCAACCAATGTCCTGTAAGCCAAAAATGGCAGATGCTATGTCTTCAGCTATCCTTGCCAATCTTCACAAACACTTGGTATAAGCCCTCCCCCAGAGACCCAGTGACTTTGATGATAGACACATGTATATAAATGGCTTATTCCAAAAAAATTTAGAATTAAAGTGATAGCCCAGTTTTTGAAGCAAAGCTGAAAGTAATAATCTTATATGAAACTTTTTCTCTGCCTCTAAACAAAGTCCCTGCTCTGTTCTCTCCCTTTAGAGTCTTTATTACCCCATGTCATCATTAGTCCCTTTAGAGTATGCATTTCCTTCTCAGTGAGTACAGTTAAGCATTTGTCTTGAGCTTGCTCATACACTCAGCAAAGATTTGTTAAACACATACCAGGAAGAGACAGCCATTACTCCCTTTCTACTGCATGTGATGATCTCCAGGCTGGGTGTAGCTTTGCCCCACTCACACAGCATCATGTCCATACATTCTCCACTGCATTGTTTCCTCCTTGATTTTGGATAGGGTCCAGTGTGATCCAACCTTGACCTCTTATTCATACTTATACTGCTCTTGTAGAAGGTCAAATTCATATTCGCCTTTCTGTGTGTCAGGGACCAGGACGGACACTCTTGAACTTTGGGAGAACATATTTTCTTAAAGACACCCATTATTATTTATTAACAGTGGTTATTTAATTATTTATCTATCTATTTATTGTGTGTATGTGTGCACATGTGTGGTATGTGGTAGTATACTCATCCATGCATGCATACCTAGAGGCCAGAATTGATACTGGATGTCTTCCTCTATTGCTTTCCATCTTTCCGTCTTTTCATCTTTTTTTTTTTTTTTTTTTTTTTTTGAGACAAGGTATCTCAATGAAACTGGAGCTGGATGTTTTTCCTAGATTTACTGGACACTATCTCCCAGAATTCATTTATCTCTCCCTAACCCACTGGTGGAGTTACAGTACCGCACCAGCATTCTTAGCTTTCACATGAGCACTAGGAATCCAAAGTCAAATCCTCATGTTTGCATATCAATCATGTTGCCATCTTCCTATCAGCCATCACATCAG
This sequence comes from Cricetiscus sungorus, assembly GCA_030556225.1. NCBI lineage: Eukaryota > Metazoa > Chordata > Mammalia > Rodentia > Cricetidae > Cricetiscus > Cricetiscus sungorus. The sequence goes on along the minus strand of JANBXA010000651.1, from coordinate 27,427,533 downwards.
CCATCTTCCCAACCCTAACAATAACAATGAAACACTTAGAGGTGCCTTTTTTTTTTAAAAAAAAAAATTACACTAGCCGGCCATAATTTGTACTAAACCTGACCTTACTAAGATAACACCATGGAGAATATTGACGACAAGATGATAAAGAATAGAGAGTTTCTAATTTGCCATTAAAAAAAAGAAAGAAATGTCTATTTAGGGAAAGGTTATTCTGTCTAAATGGACTTCAGTAATGGGTCTGGGGTTATGCAAATGGTGGCTAGCACAAAGGAAGCAAGCAGAGAATTCACCATGCTCTGTAGTAATATTTAGCAGTGCATGCTCCTCAGGTCTTATTGAAGCATAAAGAATCACTGATATTTAGCCTGGGCTTTTTAACCTGTTGATAGGGAAAATAAAGAATCTTATTTCACATGCAAATCTCTGAAAATTTCAGTTCTTGCCACTTTAAAACTGGGCTGTCCAACAGAATTTTATGTAATGATGAAAATATTATAGGCCTCCATATGTTGTCCAAGATGACAACAACTGGCCAAATGTGGCCATGACATACTCAGACTGGATCAGTATAATGCATGATCAAAGTCATATCTTCAGTTTCATTTAATTTGAATAAATATGCATGAAGATTAGAAAATCTATACTATAGTAGTGGCTCTTGCTTTCACTTGATAACAGAACTAAGATTAATGAGCATATTCATCATTTAAATGATGGTCTAGCTAGCCAAATGGCATCATCCCCAGGGCCATAACCTTGTATAATAGGAAAAACCACAGTCCAGCTAGTCCTCCCACATTGTGACCTTTTTGCAGATTAAAAAGGACATCACTGTAGGCAACTATAAGTCTGGAGGCACAAAGTTTAATGAATAGACTGGATCAGACTTTCTTGGACAGTAAATGAGGAGCAATACAAAGTGAATCTGAGGGCACAAGTTTGAATTGTGGCTTTTCCTTTATTATAATATGCATCTATCAAATAACTGGCCTAGACTATCACATTATGAAGATAGAGGAGACAAATACCTGCCCTAAGAAGTAAAAAAGAGATGATGAGCACACACAAAGTAAGTGCAAACATCTTGATACACAAGATACATTAGATCCTCAATGCATTAGGACCTTCTAATTGTTGGAAAATAAAACAGAATGGTCTAATGTACAGTGTTTGCCTTTCTTTAAACATTCCCCAAAGACTTTGGAGAAGGGTCTTCAAGCAATGAAAAAAGTGATTATAACATCCTGAGACCCAGTTGATAAGTGCCTGAAATGCAGATAGGAAGTCAAAGCAATAAAGAGGAGTAAAGGGAGAAATAGATGGTGAGACAAGGTGGCTGGAGGAGCCTGAAGCCAGATTCAAAAAGTTTTGTCACCAACCCATCTCAGCATCTGAAAATTTCTCCACAGTATACCTGATGATGTGAGACTTTGAACAAAATTATTTGCCTCTGTTAGTACTCTGATTTCATCATGTATAAGGTGGTAATTTTACTTACTTCAAATGATTGACATGATGAATGAAGTACTATGATACCAGGTATGAACAGGTAGTAACTGAGAAATCTACACATAATACAGAAAATAAATGAAGAAAAAAAAACACAGTATAGTCTTTTAAACAAGGGCTCAAGTCCCTCCACCACCAGAGTGTATGGCTTGGAGTCTTAGCAGTAGAGTAAATGAATATGAAATAAGAATCAGCTCTTAGTACTGGGATCAAAGAATTCATCTCTAATATTAGGCAATTGGCTTCCACCTTAAAAATTGTTTTCATTGATGTCACATAATAATATTGCCACTCATAGGAGAAAAAGCTAATTTCTATAATGTATTGATAGCTTAAAAGTAATATTGAGTTAACTCAGTTGTAGTCATTTTATTCTATTTAATTGAGTTTCTTGGTGAACAAATCCCACAGAGCCTTGCTGGCTTCTAGTAACAGTGTACACTAGAAGCATGTACTTGGCCTGTCCTAAATCTGAGAAATTGGAGAAGTGATGAGTCCCCAAGGAAGTGCCTGTACTTCAAGGTTCTTTGTGGGGCCCAGCAGGGTAGCACAGTTTCCCACAGGGTATTTATAGTATGTCCCTTGTTTTTGAGGAAACTGATGTGACTGATCAAGAACTTAAAAAGCAAATCAAAAACCCACAGTTGAGTTACTGATGAACAATACTAGTTGTATCATCTGGATCTCTCTTTTTGGCTGGCTGCCCTCTCTGTTCTCTAATTTGTAGACTGAAGTTACCTGCTTCCCCAAAAGGTGATTGAACAGAGAACTCTCTTCTTCTGTTCTGTTTAGGAGACTGCTCACAGAAAGATGCCATAAGAGACATCAATTATGCTTCTTCCTAGTTACTCCTACATGACTTACTGATGTTAGGGACAAACCAAATGACTTCTGTTCAGTTTTTTCTTGTTTTCAATTTTGAGGAAAAGCCTGTCCAGAACCCCACAAGGGAACCCTACAAAAGGACTGATTTTCAGCAAACAGGTAACACAGCTGCTGTTTACAGAATTTTCTATGCTCTGGGCACTAATGTAATGAAACTATTCTATTACCCAGTTTTCAGAGGTAAATAATTACTTAAACAAGACTAAAATTCTCTCTCTCTCTCTCTCTCTCTCTCTCTCTCTCTCTCTCTCTCTCTCTCTCTCTCTCTCTCTCTCACCCTCGTGTGTGTGTGTGTGTGTGTGTGTGTGTGTGTGTGTGTGTGTGTGTGCATGCATGCGCACATGCGCACACGTGAAGTTGATAAAGGTAGATTCAAATAAAGTTCCTTAAAGGACACATGTTTACTTCTATGTTATACTTCTTCACTTATATGTGTGCCTCTAGTAACCCTTAGCCATATGTTTTTTTTGAAATAATGATAATTGGGGGGGAGGGAATTATTCTTGAAAGAAGAGATCATGTCAGTTAGCTTTCTGTTACTTTAATATTAGAAAAGAAACAACTTACAAAGTCTAAAGATTAACTTTGACTCTGTTTTAGATGCTTTGGTTCATGATTGATTGATTCTGTTGCTTTGAGTAAACAAATGCATCATGACAGGAGCATGGAAGGGACAGAACTGATTATCTCATGGCCAAGAGCTGAAAGAGATGAAGCGGAAGTGGATGAGACCCCAAACCCCTCTTTGAGGGCATACTCTCTGTGAACTGAAGTATTTTCACAAGGCTCAAGTTCTTGAAACTTCCATTATATCCCAGTAACATGAGGCTGAGGCTTTGTTATCCCAGTAACAAAGTCTTTAACAAATGGGCCTTTGAGGCACATTCAAGATATGAAACATAGCATTCTGTTTTGTACCACCAAAGACACATGCTTGTTTTACCTTGCAAAAGATACTCAGTTTTCTGTCAGAGGTTCCCAAAGTTTGCACAATTTCAGCATTGTTCTAAAGTGCAAACAAAAAGTCTCCTTTGAGACTGGAGACAAATCCTATAATTCTAAGAACAAAAGATATTCTATGCATTTCCAGTACACAAGAGTATGGACACATGGTAAACCTGTCCTTATTCTGTAGTGTGTCCAGCTTCCAGAGTACAAAATTGGGAGATAGGACCCCAAGAGCATGTGAAGTCCAAGTCTATAATTTTGCTTACTGTAGACCACACAGAAGTCTTTTGGGCTGGCTTAGCAGGGTGCTGGCTTTTTCCCTGAGCAGGTATTATTCACTGCTGATGCTTCTGTCTTCCTGGAGTATGCACTGAAAGTTTAACAGCTGGTGCATCACTTGAACAAGGCTTACTTGAAGGGCCTGCAACCATAGAGTACTGTCTGGCATCTCAAGCCATTCTCTGAAAACTCCAGAACCCTTGCATTCTTCATTCATGAAAACCCTGCATATGTGAAATAAGCCAATATGAGCTATACACTGGACCACTTGAACCCCAGCTATACATTTTCTGAGTGTTCTGTTGACTGGATATAGAAAGGTAAACATTGGACTGGAGAAGTGGCTCAGTGGTTAAGAGCACTGGATGTTCTTTCAAAAAACCTGGTTCAACTATAGCAACCACAAGGTAGCTCATACTATCCAGTTCCAGGTGATCTGACATCCTCACATAGGCATACATGCAGGCAAAATACTAATGTACATGAAATAAAAATAGACAAATCATAAAAAATGTAAGAAAAGGGATTCCAGAATTAACATGAAGTAGGAAGGCCACCCACTTGCTTTCTTCTCAGTGGAAGTTCTTTAAAATTAAGTTGTATTTTTACATTTTAAAACTTATATAGGTGGGGTGACCTTGAAAAGGACATGGGCAATATGTTTTATTGCCTTCAGCAAAGCCATTGGCTTTTCTGTTTTTATTTTTAAATATTTACTTTTAATTTTTTTAGATTATACTATAATTGCATAATTTTGCTTTCCTTTCCCTCCTTTGAAACCCTCCCTTGTATTCCTTCTTGCTATCTTTCTAATTCTTGGCCTCTTTTTTCTTGTTACATGTATGTATGTATGTAGGTATGTATGCATAATTCTAAATAAATAAATACACTCTGGTCCATCTGTATAATGTTGTGTGTGTGTGTGCATTTTATGTACACACACATTTTTTGGATATATGTGTGTATGTGTGTGTTTTTTTCTAGATATACATATGTGTGTGTTGTGTGTGTGTTTTCTTGGTGATAATTAAGTGACAGAAGGACCAGGAGGGAAATTTTTGTCATACATTTTCTCTCCTTGCTTTCTTCCATATTTATAATATGGGTATGTTGTGGCTATTAGAACTGGTATTAAAGTCTGAGCTAATAATGAGCAAAAGCATTCATTTCTGCCATACAACTGGCAATTTTATTCCCACTCCTCTTATGACAAGTGAGTTCTCAAACATTATAAGGAAGTGTCTGTTTGAGTTAAAGAAGTAGTTCACTGCTTCATTGATCTTGGTAGTTGACAGATTTTACCAATATTTCTCCAACCTGGGTAGAATAACACAGACAAGACTTCATTTCTGGGGTTGAAGGCAAGACATGGTAGAAAGCAAAGGATCTTGATTTATAATCAGTATTTATTTGGTAAAACCAAATTCTTCATAAATCCTCATACTCCCTTTTCTTTCCAGGTCCTGAGCAGTGTCTGTGGATTGAGCCTCTGAAACAGTCCTTGTGTCTGGCAGAAACAATTAACAACAATCTCCTGGATTTCCATCAACTGTCACTGATGTCTGGTTGTAGTGTTGTTGGGCCATGGCTCTAATTAAGCGTAATGCACCTCCCAGCAGTGGGAACCTTGATTCAGTATGCTGTTGTCAAAAAGGCATTTGGATAAACTCCAGGCCTACGTAGACATTTTGAGGATTAGAAATCATATTTAAGTGTTTTCCCTATGTATTGGTTACTTTTTGTTGCTGTGAGAGAATAGTATGAAAAAAGAGGAACTCCTACAAGAAAGAATTTATCTGGGCTTATGATTCCAGAGGCCTAAGGGTGCACAGAAACATGCCACAAGAACTTCTAGGCAACCCAGTGCCCATTTCCTCCTCTTAGTGCTGGGATTCCATGTGGCTTGAACCTGCTGTGGGCCCTGTGAGTGCTGCCATAGTCCCTGTGAGTTCATATGAACATCAGTCTTGTTTTGTCTGGAAGGCATTGTTTCCTTGGTGGAGAAGTCATCACCTCTGGCTCTACAATCTTCTCACTTCCTTTTCTACAATGATCCCTGGGCCTTGAAGAGAGAGGTTTGTGAAGACATCTCATTCAGAACTGAGTTCCCCAAAGACTCTCATTCCACATGCTGTTCAGTTGTTATTCTCAATGTTAATTACCATCTACTGCAAGAAGTCCAACGTGGCTAATAAGAACTTCCACTTAAAACTGAAAAAAGAAAAAGCTTAAGAAATAGTTTTTAGAAACAAAAGAACAAAGACAAGCAAGGCTTCTTACTAACAGCATTTTTCTGGGTTGGACTCTGTGAGAGACAAGTAAATATTTGTGCGGCTCCTTTAATGGAGGTTTCCAAAATCAGCATAAGCGGCAAAAAAAAAAAAAAAAAAAAAAACATGGCTTTTAAAGAGCTCTGCTAACAATGAATTGGCGTGTAGGAAAGCTGGCAATGGCAATGACCACCTCTCCAAGCATGAGAGAGAAACACAAACAGGATACAATGGTTTAAAAGAGAGAAAAGGAAGTAGAATAACTGGGTGTGGTGGCACATGCCTTTAATTCTGGCACTCAGGAGACAGAGGCAAGCAGATCTCTGTGATTTCAAAGTAAACCTAGTATGCAGAGTGAATTCCAGGACAGATAAAAGTCACACAGAGAAACCCTGTCTCTAAATATGGAAAATTAGAAGTAGAAAAAATAGAGTAATAAAAAAGCCACAAAAAGATGGAAAGCACAGAGAAACTTTAGATATTGGACGCTGTTCTGTTATCTTTAAATTGTTTGACTGCTGGGGAAATAACAACTGATAAAAGAAATGCTGCTGGATTAATTCAATTTATATATTTTAAAAATGCTTTGACTCCAAAATTTAAGTCTAAGGACAAGTTACTGGGGCAAAGGATTTCTAATTTTGTTTCCACAAAAAATGAAAAGCTGTGGATTCCTTCCAGACTAATGTGGTTTGATCAAACCAGACCCCCTGAAACAGCATCCCATGTGATCCAACATTCAAAACAGCTTGGACAAGGCAGCCTTGCAGACTACAGCCAAGATTTCTACATCTTCTTAGGATTCCCATGACAGTGCCCCCTACCAACAGGAAGCAGTTTGGAAAGAATGACTCCCAAATTCCTAAATATTGTATATAAATGTTTGTTTTCATTTATATGGGGTTGGTTATAAATGGTTAATGACCACAACCAATATTTTTAAAGGTAAAAAGGGGATTATGGTATAGATATGAATACTTTGTTTTGGAATGGATTTTCATTTATTGATACACATTTAAGGTCAATTTTGTGATTAAGTATATTTCTCCTCTTGTTTAGGTATTGTATTTATATAGCTCAGTTAAAAATGTAATGTATAATTTAGTGCAGATTATAGAAGTTACCTATAAGAGTCAAAACTTATAGTCATGTGAGTTAGGTTTTCTAGATATATAGAGATCTATTTGAGATGAATAGGCATTCTTCAAACCTTTCAAAGACCTACAGAATATGGCATTTAAAATGGTTTAGGGATTTTCTTGACAGTGAGACATAACTGCTCTTGGCAATACCACCTTCATCAGAAAGGAAGATGGGTCTTGAAGAAACGCGTTATGGAGTTTGCCTCCAATATGGCAAGACTAGCCATTTGGGCAAGATACTGCTCTTGTTTGTACTGTTTGACTTTATGCTCTATAAACTGGATGTGCAGGACCCACAGGGAAGTGACTGCTGAAACAAGATAGACATTGATACAGGGTTCCTGCTTCATGGAGAGTCTGCCAGACAGTCTGCAGGACACAGAGAAAAGTGACTGACAAACTGCCAATACAGGCAGACAGTTGAAAGTTTCCTGCTTTGCTGAGGAGTCTGCCAGACACATGCCTATGGGCTGAAGATGGAACTTTACAGAAGAACTTCGGGTGACTGACCAGGCGTGTTGTCTCTGTCATTTCTAGAGTTTATATATTATCCTTCTGTGGTCTTTGAAGGAGTTGAAGACAGATAGTAATGGTTATAGTTTTCCTTAGTTAGGATCAAAGATAAGTTACATATAAGACTTCAGACTCACAAAGTTAGGATAGATGGTAGAATATTTTCTTTAAGTCTTACTAAATGTTAATGGACTAAATATTGTTAACTGTGATTCTTATTTGATAACTGTGTGTGATATAGTTTGCTATGTTAAGGTTAAAACCCTTCTTTTATTTTAGACAGAAAAGAGGAGATGATGGGAGATGTTATTCTGTACATATGTTTTTCATACTGGTTAATGAATAAAGTGCTGTTGGCCAAGATAGGAGGGACAAGGAGACTAGGAGAAAAGAGTAAGTAGTTGGGAGGAGTTAGCAGGTAGAGACTAGAGAGAACAGAGGTCCAGGCCTGCTATCTGGTAAGATGAGACCACGTGGAAATACTTAGATTAATAGAAATGGGTTAATATTTAAGACAGAGCTAGCCAATAAGAAACTAGTAACTGGCCAACAGCGTAATATCAAATACAGAGTCTCAGTGTGTTATTGGGGGCTGGTGTGGCAGCAGGACCAACCTGCAGGGAAAACATACTCATTATAGAAGTGTATGTTTCTTTGAGGGTTGAGTGAGGCCCTGATCTGTGGGTATAGCAATATATCGTTTTACTGCTTTCTTACGCAGAGTAAAGTTTTAGGTTTTCCCTTAGGCCTATAATCTATCTGACCTATTTATTCAGATTCTTGGCCATTTAGTAGTGTTAAGTATGGGTTCCATCTCGTGGAGTGGCCTTCAAGCTATTTTTTGAAGTGGTTGGTTACTCCTATAACACTCATGCCACTATTGTACCAGTGTATCTGTGACCAGGAAGGTCACTGTTACAGGTCACAAAGTTTGCAGATTGGTGATATTAATGATTATTTTTTTTTCCTCTGGTAGCACACTGAGTACCTCCTAGCACCATGAATGCTAGCTAGTGTGAGTGAAGTTTCCAGTTTGCACCATTTCTATTTTTCTGTGTTCAATGACATAAGAGAGTATTGTCTATAGCAATAGCATCTTTTCATCAGACTGGAGAGAAACCAAAAGCCTTCACAATAACTTGTGATGTGTGGGGGTTCCATAGAACCTCTTTGTCTATTGACTCTATAAGATATAACCAATCCCCAGGTTTCATTTAGTAGCATAAGATGTTTAGTTGGGGCAGTGCCTCCACTATCATTTGGTGATTCGTGTTCCTTTCATATATATATATATATATATATATATATATATATATATATATACATACATACATATATATCCTCAAATATATATATTTGAGAAAGCTTAAATTATAAAAATATTTGTATAAGTTCTTACATTTGGACAAGATAATTAAGGCATAGTGATGCTTATCAATGTAGACTGAACATACATATGTTTACATACATCATTGTTATAATGTGTAATGAAATTTTCTTGGAACTATGACTGAAAAACAAAGGACAATAAACATTTCTATTAAAAATAGAATTTTTATGCATGCATGGTTTCAGCTAATAAGCAAAATAATCTACCATAAAATGATCCAACATTATGGGTGAACTTTTGGGTGGAGGATTTAAACAGCTGTTGCAGGGATCTTAACAAGCTTCAAGAGAACGTCAAGAATTATTTGCTTTTCTGACAGACAAATTTAACAGATAGAAGGAAGCAATTAGACAATCAAAAATCTTTGAACTGAAAAGTACTCTCAGCAAAATTAAAAAAGTGTTACAAGACATTAATAACCAAAATGCATCAAACAAATTAAAGAATTGCTGAGCTCAGAGGCAGGCTACTCATACACACACAGTTGAAAGAGCCAAAGGAAAAAGAATGAATCGGGGAAGTTAAAGTTTGCATACACTTTGGGACAATACTAGAAGAGCAGACATTCAAGTTATTGGTGTTCCAGAAGGGCTTGAAATCATGAAAAGGTTAGAAAGTATATCTAAAGAAACTGTAAAATTTCCCTAGCCAAGACAAGGAAATAAATACCCAAGTAAGGTTCATATGTCACTGGAGAGATCTAATAAACAAGCCTACTTTAAGACATTTTATAATCAAGCTCTCAAAGCTGTAAGATTCTCAAGACATCAAGGGAAAAACACACAAAAGGTGTCCCAATTTGCCTGACAGCTGGCTTCCCAGAAGCCTTCCAGGCCAGAAGAGAGTAAAATGAGATTTTCAAATTACTGAAGGAAAAAAATAACCTGTCAAGCAGGAATACTGCATCCACCAAAGTGATCCTTTACAAATAAAGGATATAAAAGGACATTTTCAGACAAGTAAAAAATAAGAAAATTTATCCCCATCAAATCTGTCCTAGAGTGGCTAAGTGGGACTCCCCAATTTGAAGATTAGTGTTAATGTGAAAGAACACAGCAGAAGGAATAAAACTGCACAAACACTTGGAATACCCCAGTGTCTCAAAAACACAATTAACCACTTAGACCTTGAGAACAAAGACTGGACAAATGACTCAAAATCATGACATCATGCAATAAAAGACAAGTGACAGAAAGACGAAAAACTTGGCATCAAAAATCATAATATGGTAAAATGGAGTAAAAAACATTGGGGGCTTTTTAGCATACAAAGCAAAAGATTTCATTATGACATTTCAATAAGTGATTGAAATGCAGTTTGATCATATTCAGCTCCTCTACTAACCCTTCCTCCTCTTCTGCTTCTACATCTTCAGCAGTCACTCCTTGGTTTACATAGTTTTATCCTGGAGATTCTGCTCACAAGAGGAAGTGATGGTTATCTTTGTGATGTGGCTTATTTCACTTAATATTATGATCACTTGTTCTATCCATTTTTTCCTAAAATAACATTATTTCACTTTTCTCTATGGTTGAGCAACACACACACACACACACACACACACACACACACACACACACAAACAAAACAAAACAAAAAAAACAAAAAACACTGTATCACATTTCTTTTATCCATTAATAGGATTCAAGGTTGTTTCCATAACTTGGCTATTACATTAGTTCCATGATGATCATGGGAATACAGGGTATCCTTGATTCTTTGTATATATAGCCAGAAATGGTTTAGATAGAGTTTAAAATAGTGTGTTTCTAATTTTTTTTAAAGGAGCCTCCATACTGACTTTCACAGTGCTGTACTAATTTAATTCCCACCAACAATGTATGAGTTCCTTTCTTCCTACATCTTTGGTTGTGTTTTGAGTACGTGATCACAATCATTCTGGGATTGAGATGAAATCTCAGTGTAGTTTCGATTTGTATTTTTATGTAATTGTACTTCTTTGAGAAATATATATATATATATATATGCATATATATATATATATATTTGTGTGTGTGTGTGTTTGTTTGTGTGTGTGTGTGTATTATATATGTTAATCCCCTGTCAGATTAATAGCTGATAAAGATTTTTTTTCTTGTTCTTTGGGCTGCTTCTTCATTCTACTGATGAATGTATTATTTAGATTAGTTTTAATTTAGTGCAGTGTCATTTATCAACTCACACTGTAGTTCCTGAATTTTTGGAATCCTATTCAGAGAGTCTTTGCCTCTTCCTAATTCATTAACTTTCCCCTACATGTTCCTTAAATAGCATCCAAATTTCAGGGCTCACATTAAGGACTTTGGTTCATTTTAGTTACCTTATTTTGTAAAGAATGAGGGAGAAGAATCTAGTTTGTCCTTCATATAAAGATGTCAGTTTTTCAAGAACCACTTGTTTAGGTTGCCTTTTCCCCCATCTACATTTTTTTGTACCTTTGTTAAGAATCAGACAGCTGAAGCTCTGTGGGATTAGTTTTGAATGTTCTCTTTCATTCTATTCATCGGTGGGCCTGTTCTGTATTAGTACCAGTCTACTTTTATTTTATGTCTCTGTAGTGTAGTTGAAATTCACATATCATGATAACTCCAGTGTCAGTCTTGTTCAGAATTGCCTTTTGTATTTCCTTCTAAATCTTAGAACTGTTTTCTATTTCTGTAAAGAATGAGGATTTCACTAAAATGTAGGTTCACTGTGAGAAACCAAGTCATTTTCATAATGTTAACTCTGTCAAAACATGGACCTGTGAAAAATTTAATTCTGGTCTTCTACATTTTCTTCAATACTTTGCCATTTCTAAATAAAAATCTTTTAATGTCTTTGGTTAAATTTATGCCTAGGTACTTTCTTTGGAGGCTACTGTGGAGGAGAATATGGTCCTAACCTTTTATTTCATCAAATTTCTTATGGTATAGAAAAGCTACATTCTTGTGTGTTTCAATTTTGCACACTTTATTTTCAATGAAGTATTTAATAGACCTAAGAATTTTCTGGGGAGTCTTTAGGGCCTTTTAAATATAGGATTGTGGCAGTTGCTTACAGAGCTCACACTACACTGCACTGCGAAGTCTACTGCTTTTCTGAATTCTAACACAAGAAGAGTAATTTTCTTTTCATCTCTTTTTGTGAATAGTAGTCAAAAGCCCAGGCATATTTTCCTTGACTCTCTGAACTTTCTGGATGTTTCTCCGAGGACATGCTCCCCCCTGTAATGTTGCTTGCTGAATTTCTTTTCTGGCCATTCATGTTTTCTTGGACCCTGACCCCTAAACTTTGGCTATTTTTTTTGTCCTCTTAGCTATTTCCCTTATGCAGGCAGATGACAAGATTCACCCTTGCTTGCCCTGTTATTTCCTTTTGTACTCTAATAGTCTGTAAACACACACACATAAAATAGGATTGTATCACCTGCCAAGAGAGATATTTTGCCTTCTTTCTTTCTAATCGACATCCACTCTACTACTTTCTGAAGTATTGCTGTGGCTAATGTCAAGCTCTGTATTGAATAGGGATTGCAAATGTAGACATCAGTGTCTTGGTCCTGATTTTAGACTAAATACTTTTGGTTCCATTTGGTGTGTCATCTATAGCTTTTATTGAGGTAAAACTATTCTATTCCTAGTTTCTTCAGGGCTTTATTTTTTATCATGAACAGATATCAAAGCCTTTGTGGCACCTATTGAACCAATTTTGTAACTTTTACTCTTGATTCTAGATGAGTGACATATTATGTTCATTTGTTTTCAAAATTCTAAAACATCTATGCATTCTTGATATGAAACAAACTTTTACATGGTGTAAGCTTTTCAATGTGATGTTATATTCATTTTTGCAAAGGTCTCTTTAATTTTTTGAATTTATAACCACTGAAAAAAATTGGTATAGACATTTCTTTTGTTGTTGTTATGTCCTTGTTCATTATTTTTTTAAAAAATCATGGAAAAAGAAACTTCATAAAATGAGCTTGGAAGCATTACTTCCCTTTCAATTTTGCAGAGTACTTATGTGCATTTGCAATGAGGAACATTGGTGTGCTTTTCCAATGCATAGTAGAATTCAGGCGAGCATTCATCTGGTCCTGAGATTTTCTCTTCTGGGAGACTTATTGCTTCTCATTATTTGTTATGAATTTGTCTGTTTATATCCTTTTGGATCTATTCATGTATCTCTAGGAAATTTTCCATGTCTTCTAGATTTTCCAACTGATTGCAGTATATGATATTTCAAAGTGTCCCTTAAAGATCATTTGGCTTTCAGTGATAATGTTTGTAATATCCACTTTTTCATTTCTAAAATTAGTAATTTGGGGAGATCCTGTGTTGTGTTAGTTTTGCCTAACATTTTGCCAATCTTGAACCAGCTTTTTGTTTTATTGATATTTGAAATTGTTCTTTTGGTTTCCATTTTATTAATTTGAGCTCTGAGTTTTATTACTTATATCCTCCTAATAATTTTGGGTTCGGCCAGTCCTTGGTTTTTCAAAGCCTTGGTGTGCAGCATTACCACTATTTATGGTCTCTATGATTTTTTTATTATTATTGTGGGGACAGCATTTGTGTCACAGTGCACACTTGGAGGTGAGAGTTGTTATTTGTGGAGAAACTTTTCTTCTTCTACCCTTACATGGGTTCCAGTAATAAAACTTAGTTATTAGGCTTGCAATGTCAGACATCAAGTATTATTACCTGTTCAGCCATTTCACCAAACTATTTTTAATCTAAGAATTATAGCTATAAACTTTCACTGTAGAGTGACTTTATTTGTATCCCAAAGATTCTAGTAAGTGCTGTTTTCATTTTCATTTAATTCTATGTAGCTTTTAATTGTTTTTTCCAATTTAGTTAATAACTCACTAGTCATTCAAAATTATATTCTTCAGTCCCCACATCTTAATATGTTTATATAATTTTTCATACTTTTGATTTCTAGTTTCATTCCTTGATTTGATATTATGTAAGAAATTACTGGTTTTATGTTTATTAAGACATGTTTTATGGTTTAAAATGTGACCCATTTTTGAGAAAGTTACTCTAGCTTCTGAGAATAATATTCATATTACAACTGTTAGATGAAATGCTCTGTAGATGTCCATTAAATCCATTTGGCTATAGTACAATTTAACTCTGAAGTTTTTCACTATTTTTTTTTAATTTGGCTAATATATCTGTTGAGAGCATGGTGTTAAAACTTCCCACTGTTAATGCATCAATGGAAAAAGTTTTTCTTAAAATAAACTGTGTTGGGAAAATTGGATAGCCACATGAAGACTATTGAAACTAATCCATGTTTCTCACCAATTACAACATTTAACTTAGTGTAGATTAAAGAATTAACCGTGCACTTGATGGTCTGGAATTACTACCGGAAGTTAAGGAAGAAATGTTTTTAAGATATTGGAATGGGAAAAATATTTTGGAAATGCTCCAAAAGTACAAGAAATAAAGACAAACATAAACAGTTTTATGAAATTAAAAGGTTCTGAAGAGTAAAGGAAGTCATAAATAGTGAAAAGAGTTAAATTACAGAATGACAAAAAATATTTTAAAATTATGTGTCTAGTAAGATATTAATAAAATTAAAAGCACAGTAACAAAATAATCAAATGTTCCAATTACAAATGGGAAATGAACCAACATGGAAATTTCTCTAAAGACAATATAAAAAAATGAATGCTTTATGGAAAACGTAAGTCTAACAACAAGAATAAGAACAACCCCAAATTCTGTAGATAACCAATGCTGGTGAAGATGTGTAGAAAGGGATACACTTCACATTGTTGATGGATATCTAAATTGGTTCAACCATCATGGAAAAACAGTATAGTTATTCAACAAAATTGCTACAGACAAAGGAAAGGGAATCAGTATATTGCATAGACATCTGCATTCACATCTTTATTGTAGTACTTTTACAATAGACAAGAAATGATAAAAACTAGGTGTCTATCAACACCATTACTGAATAGCAAGAATGTGGTACCTATATAACTTGAAATACCATCTAGCTATGGAAAAACATACAAGTCTCTTATTGTAGAAATTTGAATTGAGCTGATGATCAAGCGAAATAAACAAAGCATAGAGAGACAACTACCACAAATCTTATTCTTATATAGAATATGAAGTGTTTGTTTCATAGAGTTTAAGAGTAGAATGATGGCACTTAGAGTCTGTGAAGTAGGAGAGGCATTGGAGCAGTTTAATTAGTGTGTCTAAGTTATATTTAGCAATAAGAAGTTCCAGTGTGCAATTGTACACTAGGGTAGCTATTGATTACAGCTAATGAACTGTGCATAACATATGGCATAAAGAGGGGATTTCAAATACTTTCTCCATAGAGAAACAAATTATAGAGGAAATAGATATGTTAAGTTGATTTTAACATCACACAATGGATACATGTGTTAAAATACAACAGGCATCCCATAAATGTGTACTTTGATTTCCATGGGTCAATTAAAAATAAATTTAAGGCTAGAAACGTGTCTCAGCCAGTAAAGTTTTTGCTATACAAATATGAGGACCTGAATTCAGACCCCTAGAACCTTCATAAAAACTATGTGTCTATAATCCAAATACTGTGACTGTAAAGATAGGAAAATATCTGGAGTTCATTAGGTAGCCAGCTCAGCCAAATCATTGAACTCAAAGTTCAGTGAGACATCATGTATCAAAAAAAATAGGGTGAGTGTCTTAGTTATGGTTTTTATTGCTATGAAGAGACCCATGCCCATACATTTAATTATAATTAATATGTAATTATAATTTAATTATGTTAGGTTGTTTTGAGATTTTTTCTTCCAATGGAATTAATCTAAAACTTTTTACTTTGGCTTCAGGCAGATTCTTTGGACAAGGGCAAAAAAGCAACCACTTTCTTCACCAAAATATCACAAAACTGATCTCAAGGCAATATCCTAAAATTCTCTTCTGAAACCCCTTGAGTGAGTTCCTGATGGTTCGAATAACTCTTAGCACTTCTGTCTTCCATGCTTCTACTAATACAGCCCATTAAGCAGTGCTTAAAGCATTCCACGACTTTCATAACTCAAAGTACCAAAGTCCAACTTCCTTTATACAGATACAGGGTCAGATCTATCACAACAATACCAGTCTTCTGGTAACAACGTCTGTCTTAGCTATGTTTTCTATTGCTGTGGAGAGAGATGATGGCCAGAGCAACTCTTATAAAGAAAACTTCCAATTGGGATGACTCACAGTTTCAGAGGTTTAGTCCATTATCATTATGATGGGAGAGGGAGAAGGTCATGGTGCTGGAGCAGCTAAGACTCCTATGTCTTATAAACAACAGGAAGTCAACTGACATAATAGGTGGTATCCTGAGCACAAGAAACCTCAAAGCCTACCCTCACAGACACATATTTCTTCCAATAAAGCCTCACCTCCTAATGGTGCCACTCCCTATGAGATTATGGAGGTTGATTACATTCAAACTACCATGGGAAGTAATTGAGGAAGACATCCAATGTCAAACTATATGCATGCACACACATACACACAGACACCTGTGTGTTTATTTTCACACACACACACACACACACACACACACACACACACACACACACACACACACACCCACAGGTATATGCACAAAAGTAAGTTAACGCAAATAAAATAGCTTGTCAAATAAATGTCATATTGTATGTATTTTATTTACCATGGATAATGAAAAATTATTAAATAATTATTAAAATGTGAAAGGAAATTAACCCCCAAACCACAGTATACCAACAAGTTTTCAGGAACTAATTCCAAATGGCTTCCTTATACATAGAAAATAAATATAATTATCCATTCTGTAAGAGCACATTTTCTGTAGAGGACATATTTAGAATGAATTCTCAGATGAAAAATGCTCATTCAAGGCCATATCTTTTCACAATCTGATTTAGTATTAATATGTTTTCACAGATCAATGGAGAAACTGAAGGTGAGGGTGGCATTTCTAAAGAATCAGACTTTCTGAATATTGCTAAAGATGTCCTGTGACCCAGCTTCCAACCCATAAGAACCTCCAAAGATTGTGTCTTAGGGACAATTTCTGGAAACTTAGAAATTGTGTCAGAGACATGTCCAAACCATGTCCAAACCTATCACACTGAGCAAAAACAAACTTGGATATCTTATTGTTATAGAAAAATGTATCTGTCTTAAATTTTAAAAATGATTTTATTTAATTTGTTTTAGTTGTGTGCAAATGCGTGCATCTAAATGTGGGTTTGGCATGTGAGTGAAGTGCCCACAGAATCCAGAAGAAGGAATCAGGTACCCTGGAACTGGAGTTACAGGCAGTTGGGTGTTGCCTAACAAGTGGGTGCTGGGAACTGAACTCTGGACTCGAATCCTCTGCAAGAGCAGTACACACTCTTAAGAGCTGAGCCATTTCTCCAACCCTTCAAATTGCTTTTGCATTTGGTTTGAAGTCTTGCATTCAAGTGAGATAACAAGAAAACAGAAAGTATGCTCTGTTGCAATACTTCATATATGGAAACAGACTAGATGAGGTCAATGGAACAACAGGCTCTGAATAGGAAGATGATGACAAGGATGATTTAAAGATGAAGAAGAATCTGGGACATAAGAAGACTATAAAGAGGAGAAATAGAACTAAGGGGAGGTTAAGCTAGAGATGAGCTTCAAAATGGAAGAAGGTATTTAGAATGATGGAGATAACAATGCCCATGCTAAAGGAGAGGGAGAAGACAAAAGTGAAGCCATTGGAGAGAGATGAGGAAATTAGATGCTGAAGAACACAATAAAGAAAATGGCTAGGTCAGCCTCAGGTGCATTAATGCTGCTGGGTGTTCAGAATAATCACATGCTATTCAAAAATATAGAGTTACAATTCCATAAACAACAATGTATAACTTGTTCTGTTATTAGAGACAAGTTCTTTTAATATAGCTCTGGCTGTCCTGGAACTTGCTAGGTAGAACAGGCTGGTAAACTTGCAGAGCTCTGCTTGCCTCTGGGATTAAAGGCATGTGCTACTGTGCTTGTAACTTTTTATAGAAAAGTATGGTCTGCCTCTTTATTATTAAAGGAAGTAAGAAAAGCAGTGGGAGTAAAAGAGTAAGAAAGACAAATATAACACTTTTTTTCTCGTATGTGTGATTGATGTATATGTTCTCTGAAAAGTAGAATTTATAGGATACACACACACACACACACACACACACACACACACACACACACACACTGATGATATTAGCATATATTTAAATAGAACAGTTTACCTCATACCTGAAAGCCTGAGTACCCAGTAACTGCTTAGTCTTTGAGTCTGGGTGGGTTAATCTTTGAAGTAGTTCCACAATGGCTGCCTCACATTGGAGAGGGTGACAGCCCTGTATAACAACTCTGTAGCTTCTCCATTCACTAGACTAGGTGCCTCTGAAGCCCCAACCTGGTATTAAAAACCTGGAAAGTTCTAAGAGGCCTGCTGGTCCTCAGTCAAAGAGGGAAGCTTAGAGACACAGACTCTGATAATCAGAGAAGGAATTAGGAGCAAAGGCAGTAAATCAACTCGGCAGCGGGAGGGAAGGGTAAGTGGCAGATGAGTACATTTCTTCTGCGTGGCCTCATTTTTTCACCTGGGCTGCAACCACATTTGGAGGAGTGTCTTGTCACATCAAATAAGGAAGTTAGTACAATTTCTGAGGTAATTTTATCTGTGGGAAGTTAACATTAAAACCAACCATCATGTGTATGTATGCATGTATCTATTAATCCATCCACCAACATGTAACATAAAAGCACAAGATGGACTCTTTTGGGAAGTGGGGACTACCAAGAGAAAAGAGAGCAAATGAGGACAATGGGTAAGAGAACATGAGAAAGTAAAATCATATATATATATATATATATATATATATATGTTACAATTTAAAGATGTATTAATCTACAAAGGATTATATTATATGTGCAAAAGTTTCATTGACCTCCAGTATAAACATTTCTAGCAGTCTAGTTAAATTTTTGTCTTTTTTCTAATTCAAGATGACTATAATGACTTTCAGTTCATAAATAAACAAGACTATCTATCTGATGGCATTATTTCAGGGCAATTCATACATAGAATATGCATAAATTAGTAAAACCTACAGTTGGTTGTCAATATTAAATAAGAGTGGTATGTCTTGAATGCTGAGTTGAATGTTTTTAGAGGTAATCCAGGAATCCTTGGCTTAAGAGCAATGGTTTTGTTTTGGCTAAGGAAAAATGGGTGTTTAATTTTGCGTGAATAACTTGGACAATAGAGATAAAATAGGGAAAGTTATATTCGGCAATATAGTTTCTGGATTTGTGGGGCCATCGATAAGATTGAAGAAAAAGAGTAAAGTCCAGAGACATGCAGGTGAGCCCCCCCCCCTTTCAGGTGGAAGTCATGAGATGCCATTGATCACTTAAGCAGCTTTCTTTTAGGCTCATGCTTCCATTCCTTCCAGAAGTTTATGGCTACATTGCCTCTGTTTCAAAATAATTTTAAATTGATCTATTTTTATGTGTACAGGCATGTGCATTTGTATCAGTGCAGCACAAGTGAGAAATGGCTACAGAAGCCAGAAGAGAGCATCATATTCCCAGGAACTGGAGAAACAGATGCTTATTGGCTGCCATGTGGGTGTTGGCTTTTGAACCCTGGTCCTCTAGAAGAACAGTGGTTTCTCTTAATCACCAAGCTACATCTACAGCCCCTACTTTTCCTTATTATTCCATTGTACCTCCTTGCTCCCTGAAGAAGTTTTGAGAACTTGCAAGCAACCAAGACCTTTAGTCTTATTCCTCAACATTCTGAGATAAAACAAAGTAGAAGGCAGAGTGTTTAATGAGATATGGATATGTGGATATTATTGTCAGTACAGTTCTCTGCAATCAGCTGTCTCTGTTGTGCATTCTTGGCTGAGAAGGTATGAGATACTATGAGTAGAAAACAGAAAGGAAAGAAGCTGAGGAGACCTTCAGAATCAGCATCTGTGCTCCTCCAAGGTTGGAACAATTGCTTCCCGACAGAGAATGATGTACTCCAGTCAGGGTATCCTCTCAAATGGACTGAACTATGAATAGTATTCACAATGCTTCTCAGTATAATCTCAAACCACCCTCTTAGTTTGCTTGATGTGGCTTTTAACTGGGATATAAAAAGAGTCACAAAATAAGTCCATATTAAAATTAAGACATATTTTCTTCTGAATGCCTTTTTAATGAAACAAATAATTGGGACAAATGTTACTTTACTTGGTTATTAAATAAAGTATGAGTAGATAAGTACCCAAATCAAGCACAGCGAGCAGAGAAGTCCATCTCTAGATTTGCTTCAAGGCTTCGTGTTCAAGACAATTAATTGCCTTTTAAATCTGGACCACAGAAATGTGTCTCCTTTGCTCTGAATGGTGCTAAGTTTTTTAAAACTTTGTGTCAGCAAATTAATTGAAACTATGCATCTATACTGGATTACATTGAAATCACTGAGTGTAAAAATGCTGCTGTTGCTGTTTAACTTAAAATGTATGGCTTTGCATTTTAAAGTAAAAATTATGAAGTTATTTTGGGAAAACTGAACATGCTGTAAAAGGCACTAAAATAAAATATTTGACATAAATTCAGTGGGGGGATTGGGACTCCCAAAAGATTAATTTTAACAATTTAAATGCTTTGCTTTGAGTTTTAAGAATACCCATTGTATAATATACCAAATTATAAAATACTTGCTTTTTAAAATAAAATCTATACATTGGCCTTCTTTCAATTATTATGTTGTACAATGAAAATGAAAAGTTCTTTGGCCTGTACATGACACTGAAGGCCTAAGGTAACCTTTAAAATTTAAATAGCTTCTGGGAGGGTTTTTTTCATGAAAAGAGCTTAAGATTTTTAAAGTGGTGTTTGTCTTATAGTGGGTGTGCAGAGTGTTTTACATTGCAGGAAGCTGTGCATAAAATTCTGGGGTTGATTCATTTGAACAACTGCATCTTGCATACAGCCGTGGCTGTTGAAATCAGAAACAAAAATTTTAAAAAATGGACAACAATCATTTTACATATAAGAAACAAAATAAGATCCTTGGCCCAGCTGGACCCATTGCTAGGGGTGAGAGTTTGACAAGAGTTTGGTTCCAACACCCCCACCCTATCATTGAAACTTTCTGGGTCAGCTCTGCACATACTGGACCCACTAGTCCATGCAGGACCATCCAGAGCCTGCCCTCACCTGACCCCCGGGTCCCTTCACCTGTCTTCTGCTAGAGAGCATCAGGAGCCTGCCTTCCCCACATCATTGGACTTGCTGATGGGATGACAGCAGTACAAGAAAACACTCAACAATAGAAAGATCAGTATGAAACCACCAGAATCTAGGGACTCTATGCCATCTAGACCTGAACACACCAAAGCAGATGAAGTAGAAGAGAATAACTTAAAAAATGACATCATGAAAATGATAGAGGCCCTCAAAGATGAGATGAGAAAATCCCTTAAAGAAATGGAAGAAAAAAACAAACAAAAATGTGGAAGAAATAGAGGAAAAACCCCAGGGAAAAAAAATCAAACAGATGAAGGAAACAATCGAAAGAGTTTAAGACCTGAAAACTGAAATAAAGACAATAAAGAAAACACAAACTGAAGGAATGCTGGAGATAGACAAACTGGGTAAATGATCAGGAACTACAGATTCAAGCATAACTGACAGAATGCAAGAGATCAAAGAGAGTCTCAGGCACTAAAGATAAACTAGAAAAAACAGAGGCATCGACCAAAGAAAATCTTAAATCCAACAAATCCTTCACACAAAACATCCAGGAATTTTGGGGCACTTTGAAAAGACCAAACATAAGAATAATAGGCATAGAAGAAAGCAAAGAAGCCCAATTAAAAGGTGCAGAAAATATATTCAACAAAATTATAAAAAAAAAAAAAACTTACACCTGAAGAAGGGCATGCCCATGAAAGTACAAGGATTATACCAAATACCAAATATACTGGACAAAAAAAAGTCCCCTCACCACTTGATAATGAAACATCTAACATACAGAATAAAGAATATTAAGAACAGCTAAGGAAAAAGGCCAGGTAACATATAAAGGCAAACCTATCAGAATACACCTAACTTCTCCATTGAAACTATGAAAGCTAGAAGGTCCGGGATACATGTTCTACAAACACTAAGAGTCCACTGATGCCAGCTCAGGTTACTATACCCAGCAAAACACTCCATTTCTATAGATGAATAAAAAGAGATTATTCCATGACAAAACCAGATTTACACAAAACATAACTAAAAATCCAGCCCTACAGAAAGTTCTTGAAGGAAAACTCCAACCCAAGGAATTTAACTACACTCACAAAACCATAGGCAATAGATAATTCCATTTTACCAGAACCCAAAAGAAAAAGCTTGGAAAATCTATTCACAATACCACTGCCAACAACAAATACAAAAACAAACAAGAATTAACAATTAGTGGTCCTTACTTTCCCTCAACATTAATGGTCTTAACTCGTCTATAAAAAGACATAGGTTAACAGAATGGATAGGAAGATAGAACCTATCCTTCTGCATACAAGAACACTTCTCAGCTTCAAAGACAGATGCTATCTCAGAGTAAAGGGTTGGGAAAAGATCTTCCAATTAAATAGACACAAGAAGTAAACAGGTGTAGCTATCCTAATATGTAACAAGGTAGACCTCAAATCAAAAGCAATCAAATGAAATGAAGAAGGTCATTTCATATTCATCACTGAAAAAATTCACCATTACAAAATCGCAAATCTGAACACTTATCTCCCCAATACAAAGGTGCCCACACTCTTAAAAGAAACATTACTAAAACTCAAATCTCACATAAAAACCCACACATTTATAGTGGGAGACCTCAACACCATCTCTCAGCACTAGGCAGGACCACCAGACAGAAATTTAACAGAGACACAAAAGAGCTAACATAAGTTATGTTCCAATTAGGTTAAACAGACATCTATAGAACATTCCATCCAAACACAAAAGAATATACCTTCTTCTCAGTTCCACATGGAACCTTCTCTAAAATCGACCACATACTAGGCAACATAACAAATCTCAACAAATACAAAAAAAAAAAAAAAAGGAATAGTCCCCTGTCTCTTACCAGACCACCATGCTTTAAAGTTGGAATTCAACAACAACACAACTGAAAAATGCACAATTTTACGATTCCTGAGTCAAAAAAATTAATTACTTCCTAGAATTCAATGAGAATGAAGGCATAACATACCCAAACTTATGAGACACTTCAAAAGCAGTGCTAAGAGGAAAGTTCATTGCACTAAGAACCATATGAAGAAAATGTAGGATAATCCCAATAGAGAACTAACAGCATAACTGAAAGCCCTAGAACAAAAAGAAGCAATCATACACCAGAAGAGTTGGTTCTTCAAGAAAATCAACAAGATAGGTAAACCTTTACTCAAACTAATCCAAAAGCAGAGAGAGAGATATCATGCAAATTAGCAAAATCAGAAATGAAAAGAGAACATAACAACAAACATGAGGAAATCCAGAGACTCTTCAGGTCATACTTTGAAAACCTGTACTCCACAAAATTGGAAAATTTAATGGAAATGGACAAATTTCTGAATAGGTATCACTTACCAAAATTAAATCAGGAACAGATAAGCAATTTAAATAGACCTATAACCCCTAATGAAGTAGAAGCAGTCATCAAAAGCCTCCCACCAAACAAAAGCCCAAAGCCAGATGGCTTCTATGCATAATTCGACCAGAAATTCAAAGAGCTAATACCAATACTCCTCAAATTGTTCCACACAAAAGAAGCAGAAGGTTCACTGCCAAACTTCTTTTACAAGGCTACAATTACCCTGGTATCCAAGCCACAGAAAGATACAACTAAGAAAGAAAATTATAGACTAATATCCCTCTTGAACATTGATGCAAAAATATTCAATAAAATACTGGCAAATCAAATCCAAGAATGCATCAGAGAAATCATCCACTATGACCAAGTAGGCTTCATTCCAGAGATGCAGGAATGGTTCAACATATGAAAATCCATCAATGAAATCCACCATATAAAAAAACTGAAAAAGAAAAATTATATGATCATCTCATTAGATGCTGAAAAAGCCTTTGACAAAAGAAAGGCTTGGAAAGGTCTTGGAAAGATCAGGGATAACAAAAACATACCTAAACATAATAAAAGCAATATACAGCAAACCAACAACCAACATCAAACTAAATGGAGAGAAACTTAATGTGATTACTCTAAAATCAGGAATAAGACAAGGCTGCCCACTCTCTCCATATCTCTTCAATATTGTACTTGAAGTTCTAGCTAGAACAATAAGACAACAAAAGGAGATCAAGGGGATACAAAATGGAAAGCAAGAAGTCAAACTTTCACTATTTGCAGATGATATGATAGTTTATATAATTGACCCAAAAAACTCTATCAGCAAACTCCTACAGCTGATAAACACATTCAGCAAATTAGCAAGATACAAGATTAACTAAAAAAATCAGTAGCCCTACTATATACAAACAATAAAAGAGCTGAGAAAGTAATCAGAGAAACATCACCCTTTAAAATAGCCACAAACAATATAAAAATCTTGGGTTAATGCTAACCAAACAAGTGAAAGATGTATATAGCAAGAACTTTGCTTCTTTAAAGAAAGAAATTAAAGAAGATAGTAGAAAATGAAAAGATTTTCCATGTTCTTGCATAGATAGGATCAACATAGTAAAAATCGCAATCTTGCTTTTAAAAGCAATCTACAGATTCAATGCAACCTCCATCAAAACACCAGTGCAATTTTTCACTGACCTTGAAAGGTCAATACTAAACTTTACATGGTAAAAGAAAAGAACCAGGATAGCAAAAACAACCCTTTACAACAAAGGAACTTCAAAAGGCATCACTGTCCCTTACTTTAAGCTCTACTATAGAGCTATAGTACTGACAACAGCTTGGTATTGGCACACAAAAAAAATAGACAGGTAGACCAATGGAATCAAATTGAAAACCCACACCTATGAACACCTATTTTTGAGAAAATAGTTAACATTATACAATGAAAAGGGGAAAGCATCTTTAACAAATAACTAGATGCTGGCAGATAGATCTACGTCTATTGCCATGCACAAAACTTAAGTCTAAATGGATCAAAGACCTCAGCATAAATCCAGTCACACTGAATATCTTAGATGTGAAAGTGGGAGGTATCCTTGAATAAATTGGTACAGGAGACCACTTCCTGAACTTAACACCAGTAGCACAGACACTGAGATCAACAATTAATAAATGGGACTTCCTCAAATTGAGAAACTTTTGTAAGACAAAGGAAATAGTCAAAAAGACCAAAGGGCAGCCCACAGACTGGGAAAAGATCTTCACCAACCCCATATCTGTCAGAGGGCTGATCTCCAAAATATACAACGAACTCGAGAATCAAACTTGTACAGCCATTTTGGAGATCAGTATGGCATTTCCTCAAGAAAATGGGAATCAGGCAATTCCACTCTTAGGCAAATACCCAAAAGATGCACATCCATGCAACAAAGACATCTGCTCAGCTATGTTCATGGCAGCCCTATTTGTAATAGCTAGAACCTGGAAACAATCTAGATGCCCCATAACTGAAGAATGGATTAAAAAATAATGGAGTACTACTTAGCACAAAACAATAATGGAATCATGAAATTCACAGGTAAATGGATGGAACTAGAAGAAACCATCCTGAGTGAAGCAACCCAGTTACAAGAAGACAAACATGGTATGTACTTACTCATATATGGATTTTAGACATAGAACAATGGATCACCAGCCTACAATTCACACTGCCAAAGAAGCTAGGATAAAAGGAGGACTCTAAGAGAGACATCCATGGTCCCATACAGAAGGGGAAAGGGACAAATCTCCTGACCATATAGAGAGTGCGGGGGGGGGCTGTGAGTGAAGAGGGAGTTAGAAGAAAGAGGGGGGGAGGGGAGAACATGAGGGACCAGGAAGGTTGGGGGAGAAATAGAGGAGATCAAAAAAAGCGATACCATAATAGAGGGAGCCATTATGGGTTAGAAGAGAAAACTGGCAATAGGGAAATGTCCAGAAACCTACAAGGATGACCCCAACTAACAATCTAAACAGTAGTGGAGATGCTACCTTATATGCCCTTCCCTGATAATGAGATTGATAACTATCTTATATTCCATCCTAGAGCCCTCATCTAGCAGATGATGGAAACAGAAGCAGACACTCACAGCTAAACACTGAACTCCTGGAATACAGTTGCAGAGAGGGAGAAGTAATGAGCAAAGGGGTCAAGACCAGGCTGCAGAAACCCACAGAAACAGATGACCTGAACAAGGGGAAGTGCATGGTCCCCAGACAGATAGCTAGGAAACCAGCATAGGATCAACCCAGACTCCCTGAACGTCTCTGTTAGAAGGCCTTGTTAGTCTATAGGACCTCTGACAGTGGAACTAGGATGTATCCCTGGTACACAAAAGGACTTTGGGAGCACATTCCATATGGAGGGATACTCCCTTAGCCTAGAGACATGAGGGAGGACCTAGACCCTACCCCAACTGACTTGACAGATTTTGATGATCCCTCCTGGAAGGCCTTTGGGGAAAGGGTGGAGAATGGGATAGGAGGGGCAGGTCGGGGGCGGGGGCATGGGAGAATGGGAGAGAGAGGGAACTGGGATCAATATATAAAATAAGGGGTAAAAAAACAAAATAAAATATTTGTTAACTCATTTTACATAAAATATGTCTAAATTGCAATATAGACTTGGAAAATATCTATGTTTTGCAGACCCATTTTTTTTGTTGTTATTTTTACTCCTTTTCAAAATCTCTGGCTTAATAAGTGTTAGCCAGAATCTCATATCTGCTTTTGACTCCATTCTATTAACAAAGAAAATTCAACCTCTCATGGGCATATAGTTGGAAAACAAAAGTATACTTTCATTGTCTTTTCAAATAAGTATGACCCAAATTCAATAAATTAAGCCACATCAAAGATGTGTGTGTGTGTGTGTGTGTGTGTGTGTGTGTGTGTGTGTTAGTTACTGGGGATCAACCCAAGGCCATATGCATGCTGGATAAGTGCTCTACTATTGGTTGATACTCCCTGCTAAATCACTAAAAATATCACTTGCTATACATAATTTTGTAACATCATGAAGGTATGATTTGAAAAATGTGTGTTCACATAATTATGGAAATTTTCTAAATGTTGACACATTTCATTATACAGTATAAAAGAAGGAAGAAACATACTGTTGCTCTGT
Source organism: Cricetiscus sungorus (assembly GCA_030556225.1). Lineage (NCBI taxonomy): Eukaryota > Metazoa > Chordata > Mammalia > Rodentia > Cricetidae > Cricetiscus > Cricetiscus sungorus. The sequence continues at coordinate 27,400,287 of JANBXA010000651.1, read as the reverse complement.
CTACTTCATTCACACAATACTGCTGACACCAGATGTGCCTGTATATAAATACCAAGTGACTCTCTAGGCCACAGCAGCTGAGAACCTACAGTTTAACTGAGTTCTGACACCGCATGCCTGCAAATATCAGATTCCAGCAGTTGGTGGCCTGGCCTGCGAGAGTGCTCCTACCTCCTGTGATGCCTGCTCATTTTGCCATTGAATTTTACTGATGGGCAGTAAGCCAGGCTTTTCACAATCTGCTCTTCAGGCTTATTCATTTCCTCAAACAGCTTGTGGAACTAAGATAAACATATTACTTATAAGTATTGGTTTATTATAGAGAACATTCCTGAGAATACAGATGAATGGCCACATGGAAAAAAGAAATAGGGCAAGGGACATATGGTCATGCTTTTTGCTGGAGAAACACCCTTTATTAAGATGCTTCACACCTAGGAAATCTCTGGAATGAGTACATTGGAAATTATTGAAACCTCATTATGTTGGCATGAATGAAATTGGCTACTGGTGAATGACACAACTTTCAGTTCTCCTAATCTCTAGAAGGCTGGTGGCCACAACTTCTAAGCACTCTTTTATGGTCTAGTGACTATCTTCTCTCCTGAAGCTATCTAGGACCAGCTAGCCACACTTTAAAACAGAAAAGGCAATCTTCCACTCCAGAGGATTCAAGGGATTTAAGAGATAGGTTCTAAGATTTGGAGATCAAATGCATGCACATTCATCCACATGTACACACACAACACATACACAATACATATAAAACATACAACTCATATACAACACATACACGATCATACAGTACTCACATGTAACATACAACACACACAACACACATGCAATGTATACAACACATACAAATATGCCTCAAATACAAAAATGTACACAACACATAACCCCCACACACATAACACAGTGCAATACATACAAACACAGACACATACAACATACACACATCACATAAAAAGGACCCTTTTTCTCTCTTATCCTTAATTTCCTTGTCTGTGACTTCTGTCATCCAAAGTCAATTATGCTTAGAAAACAGAAAATAGAAATTCTATAAATAAACAACTCATACATTTTAAACAGTTTGCTATTCTGAATACTGTGAGGCAATCTCTCTGTCCCATGCTGTCCCATGAAAGACCTGAAGCATCCCTTTGTCAAACATAGTTGTGGTGCAGCTTTATCAGCTCTTCAGTCTTAAGTAGGAAAAAACAGCACATGTGGGGCTTGGTACCATCCAAGCTTTCAGAAATCCACAAAGGATTCTGGAGTGGCCCTCCTAGATAAGCATGGGTCCCTGGATCTTATTATAAATCATAATATCATGCACACTATTTACAAGTCATAAGTGTTATTACTACTGATCTCATCCAAACCATTCTTTAATAACTGGAGCTGTCAAGTTGATGATGGTAGATGCACTTTTTAAAATCTAAATTCTGATTTTATAATTGGCAACAAATGCTGCCAATTTCGCTTGGAAGTGACAGGATTACTTTGTGCATTTTAGAGGAAATATCCACCAAATGTAGATCTTCCTGAGCATAGTTTGTCTGTCAACCACTCTTTCAATTTAAAGCGATACTTCCTGAATAAAGCTACTTAGTTAGCTCAGACTTAATCACACATCTTATGTTACCAGGAAATACAGGCTTGTATGCATACTTCTCCTGACAGCCAGAACATTAAGAAGAAAAATGCAGAGTTTGGATAAAGTAGATTTAACTTTTAATGTTCATGAAGGACACGGAATTAAAAAAAGCCTCTGATGCTGAGTACATACTAGTGATCATAGGGATTGCTGGGACAATGGAGTGTTAGTGGCTCACTGTGGAAAGATCTCCCAGGGATGTGTGCTATCTCTGTCTTTGCACTGCCCATTAAAAAAGAGAGAGCCCAGAGAAGCAAGAAACAGCCATATAATAATGATATGACTTACCTCACAGCTTTCTTATGGGCTTTGAGCATTGCTTAAAATTTGGAGGTTTAAAATGTAAAGATCTCTGAGTAGAGCATCATATTTGCATTATAGAACATTATATTTATCCACAGACACACTGCCTGCTGGTGGCTTATTCGAATGTGTGTGGCATGGGTCACCACTAAAGATAGACATGAAACACTCACAGGGCAGGGCCTGAGAAGGAAGCATAGGTAGTGGCAACAGAAGAAAATATGGTGCCAGGATCAAGGTGGGGAGGGGAGGCTGAGGTAATTATATGGTCACTGGGCTGTCTATCATTATTTTGCCAATTGGCATCTGTTTCTATGTGCTAACTCTGGGGACAAGCTAGAGTCACAACATTATAACACTGAGTTATTATTATTAAAAACTTGGAAATCTGAACAGGAAGCTATTCTGGCACTAGCAAGGACACTAGGAAACTTTTCATATAGTTAACATCTCATAACTGTTAACAGCACCAATCACTGGCCATTTTTTGAATGAGCATCTACACATTGGCCAGTTCTCCGTGGCACTGAAAACCAAACCTGGGAATGTACAAGAAGGCTGATCATTAAAATTTCATCTTACCGGGCCCATACTCATAAACCAGTGCCTTGCTGAGTCATCATCAGAGAATTTTCCTCCTGCAGCAGATGGGACAAATACTGAGTCCCACCGGCAGACATTGTGCAGAGAGTGAGTGAGAGACCTTGGAACTCTTAGCTCTAAATGAAATGTCTCCATCAAATACTTTCCCTCAGGGCTCAGGAAACTTTTGGAAGATGAGGTGGAAAGAGTTCAAGAGTCAGGGGTAATGGAGGATGCCAAGGAAACAAGGCCAAGGAAACAACACAACTGATGCTTACATACAATCTCAGAGACTGTGGCAGTATGCACATGACTTGCATGGGTCTACAACAGATGGGGTCCTAGAATTGAAAAAAACAGTGGACACATGTACCATCTCTAATGCAGAAGCTACCAATTGATATCCACTTATAAATGAAAAATTAGTTTTCTCCTAGGGTAAGTCACTGGGAAAACAAATCACTCTGAAGAATAGGCCCCAGTCCCCACGGTCAACATAAAATGAACTCAGTGAGTCTTTTTCTCACAATGTTGAATCAGATCAATCTTTTTACCCTCACAGTTCCTTTGTGTATGGGCTGTTACTTCCATATTTTGTGTTTTTATGGGACTCCTGTGCATGTTAATGTGTGCCTCTCTGTCTATATTATTCTTGAGAACTTTTCTTTGGCTCTATGTCTTCTCTTTGTTTTGTCTTATTCCCATGTTTTTGTTTTATCTTATTTTTCTTATTGTTATTCCTTAGATGCCTGTTGGTTTTCTAATGAGAGACAGAAAGTGTATGGATTTAGCTGAAAAGGAATATGGGAAGGAACTGGGAGGAGTTGGGGGATGGAAAACCATTATCAGAATATATTGTAGGAAAAAATCATTTTCAATAAAAGAAAAAATATTTTGAGTTTACCCCCTCAAATGCTAGTGAAAAGGGTCCTGCATTGTAAGCAGAATTATCAGCTTACACCCACCTTATTCCATTTATTCACACACCAATTTCCTTATCAACAAAAGTGAGTAGAAAATTAATGGCAATAACTAGGAAAAGCCACCGTACCAATTCAAACAGTCTGTGCATAATTTAGTTCAGGGTAGATACACATTTATTCTCTGGTTGTTAACATCTGGACTGTGGCACCTTCATACAGGCTGCATTCTCAGTGGAACAGGAAACAAGACTGGGAATGTTCAAATAACACAGTATCACAGCCCAACTTAATAGTCTGAGAAGGTTTCTGGTGTTCTACTATGCCAAAATAGCTTCCTCCTACATATTTCCAAGTTTTTTATGTTGATAGCTCATCCTGACTCTATCTTAACCTTAGATTTAGCATATAGAAACAGGTGTACAAAGGTGGAAATGTTAGAAAACGCAATAATTATTTTGTTGTGTGTGTCAATAACCAATAATTTATTACATTTTGTCATTGACCCAGAAATCTATCTCTGAAAATGTTGCTAAATGTAAATCTAGCTATTCACACACATCAAGTCACATGTTCTATGTAGCAAGCAAATAAATTGAGTCAGAGTTCAAATTCAAGTAAATTGCATTCCATTTAGTTTAGGAATGGGAATAGCCATTGCAACTGACTGAACACTCAAGACAAAAAGAATCTGGTAAAGAACTGAAAATAAAATATGAGAGATTTCAAAATGGGAAAATATATTAACAGTGATTGATAATAATGAATAAGCTGTAAGACACTGTACAACTTTTAACTTACCCGGTGTATATGTTGCACCAATCAATGTGGAGCAAGTTCTAGATGAATGACACAGATTAGTGACAAAATAAAGACTCCTGTCATCACAGTGTTTCTATTCTTTCTGATGGAAATAAATGCATTTATTATGCCCTGTTTTTAGTTTGTGTGAAAACAACAGTCACTATTTTAGAAAGGAATATTGAGAAACGAGTTGACTATATCCAAATGCTATCTTCCTAAAGAACCTATTTGCTCCATCCCCTTGGTTGGCTCTCATCTCCAAGTCTCTGAGGAGTTATTGAAGTGTTTCAGGGAGAACAGGTTAGGGTATGTGTGTGTCTGATGAGCTGAAAGCATAAAAAGAAGGCACTGTAGGTAAAAAAAAAAAAGAGAGAGAAAAATGAATAGAAAATGTCCAGCAGACAATGGAGGACCCATCATCTAGACCAGTGCTTCTCAACCTTCCTCTCATGCTGTGGCCCTTTAATACAGTTCCTCCAGATGTGGTGAGCCCAACCATAGAACTATTTTATTGCTACTTCATACCTGTAATTTTGCTACTGTCATGAATCATAATGTTAATATCTGATTTTCATGATATCAGATATGCAACCCGCAGTTTGAGAACCATTGATCTAAGCCATTCTATCAATTATAGCTTTCACTGAGTAAAAACACGATGTAAGGACACACTTAAAAGTCATTCAATGAGATAGAAGTCATAACAAGAGTCTTGTCTACTAGGTGGCATGGACAGCTTTTACTGTCCTTTGACCTGAGATTTATTTCTGCAAATTGAACATTGCTTTTACTACTGGCAGGACCCCTAAGCAACAGAAATGTGACCTTTCTCCAGAAACAGCATGTCAATGTTCTCTACAGAGATGCTATAATCTCTCAGGATTAATTTATGGATTGAGAAAGCAGGCTTGCTCACACTCAGCCACAAGAAAGGAGTGAGGGGTGGGTGGAAGGGACCCTTGTGATCCCTTCTGCTATAAAGATTTCAGCTTGGATCAGAAAGACACATCTTCTAAGTTAGGTCCTGGGTTCCTTAGAGGCTCAAACTGATGGTTGTAGTGGAAAAATATAACTTCTGTATGCCAGGAGCCTCTGTAGAGACTCTTTACTCCTCTACTCATAAATAAGTAAATATCAGACATTAGTGAGGTATCAAACACAGTTATATTTTTACATTATCTTACATACTCTTCATGAGGGTGGAGTACATGATTGATCACAGGTTGTCAGTTTCTAAGTTGTAACTGTAGAGGTTAAAAATTGAGGAAAGGAAAGTAAATAGAGAGGGGAAGAAGGAAGAAAAGGCAAACTAGAAGGACATAATGATTACTTGTATTACTGTTGTTGTTGCTGCTGCTGCGACAGGATACCTAACAGAAACAATTTAAGGATGGAAGGGTTTGAGGGTACAGTCAATGGTGGTGGGGAAGATGTGGCTGGTATCAGGAGCAGAAAGCAGCTGGTTACATCGAGCTCCTTGTCAGAAAGCAGAGATAAATGTTGGTGCACAGCTTGTTTTTTTTTTTTTTTGACTCAGGTTGGAGCCACCAGTGGGTGGTATGGTCATATTTAGTTTTCCCACCTCAGTTAACCCAGCTATACTCCATAGGCATATTTGAAGTTTGTCTCCTACGTAGTTTTAGATCTTGTCAAGCTGATAATAAATATCAACAACTGTGAGGTAGTCAACCAGCTAAGAGATCTGAGCTGTAACACCCTAACAACAAAATTGCAAGCTATCAAAGCAACCACACCCTTCTGATGACGCAAGCTGAAGGCTCAATATAACCCTGGTAGGCTAGCACTTCAATTACAAGTTCAACTTCTCTGACTAGGTTTCTCAAGCTGGAAGTTAAGATGCCATTGGCCTTTGAAATTCTACCTGATTTAGGAAACCACTGAAATGAAAAAATCCTTGTCATACTCTAGACAATAATGGAGATTTCTAAATATAAGCTCCTTGGATTAGACTAAGAATTGCTATGTATAGCAAAAGATCCCATTTACCTATGAACTCTCTATAATTTGAATTATCTATGATTTTATCACTTTTTATCACTTTTATCTATGATTTTTATTACTCTATATTAATCATACATAATAAATAGTTTCATTATGACATGATATATTTTATATAATATGGTATGAAAATATCCACTGGCTTTATTTGCTCTTTATTGACATTTTTATATGGCCAAAAAATGTCAAGTAACTGGTGGACTTCCATCTTCAATAATTATATATATATATATATATATATATATATATATATATATGTAAATATATTTTACATCTGCCCCTAGGTTAATAATGATGATACAAATATCAATAATAATACCAGTAGTGAACAGTTATTGGGTGCTTATTACATACCCGCTTTTGTCTTGGCTCTTATGGGTTATAGGAAGACAGCTAAGAGAGACATACATGGTCCCCCAGAGAAGGTGAATGGGACAAGGTCTCCTGAGTAAATTGGGAGCACAGGAGGTGTGGTTAGAAGAAAGAGGAGGGGAGAAGTGGGGGAAGAGAACATGAAGGACCAGGAAGACTGAGTTGAGGAAAGAATCGAGGAGAGCAAGAAAAGAAATACCTTAATAGAGGGAGCCATTGTATATTTAAAGAGAAATCTGGCACTAGGGAAATGTCCAAGGATCCACAAGGATACAAACTAAGAATCTAAGCAGTTGTGAAGAGGCTACCTTAAATGCTCTTCCCCTATAATGAGATTGATGACTACTTTATATGCCATCATAGAGCCTTCATCCAGTAACTTATGGAAGCAGAAGCAGAGATCCACAGCCAAGCACTGAGCCAAACTCCTGGAATCCAGTTGTAGAGAGGAAGGAGTGATGAGCAAAGGGGTCAAGGCCAGGCTAGGTAAACCCACAGAAACAGCTGATCTGAACAAGTGGAAGTTCAGGGACCCCAGTCTGACAGCTGGGGAACCAGCATAAGACCGTACCAGGCCTCCTAAACGTGGGTGTCAATTGGAAGGCCTGGGCAGTCTATATAGCACTTCTGGTAGTGGATCAATATTTATCCCTAGTGCATGAATGACTTTGGGAACCCATTCTTTATAGAGGGATACTCTGTCAGCCTAGATACAAGATGGAGGGCCTAGGTTCTGTCCCAAATGATATGACAGACTGTGATGTTCTCTTATGAGAGGCCTCACCCTCTCTGGGGAATGGATGCAGGGGATGGGGGTTGGTGGGGGGCATGGTGGAATGGGAGGGAGAGGGAAATGGGATTGGTATGTAGAATAAGATTGCTTTTATTTTAAATAAAAATGTATGTTTTAAAAAACATGAAAAAGGGACCACATCAGCAACATTTTGAGAAAACAGGGAAAATTGATGACAAAGTGAAGCTGGTGGTGAACCTAATGTGGTTATGCGCCTATTAAGAAACAGCTGTGGTCAAAGGCCAAAATCATTTAAAAAATTGATGTCCAGATTAATACTCTGGAAAACGTGTGTCTGTGTGTGCATGAGTGTGTGTGTGTGTGTGTGTGTGTGTGTGTGTGTGTGTGTGGTGCATGAATTTCATGCATATATACAATATATATTCACCATATCCAACCCTACCTCCCTCTTCCATCTCCCCTCCTATTTCCTGAACACACCTTCCTTCCAGGCTTCATCTTGACTTTTTCTTTTTTATTTCAGAGTGCAGTCAGTGCTGACCATGTGTGCATGTGTGTGGGGCCATCCATTGTAGCATGAATGCCTAACTTTTCATGTGGATGCTGGGAATTAAACTCGATCATTATGTTTGGAAAAAAAGGGGGGAGGTGTCTTATGCTTGAGCCACTACTCTAGCCCCATTTAGTAAACATTTGAATCAGCAAAAACACTGGCCATATCTAGTTGATTCCTATGCTGTACTGAAGAGTATCATATTTAAACATAGACTAGACAGTATTTTAAATGCCTCATGAAAGGCTACTAATTTGTACCTTCTTTTTTTCATATATTTATTATTTTTTTATTTTACATATTGATCCCACTTCCCTTTCCCTCCCTCCCTCCATAATTTGAACCTTCTTGTATCTCTAATGCAATGCTTGACATATTATAGAAATGTAATAAATGCTTAGACATTCAAATTATTATTACAGACTTCACAGGTGGTTGGCCACAATACCCACTGATATTTACTGAAGCCATTTTCAAACTTTTGTCATAAGCTCCAGTCCCCAAAGTCATTCTCTTAATGTGGTCAGAATATTCAAGCCAGGTGCATGCTCATTTGGAAGCTGACAAGATCTGCTCTGTAGTTCCAGTGCGCAGAGGCTCCTCGGTGCACACAGGCTTTGTTGGTGGTGGACTCAGGCCTGGCAGAGAGTCAATGACCTGCTTCCCATCCATCAGCTTCACAGAGGTTAGAGTATGAATGTTAATGGCCAGGTATGGTCAATTACCCACATGCTCTACCAGCATCTAGAAAAATGCCATAGTGGTGATAAATGAAACATTTCTAGGTTGGTTGTTGTTTTTAATTACATTTTTGAGCACTGGATATGTTTTCTCTCACTTCTGAAAGTAACTATTGGCACCCTCACTTTTCCTCTCATGATAGCCCTTAAGAGTTCACATTGTTTCTGCTTTATGAGTGAGAACACTGAACATCTGAGGAAAACTAAATACCTTACCCAGATTTACACAGCTAACTGTCTGAATTGGATTTGAGCAGAAGCAGGCTGTACAGATGAAAACAATAGCCAACTATTAGATTCCAAATCTCTTTAATATGAAGTATTGGACGCAAATATTAATTTACTTGATCTTCTAGTTGATAAGTCAACTTGATGATGTTTCCAATAGTAAATGTTCCAATAACAAAACCAGCAGAAATGTATCCAGGTTTGAAAGGCGGCGAGGTTTATAGCCTTAAATTTTTTCAAAGAGCAAAAAGGCACAGCCCTTTGTAAAACTACTAAGTCAATGGTCTGAAGAAATGGCAAGATGAAGAGTCTAAGGGTTCCCCATTATCTAGAGAAGTCCTCTGGGATGTGTACTTCTGTGAATGGTTAGTATGTGGGTAGGCTCCAAGCATGGCTACTCACTGTGGATACCCACAGGCAATGCTAACTACTCACATAATGTTTTCAATTGATAACACATTTTCTTAAGTAGAATATTCAGGACAGAGTAAGGATTTTTCCCTAAACAGAAGACAGTTGTACCTTCAAATAATTTGAAATTTAAGCAGGGAAAATAAAAACACCCAGTATTTTTCTGATATCAGAGAAGAGTTGGTTAATGTATTGATGCACATTTATCTTAATGCTGCTTTTTCAAATTATGTCTAAAAATGCTGTGTCCCAGAAATGCAGAGGCAATGGGAATTCAAAATAATCAAGATAATTTTGAGGTTGCCTATCACTTCTAAATTGCCCTAGGTCTCTCTCTGTCAGTATAATATGCCTTTGAAAATGCTTTTGTTTCAACTGTACCAGTGAGCATTAATATTCTTGGCATCATAATTGGAAAAAGACGAAATAAACAATTCAAACAAAAGTTCAGCATAATGTATATGCCTTAGAGAATGAACAGAATCAATTTGTACTACCAAAAATATTTTAGGTAACAGCAGAATGTGGTCACATGCATACATAAATATAATTTGGTGTTTCGGTCCTTCTCTGCTGTTTAATTATGTGACCCTAGACAACCCATTGGACCCACAAACACTAGGAGTCATGTGTAGAAGTTAATGCTAGTAATTGGGTTCAAAGAGTATAAAAAGCTCTGTAAACATTAATAAAATCCATTTTCTTCCTGAGAGATCCTTTCTATTTAAGCAAAGATAAAAGACTATACAATGCAACATGGGGACTCTAAAAGTGACACCAAAATTCAGGATTATACAAAAAGTTAATAGGAGAGGTTGAATAGAGAATTCTAGAAAAGAGCATGCATTATTTCACATAGAATGTGACATTGGTGGAAATGCATACCAGATGGATGGCAGGCATTTAAGATGGCTGGATGAAGGTCCATGAATCAAAGTAATGACATCTAAAACTATCAAGGAGGGTTGAGTGTATTCACAGGCCATTCTTAATCAGAGAAGTAATTCAATGAAGTATGCATTAGAAGAACTAATTTGGTTGTTGTAGAGTAAACTGTAACACAGAAATGTGAGAAGCAGAGAAGATAATTTAAGAAACCAGTAAAATATGCTTGGCAAGCCTACATGGTAATGGAAAAGCAGAATGGAAGTCAGCAGCCCACTTCATTAACAATTGCTGGGATGAACTAGTCTTCTTGTACAAGAAGCCTCCAGAAATGCCAGATTCAGCAAAAGGTAACCAGGTGGGTTTTACCCATAGTAGTTTAGGAAATGGACACAATCACCAATCTGTCAGAAAACTTAAGAAAAATAAGTGAAATGGAGATCCCAGTTGTAAAAGAAGTAAGCAGACCATGACGTATGTACCTAACTGAATAGACAGTTGGCCAATGGACTCTACTGTCTGGTAGGTCAGTCTTATGTAGACACCTGACTCTGTGACTTGTACGTGTCACACACTGAGTAACATTGCAGCACTGCAAATTATAAGAATATCTATAGCTTTTATCTTGGATCACCTATCCTTAGTGCTGTGAACTATCATACTTGAAATTAGCTCTCCCATGGCAGCCATGCTATGAGAAAGGACCTATGAGGCATGTAGAGTGATGAGAGAGAAATATGTACCTAGCCCAGCTGTTCTGTCTATCCCAGCCCTGGACTTGATGTCTGAATGAAGTAACCTTCATCTGACCCTAGCCTCACTGACCACTGGACTGAAAAACCTATTTACCGACCCCATCCGTGCCCAGAACCAAGAGACATAATTATAAACTTAAGTGACAAGGACCTCAGGGGTTCTGCTAAGCAGACCACTGCCCTGTGTCAGAAAGCAAGAAGACAGATGTAGATGCTTTAGTTTCATCTCAAGAAATGTCTCTAGTGTCTGAGGAAAGGTCTTAAATATTTAGATTTGGTTTTTGTTTCTTGATATAGATGTATAATGGTTATATTGAGTAATATTTTATTTATTGAAGAAGGATAAAAAGTTAGGATTGAGGTGAGGGGGGAACCCAAATGCATAAGCTGAAGAGATAAGCTCTACTTAGTGTCCTTGATCTAATCAGGTCTTATTTATTAGAAGGAAACTTTGTATGAAATAAAGTAGGAAGTAAAACAGGAGGACAGAGAACTTCTGTAGGCAGCATTTGGGCCTGGAGAATGTCAGCAAGTACTGGACCACATGCCTAATGACTGTGAATTTACAATAAGCCAATAAATATCATCAGACATTCTAAAACTCACTACTAATATTTGCGCAAAAGAAGAGTTTCTGAGAATGATTTGGAATCACACCCTAGGACAGGGAGAGTGAGGTCCTTTGGAGTCTCAGGTGGGCTCTGATAGCAACAAACGAAATCTGCAGAGCATGGAGTAAGGCAGTTCTCAGTACCCAAGGAACGGCAGAATCCAAAGTAAATGCAGAATGAAAAAGAGATGGAGGAGAAATAGAAGGTCTATGAATTCACAGGGTTTATAAATCTTGAGCATAGCTTGCTCAAACTGCCTGGGACTCAATGTGTTTCAGATTCCAGATTTCATTGGATTGGGGGATATTTGTACATATCCAATGAGATAACACCCAAATCTAATCACAAAATTCATTTATGTTGTATATATACTTTGTTTGCAGAACTTAAATAATTGTCTAGAATACTTTGAATAATTTCCTACACGAAATACTTGCTATAAAATCCTTCATATGTATCATCATATTAAGACTTGATTTTTTTCAAGTTTTGGACTCTTTTGTACTTAAAATTATCAGATTAGTATTGCTAATATTATTAGGGAGCTAGTAATATGCTCAATCCATATTTTAAGAAAAGTACAGGGTGGAGGAGAGACCAAAAGATTACAAACTGAATGTCTCCCCAAATTTATAAATTGAAATACATTTCACATTACTCAGTGATTTCAGGCAGACACTTTAAGAGGTAAACAAATCACGAATAAGATTAGTGACATTTTAAAATAGAATAAGGGAATGCTCAATCCCTTTCCCCATCTTCCATGAAAGGACACACCAGAGACACCAACTTTAAAGCAAAGTGTCATCATACACACATAGAGGCTTTGGGTATCTTCACTTTCCCTTCATGGCCTCCAGAATCAGAAGAAATACATCTGTAACTTATACATTCTCTAACATCATGTGACTTATTACAACCACACAATAAGGATGGTAGCATGAAGTGAAGGTATTACTGTAACAAATACCAATTGCTGGGGCATATCTTTCTCAGATGGTTCCAAATTCTGCCCATAAGGAACAGAGGCTTCAACAACTAGCCATTTGCTTTGCTTAATGTAAAGCAAAACCCTCTCTTCTATGAGTGGTAGTCACTATTTATGATCTCACATGAGCCATTGTTTTAAGAGTTTTCTGGGCACAGGGTCACTGAAAGAACAGATGGAGACCATAGGGCATGTCATAAAATTTTCTTCTTGTGTTGGCTGGTTAAAGAGTTGCCAGAGGACACAAGAAGAAAATGTCCCCTTTTCCCAACAAGGCTGTTTGTGTCTATCATTCATTCAGACAGGCTTTATAAGTATCTGGGCCACCCCTAGGGAGTGATCAAAACATAAAGTCATTCTTCAAGGAAGACATAGCCACTGGTTTTCTTTTTCATCCCAGTTATGCCGACACCAGAAGGCTTCATGAGCAACACTGACTGGAATTCTAATGAAGCCAGAAGCTACCTTTAAGTCATACAGGAGAGACACCGGAGGATGCTAATGCTGACCAATGAGGTCAGCCTTGGTCTAAGTAGTCTCGAGAATTATAGCTTCCATTATCAAATATCTCAAGTCAGCACTCTTGATTTTTCCCCTTTTCTACCCACTTTTATGTTCAGAATCTTAAAAGAAGTGTTCAGCTCCAGTCATCTTCTCACAGGTCAGGAGGCCGCCCACTTGTAGCTATAAGTCACTCTTGAGTCACTCCAGTGCAACCTCACATTTCCTATGTGACCCTGGAACTCAGACAGGCAGAGACTGTGTGTCTCTTGTCATGTCTCATCTCTAAGTGCAGAGTCATCTCCTGTGCCTCCATGCCACTTCCAATGTCCTACTTGTTTTCTCTTAGTTATCTTTTAGTCAAGCTAACCTTTCCTTCTCTAGACTCTCATTCAAATCTTGCAGCTACTGGATGATAGAAGAAGAGTTATCAAGAGTTATTAAGCTCCCATTTTCTGCTCAGGCTTAACTGGTCTTTGCAACTTCCAGTTACCCTTTCAGATTCTATAACTGAACATGTTGTACTAAATTCATTCTTACTTTTGCTGAATACATTTAACATAGTTGTTCTAGAGCTTCCCTTTCTTTTCATCACAAGGGAGAAAGCTAGTGTGACATTTTCCTAATCTGTAATTAAAAAAGAAAAAAAGAATACAGACTGTATGTAATTTCTCGCAAATCACTACAAAGATCAGAATATAGGGCAATATCACTATATCATGAAAATAAAACCTTAGGGAAGAGTCCTCTTCAGAAGAAGAGAAGTCTTTCAGACATGCATGGTGGTCCATACCTTGAAGAACTAATGGGTTTTAGAACGACTAGGATTAAATGATGAGACCTTATCTCACAAAAAGAAAGAAAGAAAGAAAGAAAGAAGGAAGAGAGGGAAAGAGAGAGGGGGAGGAAGGGAGGGAAAGAGGGGGGAGGGAGGGAGAGAAGGAGGGAGGGAGGAAAAAAAACTAATTTTCATATGAAGTGAAAGAAAATAAGCTTTTTATAAAAGAAAACTGTTGAATTTTATATTCAATTCTTAACTGGCATTTTTTAAAAATCTGACACAATCACTATCTTGAACTCAGCAACAACCTTATCAATAGAATGAACACCAAATTCAAGAAACCTGCTCAAGAGGAACAATATTTTGTTAGTCAGGTTTGTATAAAAAAAGCCAGATGAGCAAGCCGGTAATGAGTGTTCTTCCACAGTCTCTGCTTCTGTTTCTGCCTGCATTTCCTCCCCCTGACTTCCCTCAGTGATGGACTACAATGTCCTAAGACCTAAGAGCCCCCCTGTCCTCCTGAGTTGCTTTTGGTCATGGTATTTTTCATAGCAATCAAAAGCAAACTATGATAAACACTGATTTAATTTACACACAGTTCTAACAAACTCAGTATCCTGGTTTGGCACCCTAGTTTGCAACAGGTTTCAATCTAGATTTGTAGTACATTAGAATTGGAGGAAGTATAATATCACTAGCGTTAGTCGTCATCTGATAACTAAAGCCTGAAATGCTAGGGGGGAAATGGGGAGAGAAAAGACTTCCCACTTCTTTGAGTATAGGGGTGAATAGCTCTGCAGTTTACAGTAGCATCATTTCTTCTTCAGCACAGTAATGCCACTGAGGATCATTAAAATATCCTGAAGTAACCAGGCATAGATGAAAATGGAAGAAGGGCTCTATCTAGTTTAGAATGTTTTTCTTCCCGTTGTATGAAAGTAGGGAAAACTAAACTCTGCCTTTGCCTCCTCCTTCTCTCCTTCCTCCTCCACTTTTTGCTTTTGTTGTTTATACTATGTCGGTTCAGGAAATGGTCAGTGTTTAAGAGCATTGGCTGCTCTTCCAGAGGCACCAGATTACCAGTATCCACAGTGAAGGTTACAACTGTCTGTGACTCCACTCCCAAGGGGTCTAATGTCCTCTTCTAGCATGTGATGTCTGTGGTCACTGCATATATGTGATGTGCAGATATACACTCACCTCAATTTCATGAACATGAAATAAAAATAATCTCAAAATCTTTGTTTATAATTTCATATAAAAGTAAGTACAAATATGAGGTGTAATGAGATATGATATCAGAAATAGGACGTGTTTCTGCACATTCCAGTTTCACAAATTTTTAGTTAGCCCACAAATAACACAAGATAATCTTATAGACCTGGCTCTGTTATGTGGTTTACCCAGTTTACAGACATGTTAGATGGATTGTGACGAGCAACACAGAAAGCACAAGCTCAGGCATGAGACTGGATATTCTCTAAAATGTTTAATCATTTTATGCCACCTTCTCCTCCTCCTAAACCCTCGCATCTGCACACACACACACACACACACACACACACACACACACACACACACACACACACACACAGACTGCTCCCTCTTGACAATATGGCCTCTTCTTCTTGGTTGTTGTTTTACAAAATACATAAAACTGGCTATGCCCTTTTACTATTACTTGAACGTGCATGAGATCACAGCTGACTATTTAGTATTAGATAACCAAGTATGGTACAATTAATATGTTACTAATTTTATTTTTAAAGAAGTTCACAAAACTTATTTCTAAAGAAATATTTTTGAAATGGTTGCTTCAATGGTCATATTGTTGGAAGCAACATCTTGGATGCTAGGATAACTAGTTGGAAGGATATCTCTTTTACTTAGGGATGAAAGTCACACTTTACTTTTGATATCTTTGCAGTCACACACTTCTTACATAACTGGTAGACTACTTGCACAGTATGATCAAGAAATTAGTTTTCAATCAGCTGCAATGCCTATGAGTCACAACAACCAGTATGACATGATGCACTCATATCTTCACCATTCTCTTGTTCTCAGCATTCCTTAGTTGCCCGAAGTTCTTTGTGTACAGGCAAGGTAATCTAAGAGTCCCCCTTTCATGTTAGCATGTCTATTGGTGTTACACTTCAGAGCTTTATTAGGCAGGTAGCAGAATGAAGTTTCCCTATCATTTCTAGAAAACACAATCTCACAGCAGCTTTCCTGGTTCTCTGGCTTTTATGATCTTTCTATTCCCTTTTCCATGATGTTCTCTGTGTAGAATGGCCCCTGTTCTTATATATTTGAAGGCTTTGTCATCAAGGAAAGGGATAAAGACAAGTATAATCTTGTTTGTGGAAGTGTGTTACTGTGGTGGGCTTTGGACTTTCAAATGTCCATGTCAGTCCCAGTGTCTCTCTCTCTCTCTTCTTACTGCATATGGATCTGGATGTAGAACTTTTAACTACTTCTCCATCTTCATGTCTGTCTACATGCTACTATCTTTTCTACTATGACAAAAAATCGTTGAACTTCTGAAACTGTAAGCAAGCTCCAATTAAATGCTTTCTTTTATAAGAGTTGCTGTGATCATGGTGTCTCTTCACCACAATAAAACAGTGACTAAGACATTCCTTGAGCCGTAGTTGTAGGAGTTTTGTTATGCATGTATTAGTTGGGACTGGACAGCCCACAATCGCTGGTTCCCCACATTTTGAATGGCAATAGTTTTCTGTAATAGTCTCCTTTTGTTGAAAAGAGAAGCTTCTCTGGTGAGGAGTGAGAGCCATACTTGTTTGTGGGAACAAGGATAAATATTTAGACATACTTGGGAATCATGCCAGTTTGGTAAAATGGCAGTAATAGGCTCTCCTTGAAGATCCATGACCTTTCTAGCCCCAAATAGTTGGCTATGTTTCTAGTACCAGGCATTAACTTCCCACCTGTTTATAGTTGTCTTAAATCTAATCAGAGAACTGTTGGTTACCATGAAGATATGAGTGCATCATGTCATACTGGTTGTTGTGACTCATAGGCATTGCAGCTGATTGAAAACTAATTTCTTGATCATACTGTGCAAGTAGTCTACCAGTTATGTAAGAAGTGTGTGACTGCAAAGATATCAAAAGTAAAGTGTGACTTTCATCCCTAAGTAAAAGAGATATCCTTCCAACTAGTTATCCTAGCATCCAAGATATTGCTTCCAACAATATGACCATTGAAGCAACCATTTCAAAAATATTTCTTTAGAAATAAGTTTTGTGAACTTCTTTAAAAATAAAATTAGTAACATATTAATTGTACAAAATAATGGGATGCAGTGTGACATTTTTGGAGAAAATTTATAATCATTAAGATAAAATTTGAGTTATATGTAAATTGAAATTTTTGACGTTTTGGCTTTGTATAAAATCAAAGATTCAGAGATATGCCTAGAGAATAGAATAATCACTTGATGACTAATATTATGTCTGAAAATAAGGTATATTCATAAGAGAATGAGATTGATTTTCTTGTTTTGCTGAGGTTGTATCAAAAGATAAGCATAGAGCTCTAAATTATTTCAAGCTATTGTAATACTGCTGAGATACTCATTTAGCTCCAACAAAATATTTTCTATCTGGGTATATGCAAAAACTATGAGTTCAGGCATGTTTTAAATTTACTTCATATATTTTTAATTACTTTCTCGCATGGTAATATAGTAAGAAATAATCAGATGGCCTAAAGCTTATTATAAATAGTTATGTGTTATGAAATAACATTTTGAAATCACAAATAGCTATGAAACTTACTGATTTTTAGTATAATTGCTTTCTAATCATAAAGAATAATAGTCACAAAAATTAAAGTGCTAACACCGATAGCATACAGTGGGTCATGCTCTATACTTGACTGAGTATTACAGCATTTAATAATGTTAGCTCAAAGGTTGTCAGGAAGATTAATGAGTGAAAAATATATGCTCAGGATTTTATCTCAGTGCCTATTTCACTGAAAACATTCAACAAATAAGCCGTGCAGTTTTAATTACCCCCCAAAAGAAATTTAAGCTTAAAAAGTAATTTTCCCTAGGGTCACGCAACTGTGTAGTACTTTAGTAATTAATGTTATTTTTCCACTCTGTCTACGGTTGGCCTAGGCTAAGGACATCTTGGCAGAGAATGTGTTCTAGAAGCACCAGTCACTGACTGTGGATCTCAACACAAGTGCACGCAGGTATCAGGTAAACACCCAAAATTCAACTGCTGATCACCATTTATTCACCAGGGTGACTCGTTCTCTAGCTTTGAATTGAATGGGCTCATTATGAATTCTTCCTATTTATAAGAAAAATTAAACATTAGAATTTATAAAAAGGGTAAAAATTAGAATTGTGCCGAATAAAACTATTTTTCTTATTTTTAAATTATAGAAATAGAAAAGGAATCAATTATCGTGGAAATTCATCATTTCATCTATGTATTAAGATTCATCCTTAGCTCTCATAGACAACCATCATTTTCTTCCAAGGAGGCCTCTTTCGTGCATTCACTGTGAATCCATCCAGACTTCTCCCAGGTGCTAAAATGTGTATTTATGAGTATGCATATAGTTACAAAATAGCTTTTTTTCTACTTATGTATATATCTATTTTATGCCTAATGAATACATTAGAGACATTTTTATGCTCCCTCCATATATACCATTTCATTTATAATAAACCATAATGTATCATTCCATGTTTAGACATCCTGTAGTTTATTTATAAATTTGCCTATTGGTAAGCTTAGGGTTTTTCCAACATTTAGTTTTACAAGTATTGTTCCTCATACACATTCCCTCTGTCCATGAAAGTGCTCTTCAAAGTAGCTTCTGAGCAAAGATTGCTGGGTTACTATAGATGTTTGTTTAAAAACACTCAACAGCCCAATCTTTGGGTCTTCAATAGGCATGTGAGATCATTACTCCTATATATACTTGTTAACAGTAAGGTTTTCCTGCCAGCTGGTCTGGTCCCGCCACCATGCTAGCCCCAAATAACACACAGAGACTCTGTATTTGATATAATGCTGTTGGCCAGTTACTTGTTTCTTATCAGCTAGCTCTGTCTTAATTATTAACCCATTTCTATTAATCTAAGTACTTCCATGTGGTCTTCTCTTACCAAAGAGAGGGGCTGGAATTTTTCTCTCTATCCTCCTTCTTGGATTGTCTCCCTACTACTTCCTCTCTCCTCCTAGCCCCACCAATCTTGCTTTCCTATTGGCCAACAATGCTTTATTCATTAACCAATACAAGAAACATATTTACAGAATGACATCTCCCATACCCACAGTATCAGCATATTTATAGGATTTTCAGAACATAGATTAACACTGTGTTGCTTTATTCTGAATGGCTATGACACCAAATGAACTCTCTGTGTGTTCTTTGCCTTTATAGCTAATGAGTTGTTTATGTTGTTAGTAAACTATAGGCTCTCATTATTTTTAATATGTATTATTTATTCCTGCTGTAGATATTTATCTTTCTAGTTTGTCTTACCTTTAACTATATTATTTTGACCTGCTCCGTTTCTCACCTGGGCTGGTTCACTCCTCCTTATGCAACCTGGTGGTCCTCCGCTCCCAGCCGGTCACCCACCATAGTGATGCTGAACTTAGTGCAGACACCCGTTGGGCATAGCATTCTATACCTTAGAACTCATGGACTCAAGAGATGATCCTGTCTCAGCTTCCTGAGTAGCTGGGACTACAGGAGTGCACCACTGTGCCAGACTTAACTATTTTTTCTTAAGTGACATAACCATCAATACGTTTCTTTTAGGTTTGGGCCCCTTTGTGATATATTCAGGATTACTTAACTTGCTAATTTCCTAAGATTTATCATGATGCTCTCTGCTAATTTTGATTTTTGGTTGTTTTAATGACATTGAGCATAAGCTCTACCCTCTGAATACTCTGTAAGTGCACAGTGCAGTACCATTAACTATACATATGGTGCTACCCAACAACTCTCTAGTGTTTAATCAACCTTCGTATTTGAAAATATATACCCACTGACCAATAACTCCTCCCAGCCCCCAGTAATTATATGATTTTATTTCTGTATTTTATTATTCTGGATACTTCATATCATGAGACATTTATCCTTTTGTGAGTGGGTTACACTATTCCATTAGGCTATTTTACCTTTTCCAAACACTAGCTTCCTAGTATTACACCGGTGAAGTCTCACCAAGAGCAGGTCTGATGGGAAAACACCTACACAAATGAAAAAGCCACAAACTCAAAGTTGCTCACCAGACAGTCTTCCATTTTCCTGTAGACCTCAATTATCAGTGTGCCATGAGCTTTAACCTGACTGTAGCTCATGCTTAGAGTTAATTATTTCCCTTTTCAATTTACTATAAATGATTTGTAAATCCTTAATGGTCAAAAGGAAATCTAATTAGAGGAAGACAAAGGAACAAGGTAAGAAAGTCCATTTCACTGGCTGTTTGAACTAAACTTAGAAAGCTACCTTCCCCTCAGTTCTTCAGGATAATTAGCTGGGGAAACATTTATGTGTTATCATGTTCTGCCTTAAGTTTAAGGTTTAAAATGTATAAACTAAATTATAAAATCAGTTTTATTGGTACTAATGAATTTGTAGCTAGATAACAAATATTTAAATGGTCAAAGTAACTATCAATCTTCACATCAATGTAAATGTATGTTATATTTTATGGCACTGATCTTACCACAAGTAAAATGACAAATACAACATTTTTTACTAATAGCCTCAAATTCTTGTAATTCGCCTCTCATATGCTGTGTTCTTTTCATTTTACCTGCTTGTAGGTAGAACTTTCTGGTATCTACTTACTCTGTTTTTTGCAATGGTTATAATAGAGTCCTTCAAATTAAAAGAGAAATCTATTTTCCAAGCTTGTCATCACTGTCTTGGGTCTTGAGATATCTGGTCTAAAAACCTAATGCTAAATGGAGAACTGCTCCTCCCAGTGTTAAGATTTTCCCACAATCCTTTGGCATTTATTTCCCCAGCTGATGCTGCCTGCTGCTCTCCAGGTTCTCTGCAGCCTTCTGGTTCATCTTTAACTTGCCCTCCAACTTGAGCTTCTCCCCCCCACAATTCACTCTGGCTTTCCTCTCTTGATCAAGGGCACCTTCCAAGTGACAAAAAGAAAGACTGCTCAATTAAACAAATAGGCAGAATTTATACACTAAAAGAGTTCACATCAATCACTTTCTATGAGGAAAATGAAAATGATACATAGTTACAAAAGCATTTTAAAACAAGTACCATATGTAGCAATATGTTAACAAAAATAATTATAAAAATCAGTGATGGGTGGAAATTCTACAGGTTATGATTATAAGATATGTCCTAGACAAGGAACCAACTACAAGTGACTAGTTTGCTACTCAATTCCAGGGAGGAGCAGCTTGCCACCATTGAAAGCTCATTTCAAGGGTGGTTAAGTCCATTTATTCAAGGGTATCTCTTCATGAGAAGTAAAACATGTTCTTTGTAAATTCTTCACTTTTTGGCCCAACAGTGGGAAATCTGTCTCCACAAAATAATCCATAAGTACTTGAAATTCCTCCAGCATCACTGGTCCTTTCAATGTCCATGGTATGCAAGTGCATTCACTCTCTCATCGGTTATCATCTGGATTATAACATGCCATGTTCTGATACCCCACCAGATTGGTTAAAGCATTCCAGTTGTTTCTAAATTAATATTTTACCAGTTCCAAGGAAGCTAGATAACAGCTAAATTTTTGTTGTTATTGTTCATTGTTGTGTGTTCTAATAAATAATCTAGAATATAGAAAGTACTGTCAGGAAAGATATAAATTCAAATTTATATGACTGGGAGAATTTTTGAAAGATATATGCAAAAACCTGGAATCAGATGATTCATAGGTGATTGTGTTTCTCAAAATTCATATGCTGACATCCTAAAGTGTAAGATGCTTGAAGGCCACACCTTTGTGAATAAGTCACACAGAAAGACACTCATGAGTAGAACCCCATTCCCTCTTCTATGTGAAGATGCAGCAGGGAGATGGCAAAGTATGAAAGAGAGCATGGCTTTCATCAGAAATC
The DNA here is from genome assembly GCA_030556225.1 of Cricetiscus sungorus. Classification (NCBI taxonomy): domain Eukaryota; kingdom Metazoa; phylum Chordata; class Mammalia; order Rodentia; family Cricetidae; genus Cricetiscus; species Cricetiscus sungorus. Next base: position 27,378,315 of record JANBXA010000651.1, on the reverse strand, counting down.
ACAATCCTTCATCTGTGAGTTCTCAGTTTCCAGAACTGGAGTACATATTTCTGTTTTCATGAATTGCCAACTCTGTTCCAGCTTTTTATAGCAGCCAAGTGCAGTAACACAATAAGGAGAGAGAGGGAGGGGGTATGAGTAAGTGTGCATGCTTGTGTGCGTATGTGCACGTTGTGTGTGCTTGCATGCACATGCATGTGTGTAAAATTAACCATAATTTTCTATGTTGGGGATTTGTGAGATATAGATAGTAAAGAAAGACACAGTAATGGCTAGAAATGATAGAAAAGCCAATAAAATAAAATAAAAAGCCAAGGCAATAAAACACTAACTACCATCTTTATCAAATTTATAAAGACTAAGAGGATTGGAAGGAATAAGAATGGGAGTGAATACACATACTCTGTCATCCGGGGAAGGGGAAGGAGAATTATGAACCTATACATTGATACTTCTATTTCACAAGGTGTGGAGAGGTGGAACAGGAAATGCCACTTAGAATCTTAGGAGTATATTTTCAGAAGTGTAGTTACAACATCACTTGTCACATATAAAAAAATAAACAAATATCAGCATGTCACTGGAGATTGCATAGCCTTTCAAACCAGCTCAGTTTTCATTCCAGCAGTATCAAATAGATCACCAACATATCTTTGGGGCAAAGCCAAAGTTCTGGGTGGGCCTGAGCTGAGATTCCTAAAAGTTTAAGGGAATCCCCCAGGCTGCTGAAAGTGGCAACATGGGGATTTCTTTGCTTCTTAATGTTGAAAGAGAGAAAATGAGGCTTAGAAGTTTGAGAAATAATAAAGAATATATTATATAGCAAATAAAGGCAGAAAAATAAAGGACAGCCATGAGGGCCCATTCAGGAAACATACAAACTAAAGCAATAACTGAAATACAAAAGTAAAAGTTTTCCTGAAATTAAGTAAATAAAAACATTTCTTCTTAGTCATGACTAATAGACACTCCCACTCCTAATTGCCTTGGTTTTTTTTTTTTTTGTTTTGTTTTGTTTTGTTTCGTTTTTGTTTTTGTTTTTTTTGGTTTTTTTTTTTTTGGTTTTTTGTTTGTTTGTTTGTTTGTTTTTTGGGTTTTTTTTTTTTTTTTTTTTTTTTTTTTTTGCAGCTGCCTCTGTAGATCTGGCCAGGCTCTTGGTATCAGTAATTAAAACAAGCTATGATGCTTTGTCTTTCCTGAGAGGTCTTTCTAGATTTTGTAGGCATTTTCTAGCATGCAGACTCCCATCCCCCAACCTGCAAGTTAAAACTTCTCTCTGGTGTGCTACTAATCATCTGTGCACTGAATCTGAGGCACCAGGGGTGAGGGTGAAGTAGCAATCAAATATTTACCCTGGCTGTATTTACCTTCATTGTTGGGTGGCCTCTGGCTGAGATCATTGCATCCTTGTTCCCTTGATGAGGAACTGGCATCCCCTAGTTCAGTAAGCTTTTACCAGGTCCTAAGTTGTTGCTCTTCAGGCAGTCATGGGGAAAGCTTGTTAGGCAAGTTATCCCGAATGTACTGGCTGGTTTTGTGTGTCAACTTGACACAAGTAAGAGTCATCAGACAGGAAGGAGCATGAGGAAATGCCTCAATGAAATCCAGCTGTTTCTCATTTAGTGATCATTAAGGGAGGGCCCAACTCATGATGAGTGGTACCATCTCTGGGCAGGTGGTCCCGGGTACTATAAGAAGGTGGGTTCAGCAAACCACAGGAAGCAAGCCAGTAAGCAGCTCCCCTCCATGGCCTCTGTATCAGTTCCTGCCTCTAGAATTCCACCCTGTTTAGGTCCGTGTCCTGACTTGATGATGAACAATAATGAAAGTGTAAGCCAAATAAACCCTTTCCTCCCCAACTTGCCTTTTGATCATAGTGTCTCATTGAAGCAGTAGAAAGCCTAACTGTGACACTGAAACACAGGAATGTCATCTTCAGACTCCAGACCTGCATGTACTTCCTCCAGGGTCTCTACTGACAGGACAACTCTTCATTGTCACTGTCTACGGTGAACATAGCCCTGGCCCATTTCCATAGTCCACTCAGTTTGTCTTCAGCTCAAGGTTCTCATACTGCACATGCCCAGAAGTTATTGGTACCTCCCTTGTGTACTGCTGAAGTGAGGCCAGCCTTATGTGGGTAGCACGGGCATAGAAGGGTCAGTGGCAGCTGTTTCTGTCTCTCAGTATGTTATCTTTGTAATTAATGTCATATCATATATCTTCTCAGACTACAACAAAGTAAAAGCATATATTAACAAAAACAAAAGTTATACAAATATATGAAAATGGAATAACATGCTCCTAAATTATTAATAGTAGCTAAATAAATTAAAAAATAAATTTAAAAAACATGTAGAAATAGTTATAAATAACAATATATCTGTGGTACATTGCCAAGGCATCTCTGAGAAGAAAATTTATAGCAGTAAGTGCACATATTCAATAAAGAAAGGTATGACATTATAACCATGTACCTCTATGCCTTAGTAAGTTGAGAATAAAACAACCCTGAGTTAGTAGAAGAAAAGCATAATAAAAGTTAATTAGACCCAAAATCAGAACCAAAACATTATGCAAGAGATCAACATTAACAAAAATTTGCTGTTTTAAAATGATCCAAAAATTGACAAATATTTGGTTGGACTAAGAAGAAAAAAATAAAAAGATGAAAATGAGGAATTGTAATTAATACCACAGAAATATAAAATAGAATTGAAAATTGCCATGATGCTCAAATAATATTTTAAAATATTCTTCCTTTAAAAAATACCACATTACCTGATGGCTTTACTGATAAATTCTTTAAAAAGTTTTAAAGGAGTATTACAATTCTTAAACAATTCCAAAGTACTAACTTGAAAAGAAGCCAGTCAAACTCCTTTGGATTAGCATTGCCTGAATACCAAGCCACACACAGGTACCATAAAAAAAAGAATGCCACTGATTTATATTCTCTATGGATGTAGATGACAAATTTCAGTGGAACACTAGCATTCAGTAGCACATCAGGATTATACAGGATACATGAGTGAGATCCATCCCAGAGATTCAGGGATGGTTTAACATGAGCAAATCACTGAAAATGATAACACATGTGAACAAAATCAAGGTCTAAAACTGTTTGATCATTATTAATACATGAAAAATAACACAAAACAAAATTTAAAAATCAATATGACCCAACATCCACTCATGATTTTTAAAAATAGGTATCAAAGGATACATACCTCAACATCTCCATATCTGTGAGAAACTCCCATAGACTGACCCAGGGAAAGCAGACAGTGTATCTCCATGGATAAGGTAGAAGATAAGGATATCCACTTGCATTAATTTTGTTTAAAATAGTGCTGGATGTCTTAGCAAGAACAATTAAACATGAGAAAGAAATACAAGGGATCTGAAATGGACAGGAAGATTGTTTCATTTTATTTGTAATAAAACTTAAATATCAGTAAGATGGTAGAAGTTGTAAATTAATTTACTAAAGTCACAGGATATAAAATTAACATACAAAGGATTATGAAAAACATAAGGAAATTAATACCCCAGTAGTGAGAAAAATTTAAAAACAATACTAACCACAATAGCTAAATAACATAAAATAAGAGAAACAATTAGGTATAAATTTAGCCAAAGAAGTAAAATAACTCTACCTAGAAAGGTAAGATAGAAAGAGCTGAGGTAGCTCAGATTTGGGTTTTATCTTAGAACCCAGGTTAACAAAATGGGGGGGGTGGCACACACACTTGTACTCCCAGCACTGGTGAGGAAGCAACAAGTAGATTTCCAGGGCTTTCTGGACAGGCAGAATAGCCTATCTGGTGAATTCCAGGCTAGTGAGAGATCTTACCTCAACTTAGAAAGAAATATAGTCACACTGGACTTCCTCAGGAGCAATGCTTGAGGTTGCTTCTGACCACTACATGCAAGCACACATGTCTACACCTACACATACTCATATATACATGCACACATCCCTAAGAAATTTACAAAACACTGGTGGGAGGGAACGCAGACAGCTGAAAAAAATATTTTATGTTCAAGGAACATGAGAACTAATACTGTCAAGATGACCACATTAACTAGAAAGAGCTATATATGTGGCTCAATTCCCATCAAAATACTAATGATTTTCTTACCAAAAATAGAAAAACAGTCTTAACCTTCATGTGGAAGCACAAAAGACTCAGAATAGTCAATGCGCTAATGAGGTTTGTAAAGGGGGATGGAAGTATACCAACTTCATGGTATACCACAAACCTACTGTAACCCAAAGAAGATATGGTCCATGAGAGTGTGTGAGTGCATGCACACACATGCGCGCCGCACACACACACACACACACACACACACACACACACAGCAGAAAACCATAGGACACAACAGAGAACCCAGAAATTGCCCACATTCAAACAGCCTAATGATTTCTGATAAAGGCACTTAGAACACACAGCTAAGGAAGGGCTCATCTCTTTAGCAACTAATGCCATAAAAACTGGTTACACATCAAGGAGAATAAAACTCAACACTCAAAATATATCAAAACTTAAACATAAAATTGGAAAAAGAGTTGTTCATCATTGCAAAAAGTCCTAATTAATATAATGAATGTTATTTCTACCTTGCCAACTACAATCCTTCCTTGGCCTCCCAAGTGCTGGGATTACATGTATGAGCCACTATACTGGCAAAAATAAACTTTTAAAACTTACAAGAAAAAAAGAGAGAAAGGAAGAAAGAAAGAAAGAAAGAAAGAAAGAAAGAAAGGAAGGAAGGAAGGAAGGAAGGAAGGAAGGAAGGAAGGAAGGAAGGAAGGAAGGAAAAGACAAAGAGTAGCTGGGTAGGGTGGCATACGCCTTTAATCCCAGCACTCAGGAGACAGAGGCAAGCAGATCTTTGTGATTTCAAAGTAAACCTGGTATGCAGAGTGAATTCCAGGACAAATAAAAGTCACACAGAGAAACCCTGTTTCAAAATATGAAAAAATAGAAGTAGAAGAAATACAGTAATAAAAACGCCACGTAAAGATGGAAAGCAAAGAGAAACCTTGGATACTATACGTGATTCTGTTGTCTTTAAATCGTTTGACTGCTGAGGAAATAACAACAACTGTTAAAAGAAATACTGCTGGATTAATTCAATTAACATATTTTAAAAATGCTTTGACACCAAAATTTAAGTCTAAGGATAAGTTACTGGGGAAAAAGTTTTCTATTTTTGTTTCCACAGAAAATGAAAAGCTGTAGATTCCTTCTAGACTAACATGGTTTGATCACGCCAGACCCCCTGAAACAGTGTTCCAGGTGATCGAACATTCAAAACAGTTAGGACAAGACAGCCTTGTAGACTACAGCCAAAATTTCTGTGTCTTCTCAAGATCCCCCATGACAGCGCCCCCTACCAGCAGGAAGCAGTTTGGAAAGAATGATGCCCAAATTCCCAAATATTGTCTATAAATGCTTGTTTTCATTTATGGAGTTGGTTATAAATTGTTAATGACCACAATCAATATTTTTAAAGGTAAAAATGGGATTATGGTATAGATATGAATACTTTGTTTTGGAATGGATTTTCATTAATTGATAAAATTTAAGGTCAATTTTGTGATATGTATATTTCTCCTCTTGTTTAGGTATTGTGTTTATATAGCTCATTTAGAATGTGATGTATAATTTAACACAGATTATAGATAATTACCTATGATAGTGAAAACAGAGTTAAGTTAGTTAGGTTTTCTAGATATACAGAGATGTATTTGCGATGAATAGGCATTCTTCAAACCTTTCAAAGACCTACAGAATATGGCATTTAAAATGGTTTAGGGATTTTCTTGACAGTGAGACATAACTGTTCCTGGCAATATCCCCTGCATCAGAAAAGAATATGGACATAGAAGAAACACATGATGAAGTTTGCTTTCAATATGGCAAGACTAGCCATTTGGGCAAGGTACTGTTCTTCTGGTCTGTTTGGCTTTATGCTCTATAAACTGGACATGCAGGGCCTACAGGAAAGTGACTGCTGAAACAAGATGGACATTGATACAGGGTTCCTGATTCCTGGAAGAGTCTGCAAGACATTCTGCAGGACACAGTGAAATGTGACTGACAAACTGCCAATACAGGCAGCCAGTTTAAAGTTTTCTGCTTTGCTGAGGAGACTGTCAGACACACTATGGCCTATGGGCTGAGGATGGAACATTACAGAAGAACTTCAGGTGACTGACCAGGCAGTGAGTTGTCTCTGTCATTTCTAGAGTTTATGTATTATCCTTCTGTGGTCTTTGAAGGAGTTGAAGATAGATAGTTATGGTTATACTTTTCCTAAGTTAGGATTAAAGATAAGTTACATATAAGGCTTTAGACTCACAAAGATAAGGTAGATGATGAAACGTTTTCTTTAAATTACTTGCTAAATGTTAATGGACTAAATATTGTTAACTGTGATTCTTAGTTGGTAACTGTTTTGTTATATAGTTAGTTATGTTAAGGTTAAAACCCTTCTTTTATTTTAGACAGAAAAGAGGAGATGATGGGAGATGTCATTCTGTAAATATGTTTCTTGTATTGGTTAATGAATAAAGCACTGTTGGCCAATAGGAAAGCAAGGTGGGACTAGTAGACAAGGAGGATTCTGGAAGTAGTAAGGAGGAGTCAGCATGTAGAGACTTGAGAAAGCAGAATGCCAGTCTCTCTCTCTCCGGTAAGATGAGACCACGTGGAAATACTTAGATTAATAGAAATGGGTTAATATTTAAGACAGAGCTAGCCGATAAGAAACTAGTAACTGGCCAACAGCATTTATATCTAATACAATGTCTCAGTGTGTTATTTGAGGCTGGCGCTGCACCTGGACCAGACCAGCAGGGAAAAAACCTTACTCATAACAGGAAACTATAAGTTTTTTACAACAAAGAATTTCAAGATAATGTGTAGGAATTATTTTTGTTTTATATTAGACCTCCAAACCCAGGGAACAAAAGTCAAAATTAACAAATGAGATTGCATGAAACTGAAAAGTTCTGCATAGCAAGGGAAGTAAGAGAATTAAGACAAAAGCTACAGTTTATCCAGAATACAAAAGACCCTAAAAAGGCTGAGCCTGCATGTGAAAGTACAATTAAACTAAATAGACATTTCTGAAAAGATGGCACACAAATGGCCAACAAGAATATGATGAAAAGCTTCATATTACTAATCACCATGAAAATGCAAATCATAAGTATAATGAGATATCATTTCTTCCCAGTTAGAATGAATACCATTATAAAGACAAAAGTAACAAATGCTGGCAAAGATGTGGACAAAGGGAAACTCTATTATACACTATTAGTGAGAATGCAAATTTATATTGGTATTATGGAAGTCAGAATGGGCATTCTTAAAAAAATATATATATATATATATTTTACATAATATATATACATAAATATATAATCCTACAAAATTCTGTTATATATAGTATACATAAAATTCAACAATTCCACTACTGTGTGTGTGTGTGTGTGTGTGTGTGTGTGTGTGTGTGTGTGTGTGTGTGCCTGTGTGTGTATGTGTCCTGTATCTTCAAAGGATACAAAATCATTATACTCCTAAGTTATATTCCCATATTCCCATGTTATTGCAGCACTATTCCCAACTGTTAAAATATGTAATCAGTGCAGATGTTTATAGTAGATAAGAACATAAAGATAGGTCAGTAGTCATAAAAGGTGGAATGATATTTGTTCATAAAAGAAATTAAACCTGTTATAGCCAGATGAATGGAACTGGACATCATTATAATGTTTGAAATAAACCAGGGCCAGAAAAGCCAACAGCATATATTCTTAAGTATTTGTGAAACTAGTGAGCCAATCTCGTAGAAGAAGGACATGGAATAACAGTTGCTACAGACTGGGAAATGTTAAGGGAGGCATGAGGGGCACCAAAACCCAGAGTAAGAATTCTTATAGCAAGTGCAAAACTCAAAACTGTCAGTACATACAAAAACAGTCAGACACTGTTACCTTAATTTGATCATGACATAGTATGCGCATGTATTGAATTACAATAATGTACTCGTCCTCTGTAAAGATGTGTACATATTATGTCATACTAAAGAAAAAATATTGCGAGTTGTGTATATATGAAGACAGTCTGCCAATCTGTCTGCCCACTGCTATCTATTCATGGCATCAACTTGCTGGCCCAGCTTTACGCTTGCTTTGTTCATGTTGCTGGGTTTCTCCTCATCTACACGCAGATGCTCCCAGGTCTGCTGCTACATCTGCTGCTGGGTCTCTCATACATACAACCTGCACTGCACTGAGAAGTTTGCTGACTTCCTCATTTAGAGAGTGTATTTCTGGGCTGGAGAGATGGCTCAGCCATTAAAGGCTAGGCTCACAACCAAAAACATATGAGAGTGTACTTCCTCAGGCAGGATGCTGACCTGTGGGAAGACGACAAAGATGGTCTTTTAAAGTTCAACATACTCATGAGGTATCTAAAGTTATCAATAGTTATTTAGTCAAATCCATGACATAGTTTTCCAAATTCTAAATTTATTTTTCTAACACTAAGAAAGAAGCCAATTTTCATATTCTGGTCAATAAGTCTCAGTATGTGAACTACTCACAGAATGGTAACCATATCACTAAAGGTAATTTCACTTTCCTTTGTCTATCCAGGGGGAATGTGCTGATCATGCTGTACCTCAGTGTCTCCAGAGCACAGCAGTAAAGGAAGGGTTCCAACAGCACATTCAAAGAGAGAAGCTGGCTATCTGTCCCTGGGGAGCAACAGGAAGTCCTGCTGTTTCATCATCTGCCAAATTATGTTCTTCTTGGAGATTAACTGCCTATCAAATGCTTCATGCAGACACCTCAATAAAGTCAATTACCATGCCTACATTAAAACCACAGCTCAAGTTTAAAAAAAAAAAAAAAAAAAAAAAAGCAAAGACCTTAACCTTAGCTTAGCAGTCCCAACCCCTTTGGGGGTTACATGTTAGATAACCCGAATATCAGGTCTTTAGGTCATAATTTATAAAAGTAGCAAAATTACAGTTATGAACTATCAGCAAAGTTGTTTTATGGTTGGGGGTCATCACAACATGAGGAACTGTATTAAAAAAGGGTTGCAACTTTAGGAAGGTTGAGAACTACTGCCTCTACTGGAATTAAGGCTGAACTCGAGTCATTATCTAAGCCGCAGGTTCAGACACATCTCAGATCACCTTTTAGCAAAGGGTATTATGTTCATTCTTGTTCCAAAATGGATGTTGACCAGTCCAATGAAACTATTTTGCTGTGTTGGGTTTCAGATACAATAATAGTTCACTTGGTAGATTAAATGGCGTTCCAGACATTCAAATAGAAAATCAGAGTAGGGACTAGGGAGGCTACCGCTCACCAGGCCCTTTACTTTATTCGGGTCCTGGCTCCTGTCACTGTAAAATTGCAGACCACTGTATTAATTAACTTAACACAGTACTTCTGATATCCCTGCCTGGTTTGAGAGAAGAATTCAGGCATCTACACTTTCCTAACACCACAGAAACAGTACCTCGTGCTCTGCTGCACATTTCTCCTCTGACTTCGCCAAGATTGTTTCCAGGTCATTGATTTCCTTCTTCAACACAGAGCATTCATCTTCCAGTTTCCGCCCCCTGGCAGTCAGCTCAGAATTTATCTCCTCTTCTTCCTCCACCCGCCCAGACAGCTCCTTGACTCTGGCCTCCAGCTGCATCTTGGATTTAATCAGCAACTCACACTGCTCCTCGGCATTTACCAGGGTCTCTTGCTCCTGCCATGATGAGGAGAAAATTGGTGCCAACAGCTGGAAGTAATTTATCAGCTGGGTGAAAATGCTGCCTAACACAAAGCAAGGAGATAATTGCCTGCCCTCTGCCCAAACTTTTACCTACCTTTCCCAGGCAGCTGAGATATTATTCCTAGATCTTGATCCTGTGTTGAGATGTGGAGGGTAGAGGAGATGCGTGTGTTTGGGCGAGCCTTCCCTCTTTCAGGCCCCTTCAGTAGATTAGGTGACCTCTTCTACGGCACTCAATAGAATCCTTATGGCCTAAAGGAGCTGACACTCCTCCAACCATCAGTAACCTGCTGCTTAAATCACAGCTTCGGGACAAATCAATGTGGGCACGTAGTTGAAGCTCATGCCTGCTCAGAATAGTCTTTTAACAAAGTATTATTCCCTTAGAGAATAGAATGTTTGTATCATTATTTTAAATGCAGCAATCCACTTGTCTAATATATAGTAATAAATTGAGCTGAAATATATATATTTATACAGAGATGAATTTCAAATGCATAAGGTTACTTACAAGTCACTAACTAGATTTCACTATTATTTTCATTTAAAACCCTTGCCTCTAAAATTCTGCCAGCAGCAAATCCCACAAGCTATTCACATAGAACACAGAATATACTTCTTTTATTCTTTCCCATATTCTGTTGGCTAGTGTCATGGAATTATCCATTGTTTTCATGTTGAAGACAAAATTAAAAATAAAGAGGTACCTTTAGAAAATAATGTTTTAATTACATGTATTTGGGTGTGCCCATGTGAACCACCCTGTGTGAGAGCTGGAAATCAAAGCCAGGTCCTCTACAAGGGCAATACAGTTCATTTAGGCACTGAGCTGTCTTTTCGGTCCCCAAAGTGGCTTTTTGTTAGCAAAGATTTTTTTTCTATCTTCGAATCCCTCTAAGTGACTTCTTTAGAACTTGTCCTTGTTTATTTTTTCTGCCACTGTGATAAAACACCCTGCCGAAAAGCAATTTGATATTGCTCCATCTTTTACATTACAGAACATCGTTGAGGCCAGCCACAGTAGGAGCTCAATGTAAAAGCAATGGGAGAATGCAGTTTCTTGATTTGCTCAGCTTACACAAGGACCACCTACCTGGGGTGGTACTGCCTACAGTGGATGGTCCCTCCCACATCAATCATTAATCAAAGACACACCCTACAGAGAAGCACACAGGCTGATCTGATGGAGACAATTCCTCAGTCGAGGTTCCCTCTGCCCCAGGTGATTCTAGTTTGTGTCAAGATGATGAAAACTAAGCAGCCCAGAGGGCAAACGATTCTCATGGTTTGTGAGTCAGTTTTCAAAGATATTTGTGTGCAAGGATTCCTTGCAGTCTAACTTCACACTCATCTTCATCATCCATCTCTACAACTCATCCATCCCCTGCTATATGTCAGGTTGGGAAATTGGGTAACCACCCATATGACTCACTCAAGTGACATTAAGTCATTAGCCCAAGACCAGAATCAAGTTTAAAAACTGGAGCTATTTACAACTGCCTAGGTAACAGCTGTAGAGATGGATAGAAAAGTCAATATTCACTATCACTGAGACCAGAAAAAAAAATCCTAAATTGAAAAACACAGTCAAGATATTTGGGTATTGTAAGATTTTTGTTTGTGTTCTGATTAAAAAAACAAAACAACAACAAAAACCTTAGTGATTAGAGAGTGGAGCTAGCCACTAGGTAATCACAGAGGTCTGGAGGTCTGTACAGATAGAAGACAGGAAGTGGTATGGGTGGGTAGAGAGAAAAAGGTGAAAGGTGATAAATCGGGGAGTAGACAGGAGCTCAGCCCCTTTCCTCTGGGGAATTTGAGAGGTAAGAGGTGACTGTGGCTGGTCCTTTACTTTTCTCATGCCTCAGATTTTATACCAACATTTGACTCCAAGTTTTTATTATTAACACTAATTAAGGTCACGCTTCAGGGTATGGTCTATGCAGAGAGGCTCCCAATGTCTGAACAATAATGATGTTTGATTTTTGTTTACCCCAGATTGACACACAACACTACCTCTGTTATATTCCATTCAGAATGTGTAAAGGACCTGGCACCAACTCTAAATGGACAGTCTAGTACCCTAACAGATCCTTTCATCAAACATGATAGTGAGATTCAGGGGTTTGCTTGTAGTGAAATTGTAGGAAGTTTTAGTCAATGCAATTGTCCTCTCATGAGATTTCAATGTTAATTGGAATGAATCAATTCAGTTCTCTTGGTATCTAGAACACATGAAGGATTGCAAAAGAATTCTTTTTCCACTTGTTATTAAATGTGTCCCTTTAAATACATTTTTGAGATGCCCCATAAACCTGTCAACCTTTTCCTCACAGTTATAATTGGAGGGCACTTCAGTCTTCATGAGTTTGTTCCAGAATTTGACTCTGCGTTTTCCAGGCCTCTCTCAATGATTTATTCCAAGCTTTTACTTACTGTGCCTCTGCACAAGGTGCAGCTGTGTCTGTCTTTCATGCCACTTGAACAGCACATCCTCTACTGACAGGAAGAATCATAGAGGCTAAGAAGCCAGGCTTTACCCAAGGCTGCCTCATCTTAAAAGCCAAACATGTGATCAACTATGATTTTGTAGTGTGTATGTATAGTCAGTCAATTGGATTTGGACCAGGACTCAGGGATTTGGGTTTTTAACAAGCATCTCAGATAAGACTGGAATGCGCTAATATTCTAGAATCACTGCTATGTTAAATAAATAGAAATCTGGGTACAGAGTCTTATGAAAAATGTGACCTATAAGAAATTGGCTAATATCAGCCGGGTGTTGGTAGCGCACATCTTTAATCGCAGCCCTCAGGAGGCAGAAACAGATGAATCTGTGTGAGTTCAAGGCCAGCCTAGTCTACAGAGCTAGTTGCAGGCTCCAAAATAATACAGAGAAACCCTGTTTTGAAAAACCAAAAAGAAATTGGCTAATATCAAAAGTAATTTGGTCATTCTAAAATAACAATATTTTCTGTCTTTATAAAACTTCTTTTTTCCACTGTTTTTGTAAGTTAGAGAACCTATAATAAAAGTGGGTACAACATTCTCCTGTCCTTTGGGGGTTTGGTACTCAAAGCAGTCAGGGAGCCAGAGAGAAACATGGGTATGAATTTGTTGTGACATGGACATGAGACATGGAGGCTTGAATGACAAGGAGTGTGATGCTACAGATTGCAGATTTATGCAGTGAGAATTCACTGCATACTTCAGATGTCTACACATCAGAGATGCTTATCTCATGGAGATCTAGACCTCATTTAGTAAGGCTATGAGGAATACTGTCACCAGAGATGCACATAGGATGAAGATACCATATTTATCAGGGAGATAAGGAATACTGCCTTCTGTATGTGCTAGCTGTCTTCATTGCTGGATTCTTGTGTGAAGAGCTCTTTCCCTCACATTACAGCTTGGGGATTTTCCCCATAGGACTACAGTGTTGTAATCACTTTCTGGGCAGTTTTCCCTGTGCATTGGTATACAGGATGATTCCCCCAGCAATGTGTGATTCTGACAGGAAAGTAATCGCCATCAATACCCTTACTCTCTCAACCAGGCAGACACAGAAGCCTGCCCTACTGCAGTTAACTTCTTTGGCAGACAGCTAGTCAGTGTTAGAGTCCAGGCAAAGAGACTTCTAGTGAGACATTCACAGATGCCCAAAGACAAGAATTATGACATGTCTTAAGTTTTTGAGCCATAGCTCCTAAAAAGATAGGGAACAAGATTGTCCTGGATTTGCTCTGCCAGCAGATAGAGTAGTGCTATCCCAAGATAACCATACTTAAATCTTAAAGCAACACCTTAAAGATTATTTTTGCCATGCTCATGATTTTCACTGATTATAATCTTTACATTTAAGAAAACAACAATGCACATGTATTACTCTCTGAGATTTCCCTTATGACTTAGCCTCTCTCTCTCTCTCTCCCTTAATCAGCCTCATTTCCCTTTAAGAAGTTCTAGGAAGCTTAAACCACTCCCACCTTGAGCCATGGAGAAGGCTGACAGTTCCTTCTTTGTGTAAAACTTTTCTCTCTTTCTATGACCTTGAAAAACTCTTTTCTTGCACCCTGCTAGAGCCAGGAAATTTCTGATTGTAAGTGTATATTAGCTGGAAACTTACAGCTCAGCAGAACAAAAGGAGAAAGGACTGGGGAGGTAGTAGCTGGGGGTGGGGGAGAGCTGGTAGAAGTTAGCAAAAATGTAAGGGGTAAGAATGTAGGAAAAAGAAGTATAGAAGGAACAAGTGTGAAAAGATGTGTTTTCTATAGCCCTCATACTTAGATCCTTTTGAACCCCGAGTGAAAGCTATCAAGGCAGAACCTTGAAAAATTTTGAGAGTGTAGAGTCTAGAACACACATATTTTAAAAAAGTTTCTCATTGGTAAGAAATATTAACTAGATTTTTAAGACAATTGTTTTCAACTTTGGCCAGACACCATTCTTTCATCAGATCATTCATATCCTGCTTAATAGAGAATATCTGAGACTGGGCATGTGGCGGTGTTTTGTTGTATTGTTAGTTTGTCTGGTTAGTTATTTAAATTTATTTTTTAAGTCTCACAAATGGATTTGACACAAAGGCAAGGTTGAGAATTGAGATTTAAGAACTCAATTCATTAGTAATAGGGATTTGTACTAATATAGTAAAATAAGCAAGCAAAGCAAAAACAAACACAACAGAAAAACAAACAAAGGTTTCAGCAAACACATCTAGGGAGGGATGAGCTATAATAATCCGGAAGAATCAGCCAATACTTTCTTGGGAGCAACTAAAATCCTGCTTGTCCCTCTGTTCATGGATGGTGAGTGAGAGATGAATTTAAATTGAAATGAAGTCACTAAGTAAACAAAACAAAACAAAACTGGGTGTCATGTGCTTTTGCTTTCTGTGTTTGATGGCCATCTATGGTATTTATATGCATATGCTTCTCTGCCCTTTCCCTATCAATACTAGTGCCCTGCAACACAGAGACTACTTAGAGCTGGTTTGGAAGAACACAGGGTGGAGCTGCTTGCTCTGCTTGCTGTGAAGCCTTACTCTTCCAGGACAAGGGAGGCTGGCTTTGTTTTCCACTCCTCCCTCTGAGATTCTGAGTTCTCCAAGGCATTCTATAGTTGTTCCCTTTCCCTCTTCCTTCAGCCCAAATGTCTCCTTCCCCATTCTTAGAGTTAAGAAGCTGAATCCTGAAGAAACACCTCATCCAAGGTTGGCTCTTCATACTCGTGAAAGTCCTTATGTTCCTCTGGAAAAAATGAAGCTCTTTCTTAATTCAAGAGTAAACAAAGAAAAGCAAGTTAATTTGGATGAAAGGGGGGTTATTTGTTTAATGAATATTCATAACATGCACTTTGTTTTAGGAGTCATAATACATTTCCATTAGTGTTCAAGACCTTCTAATATTGGGATTTTCATGTGATGCTGTCAAAGCACATGAGCGATTTTTAGGGATACAGATTAGGTAATCTGAAGAGTTCCCTTTATGACTCTTCTGAAAGCTCAGCCCCAGAGTAACAAGCAGAGAGGAAGCTAAAAACAATAGTATAATTGAATGCTCAGCTTTGATCACAAAAGGAGGGAGCCTCTCTCTGTACCTTAGAATCTGTGTTTTCATATGCACCAGGCAGAGGCCAGACAGCAAGCTTCAAATGTTTCCATTATTAAAGAAAAGAAAGGGTTTTAGAAAACCCACACATTCACAGAGAAGGATGTCAAGGAGAAGACAAATGAGACATTCCTGGAGGAGAAAGACCCATACTACAGAAGGTTTGGGGTCATTTCACTGTTATTGTGGTCCAATGTCACCAGAATATCTAATGTTTATATACTCTAATTGGAACAGAAACATACAAGTAATGATCACTATAGTTTTTTATGCCACTAATGCATGCCATTTGGAGATTTGGGAGAGAAAAGCATAGAAATTCATTGAAGAATACATACTAAATCAAAGCACTAGAGATTCTTTTAGATAAATCATCCTCACACATTTTTCTTAAAATCTAAAATTACAAAGCACATAAAGGAAAGTCAGGAATCCATAGAATGAACACCTACAATAATAAATTTGATTAAAACCCTGATTTTCAGATAATTAAAGAATCTTATAGATCCTTCAATAATGCAGAAATAAATACATATCAAGTGGAAATCATAAATATTTGACCTTTTTCTGGGATAGTACTATGCAGTATGTCACTGTCCTGTGTCGATGGCCAAAGGTCTCAGGCAGCCATTCACTCGCCAGGGACTTATACCTTATGACATGTAGTGTTGACCACCATGTTCTGTAGGCTATATGTGTCAAATACACATTTGACATGTTTTGATTTGTCAGGACTTAATCACATCATAACACAGAGAAGAACTTTACTTGAAAGACAACCAAATAAAATGTCTGAAACAAAATTACACAAATTTAAACAAAATACAATAAAGTCAAACATTCACTAGATTATTAAGCAGCTGCTTAGACAAGCTGATACAACCTAGAAACTAAAGAAAATAATTAATTCTATGTTCCCAGGGTTGAGGCTTTCTTAGTGGTTCTAAGATCCAGGCTGTGGCAGTGTCAGGAGAGACTAACAGCCTCTGACACTAGGTCTCCCTCTCTAGGTTCACACTGCAGGCACATCTCTGTGTTACTAGGTATCAAGCTGCTATCTCTATGCTCCAGGTTCTGTCGGTATGGCCTGAGCTCAAGCACCATGACATACCCAAGTTTCAGACTTTCTTTCAAGGACTTGACTGTGTCCTGACATCAGCAAGAGATAGCATAGTCTAGAATGCTAGCAGCAGCCATGCCTGGGCATTACACCAGCTGTTCTGCCCAGACCCTTGAGTGGAATTGCCCATGAAAAACTTTCTCTACCTAAGGGAGTTCAGCAAGATTAGGAGAGGATCCTGCTTCTTTAGTTTCACAAATATCAAAACAATGGCTGTCCATGAATAATCATGAGGACATAACAGTACATGAATAAAATAAAGTATCACTTTATCCTTAAGAAATGGAGATCTATTTGACACAGGATGACCCAAAAAATACAATTTAAAAATAAAATTGCATACCTAGGGGAGATAGGTGTATCTTAGAGGACTTTGAGACATAGACCTTTACAAACCCAAGCCAATCCATAAATTCAGACCTTTCCAAACAAAAGCCAATTCTTCCTTCAGAAGGGCAGACGCCAATGCAAAGTTGCAAGGCACATGAAGGATCAAGTATTCACAGCACAATAAAAAGAACAAAATAAAATCTAGCATCTCATCTTTCAGCAATGAAAGACCAAGAATTATCCAAAGAATTTTAAATGTCCATCTAAAAAAATTAGAACAGAACAACTAAACAAAATCAAGAAAGTAACACATGAACAAAATGAGAAATTCAGCAAAGAGATAAAATCCTCAGACTAGAACCAAGCACAAATTTAGGGGCTGCAAACCCCTAACTTCATGTCAATCACTGACAAGCAAAATTCAACAGAGAACTTGAACACCATACTCAAACAACCATGAAAAAGTAAAGAAAATCAACAAGGCTCAAAAGACAGGTCATTTAAAACAAAACAATTATGAGAAGGAGAACAAGAAAAAAAGATTGCAAAAGAGCTAAGGAGGCATATTTGATCCAAAAGGGACATGATAAAAATGCTCCAAACCAAACTCGGGTCTTCTGGAAGAGCAGGCAATGCTTTGACTACTAAGCTGTTTCTCAAGTCCTCATATGTCTTCTCCAATCATGCTGGTATAAAATTAGACATAAAAATAGAGAGAGGGTAATTTGGAAAATTCAAAACTTCAGAAATTAAGAAGTCAGCTCTTGTATGGCCCATGCACCAAATAAGAGATCAAAGGAAAAATTAAAAAGTAATTTAGTAAATATAAATATAAGCGCAGCATATTAAAACTCATGAGATACATCAAAACCACTTCTAAGAGCTTATTATGGTAAATGTCTGCATTAAAACAAAATATGTCAGTAGTAGCCTATCATATTATTCCAGGAAACTAGAGTAAGAAGCACAAACTAGGCAGAAAATTAACATATGAAACTAATGAGAAAAATACACAAGGTAAAAATAGATAAATAAAAAATTATTAATGAAAATACCATCAGTATTTAGAAAAGTTGGTGGTAAATATTTAGCACAAAAAAGCTTGCAATAAATAAAATTATAAATGAAAGGTGAGAAAGTAGCTGATTAACCAAAAAAACAATGTATAGATAATTACTACAAAAAAAACCCAAACAAACAAAAAGATAAGATAAGGCATTATGTTACAGTAGGTTCTTCCAGCCGGCTGTAGCAGGTCCTGCCGCCATGGTCCTGCCACCACATGAGCACCAAATAACACTCAGAGACTCTGTATATGATACAATCCTGTTGGCCAATTACCATTATTGTTTATGGGCTAGCTCTGTCTTAATTATTAACCCATTTCTACTTATCTAAGTATTTCCACGTGGTTATCTTATCTGGGAGCCGCAGCCGGCATCTTCGGCATCTTCTTTCTTTTCAGGTCTACATCTCGACTCTTCCCTCCTTCTTCCTCTTTCCTCCTTGTCTCCTAGCCCCGCCTATCTTTCTATCTCATTGGCCACAGTGCTTTATTAACCAGTATGAGAAACATATATACAGAATAATATCTCCCATCATCTCCTCTTTTCTGTCTAAAGTAAAAGAAGGGGTTTAACCTTAACATAGCAAAATGTACAATACGACAGTTATCAAATAAGAATCACAGTAAACAATATTTAGTCCATTAACATTTTGTAAGACTTTAAGAAAATATCATCTATCCTATCTTTGTGAGTCTAAAGTCTTATATATAACTTAACTTTAATCCTAACTAAGGAAAACTATAACCAAAACTATCTGTCTTCAACTCCTTCAAAGACCACAGAAGGATAATATATAAACTCTAGAAATGACAGAGACAATGCATTGCTTGGTCAGTCACCAGAATTTCTTCTGTAATGTTCCATCTTCAGCCCATAGGCCATAATGTGTCTGGCAGACTTTCAGCAAAGCAGGAAACTTTAAACTGTCCACCTGTATTGATAGTTTGTCAGTCATTTTTCTCTGTGTCCTGTAAACTGTTTGGCTGCCTGGCAGCCTCTTCCATGAAGCAGGAACCCTGTAGCAATGTCCATCTTGCATCAGCAGTCATCTTTTTGTGGGTCCTGCATGTCCAGTTTCTACAACATAAAGTCAAACAGACCAGAAGAACAGTACCTTGCCCAAATGGCTAGTCTTGCCATATTAGAAGCAAACTCCATAATGTGTTTCTTCGATGTCCATCTTCCTTTCTTCTGTAGGTGGTGTTACCAGGAGCAGTTGTGCCTCATTGTCAAGAAAAACCCTAAACCATTTTAAATGCCATATTCTGTAGGTCTTTGAAAGGTTTGAAGAATGCCTATCCATCTCAAATACATCTCTGCATATCTAGAAATCCTAACTAACTTAACTCCAAGTTTTGACTATCATAGGTAATTCTCTAATCTGTACTAAATTATACAATACATTTTCCAATGAGCTATATAAACATAATACCTAAACAAGAGGAGAAATATACATATCACAAAATTGACCTTAAATTGTATCAATAAATGAAAATCCATTCCAAAGCAAAGTATTCATATCTATACCATAATTCCCTTTTTACCTTTAAAAAGATTGCTTGTGGTCATTAACCATTTATAACCAACCCCATTTAAATGAGAACAAACATTTATAAACAATATTTGGGAATTTGGGCGTCGTTCTTTCCAAACTACTTCCTGCTGGTAGAGGGTGCTGTCATGGGGGTCCAAAGAAGAACCAGAAATCTTGGCAGTAGTCTGCAAGGCTTTGTCTCAACTGCTTTGAATGTTGAATCACCTGGGGCACTGTTTCAGGGGGTCTGGCTTGATCAAACTATGTAAGTCTGGAAAGAATCCACAGCTTCTCATATTCTGTGGAAACAAAAATAGAAATCCTTTTCCCCAGTAACTTGTCCTTAAGCTTAAATTTTGGAGTCAAAGCATTTTTAAAATATATAAATTGAATGAATCCAGCAGCATTTCTTTTATCAGTAGTTGTTATTTGCTCAGCAATCAAGTAATTTAAAGACAGCAGAATCGCATATAGTATCCAAGATTTCTCTGTGCTTTCCATCTTTACGTGGCTTTTTTATTACTCTATTTCTTCTACTTCTATTTTTACATATTTTGAGACAGGGTTTCTCTGTGTAACTTTTATCTGTCCTGGAATTCACTGCATACCAGGTTTGCTTTGAAATCACAGAGATCTGCTTGCCTCTGTCTGCTGAGTGCTGGGATTAATGGTGTGTGCCACCTCATCCATCCATTTTACTTTCTTTTTTCTTTTTAAACCATTGTATCATGTTTCTTTTTCTCTCCCAAGCCAGGGTTTTCTGTGAAATAGCCCTGGCTGTTCTTGAATGCACTCTGAACTAAGCTGGCCTGGAACTCACAGAGATTTGCCTGCCTCTACGCCCCAAGTGCTGGGATTAAAGGAGTGCACCACCAATACCCAGCCCAAACTCCTTTTATGAACTCAAAATTGTTCTGATATCATTGATAGACACAAACAGACACTAAGAAAAGCACCATGAGCCAATAACATTGAATGAAAGAGGGTGTAAAAGTCTGCCAAAGTACGAGAAAACCAAATTCAATAGCACTTTAAAAGGATGACACATTTGATCACACATTTGTCCCTGGGATTCAACAATAATTCAACATATGTACAGTAATGTGATGCACCGTTTTATTCCATTTTCACTGAGCACTATAAGCTTGGAATGAAGAACTCATGTTTGATTAGCTTTTGCTTTTTTGGAGATTGGGAAGTCCAGGAGAATTGTGCCACCAACTGCTGAGGGCCTTCCAGCTGTATAAAAATATTGCAGAGGATTCCACATAGTGAACTAAAGCAAGCTGTTCCATTTAGACCCTTCTCCTCATAAAGATACTCCATACCATCATTAGGTGGCTCTGCTTTCATGACTTCTTCTAGACCTAGTTTCCTTCCCAATGGCCCTACATCTTAATACTGGTAATATGGCTTTTTGGATTAAGGCACCAACACATTAATTCTGAAGGATAGACCTAACCTTCAGCAAATATCCAGAGGTTCAAAGATTTAGTAAAATACAAAATTCTTTTATAACAAAGTCTCTGATAAAGAATAGAATGTTTCTCAACATAATAAAGGCTTGTGTGTGTGTGTGTGTGTGTGTATGTGTCACATACACACACATATATATATATTTATATGCATATATATATATATGTATAGATATATCCCATAGCCAATTTACTCTAGAATGAAAACATGCTTGAAGGAAAGCACGAAGAAGGAATGTCTACTCTCCCAATTCAATTCAATATAGTACTTGAAGTCTCACCTAGAAAACTAGGAGAGAAGAAATAAAGAACATCCAAATTAAGAAACCAGAAACAAAAGGATGTTTGCAAATGACATGAACTCATATGTAGAAAACCCTAAAGATTAAAACTCAAATTCTAAAGACCAATAACTCAATTGGTCAAATTTTAGTATAAAAAAAGGCATCTATATTAGTTTTTTCAGGTGCTAACAATAAATATCCTAAAAATAAGTAAAAGAAAACTGTGTGTCATGGCTAGTTTTAATAGTCAACTGACAGTGTCAAATCACCTGGGAAGAGGGTCTTTATGAAGGATTGTTTAAATATCAGGCTGGCCTGTGGGCAGACCTGTTAGGATTTATATTTATTATGTTTATTGAGGTGGGGAAACCCACCCACTATGGGAAGAACCATTCCCTAGGTTTGGGTTCTGATTTGTATAGGACACAACCACAACAATAACAACAACAGACCATGTCATTTAAAACAGCATTAAAAGTTTAGATACTAAGAAATAAACTAAACAGGTAAAAAATTTGGACATTAAAATTATACAAAATTTATAAGGAAATCAGAGAAAAGCAAGTAAATAGAAAATAATTTACAAGCATTGGAGTTTTATTATTATTATTAAAAATATCCTTACTACCTGAAAAAATCTATAATTTCAGCATAATCCCTGCAATGTCAACTGATATATTTTATTCAAATATTAAAAATTATTCTAAACTTCACAATGAACCATTAAATGTCCCAAATTGCAAAAGCATTCTTGAACAACCAAAACAAAGCTGCTGGAATCACATTTCCAAATTTTAAATCAAACTGCAAATCAAATTGGGATTATATTGGCATAAAAATAGGTATATTGACCAACAAAGCAGAACATAGGGCCCAGAAATAAATTCATAGGCAACTAGTCATTGACAAGTGTTACAAGACATACACAGCTGCTTAATTGCTGTGAAGTATGCTTTAAACTCAGTGATGTGATTCCTTTATCTTTGTTGTTTGTTCAAAAATGCTTGACTATTTGGGGTCTTTTATGGTCAATATAGATTTTAGGATTATGTTTTATATTTTGGCATAGATAATATCAGCAACAACTGGTGTTGTAAAATTAGATATTTACACACAGAAAAGTAAATAAAGGCTTCTATCAACCATAACTTTTTTAGCAAGTACAATGAATTGAAGACTAAAATTGTGAGAATTGAAACTATAAAATTACACTAAGGAAAAAATGTGATAAAATTTCTTGATACTAGTCTGAACAATGATTTTATTTTTTTGAGACAGGGTTTCTTTGTGTAGCCCTGGCTGTCCTGGAACTAGCTCTGTATTCTAGGCTGCCTTTGAATTCACAGAGATCTGCCTGCTTCTGCCTCTCAAGTGCTGAGATTAAAGGAATATTTTATGACAAAAAGCAAAAGCAGACAATAATAATGATATAAATAGCAAAGGAAACAATCAAGTAAAGACATAACCTACATATTGTAAAAAATGTTATGAATCAAGTATCTGATGGGGAGTTAATAAATATCCAAAATATATAAATAACTTAACTCAATAACATGAAAAAAAAACAGTTCATTAAAACATTTTTTTAAATATCCTCCTGATATTTTTTAGAGAAAATAAACAAATGGCCAATAGGTACGTAAAATGCTTTCTATCACTGATCATTAGAGAGATGGAATAAAAATAAAATTAAATATTGAGTCATAACTATTAAAATGATTATTTCTCAAAAGACAACAGGTATTGGCAAAAATAGTCAGAAAAAGGAAACATTGAACATTGGTGGTGGGAAAGTAAAATGGTATAATCAACATGGAAAATTGTACAGAAATTCCTCAAAACATTACAAAATAGAATTACTATGATTATATTTACCATATCTAGGTATAAAGCCCCCCAAAATGTTGAATGGTGGGGAGGAGTTAGGGTTGGTGTTTTTCCTGTTATTTTCATACAGATGAAGCTAGAAGACATTACTCTAAGTGAAACAAGTCAGGGCCAGAGAAGCAAACCCTAAATAACCACCACAAATTGTAGGATATAAAAAAGGTCAAATTCACAGAGGCAGGTAGTTGCTAAAGGCCAGAGAATTGTGAAAATGGGAGGTATTGTTTGATGAGAACTAAATTTAGCTAAGTGGGATGAATTCCTTTTGGACATCTAGTAAATACTAGGGTGGCAGTAGTTATCAACCCAATATTATGTGCTGGAAATTTGCTTAGAGTAGACATAAAAATCCTTACCACAAGCACATATTATAAATATGTAAGGTGATGTATATGTTATTTAGGTTTATTGTAGTAATTATTTAAAATGTTTACATACATTAGAATGTCAGAGTATAATCAACAAGACTATATAATTTTCATTTGCCAACATGGATAAAGAAAATAGAATGGATGCAATGTAAGTGAAAGGAAAGAAAGAATTATGATTCATAATTAATGAATGAAAAACAAAGAAACAATAAAGAAAATGGATAAAATTCTTTACTAAATAAACCTGTGACATAAATGGACACAAGCAAGCAGCCAAAGCAGAGAAACAAACAGAAGCCTGGAAGAACATAGTAACCATGATCATGGTTCAGGAACACCAATGCAGACAAAGGAGAGAATTAAAACTCATAGTCTAGTGCATTAGAATTTGGGTGGACAAATAAGACTATTCAGGGAAAGTGTCTGCCACATAGCATCAGGACAGGGGTCCATATCTGTAGAACCTACTTATATGATGGGTGGGCATGGTTGCTCTTTGAACTTGTAGCACTCAGAGGTTGTGAGCAGAGTAGGCACAAGGTAAACAGCTAGACTAGCCTAATCAGAGAAGAAAGATACCCTGCTTCAATTCACAGAGGGGGAGGAATGAAGAAAGACATCCTACACACACACACACACACACACACACACACACACACACACACACACACACACGATCACTACATACACATGCACAATTATTTTTGAGAAAATGTAAATTTCGTTCTTTCAAGAAAGAAAAGTTACCTGAACTGATTGAAGAATCACCATCAAATAAGTTGGACCAAAATAATAAATTCTACAACAAAGGTTCAGTTGGTTTGATAGGCAAATTCTACCAGTGGCAAGTGCTGAAAAGGGACGATGTCTTTTATGAGGTTAGAATAACCTTAATCCAAAATCAGATAATGTGACAGAGGCAAAGAATATTGCAAACCAATTTTATTCATGAATGTTGATGCAAATACCTGATGATAGCTTAGCAATCAAACCTATCACCATGAAGTTGAAAGGTTTGACATTTTCAAAAAATCTATTAGTACAGTTTAACACACCTACAGATTCCTTTGGAAAATCCATGATTACATCAATAGAATAAGATAAAGTTCAAAGATCTTCCTTAGAAACATTTAATAAAAAATTGAAGGAATAGCTTCCTCTGTAATAAAATTAACTTTATAAATTTCCACAGAAAACACTATTCCTTAAAAGGAAACAAACGTTTGTCCCATTATCAGAAGCATGTAGACAAACCTTTTTTCTGCTGCCAGCCCCAAATAATGACATGGAGACTTCTTATTAATTAGAAAAGCTTGGCTTTCAGCTTATGCTTGTTTTAACCAGCTCTTACAACTTAAATTAAACTGTTTATATCAATCTACATTCTGTCACATGGCACACAAGGTGTCATCTCTACCCCTCCACCCCTGTAATTTTTGAATGGGTGGATCTGTCTGTCTCAGTAAGGTCTACATGTGTACGTTATGTGTGTCCCTTCCCTTTTTCTTCTTTCTCCCTTTCTTCCTGACCCAGGCCATGTACATCTGCTGACTCCCAGAAGGTCTTTTCCACAGGTACTCACTGGCCTTTAGTGCTGCACTCATTTACACTTCCAACCATGCTAGGACTAAATGGGGTGAGCCCATCAAAAGAGCTATTTTAAAAAAAACACCTAAACTGAAAGAAAACTAAACTTACTTGAGCTGCAAAATTAATAAATTTTTGAATATTCATGAAAGTCAAAAATCACATGCAATTAAAATCAAGAATATACTCCTAGATTTACCAATACTGATGCAAATTTTAAAATACTATGAATATAAAAGATAAACTCCACGACAAATACATATGTCAACAGTACTATTTACATGAAGACATGTTATGCAAACTCATGCTGCCTTTTAAATGTATCTGTATATGTAGTAAAAGTACAGAAGAAACATAATCACTCTTGAAGCATACAATGGTAAACAGAAATCCAGCACCCAGGCAGGCAGGGATCCAACATGAACCAAAAATTATACAGGGGATTTAATTTAATTGTATTTATAAAAATTCTGTCAGCAATTACAAGGGAAAAAATTAATCACTTATACACTGTGATGATGACTCCAGGAATTCACATGACATTTCTCTATTTTATATCTTTAAAATGTTTCTTAATTTCTGAGTTCTTAATTTAGAGCGGCAAATCACGAAGGCCCTATTTTAGAGATGAAGGTAATGAGAAAGATATGGAGAAATGAGGTGTTCTCAATGTTAACACCTAGTCCTAGAAAGCTGTTCCCTGACCCCAGCTTTCACTCCACTTGGAAGAAGAAGAATCACCGAGAGCCAGAGAAGCCATCTCACTAATATCTTTGGCGTCATGATGAAAAATAGCCTTTACCTCCTCAGAGAAAATACATGGATTTAAAAAATTATAATTTAATCATGTTAATAGCAATTTTTGTGGACATCTTGACATGAGAAACCATGCTAAGAAAAAAAATTCAATGGCTAGAAATATACCTGACTAAATTGTTTCAGCATGGATTAGATAAGGTGGTGGGAGGAGAGAGGAGAAAAAGGAGAGATGGGGGGGGGATCTTAAACCATTGCGCTGATTCTGTAGAATTTACTAACTTGTTTTTTCATAATTCTGTTAAGAACAGACAAAACCGTCATTGAAATGTCCAAATGTAGTGATAAATGTCCCTGGTGAACCTTCCTGAACCAAAGAGAAAAGTTATGACTATGCTTCCATGCCACCAGGAGTCACAGTTTCTAACCCATGGGACGTAATAAAGTGGTCAGAACACCTCCCCACTTTGAAGTAAATTTCCCTACAGAATTGCCTGCGGGGTTTGTATGTAAACCTTTACAAGTCTACTGATTATAAATCGTGAGTCTCACCCCTTCCAGAGAGCCACACTTCCAGAATATAAACAATTCCTCCCTGAGGGATGCTGGAAGCAGTGGAGGAGCTGTGTGAATAATGCTCATACTTAGTTGGATAAGACAGGAAAGCCCTTGGCACTGTGTCTTTTTACCAACTGTGCCTTAAAAATGTTTTAAGACTCAGAGGAGGCAGCTCTATCCAACAGCCTGTTCTAAGACTCAAAGGTAAAGTCACATTGGTTGAGGCCCCAATTTCTCAAACAGAGCGGGTGCAGAGATATAATAATTTTCTTCATCCCCACTACCTGCTCCTCATCCCCACAAATACCCTTCCATCCCCAGGATTTCCCCTTATTTTCATATCATACCTGTTTTACTATTCCCTACCCTCTCCATTAAAGCCTCCTTTCTCCCCCATCTCATGGGCTCCTTCTGATTTCTTAGCCTCTATACTGACTCTCTCCCACATAAACACATAATACAATATTACAAACTCAGGTCCATGGGTGAGAGGCAACTATGGGTTTGTCTTTCTAGACTGGATACTGCACTTAGTATCATATATTCTCCAGTTCCAACCAAGTTTTTTTAATGGCTGAAAAAAATTCCATTGTGTATATGTGCTATATTTTTATCATTGAGTAATCTATTCATGGGAATGTAGGCATAGTCAATCTCTCTGCCATATGTACACAGATATGAAGTATTTCTGTGGTAGGCCTTCCGATTGTATGCCCAGGAATGGAAGAGGTGGTCAAGGTGGCCATGCCCTAGTTCCTTTTTCAATGTTTTAGAATCCTGTACACAATTTCCAGAGTGACTGTACAAGTTTACACTCTGATAGTGAAGCAGAGTTCCTTTCCCCCTACCCACAACCTCACCAGCTTTAATTCTCATTGGTTTTCTTGATGATAGTAATTCCAACATAGGGTGAGTTGGATTCTCACAGTTGTTTCAATTTGCATTTCTATGATTGCTAAAGATGCTGAACACTTTCAAAAACTAACATTTTTTTTTCTTACACCTACAGAGTGTGTGAGTGTACAAGCCAAAGTATAGGACAGAGGACAACTTGTGGGAGTTAGTTCTTTCCTTTCACCCCATAGATCCTAGGGGTTGAACTCAGCCTTGACAGCAAACACCTTTATCCACTGAGGCATCTTACTACTCCGAAGAGTGAACATATTTTTAAAGAGTTTGTCATTTTATTTCTTCTTTTGAGAACTAGCTGTTCATTTCATTAGCTTAGTATCAAATTGGTGGTTTGACGTCTTTGTTTATTTTTTGTTTTGAGTGTTTTAAATATATATCCTAGATACTAACCCTTATCTAGGCAGGATTTTCTTCTATTCTGTAGGCTACACCTTCACTCAGTCAACTGTTTGTAAGTTCAAGAGGTTAATTGTTGCTATTATTTTCTGAACTTTTCAGAACAACTTTATCAATCCTAGTTATTTTTAAAATATCTTATTCTCTTAAACTTTCATATATTTATATGAAGTATATTGTACATTCTATCCACTAATATTTTGATCCAGATCTACCTATAGCCTCCATCCCATCCCTGCAAACTTCATGTCTTTTCTTTATTATTAACCCCAAGTCCAATAAGTGCTGCCTACAGGCACATGAGAGTGTGGTCGTCCTTTAGGGCATAAAGTAACCTACCTGCAACCATGTTCCCAAGAATAACTCTTCTTCCCTCTGCAACACACCAGTTGTTAATAGTTGCTCCAGAAGGGGTGGATCCTCAGGGCCCCCTCCCCAGTCCATGCAGGAACACTTGACTTGTACAGGTCCTGTGCTGGGGGTACAGCTGCTATGAGTTGATACATTCAACTTGCCATGACCAGAAGTCAGCATTCACAGCCCTATTCCAATCCATCAGCTCTTACATTCTTTCTGCCTATCTTGTGTCTTGGATGGTGAGAGGT